>OX418219.1:12570275-13891437 GCA_948455865.1 Conomelus anceps
GAAGATTGAAATGAATATTTGCCTCAGCAACAAAACAAATGCTCTCACAAAACAGGAATAACGAATAACAGATATTGAATATATGGAAAATAAAACAATATAGTCAACAAGCAATCATGCAAAAGATACAGCCGATTGATTTCAGAACAAATATGCATAAGATAACAAGTTTCCATGAAAGTTATTCCTGTCAATAAAAGAGGAAAATACTCTGAGATGAATGTTCTTCAGGGGTTTTCTCCCCTCCTCTTCTTCACCACCTTCTTCGAATCCTCCTTCTTTTTCTTCTTCTTCAGGGGGTTGGGAGGGATTCGAAGTAGCAACGTGGAACGGATAAAGATGGAAGTCTCATCACTCTGAGAGAATGAAAGGAAATTTGTGACGAAGAAGGGAAGGGAGATAATTCAGGAGAAAATTAAATTTGCCACGCTCCAGATGACCGGTCCACATGGGAAAAACAAGTATCTCTGTAATAATATTCACTCCAAGATGAACAGGCTAGCGCTGGGAGAAAATAGGCACCAAACAAAATGAAAATTTCATGGAAGTTTATTAGACGTAAATAATGAACTAACAACAGCCCAAAGTTTATTGTTATATAGGTTGCAATAATTCAGAGGATTATTAGGATAATTATGATTATGAAAATAACCTAATAGAATAATAAATTCAGTAAGACCTTCAGTAAGCCTTAAGGCAAGCCAGTAAGGCTGTGCGCAGGGTTTTTGGTCATAATTGTTTTTCGAAGTCCATTGAATTGGATATTATTAAGGTATTGATTGAAATTCTAACTATTGCCATGAGAAATTATTTTTTTAATCAAATATTTTATGGAATATGGGAGTTCAAAGTTGAAATTTTTCGGTTTTGGGGGGCAATCGAACTCACCTACAAGTTATTTTAAACATTTGGTAATCTTCTTCTATCTATAAAAGGATGATACCCTGACTCACTCATCAACGCAGAGCCAAAACTACTAGGCCTATCAACTTGAAATTTCGTATGAACAATCCTTATAGGATTTCACCGTGCAATAAGAAAGGATTTTTCAAAATTCGCAATTTTAGTGGTGTTTTTAGGGGGTTAAAGTTTTGCCTATGCAAAGCATGGGTACATGGCTAGCTAGCTTTCTGGGATCCTTTAATCATATGGAAAATAATTTGAAATTTTTCGATCTGCTGTACACGCTGTTTCGATGGACAAGCTGTTTGTGTGTTTTGCAAAACATCATTCACCTAACCTACTGAACTTGCTGGCCAAACAGCTTAAAGGAACAGCTGATAGAAGTCAACAGGTTTTAATCATATGGCAGGCACCTTAGCAGCGTTATTTACGCTGTCTGGAAAGCAAAAACTTTGCATGTAGGATACTGTGCAGTCGTAGCCTTGCAGTACGTAGGAAAGATATGACTGGGTATGATGAAATGTAATTATGCCGGGTTGATAACATCTGTTTACCAATGCAGCTAGAAATTTTAAATGCATTCTCAGTAGGAGAATACATTAAAAAAACGTTAAACTTTAAAAAAAACATTAAAATACATAAAAAATATATTAAAAAAGAATAATAAAATAAAAAACCTAGCTTCTACCCTAATAGTCGTTGAAGGTTTAAATTTGAAATCTTCATTGAAAGGTGGTGAGTAAGGTCTTACTGTGTAAGAAAACAACGAAGGAGGCCTCTCTGATCAGCTGGAAGAGCTTTAGGACTAACTTCTTCCCTAATAGTCCTAGAAGGTTGAAATTTGAAATGTAACCTGGGAGGTGACAAATATTAAAATCAAGAATTTTTTATGAGAACGCAGCAACGCGCGTCGGGCCAGCTAGTTTTTTATAACTGAAAGGCACCTTGGAGAAAAGAATGACACATTTTTCATTTCAATTCAACAATTGTTTTTTTTTCAAATTTTTTTTTTGAAAAACTGAAATTTTTCGTATCTTTTAAAAAATTTATTTTGAGAAAACTAATTGTTTGATCGGAATGACAAATATGTCATTTTATTCCTCAATGTGTCTATCATTTAAAAAAAATTATCAAAAGTTTAAAATGACTTGTAGGGGAGATCAATTGCCCCCCAAAACCGAAAAATTTCAACTTCGAACTCCCATATTTCATAAAATATTTGATGAAAAAAATAATTTATCATGGCAATAGTCAAAATTTCAATACCTCAATAATACCAATACAATAAACTTCGAAAAAAAAATTATGACCAAAAACCCTGTGCACAGCCTTGAGCTGAAATATATTTTAGAAATTATTTCGATTGAATTATCCGTTATTACTTTCTCACAAAGCCAAAATAACAGCTACGGACAAAAATTATTGACAACAAAATAGATAACAAATTTAATCAACAAAAATGGAGGAATAGAACAAAGATAGGAACTAGAAAAAATATGGAATACTAATGAATAGAAGTCAATAGACAAAAATAAATGACAATAGAATATTGAAGAAATTGAAGATGTGAGTAGTTGTAGTTTTAATACAATGTTTTTATTCATTGATTGTGACAAAAATTACAATGAATGTGAAGGAGCAACAGACTCCAGTCCAAAACTGACCACTTCACAAATGTTGAATGTAACAAAACATACGTTTGCTTTTTTTTAGTATAACTTGGAAGGATAATGGAGTGTGGGGGGTTCTTCATCGTACAATACGGTACTGTTAGTACTGCTCGATGATTTTATGTGTTATCTGACACTTCCCCTGCTAGATAGGCCTACTCTACACATCTCAATCCGATTCCTAATTTGCATGAATAACAAAGAAGTTATCAACTCGATAGGGTAGTCAATTTGATTGACTGAGAAATCATATCGAGTACAATTTTTGCTATACCCTAAACAAGTTTTTGTATTTTTTTTTAAATCAAATAATAAATAATTACTTTTTATTATCATATTTGTAGCTCGGAATAGTTTGACAAAGCTTCGGGGTGAAATCCGTTCGAGGGTACCTTTCTTAATAACAAATGATATTGTATAGTGTTTAAGGTTACAACTTAACCAGTTTTATTAACGTTTTTAATAACGGGTAGCTCTAAATATACTCCACCAATTATAATATTCACATATTGGACCAGGTCTTGAGAATTATCAGATTTGTTTAATAGATTTCTGTAATGTGAGAATTATCAGATTAAATTTAAATTTTGGTATTTCATTGTTTAAAGTTAAATAATATTTAGGATTATTTTTCTTTATGCTTTTATTTCATGCCGTTCTCTTATTGTATGTATTTTGACTTATTTCTTTGTTAGCTTAGCGTTTTAATTTTTGTTTTGTGATTCCCTTGTTTGTTTTTAGTCAATCTAATGTATTCAATGAGGTTTGTTTTGGCATTTGCTGTAAGCCTTAATTGTTTGTAATTTTCAAGTATGTATTATTATTATAAATGTATTATTATTATTATTATTATTATAAATACATTTTTTGTATGATTGAGAAATGGAAAGTTATCAGCCACTTCTCAATTATTGTTCTCGCTTATTTTACCAATTCCAACATCCAAATTTCATTACTGTAGTCAATATCACATAATAAAACATGATCCTGAAAACGACCCAACTCATTTCATTGACAAAAATAAACAGATGAGTAATTGAGCAGACTTCCACCAAACAAGTTGGAAGATCAAAGAATAGGATCACAGAGCACAGAGGGGTCAGGTTCAAGATTGCGACTGGAGATCCACATTATTACTTATTTCCTGCTTTGATCTTGTCTGACGTCAGAGCTCTCCCTCCCAAATCTTTTTACTGAGAGAGGAGAGAGTACGGCACTTCATCAAAATATAAAAAACGGAAGAGAACGGAATGCCACATTTTTCTGTTTTATTATTATTATTTTTTTTTTTTTGACTTGGCAAATGGAAGTGAATTTTATCCATGTCAGTCTCCATCTTCAAACAGCGAGTTTGAATCTTTTTAGACGGGCTTAATTTCAAACCATTTTTTTTTTAACAATTTCTACTGAAATAAATTTATATTGAAATCCGTTTTAACAGAGCTTGATAAGAATAATATCATACTGGAAAAAATTTATTATATTGGCATATATTTAGAGCTACATTGAAGGTACTAGGATTAGGATTTTCAATAACTGAAAACCCACAAAAAATTCGCCCTATAGATGGTATGGAATCACTTCCAGTATTACCTCGTATCAAGTTGTGCTTGTATAGCAACCCTACTGAAACGAATTCATGAGAAACACAACCAGTAACATGACATCATATTATAAAAATCAAATAATAAATTTATTTCTATCGTTTATCGTTTTTATCAATATCAGAACTATTAGCAATAACTGAAACATTGTTTTCCTCTCACCAGAATCATCCCCTTTATTCAGCGCAAGGCATCAATTTTGACAAAGGTTATTCAATTTTTCTCCAGTAGTAAGTTAGGCATGTGCCCATGTGAGGTATTTTACTACATATTATATTGTGTTATATTTTTAATTTTTTATGGAGATTAAAAATATTTTAATTTTAATTTTTATCATTTGACTATTTATTTTTAGGCAGTTGAGTTATTTTACTTAATTGCGTTGTTATTCTTGTGTTGTTTGTTTTCATGCTTTGAAAATGCAAATTTGACTTGGCTTCATGTACCAATTGTGCGACTAGCTCAATAAAGACTTGATACTTGAAGTCACATACGAAATGAGTTTCAATAGCCTAGAAGTGTCAGGAAAATCATTGGCTTGTCTAATCACCGTGTTCCATCAAGATAAGATTGAAATTTTCTATACAAATACAATTTTTCTGAAAAACTGTCCTATTGAGAACATGGATTTATTATGATGGATCGTGAACCGCGAATAATGAATGGTACTCACTAGTCCTTTCAAAAAAAGGATTTTTTTTAGATTACGTCTTGGAGACTCCAGTTACGGAGTCAGATCAACAATTATTCAATCTCATACACTAGTTACCATAATTACTATATCAATTAATTAGTTGAGGTGAGGCTTGATTTTGATTTAAAAGGAACTCTTGTACACTATAAAAAGCTTTATCAGCTAAATATATTTTCAATTGTTTTTTAAATATCTCTACAATTATTTCTTAATTATACCTACTAAATACTTGAATATAAGTTTCCAATCAATAGTTTAATTGGACCTTTGTAAGGGTAACCGATTGGATTGACCAGCGAAAAAGACTCTGTTCTTTGCTTTAAAATTACTTCCCGGCGATTCGGAACCCACCTAAAACTGTAGGTCCAACTCTCCAATCACTATCATCCAATTCACGCACAGGTCTCAGACCTATGTGGGCTTCATCCTCCGAAAAAAATGTAGAAACATACAATATACTACACATAACTACATTGGCGGTGATAAAGGGCCCGAAGGTCTAAGGGGTATTAAGCTGTCCCCAGCCGGGGCAATATGAAGTAATAAAAGAATTGCACCTTAGCAGCTACTGAATTACAATGATTTGTTTTTATTTTGTGAATATTTCCGATGTAAAAATGTTTTTATGCAATAAAAGGTTTATTCATTTATTTTTTCACTGTTCTGTTGAAGGTTGTCATTGGTCCTATAGTTCCATCAACCAAACAATTCCCTCACCCTTATCAATTTTTTTATTCTGGAGACTCAAACACTCTTGTTGCATTAGGAAGCTGTAATAACCTTTGCATATTAAAAGGTATAACAAAGAGAGGTGGTCCAATATACAATATAGCACACAATGGAGTAACAACCAGTTTCTAAGTCTGCATGTTTTCTGCTCTGTTTTTTCGCCTTTTCCTGAAACCGGATCGAAGTCTGCAGCACCAACAACAACTACTGACTCCACCCAACTCTCGCATATTCAATGTCACAGAAAATGACCCCTCGCCAAAAGTTGAAGGACGCTCAAGAACGCCTTCAAATAACAACTGGTTCCACTCAGCAGATAAAATAAATCTTAACGGCAACCAGGCATAGCGTACAGTAATTATTGTATAGCGCACTAAACAACTGACAGCACTTAGGAAGTGTTTTTAGCTTCCTTTTTGCTTATTATCTTACATCCAGCTCAACTCGAAGAGGAAAATAAATTTGAATACATTTTTAAACCACCAAACCACGCCCAAACAATATCCACGATCATAATTCAATAAGAGTCTGCGATCGTTCACTGTGATAAGAAACTAAAAACAGAACACCAATAGCTATTATACTATAATTGCATTATGCCTACAGTTCGCACGTTCTGGTTAATTTTAACAAGATTGATATAAGTTCTAACTTAATTATAGCATCGAATTAACTGGTATGTTTTTCATCCACGTGTTTATTCACTGGAAGATGTAATTATTACTTCTATATCTCCACTATAGTATCATACGAGGTATTGTAATAGTGGCTTCTAGCAATGAATACAGATAACTATAGTATCTGTATTCATTGCTTTTAGTATGCACATTATTTTAATTCCTTGTTTCGAAATTTAGTGGATTCTAGTAATGAACTCAGTTAAAATTAAGTTCCCATGAGATAATAATGTTTTTCAATAGAATATTTACTGCGTTAGTGGTAATACAAACAACTCTATGTGGAAATATCAATTTGTATTTGAATATTTCAAGGTTTTACCAGATTTGTATTGCTTTCAGCCTGACACCTCTATTTATAACATTATATACTTAATAAGTCTGTTGAAGAAGACTTGAAACAAGCAGGTGTGAATAACGAGATAATAAACTCAAGAGACACATTCCGAATCAGGATTAAGAGCACAAAATTTGAAGTAAAAGAAAAAAGAAAACTGGAAGAGTATGTACAGGCGATCAGAAGTTAGCCGAAAGATCGATCGTCGCGAACTCTGGGCGGCATAAATCGGCAGCAGTGTAGTGAGTTAGTTGCATTGTTTATAATGGCTAACATTGGGAAACTTGTCATAAAAACATGATTTAAAGAAGTCAATTGCGATTTTTTAAGGAAATCTAATGAAGAAAAAGAGAATAACCTTGTAGAGAGTAATCATGTTTTTGATGTGGAGGAGTGCAAAGGTATTATATGTGGAAAAGTGATGACAAACTAGCGTCAATGCTGTTTTACAATCTTTTTTTTTTTTAATTTCCACTTTGTTTATCAAAAGTCAACTGCCTACAGATGGCAACTGCCTAAATCCGCCTCTGCTTACAATAAATTAATATTTCGCAACAATAACAAAAACATAACCTCGAAGCTGTTATTATGATTGATTTCTTTAATTAGAAATATCAATCACACAAGTGCATAGAAAACGTCTAATTTTCATCAATCAGCAATCTTTTACACATGAAATAATTTGTAAATATAATATAACTCACTTAGTCCTTCGAACATTAGAGATCCATTTCTCCCATCTATCCTTTTTGTAAGGTCGATCAGGAAATGAATAAAATGAAAGTCCTTTTACTTCTGTATTCTCATAGATATTACTGCACCCATATACACAACACATAATACGGCTCTTGGGAATTTTTAGTATGTTTGTCTAAAGAAATATTTTTTTGAAAAAACGTATTTGAAGTGAGACAATTTAGCACACGAATTAATGGCGATCAGATTTTCACTCACTAAGTTAGTGCAAGATCCTCCACTCGGAGCGCTGTCGGTCGATCTCCAGTTCGCCTACAGAGCAAAGGAAGCAGGAACACAGCCAAAGAATGAAGAGATTGTTGGAAGAGAAAAAGAGGAGTGATAATGGATGATCATTTGATGTAATCAAGCTAAACACCGTCCTGAGGGCAATAATGAATAATGATGATAATAATATGTCTGTTCGTAAAAAGCTATATAATCCTATTCCATGAAATTTCAGAAAACTGACAAACCCCAATTCTCAAGCATAAATTGATTTTTTTGTTGAATAACCCATTGTATAAATTTAAGGAATCTGAGGTTTAGGACGCCTGATCAACTGTAAGTTAAATTTTTCCAATTGATCGATCTATAGTTAATGGTTTTTGTTGTTTCTCCAACAACATTATCATAAACATGTTGTTTAGAAGACAAGAAATACCAAACATGTAACTCTGCTTAGTTGATATGTTTTTTGCGCTTTATCAGTATTATTGAAAATATTGTTTAAATAACAAGCAAAATTATATACTACTATAGAATATAACTCCATGAAATTATTTTTTCAAATTAAACACTTCTATTATGCACATTTTTCTTTTCTTTTTTTTTTTTTGAGGATGAAGCCCACATAGGTTTGAGACCTGTGCGTGGGTAATGAGTTGGATGATGGTGATTTATGAGTTTTGATTATTTTGATTATTTGTTTTGAAATTCATCATAAGTGAATTCTAGTAATGGACTCAGTTAAAATTAAGTAATTAATGCTTTCAAAAACTCCATCAAGATTACAAGCTCAAAAAAGTTCCATGCTATTCGCTATTCTAAAAGTTGTGCTCTAAATTCTGGTAGAAAAAGCAATACGCAACTTCTCATGTATCGATCGATTAGCGCCTTCTCTCCAGTCTCCAACACATTCACAAAGCTCCAGCAAATTAATGACAACACAAAAAACATGCACTGAATATTTATTGTCCATTCAACTGAATTCTGGCTTTGTACCAAATGTAAATTGGCACCAACATACTCACCAACTTGTAATGGCTTTCCCGGCTTAAACTTGGCCAGCATTTCTTGACTGCTATTTTTTTGGAGGGTGAGTTAAGCAAAAGTCAATATGGATGTCCATTTTTACTAATAATTCATTTCAAACTTCAATGGTTCCAACAATATATGACTCAAGAATGCAAAGTAGTTTCGACCCTTTTTTTTTTTAAAGTATCTCCACATCGCAGTTTTCCTGAACTGCTTATTTTAAAACATAGCATCCATCTTGCACCATTCTCTGCTCTCTAGTCGATTTACACTAATTTCCCGTGTAATTAGAGGTTAGAAATTCTCTACAGCTGCTGCTTGCTCACATTATTTGGCCATTACAGTGGAGAATGAAACGGCGCTGCGGTATATAGTTTTAAATAAAATTCCCTTTTCCCGGAATCCCAATTCTCATAAATTCCCCAACACTAGAATTCGTTCCATTACAGCCCGTTTTATTAAGTATGAACTAATATTAAATTCCTGGATTTCTTGCTCCATAACGATCTACGTTGTTAATGGCAAATTCAAAGACTTGCAGTCAATTTTAACTGAGTCTGAATAATAATAATTATTTTAGTCACGTTTTATTATTTTTCTTAAATTATTATTTATTCTCAATTAAAATTGACTGCAAGTCGTTGAATTCACCATAAAAAGTTAAACTAATATTATTTGTAATTATATCGATAACTACTACAAAATCTTATGAAAGATTTTACTTGCAGACTGTCATTATAATTAAATAGATTGAAGTATGTAGTTTGTAATGAAGGAGGTCCCAGAATCATATCTTCAACAAAAAAGATGGCAGATCTATCATTGATTACAATAATTTAGACATAATTGGCAACATATTGAATTCATATTCTTAATGATGGCTAAACAACATGCCAACATTCCTATCCATTTGTTCACTAATGAATTTGCAAATTATAGATTTGAATCAATTATCATTAATGATATTTAACTCCAGTAACTACGTTTAGTTACAGTACTACCTATCGTCATAAAAATGATATTACTCATATGTCATAAATTTTGTGAAATAGATAATGAGAAAATGTATTTCTCGCCGTTTTAGATATGTATCCGGAGAGAAATAGGCTGTATTTTTTCATTATCATGACTAAACATCAAAATACAGTCACATTCACAATAATAGTATCTGTTCAGAGATAAATTTCGCAAACTTATTTACTAATTTATCATTATTTGTTTATTCAGAATTTCGGTGAATTATTAGGCTAAGTTATCATTCAAGTTCTCATCTTTTTTTTATAGACTTTGTCATTTATAACCAAAATTGAGAACATTTCTCAGACATTATCAGACCAGCCTGTAATCTCATACTACCTGAGACGGTGCCTCACAGATCTATGAAGTTTGCTTCACACAAATTAGTGAACTCGTTTCAGCGGTCATGGGTTCAAATCCCGCTCCTCCGTCTGGCATTTATGTAATAGCATTCACCTCATTACCCAAGCACAAGTCTAGGACTCATGTGGGCATCATCAGCAAAAAAACTGTATACATAAATTCGAAACAGATGTTTCCAGACGTTCTAAACTTTAGACATTGATAGTATTTAGAATCTAAACGAATAATAAATTGAATTTATTAAAACTGAAGCTATTGAATTTAATTATAATATTTTATTAATGTAATTCTAGTTACTTATTTTCATAATATATTGATTTTATAGATTACTACTACCAAAGTTCGTGGTACTTGTATTTTTCGTTCGTGGCTCTTGTATTTGTCACTAAACACCCAACTCAGTGTGGCACCATCTACATAGTATTGTTCACCACTCCCTTCCCGTCCTTTCATCACCACTAGACCCAAACTCATGCGAATATCACACTAAACACGTTATACCATAAATACCTTACTACATCCCTCTCACCACAGCTGCAGGAGTGATGTGATTCGATCCCCACATGAGAGTTCGAGTTCCACATCGATCTAGTTTGATGAGTTTCATAAATGAGGAAACAGGAACGATGGGATGAGGGTTATGCGGTTCTGCCTAGTTAAATACAAATTAGAAACCAGGTCACGTCATTTTGCGTTCATCTGACTTGTGTTCGTCACGTTGTCAAATTGCAAATGGGGAGCACAAAACAGAAAGGACATCTGCTTATGCAAATATCATGATATCCACATCACCGCCAACCCCCACCACAATAATTGTATTACTGTCCTCAGACGTAGACTACATAACTAAGTTGTACTTACTCACCCGTTCACTGAAAGTTATCTCTTCATCCTCTATACTCTATACAGTTTCACGGACCTTATGTTCCATTCTGTTTCTTTTTTCTATTACATTAAATTCCACTTCATCTTATTTTGAGTAAAGACCTTCCAAGACTTACTGAGAAAGTGAGGTGCACAGAATAGAAAATACGCAAATGTACGGATAGGTCCACGGAATGGAAAGAGTAAATAGATTAGATTCATGTTGGCCGTTGTTCAAGAGACCTGGTCTCCTAACTGCTTAAATGTGTATGAAGCTACTTTTTATGTAAAAAAGAGTGATATTAAACAAAATCTTAATTATAATATAAGACACCGAGGTGATTATCACTTGGTGAGTCACAATAGTAGCTTATTCAAACAAAAACCTAGTTATATTGGTAGGAAACTCTACAACAAGCTACCGCAATTTTTAAAGTCTTCAAAATATAGAAATATTTCAAATCAATTGAAAAAATATTTAGTTGATAAAGTTTTTTATAGTATAGGTACAAGAGTTCCTTTCATATCAAAATTAAGCCTCACCTCAACTAATTGATATAGTAATTATGGTAACTAGTGTATAAGATTGTCTAATTGTTGATCTGGCTTGTCTTATACTCCTTAATTGAAAAAATATAATATTTTTATCAAAATAGATCCATTTATTGGTATTTGATACTAAAAAAAGCATTTGATACAGTCTACCATTCTCTATTACTTAGAAAACGGAGGGCTGCTGGTTTGGAAACATAATTAATTATGCAAATGATTATGAGATTATTATTACTATTATATGACAATATTTCTTATAATTTCAATATATTATGATAATCATTATAAATGACTAAATAAGAGTATGTTAATATGGTAATAGCTCCTTTTTAACCTCACCTATGTCTTCTCACACTTCCTAGCAAACGTGTAAGATTGCAGTTGAAAATATATTATTTTAGAGAAAAAATGTATGTAAAAATATTATCTATATAAATAAAATTAGAGTTTTGTCTGTACATTTATCAGAATTGTATATTTTTTGGTTATTTTTACGTTTTATACATTAAATAAGCCGAAAATAGTCTTATCTCACTTTCTGTCTGTCTGTCTGTCTGTCTGTCTGTCTGTCTATCTGTCTGTCTGTCTGTCTGTCTGTCTGTCTGTCTGTCACGGCCCCAAAGGCATTTTACGCGGCCTTCTCCTCAAAAACGAGAGCATCGATCGGGATTTTAGTTATTGAACAGTATTCAAAACATTATTGACAATGTCTTTAGCTATAAAAAACTAAATTAACTTTTTTTTTAACAGAGTAATAAACGTTTAAAAACCAAGTGTTTTGCGATTTTGGATACATTTTACGCGGCCTTCTCCTGAAAAACGAGAGCATCGATCGGGATTTAAGTTATTTATCAGTATTTAAAACCTTTTTGACAATGTCTTTAGCTATAAAAAACTAAATTAACTTTTTTTTAACAGAATAATAAACGTTTAAAAACCAAGTATTGTGCGATTTTGGATACATTTCTTCCAAGTTTTATTACCACATAAGAATAAGAACAAATCACGTAATTTATCATGATATATCAATCAGCTGTTCTCAAATATAAATGGTGGGCCCTTCGCGGCGTTATTTACGCTGTCTGCAGACTTGTGTAGTCGGAGCATTGCAGTCTTTTAGGAAACATATGTCTGGTGAATCAAAGCTCATCTTATGTTTTATCAATTATTTCTTTGTTGAAAAAAAAACAAAATTTTCTAATTTAAATTTATCAAAACAAAAATTAACATTTTAGGAAGGTGCGGTTTGTGCTAGGCTCTTGGGAATTCGCCAGGTAGCACTATTATTACCACATAAGAAAAAATCACGTAATTTATCATGATATATCAATCAGCTGTTCTCAAAAAATATTCTCTCCGATACCTGTCACTGAATTGCTGACGTTCTAAGTTGTTTACTTAAGGGCCCGTTCACACGATACAGTTTTTGTGCGGTACAGTAAATTTTCTGTATCAGTTATTTTGCAGTGCTTTCGTTTGCATGTACATTTCATATTGTATGTTCACACAATACTGTTTCGACTGGATCCAGTAAAAAAGCTGTTCTAGCCGATTTCTACATTCGGTTTTGTCTTCGAAAACTGTATCACTAAAATCAGCTGTACCGCAAAATAACTATCCCTATCCGGTGGCACATGTATTGTACCGGTAATGGATATGTTCAAACGATACGCTTATTACGCTGGAAGCAGTCTTCAGATCGTCAGCATTGATCTTCTTCATTGATATTCTTCAGCATTGGTCTTCTTATTAGTGAATTCCAGTGTCCAGAAGTGGAAGATATTAATTGTGTAAATTTAATTTCTCTAATATATGAGAGACCCGCCTTGTGGGACAAGACTTAAGATTAATATAAAAATAATGAAAGAAAAATGTGTAGAATATTGAAACCAGAATTTGCGTACTTTGATCAAAATTTAAGAGAAACCTTCAGTAAGAAACTTATTTAAAAAAATCTTACACAAATAAAAAAATAAAATCCTGGACTGGAATAAATAAAACTGAACTGGAAGCGCAATGGAAGAAGGAGGAGAGCACAGCAATAAGCAGCAAAGCCGGACCGTGTGAACATCACAGTACAGTTGACGCCGTACAGTAAAAAAACCGTACCGCAAAAAAACTGTATCGTCTGAACGGGGCCTAAGCTGCTAACAACTTCATGATTGTTGCTATCAAAAAAGCCGAAACATATTTAGTCTTATTTCTAAACCTAATCCGTACGAAGGACGGGCACAATAGCTAGTTAGATATAATATTCTTCTTACATCTTCACAGATGTTTATACAAGCTTGTTTATTTATCACATGTAAACTTTTAATGATGAAGGAATGTTTTACTGAAGGAAGATTGAAATGTAAATTTATATCGTTTACTATTGAGAATTTCGTTATAATTGACATTAAAATTGATTTTCTTGAGACTTAGAAAATCGTTTTAGTCATTCAATTCAAGATAATAGTAAACAATATCATAAATCAATTTTTTGTCAAAAAGATGCCAGCCTATCTTACCATTGCTTCCTATCTTACCATTGATTGATATTGAAAAGAAATTTATATTAAACAAATTCACTGGAAGAAATCAAAATGCAAAATTTTGGTTAGAAGAGTTTGAGAAAGAATGTATCCGTTACAATATTAACACAGATGAAGGAAAAATTCAATGTTTGAGGATATTTGTACAAGGCAATGCTGAAGATTGGTATACCTCTACCAAATATAAATTGGAGTTTGAAAATTGGAATCTGTAGTCGAATGCATTTCTTAGGACATATTCTAATAAAGGTTGGTCAAATGTTCGCTATGCATATTCATTCAAATTTATTGAAGGTCATGGAACTATGATAGATTATGCTTTAAGGAAGGAACGTTTATTGCTTGAATGTGAAAGAGCAATGACAGACAAATCAAGAATTTCACACATTGTTGTTTGACTTCCAGTTCATGTTCAAAATAAGCTAGATAAGGATAATATTGAAACAACAGAAGATCTTATGAATGAAATACAAAAATATGATTATTTTACAACCTCTTGTAAATATAGCAACATTTTAAATAAAGATAAACAAAAAATGGAAGATTCAAAAAGAAGAAACTCCCTTGTTGTATATGTTTGGCTTTGGAAAAACCAAATCGTTTTCATCCTGAAGAGATATGTAGAAATAAACAAAAGTCAGCAAATCTCACAGAATATGAAGAAGATGTGATGGGAATTAATGATTCAAAAAACTAGAAAATCCGGCGAGTAAGTTCATTCCATTAATTACAGTCAATGTACTTGTTGATGAAAAGAGAATTGTACAAGGAGTTTATGACAGTGGCTCTAATATTACACTCATAAATCAGAAAATCGTTGATGAACTAAGGACAAAACTGATGAATGATCGTAATATCTTTAAAACTATTAGTGGTATGAATTTTACAAATCGCCGGGCTAAAATTCGAATGAAAATAAATAAGATTGAAGAGACATTGGATGTCTATGTCGTTAAAAACAATAATTTTTCATATGATCTACTTCTTGGATTAGATGCAATAAAAAAAATCAAATTGATTCAAAATGAAAATTTAGAAATTTTACAAAAATTTGATGATAAGTCATATGATTTGGATTCTACTCCAAAAAAATAAATATTAAACCAAATGTTAATTATTCTATAAGTGAGAACAACAATTTAGAATATCTTGATATTGATAAGAGACAAACTGTGATAGAATTGATAGATAAACATGAATCAATATTTGCGAAACACAAATATGATGTGGGTGAAATAAAGAATGCAGTTGCAGAAATAAAACTATCAGAAGATAAATATGTTATTAAGAAGCCATATAGGACATCTATACCAGATAAGAAAGAAATACACCACCAAATAACACAGCTTCTAGAAGCAGGATTAATTGAGTATTCTACTTCACCATTTGCATCTCCTGTTACACTCGCCTATAAACGAGAAGAACAAAAGAGATCTCGTCTATGCATTCATTTAAAAATTTGAATAAATTAGTAATACCAGAGCCACAACCGTTTCCAAGAATAGAGGATATAACAGTGAAGGCAGGTAATTGTAAGTGGTATACAGTTCTGGATGTGAATTCAGCTTTTTGGTCAATACCAATAAAAAAAGAAGACAGAATAAAAACTGCATTTGTTTCAGAAGAAGGGCATTATCAATGGTTACGTCTTCCATTTGGTTTGAAAACAGCATCTTCAATTTTCCAAAGAACATTAGGAAATACTTTACGGAGAAATAAGCTGACTGATTTTTTTACTTGTTATATTGATGATATCCTCATATTTTCAAAAACATTTGAAGAACATTTGAAACATATAGACCTTGTTCTAAATGCAATTGAAAATGAAGGTTTCAAGGTAAAATTTGAAAAATGTAATTTTGCAAGAAACTCAATCAAATACTTGGGTCATATAATTGAAAATAATTCTGTTCGTCCACTTAATGACAATCTCAAGGCAATAGAAGATAAAAAAAAAATGTGCGTCAATTCTTGGGAAAAACTAATTTCTACTACAAATATTTGGAGAATGCAGTGCAAACTCTTGAACCTTTACACAAATTATTAAGAAAGGATACACCTTTTGTCTGGTCGGAAATGTATGAAAAAGCATTCCGAAATATAAAGAGATATCTATGTTCTAGTCCTATATTGCAGATTTATGATTTTGAAAAACCAGTATACATTTTTACAGACGCTAGTGGAGAAGGATTTGGAGCTGTATTAAAACAACCAAAAGAAAATAATGAACTTCATCCGGAAGCATATTTTTCTAAAAAACTAAGTCCTGCACAAAAAAGAAAAAGGCTATCTACCTAGAATGTATGGCGATAAAAGAGGCAATAATATACTGGCAATATTGGTTGATGGGACGGAAATTCACAATTATGACAGATCACAAACCATTAGAAAATCTAAAAGTAAAAGCAAGGACTGATGAAGAATTAGGAGATCTTGTGTATTATCTTTCACAATATCATTTTCAATTAATGTACAATCCAGGAAAAGAAAATGTGGAAGCTGATGCTTTGTCTAGGAATCCGGTTTTGGAACATTTTGAAGGTAATAAAAACATTTCAAAAGTTGTAAATTTAATAACAATCAAAAATATTGTAGAAGATCAAAAGGAAAATAGAGAAACAATAATGAATAACAAGAATGTTTATCTAAAAGATGAATATTTTACAAAATTTCAAGAGGGAAACAAAAAATTTTCCTTTCTCAGAAAAAAGGATAAGAATTGATTGAGAAGCTCCACTATCAATTAGGACACATTGGGATTAAACATACATTATTGAATATACGCCCACATTACTATTTTTCCAATATGGATGAAATGGTTAAAAGCTATTGCAACTCTTGCCATATATGTAAAAAGAACAAGACAAGAAAGGGTCGTCAAATAGGATTACTTTCACAATTGGGTCCAGCTAGTGCACTGTACGAGATTATGTCAATAGATACTGTTGGTGGATTTGGTGGAAATAACTCTACAAAACGATATCTACACATATTAGTCGATCACTTTTCTAGATTTGCGTATACATCAACTTCCAGCGGGCAAGGTTCCAAAGATTTCATTCGTTTAATTGATCCTGTCTTGCAGAACCACTCAGTTAAAATTTTATTGGCTGATCAATATGCGTCAATTAAATCAACAGAGTTCAGAGAATATCTACTATCAAAAGGCGTTACAATGGTGTTTACATCAGTAGATTGTCCGCAGTCAAATGGTCTTAATGAACGTCTCAATCAGACATTAGTGAATCGTATTAGGTGCAAAATAAATAGCATAAATGGAAGAAAACGAGCATGGTCAAAAATAGCAGAAGACTGTACTTCAGAATATAACGATACCATCCATAGTGTTACTGGATTTTCACCAAGATATCTCATAACTGGAGATGATTTGAATATTGTACCACCACAACTAAAAGAAAAACGTGATTTGACAGTAGATCGAGATAAAGCTATGAAAAATTCAATCCTGAATCATCAACAAAACAAAATAAGATGTGATAAAAATAGAAAAATATATAACTTTAGAAAAAATGAACTAGTATATTTAGAAAAAGGAAACAAATTGAATAGGAATAAATTGGATGAAATCAGAAGTGGACCATTTCCAATAACAAGAAGGATATCGAACTCTATGTATGAAGCAGCCTGTGGAAACCTTGAGAAAGAAAAGATTATTTGTCATTCAAGTAAATTAATTCCTTCAGGAAAATTTATTGACTGAATGAGGGGGGGGAGATGTAAAAATATTATTAGATATAATATTCTTCTTACATCTTCACAGATGTTTATTCAAGCTTGTTTATTTATCACATGCAAACTTTTAATGATGAAGGAACGTTTTACTGAAGGAAGATTGGAATGTTAATTTATATCGTTTACTATTGAGAATTTTGTTATATAATTGACATTAAAATTGATTTTCTTGAGACTTAGAAAATCGTTTTAGTCATTCAATTCAAGATAATAGTAAACAATATCATATGTATTCTGCACAAATAAAGTGAATAAATCTAATCACAATTAAATAAAATCATACAAACTTCTCCATAGTAACAAATTTTACCACAGAAGCATGAGGTAAACTATAAATAAATATAAATACGGTAATAACTCATTTAGGGGACCCGTGTCCCCTAAAACATCCTACTAATTGTGTAAGAATGCAGTTGGAAGTATCTTGTTAATTTTAGAGAAAAATTGTCATTAAGGTAGTAAAAAATCGTCATTTTTAAAGAAAAATGATTTTTTGGTCGAATAAAAAGAATCCAATCATACAATCTTTTACACCATAAAACCTTTTACTTCTGTGCCACTGAGACATATAATATGTAAATACGGTAATAACTTCAGCCTCACCCATGTCTTCTAACACATCCTATACTACTAAATGTGTGAGAATGTAGTTGAAAATATCTTGCTGACAAATTGGCAGTCGCCTCCTGATTTATTCACCATGACGGTAAGGAGAAGAGGGGGGGGGGGGGGGAGGAGATAATCCCAAGGATTGTTGAGCCGCACAGCGAAGGATTCACAGCCAGTGTAATTCGCGTTCGCCACGAATTTATAGCAGGGAATATCTAGGGACGCGAAAAGGGTTTCAAGATAGCCCTTATCCAGCGAAACTAGATTTACACAGGCCAAGTTCCTCAGCTGAGAATGAATGAGCTGATGCCAGACCCTCAGACACATGTATCTTCCACACCATCAGACGAGTTAGCGCTTCCATCTAGGTTCACCGCAGCAATTCAATGGAACGGTTTATACAATGGATATAGCTTGATTTCCCGGCAATCCAGATCTCGGTTTATTCATAGATTCTCACCTACCGTACATGTAGTACATGGTATTCTAATTTCATAGTCAGGATCTGGTCAAGTTTTCAAGATAATATCAGTAGTGAGATTCCAATAAATTTCATAGAACACATTGTAGAGAATCCTTATTTCTCTTCACTGGTTGGGGGGGATGCATTTCAATCAAATTTTTGTTCCTGGATTTCTTGCTCCATAACGATCTGTGTTGTTAATATTGCTTATTGACTGCGAGTCGTTGAACTTACCATAAAAAGATAAAACATTTTTGTATTGAAAAATGATCGAGTATGTGTATTGTAGACATTTTTTAGTATAACTCTTTTGACAATAAACTAAAAACTTTTTCCTACAACTGCTCATAAAGTAGTTCTTTACGTACTGAAAACTAATGGTAAAATACCTCTTTACTGCTCTGCAAGCGGTAAAGTACTTTACGCTCGCCAGCTGTTTTATTTACATTTTGTAAAATATTCGCAATAACCACAACCACAATTCAATTCCATGTTTTTGCAATCATGATGTTAATCTGTGTATCACTCTTTGTCATTCAATTTATGGATTTCAATTTGAAACTGACGTCATTTTTAGAAAAATATCAAACAATAATGTCTGATAGATTTTATTTTGGGAAGCGATAGCCGTGAGCTGTAGCAGGTATCTGTTCAATCAGATAGAGATAAGCTGCATTCTCCTGGGCACTCTTTGTGAGGGTGACCGATTAAATTGGCCAGCAAAAAAGACACTGTTCTCTGCTGTAAAATCACTTCCCGGTGGTTCGGAACCCACCTAAAACTGTAGGTCCAACTCATCAATCACCATCATCCAACTCATTACCCGCGTACAGGTCTCAGACCTACGTGAGCTTCATCCTCCAAAAAAAAGAAAATTAACCACTAGCATCACGAAATAACCAGAAAAAATTCATTCCCACTCTGTTGACTCACCACATTCCTCTCAAAAAGTCAATTCAAGTTGATGTTGATGAACGCAAGGGTTGAAATAACATTTTAGGATTCTGCTACTACAGACCTGAGCAGCATGAATGGCTGGACCAAAAGGAAGCACCTGCAGTTGAATGTTTCTTCTAATAACACAGCAGTTCGTTCCTTACAAATTTTTTCCCAGTCTGTTTTACGCTTCAACGTTTCTGTTACTGTTGACCGCTTCCAAAATCTTCCTACTACTGTTCACTCTCCTGAAACAACTCTTTTTTCATTGATCCCGAGTTGAATTGGTTAGCATGGCTGGGGTAGAATGAAGTTTTTTTTTGCAACTTTAATAGGAAGCAGTACAACCCTCCCTGCTAATCACTATCTGTTCGAGCTCTAACGTTATATAAGAAGACATTTTTGCTAATTAAATTATCAGTTCCAAACTTTCCAATCATTCTGAGTGACAACAATAAGTTCAAACATTGTTTATTTATCGTACATCTATATTAATTATTATAATAATTTTATTTTTTTTTATTCGATAATAATTGACCAAACCCCAATACTACTCACCATAAATTCACATCAATGGTTGAGATTAAGCTCTATGCTGATCTATTGATTCAAAAATAAGAATAAGAATGCTTTTATTGCGTGAATGTCCCTATAGTTGGCGGGCTCTTATCCATTGAGGTCTTGGAATTGATTATTGTTTTTTAAGTTTTAGGAATCATAAGTTATTTTCTTTGTAAAACTAGTGTTTTGATGTTGTGTATTTATTTATTAATCATTTAATATTATTATTAATAATAACATTAGGATTGACTGTGATTTTACCACCTGGAAAAAACTGTTTGTTGAGATTGTTTATATTGTAAGACCTTTATATTATGTATTGTCAATAAGACTATATTGTATGACTATTGTCAATGCTGACTGATGTTAAGCCTATGACATGTATATGAATAAATTGAAATTGAAAATTCCGTCAATACACATATACGTGCTATTGGAAACGTCTCAATAATGCAAAGTGTACAGTACACTTCAATAAAAGTTTTAATCAAAATTGGATACTATTAACTCTTTTTAACTGTTTTTATTAGTGTTCCATTTCGAGTAAACATTCAAATTTATAACGTCAAGTGAAATAAAACAAACTTTTTTTCGTGTGAAGTTTTCAGAGAATCAAATTTAAGTCCGTAGCTTATCGATAAATATCAATTTTTTTCAATTATATTGATTTCACAAAGATTATTGTAACAATAATTAAAATAGTATTTATAATATAATCTTGAGTAGCACGACTGAACAAACTGGATTGAATGACTCATCAATGAAATATTAGAAATTATTGCAATGTCATCTCTTCAACGTTCTCAATAGGACAAAGGCTTGGAGACAACAGAGTTGAAAATAAAAAATTACAGCACACAAAACTCATCCAATGTTTGATCAAACGTTGAACAATTACTCAATTTTTTCTGGCTATTTGCACATCAATTAGAATTTATTCACTTCAAGTTTTTCGTGGATTCTCCCACACAGTACAGCTAAAATACAGATAAATGGCTTCTGTTTGATGTGAGTGAACAGGCGAGACAACTAGGGACAAATTACGAAAATTGAAGAGAAGGTTTGGAATCGATGTCCTGTGCAAGCAATTGAGGCCGTATCCAGGGAAACCAACTCGGACTACACATGTAAACACTGATCGCTCGTTTCTTTATTCCTTTCTGCATTGTGAGAGTTCTGTCACTTTGCGTCAGTGAAACGTCCACAGAAATAATTCTGTTCATATTGATGCTTCCAAGAATATCAGATATAACATTATGCATGAAGGATGATTGGTGTTGAAGTTTGAAACGTTGTACTTGTTCCATGAAACTCTGGTTTAATTTTAATCCTATTGATTTGAATGATATGATTGGACAGCTACATTGCGTGGTTGTAATCAAATTAGTTTCTACTCTTGTCCATCACCCTCTAGATGGAAGTTAGAAATTTGGAAATAAGTATGTTTTTTCCAATATTGGGCTGTAATGTATTTTCATTTATATTATTAATGAGTTAGAAAAGATGGGGACACGGAAGAAAAAGAAAATGATGTTCTAGTAGAAATAGGAGAAGTCAAAGAATTAGAAGGTGACGATAATGACGATGAAGAAGAAAGAGGAGAAAGATGATGATGATGATAACGATAATGAAGAACAAAAAGAAGAAAAGAATAGTATGAAAAACTGACATAAAAGGCTAATTATCTGGAAAAGTAATACTCCCTTTCCCTTATCAAGGAGATGAATTTGGGGAAACCACAGACAAGGAGATTTATTGTTGCATATATTAGTTTACTTCAAGCCTTTATGAAAAATATTAAATATGCAAAACGAATATTTCGTTCAATGCAGTGCAAGGGCATTCGAATCGTTATTATACTAATCATAGCCGCGATAATCATTTTACCCACGCACAGACGCACAGGTCTCAGACCTATGTGGGCTTTATCCTCCAAAAAAAAAAAAAAAAAAAAAAAAAAAAAAAAAAAAATAGCAATTCATTACAAAATTCATTGTACATTTTATAGAAGTAAATAAGTAGAATTTGATAAAGGAGAAAATAGATGAAATAATATAGATGAAGGAAAATAAAGAAGAATAGTTTGCTTGGAAGTGGACCAAATTATTCTGTAGTCGTCATTTTCAAGTTCCAAGTAGGACATGAATTAAATTTCTTCTGAAAATCATTTTTTTCATTCCTACTCGAATTACGGTATGAGCAGTACTACAAAAATAGTAACATTAGTATGTGATAGTGCATGAATATTCTGAACATCCTTCTATGCTCTCCATTCTTTCAAGATATTGAAAAAAGCATTAGGTAAATTGGAGTATTACTGTTCTTGGAGATGTGCTTATTTTACGAGAATGTTGGTTCATTCCAGGATAAATGTGAATGGAAATGTGAATGTGAATGTGAATTCAAAGTGAATGACAATGGTCTAGAACTTCCATGCCATAAGAAGAAAGAAGATACTGTTGACGATTTATCCGTGAAGCTGTTCTCATGATACACAAGCGTTCTTTACACTGTTAAATCCAGCATTGCAGGTTCACCATTACAATTCTCTGTAAACGTAATCCCTTGTTATGAGATGCAGTTCAAAAGAATCATGCTGGTAAGTGGATATGGCTCAGTAGTTTTGCTACTGATACAAGATATCGCAAAACAAATTACAAACTATCTGAGAAGTGCTCGGTAGATTCGATACAATAAACTGATCTTAAACTTTGGTAACAGGATAACCGCTTTGAGAACTTCAGGTGAGTCTGTATCTACTGAAACTTTCTGAGCATGTATGTCGAAATAATAAACCGTAGAAATTCGATAATTAGAAGCTAATTATTTACAGTATCTGGGGGAAATTTCGAATAAGTTACAAGTTTGTACAAAGAGCGATATGGAAATTTACAACCTCCATGCTAATTATTGATAATTTTCAGAAGTTCTGCTTATGAAACTTTGCAGTCGTAACCAATTGGGGGAACTACAGTGTCACAAGTTTATTATGTGTGCATAAATATATGTACTGGTTCTTCGTGCTCGTTTAGCACTGATTACAAATAAAATTACAATTCACAATTTAAAATTTTCATAAGATTTTTTCAGAAACTACAAAGAGAAGTGGTTACTGATAAAAACGATTTGTAAATAATATTAATGCAACAAACCCCTGAATGATCGACTCATAATGTAGTATTCAATGATAGAAATAAAAAAATCTCCATTTCATCGTGACCAAGGTTACTAGATGAAACTAGCAAAAAGAATAAGGAAAATAATCTTACTTTTTTCTATGACAATAGTTTAAAAAGGGACTCAAGTCTGGACTCTAGGGTACTGGACAATTATTATTTATTGTCCAGTGATCGATATTGTATCAGACTGAAATTAGTACCAGTCTCCAGTTACTAAGATAGTGTTTCAATTTAATTAAACATTTCAAGATGTAGTTAAATAACTTTGTATTTCTATGAGAAGTATGAAAAAATTATAGCCCACTTACGTATAAAACCAACAGACAACCCAAGAAAATGGCAGTACGGTTCTGGCTATTTACCTGGAAAGAAAAAATATAATTAGTCACTTTAATCAATGAAGAAATCCATAATTTATTATATTTGTATAGTAGATTCAACATGAGATTAGAAGCCTGCATGTATGCCTAATGGCGTGTAGAGCCGATAGAAATATTATTCGATACATAATGGAAAAGTTAAAATTATGACATCATGCAAACAATAAAAAAAAACGAACTTAAATTCGAAAAATGAGTTAAAAGAAAAATGCATATGAATTTAGTGCTACTTTATCCCAGTTATCGTTTACTTAAGGACTATCTTAGGACTTATCTTAGCACTTTTCCAATACTTTGGATATTGAAGCACTCTATTGTTTAAAAATTTTTCGATACAACGAAGTAATTTTCATGAAGTGTTTTTTAGTCAAATTCTTGAGTCATTTCTTGACAAACTTCTAATATTGACAAAAATAGAGGAAAACATCATAAGCTGCTACATCTTCAAGTCCCAACTGGCCTTGCAGTTTCTTGTCTCACGTAAAACAAGTAGAAGCAAAATGATCCAAATAAAGCAAGAAAAATAATGAAAAGAGAAGGAAAATGATGAGCATCCCTTGGAAAGTGCATCTCACTTTTCATGCTCGACAGGGAAAGCCGTGTTGCCTATAGGAGTGCACGGCGCGGCAAGCGCCAGTGATCCATCACGTCAATTGATGCTCGGTGAAGTGAACTCGGGTCCTTGTGACGTGATAATTTAACGCACAAATACTTCCCAGGGCTCACACATCGCTACAAATAAGCACGCAACGGTGCACAACTTTGCGAGGCGGGTGGGGAGGGGGGTTATGCCTTCAGGTGGGTCTTCTCACTGACACCAGGGATGTTTTCTGAAGGCTCATGTATAAAACTACCTACCTATCTTAGAAAATTTTTAGCCTACAAGCCTACATCAGTTAGATGCCTGCAATAAGTATGTGTTATTCATCAGATAGTTTCCGTTTTAGAAGTTTTCCTCGGTTTTAATTACAACTATTAGATTATCCCTATTTGTGACGGTGTAATATTTGGTGCCAAGCATTCGTAGAATGTTTTTGTGCTGATGGCGAGAAATTTTACCACATGGACAATGATTTATAGTCATGTCAAAAGGGAAAATTTTATACATAATATTATGTTCAAACCTTTCCATCAATAATAAATTTTCATAGCATGATGTATTGTTTTAATTATTGAGATTTTGTAAAATTTAGGTGAGAAATGAATCATTTATATCGCAGAATAATAGAGACTGGTGCAGTTATTTTGAAGAATATTGTTACGGGTTATAATAGCTAAAATAAGGCTGGCGACACTAAAGTTCACACTTGATCTTTATTTACACAAATTAGTCTATTTACACACAAATATTTGTAAGTTCAATTAATAAATAAAAACAGATCATCAAATGACAAGCTAATACTTATTTTCAGTAATTATTTACAAGAATTAATGAATAAGTAATTACAGGCTGATCAATAATAAAAGAAACAAGAGTCCAATTAACTATACAATAATGTAGAAAGAAATGATAAAAAGAACCACTAATCACTTACAAAACACAGTCCAATTCGTTATTTGACAGTCCCAAATAATATCACTTAACACAACGTCTTTAAACTATTAGTAAGCTGCATAAACAGTAAACACTTGTCTCTGCACTTGACACTGTCTAAAGACTGAATAAAGCACTGTTTACTCCACTGGCACGAGATCTGTAATACAATCTGTCACACAGGTTTGTAGAAAACTGACTCACTGGTTCACGTGGACTCCTTTATATAGCTGTTGTAGTTGTATAATTCCAAGAATTGGAGGTCACCCCAGACGCTTCGAGAAACTTCAAGAATGCTTGGACCTCGATTGTTCAGGAATTCTGAAGAATTCACGAGAAGTCTCGAGAAATCAATTGAGTAAGAGAGTTGCAGACTTGAATAATAAGAGTGAAAAAGACATGTGAAAAGAGAACGCAAGAGAGCAAGGGAATGCATTATTGCGTTTCAAGTTACGTACGATCATGAATGGAATGATCTATGTAGAATAACGTAGTTCTATGTGCGTAAATAACTGCTTTGCTTGCTTTTGTAACACTATGATGCCAAATTAAATAATACCTCTAAAAGCGCAAAATTGCAAAGAGATTTAGAAAAAAGTGTAGGAAAGAAAGGGTATAGGAGCCTAAAATAAACCTAAATTTGGATGTAAAAAAGAAAAAATACTATAAAATTATTAGAAGAGTGTATACTGTATCCCGCAACTGTCAATTATCCATTTATTAACAAATTGATTTACAATAATTAATTCCTACACATGACCCTCCCATCCTGAAAATGTTTAGTTCACATGTAATCAGTCACTGATACAGTAAAAGTCATAAGAACAATGTTGGCATACAAGTATAAAATTTCATATTTTGAGCCGATTTTTAATTACTGATATTTAATTATTGTCTTCGTTCCAAATCTGACCTACAAGGCTTGAAAGGGTAGTGAGATGAGGTCAGAAAGTGTTTACATTTTCTCAAAAATAAAAAATTTGTTCTTAATCAATTGATGTTTTGATAGGAAATTTAATATTAAAATACTTCATCATCATTAAATATGGATTATTTCTTTTAGATAATTATTGTAGAATATGAAAGAATGAAAGAACAAATAATTTCATTAGTCAAAAGTACAAGACATTTTTTACAAGAATACATTTATCACAGAATATCTGTGGAAAACTTTTGGAATCAAACTTACTGATACTGTATCACAAACATGAAGGCAATGAATAAATAATCCGTAAAAGATGCATAGTTCCTGATCAATAGCCCAATTGATCAACCCATCAATCAAGTTGATCGATTCAAGTGCATTCTAATCCCCATCACGTTTAGAAAACGCAAACACGTACACAACCCTGCATAATGTCAACAGTAATTTATTTATCAATTCATGAATCTTCAGGTCAGCGGGATTAAAAATGGACGAACATTACTCTTCTTCACTGATAAACAAGTCCTCTCCGCCATCTCCTCTTCTTCCTCATCCTCCTCCTCCTCCTCCTTGTCACATCGGCCACCACCTTCTCTTCTTTCTTTTCCACCTCCACCTCGTCACATCATCCACCACCTTCTCTTTCTTCTCTTCCTCCACCACCATCACCTCCTCCTCTTTTACTCTTTCCCTTCCTTCTCTTCTCCATCATCTTGCCCTTACTCCTCCCCTTCTCGCTTCCTTCCCCTTTGTTCCGCACGTGCTTTGTGGATCATTCATCATCTTTTCTACTTGTATCAACAAGCTCTCATCCCATTTCTGGAATAAGAGAACAGAAAAAACAACTCGAAATGCGTAGACAGACATTACATTCCGCCGGGAAATATTCCCGCCAACACTCCGACAGCAAATTTTCAATACAAAATGATGAAGCATTGTTACTTTATAAGCTCTTCCCATACACAGACCTCCCATTACTATGCATGCAGCACCCTATTGTTCCTGCTATACTTCTCCCTGTATACCGTACATCACGGAATATTTATTTTCACGTTCTCGATCTGTATCAAGCCCTCATATACCTACTCACGTACACCACGTGGAATAACTGTATACGTGAAAAGAACTCGAACAGAACCATAATTCTTTCAATATTTCACGTAGGCTCTCACGTCGAACAGAAATATTCATTGTTCATGCTCCGCAGAATCTTCTATCAAGAAAAACTCATTTCAAAAAGATTATTATTGATTCAAATACGAATTTTACACTTTAATATTGATTTGTGGGATACTACTTCATGATAATGCATTTTGAAGAACGGAAAAATATTTTCGAATTGAAAATGAAGTGTCTCGTCCTAGTATCAAGAGTTTCGGAATCAATGACAGAGAAATGACTCTCATCCCATAAGAAAAATTCACATACGATAAAATGATCAATCATGGAGTATAGAAAACTTCTAAGAAGTCTCACTTCTTCATTGAGACGATTTATAGATTATTTATTAAATTTATTTTGTGATCAACTTGTGATCAATCTTGGAAAAATCCAATTTTTTGAAATATTTTTAATATTTAATCGATTATTTATTGATTAGAATACGGCTTGTACGAATCGGTATTGATTTTAATGAATAATTAGACTTGAAGTTGTCACAACCACATTTATTGAAAACAGTGAGATACTAGTTTCGGTTGTTACACCATTATCAATCTGAATCAAACGAGTGTGGAGTTTGATTGAGATTGATAATGGTGTAACAACCGAAACTAGTATCTCATTGTTTTCAATAAATAAGGTGGTGCCAACTTCAAGTCTTATTATTCATTATGGATATCTTCAACAATATCACCATCGCCACTACAAAGAATGTTAATATTGATTTGTAAAAGTATACTACTTCATTCAAAAGTTCAGATAAAAGTTGCTATTATTATTGTATCATCAGATGAATTGGTAACTAAATAACTAAAAACGTTTTTCAATCAAGGATTTTCGAAAATTACATTCTTGTGAATAGTGTGAACTGTGAGAGAAAAAATTGTCTACATTCAGGAAGACTGCCGGCCGGTTGCACGAATATCAATTAAATTTAAACCTCGTAGAATGATGTCATTCTACGGAAATTAAACTTAATGGAGAGAATTTAGTTGTACAAAGTGCAATTACAAGCGATAACGCTGATTAGGATAACCAGCGTAAACGATATTTAACCGCCCGATCACCGATGATTAATTCTCACTATTGCTCGTTAAGTTACATTTATAGATCATGTTTATTGTACGAGAACATGGAACTGCAAATTAGGTCGTAGGTGTCAAACACCTTTCAAAATAAATAGAATCTATTAAGAATATAATAATATTATTGAGATAGTTGAATAATGATTCAAATAATTCACAATGAAATGATTCTAATTCGTCTTTTTTCAACTTCAGAAACAGCTGTTGATCATATTAAAGTGTAGCCAGACTGTGCCCGTTCGGTTAACGAAAATTAACTAATGGATCTTTGTGCAACAGAAATAAACCCGTTACACTTACGACGGTTAGTTAACTGACATTAAACTCCCTATTTAATTGGCTTTCGTGCAACCGGCCGTTTGTGTTATACTGGTTCAGCTTAAGATTATATTAGCTTCTCAGTTCTGTCTCAATCGTAGGTTGTTTTGTTGTTCAATAAAGAGAGAAGTAAATTCACAAACCGTTCGGGAAGAATGCATATAAGGATAGAAATGCACTTAATAAACATATAATGTGTCATTCCACATTAACAAGGTGTTTAGCCTACGCTGTTTTCTGGAAAGAGTGGGCGACTCGATAAATTTCTTTTCCTTTTCGTTCCAAACCAAGTTTTGTTTCGTTTTTCGCATTTCTTGATCTTGCTTGACTGCCCGATCTCAACCTGGTGCTGTGTGGGTACGTACATACCGTTATAAAATCCGAGTTCAAAGACCGAGGTGGGTAGATCAGAAGTCAATAGACCGGCAACTTTTAATCTTTTTGCTGCATTTAATCCAATCTTGAATCATAAGGTAACTTCGGGAATCCAAGTTGTATGGTGCACGAAAGCAGGTAGTACTTTAGGTGTCGACTATTGTACAATCCTGCTTTTTACTTTTTGAGAATAATAGGTTTCAAAGATGACAAAGTTTAAAGGAAATGCTATATCAATAATAAATTATTAGCTACTTAAATAATCACGTGAATAATTAAAAAAATAAGAAGTGAATCATTTTCAATCAACCGGCTGGCGATCTCGGACCAAGCAGTAAAAGTGTGTGTTTTATTTCTTCTGTTTTTGTCTTTGTAATGGAGATTATAGAATAAAACACTATTATATCTTTAGGCCTATATATCTTTATATATCGAAATATATCTATAAGGAAATACTCACTAGCTCACCACTAATATTCTAATAAAGACAGTGACTATTGACTGAAAAGATGGCGAGGAAATCGACAAATAGCAGCCATACACTTGTCAGATTTGATTATTTGGTGACAATAGTAGATTAGAATATGACAATTCTAGAGCATTTTTGGATGGACTTGAACGAATCAATTTAATACCTAAAATTTATTAAAAATTATCTGATTTTTTCGTAGAAAAAACGTACATTTAACGTTTGAAAAATAACTTAAAATGTAAGTTGTTTTTTCAAAACGTTAAATGTACGTTTTTTCTGAAAAAATCGAATAATTTTTAATAAATTTTAGGTATTAAATTGGTCCATCCAAAAGTACTCTAGAATTGTCATATACTTATCTACTGACAATCATTAATATGCATTCATCCGAGAATGCTACAAAAAATACGGCGGACTCGCAATCTTATTAGACGTGTGCAGTATGTAAGCTGCGATGCACTGTAACGTTGTTGTTGAAAGGAAAAACAATACCGAAACATGAACGTAAATTACGCCAAGGAACATTATTTACAGTTTTCACAGACTATAGAGTGTCTTATCTCGAAACAATAAGCTCACATTGAAGCTGTTTAGAAGCTAGAAGCCACTAATAGGGCCACCAGTATAGTAGTTGTGGCCAGCAGATAAGCGCCATCCATGGCAAATCGTTTTGATGAGTGCTGTTCATAAACCGTTGGATGAATTCTGCAGCATAAACACCCACCTATAATCGAGCAGATGATGTTAATAGAGACTGCCATATCATTTTATACGGTAGGCGTATTTTATATCCCGTATTTTGTACCCACACGAGTAAATTTTGTTGTGTTTGCTTTTATAAATTGGTCATAAAATGCATTTACAGCCATAAATTTCATCCAGGAATCCACTGATATTGTTTTTCATTGCTGTTGAACAGATATATGAGCAGCCTAGATTTTAGGTCCTTAATGCTTGGTATGAAGGATGATGAGTTCAAGATATTTTGGTGCATTGAACTAGGTGCTTTCTATGCACTAATGGAATAATAAATGATATTTTGGCTGGGCCGACTGAGTCATTTTGTTCCAAACGAAACAGTAGGCTACTTTTCTCAAATACTAAACTAGAGCCAAATAGCCTATTCAACTCAACATTCTCCCTCAGTTTGAGTTTTGCTTAAAGAGGGATTCAATTAAATTTTTTAAGATTTTCTATGTAAACAAACACTCGATATTTTTAGAAAATATGTATTTTTTTGCTTAGATAGATGGATGTTATGTATTGTGTGAAACATCAATGAATAACTTATAATTATATGTGGAACCGTCAATTAGAGATATTTTATAGTAGACAGTAACAAGTTATTTTGGAAACTGAAGCATTTCTCAAAACAAGCAAAAACGCTTTTCATCTGCACAGGTTTCAATAGCATGATTAAGGGCTCCACATCACAAATGTTGTGTTGCTGTAGTACATATTAGTCTATAATGAATAGCACTTCAACCTTAATAGAATAAAAATCTCAATAGAACTTCAATAATCTTCATAACTTTAAAAATATTTATAACAATTTCATGCGATATTTTTTATTGCAGCTTCATATTCAGGATTAATGATAAAGAAATAAGGCTCTTGTGAATGACAAATGACGCTTGTGTGTGAGTATGATATAAATTGTGACGTAAAAATGTCATAAACGGACATGAGGAATCAAACACGAGACAATCACTAAATGCCCAAATGCTACACCAAGATAGTTGTGCAATTTCTACGTTTAAGATCATTTTTATTGTTGAAAGATCATTAAATATACCTGAACACTATAAACTTCCCATGTAGTGGCGAAGGTGATATGGTTGAAGGTATCCATAATGAATAATAAGACGAAATTATCATAGCCACATTTATTAAAAATATTGAGATACTAGTTTCGGTTGTTATACCATTATCAATCTCAAACTAAAACTAAAGCATAGAGTAGCTTAATATATACTAAGCATGGAATGATACTATTGGCTAAGCGAGAAAGAGGCTAACCTTCATTGAAGGTTGTGATTGGCTGACGCCCCCTGGTGGTAGGAGTAACAAGCAAAAATAATATTCAAATCAAGAACCAAAAACCGTGAACATCTAGAAAGCAATAAAGAACAATACACAATAAGGTTAGAACTGAAACAATTTAAAATTAAAAAAATAGAAGCTCACTGAAATGCAGTCAAGGACAACCGAGAAAGACACGAAGGTACCGTTTTTAAAATGAAGGCTGGAATTATGATGAAACCAAGTTAGTTGTATTGAATTGGTCAAAATGAATTTATCAGCCTCTTTCTCGCTTAGCCAATAGTATCATTCCATGCTTAGTATATATTAAGCTACTCTGTACTTTAGTTTTAGTTTGAGATTGATAATGGTATAACAACCGAAACTAGTATCTCAATATTTTTAATAAATGTGGTTGTGACAATTTCGTCTTATTATCCATTCCAAACACTATTTATAATGTACATCTCATTATGATCCCAGCAGGGAATTCAAGGATTGAGCATCCAAACTCGTATGAGTGAGACAAATTCTTTTTCCAAGAAGAGCAGATGTAACATAGGAAGATAGTTTCGAATTTTTGAAGCAATTCGTTGAGTAAAGCCGAAATGACCTTGTCCGATCTTGTTATCCACTTCTATTCCTTTCTAACTAAAGAGAAGGAGTGAGACGGAGGAGGGTAGATTGCTGAGCAGTAAGTCATCGCTAAGTGCCACTCCATTACCCGGCGAAGACAATGTTAACGTTAACTCCCCTTCGCTGTAGAGACGAGAGCATCCTTGGAGCACGCTTGAGAGGCATGAGCTTCTTCCTCTACTCACTCCCTTTATATATAATATCTTCTTCACTCTCTGCTAGTCTAAGCCAATATCTTCCCTGGATTCGCGTTAATGGAAACTTTCTTGTCCGTACTGGTATCGTTAGGATAAAGATGGAACGGTATACTGATCTAGATTAATCTATCACTCCCGCCAACTTCTGTGTGGATGACATGTCTGAAGAACAATGGATTTAGACGCACTTCCAAAATTGGAGAGTTGGTTTCTTTAGTGTGTAGCCCAGTGTGAAGAATCTACTGAGCTTCAACTATGAAAAACTATCTAAAGGTATCATAAGAAAAAATACAATAATAAATGAACTCGTCTCCACCCCACATTGTATACTCAAATCACAATGTGCCAGAATCACAGAGCACTTTTTTTGAGATTGAAACCCACATGAGTCTGACCCTGTCCGTGGGTAATGAATTGGATGATGATCATTGATGAGTTCGACCTACAGATTTCGGTGGGTTCCAAACCACCAGAAAGTGATTTTACAGCAGATAACACGGTGTTTTTTGCAGACCAATCCCTTTGGTCACCTTTACAAAGAGGGCCCAGAAGTTCGTAGCGTTCTGATTGAACAGATACTTGCTATGGCTTACGGCTATCACTTATTATTGAATCAGATTTTTTTTGTAGATTACGTCTTGGAGACTCCAGTTAAGGAGTAAGACAAGTCAGATCAACAATTATACACTAGATACCATAATTACTATATCAATTAGTTGAGGTGAGGCTTAATTTTTATGTGAAAGGAACTCTTGTATACTATAAAAAGTTTTATCAACGAAACATTTTTTCAACTGTTTTTTAAATATTTCTTTTTTTAAAGACTCTTTAAAAACTGCGGTAGCTTGTTGTAGAGGTTCCTACCAATTTTTGTTTAAATAAGCTACTATTGTGATTCACCAAGTGATAATCTCCTCCGCTTCTTTTGTTTAAATAAGCTACTATTGTGATTCACCAAGTGATAATCTCCTCCACTTCTTGTATTATAATCGTGTACGTCAAGATTTTGGTTAATATCATTCGTTTTTACATATAAAGTAGCTTCATACACATATAAGCAGGGTACAGTTAGGAGACCAAGTCTCTTGAACAACGGCCTTCATGAATCTAATCTACTCTTTCTATACGCACCTAACCGCTTTCTCTTGGATCTTTAACACCCTATCAAGATTTTTTTTTCATGAATTACCCCATACTAAGATAGCATACCTAATATGTGACAGTAAGAGCCCATGGTAAGCTGTAAAAAGTAACTTTTTGTCATTCAATCTAGCAAGCTGTCGCAAGACAAATACCCTTCACCTACACCTACCCAACATCACCATAAGATGAAATTTTACAACATTATTTTCTCAATGTATGGAGCCCAGGTCAATCGTCTATCCAACAAAACTCCTAGAAATGCAATGTTTTCTTCCTGGTCTAGTTGATTATCGTTCACAAACACGTTTTAAGCCCTATCTTCATTTGAATTATGTTTGTTTTTGAATTGAACGTATTGGCATGTTTTACTATTTATTGTTAATTTCAACTGATTTAAGAATTGGACAATGGAATGCACACCTACATGGGCACTTATTTCTAAATTATCTAAGATTTAAATCTCTATCTAAAGATCTCACAGTATGACAAAACTATGTCTATGTGAGCTCTAAGGCAATAAATATAATTGTTATTGATGACAGGATGATCGAGAATTCATACAGTGAGCATAAATAAATTAAATATATATATATTTATTCTTGATTCAATTAAGTAAAACCTTTCTTTAGACCTGATGAAATGAATAGATTTTTATCACACAGTATTAACTTCAATAGTCTAAGGGTGCTTACACAGTGGAGCACCCAATACTCCATTATAATCACCACCGCAAAATTAAACAAATTCAGTGAAACGGTGGTATTCACCTAGCTAAACCATCTGTCATACTCCATTTTACAACGTGTATTTGATTTTGCTATGGTCATTATTATCGATTATTGTACACGCTTCACTAAGTAAGCACCTTTAGGCTATTGGAATTATTTATTTCTACGTGACAAAATCTATCAATTTTGTGAAGGCTGAAGGTCTTTCTTGATTGAATCTAGAAATAAATAAATGTTTGTTGGTTTATGTATGAATTCTCTACCATCCTGTCATCAACAATAATTTCCAGGATTTCTCGTTCCATGACGAACTGCATATTTGACTGCATGTCGTTAAATTTCACATGAAAAGTTAACAATAATTTATTATATCTACTGCCTAAGAGTTCACATCAATAAACTTAGTCTTGTCATACAGTGAGATTTGATACAACAATTAGTATTAGCAGTCAGCCGTAGCAGGTATCTATTCAATCAGCTAGAGATAAGCTACGAACTCCTGGGACCTCTTTGTAAAAGTGACCAGCAAAATAGTTTGAAATATATGATCAATCAGTTTCTGTTCACTGTATAAATTGTCTACCAACCTATCATCACCTGCTCATTATCGACCAAAATTCTTGATGTATTAATGCTTAATTAAATTAGTTACTATTTCCTACATCCAAGTCGAGTCAAGTAGAGTCTTTATTGAAGTCTTCATATGGCATAGAGTGCAAACTGGAAAATCAACAAGTTAATTGTATAAACGATGAAAATTTGTACCAAATTGATATAATTGCAAGGCTATTTTGAAAAAAACCAGATTGATTGTTGTAAGTAAATCAGCATATCAAACCTACTGATTGAAATTAACTAATTATACAACATAGCAGTAATTTTTATCATCTAGCTGTCTCATCCCAATAATAATTTCACTTTCATTTTGTGGGTTGGTAATGAGCAGTTGCGTACTATTCATTAGCATTTAATCGTTCATAATGACAACAGCTCATGTTCGATGAAGAATCAATAGAAGCAAGCATTGCCTTTTTAAGATATGTTTGCAATCAAGATAACATAAAAAATTCTCAAACATGTAATCAATCTACCCACATGTATTTCTTACATGCAAAAGAGTCTCTTGCATCAGACTATTTCGGTCTGGTATTAATTTATAGACTGTCTGCTGGGATGATATTGTAATTAAGAGCAATATCAAGATATTGAATATTACTATAGATGGGTATGCACGGTGTCTGGACCAAACGCTCCAATTCTGCACGCTCTGCTGTTATGAAAAATAATTACATTGCCTTAAAACTTTGAAAAACTGGTTCTAGGTGGAGCAGAAATGTTTGTCATTGAAAATATATATTATTTTTAGATTCAATGTTAATTATTATGGCTACTTTATGCACAAATAAAGAATCTCAACTATACTCAGAGATCTCAGCAGTGGCGGATCCAGAAAATGTTTTTGGGGGTGGCTGGTTTGCTACTGATGATGGGTAGGGGGGGGGGGGGGGAGGGGTAGAGGTGAACTGAAAACAAGTATTGTGAAAGCTTTTGAATTTTTCATGATCAATCATACCCGAACTATAACTATTCATATGATTGGGAAATAGAAAATAGCTTTACTAGTGCTTTGAACGATATCGGCGATAAAATTAACTTAAATTTAAAGTATATTGGAAAATTTTGATTGAGTTATGGCTGAATCTGGTGTGTTCAACAGTTTGTCAAGGAACGTAGACCTAGTATTATTCCGGTATTACGGTCATATTATTCAATTTTTAAGAATGAAAATCAATGTGGGAGCTTTAATAAGATACAAATTTTTCAATGAACTAATGTTTCATCAAGATTTAATAGATAAACTTTGTGTGAATTCCACACTGTAAAAAGAGATGTTTTTCTAAAGTTTTTATCTGACGATTAGTTTTCCTCTTATAGAAATATGGGATCTAATGTTACAATTGAAGACTTAGTAGTGGAATTAAGTAATTCTTGCTATAATGAATATTTTACGAGCTTCAAACTGGAGGCTTGATTGGAAAAAATTTACACTCTGGAGGTTTTGGGGGGGCTTCAGCCCGAAAGCCCCCCCCCCCCCCCCGTAAATCCGCCACTGGATCTCAGAATAAATGACCCCAATAAAAATTACTGTTAGGCCTACATCAAAACATACGAATAAGAATAATATTCTTAAAATGCAATCAATTTTTAGTATTTGAGATCAATTTATCACGGAATAAATTATTTTCATCAAAGATATTCTATCTCATTCATGCACATATTTATGAATATTCTTTCAGTGTCTCTTGAATCGAGGGACTCTTGAAATGCCTCTATTTCAAGAGTCCTTAAAATGTAAGAGTTACATTACATTTCAAGAGTCCTTCGAGTCAAGATACACTGGAGGAATAAACGTTCATAAATACGGCCATTAGTGTAGGCTCAATCATAGAACACAAAAGAAACAAATATTCAAGCTATTTATCGATTCTAACCCAAGATACCGCTATTTCGATTAGAAATCTCGAAAACAAAAATGGTGCTCATCAGAATCTATTAAGCTATTGGTCTGTTTTCTTCTCAATTTAACCATAACCTACAGCTACAGCTTCAATTGGCTGGACGTTATCCGTGAGTAGCCAATGGGAAGGCTCGTGGGAGGGTCTATGTAACCTTTTAAAACCATTCGACCAATCAGAATTATGAAGTTACATCATGCATCAAGGACCGCCCTAGACGTATTTGAAGTAGTTGTAGGCCCTGGTAAAAACGACATATTTGAAAAAAAAATTTGATACATTTTTCTTTATTCTATCAATTATTATATTTTAAAATATAGTCTATATATTTATAGTACAGATTGCATTATATTGATTACTACTATTACTTCATCCTTCTCTTTCTTTTTACCGTTCTTCTTCCTCTTCTTTCGAACTACTGTTCTTCCAATTCTTTCTCTTTCTACCCTACTGCTCTTCTGTATAGTTGATTTATTTTTCTTTATTCTGTCAATTATCATATTTTAAAATATAGTTCTCAACTGCGGAAACGTGGAAGGTTCAATTATTTATAATTTTATATAATTTTTGAGGATGAAGCCCACATAGGTCTGAGACCCGTGCGTGGGTAATGAATTGGATGATGGTGATTGATGAGTTGGACCTACAGTTTTAGGTGGGTTCCGAACCATCGGGAAGTGATTTTACAGCAGAGAACAGAGTCTTTTTTGCTGGCCAATCCAATCGGCCACCCTTACAAAGAGCGCCTAGGAGCTTCGCAGCTTATCTCTGATTGAACAGATACCTGCGACGGCACTTGGCTCAATCGTCTGTTATTGTTTGAATGTGATTAGTAGAAAATTAACAAAATAAATGTGGGCTACTTATGAATGAATATAACAAATAATAAATGCCACCACATAGTACACTCAGATAGGTAATGTAAATTGCCAATTAATGTCAAACAGTATTTCATGCTTTTCAGTGATTTTCCTCAAATTATTTCATATTCTTCATGAAACAATTTTATTTACGTCGATAAAATGGGTGTATTCTAATAAATAAATAACTTTCTCAGGATGTAGGTTTCAAAAAAAGAAAAATATAAGTATTTCAAGGTTTCTAGAACACTATCCTACGCAGACAGTAACAATTTTTACACTAATAGCTTGCATCCTGACAGAAAAACAGTCTACGCCTTTTTACAAAGTAGGATGTTCTTAATGGCTTTTTCAGTTGATCAAGAAAACTACGGCAGTATAGATATCAAGACTGCTAATTACCGAAATAACTGACCTTGAATTTATCCGAAATGGGATTCATATCTTGCTAATTTAAGCTTTGTAACTCAATTAATGTGAAAGATTTGCTAGCCTCTAAATTTTATATTAAATTTTATTTTTATTTCTATATCCATCAAGGACATAGTTACTTGTTTTTATTTGGAAATAATTATGTTTCACACGGTACAGTGAAGTTCATTTAGTGCGTTTGATGTGAAATTGAACCAGCAAACGTTGCAAGCAACGTAACTTGAACATTGGATTGGTGGATGTACGTAATGCTCACATAGCTCTCAGCATTATCTGAGTCTTCCTGTGCAAATACAGTATCATGTAATCAGAGCAGTGTAACTAGAAGACTAGACGTTTCAGTCAATTTTCTGCGGCTTAGAGTTTGGTTGGTTTGTTAGGAATGTTCACGTATTTACAGCGTCGTGAAATTCGTGAACCGTAACAATCTGGGAAAATAGTTAGTTACCTTACCGTACGGTTATATCATTCACATCTTGTTTGTTTGATGCATTCATCCTAGTAGACTCAGTTCCTCTATCTGATTACGCTCTGCTGCTAGTAACGCGTTCATTTTTTTCAACCATAGATTGTCCGCGGTCACTTTTTTTAGATTTTTGAAAAAATATTCATTATGTTATTAATAAAATAATAAGCTATCTATGTTTCGAAGAAATATGCCGCGATAGGAATATTTCAACAACTGCAATAATTTGGCAATGACTATTAATACAAAATGTATTGAATTTATTGAGAATGCAATTTTCAAGTAAAGATAATGATTTGAGAGATCAAATCGATTCTGATTATTTGCTGAACAGTCCTAATCGACTTTTTCAATGTATTGTGCCTACGAATATTTGCTGGTAATCTAATTATTGATCTACTTTTATAGTATCATTTATAATTTTTATTAATAACTGTATCAAATCCACAAACATATTTATCACAAAGTAAATTGACAACGACCGATTAATTTCAAACAATAGCCTAAACCTCTCTCAAGATGATGAAACAGTAAAAAATCCACACTATCTTGGAACCCCTCAAATGCGTTTCTTTCTTCAGAGCTTCTAGCTCTTCTAGTCAATAAAAGAACTTCTAGAGTTCTAAGGAACATCAAGAATTTCTAGTCAATAAAAAATCGGCGCTAGTATATTAACTTTCAAGTTTTTATTCAAATGGTTTGTACTGTATTTTTTTAAAAGGATATATATACATTATTCATTATTACCTGGATATAAATATGTTTGAATGTTTTTTATTTGCTCAAATGTCTCGTACTGATTTTTTTTAATGGTAAATATATCAATTTTATTATTCAATTCCTGGACTTCTTGGTAAAAATATTTGACTGCAAGTCGTTGAATACACATAAAAAGTTAATTTTATTATTCACTATTATGAAACAAATAAATTGTGTTAAAATAAAATTATTATTATTATGTTGAATTTAAATATTATTTGTTAAAATTAATTTGATTCGTTTCAAAATATTTTCTCTATTCCCTTGAAAGTTTTAAGTGCAATATGAATGGTACAAGTGCCATGGTTTCAAGTGCACAAGAGACATGGATGGTACAAAATACTTTTACAAGCTATCTAGGTCCACCGAGTGTCAGTGGGGTTATTTGCGGTGCTTTTGTGTGCGAGGTGGCTTTGGAAACGCGACGGAGCGAACAGGGCGCGTTGGGGCTGAGGACACAAATATAAAGCCGCCGTTCAGTACTAGCAGTATAGAAGTGACACAAACATTCGGCCACGATGCCACAGAATATCCAATCAGTGCTCTCGCTTTGAGGCACACCGAATCAACATCGAACAGAGGATGGCGGACAGCGGACACCCGGCCGGCTCCAATAATGAACTATTCAGGGGTTACGTTGACCCCCCCCCCCGCACAAAACCCATCGACACTCAATCATCCTCTTCTCATTGGTCAGTCTCTGTTAGATTGCATTCTACGACTGTGATTGATTGTGGCTTATTCGTATTGTGTGAATGTTTGAAGGACTGAAATTACTCTATCACCTTCCATGCCATCTTTTACATGATTTATGCTAATTTGATTAGTTGTTCTGCACATTCACTTTCTCAAAGTACATATTATATTTTTATAGTAGACGTACATTACATACGTATAATAATGTCAATTATATGAAACGTTAGGGGAAGCACATTCAAATTATCTGTGCATTTTATAATTTTATGCATTATTTCCAACAAGAACACAAGAGGTAAAGTAGATCAAGATGCTGAACAAATTTATATTTATAATCGAGGGATGAGAAATCGGTTAATATTAGATTTTTCATGCACCGTTTTAAATTACATTTCTTTTACTATCTTATATTGGAAGATGGGATTCAGAAAAGAAGATGTGAACGGATTAAAAGGAGGAAAAAAATAAGAAGTGGAAGATGTAAAGAATAAGAAGAATAAATCTGACATAAAAGGCTATGTCTGTTATTTTTTATAAGCTATTTATTATTCAAAAATCATTACTCCGTTCTGGAGGGAATAAATGAGAAAAATGAAACTGCAGACAGAAAATTTCTATTGATTGCATAATATTGTTAGCATTATATAATTATAGTAATGTTACTTTGAATCTAAGTTAAATTTAAAAAAATAATAAAAACATGCATAACGAATGCTTTATTCATGATTTACAAAAAAAAAATTAAAATTGGAATATACGTTGATTGTATCGTAAAATAAGACACCAAAACACAAATCTGAATTTTCCCAGAATAGGTACAGTTTTTCTAAGTAATGACTGGGATTGATTGATTACAATATGTTTTCTTGTTGAGCATTATTTCAATGTCATTGGATCCATACAAAGATCACGATAACCACGATAATAAACTAGAGAACCTCAAAAAAATTAAATAGTGAGACTTCAAGTACCGTGGAAACATGTAACTGCATGAAAAAGTAAACGGGGGTTTTCACACTAACTTGACCTTTCACCTGGCAGAATTAGAGAAATAAAGTGCACGAGTGTTGGTGCATAATGTAGAATATATTACTTTGCATTAGCGGTGAGAGAAATATACTGGTCTCTTGCGGCTAAGGAAGGCAGAGACACACAGCTAGGAAAAACAAGGCAAGCTTAGAGAATGAATGTTTGCCCGCGTGGGTGGGCCTCACACTCAGTATTAATGTTGCCTACAAATGGCTTTCTCACAACACGAAAATGCCCTCAAAATAAATTATCACACAAAAAGCGACTCCTCCATAATTAGGAACATCCATCTTTGACAAACAACTCAGTGAGGATTCAGTGAGGCACTGCTGAAATCAAAGTTACAGAGCCTTAATAATTATATTCTACACAACTAATAAATTCCTAGTCTACCATTGCATTTCTATCTCTCTCATTAATATTTTCTGTCCCTCTTTTCTCCAACATTATCACTTGCTATCCTTTGAAGGCAGCTAGATATATAAGTTACCGATTGAACTCTCCTAAAAGGGTGCATATGTACAAAGTGTTCCTTTGGAATATCGTCCTCCAATTCACTCCAGGTGCATGTTGCATGACAATTTAAGAACTAATTTTATTAGTACGTTAATTTGTGATGTATTTTTTTTAGGATGAAGCCCACATAGGTCTGAGACCTGTGCGTGGGTAATGAGTTGGATGATGGAGATTGATGAGTTAAAATCAAATGGACGTTTTCGTTTGTAGGTTATAGCTGTTATTTTTCAATTGTATATTTGTTATATTTATTTGTAAATTGTTACATCTTTAAACGCATGGAAGGTTTTTTAATAATTCAGGATGGTCATTGGATGGATGATAACGGCCCAATGCTAATAGAAACATGATTGTTCCATAACTTTCTCAAATTAGAAAAATAGGAAAGTCATGACGTCACTCTATTCAGAATCACCTTTGACTTGCAAATTTTAGTTCTATTTGTACACTTTTTAGAACTTTTTTAGAACAAAAATGAAGTTTCTTGCATATCACAGATTTGAATATATACCTTGTATATTATACCTTGATCAGCTGTCAATGACATGGGCTACTCAATGCTATTGAACTGAGATACGTCATACCCCACCATTTTTGTAATTCTCAATAAAACATATTTTAAAACAAAAAAAGAAACCGACTTCAGTGAAATGATAAAATACTCACGTACTAAAAAGTTTAAAATAAAGTATTCACTTTAAACAGAGAAAATTTTAAATTTCATACAAGTAATCTTTTGAAGTCGGCGCCACATATTTTATGAAGTTGATAAGAAATTCTATCTAATATCAAAACTAACACTGTATTTTTTTGGAGGATGAAGCCCACATAGGTCTGAGACCTTTGCGTGGGTAATGAATTTTATTGGATTATGGAGATTGATGAATTGGACCTACAGTTTTAGGTGGGTTCCGAACCAACAGGAAGTGATTGATAAGAAATTCTATCTAATATCAAAACTAACACTGTATTTCAATTAAATATGTGATTTACACTCACTTTTACTGAAATACAGTAATTGATAAGAAATTCTATCTAATATCAAAACTAACACTGTATTTCAATTAAATGTGATTTTTACTCACTTACTGAAATACAGTGTCAGTTTTGATATAAGATTGTTCAATTATTTCGTCATGGAAAACATCACAGAGTAATTCTGTTATATTTTAGAAGTTTATGGGAAATTTGGCGCCGACTTCAAAAGATTACTTGTATGAAATTTAAAATTTTCTCTGTTTAAAGTGAATACTTTATTTTAAACTTTTTAGTACGTGAGTATTTTATCATTTCACTGAAGTCGGTTTCTTTTTTTGTTTTAAAATATGTTTTATTTTAAGCTTTTTAGTTGAATTTTCAAACTTTGAAAACATGAGAAATTTCTTAAAGCCTACATTATGAAATATTTATCGAATTAGGAAGCCAATAATTAATTTATAACATCGAAAGTTAAGTAACTAAAAATCCACTTATAAGAAAAGATAAACTAAGGAAAATTCTACAACGTTTTATTTAATGTGGAATATTGTATTTAGGAAAATTATAATAGCGAAAGGCTTCTCAAAAGTGAAATGGCTTTTGATTCATTTTGATGTGGTCCCTTTCAGAATATACCTACACTGAAATAGTAGGCCTATATTACGTTACAAGTGTGGAAAATATTGTGCTTACTGAAAATATGATAAGTGAACGCAGGAGATGAAGTTGAGTGCGGTATTATCATACGAGTATGGTAAACATCTTCCCGGATGAGTTATATGTACGATATTTTTTGTGATATTAGTCATATATATATTTTTTTAATATAAAAAACATAAACTTTGAGCTAGTACAAAAGGATCATTAAACATAATCTCAAAATAGCCTATTGTACGCACATGTATAATGGCGAATAAATATTCTTAATCAATCACAGCAGGGAAACTAAAAATACTTCTGAGATCAGCTGTTTTTCCAAATTCTCCAACTTATGATTAAAAATAATAATAATAAAAAAAAAACCATCCTATGACTCAATAACATCAACTAAATTATTTACAATTTTCATATGAACAGATGGACAGAAATATTATATTCTTCTTATTCTCGATTCAAATTAAGTTCACGTGATTGGTCAAAACGGGACATTACAGGCTTGTTTCACACTGAACCAGCTTTGGGTAACCGATGTCGCTTACCCGGCATAATTGTATTGCATCATATGATTTCGAAAACCGTCTAGATGTAAAGTGCTCCATATGATACAATGATCAGCCTGGTAAACGACACCGGTTATCCGATTGGCGGTTATGTGTGGAACTATCCTATTCAAACATGATTGAAATGAAGACATCGAAGAATGCTCCTTTTTGTTTAATATTGGGCTAAGTATTGGGCCGATCCTTGCGAAACTTGGATGGGACCACCGCTGAGCGATGCTCTTTCATTTAAAAAAAAATTCATCGAAATCGGTTCAATATTGCTCGAATGATTGATGTACAAACATAAAAAAAAAACAAAAAAATAAAAAAAACAGGTCGAATATAGTAACCTTGTTGTTTTTGGAAGTCGGTTAAAAAACGGAAGTTTTTAATAACCTTGATAATGGTCATTGCTTAGTTCTAGCACAGAAGGATTAAATTTTTTAGAAATTGCCTTTCAAGACTTTTAAAGATAAATCTTGAGGCCTAACAAGGTATTTTAATCATCACTTTAAAATGCCAGACCTTATACAACGCAACTTGAAGGTACCAAATTACCTATTGTATCATGTTTTTAGATTCCAAATCAACGAGCTTTTTCATCTTCTCGAATCTAGAGCATTATCTACTCTAAACTTCCTTAAAAATGAACTTCCCAGTTAATTTTGGAAATCTTGTACCAAAGAAATTTTTTACCTTCCAATTTGTTTTTATATCATTCTATATCTTTTTCAGTCCCGGGGATACTAAAGCATCTACACTTGGCGTCTTCTCTCAATGACTCACTCCTGAAAATTTGTTGGGTGATATTTTCGAAATTTCCCGACGAACCAAAGTTGACAGGTCGTTTGTTGCTGTGGAGAATCCAACTTGGAAAATGTATTTCTCAGCACACGGAAAAAGCAGGCTCTCAAGCAATACGATTTAAGGGCTGCAATGGAAAGCTGTTTCGGAAGAATGAAGAGGAGAGTGTAAGAGATGGTGTGTGTGAAAGAGTAAGAGTAACTGAATGAGAGTAAAAAAGAGAGTGTAAAAGAGTGATAGAGAGATATGGAAGACGAATTGAAGAAGTCAAAATTGGTGGAGATTGTGCCGTTGCTTGAATGGGGGGTCAAATGCTTCGTCAGGGCCTGGAATCGGATATTCACTCAGCTCGGATACTTCGCAACGTGAAATCGTTCAGTGCTCTGTAAAATTCTGAACGGCAGAAGCATCTTTGCTACTTATTCCCACGTCAGGTCAGGGCACCATATATCAAATACACCGTACACTACCGTACCGTGCAGTGCAGGCCGTACGGTGTACAGGATACCACAGCTCCAGAGTTGAGAATGTGACATTTGCACCTACTTGATTGAAATCACTCAAATGTTGAACATATTATAAATCAATTATAACTGTTTAATATATATTTTTTTCATCACACAATAATCGATTAGAGCGCCTATCTTTGATAAGAATCTGGCTGACTCGATTCACGTTCAGCCTGGCATAGTTTGTGTAGTTCACCTACCCACGTACAAGTCTCAGACTCATGTGGACATCACCAATCACCAGCAAAAAATGGTTATTTCAAATTTCAATTACAATTAATCATTCATTTCCATTTTTTTAATGCTCATTAAAACTAGTCACCTGGACTAACCATTAATTTTATTCTATATTCTTATAAACTAAATTATTATCTACCAATGACCTCCATTTAAAAGATCATAAATTCATAATACATCGTAATATTATTGTACTCTGGTAGCGCAGTTGGTGGAGTGTTTGTCTGTGATAAGGGGCTCTGGCTGGCTTCGTTTCCTACAGCCATGGGTTCGAATCTCATTCAGCCATGGATGTTTCTCACAATTCACCTCATTACCCACGCATAAGTCTCCGGACTCATGTGGTCATCATCCGCAATAGAAAAAACTATCTTTTCAAGGATAGATTTGCTATCCTCATTGTTAAATGTTCTAAAACTGGCCTAAATCAGTAGGTTTTATAGCAGGTGCCCATTAAAGAAAATCGTTACTAAAGAAAAAAAAGGAAAAAAATGTTGAAAAGAAATCATTGAATGAACAAAATAAGAGTTAGCAAAAACAATTTTCTATTTGAGAGCTCTATATATTTTTCAATCATTTTGCCACGTGAACTAGGCATGGTTTTAATCAGAGCGTTTATAAATCGTATAACCTTCACTTTGACCACAGTTAATAATGAATTGATTAGACTTTGAACAGAGTTGAAAGGGGTATTTAAAGCCTTTCAAATGGCCAAGCATCAACGTGAGCTGGTAATAACCATTAAAATTGTGATTTATGTTCAGCGCCGACATTCATTTTATTAAATAATATTCTGTTTTATACAAGAGTTGACGAGGTTCTACATTATGAAATGGTTGTCCATTTACAAGTTTACATGGTCGCTGAATTTTATAACAAGCCTTCAGGGTACGTAAATAAACTTTTGTGTAAATTTTACATTGTTTCCCCAGAATTGCAGCTATTTGTGATAGCTGCGTTCAGAATTACTTCAGGGAGTTATTAAAATTATTTCTAAAATAGGACATAATCATAAAATATAATCTAATACCGTTTCCAATTACTATTGACCTGATAAATTATCTACTGCTGTTGAATACACTACTAATATAATATTTTACCGTATACTGCAAAATGATAAGAGAATTCAAATGAGTAATAAATTGTTTCAAATTTATTTTTTGTTCAATTTTGTATAAATTTATTTATTTTTTCAACATACCTGAAATAATACAATAAATGTGAAATACAACAGGCTATGGCCCAAAACTGCTTTTTCACAAATTGAATAATAAAACTTGAAGTTGTCACAGCCACATTTATTGAAAGCAGATACTAGTTTCGGTTATTACACTAATATTAATCTCATCCAAGAGAGATTGAGATTGATAATGGTATAGGAACTAAAACTTGTATCTGTTTCCAATACATGTGCTTGTGACACAACTTCAAGTCTTATTATTCATTATGAATATCTTCCACAATATCACCTTCGCCACTACAAAGATTTTTACTAATTGGTCATAAGTACACTATTATGAAACTCAAGAATGGAAATATGATATGCTTAACCTTCAGAACATTTCTAGAATGCAAATTTGGCCTGTTTCCATCATAATGCAGAAGGGCATTAGCAATCAATTATTAAAGGGAAATTTGGAAAGTTAGGCCATAAAACAGAGAATAAGGAAAGCAAAAGTGAATTTGTGACGCTGGAAAACCCTAGCAGTATTTAAATTTATTTATTTATTTATTTGTTCATCATGTCTAAAATAATACAATCAATGTGAAATACAAGCTTTTGCCCAAAACTACTTTTTCACAAATCGATCATAAATACAGTATTATGAAACTCAAGAGCCAAGAATGTAAATATGATATGCATAACCTTCAGCACATTTCTACAATACAAATTTGGTATGTTTTCGTCATCAATCAGGGGGCACTAGCAATCGATTGCTAAGGGGAAATTTGGAAAGTTAAGCGAGAAAACAGAGAATAAGGAAAGTAGAAGTGAATTTGTGAAGTTGGAAAACCCTGCAGGAGGAAAGCTCAAAGGAAAAGGAGTTGAGAAATGATTCCAACCAGTCAAAAGACTATTGACAAAAAAAGGATCGAGTTTCCCCAGAGGCTTCAACTTGTAGTGACAGCCAGCAAAGCTATCCATGAAGGAATTGATGTCAAACGGACTCTGCCCTCCCAAGGGTCGCCTTGTTCCATCATTTCCTGCGAGACTTCTCCACTTAACATGATTGTTTACAATCATTCTGTTGCTGAACATTGAGCAATATCCATAGAAATTGTTTCTCACATGAATGAGCGGACAAAAATTATTTTGCAAAGCATAGTTTTGTATTGCATCACGCTCCGTTACCTAAGCAATGCAAACGGTTTCACGCTTCCAGAAGAATAAGCGATTCGACTACAATATTTCGTTCCTCATAATGATACTACAATAGCGGAATATTGTAACAGTCGGATGCAGAGTAGAATTGGTGAGAAACATGGGTTCTATGACGCTGTTCATGAAGTGGGTTATAATAATTGGAGATTGGCACACGAATATTATACAGAACGACCGGCAAAATGAGCGATGTTGTGGAATATTTCTCGAGACCTTGAAACTATCTAAACTGTGGCCGCTCCATAATGATTTGCTTATTTTACCACGATTGTTTCCAACAAATTATGCAATCGTTGATAATATCGGAGGGAAATAGTTCAGTGACGGCATGCTGAACTAGATATCCAGAAATATAAAATTCCAAACTTATTTTAGAAAATATTATTTTCAAAATTATTCTAGTACGAAAAGAAAAAATAATCTTAGTATTCAAGACTTTAGGCTTCTTGAAAATGTATGAAAATACATTCATTTGAGATATGACCACTTAGCAGGGAAGTGGAAGCCGTGAGCCGTAGCTGGTATCTGTTCAATCAGGTAGAGATAAGCTGCGTTCTCCTAGGCACTCTTCGTAAGGGTGACCGATAAGATTAACCAGCAAAAACAAAAAATAAGTACACTGTTCTCTGCTGTAAAATCACTTCCCGGTGGGTTGGAGCCCACCTAAAACTGCAGGTCCAACCCATCAATCACCAACATCCAACTTATGACCCACGCACAGGTTTCAGACCTATGTGGGCTTCATCCTCCAAAAAAACCCACTAACATGGTGTTTAGCCTTTAGCCTCAATTTTTTGCACTCCGAACCTTAAAATTAGGCTAATTAAAATCAGTATATTCAACCAAATAACAATAATTAAAGTGATGCTCTTCGTATATTTATGATTATAAATTATAGGTATAATAATGGTGTCAACTACTTTTCATCCATTATATGAAAAAATAGATATGTATTACATTTTTTTTTTTTTTTGAGGATGAAGCCCACATAGGGCTGAGACCTGCGCGTGGGTAATGAGTTGGATGATGGTGATTTATGAGTTGGACCTACAGTTTTAGGTGGGTTCCGAACAGGAAGCGATTTTCAGCAGAGAACAGTGTCTTTTTTGCTGGCCAATCTAATCGGTCACCGTTACAAACAGGATTATAAATAGGCCTAGTTATTCTACGTTATTCATTTTTATATGATACAATACAAGAAAATATCAAGATATCAGCAAAGGTGAGAGAAAAAAGAAGATGACAGAAATAACAATTGAAAATAAATCACTAGTAGAAGTGCACTATAGCTTCGAAAGTAGCTATAGAGAAAAAAGAGTAAAAGAGTAAAGAGGCGTTGCATAGGCAGCATGCGTCATATAATACAGCTTGAAACTTGGCAATACCCTTCTCACTAGATTCTCATTTTCATTCTTCATTCACCTAATCATTCTCTAAAATGTTTACACGAACAACACGAAAGCTTTTCTACAGATTCTACTGAAGCATGCTACTTATATTAGTGGTATCAACCCCTTCAAGTTTACACTTTTTTTTTACTGTACTATAACCAGTGTAAACAGTTATGTAACAAAACGCAAAACAGTACACCTTATGCAATTCCAGGGAAAATTCGGTTTCACTATTTTGAGTTGGGTTGCAATCCAAATCGCTTCCAATAATAATAATAATAATAATAATAATAATAATAATAAGCGTATGGCTTTTAAATGGTGGGGAGACCCTTACGGGTAGTTCCACCTCTTCGTTTCTGCCATGTTACGGGGAAATAAATAATAAATAATCTGTAGCATATTTCAGGGTTCCATTAGCCCAAGGCTCTTGTTAGCCTTCACAATCAAACTCGAAAAAATGAAAAATTAATGAGCCAATCATTGTATTCCCGATTTTGCCTACAGCAACGTAACCCAAACTAACAAATGTCTCTCATTTTCTGGAAAATTAAACCGAAAACGACAGGCAATGTAGCCTACATTCTGCACAGACCTATCAAGGCTATCGTTATTGGAAACACCGCATTAATTTAAAAGCTGTGGTCACTCAATCATAATCATGTAATCTGTTTGATGTCTAACGAATTCGGATTATTTCAAATCAGTGACCACCAGCACTTTATCGGCTTGCGCTCTTTCACATGCATTTTCCCATCAATCGGATTATTTGCTTCAACAAATCGCCCAATAAGAGCTGACAGAAATCGATTGCGGAGTTCTCGTACCATCAGCTATAATAACAACATCATTACTCAACTTACTGCCAGAAATTTTCTTTTTTATACAATTTAGTGTATGTCTTGTATATATGTACTCTACATTTGTAACTCGACTGTGCTTTTTTTCAAGATTGTTGTAAGAATTTTTTTGGCAATAAATTTCAAAATTTCAAATTTCAATACAAATTTCAGTCGTTTTTACATGAATTATTCTATTTAATTACACAAATACGTAAGATACTTTCTTCAGTTCAAGGGTGGTCCCAGAGAAATGGGTTATGATTACTCTACTTAGGAAGGACTGAGAAGGAGGGGTTGACAGAAAATCCTCTATACTCATTTTCTGATTTTTTATATGAATAGAGAAATAATAAGTAATTATTTCTAATTATATGTTATAAGACATTTTAGAAATCAATTTAAGTTAAATATTTATATCGGTTGAAATATATGATATATTTTCTGTGCTTGGAACATTCGTGTTCTCATCAATCATCATCATCAAACTCATTACCCATGCACAGGTCTCAGACCTATGTGGGCTTCATCCTCCAAAAAAAATAAGTAGAATTTAGAGGATAAATGTTTTGCTCTTGCATCGTTTATATCTGAACCTTTCCAATTGTATATTGATTTGTATTCTTATTCTATTTCAGATTCTTTTTGGTTTTGATATGTTCTATTTAGATTACATCATCACCAACTTTATAATACATCACCTCATCTATCACCTGGGCTTAAAATACTTCAATAAGTTGCCTTTGTACATTAAATAAATGAAACAAGCTTCCAAAAAACTGCTAGAAAAACAGTGTATTTCTACATAAGTTAAATTAAAATATTAACGAATTGGGTTTTTAAAAAAGAAATTTTATTTATTAGATGTTCACACAACCAGATCTCAGCACCGACTGAAGCGCCGGTCGGTAGGAAACAATACATTACAATACAATGATCATGGGAACTAGTATATTGCTGATTAATCATTAAATAGATAAAACCTCTACATAACTCCTCCCTCCTAAAATTTAAGTTCGCCCTCGAACTTCCAAAAATTATTACAAATTTGACAATGCTGGAGGAGCGTATACTACAGTTGAAGGCAATTGAATAATATGATTACTTTCAGTACTGTTACAAAAACATTTCTTAAATCTAGGATACATAATAATAAAAATGATCAGAGCAATTATTAAAATACAAATAAAACTTACATGATGTGGGTAGACGACCCAAGAATCTGCAAATTCTTCTTCATCATCATCATATTCGTCAGAAATTTTAATGTTTTCTATTTTCTCCAAATATTTCATATCAATTTTTTGTTTATGAATTACTTCAGGAACAAAGGATAATTTTTGACCAAAAGTAGCTATAGTAGTCAATGGCAATCGCATGTCTGTCATGATATCTTTAGATTCTAAATTTAACAAGAATGAAACTGGAACATTTATTTTGGCATTATTGATATTAATTTGAGTTATTTTAAAACCAATTATACAATTGCATTTTTCATAGAATTTCAAATACGGTTTTACGTTAATTAGCTCGATCTTTTTGCATTTGTCTAAACGTGCGTTCTTGAACAATGAAATTGTGCATTCATCATTAATTGCTTCAATACGTTTACAAAAAGAGTTAGATGAGAAATCGATGCAATCCATTAAATTCCAAATTTTATTATCTTTCGAAATGGAAAAAACATTATTTGATAATTTCATAGTAAATATTTTGGAACCATTTTGGACAGGATATGATAAGAGATCGTATCTGTCAAACATCACATTAGCTTTAGGTATTTGAATCACATAAGTTAATAAATTTTCCGATAAGATACAAGTGCTATTACTAATCTCCCATAATATTTTAACATTACTACTAGCTAAGGAATAATTATATCTAGTTACTACATATTCTAAATCCTTGATTGATAAAATCGAAGGGTGAAGTCTACCTTCTTCACAATACATAATTGAATCAAGAATATCATTAATTTCATCTTCAAGTAATTCAAGTGTTACAGAAATTAAATCAACGACTTGCAATTTTGCCAAAGTGTCAGAATTCTGGCTAGTCAGTTTATTCAACATTTTATTGTTTGAATTGATATTATTGACATTATCGTTGAATTTCTTGATCAAGTTTTTATTAAGAGCTATATTCGCCTTCTCGTTCTTAACAAGATGAAGTTCGTTATTTTCAATCTTATCGATAATTTCGTTGTAATGCTCCTTATCATCGGCTGTCATCAGACCTGTTACCCATGATATGGCATTGCCTAATCCATTAAATAAGCCTCTTTTTGTTCGCTTAATTAAAGATAAATCTGATACTTCTTTTTGAGTAATAGAGTCTAATTTAATATACAATCGTTTAGCCAGTTTGTGTAGAGAAGATACAATGTCAGTTGAAATTGAGGTATTATCAAGATTTTTAATTGAATTTTGAAGAGAGAGAAGTTCATACTGCAAATTTGTGATATTAGAATAATGTATTATTTTATAAGTCTCATTGATAATGGTTGATTGGCCTGTTTTAATTGGTACTATCCCCGCTGTGTCTTTCAGATCGGTCAATCGATATGCGAACCCCAGAGCTGGTAGGCATACAATTATCAGAATTATGCGTATCCACTGCATCTGCAACAATATTTCGTGATCTAATTACTTTTCTTGGTCTCTTAAGTCTGTTTGGATGTAATTTAAGCGTTCCTCTTTTACTTTGATATTTATTTTGGGCTATTTTAGTAGCTGGGAAATATTTTGGCAAATGTTTTTTATTTTGAATATTCCTTACAAATCTTTCGTTTCCTTCATATTCTGGAGGTTTTTCACGGGTTTTATTCAATTTGTCAGTTCTAGTCTGTTTTTCCTTCTCAATTTTCGCTCTATTTATTTCGTGTAACTTTTTCAATTCTTTAAAGTGTTCATTGGCACTATGCTCAGTAATTTCTGCTCTTGTTAATTCTAAATCTGATACATATTTATTTGGTCCAAAAGTTAATTCGAAAGGAGTCATATTGAAATTCTTTTTAATTGAGTTGTTATAAGATATTAATCCTAATAGTAATTTGTCTTCTAAGGTTGAATTGGGACGATCAATTTCTAATGCGTTAAGTGTTTCAATCAAAGTTGAATGTGCACGTTCTATTGTGCCTTGTGAGTCTGGATGACCTGATGATACGTAATATGGAGTTATTTCATAAATTGACAAAAATTGTTTGAAGAGAGTGTTGTCAAATTCCTTTCCTTGGTCCATTTGAATTGTCTTTGGTAGAGGATGTCTCGCAAAATATTGTTTGAGTGCTTTCGTCACGGCTACACTTGATAAGTTTTCTAGAATATAGGCGTCAAGCATTTTGCTGAAAGAGTCAATTATTGTCAACATTTTTTGTTGTCTGTAAGAGAGGACATCAATTTGTAACTCTTGAAACGGTACCAAAGGTGTAGGTGTTTTTTGATAAGTTACTTTGACTGGTCTTCTATCGTACTTTACTTGTAAACAGTTACTGCACTTATTAATAAAATTATTAACATCTTTGTACATAGAGGGCCAATAGTATTCTTTTCTTATTTTAGAATAATTTTCGTTAATGCCCCTGTGATACGTTTTACCTTCGTGATATCTTTGAATTATTTCAAGCTGTTCGTCTTTATCAATCACATCAATCAATTTCTTACTATAGATTCTGAATCTTACTTTATCAAATTTATCAGTTAATTGTTCAGTTAGAGTTTGTATTATTTTATCCTTCCATTTTTGGAGAGTTTCTCCTCGAACATCACAATAAATTCCATAGGTCAATGTCGGATTTAAGTATGTTTTTATCTCATCAATGTTATCTCTAATTTCGTCGGGATTTGTGAAAAAGAAAGTAATTCGTTGTTTGCCAAAAACTTTTTTATAATTAGGTTTGGACTTTCCTCGCTTGATTATTAATTGATTATGCTCGATATTTATTGGTCTTGTCTCATCTGCGATATGGATTCTATCGTTAGAGCTTTCTTGTGAATGTACTGTAACACAACTATCGTTATCTGAGTCATTATTATTATCATTATCGTTATGATTATTTTCGTTAGCTTGTTCAGTAGAAGTCGTAGGATTATTTCCGAATAAATCGTCTAGCATTTCCTGATCAATTTCAGGGCAATTTTCGGGATTGTCTAGTAATTCGTTTAACATTTCATTTGGGCTAAAGTCAAGTTGCGGGTTTAAATCTGTTTCTTTATTTTGAACTTCAATTGGGTTTCTGCTTAAAGCGTCGGCAACAAAATTTGATTTGCCTTTGATATATTCGACATTGAAATTAAATTCTTCTAAGAGCAATTTCCAGCGAACTAATTTTGAATTAGGCTCTTTCAATGAATGGAGCCATACTAATGGTTTGTGATCTGTTCTCACAGTAAACTTATTTCCATATAAATAAGGACGATAATGCTTAATCGACCAGACTACAGAAAGTAACTCTTTTTCTATTGTTGACAAGTTTGTTTCAGCTGGGTTCAAAGTTCTAGATGCGAATGAGATGGGATGTTCACCGTCATCAAATTTCTGTGAGAGAACTGAGCCTATAGCAACATTAGATGCATCTGTTGTCAAGATGTACGGTTTGTTTAGGTCAGGTAATCTGAGAATTGGAGCGTTTATTATGTTTTCTTTCAGATCATTGAATGCTTTAATAAAGGCTTCGTCTTTGTTATTGAATGTTACATTTTTTCTTAGAGAATTTGATAGCGGTTGAGCTATTTTAGCAAAATTTTTTATTAGTTTTCTATAATATCCGCAGAGTCCTAAAAATTGTTTTACATTTTTTTGATTCTGAGGAATTGGGAAATCTTTGATTGCTTGCACTTTTAGTGGATTTGGTTTTATACCATCACTTGAAATTATATGGCCTAGAAACAATAATTCTCTATGGAAAAATTCGGTCTTGTCAAGCTGTATTTTACAATTGAATTTTTGCAATCGTTTGAACACCATTTCCAAATGTCTCATATGTTCTTTTAGAGAATCAGAGAACACTATAATGTCATCAATGTACACTAAAACGTTTGGAAGGTCTGCAAAAATTAAATTCATGGCTCGTTGGAAGCATGGCGGGCCGTTCTTCAATCCGAATTGTAGGCGTAAAAATTCGTAATGACCCGTTTCTGTAGAGAAAGCAGTTTTTGGAATAGAGTCTTCTTCCAATTCTATTTGATGGAACCCCGATGTTAGGTCAATAGTAGAGAAATAATTTGCGCGGCCTATCTTACCAAAAAGGTCTTCAATATTAGGTAGGGGAAATCGATCATCTTTTGTCTTAAGGTTAAGTTTGCGAAAATCTGTCACTAATCTCACTTTACGTTTCCCTGAAGCATCGGGTTTTTTTGGGACAACCCACAGAGGAGAATTGTATGGAGAATTTGAACTTCTAATGATTTTATTCTCTAAAAGTTTGTCAATCTCATTTTTGATATCTTGTTGAAAAGCATAAGGATATCTGTAATTCTTTGTATATACAGGTTCATCATCAGTTGTAATTATTCTATGCTTTAATATATTAATTGCTGTTAATGGTTCACCATCCTTTTTAATTATTCCTGGATATTTCATTATCAAGTCTACTATTTGTTTCTTTTCTTCACTATTCATATGATCAGTTCTTAAAAGCGAATTTAATTGTTCATGAGTGAGAGGACAATTGGTCGACTCATTGACAAATATTTCTACAGGTTCTAATTTAAAGTTTTCTAGCTTAGTCTCCTTAAAATTATCAGAATGCAATTTAACACTTATCATATTATCTCTAGTTTCAACTAATATATCCTTAAAATCTAAATCATCATTTTCAAGCACAAAAATTTCATTTTTACTTTCACATGGAATAATTAAATTATTCCAACCCTTTTTTATTTTTATAGGGCCTATTCCATACAATGGTAATATGCTAGAATCAAATCTAAGGCAATTGGCCGATAGATCGATTTGAGCTCCTAACTGCTGCAATAATTCATAGCCTAATAAAACATCATATTTTTGAGAAAATTCGTGTACCAAAAATTCTGATTCAACTTCTTTTCCTAAAATATTAAAACAATTCATTTTCACTTTATACTGCCCATTAGACATTCCAGCAGGAGTATTTATAGTAAAGTTACAAGCTAATAATTCATTGTCATCATTCAATACATGCTTTCTAACAAAATTATATCTACTACCAGTGTCTATTAGTATTTTTAGATTATTCTTCAAAAGATACGGTAGTTCTAAATGCATGGAATTTAACTCAACAACTAATCTGGGTTGTGGTCTTTCCTGCCTAGCTCTAAAAAATGAATGCGTTCTGTTAATTCAGCAATGATCCTATCCTTTTCATCCATTTCATCGAAATTCGTTTCAGTAGTGTGCACTTGTGGTTTGAATTTTTGATTATTTGATACAGTTCTCATTGAAACGTCAGTGTTTGGCCACTGTTTCCTAAATTGTCCAGATCCTGAATCTTTTGATTGCTGATATTGTTTTTGAAAATCATGTTGTTTTTGATTGTGAAAATTTTGCTGTTTGTGAAAATCATGTTTCGGTTTGAAACCTTGATTTTTGTATTGGTGATTTTGATTGTTTTGAAAGGGTGGTTTGTACTGTGCATTGTTGTGAGGATTGCTAATGTTCTTATTTAAATTTGTCACATCATTATGAAAACCAAGCTGTTTCAATATTAAACTACTGTGATTGATCAATTTATTTCTAGCATCGTTCAAGTCCTTTATTTGTAGAGTTTGTAGGTGAACTCCAAGAGAAATAGGTATCCCATTACACAACACATTCACTACCTGTGTATCTAGCTGCTCTAATAACATTTTCAAAGCTTGTCCTTCAACATTTTCAAGTTTGTATTTGGTTAGAATAGTAGTTCGTTTAGCTTCGAGTCTGTTGAGGAAAGATAAAGGATGCTCACGGTGATGTGATTTCATATTTACTAGTTCAGTCATCAATTGAGGGATGGACCTACTGTCTGCAAAATTGTTCTTTAAAACTGTGATGAGTTCTGGAATAGTAGTACACTCGTTATTGTGTGCAACATGTTTAGCATCACCATGAAGTTTATTCATAGCCTTATAAAAAAGAGCCCAATGATTTTCCTTTGCTTCTACAATACAGTCAAGAGTGAAGCTAGCATGCAGTTTTTGAATCACTTCCACATAATTTAGTAGTTCACTTGGACTTCCTGAGTAGTCTGGTATTAAGTTCAAATAATATTCAGAAAGGGTTTTGTTGATCGTTGCCATGGTTAATTGAATAGAAGAGAGCTTACTTTCAAGTGAAGAAGGTCTTGAAGAATTGATTGAGTCGGCGTCAGAGTCTGATGAATCTTCTTCAATGAATTTCCTTGCACCTTGTCCCACTCCAGTTGATAAGGAGGTGAATCGGTGTTTTGGAGTCCTAGACCCACCAGGATTAAGGATCGGAGATGGTTCCAGACTGATTCAGAGTTGGCGACCCACGATGAAGAGTTGACACTCACTTTTTCAGAAATATTTGAAAGTTTCCGAGATTTAGATAATTGATCGAAAATTCGGCACTCACTTTTACTTCCGAAAAACTCGTGGGTCCCTGTTCGGGCGCCAGTTAAATTAAAATATTAACGAATTGGGTTTTTAAAAAAGAAATTTTATTTATTAGATGTTCACACAACCAGATCTCAGCACCGACTGAAGCGCCGGTCGGTAGGAAACAATACATTACAATACAATGATCATGGGAACTAGTATATTGCTGATTAATCATTAAATAGATAAAACCTCTACATAACTATAGTAGATGAAGCAAACATAATGTGCGCTTATCATTTTTAAACAAATGTGTATCTTCCATAATGAATCGTCCTAACATGCTCAACGTTTAGAACCATATATGCCTACCTGAAGAAGTTTCATGTCAGTTTGAAAACCGCCAGACCTAGCAATGGAATAATGTTTGTTGAACAGAAGACGTATTATTTTACAAGCTATGAAAACAAACCACAACTTGCAAGTGAAGGTAAATAGGTTACACAAAGTTCATAGCAGGTTGATTCTTGGAAAAGCTCGAAGCTAATAGCATGGGGATGATATTGTGGAGTGTTTGGAAGAATAACAGCAGACCATGTCTAAATCAAACCCAGAACCACACGGTCAACAGCCAGGAGCGTTATTATTGCGGTGGCTGTAGTCACACAGAAACAACAAACTCAACTTTGTGAATGAGATAATGAAGATAGCGCATCACAAAGAGAACAAACTGTTCATGCAATGGTACCAAATTCTGCTGTATATTGAGATTGCCAGAGTGTTTCTGGGAATAGGCTTCAGGCTATATAGTACAAAGCTCTAAACTGACATAGGAAATTCAGAGTTAGCGGTTAGCGCATTTGCTTTGTCCTTTCAAGAAATTGGGACAATAGTCACAGTGACATAACAGTGTACAAGCTAATATATTGCTCTCAGATAAAGACTTGAATGTCTGTCAGAGTGAAAAAAACCAACGCTACTATTTTTAATCAGTGACAAGCTAGAAAAGAAAAGAAATGAAACGTTTGTTTGTTTCCACAGCGAGTTCCAGAATTGGAGTTACAAAGTTGTTTTAACTGAGCTTTACAATCTGATGTCATAGAAATAATTACATTGAATTGGGGCGATTTTCAAGAGCTTTTTAATAGTGTTTGAAAACGAATTGTCTCGATTTGTTGATCCACTGGGCTTTGAATTTGAGATCATACAGGGAATTTGGGATCTTTATAGTCTTGAGTACCTCACTCCAGGACTTGTGAATTCTGTGTAAATTATTATCTTTACAATCATACTACAATTTACAAGGTTGGAAAAACTATAAAGTTGTTTGAGAAGTGATAGCCGTGAGCCATGGTGGAATCAGACTGATAAGTCACGAGCGTCTGGGCCCTCTTTTAAAGTAAGACCGATAGGTTTGACCAGCAAAAAAGACTGTTTCGACTGTATAATCTCTTACAGTGGTTCGGAACCAACCAACTGAATATCCAACTCATTAATCATCATTCAACTCATTACCTACGCACAAGTCTCAGACCTATGTGCGCTTTATCTCCGAAAAAGTAACATGATTTAAAAGAGTTTTAAGAAAAATGAGAATGAAGTTAGAGTTTAGAGAAGCTGTTGAATTATAAAAGTTTTGTAGTTGATTGAAGATCTCTGACACATTTCAAAAGTTGTCCTCTAAATTTGTCAAAATGGGTGGTAATATTTCCAATGTCTGAATGAAGAGTCTTTACAATGTCTAATATGCTCTCAAATATCGGATAAAGCTTATTTAACAAGTTGAATGCGAGTCATGCCTGGTTTCTTCAAACCTGATCAAATTTTCAATAAAAAATAGTGAACTTATTGAAACGTTTTAGAGCTCCTTACAAATCTTCCACATTTAAATTTGCATCAACATAATTGGACTACTTGCAATATCACCAACAGAAAGTTGTGAATAATATCTGATGTTAAATTATTTTCAATTACTACAAAATTGTAAAAGCTTACTCATGAACAATAAAAACCCTGGAATAATGTTGTTGAATCTAGACAATCGTTGTGAAGATTTTCATGTTGGAAGGTATAAAACTTGTTATCTGTGAAATATCTGCTGTTTATATTATAATGCACAGTTTCCTACCCTGTCAATAGTTAAGACGTGACCAATAGAAATTTTGATAATGGATAATTGCTGACAAAATACCATGGTCACGATCTTATTACCGTTCACTTCTGATTATGCAATAGCACGGTTAGTATTCTTCTTTATAAGTTATTCAGGAACAGATTGTGACCGATTTTATAATAATTGGTTCCCTACTTTCACGTTATCTCATTGAAAGAAGACCCTTACTGGAATATATTTCAATAATTGGCAACAGCTTCTCTAAAAAATGGATTTAGTCTATTGAAAGCAATCAATCTTATTAAGAAGGAAGATAGTGATTTGAGAAAATGATTTTTTCTTCTAAAATGAATATTATGCTAGAAAAGACAATATCTATTCCAGTCTCAAACAACTGAATCGATTATTACAAAAATGTTGAAAAAACATAGATTTTTTTATTATTTTGATTAATATTTTCCGTGCTTTTCAATCAATAAGTCCATTTAAAAATATAGAAGAAGAAATAAGGGACCGATTATATATGTATACTGTCTCACAATTTTTGTATTGAAAATTATAACATTTTTGTAATAAAATATTTGTATCATTTTAATATTTTAATTTGTATTTTCCGTGCTTTTTCAATCAATAAATTCGTTTAAAAATATAGAAGAAGAAATGACGGACCGATTATACATGTATACTGTCTCAGAGTTAATCATGATAAGGTAAATGATAGTTTTACTAATGCAAAAATTAATATTGGAGAGTGCTTACTGAATTCAGGAATCTTCCAACGTGTCTCCATTATATTCCACGTAGGACATTTTATTTATATTTTTTTATTTATTTACCAGAAGATAGATAAATCATCTTCTATGGAAGTTTCAGAGAGTGATTCTACTATAAAATATATTTAGCTCAAATATTTTATGAGACCCTTTAATAGTCTGTCCTATTTATTTAATTATACTGATAAATGATACTAATATTATACTGTAAAATGACTTATCTTTGTATTTATAAGTTGTGTAAATAAATTGAAATGAATAGATTTTTTTATTAAGCTATAAAAAGATGGGTTTATCTTCAAACGAAAGTTTTAAAGAATTCCTGGATTCCTGTTCCATGACGAACTGCGTTGTTAATATTAACTTTTTAAGTGAATTCAACGACTTTCTTTGTAGTGGCGAAGGTGATATTGTGGAAGGTATCCATGATGAATAAAAGACGAAATTGTCACAACTACATTTATTAAAACTTAAGAGAAAAGAGTTTCGGTTGTTACACCATTATCAATCTCAATCAGACTAAACCTATCTTTTAGTCTGATTGAGATTGATAATGGTGTAACAACCGAAACTAGTTTCTCTAAGTTTTAATAAATGTGGTTGTGACAATTTCGTCTTTTATTCATCATGAATTCAACGACTTTTAAAGAGTGATTCCACTCATATATTTAGTAGTGATCATATATTTTATAGGAGAAAGTGAATTATTAGGTTGAAGTGATAGCCTCGAGCCGTAGCAGGTATCTGTTCAATCAGATAGATAAGCTGCGTTCTCGTAGGTCCTGTTTGTAACGGTGACCGATTAGATTGGCCAGCAAAAAAGACACTGTTCTCTGCTGAAAATCACTTCCCGGTGGTTCGGAACCCACCTGAAACTGTAGGTCCAACTCATCAATCACCATCATCCAACTCATTACCCACGCACAGGTCTCAGACCCATGTGGGCTTCATCCTCAAAAAAAAAAAAAAAAAAAAAAAAAGTTCATATTGAATTAAAGATTGAATAGAGAAAAATTTCTATTTAAATCTTCAAAATAAGATATCACAAATCATTTATTTCTTGGAATATTTTACAATATAAAACTGACTTTAGTTTTATGTCTTAGCAACTTCTCCTGTTGATCATTAGATACATTTTAATATAAATTAAACTTGTTCTGCACCGTAACTTTGTCTACTTCCATATGCCTACATGGCCCTAAACAGAAAACTATTTGTGAAGAGGGATTTCCCCCGGGGTTTTCCAAACTACAAAGTTCTGTTTCCCACAATGTGAACCAATAAAATGCAGTTTAGACAATACTATTCAGCGTTGTAATTTCGTCTTTTCTGAGAGAATGAGAACAAACAAGCCTGAATGGTCAGTATTTACACGTTGTGTCCACTAACCAGACTCAAACTGCAACATTGGACTCTAAGCAGGAGCTTTGTTGAGGTCAGTAGAATTCCTCCTTCGAGCAAAACCAAGAGAAAAACTCTCTACACTGTGTTTGAATTCATCAAACAAATTCCACCCTTTCTCTGTAAAGTATGTTCTCTACTTGTTACCACAATTTCAGAGAGACTATTTGCTGGAAAATGTAGCACAATTTTAAGGTTCAGGCAGCAATGCGAATGTGAATTCTTGTTCAAAAGGAGGCACTTATTGCGAAAGAATGCTTTCATACAGAAGTCTAGTCTCGCTAAACAAGTATAGATAGACTTGTATTTGTTTAGGCACTCATGTTGCAAGATTCTATAGTGCTCTAGACAGCGCTCTGTCCGTTTGCAAGTGTCTTAAGAATAACAGTTGAAACTATCAAAATATTCTCCAATGAGGTCAAAAATCCTATTGAATAAACATGGAGCTCTCTCAAAACGTTATTAGCAGTAGACTATAGACACACGGTAAAAATAAAATTAAAGATGTATTGGAAATAACAGAAGTTGATGAAAGAAGGGTTGTTTGGGATGGATAGCCGAGTGCCATAGCAGGTATCTGTTCAATCAGAGATAAGATACGAGACTACTGGGCGCTCTTTGTAAGGGTGACCGATTGGATTGGCCAGAAAAAAGACTCTGTTCTCTGCTGTAAGAGCACTTCCCGGTGGTTCGGAACCCACCTAAAACTGTAGGTCCAACTCATCAATCATCATCATCCAATTCATTACCCACACACAGGTCTCAGACCTATGTGGGCTTCATCATCCAAAGAAGAAGAAAAAGAAGAAAGATGTTTTTTTACCTTGAATTTATTATGGAGAGCTATTAGACAGTTGGAACCTAGAGAGTTTTCATCTCATTCTATTTTATTTTTTGTACCCAATTAAACATTTGTATTTTTTTCAGTGGGAATAATGTTTCATTTCATTCAATTACCCGGATTCATTGCAAATTCAGCTGGTAAATCCGATCACATAGCGAAAGTCAAGGTTCAAATTATTAAGTATTGTTGAAGTTTATGATGTTCTTAGCCAGTATTATCATCCTATATAGATACCTTGCTGATATCTGTCGAAAAAACTCCAACGCTGGAGAATAAGGGATTGAAGGAGGAGGAGGAGGAGGAGGAAGATGAGGATGAGGAAGAGGAAGCGGAGGAAAATGAGGAGAAGGAGGAGGCGGTGGAAGAGAAGGAGGAGGAGGTGGTAGAGGAGGAGGAGGAGGAGGAGCAGCAGGAGGAGGAGGAGGAGCAGGAGGAGGAGGAGCAGGAGGAGAAGGAGCAGGAGGAGGAGCAGGAGGAGGAGGAGCAGGAGGAGTAGGAGGCGGTGAAAAGAAGGAGGAAGAAAAAGAATAATGAGAAAGTATAAAAGAAAAGAAAGAAGGAAAAGAAGAAGGAAGAAGAGGATAAGAAGGAGAAAAAAATGAGGAAAAAAAAGGTGATGATGAAGATATTCCGATTCAAGTGAAAAGGGTCACCTGCTAATTTATAAGTATGGCCTTATTATAACTATCGGCCCTTAATTCTTGCCTATGAAATCAAAATTTCTGGATAATATTCTTTCGAATGAAAAACTAGATTTCCCAAGATAGAGTTAAAAAAGTAGAATAATAAAAATAAATACTGCGAATAAAGTATCATATTCAGTGTTATACAGTTTCATTCTTGTGATCAGTCATTCATCGCAATAATTCATCCTTGTCACTCATCTTGTTCATCAAGTGGAATCGTACAATTTTATAGTTTCATTTTCATTGCCGTAATCTAAAAGCACCAGTATCTTTCCTCACACATCGCCTATGCTCAAATCGCTTCCATTAGCATCGCTTCCATGAAGAATTTATATACTTGGATTTCTTGTTCCATAACGTTCTGCGTTGTTAATATTAACTTTTTATTGTAAATTAAACGACTTGCAGTCAATTTTCAATTGTGAATATATAATATTTCTACTCTGAATATTTTCGAGTCATGCAGACTCATCTTCAAAGCTTTGGAGATGAGTCATCATGACTCGAAAACGTTTGGCCAAATGTGAGTAGCAATATTATTTATTCACAATTTAAATTGACTGCAAGTCGTTTAATTGACAATAAAAATTTAACATAAACAGAATTTATTAATTTCGCTACTTTGTACAGTAGCATTCATCGATTTCCATCCGCTATTCAATCCTGTTGTCAATATCCGCCATTGCGGAAGTCTTCAGTATAAACTAATAGCAATTAAAGGAATTCGAAATTAATAAATTCTGTTTATGTATATTTTTTAGTTTATTCAATTGTCAGTCACTTCAAACTAACTTGTAAAATTTAACAGTTTATAATTAACTTGGAATTAATTAATTTGGAATGTTAATTTCCAATCATTTTAGAAATAGATTGCTAGCTAAATTTAGAGACACTCACTGAACACCGCACTAAAAATGAATCATTCATTAGTCCTCCTATCATTCATCTTGTGGGGAAGGAAACCCTGAGCCTTCTGTCAAATGTATCATACCATCGTCAAGTTACCGAAACCCCTGAATTGAATGGAACCGGATCCACCATCTCACTGGCACTTCACAAAACCGGCAATACAATAATTGCTTTGAAACTGAGCAATCCTCTCGCGAAACTTCAACAAAGTTCAATTTCATGTTAGCACAACTTGACAGTTGCAAAATACATTGCTCAGTACATTTCTGTTTCTCTCGTTCCAAACTTCAAACTTCTATCTCGTCTGTAAGCACCTGTCATCTCACGTTGTGCTCGCATCAAAATTATAACGAACGACGGGTTGTGGAGGAATTCTACTTCTGTCAGTATTTCATCAACAGAATTCACTTTAGGAATTATAATGGTTTGAACTCCATGATCAATAACGATAACGTTCAACATTCGACATATATGTTCTAATCAGGAGAAAATTGTCAGCTTGTTCAAATTGGACATGTTAAAAACCTGTCACTAGGCACCATATTAGTGTGGTGTCAGTCTTTAAGGCAACCTTCTACAAAATATTACTGGAGTGCTGTGTACACTGGATAGCAATGACGATACATTAATGTGTATCCAAAGACCATACAAGTTGTATAGGCCTACTTATTTCTATAAATTAATATGATATTCAATAATACTTTAGGAATATAACATTTATATCAAGTCAATCAAGTCAATGAGGTTTTTCAGATTTCTCGATAAAATTATAAAGTGGTGGAAAGAGAATGACCTAATGAGTCCCGAACTATAGTACCAAATTCCCCCCCCCCCCACCCTAATTACTGCGTTGTAAAGCTATTTTAGTTGGCTACTCTGCAAAACTTTCTAGTACTTAGCTTCTCCTCTAAACCTACTATACATTGTTGTGGAAATTGTATACTTTCTGACAAATATTGAGGCCATCATTTAAAATGTGTATTTGCACGAATTATTTCAACTTGAGTGAATATTCTATTTATGTAATTGATGGTATTCAAATTTGTATTTCATTTCTCACCTCAAATTGTATAGTGTAGTATGTATCAGTATAGTAAGATGATTACGTCGGATTTACCTGAAATCAACACAAAAATAAATTAGTTTCAATCAACAAACTCAATTATGGATAAACAGAAATTATCAACAAAAATAAAAATTTCAGGATGTATTCAAATCTAAATATGTAGACTATTGAGAAATTTTGGTATGAGATAATATTAGTCTCGGAATTCAATCTAATTTGTCTGAGTGTTTCAAAGAGGTCATGAAAGTCAGATTCAGAATCAGAGCCTAAAATAGAAATTAACAAAGGATCTGGATGATGTCCATGAGATTATAAAACAATTATAGAGGACAAACAATTATAAAGGACAAAGGACAAAAATAAATTAAAGGAATTGCTTAAGCGTGAGGTTTTTTATATACCATAGGAGAATACCTCAACAGCGAAATCTAGTCAGTTACGTAACAATAAGTGATTTGACAAGATCCATGTATGTTTTACATTTGCTGATCAATAAAATTATTCTATTGTATTTAAACATTCAACAGCCCGATTAGAACATTAAATTACAAATTGTAATATCTTCCAAATGTTTCGAACTTCTTTTATATATGAGAAGTAAGTCTTCTCGTTAGGGGGAGACTGGGTATAATATTGAAATCACCATAGTGGAACTAATGGAGGGCTAAATTGAACTAAGCACGGTGGGAATTGCTCTATTTTTTACAATAACCACTGGGAAGCTCCACAGGACATAATATTTCTACTTTTTAAATAACACTCATAAATTGTAATTTACAAAGCAATTTCGCTTTCGTTTAGCACAAGGAAGTCTGTCGTGGCGCGCAGTATATCTATATTAAAGACGTGTTTGAGACGAGAGATCCAAAGGAAAATTGGAAAGCTACTTCATTTTTGAAGCCGCCTCCTTGCGCACCTATTCATTGCCTTTAAACGCGTGCCCGTTTTTCAACTAAACAAATTACACTGTTAGTCAGTGGAAGACATTTTCGTCCACATTGTTCGCTCCAATCACGTACAAAAGTGGACTTGCGACTTCCTTCTTGCGGAAAAAGGCCGTTCGCTCGCTTTCGAAATCATTTTTCTGCCGCTTCACACTGCCAGCGCAGAGAGAGGCCACTTAGCAGCTTCATTCTTCTTCCATTTGCAGCCGAGAAAAGCAAAGTGTGTGTGAACGCTTGCGGACATATTCAATTTTTCTGCTTCCCTTATTCTTTTGTAGCCCAAGTGTGGCGAAACGCTTTTCATTTTTCTCTGTTCTACTGATTGCTTCCGAGAAGGAACGAATTTGTTGCTGAATATTTCCAAGACGACAGATTCCTGTTTGAAGATGAGGGTATGGACAGTTTTATAGAGAGGTAAAGTGGACGTATTTCTCAGAAGAATCTTGAAAGTATTAATGAAATATTTTGCACAGTGGATACTGTTATTCGGACTGCCTCAAGGATCAGTATTATCCCTAATTCTATTCCTAATCTATATTAATGATCTGCTTAAATTAAACTTTATCATTATACTACCACACAGTAAGTATTTTCGACTAATATAATGAACCTTTGAGTATATGGAATCTTGAAAGTATGAATAACATATTTTGTACAGTGGATACTACCATACAGTAAGTATTTTTGACTGATGTAATGAACCTTGATGTATATATATTGTGCTGATTTTACAAGAATTCGTTCTTATTTGTTAAATAAATGAAGTGAGTGAGATAATTAATATATTATTTGTGGACTTGACTTATAACGAACATGACTGATACTGCTGCTTTGTAGCTGAGGACTTCCACTACTATGGATGACCCTTCTCAGGCCCATCTTCTTGAACCTTCCTCGAGACTACCTTAAGTAAAAGGAGATTTGAAAAGCCTTCTGAGTAAATTATTTTCAAGTTTACCTCGAGAAAAACAATCCTCAAGGTGGGCTCATGAATACGGCACTCAGGTTCCACTTTATCATGATACAATATTTTATCAAATTGAAGAATATTCATAGATCTAAAAAAATGCCTGGAATATTGGGGAAATTGAACCTATGAAGTTATATCTGTTGAAAAATCCAAATCCCGGAAGTTCTTGATCAATATTAAATTGAATATTGTATAATGAGTTGATTTTCTCCATCATATTGTCGCTAGGGCTTATTATTCAAATATAATAAATTAAAAATATATTCAAGAATCTATTTCAAATTGAACGTGAATCAATTGAATCTTGAAAGTGCAAAAGTTGTCATTAGGGGAAATATTGTTCCCTACTCTGTGTGTTCGAATACGTGGCATTTTGATTGATTCTTCTCTGAGTTGGCAAGAGCAAACTAGTCATGTGTGCAACAAAGTGTTTGGTGGAATGCATCAGTTGAAGAGAATTAAAAGATACCTGCCAAAATCTGTGAGAGTTGCTCTGGTTAATGCCCTGGTTACTCTGGTAGCTCCATTTCTCTATTATTGCTGTGTTGTCTATAACGATCTTACCAACGAATTGGATGTGCGGTTACAGCGGTCTCTCAACTATGCTGTTCGTTACATATATGATGCCAGACGAGATGCACACATAACACCATTATTTATTGATCTAGGTTGGCTCAAATTAAAAGAGCGTAGGAAATACTTTTTGCTTTGCTTATTGTTTAAAATTTTAATTTTGAAGGAGGGTCCTATATATCTGTCTGATTCCTTCACTTTGTTGAACGATGTGAATCCTGGTCGCCGCACAAGGTCTCATCGCTTCACACTTCAAATACAGCTGCACCGCACTGCCATATTTAATAACTCCTTCGTTGTGACAGCGTCTAGACTATGGAATGAGCTACCTGAAAGAGTAGTATTTTCTAGATCTCTCTCCACATTCAAAAGGAGACTTTATGTTCATTTGAATTCTTATCAGTGAAATTGATTCTACACAAATCATTCAATGGGCTTTATCAATAAGTATATTTAATCTTTCAAGGACAGAGGTGTTTTCTCTTTTGCTCAAAGTGCAAAGATCGTTGAAGTCTAATCAATGCCTTTTATGTTTGAGGTGGTTTTTGTGATCAAGAAAAAAATTAAATGCTCTTGAAAAGTCTGTCTTCTCTTCTTTTCTCCCCCCCCCCCTCTTCGTCATCTTCATAATTTAAAATTTAAATCATGGTGTTGTTATCATTCACTTATTGACACCTTTCTAATTCTTATTCACTTTTTTTCTAACTCTTTTTTATATAGAACTAATAGGTACTTTGTCTATCCATCTAATTTATCTAATTATTTGATATTTTATTACATGGATCTTTTTCAGTGTAAATGTTATACAATTTATTTTCATTTTAATTTATAAATTTTTCTTTTATTTTCTTCAATTTAATTTATTCTAATTTTGTATTTACGTTCAATGTGCAATGGGTCTGTCAAGACCTAGTACAGACAATAAATAAATAAATCAATCAAAATCAAATTGAATGAACAAAGTTAAGAGAAACAAAGGCGCTATTAAAGTTATACCCAGCTTTTGTATGTAGAAATTGAATGAATTTTATTTGCATCGTAGTACCCCAGATCAAGACAAAATAAATTACTTTTCAACCAAGTTCGAAAAGCTGAGTTGAAGATAGTAAAATTTGGAAGTTGTGGCCTACTTTACTACTTAGTAAGCCTTACTAAGGACTCTACTAAGGACTCCCAATCAGGGTGTGGATTTTTTAATGGGTTTCTTGGTGTATATCATAACGTTTTCAATTTGATTGTCATTCTAATTTTGAACATGAAATTCATACATGGTTTAAATGTCTATCAAATATATTACCTATTTATTATGAAAATAATATATTTTAAGTATGACTATAACATTGTTTAAAGAGTAGATCAACTGTAGGAGCACATCCTAAAGTAGTAGGAGTATCTAGGGATATTAAATGCAATCTATTCAACGTTTATAAAAATCAGTATTATAGCTACTAGAAGAATGGCTAATAATTATTTAGCTATTTAATCAGAATTCTAGTATACTGGTTTACTCACAAGAATTTGAAGCGTCCAAATACCACCAAGTGCTATTAACTACTAAAGACTATGGAAGCTAGTGACTCTCTTGCTGTAGGCATATTTTCTAAACTAAACACTTAATAGCTCCAATTACGATGTTACAAGCACAACTGGCCAAAGCCGCTCTCACCTGGTTTACTGGTATTAATCAAATTTGCTTATTCTCTTTTCAAAAAAAAAAGATTGCATAATAATTGTGGTTTTTATCCTTATGAGAAAAATCCCATTAAAACCATAGAAGCCTTTAATGTAATAAGTGGTTAATTGTAGCAACAGGCAGAATCTTCAAAGCCAACAAAGCCACAAAGCCAACTTTCTGAAGTAAACCATCAATTCTTAGAAGACTTTCAAACAAGTATATCAATTCATAATTCATCCCACAAGGTCTGCATACTTGATAAAGACTGATCCAATAATGACTAAGTTACTCAGTATGTTTTCCCAGGAGATGGATTGTTGAGAGTATAGAGAGTATACCAAGTACAATAACTTTTCACTCTTAAAAGCTCTCACCATTTCGACATGGTCTGATTCATCATACGTCTCCGAATATATGTGCAATAAAAGTTACTAATGATGACTAACATTCAAAGTAATCATCAATGATTCGGCTACACATAAAAATGAGTTGAAATGTCTCTCAAATCTAATATTAATATCTTTGAGTTAAATTAGGTATCTCATAAGGTGATACGAAATGCCTGATAAAATATTGATGGAAATTCTTCAAAGTGATATTATGTAGACGTAAATAATAATTATTATTGAAAATGACTTCACTGGTGAATTCAACATGAATCAAGTAAGGTTACATCTTGAATTCTCTAGTAAAGTTTATTTTCAATAATTTTACATTTTAATATCAAGTGGAAAAGTACTATGGAACATCAAATTTTATTTTTTGAATGTTATGTTCTTCCTTTAAATTTGAAAACCACCCAAAAAATATATGTGGTAATACAAACAGAAAACACTCACATTCTACTTGTAAGAGAGCAATTCAAAATCGAATGACCAAATCTTTTAGTAGATTTGCTACAAACAATAATATTTTCATTCAAGAACAGTTAATGAAAAAGTTCTAGAAAAATAGTGAATCCCAGTTTACATTGATTCAAAAGAATGTTTACGCCGCCTCTTGTCAATGTGCCAACATGCCTGTATAAATACAACCTTGCAAATAGGTTTTCATTTGGTGGATGTGTTTGTTCAACCTAAATAGGAAAACAGTCTGAAAAAGAAAAACTTGGAAAAGCTTTGGGCGTCCTTCAATCGGCATAATGCAGCATGTTTTCACTACTAATGCACAATAATATTTGCTCCAACTCATTCTATAACAATCTCCATGTTTTCTCTTCAAGCTCTGAGCTCAATCTCTCTTTTTTAAATTACTGTATCCTGCTCACATGAACTTTTCCATATTTTCTGAACATTTCTATTTTTAGCCGATGAATAGGATTTCCCAGAGCTAGAATGTTTATTCCCAATCTAGAAGTTAGTTTGAGTAAACATGTAAAATTGGTTCGAACAATAAGAGTTTAGTTAAAGTTGTCTAATAGTTTAACAGTGATAGATTGATCAAAAAAGCAGTATATGCATGGCACTAGTTCAACATCAGATAATGAGATTAAGTAAGAAAATAATTCAATTCCTGAGCAATATTGGTGAGTAAAATCTCTCAAAAAGTGTTAAAGAGATTAAAAAGCTATTTCCAGATAAAAATCAAGGGTATGCAATAAAAATAATGATAGTTTAAAAATGATAATAGTTTAAAAATAAACAATGGAGATTATTCATAGAGATAGAGGAAAAAATGTTGTCTTCTCATCATACCGTCCAAAAAAAGGACAGATATATTGAATGAGATAATTATTAAAATAAATAGAGTTCTTCAGAAGTGAAACCATCAAATTTAGTAGAAAGCTTTTTGAATAAACTAATGTAAATAAAATTGTAAAAAGTAGTGCATGCCCTATTCGATTAGACACGAAGAAAAGACACATTTAGACACGTCTAATTACAATAACTAATCGGTATGTGTTGCTTCATAAGCAACTAAGTGACTAAACATGACTAATCTTGTCTTGTCTTGTCTTGACTAACCGGTGTACGCCTAGCCTAAGATTTGATTAGCTATAACACATGATTTGATAAATTTTTCTCAAGGTAGAAAACTGTGGCGTTCTTTAGTTGCCGTGACGCTGAACTCCTCGCGTTTTGGGCTAAAAGAATTACATTACTGTAATAACATTACATTACATTACTGAAATTTGTAATTTCGAAAATGGAATGAGATAATGAAAATAATGAAATCACGATAAAAAAAGTAACCATTGATATTGAAGAGATTTAATTGTATATAGAAAACAGCTCGCAAATACGTCGGTTCAAATTCAAAATAATTAAGTAGTTTCTTAATGAATAATTAGTATTAACAAACTATTTTTAAAATCAAGAAATTATAATAATTGCTTCCATCAATTTTCAACTTAAGAATTTCCCATTTACGAATTGTAGTTTAATTGAAAACGAGAAGATGAGAAGATGAGGATAGAGCCACGACAAAGATGCGATTAAATTTTAAAGACTTTAATTGCGCATTCTGTACTGCGACCTTGACCCAACTTAGTAGAGGTCACCGCATCCTGAAAAGAAAGCTAATCGTAAAAAAGATCAAGTGAAGATTGAATGAAGAGTTCTCGAGAGAGACAGTGCGAGAGAGTGAATGAGAGAGAAGTTATTAGAAGTTTGCGGCATATAACTGTTCGACTCTAAACCGCTACAGAGATTAGTTACAGTTAAACTCAGCAAACTCCAATAAAGCTTACCGCAACCCTTCTTCGCCCTACAATCAGACAATGTCGGAGAAGAACGTTAAGTATTTATTCGGTAACTTTACAGTAATAATCAAATTTCGCAAGAACGAATCCTGTGACGATTATCATGATTCGCCCCATTGTTACTCGAGTTATTAACTCGTGCAATCTAGAATATCCTAGTTATCTTTTACGACTAGCTCGTTGTTACATTTATTCGTCCCCGCAGAATTGAAATGTGAGGCAATAGTATCAAAAGAATAATATTGTAGTTTTGACTTTTTCTATTGCCTTGACAATATTTTTTGAGTAGACTGCAATTATTAGAGGCTGAACTCGCGAAAATGAAAAACGTGGCAATTGGGAGAAACAGATCAAGATTCTTCCATAGTTTATGTAGATAAATCTTCGATAAATTTTCTGAAACGGTTTTTATTTAGGGATTCTTGTTGTTGGACCTGTAGAGGAGAGGATGGGGAAAAAATGTTAAAATATTTATTATATTTTTGTGTATTTTTTGCCTTATTTTGGCTGGTTTACCGAATAATTTATTGTCGCCTTCCGGTGTGCTGAATGCAATTATAAATTATAAACTGGTTTTATTATTATTTTTGAGTTTTTAGTTTGTCGACTTTTTTTTCCTTCTTTCAATTTGTTTATTTCAATGAACTCCGCTCTAGCGCACAAGCTTTTGGCTTATGCTGGAGTGCATACAGATTTGATTTATTTCTAACAAATGTGAAGTAGTTTAATTTTGTTACGACTTTGTTGCACAACCATTATTATTCTAAGGGTTTGTTGTAATATAAGTACATGCTGTAATTTGTTGTCTGTATGAATAAAATGATGATGATGATGATGATGATGATGAAAAAAAAAATTCTATAGATCTTTTAGGTTCTTCAATGGCAGAAAAATCTTAGACTACTATCATGGAGAAAATTTAAAAATGTTTGATTACTGTTTTCCAAAACGAATTGTATATTCGACTAAATTAAGTGATACATATGAGTTATGTATGTCTCTATTCTATTGAATAGAAAATAATGTTATAAAATCAACAACTTTCAGTACAAAAAAGTTCATAAGGCTTAGCCGAAGCCATAAGCCGGGATGACAGACCATAATGTTTCCAATAAAACATTTTCAATGTAAGAAAAAACAAATGAGAAAAAGAATAAGCCCATCAATCTCAACTGAAGAAAAGAAACAATATATATTATGTGACATGTGTTGTACAGTTTTACAACACATGTAAATTCTATTGTATTGCATAAAAAAAAGAAACAGTGACCGTAACTAAGCATATATATATTATTTTTGAGTGTACTGTGGGTCGTCTGACGATGCTCTAGACAACAGAGCGAAACGGCCGTCACGCCAAAACGTGAGTTAATTTCCATTTAAAAGTGTGTTTTTTTCAAGTTTATATTACATATTATTCGCACTATAAAAACAGGCATGCAAAAGAACATGTATTGATTGACATGTTTACAGTGTGATCTTTTAAATTTTCAAATTTTAAACATAATTTTGGTATAGCTATTTATGATAAGTTTTGTTGCTGACAGAGACCACATGTGTCTGAGACTTGTTCGCGGGTGATGAGAAAATTTATTTCATGTTATGGATGGTGGACCTATAGTTTAAGGTGGGTTCCAAACCACCAGGTAAGTGATAATCAAGCTGATAACGTCATGCTATCATAGCTGGTCACCCTTTGACTGAACATCAAGATCGCCCTGAAATCCCAGTTTAGTTAGAATTTTGCAACAATATCAGAGAAAGAGGTGGGAATTTTATCCGAGAAATCATATTTTGAACTAGGATATTCACTATCAACGAGTGTCTACAATTGAACTTTTGAACTTTTTCAGTTAATTCTAATGAATAATTACTGACAATCAGTCAAACAAAAACTTAAAAGTATTTTGAAGTTGGTTAATAATTGCAATCTCATCACAGTTAACCACATTCTCAAGAGTGAGTATCAGGAAACAGTGTTTTAGTTTCAACAAACTTTTTCTTTATCCAATTTTCTGACAAAGGAAATCAATGACTCAAGGGATTTGCTCTCTCTCAGATTCTCTCTCTCACTCTCTCTCTCTCGCGCTCTCTCTCTTTCTCTCTTTTCTCTCTCTCTTCTCGAATATCTACGACAAACTTCAAATCGGTGAAATGTTCAACTGAGAATGCCTATTTATGACTGACCACTAATATAACTTTGTTCAACTTCTGAAAGCACTCTCACTGTTCAAGAAAAATGAAAGTCATATGAGAACCCATCAATACCAGAGATAGAATTCTTTTTTCCTCCTGGAATCAGAGATTCTTTCCGAGCTGAGATAAATATTGGATGATTTTTTATTATTGCGAAGAAAAGTTTCCAAGCGACTATAAAGTTGGTGGAAACTTTTCCATACTCCTGGAAGGGACGCTTAGGAGTTATTAAACTGGCTTGAAGTTGGTTTAGTCTACTTACGCAACGATTTTGAAAAGCTCAAGTTATTTTTTCTTGTTCGAACTTTTGTGAGAGGCGAAAACACCGACAGAAGTGCTGACGGGCATAAATAAGATGTGGGGCAAATCGAATAATTTCGAAATTTTGAGAAAATTGATCATGAAATCAAATTAAAATATTTAATGTGATTTCAGTAACGTCAAATTAAAATATTTAATGTGATTTCAGTAACGTCAAATTTTTAGAAATACGAGAATTCAATGTACATAATTTTTGAATTATCATTTGAAGTTATTTTGACATCTGTATCTAGTGATTGACAATTGCAACATCGTAAGGATCAAGGATGTAATTCCATCATCAATGAAAATTCAAACTTTAATTTATGTTTATGGTTATGTAAAGTAGGCTACTGTATGTTATTGTAGTGGTATGTTAGAAGTCACTGATCTTGTGACATCACTCTATTATGAATAGCAATAATAATAATTATTGTTATCACTTCTGTAATAAAATATGTTACTTGTTACATAATAACATTCAAGTTTTCAAGGATGTATAACATTGAATTGATATAATTTGTTTAGAATTATCATCGGTTTTTGAAAAAATTGCATCGCTGTAACCAAGTGATGCTCAATGTTCAATGCCTTTTTGGTAAAGATCAGTGACTTCTGGCATACCACTGCAATAACATACAGTAGCCTACTTTACAAGCTTTCTGCTCAAAAGCACAAAGTAATGTGTGGTTGTATGTAGTACTAGCAGCTACCCGCCTTCGTACGGATTATGTTTAGAAATACGACTAAATATGTTTCGGCTTTTTTGATAGCAATGATCATGAAGTTGTTAGCAGCTTAGTTAACAACTTAGGACGTAAACAATTCAGTGACAGTTATCAGAGAGAATACTTGAGAACAGCTGATTGATATATCATCATAAATCACGTGATTTGTTGTTGTTCTTATGTGGTAATAATAGTGCTACCTGGCGAATTCCCAAGAGCCTAGCACAAACCGCACCTTCCTAAAATGTTAATTTTTGTTTTGATAAATTGAAATTAGAAAATTTTGTTTTTTTTTCAACAAAGAAATAATTGATAAAACATAAGATGAGCTTTGATTCACCAGACATATGTTTCCTAAAAGACTGCGATGCTCCGACTACACAAGTCTGCAGACAGCGTAAATAACGCCGCGAATGGCCCCCCATTTATATTTGAGAACAGCTGATTGATATATCATGATAAATTACGTGATTTGTTCTTATTCTTATGTGGTAATAAAACTTGGAAGAAATGTATCCAAAATCGCACAATACTTGGTTTTTAAACGTTTATTATTCTGTTAAAAAAAGTTAATTTCGTTTTTTATAGCTAAAGACATTGTCAAAAAGGTTTTCAATACTGATAAATAACTTAAATCCCGATCGATGCTCTCGTTTTTCAGGAGAAGGCCGCGTAAAATGTAACCAAAATCGCAAAACACTTGGTTTTAAAACGTTTATTACTCTGTTGAAAAAAAAAGTTAATTTAGTTTTTTATAGCTAAAGACATTGTCAATAAAGTGTTCAATACTGTTCAATAACTAAAATCCCGATCGATGCTCTCGTTTTTGAGGAGAAGGCCGCGTAAAATGCCTTTGGGGCCGTGACAGACAGACAGACAGACAGACAGACAGACAGACAGAAAGTGAGATAAGACGATTTTCGGCTTATTTGATGTATAAAACGTAAAAATAACCAAAAAATATATAATTCTGATAAATGTACAGACAAAACTCTAATTTTATTTATATAGACGAACTAAACTTTAAGACGTTAAGATATCGCAAATAATTAAAAAACTTCTGTTTTCTTAAACAACATACATTTTACGAGAACAACGTGGACTTGTCTCCATGACAAAGGCAACTGATGTACATGGTATTGGTTAGAAAACACAGCATGCAAGGTAAATTTCATAGCTTGTATAACGGTTGGTTGAGAGATTGCTCCTATGGCAACAGCAGTTTAATAAAAATGTAAAACACTTGCTGAGCTCAGCCTCAATACCGCATCACTATTCATTGGAAGATTGGAAAATCATTTTTCCAATAGGTCGTATAATAAGATGCGTCAAATACATGTTTTTATAGATGTTTCACGGAGACTTTAGAAGCTAGATTGGGAAGATATAGCTTAACTCTGAGAAAGATATTATTAGCATTACGGGTATTTCTACTTCTTGGATTTCTTGTTCCATAACTATCTGGTAAAGTAGTTCTACATCTCCGTTTGAACCATGTTATGAGGAACATGATGAAAGTACGATTTTAAGTGGGTTCGAAACCATCACTTACCTGGTGACGGATAAGAAAACCGATGGGGAGAAAAAGAAAAAGAGAAAGCAAGATACAACTGAAATCAATGGTCATCCCCACATCTCAGTCCATTACTCTGAACAATCGTCTACAAAAGAGAAGACAATTCCCAACCATAATTAAAAAATGGCAAGGACAACAACCTTGAAGATGAACACTGACAATGGCAATTCAGGCAATAATAATTATTATTGCAGTGTACGTCCATGCATCTATACAATCACTACAATTCTAGTCTGGCTGATGAGTTTTTGGATGAGTTCCTATTTACAATATTATATTAGTATTCAAGAACCGATCAAGAATGGATAGTACGAGTGGAAGAGAGATGCTCTAGAAGGAGATCCTTCTAGAATATCTCTAGAATTCGCTGGTACACTTATTTGCTCAAAAATTGTGTTTAAGTTAATTCAGATTGAGATAACTCGTGGAGATAAAATTAGATTGAGTTAATCTGTGAGTAAGTAAGAAAAGTAGAGAGAAGTCCTTTGGAAAAGGAAGCGAGCATTTCCCTGTCAATATCAATCTGTCCTTGCGGAAATACAGAAAAATAACACAGAAATTATTCAAAAAGTCACCGGTTCAATACCCTCGCATCTCGTAGATAAATATAATGAAAAGTAATAGTAATGTTATATATGGAAGGTAGCAATAATAAAATGAATGTAATAAGATACAGATATAACTTGATATATAATTTCTAATCTAATTTATATTCTGGTTGTATTCAGTGAGTATTTTATTCAGTCATTAGTTATTCTGTATGTTGAATATTTTGTAATGTTTTTTCATCACCAATATGTCATGAATAAATAGCATTACAATCATGATTTCAGTTGTTTCTTGGTTTTTCCCTTCTTTTCCCCATCGGTTTTCTTATCCGTCACAGTAGGATTGCACAGACTTGCCTTTCCTAATGAAATAAGTAACATCAAATTCTTTTTTGAAAAATTGTGTTCAAGTTAATTCAGACTGAGTTAACACGTGGAGATAAAATTAGATTGAGTTGACTTGTGAGTAAAGCAAGAGAAGTAGAAAAAAGCAAGAGTTTCCCTGACAATGTAATTTCCCACATCCTTTCTAAGTCCTGTTATGTGATCCTACAAAACAGTCTACTCAAGAATATTGAGTTTTCCCTTCCGTCAAACGCTATTTGAACTCCCTATGTCTTATTTCTGAAAACTTTGGCGCTCCAGCAAAATTTAAAAGAGTTTAACAACTCTAGAATGAGTACACTGAAATTGTATAATTATCACCATGAGAACTAGAATTACTGTATGATTAGAAGGGAATTCAAGTTAAACTTGTGTATTATAATTTCTGATAGATTAATCATTTGATTGAGAATTGATCAAAACTGAAAACTTTAAAAAATAAAAATATATTTTTCATCTTCGTCGTGTTATAGTGTGTAACGTAACATAACAACTTTACAGTTTCCCACAAGTCCTGCAGTTTTCTACAGTTTTAATCTCGCTTATAAATAATTATGACCTTCTTTGCAATCTCAAGACTTCAGTAGAGCCCTCTAATCCGTCACACTTGGGACTAGGGGCATGCTCGGAACGCAAAAAGTTGAGTAATTAGGAAAAAACGATATTTTTTCACACAATATGAAATTGATTTTTATATCATGAATTATGCAATATTTGAACTAGAAAAAAGCTGCATTATTCACTACAGTAATATAAACTAATATTATACTGCAATAAAATGCAAGAAAGCTGATCTTTGTTAAAAAAAAAAACGTCGAAATTATTAAAAACCGCGAACAATTTTGCGAGCTCGTCGTGGTCGGATCATCCGAGGGCGGACTAGAGGGATTCTACTGTCATTACTTTAGTTAGACACAATAGTGTAGAAAACATTATTCTAATGATTTGGTAATATGTTAACTGTTATTATAAAAAAACATTATTGTTTATGGGGAAGTGATAGCCGAGTGCCGTAGCAGGTATCTGTTCAATCAGAGATAAGCTACGAAACTCCTGGGCGCTCTTTGTGAGGGTGACCGATTGAATTTTCCACAAAAAATACTCTTTTCTTTGCTGTAATATCACTTCCCGGTAGTTCGGAACCCATCTAAAACTGTGGGTCCAACTCATCAATCACTATCATCCAATTCATTACCCACGCACAGGTCTTAGACCTATGTGGGCTTCATCCTCCAAAAAAAAACAATAGTTGTTAAAAGATTACTGTGATTATTGCTGTTGTCAACAACAGTCAAAACAGCCAGTTAATGGAACATATATTTCTATATCGTATGTTACATACAGTCAGTGGCGGATCCACGGGGGGGGGGGGAAGCGGAAATTCCCCCCCCAAACGCAGAAGAAGAAGAAGGAGGAAAAGAAAAAGAAGGAGAAAAGAAGAGAAAGGAAAAGAGAGAGAAGAAGAAAAAGAAGGAGAAGAAGAAGGGAAAAAAAGAGAAGAGGAAAGAATGGAAATGATAGAAAGAGTGAAAAAGTGGAAAAGAGATGACAAGAAGTAAAAGGATAGAAATTGGTAGGGGAGAGAGATGAAAATGAAAAAAGACGGAAAAGGGTAAAACAGAGGGAAAAATAAGGATAGAATAAAAAGTAGAAGAAAATGAGAGTTTTCAAAGTTGCTGACAAGGGACAAAACTGAGACAGCAATGCCTGACCAACAATTAATTTTCTGTTGAAAGTATTGTGCACTTCAGTACTTAGTCTGAAAATGTTGCCAGTTCTGAAAGGGTTTTCTGGATACTATTTTCTGGCTGAGGACTACTATGGCAGAAAAAGCAGACTTTTTTACTGGCACTGCTGTACATTCACTCAGATAATCACCCTAGGGCCTAGACTTTGAATCTTCAAAAAATTGTTGGGAAATTTTGGCTGATTGAATAGTTTTTCAATTGCGAACAATGTAGGCTATGTAATTTTTCTTGTAAATTTCATTTTTTTACAGTTTGTGCCAGTAGCGTAACTATGGGGAGGAATGAGGGGGACATCCCCCCTCTGAGACAAAGGAAATTTGGAATTTAGCAGGCCATTGTGAGACAATTTTTGGCAAGAGTAAAAGAAGACTCGTTAAAAATGTGGTTTTGTAGGAATTTTATTTAAAAAAACGTTTTCAAGGAGTACCCCTCACTTTTATTGAAATAAATTTTCAAGTAGCCTATGGTACTGTATTGTGCCCCAATCAGGAGCAGTGAGGGATTAAATATAGAAAACTGGAAGTTTAAAGTAAGCTCCGTAACTCCCATTGGCAATAGCACAAGAGCTAGACAAAATTTACTCTCACACATTAGGTGGGTTGAAGTGTTAGAAGAATAATTAATCAGAATTTATTAATTTCGAATTCCTTTAAGTGCTATTAGTTTATACTGAAGACTTCCGCAATGGCGGATATTGACAACAGTATTGAACAGCTGATGGAAATCGATGAATGCTACTGTACAAAAATATCAGTCACCACCGGGAATCGAACCACGGACCTCCCAATTGCCGGTCGGGCGCCTTAACCACTAGACCATGGAGACCTTTCTGCACAGCAGCATTCATTTTGAATAATTAATGCCTAGAATCACTTTAAATGCCTAAAATCATGTCTTTAAATGTGGTTTTAAAGACATGATTTTTTTTAAATTTTCGAAAGTTGGTTGCATTGTTGCATTTCAATTGAAAATAACCTAAAATTCACGATTTTAGACCTTTTAAACAAACCAAGCCACCCCCCCCCCCCTGCTGGATCCGCCCCTGCATACAGTACACACATAATATTGCATATAAATAAATCCAATAACTTAGAAATTAACAGCTTTTAAGCTTCAAGACTTAACATTACAGCTGAATGAACAAGTTATTTTGGTGGTTTCCTCGTCATTCTAATATCAACTGATAAAAACTGAGACTAGAGTGTTGGCGAATGAAGACGAAATATATGAGAAAAACTAATGTAATCCTGCAATGTGGAAAAACCCCACCAACAAAAGGAAGAGTCATGGAAAATCAAAATGAGTTTTATAATAGAATCAAGTTGAACAGTGAAATACAAACTTTATCTAAAAACTGGGTAGAAGCATTTTCAATTACTCTCCCATCCACCTATGCATAAGAGAATTAACAAGCAACAACGGAGACTGGAGACAGAAGAAATTTGGAAGGAAGAGGATGAGATATGCGAAAATTGTGATGACGTGTTCTCGCTCACACTATGCATGCAGGAAGCAGGGAAAAGTTAAAGGAGTTGGCGGCGTCTTTGCGCTAAAACACGCCTCACAAGCTGTGTATCTTTCCGAATGGAGTTTTCTTGGAAAATGTTCAACGCTCTAGCACCCCGCTACAGTTCAATTCAAGCCCAAAGCAAAGCTTTTACCTTGATCAATCTTGTAACATGGCAGCGAGACACTGAACAACAAATAACTACACCTTGTTCCGAACGCAAGCAAGATACAAAGTAAGGAAATGAGAGCATCTCTTACGATGCTTTCAGTCGTGCACTATTCTACTGCAAGTTTTCGTTACTCAAATGCTGCTTTGATATTTTTTCTCAAACTTCACAATGCCACAATTTGGATCGATGCGAATTACTAATCTGGATTAATTTTCAATATTGACTGTGACTGCAAATCGTAACATGAGTGTAAATCTGAAGGTCACTCACTCTCAAGGCCTAAGTCTCAGACTCATGTGAGTTTTATTAACAAGAAAAATGTGAGTACATCATCTTCTTCAAAATAGACCTACATTCTTGATTTACACATAAATACGTGCAACAACTGTATTAACTATTTGGAATACGGATATGGTTGTTATATATATTAAGAATAAACATGGTGATATACATGAGGTAATATTGATAAGAAATCAATATAGGCTCAGCATGAAGACTGACTGTAATGGCAGATAAACTTGACTTTTCCAAATCTCGGACTCATGTGGGCTTTATTAGCAAGAAAAATGTTTGAGTCCGTCAGACCTCAAAATGAACCCACATTTTTTATTTACACATATTTATGGATATAAATATGATTATCATACATATGCTAACATGCTGTATATGCTATATGAATTAACATGCTAATACACTTATTAAGGAATCGCGAATGTACGCTCGTTGAGGACTGACTAAAACTAAGTATCAGATAGCTTTTATTTTTCCTCAACTTTAACTTGTTTCAAGATCACGTCAGGTACACCAGAATGTGATCAGACCGTAGTTTTTATTCTATTTAGTTATGTAATTCTCCAGATTCTATGCTCTTGATTATTTAGATTCAGCTATCTTTCAAATTGAAGACTATAATATATTCTGGTACAAATACTATCGTGAAAAATTTACAATAACATTTTGTAATACAATTTCTATGCAATGTTATCAGCTCCACTCATAGAAAATGGACTTTATAGATTTTTCTCGGTTTTGTACCTGATTTGGGACTTTTTACATACTCAATATGCTTCCAAAAACTGTTCTCTTTCAAAATAACAATTATTGTGCCCATTTCCTGACCACAACATATTACACACACATCAAGTGCATTAGGTCTAATGAAGGCCAGAACGGTGTAGATGTACAAATATATACAGTAGCATGAGAAGTTGGATAGCAGCCTACAGCGCAATGTTAGCTACCCAATCACCAGTTTCTACAGTTCAATTAATGCAAATTAACACCGGCTGTCAACATATAATTGCGTGCGTGTGCTGGTGTAAGTGGTCTAGCCAATAATTATGTGCATTCATTAGGATCCCTATCCTGATCCTGCTGACATCAACAGTTTCGTCTGAGCCCAAGACGCCCACAGACCACGCCCTCTATTTGTCCCTAATCTGCATACATTTTCCCCTGCTACTTCCATTGTACCCAGGGGTACAATTATCCTTGAAGTGGAGTATGATTGTAGAATTTCAATTCTCACCTGACAAAAGTCAGAGTTTGTTGACTTCGTCCAAGCCTTTCAACATAGAAAAGTTTTGATGGAGTTTAGTGAGTGAGAATGCTCAAGAAAGAAAATCGTGTGCAATGTGGAAAACTTTTGCTTTCCTGGAATTACACCACTGCCAAACATTTGATTTATTTAAAATCCAATATCTAAATAGATAAATAGTATTAGGTGGTGTCAAAATTTCATCGATTTAGATCTTGCATTTAAAATTGCTAATTAAATTCAAGATCTAAATTGATGTGATTTCGACAACACCAAAACCTATTCAGCAAAATACACCGAATTTCAAATTGATCGTTAAATAAAAGATCTAAATTGATGTAATTTTGACAAAATCAAATCCTATTTATTAAAATACACCGAATTTCAAATTGATCATTGAATTCAAGATCTAAATCGATGTAATTTTGACAACATCAAATCCTATTTATTAAAATACACCGAATTTCAAATTGATCATTGAATTCAAGATCTAAATCGATGTAATTTTGACAGCATCAAATCCTATTTATTAAAATACACCGAATTTCAAATTGATCATTGCTGAATTCAAGATCTAAATCGATGTAATTTTGACAACACCAAATCCTATTCATCAAAATACACAGAATTTCAAATGAATCATTAAATACTAGGTTTAAATCGATGTTTTTTGACAAAACCAAATCCTATTCATCCAAATTCACCAAATCCGAAGTAATCCACCCCAACATCGGACGTAAATTTGAATTCAGATTCCAATTGACGCGATTCGGAGTTTGTGATTGGGCGAGAGATACAATCACGTGTTTTGTCGCACCAACAGCCATCAAGACTCTTCTCCAAGAACGTGGTTGGCTGATTGCGGGTCGCATCTGGCTTGCACGAATATAGATGACTTCGCTCAGATTGAATACGCCACACTGGATGAAGAAGCGTACTCCTTGAAGCCAGTAAATTACCCGATTTGAGGAACAATGGTGGCAAGGCGGGGCGTGGGAGGAGAATCGAGTGGAATGTGGAACACTTTTGCTTTCCTGGAATTACACCACTGCCAAACATCTAGCACGGCGTTTGCTCGTGGAATAATTATACTCGAGTAGGTCAGTAAATTTCCCTCTCACTCTCCGTATCACTTTTACTCTCTTCTAAAATTTCTCATGCGCCTCTTTTTTGCACAACTTCTATCCTTATCTAGGCCACACCGCCAGAATGTATACGGTAATGAACGTAAAGTATACGGAAACATTGTCTTCCTGTAATTTACTGAACCATGAAATAGTATATAAGGATTCTCGGCTATTCGATCCAGTTTTTTGGTAAGCTCCAAGACTGTAATAATTACGAGTTTCTAATTAAAATTCACTCTCTTTCTTATTAAGTGTGCGGTTGTTCAAGGTTTGTTTGTCTCCCTCATTCATAATTATAATGGTAGGTTGAGTGGTAGATAAGACTTTATAGTCTTAACTCCACCTAATAAATATTTTTTTAAATTTCATATAACTGTATCGTAACTATTAAGGTGTTAAGTGCACAAAATGAATCTGTTCTCATTATTTGTAAAGCAAATTGGAATAATAATATTATGAAATAGCAGAGCTGAAATAATGATCGCTGAATAAAATGGGACTGGAATAATAGTTCTAAAGTAATATAGATGAAATAATTTGCGTAAATTATGCAAATTGATAGAAAATATAAATCTTATCAATTATGATCGAATAATTGTGGGTGGTATTTTGTGAGAATCATAAACATTGTGATATGGTTTATTTTCCGTGAAAGACATAATCAATGAAAGCAATAAATATTACCAAAAAACATAATTTCCATCAATTATGATAACAGTGGGTAGTATTTGTGGGAATCATAAACACTGTGATATTATTTCTCGCGGAAAAAATAAATTATCAATGGAAACAAGAATATTTTCATGAAACCCTCACATAACAGTTGCAGTGCAACGAATTTCCTGATTGTCATTATTAGAAGTAGATATGAATTTGATATAGAAGTAGTGATCAGTGTTATGGTGTAGGATGGACTATAGAAAATAGATGCATAGTATTATTTAAAAATTGGGGAGCTGATAGAAAACATGAAATTATAAATGAGAGTTCTCGAAAAAGGAAATAAACTAAAGTTTGATTCAAGTAAACTATTATTTACAGAGCTTACGCAAAACTACGCTAAAAATTACGATAGTGCTAGCCCAAACACTCTATGCATCTGCTTGATCTAAAGTATCTTGATTTCAGAGCAGGCAGATGCATAGAGTGTTCAGGTTAGAATTACCGTTATTTCTAATGAATGCAATTTTTGTGTGAACTCTGTACTCTGTCAGAAATATAATATATGGGCCTATTTCATTAATTTATAATGTTTTCATTTTTTTCATGCAAAATTCGATCTCCGGAGGTCTATTACTTAACAGTAAAGAGCTGCCATAACTAGTACATGCATAGTAAGTTACTGCGAAGTCTTATGTAAATTTTTACATGTATGTTGTAATTGTAATTTGTAAATTGTCATGTTACTGACACCAAATCTGCTCTATTGTACTTGCAACACCAATTAATACTGATAGAGCTATCAGCGCGTGATAGAAGTGATCACTGTAGTCATTTCTATTTGTCCCTAATACTATTGTTAAAAAGGACTGAAAACTGGGATTCTGTACCCTACATCCAAGTTTGTAAAGTAGCTCGAAGGATGTAGCTCGGAAATCATTATCTCTTCAGAGCTGCTCACAAACAGAGCTATCAAGTTTCTTCTCTGTATGTTTCAAAACATTTTGAATAGCCTGGTGAAGCATTGAGCTAGACAGAAATTTTGCTCTAAAGTATCATCCCTTTTCACACGAAATTTCTGTTATAATCGGCTTTCAACAACTTTACGGTGCTTAGGTTGTCGTCAAAGGAGTAATGGCGACCTAAACAAACTTGCAGCTCAAAGGCAAACACTCAAGCAAAAGACGCAAAATGGAAAATTCATTGCGAATTTTCTTTGGTGCCTGAACACAAATTGCTTCAAATACGCTACTCAAGAGGAGACGTAACGGATTTGGTTTTGAGTGAGGGAAATGAGCTAATTCTAAAAATTATTTCCTAAATTTTTTTAAATAAGATTTCCTTGTTTAATGTTAGTTGAAATGTAGTTTTCAATGCAGTTCTTAAAATATAATTGAAATTGAAATTATCTTTATTCTTCTTCAAAAAAACGCACATTACAACAAAAAACATAATTACATTGAAGAAGGTTCCTCACATGGACGTAAGCTCGGATTAATTTATAAGAAATATATTTTATCAAAGATGAGTCTTACCAATTTTTCCTCAAGAAAACATGAACAATACAGATACACTATAGCTACGTGATTTTAATAACAAGTGATAACATAACTTAATCTGCTTTATTACCATTCACTTGGTGGTTCGGAACCCACCTAAATCAGTAGGTATACCATTCATATCATCATTCACGTAATTTTTTATTGCTGATAATACCCACATGAGTCTGAGACTTCTGTTTGGGTAATGATGTGAATGATAACACATAGATGCCAGATGGAGAAGCAGGATTCGAACCCACGACCGCTGAATCGACAGCAAGTTGAAGGTGCAACGCCCCAACCAACTGCGCTAAGTGGCCCACCAAGCCCACGCAGAAGTCTTACACCCGTGTGGGCTCTATCAAAAAGAAATAAAATATTTTTTACAACTCCTCACATGTCCAATAATTGAAGTAATTCACATAAGTAATGAAAATATCAAAGACCATGATAAAATCTATTGAACAAAGGTAATAGAACCGCTTGTAAAATGATCGTCAGTTAGAGCTGGTGTGATAGCCACACGGATATTAATCGCAAGCTTTGAAAGCATGCTTGTATCCGCTAGTAAACCAGCAACCAACCAACCAGTAAACTAGCGAACCGACAAGGTGGCGAAGTCAAGAGGATTTTAATGAATTACGCACTCCTCAGTGATTGCGATCAGGCATGTGATGGTGAACGGGAGCCGGGAGCTTCACGAACCGAATCTGTTGGTTCCACTGATACGCGGTTTTGCCCTAATTAATATCCGTTCGCTGGCTGCTTGGCTCCTCTCGACTTCCTACGCCGCTGATTTCCTGCTATTGGCGGCTGCAAGCAATGAACCACCAAGCTACCAGACTATGATGATTAACATTCCAGCTTCCAGGAGGCTCGTGCTTGGGAATTCTGACTCCTGAGTGTTAAGTTATGGTTTCCCAGCACTAATTATTAGTAATTTCTGAAAGAAAAATCGAAAAGGAAAACTTATTTTTTTCGGAAGATGTAGCCCACATAGGCCTGAAACCTGCGCGTGGGTAATGAGTTGGATGATGGTGATTGATGGATGGACCTTAAGTTTTAGGTGGGTTCCAAACCACTGGGAAGTGATTTTACAGCAGAGAACAGAGTCTATTTCTCCGGCCAATCCAATCGGTCAGCCTTACAAAGAGGGCCCAGGAGTTCGTAGCTTATCTCTATCTGAGTGGACAGATACCTGCTACGGCTCACGACTTTCAATCATCAGAAGAACATTATTGAACGTTTGGAGCATTAAAGGCTTGTTTTTGAAGGCCAATCTAATCAGTAGCCCTTACAAAGAGGGCCCAGGATTTCGTAACTCGAAAAAAGGAAACATTACTAGCTTAGCTTTGTAATGCCTACTATTGGTTGTTAACTACTATGAAATGCCTACTCTTTGTTGTTAACATTTTTTAAACGTATATTAAACGTATTACTTAAAATGGTATTTGAATTATTTTAGAGAATGAAGCCTACATGGGTCTCAGACCTGTACGTCGGTAATAAGGAGCATGACAGTGATCGATGGGATAAACCTACAGTTTTAGGTGGTTCCTGAGACAAAGAGGGCTCCGGAGCTCGTAGCTTATCTTTATTTGACTGACTTTACAGATATCTGCTACGGCTCGCGGCTATCACTTCTACTTTTACTTTCATGTGTTTTTTTATAAATAAACTTCTGTTGTTGAAAATAATAATCAATTATGATTTATGAAACATGTAAAAAAGTTGATTTAATAATATTGTGAACAATACTAAGATTGTCACAACCACTAAAAATATAGGCACACGAGATTGTATAAACACAAGATTTGACTGTTACTTCATTGCCAATTTAAAATAAATTGTCAACTTTTATATGGTTCTATAATAGCTATGAAAAAGCAATTCCATTCAATAATGAATTCCAGCAAATTTTCTTCAAATATGTACCGTTAATGAAAATTAACTAAATCATTATTTTCATTGCATTGAGTTGAAGATAATGACACGCCGCATCCGGAAAAATAGAATATTTGGTGAGTGTGTGAGTGATACATTTAGAAAGGTCGATGAAAAGGGAAGGCTTAAAACCTTGCACATACTATCATTAAAATATATTATATTTTTTTGCTGATGATGTAATGATGCCCACATGAGTCTGAGACTTAGACATGCATGCTAATGATGAGAATGATGACACAAAATGTACCGGGTTGAACAGTAGTTAACCAAATTTATAGAATTAAATTCCAATCAAGCCATAAAAAATCATGGAAAGAATATCAAAGGATGAAAAGGAGCATGGAATAATAATAATAATAATAATGCACAAATAAGTCTTCAACAGTATCAAGTTTCAATCAAGCAATATAACCTAACCTAACTCTGAAAGTTGAAAAAAAGCCATCCTTCATAAACTGCAGACAGCGTACAGTCTTCAGTTTTATAACAGCATCAAATTGTCACGCTACTTCCTGTTCCTTCCTGATTGAATCGGGTCTCAATAAAAACTCACGCAATGCCACTGGAGAAGCAGGATAAGGAGATTGCACAATTTTATTAGTCACACTAAAGTGAACATTGTGGGTTATATCCACAAATTGACAGACGTGAGGTTTTACGCTTCCTACGGTGTTCTGGCATTGTGCAGCCAGCAAAGCGTTATTGAAAACCGTTTCAATTTTAAGACCAGCAGCTGTTGCTTCGCAGTTTTATAGTTTCGCTGCAAAATTCTTATTAGCTTGGCGGTGGAATTGATTCTGCAATTCCCCTCAAAGTACTATTCAGATTATTAACACCAAATGAACTTGATAAACGAAGATGTTACACGGAGATGTTACCAAGGGCTGAATACGGAGGTGTTGAAATCTAGTTTAAGAATTTTAATTTTCATAATATTTGATTTTTATAAAATCTCTAACATTAGGTTCACTGAGAAAATGGATAGAGCCATTATTGTAGCTTATTATAGAACTAGCATAACAAAAAAATAAACTAACTATTCTATGGTTCTAATTTTATGCATGACTTATCGTTACAGAGATCGGTTTTCTAGTGATAATAATTAAACATTTTCTGCATGGGAGGAGAGGCAATTACTGCGAAAATTTTATATGCTAACGCATAGCCTACTTTCAGGAAATGTTCATCAAAACGTCTACTGTCGATTAACATAGTATCTAATAATTTGAAAATAATATCTAATCTTCAACATAAATTTGTAATAAGAGTGATTTGTAACTTGTAAATTCTAATGCTCCAATTTGGAAAATTATTAATAGTCTACATTTGAAAAATCATTGATATTGTTAATAGCTTCTTCCAAGTGAAGTTATAGAGTAAAAAGCTATTCAGTGATTTAAAAATACACTATATTAACGGCCGGTTGCACGACAGCCAATTAGAAAAGGAGTTTAATGTCAGAAAACTAACCGTCGTAAGTGTAACGGGATTGAATATTTATATTGTATTTTTTTGTCTGTTGAAGAGTAGAACGATAATATAGACCTATATTTATGCATAGAATTTTTTGTAGCACACCAATATAATGATCAATAGAAAACTTGAAAAAATTAAAAAAATATTTACAATTTAAAATTGCCGTCTGCACAGAAAAGCTCAACATGTTATTTATTAATTTTTTTTTTTTTTAATTTTTGTATTTTTGTTTTCATTTATTTATTAATATTATCTTTCTTTTTTAATTTAAATTATTACTTTGCAAAAAACTTTGTTGGTAAGAACGTTTTCTTTCATATATTTTATAATTATTAATTTGGAAGGACCCCGAACAGGACTACCTATGGGGCTCTCACAGGCATTTTTATATACTATTTGTAAATATATTGTTGTGATATGTAATGATGATGTTTGTAATGTATATAATACTTGCTGAATAAATATTATTATTTCTATTGCACAAAGATCCATTAGTTAATTTTCGTTAACCGAATGGGCACAATTTGGCTACACTGTAACTTGATCAACAGCTGATTCTGAAGTTGGGAGAAAGATGAATTAGAATCATTTCATTGTGAATTATTTGAATCATTCAAATTATTCACAATATTTAACCATCTCAATATTATTAAATTCTTAATAGATTTTATTCATTTTGAAAGGTTTTTACCACCTGCGACCTAATTTGCAGTTCCGTGCTCCGGTACAATAAACATAACCTAAAAAAGGTAACTTAACGGGCATTAGTGAGATTTAATCATCGATGATCGGGCGATTAAATATATTTATAACCTAATCGGCGTTTTCGCTTGTAATCGTCCTTTGTACAACTAAATTTTCTCCATTAAGTTTAATTTCCGTAGAATGTCGTCATTCTATGGGAATTAAATTTAATTGGCTTTCGTGCAGCCGGCCGATAGTCTTATTAATGTCCTCTCGTATGAATAATTTCTCCAACTTATCGAATTTGAAATTGATAGGTGATATTAATATTATTACCAATAATAATAATAATAATAATAATAATAATATACTTATGACTTTTATTGTTGAGGAGGAGACCTTCACGGATAGTTCCACCTGTCTCACGTTTTCTTTTTTTTTTTGGGAGGATGAAGCCCACATAGATCTGAGACCTGTGCGTGGGTAATGAAATGGATGATGTTGATTGATGAGTTGGACCTACAATTTTAGGTGGGTTCCGAACCACCGGAAAGTGGTTTTACAGCAGAGAACAGTGTCTTTTTTGCTGGCCAATCTAATCGGTCACCGTTACGAACAGGACCTACGAGAACGCAGCTTATCTCTCTGATTGAACAGATACCTGCTACGGCTCGCGGCTATCACTGCTATCACGGCTATCTTGCTGCTCAGTGTTTGATAATAATCGTTATAATATTACTTAGCTATCGTACATCATAACAGGGGAGTAATCCAAGCACGCAAAACACGTTCCACAGTTTAAATAATTTCATAGAACTCATAAAAATATATATTCATTGAACGGTTTAGACACAGACGGCAGACACACCGAATTGACAGTAGTTAAAAATCAGTGCACACTACTGTATTATATCAGGGGAGAGCTAGACAACCGTTTGAACTGAATAACTTGGTCAAGTATGCGGAAGGTCACGCTCATCTTTCATGGTCACGTTTAAATAGTAATTCTATTATTGGAGTGGCCACGTTCAGTTCTACATTAGAAATTAAGTACAAAACAATAAGTAAGTTTTAATGAGTTTTTTTTTCATTAAGGTTGCAGTGATGCATTTCTGTATCTTCCCTACGAAACAATCGAATAAAAATCTCGATAATCAAAGCTCAAAGCTTAACCTAACATCCCTTTTATATCGACTACCAATTCTCTTGATTTTTTCGTCAAGAAGACATGGAACAGCCTCCATTAATTCAGTTTACTTCATCAATTTAAACAAGCCCACATTTATTGAACTTTGAACAGTTTGTGGCTGTTCTGAGCGATAAATCGAATTATCGACTTATCAATCGAATTAATTAAGTATATGCTTGAATATAGTTGATAGCAATAAGAAATTCAATTTAATATTAAACCACAATTATGTCCTTATAAGAAGATTTTATTGTAGTTCCAGCTGTTCACAAATTTCAATATCATAAAATCAAAACTACAATTTTCTATAGCCACTTTGACAATTTAACGTTAATTGGAGTGATACTATTGGTTGATGAAATGGGCCTCTGATTGGCTGTGTGCACTGAGATACAAAATGGGCGCCTCCGACAGGCTGTGTGCTAAGACCTATCAAAGCCAATAGGAAGAGCTAACGAATGGGAGGAGTTGACCAATAATGGAAGAAGTTGACCAATAGTGAACCAGAATAGCCAACATATATATAAAATGGCCGCCTCTGATTTTCTGTGTGCTGAGACCTGTCACAGCCAATAGAAAGAGCTAACGAATGGGAGGAGCTGACCAATAATGGAAGAAGTTGACCAATAGTGAACTAGAATAGCAAAAATATATACAAAATGGCTGTCTCTGATAGGCTGAGTGCTGGGATCTGTCACAGCCAATAGGAGGAGCTAACGTATTGGAGGAGCTAAGCAATAATGGAAGAAGTTGACCAATAGTGAACCAAAATAGCAAAAATATATAAAAAATGGCCGCCTCTAATAGGCTGTGTGCTGGGACCTGTCACAGCCAATAGGGGGAGCTAACGAATGGGAGGAGCTGACCAATAGTGAATCAAAATAGCAAAAATATATACAAAATGACCGCCTCCAATAGGCTGTGTGGGGAGAGCTCTTTCACCCAATAGGAGGAGCTAACCAATGGGAGTAGTTGACCAATAGCGAACGAGAATAACAAGCAAGTGAGGCATCAACATGACAGAAGCGATAGAGAACAAGAATTGAATTGAGCAAGAAGGAAAAAATTAATAGATACGAATACTAATTATTTCAAACGTAAATCTTCTTTCACTATCATGTGAAATCTTAACATTGAACAAAATTTGTTATTCGAACAAAAGTTAACAACAATATTTTTCAATTCGAAAGTTGAACTGATATTCTATTTATAGAATTGAACAGAATAATTTTTCATTAACAACGAAAATAAGTTAATATTTGAAAAAACTATTGAAATAAAGTCAATATATCAGAGTCTTGTCATCCATTTGACATCAATTGCACCGCAGTTTCGACTCTCATTTAGATAAATCATGAAAATAATTACCTTAAAGATATTATGAAGCCATGAATATAATTATGTTTTAGTTATGAAAAGCGTGGGAGAACTAAGACTAAACGGCCTTAGATAAAGATTACAATAGTGAAAAAAGGAATAATAATGACGATAAGTAAAAGGCATTAACAATAATATGAAAGCCCTTGTGATCTCAAATTCAACATTTGAATTCCAACATAACAAACTCCGATTTTCACTGATAGATTTCCTGACCACGTGACTGAAAAGAATCTGGAATTTTTATTCGTGCATTTGAGATACAAATTGCTGTGAAACTCGGTTTAAACCATGCAGCATTTTGGTGGTCTAATGATCCCAATTATCCGGACAGGAAGAAAGGTCCAGTACGAATTAAACAACATGCATGTCCGTGAAAGCTAGTCCGTGCTGGAAAGGCATCAACTACCACACATGAACTGGTGTCTGCACACGTCCGTCGCAAACGTATTGAGGGAAAACTGAACGTGTGAGAGCACCTTTTACATATGTCATCACATTCAACTAACACAAAAGCCATAGAAACGCCCTGGTCAGGGTAACACAGACCTGAAAACTTATCTTCAGTACTGCAACCAGCACATTAACATTATTTCTAAATGCTCTACTACAAAGGGCAGGGTCGAGTTCGCCGTTTTATGGTAGATTTCAAGCTGATTGTGCAGAAGAACAAGAAAAAAGATTTCTGGAATTCAAATAATTTGTGTGGGCTGAAAACCCTTTCTTTTCTATTCTGGTGTAATTAATTATTCATGAAATAAATTATAGGCTTATTATGGCTCATCCTGTAGTTCCGTGTTCCTTTTAAACGTGATTGTATAAATCTGTCATAACTTATCTCATTATTGGAATTTTACTATTTTCATAATCTTCTTTTGAGAATTGATCATGCAATCAAGCCGGCGCCGGCAATGGCACAGCAATGCCGTGTCGGTAAAAGTAAATTCGTATGGCTTTTCGTGGTGGGGAGACCCTTACGGGTAGTTCCACCTCGCCGTTTTTTTTTTAACGACTGCTTTTTTTTAACGACTGCTTTTTTTTAACGACTGCTTTTTTTTAACGACTGCTTTTTTTTATATGCAACCGGGACCGACGGATTAACGTGTCCTCCGAAACACGGGAGTGGCTCGAGAAAAAGATCTTGTACTCAACTGGGATCGAACCCAGGACCTTTGGCTTATCAGACCAGCGATAAGCCAACTCGGCTACGCCGTGTCGGTGTGTGTGTGTGTGTGTGTGTTAGCTGTTCCATTTGGCAACATTGGATCTCAACCCCCACAACACCGGGTCGGCACCGTGTCGGTGTCGTGCCGACGCAGTGTCGTCCAGTGTGAAAACGGCCAATGATGAACAGTGGATAATTCAATTTACTGATCGTTCACTAATTTCAACAACTAGGCATACATAGTTGTTCTGACAGGTAAACATTCTACAGATTTACTTTCCAACTTCAGGGACAAATTTCATATTTTCATATCCATGCAATCAATCGGATGAAAATAGTCGATGTTTCACTATGAAGCTTGCGAACCGCATTTGGTCCGTGGCCATACTTTCCCCATTATTGGTTTAGAGCGCCTAACTTTGTCTGACGGCCACAGCAGTCGTGGGTTCGATTCATGTTTAGGCTGACATCTTTTTATCATCTACCTCATTACCCTTGAAGGATGAAGCAAACTCATCTAGGCATCTTTTGACAAAATAACGCTTTTTAAATTGGAATCTGTAAATTGGAAGCTGTATATGTATTGCCAGGGCGCATTCTCTGAACCCCATAATAATAATAATAATAATAATAATAATAATAATAATAATAATAATAATAATAATAAAAGGTTAGGGAAGGTTGGATAATTTTTTTTTTTTATTGCTGATGATGCCCACATGAGTCCGAGACTTGTGCGTGGGTAATGAGGTGAATGATTACACATAAATGCCTGAAGGTGGAGCGGGATTCGAACCCACGACCGCTTAAACGACAGCAAGCTGAAGTTGCGACGCCCAAACCAACTGCGCTAAGCGGCCCGCCAAATGTTTGTACAATATAAATTTTTGATTAATCCCGTTCGATTCTTTGGAACACAACTACGAAACTGCAACCAAATACATTACTTTTAATTTTGATTGAATGCTCAATCGTTATTATCGCTGTGCTATTATGACCTTTTGTTATTATACTCTATGCTATTGTGACCTTTAGCATACATGATTTATTTGATTCCACGTTGAGCGTGAATGGTGGTTGAATAAAGCACGACGTATGTCGACATGAGTGAGTGGTACGTGCCGAATTGTGGTTGTCATTCTAAACCCTGACATGTGCATGGAATAGGATTCGGATGCTGTCGGCTGGAAGACGAATTTCCATCATGACGCCGAAAATTAGATTTTCCGTTGAAACTTCGATAACGCTGCAGGCTATGAAAAAAGGAGGAATAAGAAAAAGACACAAATATCTCGTTACTTTTGAGCAGAGGGAACTTGATGGGAATTACATAACCGAAATATATTACGCGTATCCTATCATTTTCAACTGACTGCCAAGGTAAAACGAGATCTAGTTGACAAGTACAGCTTAAATTATTGTTTATGTAATATCAAATAATTGTATTAAATTAATATCAGAGCAAACAAAGATTAAAGTCAGCCTGTGAAAAGTCAAATTATATTTAAATAAATAAATAATTTTATTTCTCAATAAACAACAATGGTACAACAATCTTCAACATACACAAGTACATATGATCTAATTATATATTATATTATATATATCGTGCACCTATTTATATTTAATATTTAATATGCAAAAGCAACGATAAAGTAATAAGGGATGATAGGGAAGTACCGGTACTCACTGTGTTCCATCAGAATATTCAATACATTCGTAACAAAATAGATAGAATCGAAGTATTTTTTAAAGAAGAGGCTCCTGATATAGCTATTTTCACAGAGCATGGTTTAAAAGAAGATGAATTGTCACAACTTAATATTCCAAAATATTCATTGAAAACGTCGTATTGCAGGACATCTCATCGAAGTGGGGGAGTAGCTATCTTCACTAAAAATGCTAAGAATATGCAAACATTTAATTTAGAATATGTAGAGAAATTTGCTGTGGAAATGGATTTGGAAGTTACTGGTTTGAGAGTAAAAATCGACAATAATTTCGAAGTAGCGGTGGTAGGTATTTACAGGTCACCAAATGGGGAATGGAACAATTTTTGTGAACTATTCAATAGGCTTTTAGAGATTACTACTACTCGTTTTACAAACGTTATTGTAGCGGGAGATTTCAATACAGACTTTGCAACACAGAATAAAATGACAGAAGATTTAAAGGATATTATATGCATGAATAACTTGGAAATAAAAGTTCATGAATATACCAGAGTCACAAGAACATCACAAACAATAATTGATAACATCCTTACTAATATAGATTACTCTAAAACCAGATTAGGCGGCTCGGAACTATCTGATCATGACTATCAAATCTTAGAGGTGGGGTTGCAAGGTCATAAATCAATTAAAAAGAGTAGAGTAATGGAAGAAATTCAACAATGTGAACAGGGGAATATCGATTGTTTGAAGCAGAATCTGCTACAAGAAAACTGGAGTAGGGTTTACAATAGCAATAGTTTAAATGACAAATATGATAGTTTCATTAATATTTTAAGGTTTCATATTACTATGAGTTGTCCAGTTAAAAAAGTCCCTGTAAAGAACAAATTAGACAAGATTGAAGAGTGGATAACTGATGATATCCTTGCAGAAAGAAATAGGGTTAAAGATGCATATGATGAATTAAAACTATCTAGAAATATGTTAAGTGAAGATAATTACAAAGCTCTAAAGAAAAATTATACAAGAGAAGTGAAAAGAGCGAAATGTAAGAAAACAGCTGAAATTTTGAATAATAGTGTGTACTTTAACACAGCAGTGTGGGATGTAATAAACAAAAATAGGCAAGTAGCTCATGTAGATGCTTATACTAGTGTCCCCAGAATAATTAACGAAAATAACAAATATATTGATGATAGTGTAGACATTTGTAATTTCTTTAACAGATATTATCAACTGGTTGCTAAGGATCTTCAAAAATCTCTTAATACAGGTATTAGTGATGCAAACATGAGGAATACTGAGGGGATTCAGAACGAATTAAAATTCCACCCAGTATGCCAAGACGAGTTGTCAAATGTCATTGATAGTTTAAATAATAAAAAAACTGTAGGAATGGATGGGGTATCCAGTAAAATTCTGAAAGAATGTAAAGATCAATTGTTAGACCCTTTGATTCATCTGATCAATCATTCATTAGAACAAGGTGTTTTTCCAGATAACTTAAAAGAGGGGAAGATCTTGCCAATCTTCAAAAGTGGTGATAGAGAAAAGGTAGAAAACTATAGGCCCATTAGTATTTTAAATGTAATAAGTAAAATTTTTGAAAGAGTAGTTCTAAATAGGTTACTTCTGCACCTTCAAGAAAGGGCTTCCAGAAAGGGAGATCAACAAAAACAGCCATAGTTTCTCTAGTTGAAAAACTAATAGATTCAGGTGATAAAGCTACTGCAATCTTCTTAGATCTGTCAAAGGCATTTGATTGTGTTAATCATAGAACTTTATTGGAAATACTGCAAAATGTAGGTGTAAATGGGGTTGAACTGAAATGGTTTGAATCATATCTTATTGGGAGAAAACAATGGTAGAACTAACTACAGTAGTTGGTAATAGTATAGTAAAGAATAAATCTAATAAATTAGAGGTGCAAGCTGGAGTGCCTCAGGGGTCAATACTAGGTCCATTGCTTTTTTTGTTATATGTCAACCGTTTACCTAAAGAATTAATTAGTGGTAGAGCCCTCTTATTTGCTGATGATACATCACTCATTTTCAGCAATTCCATTCTAGATAATTTTGAAATAAGTGCCCATATAGGTGTGCAGTCCATTGTCCAATTTTTAAATCAGTTGAAATTAACTATAAATAGTAAAAAATGCCAATACCTTCAATTCAAAAACAAACATAATTTAAATGAAGATAGGGCTATAAACGTGTTTGTAAACGATAATCAATTAGACCAGGAAGAAAAAATTACATTTCTAGGAGTTATGTTGGATAGACGATTGACCTGGACTCCATACATTGAGAAAATATGTAGTAAAATTTCATCTGGGGTATTTGTCCTGCGACAGCTCGCTAGATTGAATGACAAAAAGTTACTTTTTACAGCTTACCATGGGCTCTTACTGTCACATATTAGGTATGCTATCTTAGTATGGGGTAATTCATCAAAACAAAATCTTGATAGGGTGTTTAAGATCCAAAAGAAAGCGGTTAGGTGTATAGAGCGAGTAAATAGATTAGATTCATGTAGGCCGTTGTTCAAGAGACTTGGTCTCCTAACTGTACCCTGCTTATATGTGTATGAAGCTACTTTATATGTAAAAACGAATGATATTAACAACGAATGATTATAATACAAGAAGCCGAGGAGATTATCACTTGGTGGGTCACAATAGTAGCTTATTCAAACAAAAACCTAGTTATATTGGTAGGAAATTCTACAACAAGCTACCGCAGTTTTTGAAGTCTTGAAAATATAGAAATATTTAAAAAACAATTGAATAAATATTTAGTTGATAAAGCTTTTTATAGTGTACAAGAGTTCCTTTCACATCAAAATTAAGCCTCACCTCAACTAATTGAAGTAATTATGGTATCTAGTGTATAATATTGTTGATCTGACTTGTCTTATACTCCTTAACTGGAGTCTCCAAGACGTAATCTACAAAAAAAAAAATTTATCATGCACCTAAAAAGTCGTGAATTTATTATGAATGTCATAGGCCTACTACAGTATTCAGTAAAAAATTTGATTATGGCGGCTCAAAATTATCATGTCTGAAGATTGCTGAGTAGTAATGTGGAAGGTCTTTGATAATGCTGTAAGATTATTATTGAAATAATAATTTTAAAATCTTCATTAAAATAACAACTGACTAAAATCTATGAAGCTGAATATTTAAGCACCGCAGTCCATACCATACTAACTAGTGAGAGGTATTGAGTAAAACATGCCTATTTGCAATTTAAAAAAAAAGGAACATGTGTATTGAAATATCGCGAACTAATTAGCCAGGAACTGTTGATAGCAACCAATAAAAAGCAACAAAATTAAGAAAAATGGGTGGAAACACACGAATGCTAAAAAAGAAAGTTGTAGCCCAAGCCGAAATATGAAAATAATAATATGATAATTATAATTAAATTATAATATGAAAATTATTAGCGAAAAAATTAAAATTAAAATAATTTAGCGAAAATTATTATTTATAAGGAATATTGGACTTTCATATAGTAGATTCAATACAGTACAAGAATATGATTGAAAATTCTAAAAAATGTTCTATAACCATAAACCAATACAACTTGCACTTTATGAAGTACACTTTCAACGCCTCTCCGTTAATTTAAAACATTCCAAACAACAAATTTTGATTCCCCGGAGCATATGATTCGGAATTGAATATCTGAGTCCTAAGGGACTGTATTGAGGCTGGGTCATTAAGGGATCAAAATGAATCCATTCCTCACTCATTCCGTCTCTATTACTCGTCCCTCTCACTCTGTATAGGGAATTACCTTTTTTTATTTATTTCTTTTCCTCTCCAGAATGGCGGTTGAAAAATGAGCTAAACCTAAAAACAATTGGATATTACTTTCGCGTTATTTTCAAGAAGAAAGCTTCCTGGAAGTGGACCACATCGATTCACAATTATTGGGAGTCAAGGTCACCAAAGAGGAGGAGGAGGAGGAAGAGGAGGAGGAGGAGGAGGAGGAGGAGGAGGAGGAGGAGGAGGAGGAGGAGGAGGAGGAGGGGGAGGAGGAGGGGAAAGGAGGGGCAGGAGGAGGGGTAGGAGGAGGTGGAGGAGGAGGAGGAGAAGAAGAAGACGAAAAATAAATTAAAGAAGCAGAAGAAGAAAAAGAAAAAAGATTAAAAGCGAAAAGTCGACCAAGAGGAAGAAGACTATAATTTATAGCCACATGCCACATGCATTTGTAAGCAGAAGATAAATGACATCTTTGAAATTCCTTCTTTTCAAGTGAGAAAGAGAGAAAAGAAAGGAGTGGTAGAGAAAAGGGCGCTTCCGCAAGTGCCATGATCAATTAGTGAATGGGAAAAGAATTAAGATAGATCATTTTCATTCTCTTTTCTCAGAAGTTGTTGTGTTCTACTCAGGAATGCTTGAAATGAAATTTATATCTTCTCAAGTTATGAAATAAGGGAAATACCTTACAGTACTCTAATGGTTATCAATGTTTTGAAAAGGTCGACAAGATCATAGCAATAATTTCAATTAGATGGCACTAGAATTGAAATTGAGAGGTGTTGTCATCTTGCGATCTTGCAGAATACATTCTGTATTTTCAAATAATGAAGAATTAATATTTTTTTATAGCTGATAATTGCGATAAGAGTCCGAGACTTGTGCGTGGGTAATGAGGTGAATGATAACACATAGATGCTAGACGGAGGAGCGTGATTTGAGCCAAGGATAACAAAAGACAAATCCCTCTGGTCTTTTGTTATCTTTGATTCGAACCCAAGACCGCAAGCTGAAGTTGCAACGCCCCAACCAACTACGCTAAGCGGCCCGCCAAATTTCAATCACATACAGTTGTAGATTGACTAGTAAATAAATAGCTTAATAATAGCAGTGGCCCAGTAAGATCAGATAAGATTAGATTAGATCAGATTTGCTGCCTTTTTCTGGAAGGGAGAAGAGTTGAGGGCGGTGTCCTCTCTTTCACAATATACAAAACTTTCTGCAGGAATCTTAATCTAATGTTAAACCAATCTTAATTCAACTACATTAAAAAAAGAGCAGCTTCATACCCTACATGGACAAATTTGACAAGGCTAAGCTATTCCAAGTTGATTTAAAAAAAATACAATTCAGACTGTTCAACAGTAAGAGAAACATTCAAAGAGATAGAAACTTCAAACGTTCAGTGCTGCATTAAAAATAAAAATCGAGAAGTGGGACTTATCATTGGATGATGATTAAGACTAGACACGCCCACTCATAACTGGTGGATCAAGCAAATAACTGACAAATACGTAACATTAACGACAAGAAAATAGTAAACAGGCAATCAAGCACTAATAATGTTGATTTGATTGTTACAGCCATCAGCAATGAAACTAATGAGTTTCATGCGTTTTTCCTTTTATCGTTTGGTAATATTTGTCTTTTCCTTTTTAATAATTATTTTTCAATCATAATTCCCATTTCAATATTATTTCATTCTGAAATATTCATGATGTAGTTTGATTTAATCAATGCACTGCTTTCATTGCAGTCTTTTTATTATTATTATTATTTATATTCTCAAGTCATTAGAATGAAACTCTGCCATCTATTTTGCATGTCATAATGAGCGTGGAATTTCTCATTTGAGTATGCACATATATTTTTTACAATTCTTCCTTTATTTTAATTCTAAATTTATCGCCTCTGATTGCCTTTGAATTAAACGCGCTGGTAGTGAATTATAAAGACGGATCCCTGCACTTTTTACTCCCCTCTCATACAATTTTGTAAGTCGTCTTGTAAGTCTGTACCTGGTTCTATAACTGTGAAAGAATTCACCTGATTTGGATTTATCCTTATTTTTTTCAATAAAGCAGACGGCTTCAAAATATACAGGCTTAAGCATAGATTTCATCAGCCAAGTTGATGGAAGTTAATCTTAGGAATGTTAATAAAACCTCAGAGAGAGTACTTATACCTGCTATTGTATTATACCTGCTCTATACAATAACGCAACGACACTTACAGTTGATAGCGACCATGAAAATACTTCATAAAGCTTATAATAGAATTTTACGTGGGGGTGAGATTAAAAAGTAAAATTGAAAAGAATACATTTGAAAGAGATATCTAATCCGTTTCGGATTTTCCAACAAAGAGAAGAAAAATAAAGTACTTGACTTACGAAGCTCAGCCAACTTTTAAATTGCATTATGCAGTATCTGCTCCATAAAGCTGTCGAGTTCTGATCTGTTTGAGCAAAGTTTATCTCTCATGCAAAACTGAGTCAACACAATGAGGTTGAACTGAAACGGGGATAACGTGAGTGAGCCTCTCCTCACAAGAGGTTTTCAAACGGTCAGAATTTAAATCAACTGATGTCAGTCACTCAGTCAGCAGTTAGACATTGTTTGAGGCTGAGTTCAGTTTCGAGTTGTTCAGAACGGGGCGTTATGAATTTCAATGAGCACTAACTGTCAGACTGTCTATTGTTCGACGCTCATTCAAAATAGAACGATTTCACTAAGCTGTAGATGCTCCGAAGCAGACAACAGACTCCAGATTTAACTACAATGGCAACTACGCCGATAAGATGATAACTTGAAAGATATACACACTATTTTCAAGTTGTATTGTTCTCGATGAAGCAAAGTGTGAAATTCGCTTTCAAAGTACAATAGTTTCCCACTAGTCGTCCCACAGCTCCTTTCATCATTGCGCATGCGCATCTTCCTCACTCTCATTCTCATCCTTCTCTCTCTAATCACTCCACTTTCGCAAACAATTGTCTGATAAGTGTTTAGTTGAACCTGTGGTAAGTTGTGGCTTAGAAGTGGTATCTCAATTGCAGATCTGCATTGTTTCAGTTTTATGTTCAATACCCTATCAGTTCCCATCTATCAGATCCTACAACGAACACTGTTGAAGATATTAATAGTCAATGAAATAGGTACTTAGCTCATACCAAGTTAATACTGGTAACTCAAAAGTGCTTCAGTAGCGTATTGAAACTTCTGAGGTACCGTACATCATGTATATAAGGACAAGGATATGTGAAGTTGATTCAAATTATTATGTTTAAAACAAGTTATTTCTACTCAACCTTTGAGATATTAAAATTGGGTACTATTATTATTAAATGATGCTCAATACCCCATCAGATCCTAGTAGGAACACTGTTGAAAATATTAATAGTCAATTAAATAGGTACTTAGCTCATACTATGTTAGTACCGGTACCTTTAAAGTGCTTCAGTAGCGTATTGAAACTTTTGAGGTACATCATGTATAAGGACGGGTAAATTTGATTCAATTCATTATGCTAAAAATAAGTTATTTCTACTCAACCTATGAAATATTAAGATTGGTTACTTGATCTGTGTGAGGTAAATTTATTATGTTATTTTGTCAATTATTCAATATTGGTTGAGGAACCAAGCAGAAGGAATATAACAAACTGTTTCAGAGGCATTTTGAACAGTGTTGTTAATCAATCAACGTTATAAATCAAAAGTCGAAAGAAGTTAATTAAAACCATCATGTACAAAACAAGTTATTCCTACTCAACCTATAAGATATTAAATTTGGCTACTTGATCTGTGTAAGGTACATTTATTATGTTATTGTCAATTATTCAATATTGGTTAAACCAAGAAGAAGGTATACAACAGACAATTTCAGAGGCATTTTGAACAATGCTGTTCAAATCAATCAATCAACGGAAAATCAAAAGTTGAAAGCTAACAGTGTTCAGAATATAGGTCTTCATCAATTTGATGACGATAAATTTCCAATTGATGAGCCTCCGAAATTTGATGAAAATTAAGCAACACTTCTAACAGAATTTTAATTCCTATTTCTCCATAAGTTATTGATGAAAAATTATGATCGCATCAAAAAGCCGATTAAAATGACTAGTGTATTGTACTAGTAGACTAATGCTGAAGGTTTTTAAATAAGAAAGAATTATTACAAAGGTGTCTGAAAAGAATAACTGAGAAAAATGGTACAGAAGAAGAAGCTGAATAGTGTGTTGAAGATTGAATAAATAATTCATTTTTTCTACAATTCGAATTAATTTGTTTTTTCAAGTCTAATATTGATAGCTTAACATAGTGCAAAACCATTTCCAAGCTATAACACAACAAATTAACTTATTTTTTCTGTTACTCTTACTTGTTACATTTGAACAGAATCATTATTTTCAACTATACAATTCTAGGGTGATGTCAAATGAATCTATGGGAATCCAATGCCTATAAGTGCACAATGGATTCCAATGAGTAGCAAAAATCTATCCCAAATGGTCATATGAGTGGCAATCTCTCATTGAAGACAATCTCTGCAATAGAAGACAACAAGGAAAAAAATGCAATCCAAAGAAATGCAGAGAAAGAAAGTAGCTGAGACAACTAGTGTAAAGGTTGAATACTTTCACCGTATGAATGACAGTCATCTATCGCACTCCAACTATCTCGTATGTGAACGTGACTAGTGATATGCGCCACAATTGCGAGCACTGGGTGTAGTGAAAGATATTGACAGATACCGAGGTCTCTGCACCACATGACGGATCACGATCGGGGGTCCGTTGCCGTTCGAATCGAGAGTGTGCATACACAGCAGAACCACGAGATTGCATCAACAAAGTGGACTTTTCCCTTTCACTCGTCCCCATGACATCCACCTGCCAGTCTGTGAGCACAAACATGAATTCAGCTTTCACAAAATACAACGAAGCTCGACCACGAGCGATCGGGTAATTCGAGATCGGTAATTGGTAATTGGTACCAGCTTAGGGTTCCCGTTTTTGCTGCCGCTCAATTGCACGTGAACAAAACCAAGTTAGACACGTGACTCGCTTGCCCGCCAATCACAGGCTCCCGTTCCAATTTACATTATTAATCTGTTATTGAATCGCCTATCTACCACTTTTCCAGTAGCCTAGCAATTTTGCTTGGTGCATGCTTTTTCATTGCCAACCTCAAAACCCTAGTAGGTACGAGCTAAATGAGCCCGTGAAAAAATATGTTATAATGAAAGGATGTATATTGGGGAATAATCTGCTCCATAAAAAACTCTCAAAGATCGTTTCTATAGAGAAATCTGATTCACGTGCTTCAAAAGACTAAATGGCATTGATCCTTTGAATAATTTTTTGAATGAAGTTTTCCTTATACAATAAGGCTTCCCTGATTACAAGTGAATGTACTACAGTCAATTGAAAAAACAAAAACACCTAATACTGAATTCAACTTTTATTAAATTATTTCTCAACTTGAGAAAGATTTCGAGCTATAATATTGTACTAAATTATGTATTATGCTAGTACTGGTACTGTACTGTACTTGATCTTGAACTCTGTTAAATTTTATACTGAGTAAAAAATTTCGGTGGCTTTTTGAATATACTCTAATATTGTTTATGGTTGAACGGAATTGGGGTATTGAATGAATATTAATTAGTTTCATAATTAATGAGATTATTGTTGAAAGAATATTTAAATATTGATAGTGTCGCCTGGCGTCCGAATGTGCAAGATAAACCTCATTTTATTAGTAAACATTGTTAATACACATTATTAGTATTATTAGTAGAGCGAGTATTATTATTATTATGGAGCGAGTATTATTATTATGGAGCGAGTATTATTAGTATGGAGCAAGTATTATTATTATGGAGAGAGTTAGTATTATTGGAGCGAGTACTGAAGACACACCATACCGCTGAGAACATGAGTTCTCACCCTGTTGTTTAGAAGTGAACATTAAGACGAAGGAAGCATTAGTCATACAAGTTGTATCTAAGATCTAATTAGATCTAATTCTAATAAGATCTAAATTAGATCTAATTAGATCTAGATCTAATAAGATCTAAGAGCAAAGATCTAATTCGAAACTCAAGTTCTGTCAGTTGAAACAATCAAATTAGATTTTTGGTGGACAAAAAATGTTACGAAGCGGGTACTTTTTTAATCTACTCTAGGCATCCAAAGAAAAGTCCCCTGAGTTTGCGAAAGTTTCTGGGCTTTGCCTAACTTCTGGGGAGACCAAAAACCCAAGTTTAATTTAATTTATTTTATATATAATAGTTTATTTTTATTAATAAGTTTATTTTATTAATTTAATGTAATTTATGTGACACTATTCAATGTATTTGTACATTTGTTGAATAAAGATGATTCAATTCAATTCAATTCAACCCAAAATTTGGAACTTATTAGAGATTTTCGCCTAAAACTTGAAATTCATTTACAGCGTCGAAACCCTTTTTTTTTATTTACTTTCACCCCCCTTTGTGAAAAATGAGTCATCTCAAGGTTTCAATGCATTCACCTTGTGAATGCTCACTCCAAGTCCAACACATAAAAGTTATACGAAAGGAGTTTTAGATTATTGAATTTTCCTCCAGAATAGTCCGCAATTTGAAAACTTTGCAAATTGTTACTAAGATATGCAAAAAAAACCTGAACTATTGTATATCAGTAATAGTTCAGTAACCAAGTTCCACAAGTAGGCATTTTATAGTAGTAAGATACGCAAAAGATATTACTAAGATATGCAAAAAACCCTGAACTATTGTATATCAGTAATAGTCCAGTAAGCAAGTTCCACAAGTAGGCATTTTATAGTAGTTTTCTCTCAACGTAATTCATGTCATCGAAACTTTAGTAACAAGGTGATGTACTACAAGAGAAGAAAAAAGATCAATAACAAAATTATGTTGGAAAATTTATGTCATTTAAAATTATGAACATTGAGTAAGAAATTTCATTGGAAAGAGTTTATGAGGTCCAAGTGACAGTATAATGTGATCTATAATTAAATGTAATGATTTTCGCAAATATAAAGCATGATAATTATTCAGAAGTAAGGAAACTGCACAGTATTTTGAACCCTTCCACGTTATGAGATTATAAAACAATACGGTAATTGCCTTCTCGTCAAATTGTTCACGAATTGTAATAATTTTTCCTGGAACGAAATGTCGGTTAATTAAGTTTGAGATTCATTTTGTTTGTGCTGCGACAACACCTCAGGCAATGGGAACGGTCCTTTGTCATGAGCGAATTGAGACGTACCTGTGCACAGTATAATTAGATGATATGATCAACCTGGGTGGCAGTAGGTAGAGAAATAAGAGAAAGGAGAGAAGAAGATATTATTGCAACAAAAAAAAAACGTAATAAATAAAAGCAGGTAATGACAACTGAGATTGATTAATTGCCTTTATTAAGGGCGAAGTTAGGACTCTTGGTCCTCTCTTACACTCAACCCTAAGAGAGAAAGAGAGAAGGAAGGTAAAAGACACGAACAAATACATTGAAATCATTTTTGAATATTGCAATTAAACTTTGATTATGATTGGAGAAAAAGAACAAGAGGGAGAAAAAATGTGTTTCTTTCAGCTTTTAGCTTTTAGCTTGCAGATTATTCATCCAGAATAACGCCACCATAGAGCAAAGAATCAATTCATACTGAACAAGGGTATGATTGCTACAATAATATGGTTTTTTTTAATGTATTCTTCAATAATCAATAATAATGATATTTCCCGTTGCTTCAATGTAAATAGAAAAAGATATAGTAGATTTCCAAATTTCCCAACAGTAGTTTTTCCGCACTCTGCTGGAAATCTTTATACAGATCTATTAACAAAATAATGATAAACTTATGAGAATATTTATTGGGACAAAATTACAAGGAATGTGAAGGCACTACAGACTCAAGTCAAAAACTGCTCTCTTCACAATTTTTTTAATTGCTGATGATGCCCACTTGATTCCGAGACTTATGCGTGGGTAATGAGGTGGATGATAACATGTAGATGCCAGACAGAGGAGCGGGATTCGAACCCACGACCGCTGAAACGACAGCAAGCTGAAGTTGTGACGCCTTAAGCGGCCCGCTATTTGAATATCTTATATTGTCCAAAACAATGAGGTTAATTTTAAAGCTGAAAATTTAGATTTACCAAAATACTCCGCTTGAAAAATAATAAATTGATTTCTTTTCACTTAAAGGCAACCAATATGAAGGTAAAACGAAACACTGAAAACCGTAAAGAATAGTCTATAATATCAAATTTTGATAGAAACTTTCAAGCCAAAAGATCATTATCTCGTTGCTAAAGGAAACAACAAACTATTGTATTTAATGAGGTTTCAAACTCTAGGCACTCACCAACATTTTGATTCTGCATAAAAGAGCAAGGTTTCACTCACCTAAAAAAAAAGAAAAAGAGAATTAACATTTTTGTATAAATACATTGTTTTGTTCTAACAAACCGTAGGCTATAGCCTAAACAGAAGGTATAAAAATATGCATTCCATGTAAGCCTATGTAAAGTGAGTGCCATGCAGTTTCCAATCAACTAATGGACAGCAATCACAGAATCAGCGAAACTGAAATTAGTTATTCAATGGGGGCTATTCGGCAATACTCTGTATCGGCAATCTTGGTGAGAAACAGGTAGATTGGCAAGAAACATGTTTGGTCTGTAAGTATGCTCTGGGGCACGCTATAGACTATTAGATTTAGATGCACTGTATATACTGTTAACTAGATGTAGATGTAGATGTTAAAATAATTTTTTTTATAATGAAGGTGTCAAAAGAAATACTTGAATACATTCAATAATACGTTAAAGTGCGCTTCATAACAGTCCTATTCAAACCAGTAAATCACAAGTTTAATCAGTAAATGCACAAGTTACAAGTCGCAAAACAAGACAGAAGAGCCTTAACTAGACTAAAAATAAGAACAGATTTATAAAAAGGTGGTCAGTTTTGTAGAAAGAATTCTGCATGATTTATGTACAGGTATTACAAATTTATGAGCGGTATTCAAGATATTAATGCAAAATGGTTCGCATTGTCCAGAGAATATTCCCTTTATGATATTTTCATGAACTGCATTTCAACATAATTTCAACATAGAAACTCAAATATTGAATCCAATTCCAATCACAAGCTTCATCTGAGTAACATGTCGGATTAAATGTAGGATAAACATGTTGGATCTGTTTAATGATGGATTAAATGTGATCCAAAAACATCATTTTAGTTGATGACAAGCAATTCAGAAACTCATCATTCTTCTGTACAGGAAGCTGACTACTTTGAAATACTAGATAGCCCGACATGGAAAATCAGAGTCAAATGCAGAGATGAATATCAAACAACTTGAATATCAAACCAATTTTACCTTCAAATAACAGTCAAATTGCCTTATCATCAAAGAAACGTTATAGTTTTTTTCATGAACTATACTAAAACCTTAAACAATTACCGTATCTGACAACAAAAATCACTTGAATAAAACCTTAATATTGCTTTTTTGTACTTCAATCACATCAATTTCAATTCCGGTTGAATAAACGAAGGTTTTAATAATAGTTTTCAATGATGGAAGCATTCATAATGAAGGTGTCTTTCTTTGTAGTGGCGAAGGTGATATTGTGAAAGATATCCATAATGAATAATAAGACAGGAAGTTGTCACAACCACATTTATTGAAAATAGTGAGATACTAGTTTCAGTTGTTACACCATTATCAATCTCAAACAAATTGAGTTTAAGTTACAAATGAGTTTGTTTGAGATTAATAATGGAGTAACAACTGAAACTAGTATCTCACTATTTTCAATAAATGTGGTTGTGACAACTTCATGTCTTATTATTCATGATAAAGGTTTCAAAACAAATACTTCAAAGCATTATATAACAGGTTTTCTAAAGTGCGCTTCATAACAGCTCTATTGAAAACAGTAAACCGGAGATCAAACGTACTATGATGACTATTGCAATTTGATTCATAGATTCTGACACCCGGGAGATTTTTCTACTGTACTGTGCCTCTGATTGTAGATTCCAAAAGTTCAAAAATGCGGCAATCTGGACCATACCTGTCTTCAATTTATTTCAAACTCACTCTAAAAAAATGACGGTAATAACTCACCAAATAATAATAGAACGATAGAGCCGATCCTTTCACGCGCTTCCATTATCTGTTATTCTCGATCTAAATCGTTTGTAAAAATGCCAAAAATCAGAATCTCTGGAATGATATTGTCGGTAACGGCACAATTCAATGTTCAGCTACCGAAATATCGAGCCATTTATTTGGACAAGATAATAGCATTGTTCATCCTGGAACAATCGTTTCTTTGTTTTGTTATCAGCCAAACGAAAAACAAGCCGCAATGGACGAAAGTAAATGGAAATCTGATCAAGATACCTTTTTACGCAATATTTCGCCTGAAATCTGGGGATAAAAAGATTGGGGAATGCGAGTCAATCTTCAGACTCATTTCTCGATATTTTTGTTCGATTATTGGTTGGAGCTGATTGGATCAATTCAGATAAATTGAAAAGAGAATGACTGGTTGTGTATTTGTAAAATAAAAGAGGATGGAACAATATAAAAGTAGGAAATAGAACAGTATCATTTAGAAAATCGTCATGGAAACCCGGACGAATATTCCAAAATAGAAATTCAAGAAATAAATTACATAATATTGAAAAGCATTTCAATATAATATTTGATTGAGAAATTTATTTGAAATTTTTCAACGACATCTACTGTAACCTACATTAAAAAGGTATATCTACATTAGCACGGTAATAATCCCAGCCAGTCTAAACGTCCATCTTAACAGAAACACATCATATAACACATAAATACAGAACTATTTTCGTAGAGCAAGCTATAATTTTGTTACACGTTTCTACTACACTCGTGGAGCAAGACTCTAGACTGTTTTAAGTCTACGAGAGCGCTCTATGGCAATAACTGTCTCCATTTGAACTAATCTTAAATTGTTTGCTGGGAATCCTGATTCTATAATTATAAACTATTGAAACATGAATTATGATAACAATCGAATTAAATAGACCTAATGTGAGCTCGAGATAAGGTCCAATCATTTAAACTCAAGCAGTAAAGAATCAACTCAATAGGCCTACTTAATGCATGCATAGTACGTTGATGATAGTAGTTCAAACTCAGTCCATGTGCATGTGTAAATTATCATAGTTCATGATAAGACGTGATAGATGTGAAATTAAGCATATTCTGAGGAATGACGTATGATAGATTGGACTAGCGTGAACACCACCATTAGACAGCATGAGATTGATTATGCATCTATGATTATCTTAATTGATGCAAGAACCTCAAGTTTAATAATAATAATAATAATAATAATAAATTATTTTATTGCCAAAAACAATGCTTACAAAAAATGATCAATGACACTTAATTCAAGAGTACTAATACTAATTAACATATTAACATATCACTAATGCTAATCAAGTGCCAAAACAATATAGAATCACTAATAACATATTAGATGCATGCTGTTGACAATAAATACTCTCATGCAAGGGAAAACATCCCTGTAGGCATAATAGGCATAATTAGTTTATCATCTAATGACACTGAATTTATTGTTCTCCCAAATAATCCATATAATATTGGTAAGATGATAACAATAATAGGATGAGATATTGTAGAACTTGGTTAGTTTCATGTGACAATTGGAAAATGTTTATTTATTTAATTATCTGTCATCTATGTACATCATAGCATAGCAGAAAAATGAAGGGGAAGCAAAAGGCTTTACAGCCCAAAACAGCTTCCTCTTCTAGATTTCTAGGTGGTTCGGAACCCCCTAAAACTGTAGGTTAAACTCATCAATCACCATCATCCAATTCATTTACCCACGCACAGGTCTCAGACCTATGTCGGCTTCATCCTCCTAAAAAAAATTCAATACAGAAATGTCAAGATAAAGAAGATGTATGTATGTATGAAGATGTTATGTATAGAAGTGAGATTCCCTAGTGAAAAGAATATTATTCATTTCTTTTTGAAAACAATTGTACATGAAAGCCAATAAAAACAAATTACCAAACAAACAATACAAAAAGATTAGAGAATTTTAAATTATTTAGTTTAAAATTTTCGAGCCAAAAATTAAACACGTTCACACTCTGCACAACAGCTGACTCCCACTATAAGCTACCTCCCACTATCCTCTTCTGTCTAAGATAAAAGTAACCAAGATAGTAACCAAGTAAGCCAGATAAAAGTAACCAAGCAGTTTAAAGACTATTTAACGAACTGGCATGTCTTGCACTCGATGTCGGAGTCCTTAATACGTAACCCTGTCAGAGTATCACAATATATGATGTGAATCGAGTGGAAAGAACGGAATAGATAAGCATAATAAAGTTCTTAATGAAATTCAACTGAAAAAAACACACTACTAGTCTATAGCATCCAATTTTAAAGAAGATTTCTTTGTGAATAAAAATGAAACAATTATTGGAAATATATGCATTATAAACTGCTGAAAGGAGAGGTTTTTTCAAAGAAAGAAGTTATTTCTCAATCTCCTATCTTTCCCTCTCCATTAGCTATATCAGAAACCATTCTGTTTCTGTACATTCCAATCACAAACTAAAAGCCTTCGAGATATCATCTTGTTTGTCCATGAATCCAAAATGAGAGTGAAGTTGTGTGTAGGCAATAAGGTGAATGACAAAAGGAGAAAATATCCTATATCGAACCTGGGAATCGAATACAGAGTCGACCCAGGTCGATGTACCGTGAAAAGTTTGATGAGAAAGCGAAGAACAGAGACAGCAGCCACTTTCAATTTCCCTTATCAAGAGGAAGGAATTTTATTTTCAGCACAGGGCCCCAGTGAATAGGAAATAAGCAATGCCTTCTTGATTGCGACTATTCACAAAAGCGAATACTGGAGCAGAGAAGCGATCCGCACTTTCTTTCTATTCTACAATGTTCAAGAAATGAACGAATCGATCATTTAATTTCACCCAAGGAATTCGCAACAGACTGCTTCTTGATTGAAGTCAATTTGGAGGAAAATTCAAAGGAAATGAGAAGATGGCACCAGAATATTTTCAATAAGCTGCTTAGATTCTTGAAATTTTCAGTAAAAATTGATCCATAACAAAAATTAAATGAAAAAGTGAATGAGTCTTTAACTTTTTAATGTCGTTGATGAGTATCAATCATAATCCAATGAAAAATAAAAGCGAATCGAAAATGTCTACGAATTGAGCCAGTTATCACCGATAATATAATTTGTAGTACTTGAATGAAAAATTAATGAAGTATTTGACAATTGATGAAATATTGTGTGGAAAATAGAATAATGATTCAAAGTAATAAAAACAAGTATTATAAGATCAATGAAAAGACTTAAAATAAAAATTGAAGCGAAAATTTTTGAAGTAGGTACGGTACTTGGCAATAATTGTTAAAAAACTGATGAAGTAGAGTACTTGGGAGTTATAAAAATTTTATGGAGAATAAAATAATAAACAAACAGAAACCAATGGAGAGAGAAAAGCTGGATTCGCCCAAAAAATGAAAAGCTGATGGGCAAACAAGAAGAACAAGTTCAAAAAATGAACCATCTTTACTCAGCGTCTTCCACTTTGGGAGTTTTACGTCTAATAATAATAACAATAAACCAACATTTAGGAAGAAATAAATATTCATGACATAAAATAAATATTTAAAATGAGAAATTATAGAACTGTAGAGCTGCTTGTCAATCAATGAAAAACTGTTTGAAAGTAAAATATTGAACTAACATGATATGAAACAAATTAAATATGATTCTCATGTAGACATGAAATAAAAAATTGAATTGGAAGAAGCTGAAATACGCCTTATACACCAATCTTTGATTATAGATTCGAGCAAGAAAACATAAAAAACATTGGCGAAACTCTAATAGTAACTGAAAAAAGGATTATCCCAAATTAGCTTGATCAGATGTAAATAACCTCAAAATAATTGAATTAAAGACCAAGCTGTGCTGATTCATTGTTATGAATTTTAATTATTTTTTTAATATCTTATGATACACCGCCACTGAACTACAAAGATATCGTCCAATTTTTTATAATTGTTTTAGAATGTTTTCAATGAACCATCACTGATCCGTCTAATGATTAGACAAATTTTCACTTTTATTTTCATCGGACCACCAACTTCAATTTCGAATCGTTATTTGAAGATAGCTATGGATGACGCTGTCAAAGTATTGTTCTTTGTAAAAAGTAAAAGGCCTCGGTCGGGTAAAAAACCTAGATCGTTAGCTGCTTTAATGATGACTATGCACGTTTTGGCTCCTACAAATCACTATTCATTGCACGCCTCAATGTGGTTTAATGTGAGAAGGTCTCACACCTGCACCCCCTATCGCGGTCTTGTTATGTGCAACAAAGCCTACCCCACAACTGCCTATGAAAGTTCCTCTTATTTTAATCACACAAAATGTACCAGTTTCATTTTACAATCTCGCTGGATAACAAAAATAATTTTAAAAAAAATCTATTTTATTTATCAATCTAACAGTAAGTTCTACGAATTATACTAGAAATTAGATTTCTTTCAAGTTCACGGTTTTCATAATTTTATTTCTGTGATCACCAATAAGTCACGTTTATTATTGAAAAAGTAACAAGATATTGTAGATAATCTCTTTTTGATAATACCCATAAATGAACATATAGTGAATCTTTAGAGTGTTATTGTTATCTAATATCCCTTAATTAACGTAGAGTGAAACAATGCACTTTTTATTCTATAGAATTGGAAAAAAAATTGACTGCAAGTTGTTGAATTTACCATAAAAAGTTAATATTTTCAACGCAGATCGTTATGGAACAAGAAATCCAAGAGATTAGAAATAAATAATAATGTGCAATTGATAAACTACAACAGATAGGTACATGCCGACTTTTCCCATTTATGTATCTATCTTGAATATTTTTGAATCTATTGTCAAAAAAAAGTAATAACAATAAAGAAGAAAAAAAAGTTAGTTTAAATGTTGATTATTTAACTATTTTCGGTCGATTTTTCAATTTTAATGGAAATTTCCGAATATAAAATTCAAAAGAAAATACCAGACTAGAATTATTATAAATTTATTTTATTCAATATTTAAAACCTTCCTGGTTATTTCTGATCTTTTCACTGATAAATAACTCAACTGATAAATCTGAACAAGAAATCCAGGATAAATAACTCTTAAAATTATGAATATATGAAGTCAGATTTACAATAATTCAAAAATTTTCAATAATATTCAATTATCTATCTATTCAAACCAATGGGGAACAGAATATTGAATATTTCCTTCCGTAGGCTCTATTGAAAATTATTATTCAGGGTAAATGCAACACGATATAAAGGCCACTCAGTGCATGAAACAATTAAGTTAATGTTATTTAATTATTACAAGATATATAAAATTAAAAACGTTCGTTTTATACACGTTGAAGTTCAGTGCTTTTTAGAATATTCTGGTGGAGCGTTCTAATGAAAAATAGAATCTCATCAGAATGTTTAATGAAAGTTTAACAAAATTACACTGTTAGGGTGTAAGTAATAGGCTTAATGAAGAGAAACTATGGGACTAAAAGCTTTCAATTCAAAATGAATGGGGTTTGTCAGCTTCTGAGATGCATGGATTATTAAGTCAGCCTGTTCCCCACTAACAGACTTTGATACAGCCCCTCAACTTCTATTTTGGGGGAGCTTGGATGCTGATACAAAAGTTTTGAAGCTCATCACTTTTAATAATGGATGGTTCGAGATTATACACCACAAACCATTAGAAAAAGGACAATTCACATTAGGCCTTTCCATAACTTGAGATATATATATACACAACTGCACTCTCTGAAGAATATATTATTTGTGAGAATAATAATGAAATAAGTTGGCGTCTCTAGTAGCGCAGTTGGTTGGAGCGCTTGCCTGAGATAAGGCTCTAGCTGGCTTCGTTTCCTGCAGCCTTGGGTTAGAATCTCATTCAGCCTCTGATTCATGTTTCTCATCATTCACCAATTCACCTCATTACCCACGCACAAGTCTTTAAACTCATGTGGACATCATCAGAATTTAAAAAAAAAGTTCAAGTGGAATGGTTAGTTATGGTCAGAAATGCTACATGCTACATATCAATTTGGAGCGCCTCGATGAGCTGAGAAGAATGAGCTATCACTTAATGTAATACCGTTGACCGTTCAAAGGAAGGAGGGGGGCCACCGCTGGAGACAAAGGGGGGCCCCTTCACCCCCTGACCACATTTTGGAGATCAAAAGTTCAGAATCAGACTCAGGGTCTAAAATTCCATGAGAATCCGTTGAGAAAAGAACTACTATATGCTTTTTCTGATGTCACTTACTTATGAAACTTGGTTGCTGGCCTAATATCGCTGTACAGTGGTTCAGATTTTTTAGCATATCTTAGAAGCCAATTGACAAAATTTGAATTAAGGACTCTTCTGGAAGTAAATTCAATTATCTGAAACTTCATTTTATTACTTTTATGTGTTGGAGTGAGAATTTACAATATAAATGCATCGAAAGATGGAGGTGAATCATTTTTCACAAAGGAGGGTAAAAATACCTGATTTTTAAAAATTGATTGTGAATAAACAGCTGAACCTATTTGATATTGTTATTCATCAATCGCCGTAGAGTATTATATTCTTCAATTTGGAATTGGACAATGTTCTCAATGCGGTAGGTAGTTTTCGAGTTTTAGACAAAAAACTGAAACAAGTGCTAAAATTTAGCACTTGTTTTGTTTTTTAATTTTATTTTTAGAATTAAAATACCTGATTTTTTTAAATTGATTGTGAATAAACAGCTGAACCTAAATTTAAATTTAAATTAAAATTTAATTTGAGAGGTTTTATGCCCCCCAAAAGTTTTGCACAAGCCAGATTTTTTTCACATAATTTGGGGAATTCACTTTTTGGGGACCTGGAGTGAAATAAAAAAATGCCAGCTTTGCATCAATTATTGTCCACCAAAATTGGGTTGACTATTATCTGGGCTATTTCATTAATTGATAAATTAGTTCATCTAAAGTCTGCAAGAAAATACTTCCAACACAGACCAAGACAGCAGAGAGAGAGGTCCAATGCTCTATCCCTTACAATTGACCCCCACCACATAGCAGCACTCACTCCAACAACAGAAAAGTGACAATGCGCATTCTACTGGGCGCAGGTCCGACTCTCCTCTCTTCCTCACATCCACCTGACTACAATACAGAGCATCTGTAGTGGTGGAAGATTGCTTTCCCGATTCCATGTTGGAAGTATTTTCTTGCAGACTTTAGATTCAATAATTATTGATTACAATACTGATCCTATGGTAGAAATTGACTATTACGTAGTTAGAAGTACAAGAGGTAAGACGTAGTAAGAGAAGTAAAATAAATAATGACTGCAAATAGAAAATGACAAGGGTAGCGAAAATGATGATGACGATGAATGTGAATGAGAATGAAAGGGGGGGGGATGAGGGAATACGACCAAAGAAGAGAATGAGTGAAGAATATGAATGAGAATAGCGGAGAGAAAAATGTGGAATGTGTTTTTAAAGTAGGGCTTCTTCTCCGGAGAAGTGAGGAGGTTGTTTCTTTGATTCACCTGAACAAGTTGTGAATTATCAATGAAATAGGGAATGTTTTAAGATTATGTGAGAATGAAGGGATGATATATTCTGAACACTGAACATCACTAGGATCTAGGACAAGCGCAGTGTAACTGAATCCTTTGAGTAAGATCCCAACAAGGTTTACTCATTATTCCTACTGTTCTATGTTCTCTAACTCCCACTTCTCACAGTTTCACTACCGTACCTCTTGCATTCTCACTGAAATCTCTGCCAAGTACATCCACTGAAATCCTTCCCACTTTATCCTACAGATTTAAAGAATACTTGTCTCTTTTTCACTCTATCACTCACTCTCTTCTCACCCACTCATCAGCACTCAATCACTCTATCTTTCTTTTTACACTCACCCTCTCTTATTCTATCTCTCTTTTTTACTCTATCTCTTAGTCTAAAAAACAAACAGAATGCCTTTCTTTTACTTTTTTTTCATTCTTTTTCTCATTCTATATTTTTTTCCCATTCTCGCTCTTTTTCTTACTCTTACACACTCTCTCTCACTCTGTCTCTTACTCTTACTTTTTCGCTAACTCTTACTCTTTCTCTGTCTATTTCTCTAACTCTTTCTCTTACTATTGCTATTCTCTTTCTCTGTCTCTTTCTCACTCTCAATATTGCTTTCTCTCACACTTACGCTTTCTCTTATTTTTACTCTTAACCTTATTCTTACTCTTTCTCTTACTCTCCTCACACTTTCTTTTAATCATTCTCTTACACTTACTTTTACTCTTTCTCTTACTCATCCCCTTGCTTTTCTCCTACTTTATCGCTTACTCTTTCTCTTACTCTGTCTCTCTTACTCTTACTATTGCTATTCTCTTTCTCTTTCTCTTACTCCCACTCTTTCTCTTACTCCCACTCTTTCTCTTACTCCCACTCTTTCTCTTACTCCCACTCTTTCTCTTACTCCCACTCTTTCTCTTACCCTTACTCTTTCTCTTATTCTTATTCTCTCCCACACTTTCTTTCACTCTTTGTCTTTCTCTTACTCTTGCTCTTACTCTTTATCTTACACTTTACCTAACTTTCTCTTACTTTTTCTCTTGCTCTTACTCTTTATCTTACACTTTACCTAACTTTCTCTTACTTTTTCTCTTTCTCTTACTCGTTCTCTTTCTCTTACTCTTTCTCTCTTACTTCTACTTTTTTCTTTGTCTTTCTCCCTTTAGCTCAAAGTCATTCTCCTCACACAAGTGCGCTCACACCCACACACACGCCGTCTCTCATTTCCTCGAGCCCTTCTCATTTTCACAGCTAAGATCCGAATAATAGAGATTACTGAGGGAATTACGTTTCCTATCTCATTCAGCGGACGTTCCATTACAAGAGAGAAACGTCAGACAAATCCTCTTTCCACTGCTGAAAATGGGTGCGATCGCTAAGCACTATATTATTTTTGTTTAAACTAGTGTCTCTTTGTCGATTCTTGATGAAAGCGTACCGGAATCATTCCACTGGAAGCGAAAGGGAATACTGATGGCAATCAGCAATGTTCCATTGAAGAAAATGTAGATTTCTGATATTGAAGAGCCCTTATCAACCCAAATGAGTAGCCGACATAGAACTGTGTTCAAAGTATGAATAAATATTGAGATTACATTATACATGAAGCAGATAGGAACTTTATAAACGTTTGCACTGAAATTTAGGCCGAAATGATAGTAACTGAAAGCAGAGTCTTTGCTCATGCTTATGGAGATTGATGACACAGAAAACAAAAAAGAGGCTAGTATTAATTTTATTAATTTTTTGGGCTTGGGGATCTCTGATGGGTCCACATTTATTTTATACCTGTAGTGTACTGGGCAACAGGTTGTTGGGTTGTGGAAGAGTACAGCTATTGTTCTTAGATCTATGAATGCCCATTGTTAATGACTAGTATGAGAACAGGACCCAAAGGTGATTTGCCATCTGAAGAGAGCACGATTTAGAGTAATGTGGGGTACAGAAACATGCAGAGTGACAAAATCTCAATAATGTTATGTTATGTTATGTTTGAAGGGACGGATTCAAAGATCCAGAAGATTCAAAGATCCTCACACGTCAACCGAAGCTTATTGTGTGTCCCTAGTACGTTAGTTAGGCAAACCAATACCTGTGCCCTTTACAAGATCCAGGAGTTTCTTCCCTATGCTAATGTCCCATTCATCACCTGGTTGCTTAAAGCCAAACAGAGCCATTCTCCTTGCCCCGAGTCTCTCGCAATCCAGTATGATATGCTTGGCAGTCTCTTCAGACTGATTGCAAAGCCTACACATCTGATTTTCATTTCTGAGTCCGATTGTGTGGAGATGTTTCCTGAAGTGGCCATGTCCAGTTATCAGAGCAATTAGCTGCTTAACCTGACCTCTACCCAGCCTCACCAGCCAGTTGGTGAAGTAGGAGCTTGTGTCTGCTAGCAGCCTTTTGCCAAGTGCTTGGCCTGAGTGACCTTGCCATTGCTGGTGATGTAAGTCCCTGGACCATTTGTTTATTGTGTGGAAGGCAGTAGTTTTGCTTATGCCACAGCTTGGCTCTGGGCCAAAGAATGACCTACTAGAACCTTGCTTAGCAAGCCCATCTGCTCGTTGCCACCTATGCCTACATGGCCAGGTACCCAACCAAGATGCACAGAGTTGTGTGTTGCGAGCTTGCTGAGTGTTTTGTGACACTCCCACACCAATTTTGACTTGATTTCATTAGAGTCAAGAGCCTTGAGGGCTGCCTGACAATCTGACAAGATTACTATATGCTTGTCACAATAGCGTCTGGCAATGCCTATATTGGCACAAGCCATGATGCCCCAAATTTCTGCTTGAAAGATAGTACAGTATTGTCCCAGACTTGCACAGATTTCTGTTCTGGGTGATTCACTGTACACCCCATAGCCAGATTTCCCTTCAATAAGAGAGCCGTCTGTGTACCAGACAAGGCTACCTCTCCTGATATAGGGTCCTTCCTCAGACCTCCACTCCTCTCTAGAGCAGAATTTAACAGAAAAAGGTTTAGTGAAAACCATCTCCATACTCATGACATCTGAAGTCATTTCAAGCACAGGGCTATGAGCAACAGCTTTGGTGATTGTGCAATGGCCTGTTCCAGACAGGCCTTCCCTCCATTGGCCTGTGACTTTCAATCGATAGGCTGATTTTCGTGCTTCTGCCTTGATAAAAATATCCAAGGGCAGCAAGCCAAGAGCAACTTCAAGAGTTGCTGATGGGCTGCTCCTGAAAGCTCCAGTGACTAGGAGTGTGCCCATCCTTTGTAAACTTGTGAGTTTGGCTGTAGCTGTAATCTGGTTCACCTTTGTCCACCAGACTAGTGATCCATATGTGACTTGAGGCCTTATTACTGCCTTGTACAGCCACAGCGCTATGTGAGGCTTGATCCCCCACATGGAGCCTGCAAATCTCCTGGACGTCATAAGCGCCCATTTTGCTTTGTGCAGTATATTATTCAAATGATTGTTCCAAGTCAGCTTGGAGTCGATAGTCAGCCCTAGGTATTTGACTATACCTGATACTTTGAGCTGTGTTGGTCCAAGTTTCAACCGGGAGAGAGACTCCAGGTTCTTTTTCCTTGTAAATGGAACAACTACAGTCTTTGAGGGATTTATACTTAGTCCCTCTCCAAGACACCAGTCATTAACAAATTGAAGGTTGACGTTCATGACATCAGCAACAATATTTGTGAACCTTCCCTGTACCATGAGGACTATGTCATCTGCATAGCCCTGGACAAAGACACCTCTACTAGTGAGTTCACAGAGGAGACCATCCACCACAAGGTTCCACAGAAGAGGAGAAAGCACACCTCCCTGCGGACAACCTTTTGCAGGTATGATCACCATCGATTTGTCTTGAAGATCAGCCCTGATCCGCCTGGAGTGGAGCATGGCCTCAATCCACCTACATATAGCAGACTCAAGACCACGCCCATGCACTGCCCGGACCATGGCCGTGTAAGTAACATTGTCAAAAGCACCCTCAATGTCCATGAAGGTGCATAGAGCAATCTCCTTGGCAGCAAGGCTGTCCTCCACCCTGCTCACAAGTTGATGCAGGGCTGTTTCACAGGACTTACCAGGCTGATAGGCATGCTGATTCCGATGAAGAGGAGTACCTGAAAGCACTCCCTTTCTTAGATGTCTCTCCACCAGTCTCTCCAGTGTCTTCAAGAGAAACGATGTAAGATTGATGGGGCGAAATGATTTTGCAGTTGAGTAGTCTGCTCTTCCTCTCTTGGGAATGAAGACCACCCTACTGAGGCGCCAAGCTTGAGGGATGTACCCATAAGCCAGACTTGCTCTGAAGAGTTCGCACAGGAGGACCAAGAGAGCTTCTGGTCCTTGCTGCAACATAGCCGGTATGATACCGTCCCCCCCAGGAGATTTGAATGGGCCAAACTTGGAGATGGCCCATTTAACTTTGGAAAGTGTGACAATACGTCTGGCTAAAGTCCAGCTTCCACGATCAGCTCTTGGCCGTGAGCCCATTTCGCTGTTGCCGGACATGCCTGAGCAAGCACCCTCAAAAACACAGTCTGGAAAGTGAGTCTCAAGGAGAAGTTTGAGACTTCCACCAGTTCCAGTGGTATATTGTCCCCCTGGTAACCTCAGAGTTCCCAGGAGGCCAATTGGGCTTGAAGCTAAGACACGCTGCAGTCTTGCTGCTGCCCTAAGACTATTTACCTCCTGTGTAAACAGTCTCCAAGAGTTCTCTTTGGCTTTCTTGATTGCAAGGCTGTATTCTGTGAGTGCCCTGTGGTATGGTTCCTCAATAAAGTGACAATGCTTGAGAGTTGATTCTCTATTCGTGAAGATTGTAAGCGATTCATGATTTGCTTTCAAATCAACAAAGAAGTGCCGAGATTTGGGTATTGAATATGTGTAGATTATTTTGTCTTTATATACCCTACTTCAGGAATTTACATAGAGTATCTCTGTAACTGAATTGGAACAAAATATGAAAGATTTTATGTCAAATACAATTTTAATGTTAGATGTTGATATTACCTATTTCCTATAGATTTATTTACCTCAAGGGTGGTAACTCCTCCCTCATGAGGAGTATGAGTTCCAAGTAAATTTTTAGAAATATTCCCATAGAAGGCGCAAACATCAATAAGTACTGTACTTATTAATTGTTGTAAAAAATCCCCTCTCCCATCACTGGGTCCAGCTGGACGGTTGAGGCGAACAAAGCGAGTGATAGAAAATTATAGATTTCAATCTAGGACGAAAATTGCCTACTTTTACACTCTCTGTAACTTTGGAACTTTTACTTTGGATGTTGAGGCTAGGCCGTTTTTTGGTCTAATTGCACCATACTATTACAAGTTACATTGATTACACAACAGGTTTTGTCTCACAACTCCACAAAATATCTACTCCAAAATGTGCGCTCTATAGTCAACACCAACAAGGAAGGCTCAAAATCAACAAATTCGTCAAATTTCCAAGCTATTATAGAACAATAGAAAAAGGATGAAGGAAGGAATATTTCCATCTTTACAAACAATAGGACAACCCTTTCCGATCCCATCAACCTGTTGCTTCGTCTAACTTCAGGTATAACATAAATGTGGACTCATCACAGATCCCGAAGCCATTTTTTGTGCTGATAAGCATGTAATGAATACCTGATGCAAGTGCATGCAGAATGAGAAACGAAGAAACTGATTATCATTACAATGATTGAAAACGAAAATGATTATCATTATAATGATTGAAAACGAAAATGATTATCAATACAATGATTGAAAACGAAAATGATTACCATTTCACCATTGCTAAAATGATAATAAAAACAGAGCCGACTAATAAGTGTATGAAACGTTGAGTATGCGATATGTACATCAGATTATATTCAGTGATTATTTGTATAACTCGTATAGAAGAGAGATCTCAATTTTGATAATATCAGAAAATTAGTAAATTAATTCAGGCCCATTCATATCACCGCAGAAACGCATGGGTTAGGACCCTTGTCAGCTTATATGCATCTGTCGGGGCCAAATTTTGTTCCATTTTCACCGATGGGGTTTAGTAATTCACATTTTTCTGTTAAGCTTTTTCAGTCCAGTATAGAAGGGTCTAGGCTAATCCCATTAAAAAAGACTGGAATATCAAATTCATTCCAATTTAAAATGAGAACAATTATAATGAAACAAATTATTATTGATGATTAGATCTAATATCATTCTGGCATTAATACATTAACAATCGAGCTCCAATAGATAAATTATGAACGCTAATAAGACTACATTTAACTTGCAAAATGCAGTGAGAGCATGCTTATGGTAAAAGCACTGATGAAGAAATGTCAAGTATGTGGATGACCCTTGGACCAACCCTTGGTTAGTGTGTTCACCTTGGAGCTAAGGTTAGTATGTTATACCTATATATTGAATAACTAATATACATATTAGAATATTAGTAACACATTATTGTTCTCATCCATTCCATTCACGATAAGGGGCAGTTACATTCATAAAAAACTTCATGTTCAAAGGAACAGAATAATTAAATCAAAAGCCTCAAGGTATGATCAAAGATAACCGGATGGAAAAATTCTAACGAGATGGAAACGTATTCAACGAAAAGCATTGAGATGAGAATTTACCGGTGAAAATTGATTTGATTATTTCTACGTTTCAAAACCAAACAATGGAAATTCAGAAGAGCTGTAATAAAAAGAGATTTTGAAATGAACTAATATTGTTATCCACTTGAATGGACAATAATAATTCTCTTATCATCCAGAGTTGAATAAGATTGGAAAATACTCCGGAAATTCCTTCCATAGACAGTAATCCCGAATAAAGCCTGTATTGGATTTATTTCCTCCCATGCTGAATGAATTTGGCAGATGGCTGCTCTGTAAGGCTTTTAATCCTTCTCAAAAATATCAACTCTTTCTTACTTCGAATAAATTCTAAATTGTATTCCACAGAGAGCTCTCGCTTTCAAAAACCTCTAAGTTATCAACCTTTGATCGAGTACCTTCCCGCGAAACTCTTTACCACAGAAGCTACTCTATTGATTTCGTAGTTGACGGTCTTCCATAACCTTATATTCACAAATCAAAAACATTTTTCTACAAAATAGCTTTTTAAAATGAATGACATTCCATTTCCACTTTGATGAATCATAAAAGTATTCAACAAGCCTAGCTTTCTTATTTTTCAAAAAGTCAAGTACGAATTGACTACTAACCAACTAATTGAATTTGGGGAAAGTGGCATAAAAAATGTATATACTTTAATAAAGAATTATCACATTAAACATAAAATTTCTACCTTAAGATTAAATTTTCCTAGACGTAGATTTTTTAATAAGTTTTCTCGGTTTAAATAATAATGATCTTGATAAGTAATATGAGAAGCTTTATTTTAAGTTACAAACATAACAAACCTCATCACAAATAGGGGATAACCGTGAACCGTAGCAGGTATCTGTTCAATCAGATTAGATAAGCAATGCTATGGGCCCTTTCTGTAAGGGAAGACCGATTGGTTTGACCAGCAAAAAGGACTTTGTTCTCTGCTGTAAAATCACTTCTAGGTAGTTCGGAACCAACCTAGAATTGTAGATCCACCATGTTTCCAATAACATGGCTCAAGCGGCGAGGTGGAACTGTAAGGGTCTCCCCAGCAATAAAAGCCGTGCGCATTTACATTTTCATTTTATGCGAAATATTGCAAAGCAAAATACAGGCAAAGTACAATGTTGCTAAGGACGCTAGAAGGGATTCGGTCAAGACTAAGAACATGACTGTGAACGGTCATTTCTAGGACAGTACGCATGCGCTGGCTCAGTGGTTCTAAGTACGTGAAAAAGCTACTGTTATGTATCAAAACTTTTTTTTTTTCGGAGGATGAAGCCCACATAGGTCTGAGACCTTTGCGTGGGTAATGAATTGGATGATGGCGATTGATGAGTTGAGGGTTGTGAACCACCGGGAAGTGATTTCACAGCAGAGAACAGAGACTTTTTGCTGGCCAATCCAATCGGTCACCCTTACAAAGAGCACCCAGGAGTTTCGTAGCTTATCTCTGATTGAACAGATACCTGCTATGGCACTCGGGCACCACTTCCTTCATCATTGAGCCCCGTATTTACGAATTAACCTTGAGACCTCCTTAACTCAAGGCAGACTTGAGAAAAATTACCTCAAAAAGCTTTATATGTCTCCCTTGAGGTAAGGAAACCTCGAGGTAGATTCATGAATAGGAGGGGCCTAATGAATAATCAGAATTGCTAACTGAAACATGAGTAATGTATCAATTTTTTTTTTCTCTATCAACATTAATTTTGATTCAAAGAGAACCTACCAGTAATAGGTCTGCAACATTTCATTGACTTACTTTGAATTACTTTGTATTACTTGCGAACATAATTGGCAAGCTTCCTAAAACTATTTTCGTAACTTTGTATTACACACGAACTTTGATTTGTTCTTTTATTTCAGAGTATCCTATACAAAAGACTCCAATCATCGCAGTACAAACCGCGTATTTTTATTTGCCAGTGCTCAATGCAATCTGAAAACCTTTCAGGTATTATTTCACATGTATTCCAACCCACTTTGATATTGCAAGCAATCTAAGAGGTTTCAGTATTTCGAGAGACGTAAAAGAGTTTTCACAGCGAAAAGGAGCCAGAACTGACAAGGAGCGTAAAAATGAATTACTCCACCCCAACTCTAACCACCCAACCTTTGCTTGCAGCAAAGCAGCATCCACGCATTCTCAGCTCGGAAGTAGGCACCTGTGAGTGCGTGCGCGGATGCGTCGGTGAGTCTACAATAATATTTCGTCATCCGAAGTCAGAAAGAAGCAATATCTGGTTATTGGATTCCATTCTTTTCACAATGAGACCCAGAATGCCGAATGGCGTTGAAGAGGAGCTCAGAATAGGGACGACTTTCCTCACTCACTATCAACCCTTCTCTTTGGAAAATTCCCTTTCTCTTTCGCTCTGTTTCTAACGCCTCTAATAAATACTACAGTACTTCTCGCTTCCGTTTTGATAAGGAACTAAAGCCAAATGTGAGCCTCATCCGCTCCTTTCTCGCTTTTCTATAGCTTATAAAACCTTTCTCAGACATTTTGAAAGCCTCACACTCTTGTCACCCCTTCTTACACTCTCTCTCCTACCTCTCCTAGTTCTCGAAATCACATGGAGGGACAATATACATCATATTATAAGCCTTTAAGACACAGCTCGCCAATTTCTGTATGATTGGAAGATAGTTTTAATAATAAAGAATTTGATATATGTCAAAAACGGGATCGTTCAAAGCAGCAGTAGACAAGATTGGAATTACCAGAATGAGTGCCAACGTCTGGAATCAGGTAGAACCTTTGAAGAGGAAGAAGATAATAAATGGCTCAATCTTACTTAGATTTGGAAGAACACATAATTATACAAGTTTACATGAGCTCAGTAAAGTAAGGAAGTAGAAGGTATTGGGTACCATATCATACCTGGAAAGATCTATTATTGAATATTCGATTGATAAAATACATTTTTTTTTATAATGTCAATTATAAGAAATCCAGCACCTATGTAAAGAATATCTCTTCATCAAGATGAGTAGTTTTTTTACTGATGATGCCAACATAAACCCGATACTTGTGCGTAGGTAATTAGATGAATGATAACACATAGATGCCAGACGGAGGAGGGGGATTCAAACCCACGACCGCTTAAACAAGCAAGCTGAAGTTTCGACGCCCCAACCAACTGCGCTAAGCGGCCCGCCGTTTGAACAGGTGAACTTGATATTCAAAAATGTAGGTGTAATCGTTAAATAATTATTGTAAATTAATAGGAGTGAAAGTAGGGAGCTAATAGCTCAAGCTTTTGTCTCATGTTTTACCACATAGATCAGATATCATATACATAGATAAATACTAAACGGTGAGGTGGAGCTATCCATAAAGGTTCTACCAACCATAAAAGGCCATATGTAATAATAATAAGGCTCTAAAAATAATAAGTTATTGAGTTAAACACTATCACTTCCCTATAAATTTGAGATAGAATGAATGGTTAGAGAATCTTATCTTGTTTCTAATATAGAGTTGACAATTTTTCAATAGCATGGTAGAAACTAAAAAGTAAATGCAAATGCGTATGGCTTTTTTGGTGGGGAGACCTTTACGGGTAGTTCCACCTCGCCGCTTGAGCCATGTTATTGGAAACATGGTGAATCTACAATTCTAGGTGGGTTCCGAACTACCGAGAAGTGATTTTACAGCAGAGAACCAAGTCCTTTTTGCTGGCCAATCCAATCGGTCTTCCCTTACAGAGAGGGCCCAGGAGAGCGTTGCTTATCTAATCTGATTGAACAGATACCTGCTACGGCTCACGGCTATCACTTCCCTGAGACTAGTGGTCCAGAAACTAACGTATTTATCACTTTTAATTGATACAAAGCATAATTACAAATTTTTTCCAAATAAAAACGTTATCAAAGAAAGGCTTATTCAATTGGTACTAAAGATTAATGTGAGTGAGTTCTGGCGTTCTGAATCAAAACATACTAGAAAAAAATAGCAAAGTATGTTTTCAAAACAGTGATAAAGTAGAGATACGTTAGTTTGAAGTAACTGACAATTTAACAAATCGACAAATATACAGAAACAGAATTTATTATAATAGGAATTCGAAATTAATAAATTCTGTAGCGATATTTTCCAATCAATCAATGTCAACATTGACTCTTCAAATTAACTGAAACAATTATAATGTGTGCTCACTGAAGTTGAACTTCACAAACAAAACTTTTTACACCAGGATAATTTAAAAACGAACGTTAAAAAAGTTGAAAAATACAGCATATCTTTCCCAACAAAATAATTGTTATGAACCTTTCCAAAGCGATTCTGTAATTAAAAACAAGTGACCTTTTTGACAGACCATTAACAAGATTTCTAATTGGATCCACAGGGGACTCTTAATAGCTCTGTCCATTAATCAAGAAACAAGGTCAATAACTATAAACCCGATTGGCAATCCGTATACAGTAGCCTCTAGCCTGCAACAAATAGTAAGTTGCAATTCGTTCTTACAACACAGGACAGTTATAAATGTTCCAATATCACTCCATTGGTTACTGCATCCATTGGTTACACATTGGCTATCTGTTGGTTACAGGTTACAATATTACTTTAAAAGTAGTAATTCGAGCAAGATTAGTATTTATTCATGAATATTTTCGTCGTTAAAGTTGATACTTCTTGCTCATAATAATTTCTGATCTTGCTCGACAAATTAAGTATCTATTAACTCTCAAGTATCTTGCTGGAGTCCAACGGAGAATAACTTGGGGTACAACTTACGAAGCAAAAGTATACTAGGACAACATTGATTATATGCTTATATGTGTATGAAGCTACTTCATATACGTATATTTGAAAAAAGGTCGAATTGAGAACTTCTTTCTGTTTTAGAAGTCGGTTGAAAACAATGATATTAACCAAAATCTTGACTTACACGATAATAATACAAGAAGTCGAGGAGATTATCACTTGCTGAGTCACAATAGTAGCTTATTCAAACAAGCCCCTAGTTATTGGGTTACAAGCTATCGCAGTTTTGAAAGAGACTTGAAAATATAAAAACATTAAAAAACAATCAAATAAATATTTATAGAATAAAGAGTGAATAGATCATGAAGGCAGGCCGTTGTTCAAGAGACTTGGTTCTCCTAACTGTACCCTGCTTATATGTGTATAAAGCTACTTTATATATAAAAAGAGTGATGTTAACCTAAATCTTGACGTACACGATTATAATACATTAAGCCGAGGAGATTATCACTTGCTAAGTCATAATAGTAGCTTATTTAAACAAAAAGCTAGTTAAATTGGAAGGAAACTCTACAACTGCTACCGCAGTTTTTAAAAAGTCTTGAAAATATAGAGATATATAAAAATAAAAAAATAATTGGAAAATATTCAGTTGATAAAGCTTTTTATAGTGTACAAGAGTTCCTTTCACATCAAAACTAAGCCCCACCTCAACTCAAATTGATATAGTAATTATGGTATCTAGAGTATAATTGTTGATCTGACTTGTTTGATACTCCTTAACAGGAGTCTCCAAGACGTAATCCACAAAAAAATTACTGAATACTTAATCTGGTACTGGGCTACACAATAAATCACGAGGTGACCCGCCTACTACCCGACGGTTTCGAGTTTGATTCTTGATCAACCTGACATTTTGTATCATCACAAGCTCCGCGCTGATGTGTAAATCATCCGCAATAAAGATAAGGAAAAAATATTGGAAGCTTACAGACAACTGGTAACGATTGAACTTTCAATGTAAATTATTGTCAAGAGAAAGAAGACAATGAGGATGAGAACGGTGTTCAAGTGTCTGATCATTTTACAGGAAGCTATAGCATCTGAGCTATAGATCTGAGATCTGACCACTTGGTCTTATGGGTTCGTTGGATCTGACAGACTTTACTCTCTCAATCTCTCATTGTTTACGCTCTCAATAAATTATTTTTTCTTTTTGAGAATGAAGCCCACATAGGTCTGAGACCTGTGCGTGGGTAATGAGTCAGATGATGGTGATTGATGAGTTGGATCTACCGTTTTAGGTGGGTTCCAAACCATCGGGAAGTAATTTGACAGCAGAGAACAGTGTCTTTTTTGCTGGCCAATCAAATCGGTCACCCTTACAAAGAGTGCCCAGAAGAACGCAGCTTTCTCTATCTGATTGAACAGATACCTGCTACGGCTCAAGGCTATCACTTCCCTAATGAAGATATATGCATGAAGATTCAAAACTACAAAAATAGATCAGCATAATACCGTGGAAAAGTATATCATTAGATCTTTAGACCGGCTCAAAATAAAGTATCAAATCACTCCAAGAATAGAACATTGTATAACTGAGAGAAAATCATGAAGCACAACAGAGATTCGCTATAAAAATAATCCAGTGTATTCAGATTACATCCAAGGTGAACTGCTTCTCAACAATATATAGACTTGTAATCACACCACTATTACGAATATCTTACGTGTATTGATTTTTAAATCGCATGTTTGGAAACCACATACAGTGATACAGATTTACTCTAAATTATAGCATCACCTTGTTAGTAGGCGATAGGCTGCCGAGGATGAACAAGAATAAACCCCATCTGAAACGAATAACTGACTGCAAACCTGTATTTAATGTCAAAATCAGACTTGCCGTAAAAACCAGACATCATTAATTAAAGAGTACCCAACCTTGCAAGGTCGAGTCTGCTTCTGTATATCTGACTCGTTGAAAAAAAGAAAGTAAGATTAGAGATAGAGATCAAACAACTTTTATTAACGTTTGTACATACAAATGAGAGATGGATTTGGAATAATAAGCATCTTATAAAACAAGAATCTTGATTCTGCATCAGAAAAACTTCATAAAAAAGAAATATTGTTAAACTTAAAAGACGACTGTCATTCGTGTAGCTTAATATTTGAATTTCGTATTATGTATAGTATCACAGACTCTTGTAGCGCAGTTGGTTGGAGCGCTTGTCTGTGATAAGGCTCTGGCTGGCTTTGTTGTCTGCAACCTTGGGTTCGAATCCCATTCAGCCATGGATGTTTCTCGTCAATCACCCATTCCCCTTATTACCCACGCTCAAGTCTTCAGATGTGGGCATCATCAGCAATAACATTTTTTTTTTAAAGACTGGTACGAGGATGATGTGGCAACATTGAAGTAACATTATTTCAAATATATTATAGATAACTTGAAGGAAAGTTCACAGATAATAGGCGTAAAGGGTTAAGATAACTCAGTGGAATTCGCTCATTTTATCTGTGTTTTTATAAAAATAAATCTCACCGCTTCATAGAACATATTTCTACTTTTAATAAGAATGTTGAAATCCTTTTGTCCGTGATGCGTATCAATTTTTATGAGCATTGCTTGGTTACTGATAAGCTTTTTTACTTTAAGATGGGTAATAATGATCAAGAACATGGATAAAGTGAGTATACTTATTTTTTTTATTTATTGCAGATGGTGCCCACATGAGTCTGGAGACTTGTGCGTGGGTGATGAGGTGAATGATAAGAAACATCTATGACTGAATGGGATTCGAACCCAAGGCTGCAAGAAACGAAGCCAGCCAGAGCCTTATCCTATCTCAGACAAGCGATCCAACCAACTGCGCTACCAGAGCCTTCATAAAAAGAGGATAGTTTTCTCCTTGAGCACAGTTCCGCAGCAAACTTTTCAATAGACGCACTTTAAAAGAGGCTTCCAGTTATCAAAGAGATGTGACATGGTTTTCTATTTTATTAGTGAAACAGAAGTGGAAATAATTTTCAGTAGCCATTGTTAAACAAAATAAGAAGAGCGCCAAGCTTTTGTAGCAGTAAATAGGTTTAGAACAGCTATGGCACCGAACTCTACTATGCTTGCCAGCAGCCAAAGTGGAGCTTTCTCCCTTAAGCCCTTCTCGCCAGCCTGTTTTGCATTCAGTGTACTTTATTCCCTTAATTGAGTGCCCTTTCAGTGCCCTGTCCTCAACGCTTCAGAACAGAAACACCAATTACTAGCCTTTCGAATCCAGCTTTCATCTCCTATTAGACATAATACAATTATTGCCTGTAGCCCAGACTGGGCTGATACTTTGATGGTGCTATTCAAGATCCCAGGCACCACAGCCGTGATCTTTTAGGGATATATACATTGAAAATTGTCTCTCTCCACTACGAAATTAGCTTACGGTGATATGATAGAGGACACAGAACCTCCTATCAAGGAATATTGTCTACTTCGAAACGAACAGTACATTCCTCAATTTAAGCAAAGAAATCACTGCTTGCCTTTATAAAGCTCCTTTTTCAAGATAGGATAGGTATATTTTTAATATACTATTCATGATATATGAATAGGAGTAAATGGATATATTGTTGAGAAATATGTGTGGGACAGATAAAATTGGATCAGCAAGCCTATGACATTTATGTTGGTTAGTTTCATGCCAAGTCCAAGAAATATATCTATACCCATACCTCTATGCAGAGCATTAGCATAAAGCAATAGGATTCAATAGGGCAGCATAGTAGAGCTATATGACTAGATACCTTAACCCTCAACTGGTGATGTGCCTGGCTTGCAAAATATCTGGTGACGTTGGGTCTGGTAGACCCATTTTGTTTATCTTCATAAAACGTACAAATATCAAATAAGAGGAATTTTTCAAGTGTATTTGATCATAGAAAACTATGGGAAGGCAGCTTAACCAATATTGTGAATCAATACCCATTATAGAATCTTAATGAGTAGTTTTGAAAAGTATGTGTGCAAATTTATAATAAAAAAAAGTGGGCGTTTGTAAAAAATTATATATGGTTGAAAATAGTTATTTATGTATTAAGAGCGTGAAGCGCGACTTTATCGCTAGAGCCAAAACATTTACTGCGCGACGCGTAGCGGAGTGCAGTAATTTTGCGAGAGCGATAAAGAAGCTTATTACATACAATATTTTCCCTAAAGCTGCAGTTCTGGATTCCAACACAATAAAAGCTTGTAGTTTGTAACATCACAGACCATGCGCGGATTTGGTTAGCGTTCGCCATTGTTGAGGTTATGTGAATATCACGGATTTCGTGATCCACCAATGAGAAGGCATCAAAATCAAAACAGAAGCGTAAAGAAAACAGCTGGCGAGCGTAAAGTACTTTACCGCTTGCGGAGCAGTAAAGAGGTATTTTACAATTAGTTTTCAGTATGTAAAGAACTACTTTATGAGCAGTTGAAGGAAAAAGTTTTTTTTTAGTTTCAAATGATCGATTATATGTATGAAGATAGTAGAAAAATATAGGCTACATAGAAAATATAAGTTCATAAAAAATTTAGTGCAGGTTTGAACTTTGCTGTTTTTATACAATGTTTCAAGTGCTTATTCCGCATTCAGCACACAAACAGCCAGTTTGAAATTACTAGGCTACAATCCAAACAATATGATTTCTCACATGCACTGTGATGTCACTTTCCCCTCTAGTATGTCTCTAATAGCATCACGAAATCTTGGATTATTTTTTGATATTCCTTTCGAATCTGTTCAAGAAAACTGGAGTAGGGTTTACAAAAGCAATGGTTTTAGATAGTTTCATTAATATTTCAAGGCTTGATATTACTATGTGTTGTCCAGTTAAAACAGTTCCTGTAAAAGACAAATTATATAAAATTGAAGAGTGAACAACTGATGATATCCTTGCAGAAAGTAATACGGTGTTATGAAGGATGTCTCAATGAATTTGGACACTGAATTGATAATCGAATTTATTGAACTGAAAATTGTATCGTGGAAATCTCATATCAATAGACTAGCAAACCGTACTTGTAGTAATTTATTTGTTCTGCGAAACACAAGTATGTGCCCCATGATACAGGAGGATCCTTCTATGTTGCCATCATCTATGCACATGACATAGAACTTTGATGAAGTACGTATTTGCAAAACATTAAAAAAATATTCTTCTTGCAAAAGTGTGCTGTCAGATATCTAGCAGGTTTAGGTTTCAACCAAACTTGTGGCGATGCATTTAACAAAATTTATTTATTCTCGCGGTCCCATGAAATTTTATTTTTAGAGTTGCTGTGAAAAATATGAGTAATTTTACAACAAATTGAGGCTTTTATAACTACAACACTAGACATAGAAACAATCTGAGTGTACTGTCCCATAGACTCAATATTTTTGAAAAAACCTAGTTAGTTATATTGGTGTGAAATTATTAAATAGGTTACCCAATTATCTAAAATAAAGGACTGTTACTTTTAAAAAGGATTTATACAGCTTTCTAGTTGAGAAGTGTTATTATAGTGTAGAAGAATTTCTGAATGACAGTTATTCATGACACAAGAACAGTTTTTTGACTTTCCTCTTCATTCTACTACAACTATCGAGGTTCGCGCCTGTTCCCATTGGAGTCTGCTTTTTTTATCTTTTTCAAATACTTATATTACTTTTATATATTTACTAAATTTCAATATTATTGGTACCTACTCATGTTACATCCTCAACCTTTTTTTTTCAAATATGTAGACAAACTGATTGTGAACTCATCTTCACTCACAGACCTTTATAGCATAGGTCCATGTGAAGATCAATTCCTGAACTAAAGCCTGTCAGTTCACATCCCTATTTATATCACTTGCTTTACTTTTTTTGGAGCTATCTCAATGTTGTTTTTAAGTTCCATATATTATTCAAATAATCTGAGTGTCATATTTTTGTTTGAGTATCTCTATGTATAAGTTACTCTTGAACTGTTTATGAATTTATTCTAACTGTTAAGTAATTAACTGTTTCATCAGAAAATGAAAAACATAAATTTCTATTTCAAAAGGTGATGAACTGATAGAAATTGATCATTATTTTGTTATTGTAAACGAAATGAGGAATAAAAAATATTTTGAGTTAAGTTGAGTAAGTCATAATGTACATAGATGATAAATAAATAAATAATGTATTTAATGTTCAGTTGTAATTTTTTAGGAGTGTGATTAATGTATTTACGATATTCAACTGTGTGATACTCTGTCTTTATACTGTGCTGAATAAATAAATATTCCATTCTTATACGCCTTGACTAAAGATCAACTCACGCAAATAAGATTGCATTTTGACGCTTGCGAGGTCAAGAGGTAAGAGAAAATGACAATGCAAAGCTGTCAGACAGACACCCCAGAATTATTCAACAGGATGACGAGAGAAGCCGCGTGCCCTTGCTTTGTCGTTGACAAGACGCGGTTCCACTCTGCATTACAGTCAAGTCACGTCACGTCACGTCACGTCATTGTGCGCCCCAATCACATCGCTGCTCGTTCGCTCCTTTAACGTCGGCCGAATTTAGACCATCATCCGCTGACGGATTTCCTTCCTTCCTTCCCCAATATCGCTCGTTTCACTCCTTATCCAGCCAATCACACCCGCCTATCACTAGCCGATCTCGGTCAGTTCTATTTATTCATGTCAGGTTGCAATTTAAACCAAATCAAAACTAGGTTAATGAATTGGTGATTTGATTATTGAATGGATGATGATTGAATTCGAATTGATGGATTGATTAGTGAAGTTTAAATAAATAAAGCAAATAATATTGTATAAAGCTATGATTTACTATATTGGAATGAATTGAAAATGGAGTCGATGTTGTCGCAACCACATCCATTCTATGAAGAAAGAGATAGAAGAAAGAAAGAGATTTGTTTGGCAGTTACACTATTATAAATTTCAAACAATAAGGTTTTCTAAGTTTAGAAAGATCTGAGTGTCGAAAATAGAGCTGTACTTCTTAAATCATATTATTTGAAATATAATTTTTATTAAAATTTACAGTTCATCTATACTCACTTCAAGGAAAGGGAAGACAATGTAAACAACGATGCGAGTGCGAGAGTGTATCTTCGAACAACAAGACCGATTTACAGTAGCCGATTCATAATTAACTACAGAAATACAATTAACGCTCAGAATATAAGTAGACCGGTAACTGTTACAGCGAATGTGATACTGAACTAAGTGTGAAATTAATCGATCGGTCTACAGCTGATAGAGTCATAACTTTTTCACTCACACAAACGCAAACATTTGCTTTGGTTTGTCTCTCGTTTGCGTGAACAGAGTATAGATATAATTTGACATTTGTAGACCGGACGTTCCTCTGGATATAATATTGTTACAGCAACAAAATAAAAATGCATTATGGAAATCTGCCACATTACTACCAATTTTACAAAAAAGAATAAATTCCAATTGGGATAATAGGCCTATTTATTTTTCTATTCAGTAGAACCTTAATTGATTGTCAGCTTCAGGACCGTGGTCGTGATGGATAACTGAATTGACGGATAATAGAAATGCTATCATATAAACGTGCACAATACAGTCTCTTGATTAAAAATGTTTTAGAGAAAATTCGGAAAATAAGACTGTGTATGAAATGATAATTTAATTTATTCATAGGCTACATATAAGTCATCAAAAATATGCAACAATCAGAGTACAGAACTGATATATAATATGCTAATAAATCATAACATTCTCAGTTTTACAATGACGGATAACAGAAAGTTTCGGTTAAAAGACTGGCGGGTAATCGAGATTTTACTTTAAATGTTGAATTTCAGTTTCCTTCGACAACATTCCAACAAAGTAGAGTTGTGAGTAGTTTATCTAGAATCAATATTAGGAAATCTCACCTACTACGGCAAAAAAATGGATGAGAAAAAATTTCCCGCAAAACAGAAATGGCACATAACGAATCGATTGAGCCGTCAAATGCTTTTTCAGGCTACAAACACATTATTTGAACAAACTCTGACCTTCGAAGAAGAGACTTGATCGACAGCATTTTTATAAAGCTTTTATGAGGTTTATTGAATACGCCAACACTGTGATACAATAATGCGAATGATATTCTATTAGCATACAGTTTATGCAAGAGCTGAGTAATAGCTGGCAGACAGGCGAAAGAGCTTTTCAGGTCAACAGTCGTTCTGTACCGGCCATTGCATGTTCGAATTATCGGGATGGGTGACCCGCTGACCCCTCGATCATTCGGACTCATATTGCTAACTTAACTGGGGCAGCAGCTGACGCCATACCATAATGCATGGTGTCAAACCTCCATAAACTACAGTGCTAAGTATTCGCGATCAATGGCCAATCCCCAAGTTGAACTTGACTCAACCATTCATTCTATTTTCTATACGTTTTCAAAATTCCTAAAATTTATGTTTTTTGATAATGATTCTAGTTCTTGTTTCCCCCTCTCTGTCCGATAAAAAGCTAATTACTGTTATCTGTCAACGAAACTTCAACGCTAGAAAATAAGACTGTTGAAAATAAGAAAATAAGACTAAAATAAGACTGTTGTAGTGTGAAATTAGTCGATAAGTTGATATTTCAATATTATTTGTCGATGGCAATAATAATAATAATAATAATAAGCGTATGGCTTTTAATGGTGGGGAGACCCTTACGGGTAGTTCCACCTCGCCGTTTGAGCCATGTTACGGGGAACATGGTGGACCTACTGTTTTAGGTGGGTTCCGAACCACCGGGTAAGTGATAATAAAGCTTGTAACATCAAGTCATTGAAGCACGGTCACCCATCCAAGCGCAGTCTTGATGGCAATAAAATGATTTGATTTTGATTTGATTCAATAAGAACGATATGTATAGTCGATAGTCTTTCTCGAATCATGATGTCGATTGTCTTGTCTTCTCTATCGGTCAGTTTGTCTTACAAGAGGGTATATTTTCAGTTAATAAATAAAAGTTTGTAGTTATTCTCACATCCAGTTATTCGTTTGAGATACAACAAAGAGGCAGAATAATGAGTAGAAAAATGGAGAAGATAAAGAAAACGAAAAAAATACAAAGAAAAACAAAAAGAAGAAATACAGGGATTCTGGCAAATTACCGTACACATAAAGTGAAACCTGCTCCTCTTTCCCCACCTTGACTGCTCAGCCTCTTTTGCATCATCCTTCCCCTCCATTCCCATCCTCCTTTTCTTTCATCTTTTTCTTCTTCAACATTTTTTCTTCTCATTTCCTTACTCAGCTTTATTCTTTTTCTTATTTTTCATCTCCTCCTCCTTCACCACCACCTCCTCCTCCTTCACCACCACCACCGCCTGGGTTTCCTTCTTCCTCAGCTTCTTCATTTTCTTATTCTTTCTCTGCCTCCTCTGCTTCTACCGCTTTCTTCTTCTTTCTCTTCTTCTTATTCTTGTTCCTCTTTTTCTCATGCTTTCTTCTTCTTACTCTTCTTATTATTGTTCCTCTTTTTATCCCGCTTCTTTTCCTTCTCTTCCTCTTTCACCTCTTTTCCCTTCTCATCCTCACTCCTCTTTCTCATCCACACTTTTTCGCTCATCCTTCTCCTTCTCATCCTTACTCCTCTTTGTCATCCATCCTAATCTGCTCATCCTTCTACACTTTAGTTCCCTGTACATCCTTCCACTCCCTACTCCTCATTTTCCTGCTCATCCTTCAACTCTTCGCACCCTTTCGTACTTCCTCCTCCCTCTTCTCCAACTTTTCTTTCTTCTCTATTACCTCCTTCAACCATACTTCATCCACCCCTCCTCCTCCTTCCATCTTCCTTTTCGTCCTTCCATCATCAAACACCAGTAGCTTTATCTGGCAATTGCCATCCACTTGTTGCAGGGACTCTTCTCTTCGTTCTCGTGTGACACCAAGCAACTTCTGCAAAACGTAAAGTAGGATCTGCGACATAGATAGCCAGCCAGCCAGCTTACCTTATCCAGAATGACAGAATAATCTACAACCGGCATTGTTCATGAAGACAATGGCAATGTCAGTTGAAGGCAACCGGCGACTCCCGTCGTCTCCCACGGCAACTACCTACTTAGGACACCATTTTGCTTCTTTTTTCTGAATTCATCTCGATTCTAAGATCACACTCACAGAATTCCTAAGTGGTTTCGATTTCAAGTCAAATGCTGCAGGTGTTTATTGTACAATCTGTACTCTATAAATTTCTAGAGTGTTTGAAAAAAGTTGAGGATGCAACAAGTAAGGGGACGTTATGTGCATCCCACTCAACCATTCATTCATGTGCATCATTGATCAACCTGATTGTATTCAAGAAGTGCAACCTCTCTTTGATTTTATCTCGGAAAGATTAATTTCCATACTTTAAAATATTCTTGTTCACAAAAAATATAAATCTATAATATGGTTGAATATCTTCGGAGATTATGGAGTGTCTGTACCCAAGTAGATCAGGATCAGGCACTAAGTATATGTATATGATATTACTATGTCTAATATCACTATATTTTTTAATATCACTACAGGCCATAATATTACTAAACAATTTTCTGATTTACACAAATTTCTAAAACTAGAAATTCAGGATAGGTTTACATGAGATTCAATCTAAAGGAAATTTCAGTTGAGACTCACATCTCCGATTAGACTCCGGCTGAATGCTACTCCTGCGGTCAAGGGCACGAATTCCCGTTCCGCCTGGCATATTTTTTGTAATCATTCACCTCATTACATACACACAAGTCCTAGACTGATGTGAGCATCATCAGCGAACAAAACAAATATGAATTGCACCATTTTTAAATTAAGAAATACAGTATTATGATCTGAATGTCCTCTAAATCTCGTCAAATGCTATAACAATCTTGTAATTAGTTATTTTTGAATGAATTGGATTCAAATTCATTTTCCATTATTTATGTGTTACAAAACTTGTTGATAGTTGAAATACTTTGTGAATTAAGTGAAAATATTCACCTTCTTAATAAAAAATCCAAAAACATCTCTTGGAAATGCTATTAGTTAGTTACTGAAGTGGATTTAAAAATCTATCATAGAATAGGAAAAAACAAAGTGAAAATTTGCAGGTTCCAAAATCAGAGTTGCTACTATGCATTTACTAAAGAAAATGAGGAGGAATTTGCATTATAAAAAGGTAGACTGAGAAAGTGACTTCCAAGCAAGAAAGGAAAGCCCCATAAACCTTATCCAATGCTTTCCCTATAGTGTTTTCCTAGAGGGATAATTGTCGTGTCTTTTCACAAAAAAGTCTCTAGGCTCACTGTTTGTTCATTTATTCCCCCAAATTCGTACCGAAATTCCACCTCATGCATTAATCAACAACATTTCGAGGACGATTCCCCTATAATTCCCCTGCGAATCCCCACAGATCATTTATCTTGTAACTACAATCCATCAATATTCGTCTGCTATTGGTGTACAAATCGTATTGATACTGTATCCATATACTTGTGTAAACTCAGAACTGACAAATAAATCGTTTCATGGATGGATCCATTTCAAAATGAATTTGAAACAAATGAGCTTCAAATTCTGAATACAGGAATGTACTACGGCACTCCTGAAATTAAAATAATTGAGAAACTCTTTTTGGTAGCAGAATATTAATATGAAATTTTTATGATGGAAGTAAGTTAGTTAATAGTTAGTTAATAGTAAATTTCATCTTAATGAAAGTTCGGAACCCACCTAAAACTGTAGTTCCAATTCATCAATCACCATCATCCAACTCATTACCCACGCACAGGTCTCAGACCTATGTGGGCTTCATCCTCAAAAAAAAAAAAAAAAAAAAAAAAAAAAAAAAAAAAAAAAATGGTGATCTTAGATTATCTTATTTCTATGATGGAAGTAAGTTAAAAGTAAACTTCAACTTAATGAATTGGTGATTTTAGATTATCTTAACATTAAAATCCTTCAATACAATTAATTAAGATCTAATTTCAAAACTGACAATGTATTTCTATTTAAATTATGATTTTCACTCATTTATATTGGATGGTTGCATTTCATTTCAAAAGAGAAGCTTCATCATGCTTTCTCTTTAGAAGTGGAATGCATCCCTCCAGTATAAGTGAGTAGAAGTCATAATTTGAATAGAAATACAGTGTCAGTTTTTATATTAGATTGTTCAAGCATTTCGTCATGGAAAACACCGCAGATAAAATTAAGAGGTAAGAAAGAATTGCATTTTATCAAAAGTTTTTTAATAATACGCACATATTTTTATGCTCGTATCGTATTCGTCCAATAATGACTATTTCAACTTCAATTTCATGAACTTTCACATTTATTCCTCTTTTTGAAATAACTTATTGATCAATGAAACAATGCTGACATTACAGCAGTTGGAAATTTCATTAGGTCTCAAGCCTCACTCAATGACGGACATCAACTTATTGTGGAAAAATACAATCTCGATTTCAAATGTGGCTATTCCAAGTTTCCTAGAGCATTTTCTCATGTATTCAGTTTTCCAATAATAGCTATGATTTAAATTCTTTTCCATTTTATTCTTGGCTTCTTTGGCTACATGTCACTAAAAGGCTTCAATGCTTTTAGTACAATAAGGAAAATTTCAGTGTCAGATCTGTTCAAATAATTTAAAAAGATTACAATATGAATATAATAAAAATTATAAATTGAATGATTACAATAAACCCTTAAAATATGAAGATAGCTCTCTAGCCAAACAAGTTGCCAAAGTATAGCAATCATCTTCATAATTACATCTGCTCTAAGCTCTAGATTTTTGTAATGTCACTCTAGCTCTCACCGTTTAGACAAGACCCACACTGATTCATTCTTTCTTATTTTGTGAAAAACATTGATGCTCTCCAGAGGCATGCATCTGAAGGAATTAGCTATAATGCAGAGCAGATACAGAGCTATAATGCATGAAAAATAATATTTTCTAATATAATTAATATTATTTGATGCATTTATTGCTTAATGTATAAAAAATTTCAAATTTTATTTCATACAAACAATCTACATGAACAATCTAATATTAAAACTGACACTATTTTACTTCTCCAATATGAAGTGAAATATGTAATATATGTAAAATATGAGATATGTAATATATGTAAAATATGAAATATGTAATATGTAATGAAGTTAAATACAGTGTCAGTTTTAATATTAGATTGTTCATTAAGTATTTCGTCATGGGAAACATCACAGAATCTACATGAATCTGATTTCCAAATAGTACACACAGAATTACCACCATGCGTAGCCTATATCGATAAATGTAATCAAGAAAGTGTTCTGTCTACATTCAGTACATAGTACGGCTAACGAAAGGCCAATAAGTGGAACACAGCTCACTTTCCAGCTGACATTTGAGTGTTGTATGAAATCTCAAACTATCTATGACTTTCTACTCAACCTGCGGTGCTGGTATCAACAGATACATGAACCATAATTGCATGAGAAGCAATTAATACGAGAGTTTAACTATCTCAAGTCCGGGATTCACAATTTCAAAAATGAGGCCTTGGTCTTAAAGTTAATATTCATCATTGACTTTCCTCCCACATGAGGATCAGATTGGTATTACGAATAAAGTTCCAATAACAATAACAGTGCCTATTGATAAGTACAGAAATTATCATACAGTTGAAGCGCATACTTCGGAACCCACCTAAAACTGTAGGTCCAACTCATAAATCACCATCATCCAACTCATTACCCACGCACAGGTCTCAGACCTATGTGGGCTTCATCCTCAGAAAAAAAATGATTTAATTGAATGAGTTGAACGATTTTTATATGCCAGACAAGGTAAGAAACGAGTCCATGTACATGAGTTTACTGAGAATACTGCAATACTACTGTACTACTACCCACACTACTGTGAATCACATTCCTTCAATTTGCAAATTATAACTTAATCTCATAAATAATTACTACCCATCAATTAATTGGTATGTTATTTAAAATGAATAAAAGACAATAAACGTGTTTCTTCTTTAAATTGAAAAAAAAAATACTAGCTGCTAGACCAAAATCAGGAAAGGAGGAGAATGTAATTAGTCAGTAACAAATTTGGTGAATTATCTATAATTTGGTGAAAATACTATATTGATAAATAAAGATTTATCAGCTGAAATGGCAAGGAGAAATAAAAGCGAAAATAGGAGACACAACCAGTCTTCTGTCTTCCAAGACTTTAGAAGGTACAGGGATAATTATGATAATCTGGGTCTTTTTAAAAGACAAAAAAAAACTTTTTCCTACAGTGACCCGAAAAAGTGCCTATTTTTTCATCAACTGTAGCATCCAAAATAATCTATTCATGTACCAGTGCGGGAAAGTAAATTCCAGTGTGCGAAAAAACTTTTCCGCATTCCAGATTTGCAACCTAACAACAGAAAATAGTGAGCATGTAATACGCAGGATCCCTATTCTGCATTCAAAAATACGTTGGCTACCCCGCTTCAGCTACGCAAAAACAGTCAGCTGTAGTTGTTGTTGAAATCGATTTGATTCGAAGATAGGTTATGTGAGGAATTGCCCGGTCATGTATGTCCTGTTTAAATTACTCTATACATTACTGTAGGAAAATTTTAATGTATAAATCGAGCGCAAAATATTGTTTCTGCAGAAATACCCCACTTTTCGCTCTAGTTACACAAATAATTTTGTGAATTTTTCACCAACATTCCTAACAATATTCCACTATTTTTCAATATTTTACTGTAGCTACCTTATGTCTTCATGTAGCACAAAGATCCATATAACCATATAATTAGCTCACATTCCACAATGGATACAAAAGTCCCCACGACTTTCATACACGAAACTTACCAACAGTAATGCCAATGTGAACCTCATTTGCTTATTTCGGGTATTCAACAGAATTATTATATAATACAAGCTTGGAAACACCCCGCCTCTACGACCCAGTTTCCACCGAGACATCCTATTCAATTACGTTTGTTTTGTTTCTAATTTCACTTTTCTTATTCTTTCTCGCTGCGAAATTAGTGTTCGTCACTAAATCTTTCTCGAGTCACTTTCCCCGAGTCGTGACAGACAGTACCGTGTGATACATCCGACAAAATATTTGTCTAATTGCAATGAACTAGGACGACCGTCAAAGATTTTCTACTTATTTCTGCTATTAACTTTCTTTTAAAAGTTTACTTTTTATCTGTAAGCTATATTATTATTCTAATAATTACGAAGAAAATGGTTGCTTACTGATGGAAAGGAAGGACATCCCTACAAATTGAAAATTTACAAATTGAAATTATTGGTGGAAAGACGCTAAGAGCAGTAATAATTCTCTATTATCTTTCTCATGTTTATTCAATGTGAACAATTTCCTTTATTTTTATCTCCTTTTAACCATCAAAGATACAGAAATCAGTTCAGAAGAAATAACACCAATCATTCAAAGGGCACCATCGACATATTTTGACACATTAGCATATTTTGACACATTGACATATATTTTGACACATTGATATGTTTTAAAATGCCTGGAATATCAGAAAATCTATCTTACTTTTTCTCATTTAACCAGTATTCAAATTTTTAACCAGTATAGCCTACATAATATCAACTTTTTATTGTAAATTCAACTACTTGCAGTCAATTTTAATTGTGAATGAATAATATTCACCGATCTAGGATGCCTTGAAGATGAGTCTCCATGAATCGAAAACGTTTGGCCAAAAGTGAATAGAAATATTATTTATTCAGAATTAAAAGAGTGCAAGTCGTTAAATTTACAATAAAAAGTTAATATCAACAACTCAGATCGTTATGGAATAACATATCCAAGAATATAATTAAAATATTACTGACAATGAGCGTACGGCTCATTTTGGCCGTGATATTGGTTGGGAAACTTTTATATAAGCATGGGAAAACCCTTACGGGAAGTTCCACCTCGCCGTTGTTGTCATGTTATGGGGAACATGGTGGACCTGCAATATAGGTGAGTTCCGACCACCAAGTCATAGCAGCACGGTCAGTGAATATCACTAGATCAGTTCAACAAGTATTGAACAGCTATCAGAACAACGTATCATTGACATAATATCTCTGGGAATGACTAGAGTATGAATAAAATCTTTTTTTCTCTCTTTTCAAAGAGTGAATATCGCTGAATTGACACTACAGAAATCACCACACAACAGCACAACTTTAAAATATTGAAAACGAAAAAACCTCTCACGTTAATTAAAAGAAACATCCCTAAATTTTTAAATCTCCAAGGTGAATGATAAATGTCACCTAATTCATCCTATCCTTCTTTTTCAAATGAATGGAATAATAGAGACTGGAGTATTATTCAAGAGAAGGACACTTTTTGTGTTTTTTCTCCTTCACATATGGATTGTATACGTTGTCTCACCACGACCAGAGCCCCATACTTGCAGTCTTCTAAAAATTACGGAGCTCAGCGCATTCATTTTTTGTAGTGCATTGAAGCTCTTTTAATAGATGGAGAGAAAATCCTGCTCATTTCAGAACAGTATATCTGCTCACATTAGAAAAAAGAAATAATGATAGCAGTCCAACATCCCCGTAAAACTCATTTTTCTTCTCATCAACCTTGCTGTGCAAGAAAATTCAGCTGTATATGAGGCCTCAATGTTAATCACCTCGGCCTTGTTCTAGATGCGCGTAAAAATGGATGAATTATCCACTTCATCGAGATTGTACAAGCATAATTATCAAGGACGAACCGCCGACACATTTGACTGAAGACTAGGTGCACATAAGATTCGTGATCCCAGTTATAATTAGACTTATTTTGGAGGTATAGTTTGAAATATGGACAGTGTTACAGCAAAGCTCTAATTTACAGAATGTATTAAATTCACATGCTGATTATCTGAAGACATGGAAATCCCAATAAGAAAACCGAATAGCCTTTTAAAATGATATTGGCCAATGAATGATATTAGATTATATAGTACATGATAGTAGATACTTATTATTTAAAGACAAGGGCATTTGAATAAAAATTCCGAATTGCCAGAAGATAGCGTGAAAATACAGATAAAAAATTTGACTAATGACGTAATAGCCTAGTAGACTACTCAGACATCGATTAAAAACATGGAAAACCAAATAACCTCAGGTACTGAGGAAGTAGAAATGCCAACAAAGCTGGTTGACTGAAGATGTGGTGGGAATACCAAAAAAGCTAATCGGCTGTAAACGTTAAAATACCAAAAATGCTGATTAACTGGAGATTGGAATACCATAAAAGCTAATTGATTAGAAACCAGCGAAAATAAGGAGAAAAATGGGTGGAAGAGAGAAAGAAACTAATAAATATGGAACTAAAAACCATAAAAATCGCATAAATAAATGATCTTTGCATAAGTACAATTATATTACTAATTACTATGGTAGTATACAGTGGACAAGATTCTTATCTGTGGTATAAGAAATAGTCTTCTTATCAAAAAATTTGAGGGAATAAGTTAAATGTTCCAGTGTATCAGCAGTATAATATTGCGTGATTGAGTGGGCAGTTACAATAATTTAAATCTACATAATCTGATAATCATTCTCAATTTCTGATGAGTTTCGAAATAATCAATGATTTACACTCATTTATTGTAATATTTCTTGTAAAATAAGGAATAAACGATATCAAACTCAATACAGATAAAAAACACACCGATATGAAATTAATAAATACCTTCTGATACAGTGTTATTTTGATTCCCTACAGCGGATTTCTTTTTCCATTACCTGAAATTGAAAGAAAATAAATTTATTAAATCACTTGGAAATGAAAAATATTCATTCAAAATAAAAGTTAAAAATACAGAGAAATCAAGTATTTCACAAATGCCTTAATAATTAAATAAAAATAATATAAATATTGATCAAGTCAACTCCTGAAAGTCTTGCAAATTTGTTTGGAAGCCTACTTAAATATCATCAATGCATTGTAATTGAAAATTGCACATGTGTATTAATTCTAATATAACCTACAACATAATTATTAATTATAAGAATAATAATTATCAATCAAAAATATAATAATAATTATTATTGCTGACATTATTATAAAATCGAGTTATCAGTTTCAGAGACTTCGTCTAACTAACTAACCAGCTGACTGACTAAATAGCTAACCAACTTGTTCCCCACTTAATAAATATCTGACTAACTGACTAATAGCCCACTGACCGACTGCCTAACTAACTGACTGACTAATCGTCCGTCACCGTCACTTCCCACTTCGAAAAGCCAGCCACCATAACATTACTGTAATAAGATAGTTTCAAAATTCAAAAATATATCAATGTGAATTACAATATTCATCTCAACCCAATTTACTATTTAATTATTGTTTTCGTTCTTCTCATCATAAAAACATTCTATTAGCACATTACACTAAATCAGGACCAAAGATTTTTCTTTTAAATTGCAACAGACACTGGCAGTACTAGCTTATGTTTGTAGATTATAATTAGGAGCAATTTGTTACAATAAATAATGCATTTTTTTGTTAAATTTATACTGTTAAGTTGTATGAAACATAATAAAAATAACTGTATAATATAAAATTTAAGTTAAAATAATACTTGAAAACTACTGTGTAATATTGTATAATTATTGTTAAGGCGTTGTAACAAAGAATGTATCAATGTTCAGGAATAAAGTTGATTTGATTTGATATTGTATTCAAATTTCAAAGGTATGATGGTCGAACTTCAATTGTGTCTTGTAACCGCCATTATTCTCAATAATTCATTCATTCATTCATTCAATTTATTTATTTATTTATTGTGACAAATTTACAACGAATGTGAAGGCGCAACAGACTCAAGTCGAAAACCAAAACTAAAAATCCACCATGCAAGGCACAAAATACAATGGGGTATTTGAATGGTAAAACTAAAAATCCAATCAATTCAATATGAAACATGCCATTCTTGCTCTACTTTCTGAACAGAATCTCTTGTCGAAGTTGTACAACTATGACAAGAGATTCTAACTCGTCCATCGAGACATGGTACCAAGGTATTTGACTTGAAATGGAATGAAAAATTGGCCCATTAAAAAGCCTCCTTCACTCCCCAATCCCTTGTCCTGACCTTGCTAACAGACTAATGTTCTGTTTCTCAATAACAGTGATACCTGAACAAGAAATAATAGAAAACAGATTGCATCGTTCCACCTGTACAATGCGACTGAGAGGCAACACCTATCCTTGAATGAATGCAAAGGGGTTTTTAAATTGTGCGGATTTTAGCACGGGTCTCTGAGTTCATTCACGTAGCTGGCTGGAACTGTATTGTGTGGAAACTGTTATCAAGGCTGTACGTGCGAGTTGCGAGCTTTTGTGCCTTATCAAATCAACGGTGAAAATAACGCTACAAAGGTCGCTCTATTTGTCATGTTTGTTATAAAACGATTCTCGCCGCGGTCCTTCTAAACGCTATTGTACTCTCCACAATGTACTAGATTAGTTTCATAACAATGCTTTTCTTAGGGGTGTCTAAAAGACCCTGACCTAGATGAAAACTCGCTCGAAGATCGGTCACATGGTTCAATTAGCATCTATATTAATGAATGGCTTTGTTTGGATGCACTGCACCGAGGTAACAGAGCCTAGAGCAAACAAATTCGTCACAGATGAAGTTTGGTGGTGTCTGTTTCATACAACGGACGGTAAATGGGACGCAATCACCTTCTAGCGATCTATTCTAAATCGATTTTATCTTATTTGTTGAATTTTTCCCACGTTCCAACATAAAAAAACAATTTAGGTGGCGATAACGAAAATAGGATTCAATGAACTATTGTATTGAATGATAACAAAGAAACTAAATTAAAACTGAAAAATAAATTAATTGTTTCAATGCTTTTCTACTGTCATAAGGGCATTACTTATGACAGGAGTATGAAATATTTAGTATTTGAGCAACTTGTTTTATTTAACCGGTCAATAATACGAATACGTTATAGGCCAGTAAGCGTGGCATTTTCTTTGTGTTTTTGAGTGCTTATGACAATTTGTAAATTGTTGCTCAGATCGATGTTCAAGATTTTGAGTTAATTAAAATTTTTAGCTGCAGTACAAAACAGTATGCCGTACTTTTATATTTTTTGCACAAAAGGCTCAATCAAAATTCAATAATGTTATTATCTTCTTTTTAAGATTGTTTTAATGCTTTGTTTCAATTGAGCTTCAAAATTAACATTTTCCAACTTGATAAGAAACTGAAATAGTGCCTCAGACTGGAATTTTCCAGCGAGAGTTTCAGATATTTTTAATGGACATCAGAACAATCATATCAAAAGAACTTAATAATGGACAGTCATGTAAAACATTCTTCAAGGAGCTGGACTTCATGACTGAGTATGCCTTCACAAAAATTGAATAATGTTGCATGCGAAAAACAATTAGTCTATATTTCCTGGGCAATTGAATGCCTGTAATTATAACACTAGGAACGAAAATAATTCTATTAAAAGAAGAAACAACAAAGAAAAAATTACGCAGAGTCAAACTTATATGAGTATTAAATTTATAGGGTACCTACCAAGTGTCGCGAGGAATGGAATGAAAAAGTGATAAATTCAAATTGAATTGAAAACGTATTGGAAGTATTATCATGTTGCAATAATTTACAAAAAGGAAAAGGAATGAAACGAAAAAGTGATAAATTCAAATTGAATTGAAAACGTATTGGAAGTATTATCTTGTTGCGACTAATTCTACAAAAGATAGGATTTTTATAGGAGATAAGGATTTTAATAAAAGAAAAGGATTTTTATAGGAGATAAGGATCTTATTTTCAATTATATAGGATAGGATTTTTACAGGATTGTACAAAAGATAGGATTTTATGGGATATTTGGATTTTATTTTGTATGTTATAGGTCAGCATTTTTACAGCGTTATAAGTTTACAGATAGGAATGATCCTAACAATTCAGCTGACGCATTCATGAACATCTTGGGTTCTAAGATTTGGATTCTCTAATTGAAATTTTTTGAAAAAGCAGATTAGATTGGGGCTAATAGTCAGTTGTATCTTCACATACAATAGTATTATATTTATTTTATTTTCAATGATGTAGGATAGGGTTTTTACATTATTGTGCAAAAGATAGGATTTTCATAGGATATTAGGATTTTATTTTGTATGATATAGGATAGAATTTTTACAGTCTTGTAAGTTTACAAAAATACGAATGATACTACCAATTCAACTGACGCATTCATGAACATCTTGGGTTCTAAGATTTGGGCTCTCTAATTGGATTTTTTTTTAAAAGCAGATTAGTTGAGGGCTGATAGCCAGTTGTATCAGCGAACGCATAAGACCAATTTGGTCTTATGGGTTCGTTGAGTTGTATCTTCACATACAACATTATATTTAAGTCTTGGTGAATCGATAAATGGCACTCAAAATAATTTCAGATTAATAGTTTCTACCGCGTTATTTTCCTAGCCAGAACTTTGGAGAGTTGAATATTATTATAGCATTTATTAATTCAATTATGCACGAGTTATGAGCTACAGAGTTTAACATTCATCCACAATTAGAAAAATCCTGCAAATGAGCATGATTTTTCCCTTAAATATACTGCATCCGGTGCTCTTCGTGAGTTGGGAGAATGATAGAGGACACACCACAGCTTGTTAATTAAGCTACTGCACTACAAACGAGAGAAACGCTTTTTCCTAAATCGGAAATCAATCAAGTGAAGCTTCCGCTTTTCAGAGGTAATGAGATGCATTAGATTAATGAATGTAAAAATGTACAGCTTGCTAAAAATGTTATGGGCATACTTTCATAACGAAATGTGTGCTATTAACTATTACGAATATGAATTACTGATGCCATCTTACTTCTATAAAAAAATACCGTTCTTTCAGTCAGTGAGTCATTGAGTATGAGGTCGGCCTACGGTAAGCTATATGTATGTATGGTTCGGAAATTCAAGAGCTGCGCGTTGAATACAGACGCGGCCTTTATACCTTTAATAATGCATTCTATAATGGACCATACATATTCATTCATTAATACATACTGTATATATCTAAAATTCTACTATAAACCCCCGTGCCGAGTGCATCAACGCTTTTGTGTTGATTAACGGTCAATTCATCCTCCATTATTTCGCTGTGTATAACAGGCCTTCACTAATTAAACACAGCCTCTGATTTAACTGCTCCCAAATAAGTTCGTTGCTTGTCGGTCACATTCTCGTTTCAATTGATGTAGCTTAGATACAAGATACAACCACACAACTGCATCATTTAATTGAAAGTTGACAGCTGCAAGATTTACAATCACTGCCAATGTTTCCACAAAACTAATAAAGACTGGTTGTTTTGTAAAAGTTTGGAAAACTGATTTTTAAACAGAAATAATTTATTCGGATTATTTTTCTCTAGAGAAAACATCTGAATGGATAAATAGATTATAAATTCCAAGATAAACCCGAAGAAATTTCTTGGATTTTTGTTCCATAACGATCTGCGTTGTTAATATTAACATTTTATTGTAAATTCAACGACTTGCAGTCAGTTTTAATTGTGAATACCCTTGAAGATAAGTCTTCATTACTCGAAAACGTTTGGCCAAAAGTAAATAGAAATATAATTTATTTACAATTAAAATTGACTGCAAGTCGTTTAATTTACGATAAAAAAATAAGCCTGAAGCATTAGCTTCGGAAAACAAACACAACAGACACAAAACAGACACAATTGAAGTCTGATCAAATAGTATGAAGTACAAAGTGCATAAGAACTATTAAATTTATGAACAATCAAACTATGCCTTATTCAACTATTACCATCAAACTGTTTCCGGTTTTCACTAATAAGACTTTATGTATAAGTATAAGATACTGGTATAAGACTTGATGCTGCCAAAACTACGTGATTTTATCATGAATAAAAAAGATAAAAGGTTCTGCAGTCACACCATTCACTTGTATCAAAGTAGCACTTGTGACAAAGTTACACTCATGGAAAAGTAACAAAATGACACTTGTACCAAAGTAATACTCATGAAAACCTAACACTTGTGACAAAGTAACCCTCGATTATTTTTTTTTTTTTTTAGATAAATGGCATACGTCTCATACTTTATTTTCATGTCGTCTGAGTAACATAGACGGAGTGGAAATATGGGTGGAAATATTTTCTTTTGCTTGAAAATATGGTAAACATTCAAATCAATACAATCATCACCAATAGGGGTGATGGAGTAAAGGTTCAAAATCTAAAGAAGTGCAAAAACTATATACGAAAATACTACTTTAGCATGAAAATGTAGTGAACATCCAAATCAATGCAATTACCGCCAGGACGACAAAGGGTCAAAATCTGAAGATAAGCAAAAATTACCATGAAAATATTACTTTTGCTTGAAAATATAGTGAATATTCAAATTAGTACTAATACAGAGAATAGTCAAAATCTGAAGAAGGACTCTAAAGAACTAAAGAAAGAACTATCCGAGGAAGTGATATCCGAGTGTCGTAGCAGGTATCTGTTCAATCAGAGATAAGCTACGAAACTCCTGGGCGCTCTTTGTAAGGGTGACCGATTGGATTGGCCAGCAAAAGACTCTGTTCTCTGCTGTAAAATCACTTCCCGGTCGTTTGGAACCCACCTAAAACTGTAGGTCCAACTCATCAATCACCATCGTACAATTCATTACTCACGCACAGGTCTCAGGCCTATGTGGGGTTCATCCTCAAAAAAAACACCATCCATGAAAATACTAATTTTGCTTGAAAATGTAGTGAGCATCCAAATCAAAACAATTATCGCTGGGACGACGAAGGGTCAAAATCTAAAGAAAAGCAAAAATCATCCATGAAAATACTACTTTTGCTTAAAAATATAGTGAACATTCAAATCAATACTAATACAGAGAAGAGTAAAGAGTATAATCCATCTAAAGAAGGATTCTAAAGATCTAAAGAAAGAACTATCCATGAATTTATTATTACTATCAAACTATTCTTGCTGGCTTTCATAATTTTTCACCTCGTTCAATGCAAATAGAACGTTTGGTACAGTGACGTCATACAATGCAATAACCATATCTCTAGATTGAGAGAGAAAATACATTTGTGAAGTTTCTCAGAGCCTTGGCCGTTTCTTATGTGGCTTTTTCCGTCATTTCCCGAGGGCTAATGTTCCCCGAGTCCAGCGTCCTTGGGGATCCTCGATCACTGTGCCCCAAGCATGAAGAGTCGCATCACGATCTTCCCGATTTTTTTTCGTCCCATCCTTTTTAGATCACGTCTGTCGGCGTTTTTAGAATCGCTCAAGCGGGACGCGTCTCCCCTTTTGCCCTGCTGTAGCATTCTAGTTATCGAATCAAAGCGCATCGGACACACCAGCACCAAGTACACCAAGTAACCTCCAAATCAAGGTCCAAGTAAGCGCTGAACAATATATTCCACCGACTTCCGACGCCCAAAGGAAAAACATTATGAGGAGTGGATATGCTTGTTAGTGAACAATCATTATATCCGAATTTCACTGTAGAATAGCATAGAATAAGGATAAGTCCAAGATGGTTGGTCTATGATAATAGCGACTGTATTACAATATTGTACTATTATTTATACTACAATTCTGTGAATAGTAGACCTCACTCGCTCAACACTCCTCACTCAAAAAGGGATGATATTTTCGAAAACAGTTCTACGACACTTTCGACTCAATTTTCATTACTTTATCTACCATTAATTATAGACACTATCATCCTTTCCTCATTTCCCTTTGAATAGCCCTTTGAATTTCCACTTTCATTTTCCTTTTAAAAATCCTCACACATACATCGCTGGCTATTCCTTGAAGAAAGACTCATGCGAAATTACATAGAATTTGGTCCAAGCGTTTAGCAAAACATGTGTTACAAACATACTGTAGCGAGAATAGAGAGGAAGAAGGAACAGTGGTTCTCGGTTTTAACTACTATGTAATATCTATGTTTACTTTTAAGCAATTAATTACTCTGCTTTTGACACTTTTATGGTGTTTACTTTCTACTTTGTAGAATGCTCTAGTTGTTTGATTAGACATTAATGGAATATTATCTAATATTGTGGAAAGTGCGAGTATCCTTATTTATTTATTTAGAAGATGATAGAAAAATCCAGAGATATCTCAATTAATTATGGAAAACTATATAAATAGAGGTAGACTTTTGTAAATTAGTTCAGTCTTGTTTGAAATTCGTCTTGATAAACAAGTTGTGTCAGTTCTATATATTGTGCCTATATAGTGATAATTCTTTCTCTGTGCCTATAGTGATAATTCTTTTTCATATTTAATTCATACAAGTGAACTACTAAATAGTTTTTATTGTATTACGGAATAGTGCTACGTAAGTTAATTACTCCTTTTCGACGTTTCTTTTTTAATATTATTGGACAGTTTATTGTAGTTATTATTTAATATTAGATCGGCCTTTTAACTTTTAGTGATTGATTTTTGTACAGTTTATTGAAATCTCTTTATTAGTTGAACAATATCGATTTATCTGTTTTCAATTGCTTATTTTTCTGTAAGACGTTACTGATCAGTGAGTGTTGTGATTATTTGTGTAAATAAAGTGCGAGTGATAAATTTAAGTGTTGCCAGCCTTATTTTAGACTTAGAACCCGTAACAATACAAATAAAACGGAGACATTTCTACGTTCAGTCAATAATATAATAGTATTTGTTAATTCCTATCACTATCCCTATTTATTTAGGAAACAATAATTATTTCTCGTTTCCATCAAAAATAAAGGTTACTGAGAAGAAGTCTCAAGACTAATGAAAACTGGTTTGTGATTGATTAGACGATATCACATTATCGTAATGAAATGAAGTCAAAAAGTTTCAGGTCATAATAATATACTGAATTTTTTTTGGAGGATGAAGCCCACATAGGTCTGAGACCTGTGCGTGGGTAATGAATTGGATGATGGTGATGAGTTGGATCTACAGTTTTAGGTGGGTTCCGAACCACCGGGAAGTGATTCTACAGCAGAGAACAGTCTTTTTTGCTGGCTAATCCAATCGGTCGCCGTTACAAAGATGGCCCAGGAGTTTCGTAGCTTGTCTCTGATTGAACAGTTACCTGCTACGGCACTCGGTTATCACAATCATTCATTCATTGATATAGTCAAAATACCACTTGTAAAAAACAACAGGCTTTTAGCCCAAAACTACTCAATTACTGAATTTTCAATAATCGCTCGCTGGCAATATGACAATGAAAAAGATTACTGTATTTGAATACTTTCTAACGTGTTATCAGGGCACACTCTGCGTCTACTATGACCTTCACATTCCCAGTTCATAGTCGATTGAAATCTTTATTGAGAATTTTGTACTCTACGTTCGTCATACAGGTGAAACTCAACAGGAGAAACCAGGTCATAATATGATACAGTGTTTCTCGTATTTCTCACAATAATTTTCTACCGAATTTTTCACTAAGGTAAGGCAATTGGACGGAGCTCTTGAAAGATGAGTTTCAATTTCTGTTTTTCAAATGTTGTGGTTTAGTCGTTAACGTAGAACCCATTACATTTATGAATAAGGAGAAGAAAGAATAGAAAGTAAACGATTGATGAAAAGAGAGGTGAAAGAAAGACAGCTGGGAAACGAGAGTGATGTTAGAAAAAGAGAAAGCATGATTGTGAGAGAGCAAGAGTGATCAATCAGTGTTGAGGTGTCTCTCCTTATTGTGAGTGGGTCAATACGTGACCTCCGAATCCATCAAGTTTCCTAATGACTCAGGACTCTGGTCCAGTTTGAGACTGATCTGTGAAGAGCTCAATCCGACTTTGCTGAAAACGTAGCCTACAGGAAGGGAATCTCCCAGAGGAAAATGATTCTTGTGGAAGAAATTCCCCGAGAGGAATTCTTTTATCAAAGCTATTTTTCATCTGAGAGGTGAATATTCTACAGCTTCCGCGGAGCTCAAGCTGGATTTGTGACCAATATTTTTGCAAATCCACACATGAATATGAAAATACATCTTTCTATTAGATTAGTGACCTATTCATTTTCCGTTTCAACAATCTTAATATCTTTAGGCTACCGATAGGTTCAAATGGGAGGTTAAAATTTTTATATTCTTAATATTTGAATATTATGATATCAAATTTTCAATTAGCATTGGAAGAAGAGCATTGAAAAAAATTAACTGAATATTAAATCCGGCAGAAAATGTAATTCAATTAAATAACACCAAAAATATGCAAATTAACAAATTAAAAATTTGTAACTCGACATCAATAAAATAAATATTGTTTAATAATCAATAACCGATATCCAGTACAGTATCATGCTTGCAAACCTAAGAATGTGTGAAAATTCACAGGATTACTTGTAAAATAAAAATAATATAGGGCCTAATAAAAAGTAACGGAAATATAACCTAACGGTGCCAATTATTCTATTATGTGTAGGATATCAGAACTGTTAGAAAGTACCAGTCCTCTCTCATTGAAACTCATAATTTTTTGTGAGGATTATGCATTCCTAGACAATTCACAACTACAAAAAGATTCCATATATCGATTTCTATGGATAGAATGAAGAACTCCCTTAATATTCTTATTTGATTAGAATACAAATTTGTGCCTTGCAAGCCTAAATCACGTTTTATAGACCTAAATCGTGCAACATGTCAACTATTGTGTACTAGGCTTTACTGATACAAGTATTCAAGTCCTTAAAAATAACTCGTTCAAAATAAACCCATTTATAAACAATTTCAATATCAATAACAATGATCTACGAAATCACCGAAATTGCAATTCATTTTGAAGACACCTGATGCCTTGCTTTCCATTATCTTTGTTTCTGGAAAAAGTCATCAATAAAAAAAGAATAAGAAGATCAATAATTATTTATGGTGTTATAAATCTTTTGACTGGAGAAAAATATTTCTATCGTCGGACAAAGTCACTACGATCAGCGGAAATCGTTCCTTAGATTGTTCAATCGTCCGTATCTTGATAAATATGCGCCAGGCCAAATTAACAGTGGGATGGGAAGCAAATAATAAAAATGAGGAGAAAAGAGAAAGGAGAAAGGGCGTGGAAAATTTCTCGCATCGAAGGGTGATTTATTGTCAACGAAAAATCGTTTCGGAAATGATGTGAAATTAAAAACTTCATCAATATTCTACATTTATTTGGTACTTTCAAAGTAAGTTTGAAGAGAGCACCGAAAATGACGAAAACTTGACGATTAAATTATTATCCAGTCCACAATAACCTATAATATCAATGGTTGTGCGGCCCTACGAGAACCAAGGCCTACAAGCTTGTTTTCAGTCAGCTCATTTGAACAATTTTATGATTTCTATAACAGGTTATTTGATTGTGGCTCATAGAGCTAATTTGTTTATCTATAATCGAACTAATTTGAAAAATAATCCAACTAAATTATAAAAGGACTATAATCGAACTAATTTGTTTGGAAGACGAATCATTTCTGCCTCATAGACCAAATCATATAGAGACTAGACCAAAATCACGTCTAATAGACCAACATCAAGCAGAATCTCTGCTGGTGGGGACTAGGTTTCACTGATGTATTGTTCAAGTCCATAAGAATAATAATATAAACTCATCTGTTTTGGTGTTCTAATTTCAAGATTAATAATAATGAACTACCACTGAAATATTTTTAGAGCACTGAAAAGACAACACTGTAAGATTTTAGTTTGGATTTTTTTAATTGTAACAGATACTAGACTACTGAATGAAATCTCTGCAAATTCAAAGAGATTAAATTTCTGTTTTGCAAATGCAAAGAGATTGAATTTCTGTTTTGCAAATACAAAGAGATTAAATTTCTGTTCTGTTACGTGACTGGTGATTTGAATCCCACTACTCAATGCATTTTCACAAATGATAAAATAATAGCCAGTTTCTGGTGTTTTCACAAATTGTTGAAGATGGCATTCTTGTTATGAATGAGGTGACTTGGTAGAAATTCAACGTTGGAAAACTTGTGATTTTGTAGGCTACTTGGATTCACAAATGGTGATTCAAAGCTTTGAAACAAGAAGAAAATTTATTGCTAGTTCGATTTGTATGGGTGTAATTCTCAGGTAATTTATAGAGAAAGAGAGAGAGCAATTGAGAGAGAGTTGTGTCTATAAAGTAATGAGAATCAAATTTTGATAGCTAGTCACAATTTTCTTTGAGAATTATGCATTACTTCTTTGCATCCCAATAAACTGCTGCTGTCCGCTACCATTAAAATGTCTCTATAATTCTACGATTTAATGTCTACGATTTTACGTCTTTCATCTTTGAACGCTTGAAGTTACAATCATCATTCAGAATTATCTATTATTTTTTCCATACCTACAAACTATTTTCATATTTCAATTTCCACATTGCTTTTATGTCTCCCGACTTTTATTTCCCAATTTATTATTATAAATGACAAACTAGCCCTGGATGATGCAACAGATAACGATATTAGCCTACAAAACTATAACTATTATTCAAACCGAAATAATACGAACAAATTAGAGGCTAGACAAGACAGCTGTGTTGTTTTGAAACAGGAAATGAAATATGGGAGAAAGAACAGCCATGACGATTATGAAATAGTGTTTCATTAATAATAAGATATGCTAAATAGCTTCGGAACCGGTTAAAATGCATCCAAACTGATGCCGAATAGATTACAGGCTTTGGGTCAAAGGTGACAGCCAAAGAAATTATGCATCAAGCGAAGGAGTTTTAGCATCGAAGACTTATTTATACAAATAGTGACATGATTTATCAACTAAACACTACGGGGTTCTCCCGGGTTTGTTGTGTAATCCTAGCAACTCTATTTTTCTTTGAAGTGTCTCTTACATAAAATTTAAGCTTTTTTATTTTTTTAAAGGTGAATTCCGGCATAATTCTCAAACCAAGGCTAAGCTTCACATTGTTTTTATTACAAATTTTATTAACTACCATTTTTGAAAAAAATTATGAAAAATATAAACCAAAAATAATGGTGTTACGGTAGTAAATTCTAGTTTTCTGCATTTGAATATTTATGTTTTGAATTTATTGCTGTAATGTATGGGCCGATTGATTCTAGGTGGAAAATAGTAGTTTTAAATTCTTGGATTTCTTATTCCTTAATGATTTGCGTTGTTAATATTAACATTTTATTGTAAATTCAACGACTTGCAGTCAGTTTCAAATTGTAAATAGTTGTTCTCACACTACTTGGCAGAACGTTTTCGAGTTATGGAAACTCATCCCGGAGTTTCCATTACTCGAAAGCGTTCGGCCAAGTGTGAGTACAATTAAAATGCACAATTTAAAACTGACTAAGTCGTTAAATTTACAATAAAATAGTAGTTTTCCTGTTTTAATAGAAGTAGTATTTGAATGGTTGAAAGTACAAATTAATGTCAGAGAGAAAACTGTGCACATTGATAACTCTTTTATTGAAGAAAAGTTCAAGATTATCAGTTCTAGATTATTTCTCAAAATTATTTTATTCAAATTTACAAGAATTCATAATGAAGATCAATGGAAAAAGAGTCAGAAGCAAAAGGTTGAGAAGGCAGTAACTTTGTAAGTTTGAAAAGCTGCTCTCCAACTTCGAAGAAAAGAACTTTACTACTGAACTCAAAATGAGATCTGATAAAAGTTTCATAATTGCCTTTTATAGGTCGATTATGGGTAGTTAATCTCACTTAGTAATTTGGCTATGATAATTCCACGCAGTAGAGCGTGTCACACTACAATTTTTTTTTAATCCTACCTAATTCACAATATTATATATAGCAAGCAATTGTTTTGATAAAATGTCAACAGAATGTTGCTAATTTATTTTAAAGACGTTGCTATTCATTGAACAATTTAAAAAAAAAGAGGTTTCTACAAAATATTGTTAATAATATTATATGTTGTGTTGTTAATCGTCATCAACTAAATTAACTATTGGCTGGTAACTGAGACCTCTAGAAAATTTGAATCTCTAAAAATTTGTAAATTGAATATCCTGCCGGTTTCTTCATCCACGTACCCTTAGATAGAAATTCGAGTCAAGTGCGCATGTCAATTTGTAGAAAAAATTTGGGGTAGTGAAAGCCGTGAGCCGTAGCAGGCATCTGTTCAGTTAGATAAAGATCAGCTACGAACTCCTGGGTCAACTTTGTAAGGGTGAACGATTGGATTGCCCAGCAAAAAAAATTCTATCTCTGCTATAAAACCACTTCTCGATGGTTTGGAACCCACCTAAAACTGTAGGTTCAACTCATCGATCACCATCATACAAATCACCACCCACGCACAGGTCTCAGACCTATCTGGGTTTCATCCTCCGAAAAAATATCAAGGGTTTAATTGACTGTAACTCTAAATAACTATGGTGGAAAATAAATTTATTGAACAGACAGAATATAATGATTCCCGCAAAACTTTATAATACATTTCCCTGTAGTAAATAAATCACTTTCCAGATTCAACTTCTTGTGTAATAGACAATTCTTTAGCGAGCTGTCACATTGTGCCAAGACGCGAGCGACTATTATGTCTTGAAATGAGAAAAAAAGCCCCACTAAAAAGTAAAACCGCCACGCGACGGACCAGCGCGCCACGCCACTACGGTGCAAAACAAAAGGCCGGTTTTCAGACAAGACAAGCCGAAACATTCCGGAAGCGTGTTGACAAATTACTGGCCAGACCAAATTGAATAGACTAGAAACAGAGAGTGCGAATGAGAGGGTGAGTGTTGTACAGAGAAAGATTAGAGGAAGATTGAAAGAGACAGACTAATAGAGCAAGAGAGTAGAAGAGTGACAAAGAAGGAAGGGTGAGTAGTAGAATGTAGTTCACAACAGCAATAATAAACACGTGCTGGGCAAACCATTGTACAAGTGAAAGTTCGCCAGTTTGAATATTATTTGGACTACCTGCTCTTTTTATCGTGACATGAGAATCTGTGAGATAAAATTGAAATACTGGTACATCATCTAAGCTACAATAGTCTTCCGGATCACTTATTCTTCGTAATTTTGTTTCGTAATTGTCGTAGCCTCCCTGAGACAACCTGATTTAAGCCAGGCGCACGTTGAGATGTCGGTGGCGCAGAGCAGAGCAGAGCAGAGCAGCACAGTTTCTGTGTCCCATGCGTTTACGGGACGATAACAAACTGTCCCACCGACAAACTGGTCCATTTCAATTTGCACACTGCCGACAAACTGTCCCAACGACAAACCATCCCACCGACAAGCTGGTCCACATTCCATCTGAGTGGTACAGTTTGACGCTGCATGCAAACGACAAACTGGTCCAAATTAGTTTTGGTCAACGAACGACAACCTGTCCCACCGACAAGCTGGTCCACATTCCATCTGAGTGGTTAAGTTTGACGCTGCATGCAAACGACAAACTGGTCCAAATGAGTTTTGGTCAACGAACGACAACCTGTCCCACCGACAAGCTGGTCCACCTGAGTGGTTCAGTTTGACGCGTCGCGTAAACGACAAAATTGATCATCGATATATCCTAAATATCGATTGTTGAAAGTTGCCTTCAATACATCGATATTCCATCATCCAAGGTCGACATTTCGATATATCGACCATATTTAATTATATCGATATTTTTTAATTTCGTAACAAGTCGTCATTTTCAAGCAAGGTTCAAACCATATTAGTTTTGCCTTGACCAAAAAGAATACGAGAAAAACTACACTTTCAGACCCGTTTGTGCATCCTCTATTGTTAGATCATTGTAAGAAAGAGACATACAATATACAGGCATGTTGTCAAGGGTCTTATCATAACACATAACATCTATAATGATAATAAGATGATACATATAACATCTGTAATGATGATATTTTGATTCGGGCTACTGCACAAGCATAAGTTAATGTCAATGCATAATGCAAATGCTTATTTAAAAATAGTGGATTATGCCATCAAGAGAAACTTAGGCTAATTTTATGATACAATTTGTTTAGGACTAGGCCTACCTATTGTTAGTTTTATTTGTCTAAAATGCAGCGAGGAGCCCTAAAAAGGCTATGATAGACTACAAGCAACAGATCAGTTTTACAGCTGTTTCTTCCATAGACCAATGTTAATGCAATTTAAATTTCGAAACACTATTCCATTAATATCAAACTGTCATTACACGTTAACAAGCTATAGGCCTAATTTATTGTAATAGGTTCGATACATCAATACTACTGTTAATATGCATACCATCTAAAAAGGTTCAGATTTTAGCCGCTAGATCGCATTCTAGCGTTGCTCTTCTAGCACTCAATTCAAAGTATATTTGTTTCGATATTTTGGAAGGCAATTATAAATATTTCCGAATAGTTAGCTGCCATCACTGAAGTATTGTAGGCTATAGTATTTAATTAAGTTAGTTTACTGGGAATTGGGTGGTTCCAATGAAACTCCCCTTATTATATTGAGTATAAAGAGTTACAGACTTATTATTGAGTAGGGTAGACCCAGTGGCGGATACAGAATTTTTTTTGGGGGTGGCTGGATGATGGTAGTGTGGGGGGGGGGGGTAGAGGTGTACTGAATACAAGTAATATTGTGAAAGCTTTTGAATTTTTCGTAATCAATCATACCCAAACTATAACTATTCATATTAAATATTATTGGGAATTTACTAGTGCTTTGAACCGTATCAGAGATATAAATTACTTTAAATTTAATGTATATTGGAAAATTTAGATTGACTTATGGCTGAATCTGGTGAGTTCAGCAGTTTGTCAAGGAACATAGTATCATTCCGGTATCACGGTCATAATATTCAATTTTTAAGAATAAAAATCAATGTGGGAGCTTTAACTAGTTACAAATTTTTCAATTAACTAATGTTTCATCTAGATTTAATAGATAAATTTTGTGTGAATTCCACACTGTAAAAAGAGATGTTTTCTAAAGCTTTTATCTGACGATTGACGATTAGTTTTCCTCTTATAGAAATATGGGATCTGAGGTCACTCCCCCAGAAAAGTTTTGTATACTCTCTTTGAGAAATCACTTAAAATGCTATCAGATCCATATTATATATAAGTAAACCCAATGCAAGCGTTGTATCTGGAATTTTTCCACAATATAACCTATATCAGTAGTTGGTGATCACTCGTTTACCGAACACTGTGATAGAATGATGAAAAAAGATTGGTTTGATATGTTAATGTAGTTCATCATTACTTTTCATTAAAAGAAAGTTGGTACAGTCGTGATTAAATTACTGCAATTTCATGTTGCACTACTTTTTCTATTCAGCAAGTACTGTGCCCGGCACAAAAAATCTAAACACTTTGTGTTGATTGGTTGCAGGAAATGTAAATGTAACTAAGACATTATACAGTAAAACGTTAACATATTTCATACAATTGAAGTCTTCGTAGTGGAATTAGGTAATTCAAGCTAATAAATATTTTACGAGCATCAAACTGATTATATTGGTAAAAAATTTACTCTTGGAGGTTTTGGGGGGGGGGGGGGCTTCAGCCCGAAAGCCCCCCCTCCCGTAAATCCGCCACTGGGTAGACCTAATACAGCGTCTACCTTTGGGACTCATGGCTCATGGCCATTGCTATTTGCCCAAGTAGTCTACTATGTTGAAAATAGTTAACATTGATCAAAAATAGTAATAGTAAAGTTAACCCAAAAAAGGGTAAAATGCTAGTACCGGTATACAATAAGACTGTATAAAAATGAAGTTAGTATTCGATGATCCATGATAAACTACGATATAAATAATAACTTTTTCTTTAATTACTGACATGCAGTTTAAAAAATGTATCACTTTTCATGCCAGTAGGCTAATATGTGGAAAAGTGAAAAAAAATTAAGTACCGTATTATAATATCGTTAGTATTTTTTTGTTAATTTCGATTATTTTATAGAACTTGTTGCGTATTGTGTAGAACACTATGTGAAATACAACAATAAGTGTTGGAGAAAAGCCCCAAAAACTTGTTTGACTGAAGATTTTCATTATATCAGAGTGAAGAGTTATTGAAAAATATATTGGATATTGACGCAAACACTATTTTTTTAGAACACTTTGGTATTTGCAACACTCTTGCATTTTTCATAATGTTCTATGCAATTTTTCTCAGTATTAGAACGTCTTCTAATTAAAGTATGTACAATAAACTTTATAGGAAAAAATCAAAATCTAAAGCATCTCATCCCAATTTAGAAATATATTTTAAATGAAGGCTTATGTCCAAATCCACAATTCATTTCAGTTTTCCAATCCAAAAACTGAAAAAAATGCTATGAATTAAGGACGTAGCCTACTGACTTTTCCAGTTTACTATTAATTTCAATATTCCAGTTAGTAGCCAAAAATACCATATTAGTTATCTTGTGTTGACTAATGCTAGCAATAAAGAATTGTATTGAAGGTCAGAATTGGCGTGTTTCCATAACTATATATATAGTTTTAACAGTGATATAGCTATGTAAAATACAGAATGTACTCATTGTATCAGCAATGTAATAGTATCCAGAAGAAGAAAACTATAGGTATCATAATATATCATTGAAATGTGAAAGATGAGATGATAGTAATACAGGGCATTCTTAATCATTTGATCCGAATGCACTTCAATCACCAACTGTAAAGGGAAAAGGAGGAATGATGATGTTAATAATAATAGTATTTAATATACATTTAATAAAATATAAATATACATTTCAATAATAAAATTTTCAAAAAGTAGTTTTGCTGAGTATTTTTAATAGCAAAATATACAAGCATATATACATTAAAATGCAACAAAGAATACCACACACACATGGGGGGCTATCAAGGTTTTAGAAAAGAACAGAAGGTCTTGAGGGGACTCTGAATATCTTGCTTTGGGGCTCAAGGCTCTTAATCTGGCACTGAACTGAGAGAAATCCACGCATTGAAGAAAAAAGTTACTCTTGACTTTTTTCCAGCAGATGAAATGACCTTAACTACTTCCAATAATTATTAAATAACCTATCATGAACGAGAACATCTATCTATTTCGCGTAGGGCCCTGGAACTCACAGAAACTTTGAATTTTCAAATATTTTAAAGTAGAAAATCCCTTAGACACTTATAACCTCGAGTAAATAACAATATTAGATATTTGGAACAACATAAAAAGTTCTTAAAGGCCAACCTAAAATTAGGGTTACCCCATACTAAAGTAATAATTCTAATCTTCCAATTACAGTGTTCAAAACATTATTCAATCATTATCTAGCGTGCAGCAATTTGTTCTATAATATCTGCATATCAATCTTTGATCTCAAGAGAAAGCATCAAGCATGTGTGCATCATTATAATAATTATAAATATTCATTATTGAGTTATATAGTGTCTAAAGATGGGAAGCTATGTGAAAAACTACATATTATTTTTTTAAATAATTTTTAATGATTGTGCATTAGAGGATTAGAGCAGAAATCAAACACTAAATGACAGAAGTAGAGACGAGTCAAGCGAGTACCGCAAAGATCAAAGAAAAATAATAATCCAGCAAATTGAGAATTCCGGTGCCGAGCAGCCACCTGAGGATGTTTTATACATGGTCATCCATACATCGATTGTATGAATGTTTGATGTGGCTCGGACTTTATTGTTGTATTTTCTATAAATACACCTAGCTAGGTAAGAGATTGGAAAAACCCAGTTGTTGAACTAGACACAGGTAGCAGATCCATGCGGCTAAAAGAATACAACACGACCCAATTGTTAACATATCCACTGTTCTGAGAAACTTTCATAAACGAACTGATGCCTAACGATCCATGCAACAATTATTACTGACCGATGGCCCACCATTGAGCTTTCTCCAAATTCTTGGTAGTAATTTAGAAAGAGACACTTCGAGTTACAAATAATTCAGATCTAAATTTAAAACTAAATTAATTAAAAATCGGAGGAAGGAATCAGTTTCCTTTTTACTTCTGTATTACAGAAAGTACAAAGTACTTTATTTCTATATTACAAGCGTATCGGTGGGGAGGGGGGGGGGGGGTGATTGCATGTAATGAATACTTTTCTGTGAGCGGAAAGTCCAAAGACCTTATCCAAAAAATTTACCTTCCGAAATAAGGTTTTAAAGCATTTAAAAAATATGTTTTGACACTCATCTAGAGAAAAGTGCAATAAACATGGAAGGTGAGTGAAAAAGGCCTAAGCAAAACAAAAATTGAAAAAAATGAAAAACCAATTTTTGTTCTGAAATTAAATTGTTAAATTTTTATCACAAAACATAATGTCGACTAATAGTACAGACAAAGATCAAAGGTTCAAGTGTAGATGCTGAAGCTTGAAGCTAATTTTTCTCAGTGCCGGATTAACCCTGAGACAAGAAAAGCAGTTGCTTTGGGGCATCGGCCCTCAAATAAGGTGTCTCAGAGGCCTAAGCAAAACAAAAATTGAAAAAAATGAAAAACCAATTTTTGTTCTGAAATTAAATTGTTAAATTTTTATCACAAAACATAAGGTGGACGTATGAAACGTCATGAAATTAATACATAGTCTCATATAGTAGAAAGGCTAGCAGTTTAGTGAATCCACACTTCCAAATTTTTGTCAATACAGTTTTCAAGAGGTATATTACGATCACAAATTAATGCAACCAACGAATGGTCATTTAAAAAAATTAAAGTTATTAAAAACTCTCACTTTCGACAATGGCACAAAACAGATCAGTTCTTCTTTCTATTACAGACCTATATCTGCATGGTTATTGAGAATGATGTGCTCTAAAACTTGAAATTTAAATTAAATTTTCAGTATTATTTTGTGAAATATGGGCGCTTAAAGCTTAAATTTTCCTTTTTTGGGGCACGACATCTTCCCTACAAGTTGATATAAAATCTTGATAATTTATTTATCATTCAAACTTATAAAAATCACATTTTTATTCTATATTTGAACTAACAGTTTAGTTTCTTCTTAGGACTTGTTTAAAGTCCTTATTTTCAAGTTAAAAAAATGATGTTTTTATTGCAATAGAATGAATGCCATATTATTATCAATCTCTGATATACTTTTTAATCATTATAAAAATTATCAAAAGTTCATATAAACTCGTAGGGGAGAATACCAGTCCCAAATAGCAGACAATTACAACTTAAACGCCCATATTTCACAAATTAGTTGTAAGAGAATTTTTCTTCTTAGTTGAGTGAACAACCATTGTGTGGAGAATTTTTTTATTGCGGATGACTCTCACATGAGGCCGAGGCTTGAGCGTGGGTAATGAAGTAAAATGATGGTGCAATAATACCAGGCCTAGAACAGGAATTTAACTTGAGTCCATAGAGTTGGAGTAATAGCGTCGTCGCAGCAAGCAACTTTATGAACTACTGCACGCCGGTCGCTTTGCATATTTGGCTTATTCTCATGTTCACTATTTGTTTGTTTTATTTCTTCAAGCAAATAAATTTTAAAAATTTATGTGTTTTAAGTTTAGATGCACAAAATTCAAAAATACTTTAATTATATGCAGCAAATATGCATATAAATTAAAATGCAACAAGAAATACCGCACAAACATGTAGGGTTATCCAGGTTTAAGAAAAGAAAATAACGGTCTTGGGGGGCCTCTTTGCATATCAGGATTAAGAACCTTTGTGCCTCAAGGTTATTAATCTGACACTGATTTTTCTGTATATTAAATAAGTCGATATTAGAATAGGTATATTTCCACGAGCTTCTCAAAAAACCTTTTATCTCTAGCGTCACCATTCATGTTAAATTATTATTATATAGAATTATTTGCCGTGTTATGTCCCCGTTGCTTTTCACACTTTTCTTAAACGATTTAAGTCGGGTTTGTAAATCGGGGAAGAGTTGATCAACTCTCTTTTCTATGCGGATGATGTGGTTTTTATGCCCGAAAATGCACAAGAATTACACTCAATGATAGATGGATTGAAAATAAATTGCATTAGGTGGAATATAATGGTAAGTATGTAAAAATCTGAAATATTAGTTTTTAGTAGTTTTTTGGAAGTAGCCCAGAGGTGTGCAAGATAGTTTCCACACTCACCGGTGCAGCCAGATCCTGTAGTGAGTGTGGACTGTCTAGCATAGAGCTTCAGCATTGTTTCAGTGGACTTGGAATACTAATAGAATTTTTGAGCCAGTGAGGAAAGCAATCGCAACCTACCTCACTCCTCGTTTTCGAAAGTCCTCTCTTTGGACCGAGACAATAATTATTGGTGTTGAGGTCTGAAGAGTCTCTATGCCGGAATCGGCTAAGGGACTGAACATACATACATTAATACAAACATACATACGTACATATTTTATACATAGAAGAGGGGGGAGACAATTGGTGAGAGATAAGCGGTATTATGGTGAGGAAGTACCGTAATGGATATTGTCGATAAATATAAATATTTAGGGGTATTTTTCTCTTTAAGGTTACTTTCTCGTCACTTACCGCACAGTCTAAGAGTAAATTGACAGCAACCACATTTGGAATTAATAGCGTGTGGCGTAAACTCATTTTAAAGATGAATCACCTTCATCAATGGAGTGGGTACGGTAATCTTTGAGGTGATAAGTAGGCCTAGGGCAGTCGTCATTTATTGTATCAATCTTTACAAAAGTATTAGAACTATCGTACATTAACAGACAAATAAGCCTAGACTATTTATTGAGAACCTTGAGCCAAAATATAATTCTCATAGAATAGTGTATGAAAAAAAAAATGTATTTATGCCCATAAAGTCAGGTCCGGCGCAAGGAATTTTTTATTGGATAGGGAAACTTATTTTATGAATACTCCTTGTAATATCGATTTCCACAATACATCAATTATTGAAGAATCGATATCTCCAACACACCGATTATTAAAGAATAGGTAGTTCGATATGTTGGTATATCGATAGCTTGGCCAGATAAATATATTGAACATTTCTTCAGTGAACGACAAACTGTCCCACCGACAAACTGGTCCACATTCCAGAGTGGTACAGGTTGACGCTGCGCGTAGACGACAAACTGGTCCAAATCAGTTTTGGTCAACGAACGACAACCTATCCCACCGACAAACTGGTCCACATTCCAGAGTGGTACAGGTTGACGCTGCGCGTAGACGACAAACTGGTCCAAATCAGTTTTGGTCAACGAACGACAACCCGTCCCACCGACAAACTGGTCCACATTCCAGAGTGGTACAGGTTGTCGGTGCGTGCACACGACAACCTGGTCCAAAAAATCTGGACCAGGTTGTCGTTGGTATGCTTTGTCGTTGGGATGGTTTGTCGGGGTCCCGCGTTTACTATGCTCCGCTGTAGGAGCGCAGAAATCACGCGCACGTTGGCGCGCAGGGCAGGGCAGAGCAGGGCAGAGCAGCATTGGTCTGTGTCGCACTTGTGACAGAGACACAGAAACTGCGCCGCTCGTGCACTCGTCACTACGTTATTTTGTTGGTGTACTAAAATCTCTCAATATGGAAGAACAATAATTGTTATTGATCGAGTTTTTCTTCAGTTCCCACAGGCCTTTGGGCGTTACAGCCCTCTGAGACAATTAAAGGTTTAATCATCTGGTGTACTTCTTCAAACTCTTCTCGACTAAGACGACAAACATTTTTAAACTGTTCTTGTGACAGTTCTTTTTTCATTGCGAATGCCCCATTGGTATTCCGTTTTTTCAAGTAGTCACTTTTCCCTCGCTTTGTCCCCTCTTGACCTCATGTTTCAATCAAGATGGATGATAGTTTATTTTTTTAATCTTATTAATCCACAGTAAAGTAAAAATTTCTTTGTTTGTTATAATATTGAAAAACATTGAATTGGCCTATATGCTAACAAATGTGAATAAGGAGATATTTTTTTTTTTTTAGTTTATTGAGAGTTATATTTTAGTTTGTTGAAAGATATTTTCAGTCCAGGGTAAAGTTATTTGGTTAAGCGACTCACCCCTCAGCACAAGCTTGGCTTAGAGAGGGGTGAACAATCTTTTTTTTTCATTCTTAAATCATTTTTAGTTTAATATCCTATATTTATTTTGTCTTGAATATTCTATAATTTTATTTTATTTATTTTTTATTTGCTTATTTAAAAAATTAAAGTTTATTTATTTTATTGTATACTTATACATTTTGCACCTTGGAATGTATTTTTGTCATATAAAAATGTATTGTGCATTTTGATTGGCTGAATAAAAAATTATTATTCTTATTATTATTATTATTATTATTATTATTATTATGTACAGCAATAGCAATGAATCGAACTCCGTATCCGAATCTGACTCTGACCTTTGATCAAGAAATCTTGAAAAAATGTTGACAAACACAATACACCTCAAAAAGCACATCCACCTGCGTCGCACTGTAGAATGAAACTGCCTCCCAACATGCGCTTTAAACTGTACGACACGTTTCTGCCCTGCTCTGCTCTGCCCTGCGCGCCTGTGTCGCACTGCTCAACGTGCGCCCCATCTTACACGTTGGTGACAAACTACATTTTTTTTACCAAATTAATGTATCTATTTGAACATAAAATAATTAAATTCAATTTTTTCAATAAAGTACACTAATCATCAACCTCATTCGAATGTAACGAAAAAAAAAATATAACGTGTCGCTTGATAAAGTAATCTCTTCAACGCCAAAAACTTGAAATAATGGGACGTACAAAACACTGATGATAGATATATTTTCCAGAGGGTTATTGTGTTCTGAGTTGAATAGTTTCAGTATAAGCTAGTACCTATATCAAAGCAGTCTATGCAAAAGAATAACAGTAGTAGGAATAGTATTAATCGATAATGGTATTCATGAAAATTAAGAGTCTTATATTAATAAATTCAGAAAATTCTTAAAAATTATATTAAATGAAAAATGTTCTTTTTTGCTCCTGATGACACCCACGTGAGTCTGAGGCTTGTGCGTAGGTAATAAGGTGGATGATTAAATGCCAGGCTGAACTGGTATCGAGCCCGTGACCGCAGGAGTAGCAGTCAGTCAGTGTCTAATCAGAGATAAGCGCTCTAACCGATAACACCACTGCGGCTGCCTTTACATTGAATGTACAATCGCGTTTTTGGAATAACTATAAGTCATTTCTCTAGAACTGCATTGAGCCCAGTCAATAAAGGTTTTATGTCGCAAGTAATTGGTGAACAGCTGAAACTCTCCCAGGTGTTAGACCACAGTAAATTTTCATTCTTAGATTTCTTCTTGCTATGGATGATAACATTGGATCTGCGTTGCCGATATTAACTTTTTATTGTAAATTTAACGACTTCCAGTCAATTTTAATTGTGAATAAATAATATTTCTACTCACTTTTGGAATCATTGTGGTTTTTCTAGAATGTGATAGAAAAGTTTGTGTGATTTAAAATGTAATTGTTCATTGAGGATGTACTGTTTATTGTGTGTGGTGTGTTTGTATCCCTAAAATTGTTCCCCTGAAAATATATTTTCATTTCACTATACATTTATTATTTTTACTAGTTAAGGTTATAATTGTAAGAATGGTTGACACAACTCTATCGTAGTTAGTCAACTCTAAAAATGTACTTTTCTCATAATATATTACTTAGGTTATTTTTGAAAGAGGCTGGATCTCAAGTGTATGTGAGGTAAATGTGCTCATGAGTAAATAATGATACAAAAATGTCATTTCGAGATCAGGAATCAAACCCACGTCTGTCGGACTACGACACGACGGTCGCCAAGTGATTGTCAAGTTTTTGGAGTTGGCAATACCGGAAGAAATTTCTTAAAAAATATTTTCCTAGATCAGATAGTCTGTCCAGATAATTTGCGAAGTTTGTTTGGGCGATGTCTCAATTAATTGGAGTACATGAACTGAACACGAAAGCTTTTCTCTTGATCAAATAGAAGGAAAGGTCACTTTTCAAACAAGATCAACCCCCGGGCAAACTTCCGGATAAAAACATCGAGTGCGGCAGAAACTTTGCCGACGATAGATAGGAAAAGTTAGTCTCATTGCTGAGAACGGCGACATCATAGTCAATCAGCTTTGCCAGTCTGCTTGGATGAAGTTGGAAAATGTTTCTCTCTACAAAGTACATAGCAGCTTTTCGACTTTTTATGGAACCAACAAGCCTTCTTCAGCCAGAAAGATGGCTTGTCTCATAATTTATTATTACTCACTCTTTTGCTGGAGCAATAATGAATTATTAATCACTAAGCGAACCGTCCTCACCTTTATTCCCGTCAAAATCAGAAAATAGTTTCCAAAAGAAGTTCAAACTCTTGTGAGTGATCATTGAGTCGCACACTTCAGAAGGTAATCAAATGGTAAAAAAGTGCACCAGATATATTCATAAAAATTAATTATTATCAGTACAATATTATGAAAATATTACTTGAATTTTTACAACAAATTCTCAAAATGGCTGCCTTGCTCAGTACTGAATGCATGAATTTTATGCTTGATTTTCTACTCTTGAGAAAACGAATCAACAAAGCAGTAAACTCAACAGTACTAGAGATTTGATGTAGCTTGTATCCATTTCAGTAGAGTTCAGATTTGTTGTCGGTTATACCAAATACATTTACAAACATTAATTATTATTTCTACAATATACACAAATTACTTGAATTATACAACAAATGATCAAAATGGCTGACTCGCTCAGTACTGAATGCTTGATTTTCTGCTCTTGAGAGAACGACTCAACAAAGCAGTAAACTCAACAATACTACATACTTGATGTAGCCAGTATCCATTTCAATAGTGTCGAGATTTGTTATCGGTACTGGATGAGATGTTATCTTGCAAAAGACATCAAAATTAATTCAATGAAACTACTATTTAAAGACACGTTTATTTACGTGCGCGACTTTAGGATCCCTCTGTATTAAACCATCAAATAACTGATGTACAGAACGCCATAAGGTTCAGTGGCTATATCTATATAATACTTTAATACTTTTTTTGAGGATGAAGCCCTCATAGTTCTGAGGCCGTTGCGTGAGTAATGAGTTGGATGATGGTGATTTATGAATTGAACCTACAGTTTTAGGTGGGTTCCGAACCACCGGGAAGTGATTCTATTCCCAAGCAAAGGTCTGAGACGTTTGCGTGGGTGATGAGTTGGATAATAGTGATTGAAGAGTTGGACCTACAGTTTTAGGTGAGTTCCGAATCACCGGTAAGTGATTTTACTCCCTCGCAATTAGATCCCTACTATTAATCAACAATCCCTAGACGCGTTGAGTGAGAGGATTTATTAGAGTTTGAGCAAAACTATGCCTCAACTTGCTCTAAATCGTATAAATAAAAGATGCTATAGGTATAGAGCAAGCTCAGACAGAGTGGCCAGGATCAAACTAGTGACATCGTTATAATAGTTTAGGGTAAATTCTATTATCCACGGCTACATTATAAAGTGAAAATAATAGGTTAGAAAGTGATGCCAATAAAGCTTAGTTTGTTTCATGGATAGCAAACTGGTTTATAATGAAGCTAGTTTAACACTATTGTCACTTTTTAGAGCAGGAAATCAAACCAATCAGAACAAAATTTCTTCAAAACAATGTTATGCATTAGTCAAATCTGCTGATTCAAACGTTTCGAAATCCATTTGAATTTATTTCAATTCAGAACCTAACAACAAACACGCATTCTAGGTTGTGATAGTGTAGGTAAGTTATCCGATTGTTTTTGAGTTAAATTAAACCAAATTCTCAAGCATTATTGTAATTATTATTATTATTAGACGTAAAACTCCCAAAGTGGAAGACGCTGAGTAAAGATTGTTCATTTTTTGGACTTGTTCTTCTTGTTGGCCCATCAGCTTTTCATTTTTTGGGCGAATCCAGCTTTTCTCTCTCCATTTTGTTCCAAATCTTGGAGGTTTTGTCTCTGGTATAACTTCCCATTTATAAAGTTTTTTCTATTGTAAATTTCTTTGTTGGTTATTTTGGCCAGTACTAGGTCTTTTTCAACATTTCGTATCCATTCTCCTACATTGACAAAACATTGTTATTATTATTATTTGTACAATATACACAAATTTAATTACTTGACTTTTTACAACAATTGCTCAAAATGACTGCCTCGCTCAGTACTAAATGCAAGAATTTAATGGTTGATTTTCTGCTCTGTATTGTTGTGTTGTTTTATCTAAGTTATGTTGGTAATCATAGATAAAATATTGTATGCAACGATTGCACTTTCCTATAAGCCACAAGTGAGATGTTTAGGACACTTGTTTCACTTGTGGATTGAAAGCAGTAAAATACAATCATTGCATTAAATGCTATTCACCCAATCAGTCACGCACAAGCTTAAACCACAACGACTTGAAGTTATCCAAATTACGTAATGTTTGTTTCACTGCTACATATTTCAACCACACATCTGCCAAATCTACCACATGTGGTGCATTTTATAGACTAAAAGGCATACACTGTATATATGAAATTACAAACACTACATGCATTGTTCGTGTTGAATTAAAAGCGTAGAGATAAACACAAGAACTAAACAGGAGAAAGTGAAACGGTGAACCGGTTGGACGTGTAACCTGCTGACCGCTTGTTGTCTCATAGCATAGCATGAACTGGTTCCTATTATATTTTCATAGCGCAGTGTTTGGATTTTTAACAATGAGAATCTTGTGCGTAATAAGTTCCCGTTCTTTATTTTGACATATTGTTCCGCACTGCATGTTACAGTTAGCCTATTGTCACTTTATAATACAAACAGACCTGTATTATAGTAGAGGAAGAATGGACCTATACCACTATAATAGGAGTAGGTGGATTAGGCTTATGATCCATCTGAAACCTTAGCCCCTTAGTTCGATCATAGCCCCACAATCTATTTATTTATTTTTTGTTTTATTCTACACTTGAGTGACTGCCTAGTTACTTAATAGATGGAGATCAATACTATGTATTGCTTCATGCTAATGATGCCTACATGAATATGAGACTTCGTGGATTATGAGAAGAATTATAACACACAATAACCTAGGCTGAACGGGAATCAAACCCGTAAAGTAAAGTAAATTCGTATGGCTTTTCGTGGTGGGGAGACCCCTACGGGTCAAACCCGTAACCATCAGTCAGTCAGATTGTTATCAGAAATAATCCCCTAACCGTTCATCTATTGCCACCACTGCCATGATCCCATAATTGAAGAATTCAAGAGATGGAAAAACAATATTAATAAGAAGGAATATATGGATATTAGACAAATATTTCCACGAAAAACAGTAATAATTTTTTTAATCGATTATTTATACATGTATTGTTTTTCATCATTGGGAAGGAAAAAAGAAAGATTAGCACTATTAAAAAGGAGAAAAAATCTAGTGTTCTACAAATTTAAAGATTTGGCAGCCCTGGTAGCGCAGTTGGTTAGAGCGCTTGTCTGTGATTAGATAAGACCAGAGACAAAGCATTCAAGCATTTAATGTAACGTTATCGTCTTTGATAAGTCTCTGGCTGGCTTCGTTTCCTGCAGCCTTGGATTCGAATCTCATTCAGTCTCCGTCATCATGCACCCATTACTCACGCACAAGTCTCAATAAGACATGCAGGCATCATCTAACAAAAAATGATATAATAGAATGGAGAAGAGAAAGAAAACGCTTTGAAATACCTAAAGCCTTAACTTCACAAGCTACTCGCTGGCAGATTTACAATCTGATTGTCTATTCGTCCAGTGTATTTTGTTCATTAGATGATCACACTGGTGGAGTTTACAATCAGATTGTAAATTCCCCGGCGATTAATTTGGAATCTCACTTAATTTAATCGACGCTTAAACCGCAGAAAAGATAAAAATGAGAGAAATGGAGTAAATTTCCCGGCGGTTAATTTGGAGTGTCACTGTAATCGACCATCAAATTGTGAGAAAGACAAAAATAAATGAGAGAAATGAAAATGAGAGCAAGCAAGAAGTGAATGAATGAATAATAATCAAAATTATGGGAGGAGAAGTAGAGGTAGAAGAGGAGGAGAAGAAGGAGGAGATTGAGAAGGAGGAGTGGAGGTAGAAGAGGAGAAAAAGAAGAAGAAGAAGAAGAAGCGGAAGAAGGAATAATATGGAAATGAGATGATGCGATAAGAAAGAGTAGAGATTTTGAAGTGGGAGAGGGGGTGGAGGAGGAGGAGAAGGAGAAGGATGATGAGGAGGAGGGCAAAAGGAAGAGGAAGAGATGGAAGAGAAGGAGGTGGAGGAGGAGGAGGAGAAGGAGGGCAAGAGGAAGAGGAAGAGAAGGAGGAAGAGGAGGAGAAGGAGGAGGAGGAGGAAGGCAAGAGGAAGAGGAAGAGAAGGAGGAGGAGGAGGATGATGATGATGAGGAGGAGGAAAACAAGAGGAAGAGGAAGAGAAGGGGGAGGAGGAGGAGGAGATGGAGGAGGGCAAGAGGAAGAGATGGAAGAGAAGAAGGAGGAGGAGGAGGATGATGATGATGATGAGTACGAAAACAAGAGGAAGAGGAAGAGAAGGGGGAGGAGGAGGAGGAGGAGGAGATGGAGGAGGGCAAGAGGAAGAGGAAGAGATGGAAGAGAAGGAGGAGGAGGAGGAGGATGAGGAGAAGGGCAAGAGGAAGAGGAAGAGAAGGAGGAAGAGGATGGCAAGAGGAAGAGGAAGAGAAGGGGGAGGAGGAGGAGGAGATGGAGGTGATGGAGGAGAAGAAAAAGGAACAAGAAAAGGAACAAAGGGCTCTTCAATATCTAGAAACGTTAAAGATAAAACTTTCTTGAATACCGATTATACATTCTACGGCGTTGTTTCATTTGAAAAAAATTTAAGTGGAAATTATTTCGAACGGACATGTCACATTCCACAGCCACTTGATAAATGCGAAGCGAGGTCTCGCCAGACAGGTGAGCACAAGTGGAAGGGGTGAGGGTGGCTAACAGGGCGGAAAGGCTCGGTATCAAGTAGGGGAAGCGCAATGAATTTGAAATCTCCACCATTCATTTGAACAAAAGTTTTTAATAGGAAAAGTTGGAGCGTCAAATTGGTTTCAAGTGAGCTGAGAGCAAATCCTGGAAAACTTTTGTGATCCTGTTATGAAATTATATTTCATAGCCTTGGCAGTTCAATTTCTGCAAAAAGACCATCAATGTCTGCCTTTGCTTTGCGATTCAACGCGTTCTTAAAACGACGATGGATCTGAACAGTTTTTCAATTAAAAGTGGATTAATTGCGCGAGGACTTCTGAGGACCTCTGGAAGAGGAAAGGCACGCGGCTAAACATGCGTTTTGTCACGTGCTGCACCTGATAGGTTCCAACTTTTTGGGGAACGATTGTTGAACAAATAATGAATGCTTTTCATTATTAAAGCCATTCATTATTGTCAAACGGGAAAGTATCATTTTTCATTTCTATTCCCTTAAAATCGAATTACACAGAGAAATAAAGTTATAAAGGCAGGGCTACATAATACCTGTATACATCAGTGTACATAATAATATACAAGATAATTGATAGAGTAAAACTGAAAATTTAATAAATTCAATCCATTCCTAGTCGGGTGCAAGTTTGGCCCAAATTTTAAAATTCAACAGACATCTGTGATGTGTTCCATCATGAAATATTTGATGAACAATGTAATAAATAATAACTCGATTGGGAGGTTTGGTACACGGTGTTTTTTGGATTTTAATGGAAGGAGTCCGTGGGAAAAAGTGAGGAGGACTGAGATTTTATGGAGGGGATCCGTGGGCCACAGTGGGGGGGCTGGGTGTTACTGAAAAGAATTTTATTTTTTTATTGGCAGGCTTTCATTTCATAACACCAAGGAATTGTATATTATTGATCCTTCTTGTGGGCTCATTCCCGCGCCCAGGCAGTAATGCCTATGTATAGGAATAATTAATCCATTTCGTATTTCTTTTCATCCTTTAGTGGTAGTAGTTTGTATTTATTTCTTTGCTAGTAACACTTTTTTAAATTTTACACTGAAAGTTTGTTGTACACATTATTTTTTGTTTGAAATAAATTTGAATTTGAATTTTGAATATAAAAACTAACACTGTATTTCCATTTGAATAATTATAATGTTCATAATTTAATTAGAAATACAGTGTCAGTTTTAATATTAGATTGTTCAACAATATTTCTCTCAGAAAGAGTGAAATATGCAAATATGTGTTTTCTGATAGTGTCCTAATAAATCCCGAATAATTCCCTTGTGTGTGGGTAATGAGGCAAATGATGATAATGAGGAAATTGATGGAAGACTACAGTTCAAGTTTAGTTACGATCAACCGGTTAAGTGATAATATAACAGTAACATTGATAATGTTCAAGCTACCGGTTACCCTTCCAAGCACAGTCCCTAGCGGTCATGACGGAAAATCTTGATCTCCAAGTTTGAGAAAAGTTGTAGCTCAGAAACTGTAAGCGACCACTATATTAATTTATTTGTGACAAAGTTTCGAGATAAGCTACATGGTCGGCTTCCAAGATTCTCCCTGGGAAATTCTGATACAATTCAAAACATGAGATGTCAGGTTATATTGTCAATATAAGTCACTAAATTCTTGGATTTCTTGTTCCTTAACGATCTGCATTGTTAATATTAACTTTTTATTGTGAATTGAACGACTCAAAGTCAATTCTAATTGTGAATAAATAATATTTCTACTCACTTTTGGCCAAACGTTTTCGAGTCATGGAGACTTTGAAGATGAGTCTCCATAACTCGAAAACGTTTGGCCAAAAGTGAGTAGAAATACTATTTATTCATAATGAAAATTGACTGACAGTCGTTAAATTAACAATAAAAAGTTAATAAGGCACTATATTATGATTGCATTACCAATGCCAACTGTAATGTTGTAATATAGTTGAGCTTTTCTTGGCAGTGCCAGAATTTTTCTTTTTTCAATACAATTTAATGTATGTAGGAGTTTTGTATATATGTACTCTACATTGTCATGTTTATTCTACATTGTTAGTCTACTGAACATTTTTTAAAGATTGTTGTAAGAATTTTTTGGCAATAAATTTCAATTTAAATATTGGAAAAGCAAGTTTTAAAGGCTCACGCTTTTTACGTGTTGATGCTGACAATTTATTTAGTTTTATTCTTCTAGAGAACGGCTGCGAGAAACGTGACCTTATTTTATCAAGCTGGAGTAATGTTATTCAAGTTGATAACTCAGTTCATAATTTATTTATTTATCCGTATTCCAGCCTATTCCACTATTATTACATAGGAAGACAATACAATAATATTAATACAGTATAACAAAAGCAATTTAAAATATTGATAAAAGAAATACACAACAAAAAATATAATAACAAAAGAATGCAACAGCATGCACAGACACAATCAACAGCAAAAACTAGCAACAATAAAAGAAACAAAAACAAATCAACAACAACAAGGCAAGCAGAAACAAACCACCACGAAAAATCAACACTAGGCTATAAACAAACCCTAGACAGCTGATAAATTGTGTCAATCTGTGATACTAAATTGCTGATAAAAGTAAATTTGTACCAGCAATCCATTAATTTTGATTTCACACAAAATTAAAAATAATCAACACAAAAAATTAAAAATAATCAAATCACTTTTTGTTATGAATCACAAAATACATGAGTGGAAATAATGGAAGCTACAACCAAGTTATAATCGTGCAAAACTGATGCAAGCCGAGCCTTGTCTTTGTAGAATACTCCCGTTGAGTGGAATGAAGTACAAAGGTGGGTTATGGAATTGAAGGCGACCAATATAGTAACACGCAATGCAAGTTTTAGAGGCGAGAGGGGAGGGGGTGCCAATCCAATGATCAGAGGCAACACGCGTTGAATTACAAAGCTTTGAAGTTACTTCGTGTATCGCTCCCTGAAAGCCAATTTCACGTGAGCACTGAGAATGATAGTTTGCGTGATAGAGAGAGTTTGTGTGAGAGAGAGAGAGTGAGACAGAAAACTGTGTAATGTACCAAATATGTCTGACAATGTGTAGATGGTGGCTGGGCTGGTTTTAGCATGTATTCACCCACGGCTACGTTTGCCACTGTCGATGCGTGCAAGTATGTAAGTCACAATCTCATACACAACCCTGAACAAGAGATGCGGCGTTGCAATAATAGAATGCCAACAAGGGTATTAGACCACAATCCCATCTCTGAAACGATGACAACGGTAAGAACATCTCTATACTGAGTGTAGAACTAAGAAAGACCCGGAAAGCAAGAAAATGTCAAGCCGTTTGCAGCTTATCACTCTCTTATCTTGTCTCATCAAGCCTGAAGCTTACTGATGGTATTTGATAACCGACCAAGGAGAGAGAGATAGTGTGAGATGAGAGTAGATATAAAAGGGATGAATCTCATCCTCACTGTTAGGGAAGTGATAGCCGCGAGCCGTGGCATGTAGGCTATATGTTCAGCATAAATAATATATCCCCATAAAATTGTTTAACCCCAACTACAGCAGAATGTGTATCAATTTTTTCTTCTTTCTTCAGAGGATGAAGCCCATATAGGTCTGAGACGTGGGTAATGAATTGGATGATGGTGATTCATGAGTTAGACCTCAGTTTTAGGTGGATTCCGAACCACCGGGAAGTGATTTTACAGAGAATGTCTTTTGCGCTGGCCAATCCAATCGGTCACCCTTACAGAGAGCGCCCAGGAGTTTCGTAGCTTATCTCTGATTGAACAGATACCTGCTACGGCACTCGGCTATCACTTCCCTTATTACAAAAATGAAAAGATTTTTTATGGAACCCACATGACTATGTGGGTAATGAAGTGGATTATGACAGAATGATGTTATGGATGGTGAACTCAGAGTTTCAGGTGGGCTCCGAACCACCCGGAAAGAGCTAATAAAGCAGATGACTCCATGTTTCAGCTATGTCGGTCACTCATCCAAGTGTGGCACCAACATTCGTGACACCAGTCTCATCGAGCAACCATCATTTGTGTATCAAAAATATTTGAGTATATCAAAAATATCTACATGATGTGTATTAATTACTGGAGCCTCTTTCAGAAAAATCTATGAACGAAAATCTATAGTGTATATTGTACTGACTGACCTTTATTTATTTTTTTGTCTCAAAAGAAATTTTTTAAGGGTCGGTACTGCTTTCAACTTGAAATGTTAATAAAAAAATAATAATTTCGGTTGTTTAAAATCAATTTTTTTGGAGTATGAAACCCACATAGGTCTGAGGCCTGTGCGTGGGTAGTGAGTTTAATGAGTTAGACATACAGTTTTAGGTTGTTCGGAACTACCGGGAAGTCCTTTTACAGCAGAGAACAGCCTTTTTTGCTGGTCAATCCAATCAGACATCCTTACAAAAGGGGTTCATAAGTTCGTAGCTTATCTTAACTGACTGACCATGCACTTAATTTGGGTATATCAAAAATATTTTATAATTATAATAAAAGTAGTAGAAAGTCTTATTAATCAGTTTTTAATTTTCTGTATACCTGCATTTGCTGAGATTATAAACTTTCTGGAGCTCTGCATTCTTGGATCAAACATTTTAGTCTTGTGCCGAGTAGGCTAACTTAGGCAAGACCACCTTTTCTTCTTATGCCGGCGTTTAAATATTTTTCAAAATGTCAATCCTGACAGTATATAACTCATTCACTCAAACACAACCTGTAAAAAATAACAGTTGTATGATAAAAATCTTTGGATTGTATCCAAAGTCATTGTATTTCAATATCGGTATCGGTCTAGGCCACAATTAAGGAATATTAAATAATTCTTCCCTCTGGATTGTTAGGAGAACGCTGCTTCACAAATGGTATGCTTTTTTAGCCACATTCGACTCCAGTAATATTGTTGTAACCAACACAGTTTATTAAAAGCTTGTGAGATTTTGATGGAGGAGTAATATTCTCAGATTTCCTTTTTCAAGTATTGATCACACAGTACAAGAGCTCTCTGTTATTTGCGTTCTAGTGGTTTAATCGTGCTTTGCAACGGGATATTCAAATTAAACAGGTGATGTATGGATTTCAACCGTCAATGCCAATACAATTCCAAAAAAGGAATTAGAAGCTGCAATATTTATACAGCACTGTTACTTTGGCTTGTGACTTGAAGCTTTTTTGCATCATAGTGACGTATTATGTAACAGCTGTTCTATGAACTCCCTGCATCTAAACACATTCTAAAACAGTAATAGTGAAATTTGAACATTCATTTTGAAAATTCTGAAAAGAAAATAAAAAATCGGTCTTCGAGGTGCACTGAATCTGTGCCAAATTTAGTGTTCCAAATCGTTGCCGTTTTTTTGCGAAATCCGTAAGACTGACTCAAATACACACTCTCTCTTATTATGTAGATTTCATTTGAGAAAATTACTAAAATGAATGGAACTCAACATGCTGTCTGGAAATATAAACATGGCACAACAAATGCAATTTGTTAAAGATTTGCTAAGATTTGAATAAAGAACAATTTACTAGCGTTTCCAATATTTAACAACCATATCTATCATAAACTACACCATTGAATAGGAATTTCCACATTGTTTTCCTGCTCATTGAGAACCAAACGAAACTGAATTTTCCTTTCAAACTAGCTTTTCTATCGACTAAAAGGTGCATACTTCATATGGATAAAATCTCGAAACATGCATTATGCATGAGAAATTCAAATCTTCAAAAACCTAGGAACTGCGAGGGATTCGCGAGATCGTATCGGAAGTTTTCAAATGTATAAGTGATGATACATAATAAATAAATGTTACACTAGTATCATTTGAGCTGGAACTTTTCACGTGACCTCTGACATTGAACTTGGAAAATGAGATATTGAGCAATAGAAAATGGAAAATTATTACAGAGATTTCTGGCACGATTTTATGAGTCACTGGAAATACGAATATTCAAGGTATCACAAAGTGCAATCGTGCAAAGAGAGAAAAATACACTATCGAACAGTTAACAGTTGAAAGTTACAACACTGTATATTTTACTAAAATGTGTTTATACTTTGAAAATCTCAATCTTTACTGGATTAAAAATTGAAAATTGTAATACGAGCAGTCCTCAATTAATTATGAAAGTTTGTATGAAATGAAACATTTTCAGTTTATTCATTTATAGAAAGAAATCCACTCATAACCTTGAAACATGTTATTATTAAACTTGTGATGTTCATGACATTTTAAAACATTGACATTGAAAAATATAATTGGTATCATAAGCATTTTAAAACACATGAGTGCTCATCTAATAAAATATTACAACCGATCATAAACAAGTATGACAAGCACTATTCTAGCATTATCGAGATCATTTTTGTAGAATAGTCAATGTATCCATCAGCCATCGTAAGAATGTGCTTTTGTGCAATTTAATGGATATTTTGTTAACAAAATATTCTTGTATTTGAAAAATGGGTGATTGTAATTTATTAAAAGAGGAATTTCTAGTTCAACTTGGAGTGACCCAAAATTTGGATTCCAAGGGTTGAAAATTTGTGAAGAACGCAGTTGTTGGCAATTGGCAGTTCTTGCATCTTTGCTTGGTCGTGTTTTTGTAAAGATTAAATAGATAATAGAAATAGATTCCTGTAAACACTACTTAACAAAAGATTCTACATGAAATGGTTTTCTATTTTTATTTTTTAGTTTTGAAAGCTAGTTTTTAAACAAGTTGAGAAAGTTTTTCATGTTAATAAAAACTGTCATCATTTTTATTGAGTTTCAGCTTTACCGATTAATATGATTTAGGCTAAAGCTAAGAACATCAGATTGTAATTAAACAGACTGATTTTGACAACATATTTATAATAAAAGGCAAATGGCAATTAGACAAAATAAATAACAAAATTAGACAGAATGATTAGTTAAAAGGCATCCATAACAACTACAATTTTTCTAGAAAGTAAGTCAATGAAAGTACATTTTGCGTGTGTTTGAAAAGGCGATTCACTTTTACTCGCCCATAGAAGAAACACTGCTCTAATGGTCAGTATTATTTCTTTGTGTACAAAATGTCATGGATAGAAAGCGGTCATTTTCCGTGACACCGTATATAATAACTTATAAGAAGTCTCTTAAGCAATCAAAGCATGTCCGTCCGTCCGTTCAAACAACAATTAGGGCTCAGTAGACAGTAGGCAAGTAGAAGAGAAAAACGGCTCAATGCAACAAGTCGAGTGAAATTCAAACAAAGAGGAAAGAACGAGATAATCATAATGAGCTTCTAGAACTTGCAGACTTGGTGTTTGCCTACCTACTCGTCATCTACCAAGTTGACAAACAGCTAACAGTCACATTTTCCTATAATTATACGCCAGGAATACAGTACTACAATATTTATGGATCATGCACATCTTGTGGAGGATTCCACAAGAAGGCAGTTGGAGATAAACTGTTTGATGTGCAAAACTGATTTAGAAGAATAGACTGTATAAATTTAGCTTATTTTGAGAGATCTTGATGAACTTTGCTCGAAATACTACTTACTACTATCCTGTTTTATCTTCCAAAAAAGATAAACCTGAAAGACTACCTTCCAAAAAATAAGAAGGCTGTTAATTATAACCAATCAAGATCATCCCACATTGCTAGTCGTTGAACCATCAGTCCACATTAGAAAAGCATTATTATATCATGCTACCTACATTGATTGATATCATCATAATTCCTTCATTGATATTTGATATATCGTCCCATTTTTTGATATAACCTATTTTTGATGGCAACTATGATCCTCTTTGTATAGTATCATGACTTATCACTTTGTGACAGTGACGGCCAATATATTATTTAGTTCATAAAGCTTTTTATATTGTAAGCACTAGCTCCATTCAGTTCAGACTAACTTCAAGAGCAGCATTTGTATTTGTAACAATTGTTAGTGACTAGTGCAAGCCTAATATTAGTAATGTGCTATACTTTTTGAAATCACACTGGTCTTACAACTCTTGTCTGAAGTTTTCAAAACATAATCTTCAAAAAGAAAAGGTATTTCAAATAAAAAGCGATAAGTCTGATCCTGGGGCCTGTTGCATGATGGTCTGTAACTTACTCGAAAAATCCATAGAAGTTGACTTTTAAGATTAGGTTGTAATTGTTAAAAGTAATTAAGTTGACGTTTTTTTTTAAGCCCTTATAGGTATGATACCTGTGCTTCGGTTATGAGTAACATATGATGGTGATTGATGAGTTGTACCTTCAGTTTTAGGTCGATTCCGAACCACCAGGAAGTGATTCTACAGCAGAAAACTGATTCTTTTTGCTGGCCAATCCAATCGTTGTAATTACACTATTCAAATATGCAAATGATATACAACAGTCCTCTGGAAATTGTAACAGACATTTCTTTGCTAGAGTATCTTTTAAATTCAATCCACCATATTAGAGAACTTAACATCCCCCAGAATACACAATAGCATCATTTCTCATTATCATAACTAACAAATTCTCATTCAATACTAGCACACATGCAAATGTTTGAGGACTTACTCGTGTAAACAGCACGCTCGCTGATTTGATTTCTGATTTGATTTCTACTCGAGAATCTCAGTTGGGAAAATAGGCGCTGAATGTGACAGACGCATGCACGTGCACAACATTGATCAAAAGCATGCATTGTCACGCTCCGTTAATCGCTAATTTTGCCAGAATAAATCCCGATCACAAAGCTGGGGTATTAAAAGCGCGAAACGCGTGTAACCTGCGCCTTGGGGAGTTTCAGAGCCGTTGACACAAACAATAAATACCTTTGAAATTCTGTTTATATCTTCTCTGCTTCAGAGAGACCATCATTGATTAAATTTTAATCTATCGACCGATTCATATTTGGTAAACAGTACTATTCGATCAATAAAGAACCTCATACTTTCTACTTTTGATAAATAATCATTGATTGAATTTCAATATATTGGTCGATTCATATCTGATAAACATTAATATTGTCGTTGAATAAAGAAACTCTCTGTATCTCTGTTTCAGATTCTATGTTTCTATTTCTCCGCTTATCCTCTTTTTCAGATAAATCATCATTGATTGAATTTACATCTACCGGAGAACTATCCATACTTGGTAAACAGAAAGTATCAATAAATGAAGGAAACAATTGAACTAGTAGAGCAAATTTGTTTGGGAGTCTGATTCTACACCTGAGATTTTTTTATTTCTGATGATGCACAAATGAGTCCGAGATTTGTGCGTGGGTAATGAGTTGAATTATTACACATAGATGCCACACGGAGCAGCGGGATTCGAACTCACGACCGCAAGCTGAAGTTACGACGCCCCAACCAACTGCGCTAAGCGGCCCGCCAAAGGTTCAATTTTGTGATTTGATTATCTATATTTATATCACTAATCTATACTTGGATTCATGACTGCATAACTGATGATGATAAGTAAACATCAATAATATGAATAAGTAAATAGTATATAGTAATAAATAGAAGGACTCAATTTGATGAATAGTGTTTGACTCAAGTGAACAAATAACGATTATGGTTAGAATTCAAACCAATGCAAACTCTCAAATGCAACCATAATGATAATACAAACATAATGCAAAATGCTTATGATAACTTCAACAATGTAGATATGTTTTTCAAAAATAATGTTATATGACCATACTAGTCATAAAAACAAGGGAAATAGAAATTTATTTGAATAAACCAAAAACTTGCTATTAATCTTTCCAGGTGTCCTCTCCAGTTCAATCTTTGTGATTTCACAAATCTTTGGTACCTACTTTAAAGTATACTAGCGCACAAGCCTGGCTTTGATGATGCATTGAATAGGTAAAAGTTGTTTTATTACCTTTTTCCCAAATTTGTAAAAAATAAATTGAATATTGAGACAAATAATGATAACCTCATATTGTAGAAATCTCAGATCAGGAATGTCAATGGTGACAGCCCATCAAGAACACTATGAACTTATGGGAAAGTGGAAATCACAATTTCAGTGTCGATGCAGATGCAATACACGCTTATCATATTTATGATGTCAGAACAGGAATTTCAATTGTGACAGACAAGTGACATTCCTCATGTTGTAATGTTTGTGTAATGCAATAAAATTGATACCGTCCAAACGCTGATAGGTAGAGCGAAACTAATGGCATGAATTAGGAGAGCTTAGAGCAGTTCTCTCAGTATATGTTCCAGCTAGAGTAGCTGAGAGAGCAACTGAATCGCCATCGCAACTTGTCTATCATAAGGCTGTGCGCAGGGTTTTTGGTCATCTTTTTTCGAATTTCATTGAATTGGATATTATTAAGGTATTCAAATATTTTATGGAATATGGGAGTTCAAAGTTGAAATTTTTCCGTTTTGGGGGGCAATTGAACTTACCTACAAGTTATTTTAAACATTTGATATTTTTTTTATAACTTAAAGACACTTTGGAGACAAGAATGACACATTTTTTATTTCAATTCAACGATTTGTTTTTTCAAAATAATTTTTTTAAAAACTGAAATTTTTCACATGTTTTAAAAAATTTATTTTGAGAAAACTAATTGTTTGATCAGAATGAAAAATATGTCATTTTATTCCTCAATGTGTCTTTCATTTTTAAAAAATTATCAGAAGTTTAAAATAACTTAATAACTTGTAGGGGAGATCAATTGCCCCCAAAAACCAAAATTTTTAAACTTTGAACTCCCATATTTCATAAAATATTTGATGAAAAAAATAATTTATCATGGCAATTAATAGTCAACATTTCACCTTACATGTCAACCTTTTTTACTTGACATGTCAACCTTCTTTACTTGACATGTCAACCTTAATAATATCCGATACAATAAACTTCGAAAAAAAATTATGACCAAAAACCCTGTGCACAGCCTTAAATCTACATTTGTGGATCTAGTCTACAAAAAAATCTACATTTGTGGATCTCTATTCAAGAAACAAGTGTTGCTCTAGCTTTACTCGTTTTGACAATTGTTTATAGCTTGTAGTAGATCGACCAAAGATTGGATTTACGGTTACCTGACTCTTGATGAATATTGACAGGCACCACATAGTAACACTTTTGTTGAAATTTACCATTCTGCATGAGAGTAAAGAAGACCAGAAGAGTTGTTCATCATCCTTTACCAACTCCACCACGCAAACTCGAGGAATGAAGTGACCACCTCTTGCACAAACTCCAATGCAGCATGTCTTATGTGTTTCTTTTTTACCTGTTTTCAGTAGTGACCAGTAATGGCGGGTTCCATTCTGACCTGCAAAAGAAGAAAATTATGATTAGTGAAAAACATGATAAGGAATATTATTTCTAAACTAGAATTAGTATAAAGAATACTTAAATTTGTAAAAATGAACAAAATACCGTTGCCTATTTTTTCAAACTAACATGGTAAATTTTAAAGGTAGTCTCTGACGAACACTAGCTCATGATAACACTTGAATCAACCTGTTTTTCCATGTATTGTTGTTCTACATGTATAAAATCTGTCGCCTGCATCATTGGGGTTAGTTCTATGCATAAGCGTTTCGCATCAATACAATTACGTGGTGATTTCCTTTCATTATTTTGATTTTTTCGAATTATTCTTTCTGACTTTTGATCTAAACTGTTTTTGTTAGTTTTTATGCTTAACTTCCTTCTTTGTGTATAGTTGCACATATTATTCTAATACTTAACTGAACTGAACTGAAAAACCAAGAAACATTCAACTTTTTTTCTTTTAATATTTATATTTTTTATAATACTATTTCTTATTCATTGTCACAATGATTGTAATATGCTTTTGTTTTATTCTGCTGCAATAGGCTTAAGCCTGGCAACAATCATTAATAAAAAACAATCAATCAATCATTAGTCAATTCTTTCATAAAAAAATATTACTCTCTATTATAACTTATATTTGATAGAATAGTATTGTGATATGTGATATGCTTGAAGTATTGTTAAACTGTATTTTAACAGATGTATAAAGTTGAAAGTTGAAGGATAAATTTGTTTTATCTACGACCATGTCATAATGTATACATTACAGTTTCACAATTGATGCCAAAACAGCTGTCTTTTCGAAATGCTTTTTGATACCCGTTGCATAAAGAGCTCATTATAGTACAGGTTCTACATTATAACACGGGTTCTGGACAAATCAGAAGCATTTTTGATTGAATCAATATCGTAATTCAATATTGTGAAACTATCAGCTGATTTGATAAAACTGCTACACCAGCTGCTTTAACCTAACAATCTACTATAACTTCTCATATTTGAGATGAGAGGTTAGGTATCTCTGACAGTCACAGGTAAAATGAAATCGTTTTAATTAAATGTATACTAGTGGTCGTAGATAAAATAGTGTATGCAACGATTTTATTTGGCCATTAAGGCACTCGTGAGATATTTATAACTTACATTCAACTCGTGCCTTAATAAGGGTCAAAATAAAATCGTTGCATAAACTACTATTAAAGGATTGTCATTATGCAACCTGAAAAATGAAAAAAAAGTATCGATAAGTGCTGAGTATTCATTTTAAATATTGTATTTTTAGCACGGTCGCCTACATAGTATTATTCTGAGAATGTTGAATGTAGCACTGAAACGAAAACTATAGAAAACTTGATTGAAAATGGGCATTCACAATTATGGATTGAAAACTTCAAGAGATCATAAGTCTAGCAATGATAACCACCTCTTGAAGAAATAATCAGAGAAAGCGTGATAAAAATTCTAATATAGAAATTTTCAGCTCCAAACTGCTTAAAAAATTAATAGAACAACTAAATAGGATTTAAATCAGAGGAGATAGATCTTGTAAGTTTGATAATAAAAGAGCAGTTCTAAGATTAATGATATAAATTAATTTCTCAATAGCATTATATGAAAAAATGTCACACTAAACCCAACACACAATTAGCTTTTGATTGAAAATAAAATATACGTGATACAGCTGAAATATGTTAGAAATTGAAAATCTCCAGTCTCATAAGATGCATCAATTCTCTGTATTCTAGAACACTAAATACTTAATAAAGATATTTTGAGATTTTCTAAGTAATAAAATATGTCTTCATCGTGAGGTTGGCAGGCGAGGATTGACACATTGAAAACCTATAAAATAAAGGATGCGGAAAAGAAAGTGGAGGACATTTCGAAAATATTGATTTATTAAGAATTTCAGCACGGAAAGTTATATTCAGAAGCTCTTGCCTCTAAAAAATAGCTGAATATAAAAGATCGCATACTGATTTTATGGGGCCATTTTATAGCCTATAACGAGCTGAATGGGGACAGGGATTATAAAATGACAAATTATTCAGGTCTATAGCTCAACTTTGGAGAGAAGTTTGCAATTGGCTCTCAATAATCGTTAAGCTTTATTGCGCTCTCAAATAAAAACTGGACAAGTTCTTATCATAGAAAGTTGAGCTGTTCGCTACTGAAGTTCAAAACAGACGACGAAAGAGAAGTATGAGATGGTTCAAGAATATTTCCAAGGATATTGGAAAAGTAATCATTACAGTCCACTTCGAAAGGAATTACGATTTTAATTCCCAGAGAATTTTCAACTTATACTTCAGTAACAATTTGGTAATTATCATCCCCCAATCATTCTTATTAGACAGACCTACACAGCTGAAAAAATCATCACACTGGCTGAAAGCAGCCACAAATATCAACTAGTGATTCTTGGTTGAGAAGAACTGGAAGAGTTTCCATGGCCTTTTTTCTTCTCTCTACTTTGCTCGAGTTTTTCATGTTCTTGAAGTGTGTTCTGTTATACCTAAGTTATATGTTTTATTTACACCAGGGGGTAGTGGTTACAGTCATCTCTATTAGATAAATTGTAAATGATTTTTGTTTTCATCATTAATTTATACAACTACTGTATTTGTATTCTTAAAAAAAAAACAATTTTTTATTTTATTTCTCATCTCAAAATTTCAAATAAATAGTAACTCATACTCACGAACGGATGGGAAGTCTTGTGAGTATGATTTCATAATATGTAGATAATGAAAAATGTTTCATGTTTTGTGAAAATAAAATCAATAAAAAATGTAAATTTGAATTTGAATATACACGGTAGCGCAATCTCTAAGAAATCTAATAATATAATTATTGATGAATTTGCATTTTTAGTCTTCAAATTTTCAAAATATATGCTACAATGAGAAGTGGACAAATAGTCATGGTCTTATTTGTAGCGCAATAAATCATCGAAAGATGTAGAAAAAGTTTAATTGGGAAATTAACGTGTATCCAAGTTCAAATAGATAAATGTTCTACTCCTAGTTAATTAATTTTCAATTCCTAGTTTTTATAAAATTTGCTGGTTGTTCCCTGGATCCGCCGCTATTCTGTGCTTTGAAAACTATAATGTGAGCCAATTAATGATAGATAAATATAAAAATTTTGTAATAATTTATAATAATTGATAAGATTATCTCGAACATCAATTTCGTACGGACCTTATCGTATTTAACTCGCAGATTTGGAATAAGGAGCGGTCCCAGCTGCAAAGTTTAGGGGAGGTCATAAATGGGATTTTGCTGACCTTTTTAGCGGGATTGCCCCTCCTCCCTACCCCTTCACCAGTTGGGGACTCGACCCTACCCCCTCCCCCTGGAACCGGCATGTAATAACTTTAATTCAGCAACATGCTGCTATTTCAGATAGCTCTAAGATAAAAAGCTGCAATTCCAGCGATTGTTTCGACTTCAATTTCAAGAGAGCTGACTTTAAAAAGCACCTCACTCCAAAAAGCACTCAACACATTTGTTTCGAGAATAATAATTTATAATATGAATTAAAAGAATCTAATTCCAATACTAGTTTTTTTCGCTTCAATTTCAAGAAAACTGGACTAAAGCTGTAGAAAATCATAAAGAGCTTAATATCAATGGCCAATACGTGTATTTTATGATTCAAAATACTGATTAACTCTCCAACTATACGTTATAATAATAAATTTATCCAAATTATTCAATGTATAACAAGTTATTTCATTAATTTATATACTATATTTCAAACTCAGCTGACCTCAAAATTGGACATTTTTAGTTGGCTCTGTTGGCTGCATTGTAATTTAGCTATCATTGTCCGAATAACAGCACACTTTTATACTGAATAATGTGATGATTTAAAAGTAGCATGGTAGTAGTAGCTTGGTGCACAAGTAGTACGGATAATGAACAACCATTAAATTATTGCGTTTCTGCAACCGGCGGTAAGAGTTCATAAAATTAAACTAAGCATCTCTTTCTATCTTGAACAATCATACCTCACAAGCACGCTAGAACATTTAGTTTGTACCACAAACTACGACTTAAGTCTGCATTTATAATCTATCTATAGTTTCAACCACAGACTAGGACTTTAGTCTCTATTATTTATCCATGGTTTGAAACACAGATTAGGAGTTACTTAAGGTATTTTTATCTAAAAAAAAGTGTTGTCTTCATTTATTTATGGGTTGAGCTGATCATCGTCAGATCACTGACTCGAGAACGCGTGATCGTCGATCACGTACTGGCTGAACGCACCACAAATTGACTGCGATTTCGCAAACCTATCATCAACTGACTGCTGAGTGGGAGGAGCGGAGGAGCAACACGATGCTTGTCATGCGTCAAGCAACAGAAGCAAGAAGCGTGATTTCAGTTGCATCACTGAGGCAGAAGTCGATCGGGAGGTTGCTGCTCTCTATTTGTGAAGAGCGTCTCTATTACCGGCGGCCAGATTTCATGAACTGAGACCGGACTGGTCTCGAACTACTGGACCCAATGTTATTCCAGGAGCGCAGGACGCTCGCGGGTTGTTTGCACTACAAACACCAACACAGGAACGTCCATTTATTACTGCCGACATCCTGCAGTTTGTTTTGAGACTGGAGCCTGGAAAATTCCCTCCTGCAACCACCCATCCTCCTTCCCGCGGGAGGTCAACGGAGTTCGCCAGGAAAAATCGGAAAATCCACTTTTCAACTCGGCGGCGATGTCATCTTCGATACTTTACGGCTAAGTTTCAGATTGGATCAAGAGTACCTTTTCGCTGCTGTGTGATAGTCATGTCAGCTGTGTTTTCCGGATAAAATCTGAGAGCTATAAGTTCTGGTTGAAATCAAATTCTTTAGCTACAACTTTTGTAACAATGTTGGAGTCACGTCAGCCAGCTAGAAAACGCTGAAGAGCGGCGTGGAAACGACAATGTAAATGCAGATGTAGATAAAGCACTTTATTTTAAAATCTGTGATGCTTTCCATGACGAAATACTTCATGAAAAATCTAATGAAAAAACTGACACTGTATTTCAATTAAATATTTGATTTTCACTCACTTTTACTGGAGATCTTGAGGGATGCATTTCACTTCTAAAGAGAAGCTTCGTCACCTTCTCAGGCTTCTCTTTAGAAGTGAAATGCATCCTTCCAGTATCTCCAGTAAAAGTGAGTGAAAATCAAATATTTAATTGAAATATACTGTCAGTTTTAATATTAGATTGTTTCTTTATTTAGGTTCAGGCGAGGCTGTAAATAGCCTCATATCCAAACCCATCAAATATAGGTATTAAATATACTACCCAAAAATAGTCTTTACTTGTATTAAATCAATATATGGCCCCTCCTGAAAAACCTACTGGTTTACGAGGACCTTTGTTGTAATGATACTGTAAATAAATTGATTGATTGATACAATTCAAAATCAAACAAGAAATCAAAAAATGCATTTACATGAGAAAACATAACCAAGAGAATGTATCAGAATGTAGATCAGATAAAAATTGAAACTGTTAACTAATCGGCTTGGTTGGAATCATACTTTTTTACATTATCAGTGGTAAATCAAGCCCCATTCACATTAAGCTGGAGGAGTAAGACAAAAACAGTAATCCTTTTTCACCAGTGTTTATTCACGATTTTTTTCGTACTAATGAAGCCCAAGTGGGTCTGAGACTTGTGAGTGGACGAGTAAATGACATTAAGCTTACAAGCGCAATATACGCTTTTGTTCAAGTTTCGGTCCAGTGCTGTGTGCATTGATGATGCTGGACCTCTAGTTTAAGGTGGGCTCCGAACCGTTAAGCGATAATAAATCACAATGATAATGAAGTGATAATATAATATGTATAATATAATATATAATATTTTTATTTCGCCAAAATACAAAAATACAAATATAAGAAAATTCACAATATAAAGTGTATAACACATTTTTGGCACAGCCAGCAAAGTAAATACTTGAGCGCTAGCTGTGAGTCCATTCAATAATATTACTAGTAAACATAGAAACCTCGTGAAATGAGAGAAATCAATAATGAATTTAAAGGTAAAGTAATAAAGATCTTAAAGTATCTCCATGAGGTGACAAAAATAAATAATAAAGTAGTAAATAGTAAGTTATAATTTATTAAGCAGAACCTCATGTTACCAGTCACCCTTCCAAGCGCAGTCCCGAGCACTCGTGACTGAACATCACGATCGCACTATCACCGCGTCCAGTAGGCCGGTCGATCACTCCCTATATTTTAAGATCGTAACCGTATAATATAAGTTGACTGTTGTACCCCATGCTCCATGACACTTCTACTTGAAACCCCAATCATTTGTAAATTTAATATCCCTACGAGCTCAACTAGCAAAATAACATGACGTTCTCCACCATAATATGCCTAGACTTGGCAACCAAACTACCGCATGTATTTGGTTGATTATCACTGACCATGCAAGCAGAACTGAACCCCTACATTGATATAATAGGCCTACGTGGACAACCAATCACCGCGTTGCTTGCTAACAACCATCGGCAGGCGGTCAGTCACAGTGTTCAGTTGCATCATGCAACATGTTGCCAGCTGCCGAGCGAACCGATAAACTGACGCAATATACGCTTTCGTTCAACGCTGTGGTCCAGTGCTGTGTACTATGTGCATATTGCACGCATCGTGATCCCGCTTTCTTTTCTCCCGTGTGTTTTCGCTCAGTCGTGTTTCGTGTTTACACCAGTGTAATTATTGTTTACTGAGGTAAAAGCAGGCACGACACACATGTCACATGTGTAACACATATTGAACGGGGGTTCAGTCATACCAGAGCACAGTACACATGATATACCGGTAACTACCGAGCCTTATGCCCGGTTTCTCAGTCGTTCAATAGACAGCTCTATAGCTATCGATTCAATAAATTTATCCATTCAATGAAGTTATCTGCGTTTTTCAAACATATTTATTGAATCGATAGCTATGGAACGATTTATTGGTCCAAACAATCTGGCAAAATCGTAAAGTCGCAAAATGGCTGCAAAAGTAAACTAACTTCACATCACATGCTGCTTGTTTTCAGGTTATGTTAAAGGTTCCCTACAGTTTTGTTTTTGTTCTTCTATGGCTCTACTCGATTAAAGGGATTAACCAAGTTCTATTAATCATCTTTTAATCATTATTTATTCCATTAATTTTATTTATTGATCATTTTATTACAACTAGAGGTGCCCTTAGGGAATGCAATGACATAGTTTTGTTTCAATCAAATTTTGTGTTTTCAAAATAAATTTTTGACTGACAGAATAATTATAGAATGTCAACAAAACTTCAAGCACTAATTTTTCAAACATCACCTTCAGCTGTTCTTTTAACGATTCAATAAATATTTATAGGCGGGATTTTGGCACTATAGTTTATTGAGAGAGTTATTGATTCGATAAGTTTATTGACTGTTCAAGAAACGCAATTATCATGTTTATGGATTCAATAGAGTTATCGATCCGATAAAATATTTATTGAACGACTGAGAAACCGGGCATTAAACACATAAATATCGTATTGCTGAGTGATTACATAGCGGGGCATCAAACACTAGATAAAAATTTTATTACCAAGATAAATACGTTTTATATGGGAAATTATTTAAAATTATTTAATTACATAAAATTATTTATATGGTAAATGGAAGCAGCGTGAATACAATTTGAAAATCGCCATTCTACATCATATTTTTTATTTTGCTATGGTGTTTATCCTAGATCCTAAAGTATTGGAGGCTCCACTGCGCAAGCATTCTAAGCACCATCCAAGGTGTGAAGTTCATAGTAAAATTTATAAAATAGAATTGAAGAGAAATATGAATTTTTTTTAAATTGTAAAATGTATGAATTTTGTAAGAATCACAAACTAGTTGTAGACCAGACTTGCCACTTGCATATAATCCAATTCATTACCCACGCACAGGTTCCAGAACTATGTGGGCTTCATCCTCAAAAAAAAACTTGGAAGTTGATTATCGTTTTGAAGATACTAGAGAAAAATTAGTAAAGTAGTCGCCAGTAATGAGTAGCAGTCTACAGGCAAATGTAATGGCTAACCAATAAAGTAGGTCCTCTTGTGACAACTTGATAAAATTAATGAGAAGAAACATTTGTAGCATTTGCTCTTGATGTATGCATCAGATGTCTACATTAAGTATAATATAAATTATATACATTTTTTTGGGGGGGATGAAGCCCACATAGGTCTGAGACCTGTGCGTGGGTAATGAGTTGGATGATGGTGATTGATGAGTTGGACCTACAGTTTTAGGTGGGTTCCGAACCACCGGGAAGTGATTTTACAGCAGAGAAAAGTGTCTTTTTTGCTGGCCAATCTAATCGGTCACCGTTACAAACAGGTCCTACGAGAACGCAGCTTATCTCTATCTGATTGAACAGATACCTGCTACGCCTCGCGGCTATCACTTCCCAAAAGAAGACATTAAGTATAATGTATACATTAAGTATAATATAGTATAGCTTTTAGTCAGTGATTTGTGAAAAAATACAGTGAGAAAAAATCACTAATTTATTAGACGTTGTTGATCAAAAACGATTATATCATTGTCCTGAAGGTACCGCAAATCTTGTTCAGTAAACAGTCAAATAGACTGGTTAGCACGGTATAATCATTACAATTATTTACTGAAAATGATAGAGAATTGAAAATACTAAAAGAAAAAATAAGTCTTTTCTCTTCTTGAATGCATGAGATGTCTAGATTCAATGCAAGGAATTTGAAGAAGCTGATTTTTGAATTTGAAGAATTTGAAGTGAAGATCGAAGGTTATAAAATAAGTGGCCTCAAGTTGGAAAATGATTGAAATATCACAAGAACAAAGATTAAGAACATTTTTAAAAAAATGACCCCGACACATAGTAATATAGTGGGGTATCATATTTGAAAAAAAAAACTTTTCATAACAGTTACTTGAGTACAGATTCTCTTTAAATATCTATAAAATAATACGTATTTGTGTGTTTATAAATAAATAACCGAGAACTGAGATAGCCGAGTGCCGCAGCAGGTATCTGTTCAATCAGAGATAAGCTACGAAACTCCTGGGCGCTCTTTGTAAGGGTGACCGGCCAGAAAAAAAGACTGTTCTCTGCTGTAAAATCACTTTCCGGTGGTTCGGAACCCACCTAAAACTGTAGGTCCAACTCCTCAATCACAATCATCCAATTCATTACCCACGCACAGGCCTCAGACCTATGTGGGCTTCATCCTCCAGAAGAAAAAAAAATGAATAAATTATAATTAGAGCTCTAAAAATGAAGCAATACATCGTCATATAAAAAATTAAGCAGTACATAAAGAACTTCGTCAATGTAGTCATCCTCCGGAAAAAAATAAAAATAAACATGAATAAATTATAATTAGAGCTCTAAAAAAATGAAGCAATAGATCATCATATATAAAAATGAAGCAGTACATAGATAACTACTTCAATGTACCTACGTTTCATGGAGTTTAAAATTTATCAAAAAGGAACAAGCTATTCCACTGCAGCCTATATGCTGAGAATAATAACATCTTTAGACTCCAAGGTGTTTTGATCCGTCAATGGCATTTAGTTGATGAGAATATCTGAGTTTGGACCATAATGATGGAGTTATTAATAGCTTAATGTGACCACGCCAAGGTGATCAAATGTGAGCTATTTATGAGCTTTAGGATATATAAGGACTCATCCCATTCCCAACCTAATTGTCTGTTCTACTTGAGGTTAATGGGCAACATTCTATCGACGGCGTCGAGGTGATGGAGAAATTTCTCAGACGCACCGGATGATGAACTGACTAATTTCAGCCAAGTTTATTGTGTTGAGTGGGAACTGCGATTATGTCGATCAGTATTATCGCGGATATTTTGGCAGAATCAAAGGCCGCTGCCTCCATTAACTAGTTTCCATTAACAGATGTCAAGGCTCAGCCTGGCTGATGAGATTAAGCCAAAACAATAATGACGATGATAGAATGGAGAATGAAGGATAGGAACGAATAGAGGAGCCGAAGTGGCAAGAATGACGAAGCAGGCAAGTGGAACGACGTGGAACTTGCGGTAATGAAAGTAAGAACAATAGAAGGGCACTCTACACTTCCACCACACCACTAACCACCGGTGCACGAGAATATGTCCATTATTTGTAACAGTTCCCCAACCTAACTGTTGCTCAAAAGCTCGCCGTGCAGCACTTCAACTTCTCACAATAATACGGAGAGGAAAAAGAGAAGCTTCAACTTCCTTAATGGTTATGCGAATTTGATGATTCGAGCTCTTCGAGATTAGTGGAAGGATGATGCTGATATCTTGATGGCAAGATGAGAGTGAATGATTATGTCCTTAAAAGAAACTTATTCAACGACTTTCAGAAACGCTGGAAGCACAAAATGTAGTAGGCTAATGTGTTTACGGGACCGGAAGTATTGTGACCACGGGGTCACTCTTGTGCAGTGGAAATTATGCATTGAGATGCATTGCCCCTTATAGGAAAATGAAATAAGATAATAATCACTTTAAGCGATTAATAATCTCTGAGAATTAATATAAAACGCTAATTTCCAGCAAAATCCCATGAAAAAAGAATAATAACAAATTTAGGCTTTATTCGTAATTTCACCTGCTATTTTTAATTCAAAATATGGATAAATTCTCGCTTTTGGAGAGTGATCATTGTCAAAAGTAGACTATCAGTAAAATAATTTGAAGAAAATTTCCATTATTGATTAAGGTGGATTCCGTTTGATTTAAACAGCATGTGTATTAGTGGGATAATTCGAAATATCTATCTTGCGATATAAAATCTATATTGCGATAAAAAGGATTCTGTTGGAATTAAACAGAAGGTATCCTTGAACAGATTTCACCTATTACTTTTCTGCGCTGTAGGAAATGGCAGATTTTTAGAAGATAAGGACTAAAAACAAAGTCGATATTGCAACTCAAACAGTCAAAACAGAAAAATTTACACTTGTACGTGTAGGTTACTTATTGCTATTTTCTGAAGCTTTAGATTTAACTTTTCGTTGTGAATTTGGAAAAACGCCGGTAGATGTTGTTCTGGAATTTGGAAAGATGCTGGTAGATGAAGATTTGTTTTGCATTCGGAGAGACGCTGGTAGATGATGGTGATGATGATGATTATGATGACGATGATGATGATGATGATGATGATTAGCATTTAGAAGATTGGGGATCTGACGACTGAAGATTGAAATTGCGGTACTTAGATAAAGCGAGTACCGTACCTAACATTATTTCATTTTATCAGTATGCTCCCATAAAATTATTCAAAAATTATCAGATGGAGAATCCATATTTTCGATAGACAGTATGGATATAAATAATGAAAGGAAAGGTATTAGAAATCAAAATTGAAAAATGATCAATAGATTGGAAAAATGTAAATAAGACAGAATTCGAGATTTAACCACAAACCAGCTTGACTGTCAACTACACTATAAATAAAGCATTTGAATACAGGAGACCTTCATTCCAGATCAATAACAGACATGACTTCCAACTCTACCTCACATAAAAATTCATTGAAACTGAGTTTCTATAAATAATAAAAAACGGGGGCGCCTTGAATTGGAGATTAGTTGCACTGGCTCTGCATGAAACGCCACTAAACTCGTAAATCTAGGGCAGTGCAACTCTCGACCCACATATGGCATCATATAATGATCATGACGTAGCTTAACCACATCAATACTTCAACGAGATGTACATCCACCTGATGTCCTTAGCGGGATGCTAATAATTTTCAAAGATGGTAGAGCAACGTATCAATCTCAGATTGCAAGCTCATTCTATCACTGTCACTCTCTCTCCCTCAATCTATTTTTCTTTCTCTCTCTCTCTCTCTCTCTCTCTCTCTCTCTCTCATGCTATCTCACTCTCTCTCTCTCATATTCTTTCTTTCTTTCTCTTCCTTTCTAGGTGATGACTTGGGAATGACTAGACGTTAGACATCTAATGTTGTTTTTGATGATCAGAGTCGTACTAATGACAGATAATACAGCCTCAATAACAACAACAACAATGTGTTTTTTTTTTTTAATTCAGGCATGCTGAAGATGCAACAGCAACAACAACATCGTGATATTTTAAATTCCGTCATGTGGAAGATATTCAGACTAATTTTATGGAATATCATCCATTTTTTGAAAATGGGAGTAATGGTAATAATCAGTTGTCATTAAAACTTTTATTATAGGAAGGCCTAGGTGAGCAGTAGCCCTTACTAATTTTCAAGCATATCTATTTCAAATTTCTAGTCTTCATAGCCAATTCATAGACCGCATAATAGAAGTTACAGAAAAATAACGACGATGCTTAAGAAAGATAAAATATATAAAATTATCATGGCGGGCCGTTAAGCGCAGTTGTTTGAGGCATCGCAACTTCAGCTTGCTGTCGTTTAAGCGGTCGTGAGTTCGAATCCCACTCCACCGTCAGGCATGTATGTGTAATCATTCACCTCACTACCCTCGCAAAAGTCTGGGACTCATGTGGGCATCATCAGCAATAAAAAATAAATAAAAAAAATAAAATATCTGACCATTAGAAATTAAGCAACAAGCAAACAGGCGCTTGAAATTGATAATTCAAATTGAATTTGTTTGAGTAAATTGATGAATAATATTTTTTTATTGTGTCATTTCATAGCAACTGGAGTGGCCGTAGCCGAGTGGGTTAAGTGCTGGTTTGCTAGCCCAAAGGTCCCGGGTTCGATCCCAGTTCTGACCGAAAGTTTTTACCTCAGGCCACTCCCGTGTTTCGGAGGACACGTTAAGCTGTCGGTCCCGGCTGCCTAAAAAACAGTCGTTAAGTCACGTCAGAGGCCCTGAACTTATTCAGGTGCGACCTGATAACTCTGACACCAGACCTGAGCCAGCCAGGTCACACGATATTATTATTTATAGCAACTAATGAAACTTTTCCTTGATTTAAAAAAAAAACTCATATTTGGTGAGTCTGGTCTCACAAGACAAGTAAGAAATTTCAAATATCTGGGATGTAGCATTACATACGTTCAAGATAAGGATGTTCAACAAAAAATATCAAAGTTCAGCGCAGTATATGGTGCAATGAGTAGGTCCCTGAAGAATAAAGCTAGAAAGAAATCGCTATTGAAGTTTTATAAGGTTATGGCTATACCAAACTTAGCTTACGGAAGCGAAGCATGGCTGCTGTCTAAGAAACAAGAATCAAGAATACAGTCAGCGGAAATGAAGTTTCTTAGACATGTAAAGGGATGCACTAGAATAGATTGCTTCAGGAATGATGTGATAAGGGAGGAGTGTGGAGCACAACCGCTTGCTGAAACAATTAAATCTTACAAAGGAAAGTGATCAGAACATTTTTTGAGAACGTCACAGGACCGCCTCCCTCTGAACGCATGGCTTCATAATCCAAGAGGAAAACGAATTATTGGAAGACCGTAGAAGAGATGGTTCAGCTCATTGCTAAAACAGCCTAAACCATAAACACGACGACGATGGTCTCACAAGATATCACATTTGATTGAGAAGAGTAACCTTACCATCAGTTTTTTTTGGAGGATGAAGCCCACATAGGTCTGAGACCTGTGCGTGCGTAATGATTTGGATGATGGTGATTGATGAGTTGGACCTACAGTTTTAGGTGGGTTCCGAACCACCGGTTCAGTGTTACATTCTCGAGTTTACATTAGAGTAATTGTTGATTGACGTGTTATTGTTGATTGGAGTTATTGTAAAATTCTATCAAGATCTATTGGTATAATTTTAAAAATGACTATTATTACCTATTGGAATTAATCGAGAAGTAACAAGACAGCTTTATGATATTGATGAGGAGAAAAATAAAGAAAAATGAAGAAGAAAAAAAAGGAGGAGGAGGAGGAGGGGTAGGAGGTGGAGGAGGAGTGGGAGGAGTAGGAGTAGGAGGAGAAGAAAAATTAAAAAAAGAAGGAGAGGGAGGAGGAGGAGAAGAGAGGGGGGAGGAGGAGAAAAAGAGGAGAAAGAAAAGAAGGAGAACATGTAGATGATGAAAGAGAAGAAGATGGAGATGATTTAAGAGAAGGAGAAGATGAAGATGAAGATGATGAAAGAGAAGGAGAAGAAAAGAGAAAAAAGGAGATGAGAGAAAAGGAGATTGTAAAGAATGTATTCCGATCTGATTCAATTGGGCTACCTTCTAGTTAATAAGTAAAAGACATGAGACAATACCACCAACCAATAGCATCAGCGATCGCCAATGATCAAAAATGGGTATTCGATTATTGATGACGACCAACGATCAAATCATCAAAATTATCGCTCATATAAACTAATTTGTACTCAAAGAACAGTAATACATCTGTTTTATTCAGGGCTGAATTCAAGAGTGCTCAATGTCATCTACAAGATCGGACTGTCAGTGGCTACCTGATTGAAATTTCAATTTATGTCAGCGTGATGGTCGCGATAAAATTTTAATTAAATCACACACACGCCGTCAAAGAGAGGAGGAATGAAAAGAGAGAGAGAGAGAGAGAGAGTGAGAGGGGAGAAAGAGCGAGAGAGACAGTGCTCTAGTTGATTGATGATGCATGCAGTCAGTGGACATGGCCTACCAACGCCACTCATTGGATGGCACGATACACTAATCAGGTTCCTCTCTTCAAAGTTCTGTCATCAAAACTGTCCGTCTACCTCTGTGTAATTGCTTATTTATTATTCTACATGATCCGCTGTCGCATGGACACTCAAATAATATAGGTCTGGTTCCGGACTGTATGCTACTACTGTTAATTGAATCAATGTCCTAACCACACGTGTTAGCTCAATGCGGGTCAATGCTTTCCCACTGTTAATCGAGTAAAATTCATGTCCAACTGACAATTAGATCAACTTAACACCAATTCATTGGAAATTTTTCGCCATGGTTTCAAATCAATATTTGTACAATATCTGTATATATTTGTTTATTTATTTAACTAACATACAATACTATTTGAATCAATTGAATAATAGTAGTTTATGCAACGATTTTATTTTGACCCTTATTAAGGCACGAGTTAGATGTAAGTTATAACACGAGCGAATGCAAGTGTTATAAATATCTCACGAGTGATTTAATGGCCAAATAAAATCGTTGCATACACTATTTTATCTACGACCACTAGTATACATTTAATTAAAACAATTTCATTTTACCTGTGACTGTCAGAGATACCTAACCTCTCATCTCAAATACGAGAAGTTATAGTAGATTGTTAGGTTAAAGCAGCTGGTGTAGCAGTTTGATCAAATCAGCTGATAGTTTCACAATATTGAATTATGATATTGATTCCATCAAAAATGCTTCTGATTGGTCCAGAACCCGTGTTATAATGTAGAACCTGTACTATAATGAGCTCATTATGCAACGGGTTTCAAAAAGCATTTCGAAAAGACAGCTGTTTTGGCATCAATTGTGAAACTGTAATGTATACATTATGACATGGTCGTAGATAAATGAATAATAAGTACAGAGAATCAGCGATACTATAATGATTGCAAAATTAGATTCATTCAAAATCAGCTGATATTCATCCATTTCTATCAATCACTGTACTAATTATTCATCTATTTTTCCTTTATTCAACTTATTTGTAGAATTTTGGTTGATGTTGTGGAACTCCATAATAAAAGAATAAAACACTGTAACTGCATGGAAGAAAAATAAAGACAACTCCAAATTTGCTGAGCATCTAATAGCAACAGGACACAACTTCAATAGCCAGACAGACACCCAATATCTTCACATAGGACAGAAAGGAAAACTACTAAATATTCTTGAAGCAGTAGAGATAGACAATTTGACAAAAGATAAGAATACAATCAGTTTAAATGAACAAGTAGAATTTGTTAATTGTAAAATCAGCAGAACAATTTCCAGAATCCAGAAACAATTTTCCAGCTGTCATTCCAACTAAATAACATTTGTTATCCCATTGTATTTCACCTTTATATGCATCTTAAGTTCAATAATTAATTTATTCCATTATCAGTATCATTTTCACTGTCAATATTCAAATTAGGTTAGTTCAGTTCAAGTAATCCATTACTAGATGTAGTTGAATTTTGTTTGTTAATTAGTAAGAGTCAACCCCCATCATTCTAATGTAAGATAAATTTATCATAATCAGTATCTTTTATTACGATTATCTTCAGTATTTTGAATAATTTTATTTTAACTGTAATTAAGACAATTTAGAGGTTAACCCATTACTAGATATATATTTCTTAATTCATGTTTTCATTCAAGTTAAGAACAATTCCCATTATATGTAAGCTTAATTTAAGATTAGTAACTTCAATTATACCTATTAATTTACCTTTAATTATACCTATTAATTTACCTTTAATTTATACCTTACACTTCAATTATTTACATTTGATATTAATGCCATAATCGATACCATAAATATCGATTTGACTGACTATCGACTTTTGAAGATTAGTTAACATTATTTTATAAACAATGTATTAGTACTGTTGAAAATGTGACTGGTGAAGCCACGAAACCGCGGTCCAGTGCTGTAGTGATAAAGAAGTGGAATTGACAACATTTTACAGTGTTTTATTCTTTTATCCTTTATTCAATTAATAGTATTCTACTAACATACAATCAATGTGAATACAACAGGCTATTGCCCAAAACAGTTTTTCATCAAATTTCAAATTAGAATCGAAATCTTAGGATATGTCTGTTTCACTGAAAACTTCACCTTGAAGCACAATAATTCACGAGTCTTGTCAGAAAAGAATATAAATTTTTATTTTACTTTTTACAAAACACCATCACAGTCCAAAAAATATAAATATAATTTTGAATTTTTAAATTTCTGAGCCAAAAATCTATACCTACTAGTTACCATAGTTACACTAGACGACTAGACACACTAGTTACCATAATAAATAAATAATAATAATAATAATTACACTAGACGAATCGATAAAATGTCGATCGAAAATATTCAAAATCAGCTACTATTTATTCATGTTTATCAATCACTGTACTTATTATTCATTTATTCAATTGATACAATAGAATGTAAGACTTTTTAGTCTGAAACTGCTTAAATAACAAAATTTAAATTAGAGAATCAAAATATTTGCAGGTAAAGTCAAAGTCTTGATAGGAACTTCCACTTTAAAATAAATATAATTTGAGTCCCTTTTAGTTGAAATACACTGATTTGAAACAAAGCACTGGAAACAATATTGAAAAATTAATCATTTTAAACGTTTAAAAGCCGAAAATATACATCTCAATGGAGCATTCTAATTGGCTCTTTAACAGCCAATCGGAAACGAGTATAAACTGAAAGGCATCTGGTTCAATATGATTGGTAGAGGATCTGAACCAATGGGGAACGGTTTCAAGCCAATGCAAGAATTGACGAATTCAGTAATTTGACTATTTCAGTAACTGTATTTTCAGATTCATTATTCATACACGAAATCAATTTCATATTATATAATTATTTTTGTAAGCTAAACTAAATATTCATTTTACAAATCTGTTTGTTTTAACCCACAAAAGCAATTTGTTCATAATAGCGAAACAATAAATTAATATCGTCCAAATTTGATTGTAAGATAGGTATAACTTTTTCTGTTTCTTGTATTTCATCCGCAAAAAATTGTCATTAATCATTATTCAAAGAATTTTATTGATACCGAATAATGTATAACGTTACGTCTGATATGTTTTCTTTAGTTTCATTTTTCAAAGTTAGTAACTTTAATTAACTAGGGACAAAAATAACCGACAATCAAGTAGAGACCTAGCCACGAAAATAGTCAATTGTTATTGTATATAACATGTTATTAGTATAATCGATATTTCAATAGCTATGATATTATTGTTGAATCGTTATCAATTAATATTTATTATTATTGAATCGTTATTCTATTTAAATTTTTCATCCGATTATTATGATAAGGAAGCATGGAATTGTCGTAAGGATGTCAATTAAATGCAATATTTTAAGACCTATATGATTTTTCTTTAGGTAAAAACGTTTATATGATCAAATTATTACCCGCTTACAAAATTGTTTGCTAGAATACAATACGATTGAGCTCCAAAAATTTGTGTGGAGCAGTGTTATCGCGGTTACAAAACAAATATCCTACACAGAAATATAAGGGTTAATTCAAACAATAATAGGCTTATAATAGTAGGCTACAATACGTTTGCTATTCAATAAGCAGAACCAATCATTTCGAAATCTAACGATGGATGGCACGACTTTTACACGAAGAAAAAGCTATAGGCGACCGACATAGCAACAACGTACGTTGCTCGTATTGATAATGGATAGCTGTGTATTGCACACATATCTGTGTATGGTGATGAAGTGAAAGGCAATCCTTGAAATTCCTCCATTCAATTGGTGTTTCCTGAACTAACCACGAAGAACGAGAATATTAATAAACGTAATTACAAAGCCGTCTATCTAGGTTACAAGCCAGCTAGGTTCGAAACACCCAAGGAGAGAGCACTTAACTAAGTCAGTCTTACTTTGTATTATTCTTTCTTATCTATTTGCAGTCTCACAGTCGTTGTATTGCACTTCAAGCAAATTATTTCACAATTCATTTCATTTCCAATAGTAATTGATAGATACTCACAATTATTATTGAATTGAAAAACTGTAAATAGAGGAAATGGCAAGTTTTGAAGGAATGCAATAAACCGCTATTTCATGAAAATACTGTGAGAGATAATAATATATAACGACTGTAATTTGCCAAGTGTTGATATTTTACCTTACCTGTTATAAAGGAATAATGAAATAATAACATTACAGATTCCTCACAGTGATACAATAAGCACAAAGTTGGCAAACTTTTGCAGTAACAAAATAGCAATCAAGGAAATCGGGCTGATGTGATTCATGCAATGTCGTTATAAAAACTTGCCCTCAGATGAATTATTGTATTTACTGAATTATTGGTAGCTGGTATAACACAACTGCATCTGTATGATACGTAATAAAATTGAACATAGTAAGTTGAAATAAATGAAAATTGGTTCATAGCAGAATATGCTTTTACTGTATCTACTCCCAAGTCTGATTATCTGCGAGAAGTTATTGTTCTAAAAATCAAAATGTACAAAGTATTCTTAATACAATGAATTCATTATGAAAATCTGCACTAGGATGTAGTGATATTTTTAATAATTTTATACCAAAATTAGATATTAGCTATTTATTTCTAAATACATTTTTTTTCTAGCTATTCATTACAAATGTGATTTTCATGAGGATGAAGGTCATGTAGGTCTGACACCTGAGCGTGTGTCATGAATTGGATGATGGCGATTGATGAGTTGAGCCTACAGATTTAGGTGGGTTCCGAACCACCGGGAAGTGATTTTACAGCAAAGAACAGGGTCCTTGGTCCTTGCTAGTGATCCGCTACATTTGCATAAGGGATTATCTTCCCACATCATTCCCGTTTAGTCCTGAGAGACTTCAAGGCCAAAAAATATGAGAAGTGACATGTAAATTATGGATAAAGATACATATATTGTACAGGGATCGATTCATGCAACTGGAGTAACATTGCATTGTAGTCTACTTGCATCATTCAGGGGCTAGTTCTGCAACCTGAAATGGTACTGCAATACATCTGTATGGAACTTCGCAAATCAAATCAGCAGAGCGTTTCATTGCAAACTCTGCCAACTTCTATAAAAGTAGCAGAGAGACAAGAATAAGGTGCCGACGTATATAAATCCAGCAGAAAACTGTGTAAAGCGGAGACTGGACTGCATCACAAACAGGGCGGCTTTAAGAATTCTGATCCCAGTTGATACCAGGCGAGGCAAGGTGAGCTCATCTTTCCATTTGACTCACAAATGTTGAGGTCATAAGTAGACTGACTGATGTCATTCAGCATTCGTCCTATGCAAGTAAGTTAAGCCATGCCTGAATATGCGGCTTGTAGCTGGTACACGTCTCAAGTATGAATGGATTTTGAATAAATTTTCAAATGCAATGGAATAGAATAATGTCAAGTGTGTGCTTAATATTAATATTATTGTAGCGAATATGAAATTGGAGAGAATAGAAAGAAAGAAGAAACAATGGTTCTCGGTGTTATCTGCTATGTAAATGTTTACTTATAAGCAATTAATTACTCTGCTTTTGACACTTTTATAGTGTTTACTTGGTAATTTGTAGAATGTTCTAGTTGTTTGATTAGACAGTAATGGAGTCTTATCGAATATTGTGGAAAGTTCTGGTTTCCTTGATTTATTTATTTAGAAGATGATAGAAAAATGTAGAAATTGCTCGATTGTTGAAAAACCTATTTAAGGCGAACGCATTTGTAAATTAGTTCAGTCTTGTTTGTAATGCGTTATGATAAACAAGTGTGACAGTTAAGTAGTTCAATTATTGTTCTACGTTGATAAATGGCAGTAGTGACAGTTCGCGTTAATACAGACAGTGAAATCCTGTTGGCGCTATTACAAACCATGCAATGAACTTTCGTTGTCTGTAGTGATAATTCTCTTGACAGTTCAAAAGTGATAATTATTTTATCTATTACTGTATTGACGGACTTGTGCTACGTAAGTTAATTGTTCTTCCTCGACTTTTTTTTAGTATTATTGGACAGTTTATTGTACAGTTATTGTTTTAATATTAGATCGGCCTTTCAACTTTTAGTGATTGATTCGTGTACAGTTCATTGGAAACTCATTATCAGTTGAACAATATCGTGTTATCTGTTTTTAATTGCTTATTTTTTCTGTAAGAAATTACTGAACAGTGTGAGTTGTAGATTATTTGTGTTAATAAAGTGCAAGTGATAAATTCAAGTGTTGTCAGCGTTATTTTAGACATAGAACCCGTAACATTATTTTCTATAGAAGCTCAACATTTATTTTGTTGAGACTTTTGAAGAATTTTGTTCTAGATGGAGAATACTTTACATAGACGGAGATTACATAATGTGTATTCACGCCCTCTTCTATGATAAAATATAATCGTTGTATTATTTTGTAGTCTAGTTGACAACACCACATCCCTAACCACTTCCGCTACTTTAGACCGACTTTGGGTAGTAATCAAATAGGATTTATGATGGTTGAACTCAACTTTATCGCGTGTCTTTATTGGCTTGTCTTCATGAGTCTCTTTATCTTTGAGTCTTCTCAATTAAATTGAGGTAATCTCAAGTAATTCCGCAGATGAAGTTTTTGACACTCATTCAATACCTCCTCATTCCTGTTTTACTTTAGCTCACATACAACCTCATCTTATTATCATTTCTTTTATAGTCTTTATTGGCTTGTTATCGGTTATATTTACTTGGAGCATTTGTTTTATTCTCTTTATTTTTCTTTTCCTCTTCATTCTTTCTACTAGAAATTTCAGTCCAATCGTATACAATTTACTCCAAGTGTTAATTTATCCAAGATTCCTATATAATTGGCGGCTCTGGTAGCGATGTTGATTGAAGCGCTTGTCTGAGATAAGATAAGGCTCAAGCTCTTTGTTTTCTGCAGCCTTGGGTTCAAATCTCATTCAGTCATGGATGTTTCTCATCATTCACCTCATTACCCACGCACAAGTTTTCAGACTCATGTGAGCATCATCAGCATTAAAAAAAAATTATTAGATTTCTATTGAATATTGGGAAAGTGTTGTTAAACGCAGTATAGCAGAGAAGATAAAGTGTCAGAGATGTCGTAATAAGTCATAAAAAGTCATAGATATTGATGAACAAAAACAAATTAGATTGAGAAGTACAAAATGAGAAATATAGTGTTATCGTTCAATGTATACGAATGCGGAAATTACAATGTAAAATTGGAATATGCCAAAAAAATAAAATAGGAATTATTATACTACAGGAAAGCAACAAGTTAGCAATGATAGTTGAATTAAGAATTTCTTCAGAAGCCAAATTCATAGCTCACCAATAGTTTTATTCACGCAATAAAACCCCAGATCCAGGTAAATAAGCCGGAAGGAAGTAATATTTCGCATTCATTTTTTGCAGTAATAAACTTAAAAACGAAATTGAATATTGTGAAAGTGGGTAGGCCTGAAATATTTGAGGCAAAAACATTCATCGCTGAATTACGAGTCGATGGAAATGGAATGGAGCTCTGATAGACAGAAAGACAGCAGCCAGATCGATTAGTTCCGTTGGCCAGAGACCGAATTAGTGCTTTTTCTTGCAAAACTGATCGAAAAGCTTTCGCAGAGCAGAAGAAGCCGACAACCGACAGCTCCATTCTTACTAACTTCGGTCTATTCGTTAATTGCGTCACGAACAAAATGAACAAGACTAAAAACGTCGATAATATGACAGCGGATGAGTCCCGAGTCCGCCCACTACACAGCAATACGATTTCACTTCTATCATTGATTCCAATTTGTTGTAATGGATATCTAAGGTTATAAGCGCAGATCATACATGCAGAGAACAAAATTAATGTGCAATCAAGTGCAATACCGGTAGTAGAATAACGTATTACGTTACAAGACCAGGACATAGGTGTGTTTATCGTTTACGGTGTAATAATAGTCACTTCTCTTGGAATTACATACGTTCACATACTGAGAACACTTTCCGGATGGGAATTTTTTTTATTTTCTCGTATGAAGGGATTTAAAATAGGTAGGGTTGAGCATGATGAGCACAGCACATTGGTGGCCACAAGTATCCAAAAAGGAGGAAAATAAATAGAACATTTAGTTGAACCGAGGAAATAAGAACAAAAAGAGGACAAGAAAAAGGACTTTTAGTTGAACCGAGGAAATAAGGACAAGAAATAGGTCAAGAAAAAGGACATTCAGTTGAACCGAGGAAAGAAGAACAAGAAGGAGGGAAAGAAAAAGGAAATTTGGTTGAATCGGGGAAATTAGAACAAGAAGGAGGAGAAGAAAAAGGACATTTAGTTGAACCGAGGAAATAAGAATAAAAAGGAGGACAAGAAAAAGGACATTTTTAGTTGAATCGAGGAAAGAAGAACAAGAAGGAGGAAAAGAAAAGGGACATTTACTTGAAACAAGAAAAGTAGAACAAAAAGGAGGAGACAAAAAGACAAAGAAACATGGTGAAAAACTCAAAAATGAAGAAATTGAGGGAAGAATGAGAATGAAAAAAAAATAAAACTATAAGAACAAATGATGAAAATGGATATAGCCGATGATGACAAGGCAATTAAAGACTATGAAAAGAAATAATAATAAAAGGAAGTCAATGAACCAAAGTGAAAGAATGAAGAGGTACTGAATGAGTGTCAAAAGCTTCAACTGCTACAAAATTATTTTTTTATTGCTGATGATGCCCATATGAGTCCGAAGTCTTGTGCGTGAGTAATGAGGTGAATGGGTGAATGATGAGAAAAATCCATGGCTGAATGAGATTCGAACCCAAGGATGCGGCAGAAGAAGCCAGATAGAACCTTATCTTATCCCAGACAAGCGCTCCAACCAACTGCGCTACTAGATCCGCTTTATATAATAATGTTATATTTGACATAGCCTTAATCTGTAGACTCAAGAGGTTATAGAAGGGATTTTTCATAATAATAATAATGTTTTTTACGGGGTTTTTTTAGTTGTCTAATATTGTTGACACAAATAGACCAAGAGCTTGAAGCAGATCTAGCGATAGAGATTTTTGCTAGACAAACGATAAAGTTGTTCGATTATTTAAGTGTAGAATCTACTAGAATTTACTACAGAATTTGTACACTTATAGATTAGCTCCAAGTTTTTGGTCTATGTGTGACTGCCTCGCTTGGACAAGCTTCAAAAATTAAAAACAATATAAATTGAGTATATTCTGTTTTTATTATTGAGTGAATTCCCTTCCATAATGGCAATCATACAAAATGACGATAACGCACTCAAACGAGGGAATTAATGAACCAAGCGTGGATAAGGATGGGTTGAAAAATGAATAAGTTGCAGAAAAAATATAAAGAGAAATAAAATAATAATTTAGAGTAGTTTGAATACCCAAAAGACCAAGAAATAGTTGAAAATAAACAAATCAAAGTTTCAGCTGTTACAATGTTACTTATCACACTACTTCACAGAGGGATTCGCAATTGATCTTGCTCATACAAGAGAAACATATTATTTCATGATCATTGATCTGCTTCTAATCTAGCAATTTATTTTTGGTGATACAACTTTTTTAGATCATGTCAAATGATTTGTTCTACTCAATCATTGGAATAAGCATCAATGCGCGAATTAGAAAAGAAGCATCAATCTTCTATTCCCATCAATGCGCGTATAAGAAAAAGCTATTTCTCTGTCCCGAAACAAAGTTTGGAAAGCTTTGGTCGAAAAAGAGCCGATTAGGAATGAGCATCACGTGCGACGCCCTGAGTGCCAGCCACACAGAGGGACTTAGACCCAGTTCACACTGCACTGCACACGGCTCTCCTGAACAACGTACGTGGTGTGAAGGCGGCCGGATTTGGTGCAGATTGATCACTCTTGTTGCCGGATTGTGTCTTATGTGGATGGAATTGGAGCAGCTGAAGAGTGCAGAATAACAACGTTGTGGAAAGCTCTACAGGCGGGAGGAGCGATATTCGCCGGAATTAAGTTCTTCTATCTTCTTTGGGCACATGTTCTGACAATCGACAAAGCTTCTGTCTTCTAGCTAAAGAACTTATTGCCTATTTCTCTCAAATTCATGTGGCGATGATCCGTTTTCATTTGGAGCAGAATGAGAAAGAACATCTGGTGAAACACAATAATTATTGATACTGAACATTATTCAATCGATCGGTATTTGGCGGATCTGGTAGCGCAGTTGGTTGGAGCGCTTGTCTGTGATTAGATAAACCTCTGGCTGGCTTGATTCCCTGCAGCTTTTAGTCTCATTTAGTCATGGATGTTTCCCATCAATCACCTCATTAACCACGCATTGGTCTCCAGACTGCATCATCCGCAATAAAAAAAGAACATATATCCACATAATTATGACCAATACGAATGGTTCAACATGCCATTCCTTTATAGCCTACAATAGTCTAGGAAAATTTCAATAAGGAGCTTAAATAGTTCAGAAAACTGAAGACAGATATTGAAAACTGGAATATAGAAGCTACACAATATTATTGTATTGGATATTTTTTATACATACAATCGATTTTACCCCAGATGATTCTCCCGTGATTTTCTCAATCGCACTAAATTGTTTCCAGAAATTATATTGGAAGCCAAAATTAAAAATAAAATTAAAATTAAAAAAAAAATTCAGTTAAAAATAAAATGACTATATTACGAATGACGGAAGCAACGGTCAGAGTAGAGAAGTCGGCTATTAGCAAACAGCATCGATAGGCACCGAGAATGCGAATGTTGTGTATTGATGTGGAATTTTGATTAAGAAATACTAGTTCAAACCAAGAGCCAAACCCAGGATTAACGGAATAGAAGATATTAGTCCTGTTCAAATGGAGATTCTTTTTGCAATAGAGAATTCTAGTAGAGCAATCTACACACTTAATAATCTCGTCTGCCTCTAAACTAGCTTATCTAGAGTCCAAACGTGTGTAGCATGAATGTAGATCTCTATTGCAATAAGAGTCACACAGGCCTTAACCACAGAGCACATTTGGTCACCAAATGTTGACAAAAATTAATTTTCAAAATAACAGCCAATATTTTCAAACGGTGAGAGCTAGAGCGACAATAATTCCGTAGAAGGAGAGCTTAGATTCTAGCTAGAAAAACTTAAGTACAGCTAGTATAGATTCTAGCTAGAAAAACTTATAGTACAGCTAGTATAGATTCTAGCTAGAAAAACTTATAGTACAGCTAGTATAGATTCTAGCTAGAAAAAACTTATTGTACAGTTAGTATAGATTCTAGATAGTCAATCTCTGTTGCTCTCGCCGCTCGTCTAGGTAGAGTCTACACTGGTCTACACTTTTTAAGTTTCCAATTCATTCAATTTGGATCGTTCTAGTAATTTACTCTACTGTCGTTTAGACAGTATTTTGTTGTCAAAATATTATATCTTGCAAAATATAATACTGTAATTGCACTACCTGGTTGCTATTTCAAAAATTCATTTTTGTTAGGTTGGCGACACCCATTGAACGGATATTGAGAAAAATTTTTGTATGATCCTGAAACGTTTACTATTATATTTTTGTACCTATGAATTAAACTCTCTCTAGTTCACACGCAATTAATTTTAGTTAACAATACGCTTTACGATCCCAACTTCCAACATCAAGAGTGCTGTACATTGTACAAGTACACATCATTTACTGTTACACAGCATTTACAGTTCCCATGCTAACTACCTGCAAATGGAACATAATGGCATCTGAAGTAACAATATTTCAACAACAATTTGCCGTGAGAGAGCTTCTCTACACTTTGCAATTTGTTTGCATTTCGAAAATAATGAACTGCCATGTTTCTCCACAGTAACGTTTGCAAATAAATTCGTAATAATGTGGTGAACATTGTTGTACCATTATCTGGGAAACTGTTTGGGAACTGAACAGAGAAGAATATAGATTAAATTTTTGGTGGCCAAGACCAATAATAAATATATAGCATTCGTTGTTTTAGTAGATAATTGGACAAATTCCAAGATTAAATGACACCAGATTTTTTAAATATTATTACTTTAAAGAGCCGAAGCAAATTTAATAAACAAATTTGTGTGTGGAAAAGATTATTTTATCAATTTAATCTTCATTCTGGGGAGATTATGCACTCCCCTCCCTTATGTACGCCCCTGAAATTGAGGTCGTTTCCAAAAAATTCTGTGAATAGTTTTTTCTCTATCTTTCACTGAAACAATGTGGATGATACCAAATGCTACTGATAAGTTACTTTTATTTTCATGGATTTCTTGTTCCATAACGATCAGCGTTGTCAATATTAACTTTTTGTTATATTAAATTAATGACTAAATATTAAATTTAACGACTTGCATCAGTCAGTTGACTGACTACAAGTCGTTAAATTTACAACAAAAAGTTAATATTACTTTTATTTTGTTTGATATTTACTTTTATTAGTTACTTTTATTTACGATAGAGCTAGCCTACTTATTCTATATTCTATCTACAATACTCAGGTAACGACTGAAAGTAAGTATAGTGTATGTGCATTCAAGCTTGACTTTGTTATGAGAATATTGTTCTATTAAATTTCTAAACAGAATGTAACTGAAATTTTATATTTTCTACCCAGACTATTTACCGATTTCGCTCATAAATTAAAATTTCCATTCGTCACGGCGTAAATAATAAAATCGGAATACAGGTAGCAGACTCACTAGTGAAAGCTAATAATAGATGGTACCAAAGCAGAGTACAATGAAATGTTATAGCTTTGCCATGAAATGGCGGCATCTGACAGTGTTGACATTGGGAATATTGATGTTTATTTTGCCAGAGCCAGAATAGGATGCTGCTGTTACTATCATGCGTTCTATACAATTCACCTCCAGTCGTAACCTGTCCGAATCTGTGATAAACGGTCTAGGGTTCCGTTGTTTAGTTTTTACTAAATTGCACGCTGTTTTGCCAACGTTTACTACAGTTGTGCGTTGCTCCGCGTTCATGGCAAATTGGTTTTGGCTCTAAAAGAATAATATGGTGAAAGGAAACTGTAATAAAACTTTGTCATTCGAAATTCAATGTAAAACTTATGATATTCATGGCACAGGCAGCACATGATTTAGTACCATGAAGGCTGCTAGACATGAAGATTAAAACAAGACACTCAGCTTGTCTATAACTTACTGCCTTAGAACACCAGAGTAGAACAGATAAGCTATTTCAATTTGGACTTCTAGTCTCTTGCTACTCGATTTACAAGATATCTAGAGCCAGAAGCAAGAGGCTAGATCGAAATATCTGCTTCACTATTGCAGGCTGTGACAATTACAATTATGCCCATATTTATGAATGTTCCTTCAGTGTCTCTTGACTCCCGGGGCTCTTGAAATGTCCATATAAACATTTCAATAGTCCCTCGAGTCAAAAGGAACTAAGGCTTATGTCACATTGGGCCATCATGGTGGCTCCACCGGCGGCGCCACTCGCGTGGCTCAATATTTACAACGATCCAACAGTACAGTCACCAAAACTGACACCATGGCAGCGCCCAGAGCTCATGGACGTTGAAGAGGGATGTGCTTTGGCGTTCGTATTTCTCACGTCACGAAAACGACGTGTACGACGACGTAGATTTTGGATACATCCATTTGTGCGTGACCGGAGAGCTAGAGGGATGTTTTTCACACCTATGTTGATCTAAGAAAAAATAACCCAGACAATTTTTTTAGTTATGCAAGGATGATGAGTGTTGTTACATTTGATGAGCTGTTGACATGTGTTATTCTTTGCATATCTGTCCGAATACAGGTAACTTGTCATATCCCATAAACATGGCCTATTTTTAATTTCCAAAATAAAACGTTTTGTATTGAAGCCATGATCCATTTTCACGGCACTGAACACAACTGAAATGGCAGTGGTGGACTGAGCGGTGGCGATGCTGAAAGCCGAGTGTGTCATGTCTTATAAGATACAATGCGATGACGTGATGGTGCCACCAGCTGGTGGATCAGAAACTCGGCGGCTGCAGCCACCACACTTTTGGTGGAGCGTTGGTGGCGCCACCAACGCCTAGTGTGTCATGTTCCATATCAAACAATGATACCACGTGGTGGCTCAATGTGACATAGGCCTAAAGGAACGTTCATAGATACAGCTCCGTCTACGTCAGACCAAACTACTCAGAAGCCTATTAAGAGTAGAATCAACTTTAAGAAGAGAATATGCCTTATTTGATACTTTCGTACAAAAAAATTAAGCTAAACGCTGAAAATCAGTATATTAGGAGGAACATTCTGGTACAGCACATGATTGAGACATTGTTTATAGGAGTTTACACTGAAAATCACTCAAAAATCAATGGAAGTTCCACCCACTATTTATCATTCCAATATGTCTTCTTAGCAATCCTACTGTTATGTAATGTGAAAGAATAAGCTCAAGAGAAAGGATCATTGGTGTACTTATAACTGATTACTTGGACTCAACTACTTCTACTTGATAACTACAATTACTTGATGCAAAGCCTACATTTCATTTATAATTCAAACTTCTCATCTTAACAAGTGGAAACCCAGCAAACCAAGAAACATTCCATTTGGGCCCAAGTGAAAGTGGATCTCATCATATTAATTTACAAACAACTTAAAGATCTAAAGAGTTTGAAGTTAATGGGAGGTTTTCATGAGTGTCTAAGTTCATCCCGCTTTTATGAGCCTACAGTCTGCAATTCTACAATCTTCATCAACCAAAATTATTCGATTACATATTTTCTACATAGCAGAAGCCAGTAATACAGTAAATACAGGAATATGTTCTTCCTTGGTTGTAAATGAGCTGTTAATTCCTCCATAAAAGAGCCCACTACTTTCAATCGGATTATCTGCTGGAATTTTTATTTAGGTGACGTTTTGTTTCTGTCTGATCAAATTAGAACGAAATAAATGTTATAAATAGGATCTCAAATAATATTGATAGTACTATGAAAAATTCAAGATTAATAAATTATAAAATTTATCTTCTACTCGAATTGGTTTGATTCTCCTACACCAACTCCTACAAATATTAAATAACACTTTTCAATAAAATCTTCTAAAATTGGTAGAGAATAAGAAGTTTAAGTACTGGACCATGATTGATTGACAATAAAATTTAACACAAAATCTTTTGCTCTTCAAGTTCCTATCCTACCATGGAACCTATTCAAAACAATAATAGAGAAAAGTGGACTGATAGACAACTCAGTTAGATTATAGTCAGATGGAGTTAGGAATTTTGTACACAAAATTGATCACAATATAACTGGCTAGCTAGCTGTTGTTCAGAACAGCAAACTGTTCTGAATGGTGAAATGCCAAGGCCACAAGGTGTTGGACCGGACGACCTTGCTGCTCTCGCTTATAATATACTAACGGATTTCTGCCCAGCTAATATTACTGTATTATTATTATTATTATTATTATATCTATGACAAAGACTGGAGCCGCCTGCAATACCAACAGTATATGACTAAGCTAACTATGTATTTATTGCTACACATTACATGAAGTAGATCAGCACAACGGTGACATTCCAGGAATAGTGTCAGTATGAGAGAATATTCTTACTTGATACAGTATATTTATTTTCGGCTCAGCTTTTACTTTCTGTGAGTTCTGAGCTACTATTAGGTAGACTATTCCGATACATGAATGTGGGCAGCTGGGCACGTAATTTAGTGGGGTATGAATCATCACCAAATAGAAACGTTTAATTTTTGTCAATTGAAGAAATAAACGAATTTGAGTTCAATATTATTCAGATTGATTATTTTGAAAGGATTGACGGTATTATAGAGAACCTTATATTCATATTGCAGGACTTTCTCGAATCACTAAAAAGTAATAGTTGTTACAGAAAAATTAATAGGGTTGTTACAGATTTGAAAGATTCAATATTACTGTTTAAAGATTTCACATTTCCTTTAGAGATATGTAGGATTTGTATGATAACCTACAATTTATCATTTTTTGGGGCAAGCTTATTGGATCTCATAATGTTATGTAGACGGGTTATTCGCATTTATTGTATAACAGGAGAAAATATAAACCTAAACGCTAAAGTGCCTAAATGGAAAATTCAAAACTATTTTTTTGTCAACTTATTGATCAGTAAATAATGATGTGTTCAAAAGAGGGTTAGTAGTATAATATAAGGCCTGATAATCAGTAACAATTGATTTATCTGGGTTTAACATTAATTTAATTGTGTTTCTAAAGTATTATCCACAATGCTTCATAGTGCTACTCTAAACAGAGCAGCACATCCAAACTTCTTATGTTTGCGCATGGGTATTTTCAAAAGAGGTCATCTCTTGAAGTCATATTTTAATCAGGATTGAGCATAAATTTAACTAATTGCTTATTTTCAGTTGCATTTTAATGTGGCAGCATGTGCTAGCACAAATGTCACACATGAGCTAAACAACAAACGCAAAAACGACATGAAAAAGAACATGGAGATTCATGCTTGAATCAGCATGTCTAATTTCATTAACGCTAGAATTCCACTTTAGCCTGTTCCTATTTAGTTATGGATGAGTATTCGAATGTCGGGTCTTTTTTCAAAGCAACGAAAATCACCATTAAATTATTCATAAAATAATTTTATTGAACTGTATGCACGGCTGTCTATGAAGTTTTAAATTCACGATTTATCTCAAATCTTGATGAAATTCATTCAGGATATTGTGAATTATCATTCCCTCTTCATTTATTATTAACTTGTAGAATCAGCTTACAGTCTAAGCTTAGCTTAAATAAACTGCAATTATTGTCACCGTCAGAAGATATGTGTGAATTTCTGATTAGGTTTGATACTAAGTTATTGCCTCATTAACCTTGATGCTGAATGTAGGTTTACGCTCTCTACACACTCTAAACTAAGATTTTTAATAAAACTTACCCAGTTTATTCGTTAACACAGTCACATTTTTGGGATCTCACCTGTAAAATAAAGAAACGTTGATTAATGAAAATCTTGAAATGTGTTATTTTATATCTGTATCCCTATTTAAACATTTTATAGAAACAGATATAAGTTAATTGTAAAATTTCCTTTATCAAGGATGGTTAAAAAGAGGTAAAAGTTAACGTGATGATACAAAAACGCCAGACCTAACAAAGAATTACAATCAGGACAAGCAGAATTTGCTATTTCTATTATCGCTGACTAGCATTCGGGGTAATCAATTAATTCATTAAAATCAAATTCTCCAATAATGATTTACCAATGTTAAATTAATGATTAATGTTATGCTAAATCTAAATTATTAAACTAATTCGAATTAAATAATAATAATAATAATAAGCGTATGGCTTTTATTGGTGGCGAGTCCCTCTAACGGGTTTTTCCACCTCAACGTTATACGAAACATGGTGGACCTACTATTTTGTTTTGTCAGAAAAAATTCAATAGAAATTATTCAAGATGTCAATATAATACTAATTCGCTTCATATAATGAACTTCTGTAAAATCAGTTCAAAATCTTGAATCAATTATTGAAAACATTCAATTAAAACCTCAATGTTTTGCACAATTTAGCATAGCCAAAACTTGTAAAGAGAGTGGTTTGGGAAGTGATAGCCGAGTGCCGTAGCAGGTATCTGTTCAATCAGATATAAGCTATGAAACTCCTGAGCCATCTTTGTAACGGTGACCGATTGGATTGGACAGCAAAAAAGACTCTGTTCTTTGCTGTAAAATCACTTCCCGGTGGTTCGGAACCCACCTAAAACTGTAGGTTTAATTCATCAATCACTATCATCCAATTCATTACCCACGCACAGGTCTCAGACCTATGTGGGCTTCATCCTCCAAAAAAAAAACGTTGTTGATCTTCACTTCACTGTTATTCTGTCTATAAATAAATTATAAATAAAAAATAATAAATAAATGATAATTAAATAGTGAATAAATAAATATTTCAATCAAATCAATCTTTTACAGTGAAGATTTCATCGAGTAGTTGAACATGTACAGATTCCGGTATAACATATAGCTAGGGGTAACATATAGCTGATGAATGAGGACTTACGAAAGATCATAATCAGTAGGAGAATCTTAATTTCATCCTAAACCTAATTAAATATGAGAAACTACGTCAGGGACTGATTTATAAATGTTTTAGCCTTTAGGCACTATTCTGACTGCCGCCCCCTCGAAACATGCCAAATTTGTGTCTAGGTCATTATTTACATCAAAAACTAAATCAAACGAGTCCATAAAAGGCGGTTCATAAAAACATTGAGAGTTACTTTTTTGGATTTTAATCACCTCTGAAAAAGTTTATACTTTTAAACTAAACAATACATTATTATTGAAATACTTGAAAAAAAAGAAAAATGAGCAAAAATGAACTAATCACTAACGTATCAATGTTTTCTACTTTAGGAAGTCTTTATTATGTTTCCTTAAATTGATTTTTCACTACTTTTAATCATTGTGAACACCTCCTCTATAAGTCGATCTTCAATTTTTATTTGATCACTGATCAAAAGTTCAGCCTCGATGTGTAGAAGAGTCAACGAATATAGTTTATCTTCATTCTGGGTTAAGGCAACATTTTATCCTTTTTAGGACAAAAAATGAACGTTCTGCTGAGCAGTTTGAAACAGCTGTGCACAAAAAAAATACATACGAAGAATTATATCTATGTTGGTAAATGTCAATTGGAGATTTTGTCCTCTTATGAGCTTTATCATCGATAAAGTGTTGTCCTTAACACCGCCACTCTTTTTAAGGCCAGAGAAGTGTATGCACTCATTTAAAAATGATTTCACTAGATCAATTTCATAAAAAGATTTAAGTTTTTCAGTATAAAGTATAAAGACTGATTCTCAGTCATAATAGTTTTAGCAGAAGACGACGATTGATTGTTAAAAACTGAGAACTTATCTATATGAGATCTTGACTGAGAATGCTTCAGTACAGTTTTTTCAGAACAAAATCTACTTCTACTCTTAATTTATAACGGCCTGTAAGGATGACTTAATTTTCATTAGTTTCATCTGCCTGGATTTTCCTTTTTTTTTTTGACTTTTGTAGCACGTCTCATACTCTATATCACACCGTTTCTTGACCCTTTCTTCATACACATGAAAAATGCTTCTAAGAGAGTCAACAAAAATTACTAAAGAGTCATACAATACTTTTCTCTCTCTAGGGAAATTATTTATTATTTTTTCATCTTTTAGTAGATGCAGCAAATACATTTTAAATGTTCTGAATTTTTTTTCAAATTTCAAATTTTATTCAAACACACACAAAATACAACAGAAAACAAATTTACAATACAACAGTACAATAGTACAATATACAAAACAGAAACACAAATACAAAAACAAATGGCTATACGGTGGGGTGTGCTGAAAAAAAGAAAGGAGGAGAAATACCTAGCCAACTATGGTTTCCCATGTAATAGGCAGGTAGAGGGCAATAAGAAAGGAGTGAAAGGGTGTGAAAAACGGGGAAAGCAAGGAGGAGAAAGAGAATTATATTGAAGAATGTAAATGCTCCCGGAGGCAGCCCGTCAGACTGAGCCGCCCCTAAGGTTTGCACGCCCCTAGGCACTGGCCTAGTGTGCCTAGTGGGAAATCCGTCCCTGAACTACGTATACTTTCATTAGAACCCAGGAATTCAAAGTTAGCTCTCAAAGCGTAGTAACTTCTTGTAACTCATGAATAAATTCATATTCTCCAGTTATCACAATAAGATCAACTTCTCTCAATATTCTACTTCATCCTCATTAATAATATTGTATTCTCACTAAGAAAACCAACTTCCAACTCAAGACGCCTCATTTTAAACAACACCAATATCTCTTTCCCGCTCATATCAGAATGAAGTAGCTTGAAAATCCAAATACTATTACAATATTATAAGTTCAAAAATAAAAAATTAAAATCCATTGAAAATGAATGAGAGAATAAACCTCTTCATTCATAGCAACAGTAGCCTAAGTTCATAAATTATCTTATTTATCATTAAAAGATATGAATATTATTCCTATGACATTATTTTATTTGGAAGTGAAGGAATGATTAAAATTCAATTCAATTTATTTTGCCAAAGAATATATAAGCATTACAATAAATATTTCTTTGTTATAATAATAATTATTACAAATATAAGAATTTACAATATCTCTCAATATTTTTTAACCGCTGTAAAACATAACAGTGAACTTGAATATTTTTGGCTCAATGTTATCACATTTCTTTGAACTGAGTTTAGTCCTTCATTCAAGTAATAGTAGTTTATGCAACGATTTTATTTTGACCCTTATTAAAGCACGAGTTAGATGTAAGTTATAACACGAGCGAATGCGATTGTTATAAATATCTCACGAGTGCTTTAATGGCCAAATAAAATCGTTGCATACACTATTTTATCTACGACCACTAGTATACATTTAATTGAAACAATTTCATTTTACCTGTGACTGTCAGAGATACCTATAACCTATCATCTCAAATACGAAAAGTTATAGTAGATTGTTAGGTTAGCAGCTTAGTTAGCAATTTGATCAAATCAGCTGATAGTTTCACAATATTGAATTACGATATTGATTCCATCAAAAATGCTTCTGATTGGTCCAGAACCCGTGTTATAATGTAGAACCTGTACTATAATGAGCTCTTTATACAACGGGTTCCAAAAAGCATTTCGAAAAGACAGCTGTTTTGGCATCAATTGTGAAACTGTAATGTATACATTATGACATGGTAGTAGATAAACTATCTTATATTATGATGTTGAAGATCCATCTTGTTTCCACTAATATGTAATAAAAACTTAAAAAACACTTTGAGTGGAAATTAACTCACGTTATGGCGTGACGGCCGTTTCAGTCTGTTGTCAAGAGCATCGTGAGACGACCCACAGTACACTGATTTAAGGCATGAGTTTGAGGGTTATTCACGCCTTAACGTGAGTTAATTTCCACTTAAAAGTGTTTTTATAAAGTGTTATTATATATCTTATATTCTTGAATCAGGAAAATATAAAAGATAATTTTTTCAGTGAAACTCTGATCCAACCTACAAATTTTGTGATGAAATTATATGAAGGAAAGAGTCCTGGGCTGAAAACCCTCACATTAGACTGTCTCAACTCAGCCCAGATGAATGAATAAATGAATAATCTACGAGCGAAACTATAAGAAATGTTTCCCTATTTTTAACTCAATAATTTTCTCAAAAACGTTACGTATTCACCTTGAAGAAGGTGAGCAGAAGGTTCATCAATATTTAACGAAAATAGAGTGAGTTCAGAATGAATGGAGTACTTTGATATGATATAAAATGACATATTTGTGAGAAATTAGTTTAGTTTAAAAGAGGGGTTTCGTCGACTTGATTCTCTATGCCATCTGCCAACTTTCTCATGAATCTCTCGTTTCCCCTTCGTAGAAAAAGACGGATGCAAGTTTGTGGTTGACGTCTTTTACACTCTATTCGTAGAGGAAAAACATTTTCCTTCATAACGGCTTCCAACTGAGCTGTCCAAAAACAACGACAACAATATCTCTCAATTAGAGCAACTTTGTTCGCTTCAAGCTACTGAAACTGACGAAGAAAAGTTGTTCATTTCTTCCAAGTTTCCAAATAATTTTCTCTCGTAGAAATTATGAAAAATGATTCACTAACAGCTGGAAGGCGACAAAAATTCTATAATTACACACCTTCGCTCCACAGTCTTCGAGTTTCATAAACTCGATTTTTCTTTCCAGAAATTACAACTCAATTATTCAGCTGATTGCTCTCTTCAGAATACAATATGATAACCAGTTAAGAGCAAAAACGACTTTCTTTCGCTGTCCTCTGTAGTCCCAAATCGTCTTGCAAATCCAGATAGATGAGCATGACAATATACAATTATTATTATTAGCGCGAAGATTCGTTAAGAGCCTTATTATACAGAGCCACTTCAGTCGCCGTCCCGGGCGACTGCCACAAATGCTCACAGGTTATTTTCATGACACTGTATTAATATTCATCATGCACTTTACTCTTCAATGTAGGCAAATAACTACAATCAAATAATGTGAAAAAAAAGATTTTCAGCCCAAAACTTTTCATCTTGGATTTGAAGAAGAAAATCAAAACCTTTGTATGTTAGTTCAATCTCACAGAAAATTTCCATTTGATAAATGTATAACTCGATTCTTGGTAAGATTTTATTGTATTAATTACTTTAATATGTAAAAATTATTGTATGATTTTTCTTCTTTTTCTTTTAAAAGGAGTATTTGCTGAGAAACGCAAGAGGGAATGGCAAATACAAAGGTCAAACAATTCAATGGTTCATCTGACCTCACGAGCCACTATTAAACTAATTTTAAATAAATGTAATTATTTGTCATAGGATAAATAAATCACTCTTCAACCATTTTCTTGCCATCATACTGCTCTCAGCTCTAAACTACCTGCTTTTTATTCTCTTCTCATTAATTTGTCTCCTAGCACCTTAAACTCAAAATAAGCTCTTTTAATTCATAAATCGAAGTTTTCTAAAATATTTTATTGGGTTAAAAATAGAATATTTATTTATTCATCGATTAATTTTCACAAATTTATTGAAACAGAACATTATGCAACAAGTTACAGTATTAATAATAATAATAATAATAATAATAATAATAATAATAATAATAATAATAATAATAATACAGGGTACCGTACTTTAAATATCTAGGAGAAGTTATCTCGGAAAAATATTCACAACAAGAAAAAATACAGAAAGTTCGTAAAGGCCTAGGGATGGTGCAATATATCTATAATAAAAAATGTCTATCTCTTCATACAAAAGTTAGACATTACAATACAGTGATAAAACCAGCAATTTTATATGCCAGCCAAACCCTGTCCCTGAACAGTAAAATGGATATTGAAAATCTAAAGAAGGAAGAAAGAAAAATAGGTAGGAAAATCCTTGGACCAACGCGTACCGAAAACGGATATAGATTACAGAGAACGTTCAAAGTTGAAGAATATTCTAATATAGAGACAGATATGAGGAAAATACGCCTTAAATTGTATGGCCACATCAAGAGGTTTCCAGACAATAGACTAACAAAAAGAATTGTAAACTATGTAGCATCACTTGTCAATGGAGGAGAATGGATACAAAATGTTAAAAAAGACCTAGTACTGGCCAAAATAACCAACAAAGAAATTTACAATAGAAAAAACTTCAGAATAAATTTTATAAATGGGAAGTTTTACCAGAGAGAAAACCTCCAAGAGTTTGAACAAAATGGAGTGAAGAGAGAAAAGCTGAATTCGCACAAAAAATGAAAATCTGGTGGGCAAACAAGAGCAAGTTCAAAAAATGAACCATCTTCACTCAGCGTCTTCCACTTTGGGAGTTTTACGTCTAATAATAATAATAACAACATTATGCACAAGTTACAATATTAATAATAATAACAATTTACCAAACTTTGAAAAACGGAGAAAAACGGTGTAAATTTTAGGAAGCAGGAATAGCCGGCTGAGTGATGTTGGGGAGAGAGAGTGTGTGAATGAGTGAGTGAGTGAGTGATTAAGAGTGATTGAGTGAATGAGCATGAGTGTGACTGCTACTGTGCTGCAGCTAAAGTGGTGTTGAGTTGGCGGAGATCACCTATTAGTGCACGGAAAGTAGAAATGGCCAGATGCCCCAATGAGGGGGGATGAGGAAGGGGGAGTTTAAGGGCTACGGGGGGTATATCATGGGTACGGGGGGATTAGTAAAGAGCTTCGCTAGTGAAGGGTACAGGAGGAAAAGTAAGGGGGAATTTAGCTCGAGCATCTTCCTTCCACTGTCTAAATATTTCACAGCGGGTAGTAAGCACTATGCAGTAACGACTCAATTAAAGAGCTCGATCCTTTTATCCTTGTTAAGTGTCTTTCGGCTTTCAGCGAACTGTACTGCAGCTCTCTGATTTCCTATCCTCTTCTTCCCCCCACCCTCCACCCCTTATGCAACAAAATTTCGTTATCATTTCACGACGGGTTTTCATATGAGTAAATGTATTTAAGAAAGATGACGACCGTGCCTCTTCAATAAGGACGAGCTAAAATAATGTTAATGATGTTCATTACAACTTACAACTCAGCTTCTACGGTGTTCGTCGTGTATGGAGCACGTGCCTTGATGAATTAATCTTTTCCCGGTTTTCTGTTTAGCAGGTTAGTAGGCCTATCGCCTACACTCAATCTCTCAATAATCAGATTTTCCACAAATGTTTGTACTTCTTGCTGACATCAGAATCAGAGTATAATAATTCCTAATCATTTTTCAATGGAATTAATGTCACAACTTCAACGAACAAATTTAATAGTGCATTATTATATTTTTTCCAGACAAATTTTTGGTTTTGACAAACTTATAGTGCCTGAATAGTGTAGTGACGATGCATAATATTTGTTATAGGATGATAAAAATAATAATAATAATATCGTGTGACCTGGCTGGCTCAGTCTGGTGTCAGAGTTATCAGGTCGCACCTGAATAAGTTCAGGGCCTCTGACGTGACTTAACGACTGTTTTTAGGCAGCCGGGACCGACAGCTTAACGTGTCCTCCGAAACACGAATGATACTCCCTGTATATGATGTAAGCGTGCATGGACAAATGCATATGTGAACTATCAGGAGAAAATAAAAAATTACTTGATTCATCTAAGCTCAACCTTCAATATATTTTATCGTACCGTTTGAAATAGTGTATCCTTTAATCTTGTTGAGGTCGGTTAAGGTCATAATATGTCATATTTTAATAATCCGATTTCTTCATAATTCATTCATTCTATGCATGCAATTGAAGTACTAAAACAATATTTCCTTATTTATTTCCGGTTTGTTTAGCTTTTAAGCTCATTTTTGCAATTTTATCAGCAGTATTCATTTTTGTTTCACATTTCAATCATTGATATAAGTTAAGATCTCATGTATGTTTGGCCATTTTTAATTGAATTCACAACTACTAAAGCACTATGGAAGCTGAGTTGTAAGTTGTAATTCACTATACATAAAAATTCTATTTGTATTGCTTATTTTTGTATTAATACACGTATACACGTGCTAGTTCTATCATTTAATAAGTCATTTTTCGCCCTCATCTCACTCTCATAGTCGAGCAGCCATTAAGAATATCGCATGAGTAAAAAGACAAATTGATTGATTTTTGTAATCCTATGCAAAAGATTATCAATTATCAGTATGCTGGGGTACTACTAAAGCACTATGGAAGCTGATTTGTAAGTTGTAATTGACTATACATATTATAAATTCTACTTGATTCTATTAGTATTGCTTATTTTTGTATTCATACACCACACACGCGACAGTCCTATCATTTAATACCATTTTTCGCCCTCATCACACTCTCGAGCAGCCATTGCGAATGTCGCATGAGTAAAATGACAAATTGATTGATCTTTTCAATCCTATGCAAAATATTATCAATTATCAGTATGCAGGGGTACAATCCCTGGGATATGGATTACACCTACAGTAATCACTAGGAAAGCATTGATTTTTAATTGTGGTGGAATAAGACTTCGATAATTCAACATTGTCGGCCTTAGTAGCTCAGCTGGTTTGAACGCTTGTCTCTGATTAGATAAGCCTCTGGCTGGCTGCTGTTCCCGCAGTCTGGAGTTCGATTCTCGTTCAACCTTGCACATTTCCTTTCATCATTCACGTCATTACTCATTCCGTCTCAAAACTCATGTGAGCATCATACAAAAAAAATCTGATTCCTTTGCATTTCGGTCCCAATGCATACTACAACCCAATTTATTAAACCTTTCCATTTTTCAATCATATGAGTCAATTCATTGAACCAACTACAGACCGGAGTATATTCCCAGCCAACCATTTAACAATTTACACAGCAATTTACAAGAACAGCCTGGGTCAAGTCCAAAATACAATATAAGTGGCGTGAAATAGTGTAATGTTCATGAGAACACCACGGTCACAGTGTTTCTGTAACGGTGCCACTTTATAAGACTATGTGAAAACAATTTTCTCTCATCAGCTTTCCATCGCGATTGAAGAGCATTTTCCAGTGTACAAGTCTGAGATATTGTAGACAGAGCACACATACGGGTCACAGCTGCTTATCCTGATTGGCCTCACTTTTGTGACTTCGTTGTCTCTGTGTCGAAGGTTGGAAGATGGTTTGAAACGCAAGAAGCAACCAGCTTTGGCGTGTCCATCGTTTGACAGAGCCTTGGCCTGCTCTTACACGGTCGGTCACTAATCCACAGCACAGCACTGTTTATTACGGTTCGATCAATCAGTCGAGGTTAATTGGGAAGCGTCAGTCAGCCGTCAATCCAGTGCCAGTGGAAAGCGAGAACCCTACAACACCCCAGCTGCAACAGCAGCATCAAGACACTTTCACTCAACCTTTTAGCTGGCAGATAACACCTTACGTTCAGTGGAGCTATTCTCTGTGATACTAATGGAAATTATCGGGTACTAATTAAGTGTAACCTTATTTGTTAATTATATCATTTTTTATTTTTGTACCGCAAATACTGGTAGATGTGGACAAAAGAATTCCTGCATTTCACTGTGAAAATTATTGTAATTTTTTATGAAGGAATAAAACTTCATTTCATTTTCACAAAGGGAAAATGAAAGTGGGGAAAAATGGAGAAGGTACATGAAAGGAAGGAGAAATGATTGTGGGACAAGAGTGGAAAAGACAAGATGGTGAGAAGGTTGGTTATTTTAAGGAGTAGCTGGCCTATATGAGCAGTAGCACAGGAATAATACGGGAGGGAGAGAAGGAGGAGTTGGAGGAGGAAGAGGAGCAAGAGGAGGAGGAGGGCGAGGAAAAGGAGGAGGAGGAGGAACAGGAGAAGGATGAGGAAGATGAGAAGGTGATTGATTGATTGTAATAATGTCACTTTGCCAGGTCTTGAAAGACCTATGACAAACATCAAATATCAATTATATTTTACAAGAAATTATATTACAATAAAAATTAAATATTATAGAAGAGAAGAAACAACAAAACAAACATTTTAGAGAATAAATGAAAAAAGCAACTAGAGTATTGATATGAGTAAAGGAGAAAGAGGATAGGAGAGGGAAGAAGAAAGAAGAAGTTATGGCAAATGAAGAAACGAATAATATTGATGTAGATAGGGAAAAATAATAAGAGGAAGTAGGAGGAGGAGAAGAGGAAGCAGAGCAGGAACAAAGAAAGAGATTTATGTTTTTAAATCTCATAACACAAAGTAATTTTGAGCTTGAATGAAAAGCAAATTTAACGCCACCCCTTAGAAACCAGGAAGACCCCTGAGAGACCAAGGGTCGATCCTTTTGATAAACTTAAATATAATCTGAATAAATATTCTTTAACTCAGTATAAAATTGAGAGGAAAGTAGAGAGGAGGAGAAGAGAAGGAGGAGGAAGAAATACTGCAGAAATAAGAAAAAGATAGATGAAGAGGAAAACCTAAAAGCTGAAGAACCTAATAGGAGTAGCAGAAGCATAATTAAGTGAGTGGAAAAAGAGGTGAATGAGGAGAGAAAGCAGAAAAGATAAAACATGAGTAGGAGAAAGAGACAAAGAGAAAACAATTGATGGCAAAAGGACAAGCGGCGCATGAATAGGCGGAAGAGATGAGTAAGTTAAGAAAGATAGAAAATGGAGAGGAAAGAAGAGAGGAGGAGAAGAAGGAAAGAAGGAGGAGGAGGAGGAAGAGGAGGAGGAGGAGAATGTGTGAGATGAGGGTGTGGAGAGTGATAATGTGACTGAGGAAAAGTGATGGAGAAAGATGTGAAATTACTTACACGAGAAAAATTGCGACTTAAAAACAGTGTGAAAATGGATAATATGGTGAGCAGACCCTTAGACCCTTAGCAGACGGTTAGTTACACTAGAGCCATTTTATTGTGATCCGTTTTAACAGATGATGTTTTTGATAATGGAAATGAGGATAGAAGACAAAAATTGCAATATAAAAAGGAAAAGGTGGTAAAAAATGAAAAATTATGGTGTTATATCTAAAATTAAAAGAGAAAATTAGAAATAAGGCATCTCAAAAGACTACAGTAAAAAAGGAGAATAAAAATAGAATTTTTGGAAAGATGATCTTGGGATTTGACAGGAAAGGAATATGAGGAGAATGGAAGTGGTAAAGGAGGAGGAGAAGGAGAAGGAGGAGGAGGAGGAGGAGGAGGAAGAGGAGGAGGAGGAGGAGGAGGAGGAGGAGGGGGAGGAGGAGGAGGAGGAGGAGGAGGAGGAGGAGGAGGAGGAGGAAAATTTATAATGTAATAATAATACAAATTTATCAGTATGCTAAAAGTTGGTGTAGATCGTAACAACTATAATTGGATAATCTTTCGGAAAGATGCCCTGACCTATTTTCACGCATGTGCTACTCAGAAAATAATAATTTCAAAGCGGTAAAAAGTTTTAATGAGAATTATGTGCAATAAGTGAACACAATGACATTTGCTTTGGGGCATTTTAAAATGCACTTGATAAATCCCCACACGTTAAGAAATATCCTATTTAGCATCTTTAGACTCTAAAAGTTCATTAAAAGAGTTAATTAACAATGAAGCTGAAGCCTTTATTAAAGAGAATATACAATGTTTCCTTACTCCCTTCTTGAAAAGAAAAAACTGAAACACGTAACAAAACTCAATTAAGAGCTGGGATGTCATAAGAGAAGTTACTATTTCCTTTACTGAATCCCTTCTCACATTTAAACTTATCCTAGAATAAATCTCGTTTGCCAGTTTCCACGGATATAATGCTTAGTCTCTGGTTCCATTCAATAACAGAGGCTTAAATCCATGCAAAGCAATAAAGTCTGCAGTATTCGCATTCATTCATTCATTAGAACATTTATATTAACATTTTCAAATATTGATTTTTGCCGTTTCTATCATCAATTTGAGTAATGAAAATTGAGTCAAAAGTGCTCCTAAATTTTTTTTCTAATTTATCGTTGCATTTTGAGAGAGAATTGGGCGAGTGAGGTCTACTGTTCACAGAACTACCTGTTATTACAAATAAAAACTAGAATTTGAGTTGAAAGAGGTGAGATTATCAAAAATGAGATGAATTAATGAGAAGTATCCATTAATTGTTTTCATTTGGTTATACTCAAGTTATAAATAAAATTATATAAACTTTTTATGGTAGTAAATTCCACTACTTGCAGGCAATTTTAATTGAGAATAAATAATATTTTTACTTGCTTTAAACGTTATCGAGTCCTCAAATACCTTTTTTAAAACGCAGATACAACCATATTACTTTTTTAACAACCTTATTAACAACGCAGATAGTTATGGAACAAGAAATCGAGGAATAAAATTATTTCACTTGATTCCAGAAAAAACCAGTAATTATCACTGCTGATGCACCAATGATGCAAAAGTGAATTAATTCATACTATTGTATTCATTCTGTACTTTATTGTTTGAGAGAAACAAGGATTGTTCTCTGATTTGACTACAGTAGATTCTAGCTATCAAATTCCATCCATTTCATTGAGAAATATTATTTTCTCGTCAAAACTCTGTTCTCTGTTGTAAAATCAGGTGGTTCGCAACCAACCTAAAACTGTTTGTATAACTCATCAATCACCATCATCCAGCTCATTACTCACGCACAGGATGTGGGCTTCATCCTCCGAAAAATATCTTCTTATATATATATATATGGGGTTTGAATGGGTGTCTATTTCAATTGGAGAAAGTTACCTTCCTTGTCAAAAATAATGGATGATCAATCCTAGAAGAATTCCTTTATCAAATATTTTGAAATAGAAATGAAATTATTTGAAAGCTCATTCTATTGTAGGTTATCATTGCCCTTGGATGCAATTGTCACCAAAGAAAATATAAAACCACATCGAGCAATCTCATTTCCAGTTCATGAGACAACAATACAACTCTATCGCCTGTCATAACAATTATTTTTATCAAAAGGATCTCTTCATAGAGACCTACCCTCAACACACAGACACACTTCTCCGCTTTCAAACACGAACTAACCAATACAAGCCAGAGCAGCTCTGATCTACTTCAGGATCGAATGATGTGGGTGTGATTGTGTTAACAATCTCAATGCAGCCAAAGGAGCGGTGATTCTGAACCGACAAGATCTATCGAACTCGATCTCGTTCAAACAATATGGATCAAGGCCGAAACTTCAATTACAATCTTTGGATTGATACAGACTTGTCTTGACGTTCTCCTCTCCTCCACCACCAACAAACCACTCCTCCACCACCCATCAATAAAGCGCAGCTTCTGTGCCTTTAAAGCATCCACCTTTCTGTTATAACTTTACAAATCACTGGTTCAGAACACGTGCAAACTGATCAATGTTACACAACTGTTATTGCGTCTTTTTCAACTTTTATAACTTCTTTTGATAAAGAAACGCTTGTGAATCAAGGATTGTTATTCAATTTAAAAAATCAAAGTCCAATTTGAAAGAATGGTTATTCAACTTGAAAAATATACAATCATTCAACTTGAAAAACAGCAGTGAATTAAATTTAAAAGTTCATCTTTTAAAATGACTATTTTGCTCAAGAATGGACAAATAAAAGGGCTCGATCTTCATGAGATTCCAGATATACTTGTCCATGCCTGGATATCGATCTATCAATCATAATTTGAGAAGTAATTGTAAAAGAATCGCAATTGAAATACAATATTAATCTACATTTTATTCTAATGCAGGAGGTAACAAAGTTTAACCGGAGTCGGCGTAGCCGAGTTGGCTTATCGCTGGTCTGATAAGCCAAAGGTCCTGGGTTCGATCCCAGTTGAGTACAAGATATTTTTCTCGAGCCACTCCCGTGTTTCGGAGGACACGTTAAGCCGTCGGTCCCGGTTGCATATAAAAAAAAAGCAGTCGTTAAAAAAAGCGGCGAGGTGGAACTACGGGTCTTAAGGGTCTCCCCACCACAAAAAGCCATACGAATTTACTTTACCGGTGATAATAATAAAAATTATGAATAGATTCGTAAATCATATAATGACAAATAATGGTAAAATGGTAATAGTATGACAAACTCAAATCTGAGTAAGGAGTGTACATCAAGTAAGGATGTTAATTTAAAGGATATCCTACCCCGCCACACCAGAAGCCCAAGGAGCATCACGAAAAATATGATTTACAGACGATGAAGAATCCTTCCAACTCGCTAATACTTGAAGCACAGAGAATGGAAGATTAGTACTGTAATTTTTGTAATTGCAGGCTATAATTTGTAATTATTATAAACAATAACACCAAAATCAGGAATTTTCAAGTTACTCATTCTGATTTCCATAAAATAATTTTTGTCAAATTAAGGCAGATATTTAGTACGCCCGTGTCCTGTAAGTCCTGTAAATTCAGGCATTTGAATGATCTAAAATGTAGGACTCGTCTCAATTCAACAACAATGGAGTATTTTTTCCAATATGCATCAGTTGGAATATTCCTATAGAGGTAATATTTTCTTCAATCATATTTGAAGTTTGAAGAATTCATGAATTACTGAAAAATACCGAACAAGCTCTCAATATAATCCTAAATTACAAAACTTTCAAAAAAAATTGACAATTTATTCTCAGTGATGAATAATAAGACGAAATCGTCACAACCACAACCGAAACTAGTTTCTCAATATTTTTAATAAATGTGGTTGTGACAATTTCGTCTTATTATTCATTATGGATACCGTCCACAATATCACCTTCGCCACTACAAAGAAAATTCTCAGTGAGCTAATGAATTAAAAGATATAAACCCCTTTGAGAGGTGGTCAGTGGCCGCTTGATAAATCTAATCTGATTGTCATGTCTAATTCACAACACACGAATCTCATATCTCATGTCCAAATCAACCCCCATGTCTAAACCAACAGATTTCGGGGCTCAAAAACTATAAATTAGTGTCAACAGTTCCCTTTCTCAACTGATGTCGAGCTCAATATTTCAAGATGCTATCAGTGAGACATCCAGCACGTCGCATTACTCTTATTAATATATCTCACCATCATCACTTTCCATTAAAACGTTTCTATTGCAGCATAATTTAGGCCTTCTCAAATATCGTGATGAAACTGCACTTCTCGTGATGAATGCTCTATTCAACAAAATTACATAACACAATTATTCCATTTCCAGTCGGACAAGCTCTCAGGCTATTTACTTGATCAAAGGTCGCGCGCGCTTTTACATGGTTATCATCATCTCCGGGTTCTGTGAGATGCTGTAGAATATAGCTACAAAGGAGCAACAACTTATTTCCAGACAGTGAAGATGCTTTGGTCACCCACCATCTATGTTGTGCAATACCTAAAGTGGTTTCAGGTAATATAGGCTGCTTTTACAACTAGCCGATCAGTCGCTTCTTTAGAAACTGGTTTCTGAATGTTTCGATTAAAGACATAATTTTTCTTGCCGTTCAAATCAAACAGAGAGGAAGAAATAAATAAAAGAAGATGTAGAATTCGACCTTCGTCTACTTTCACTATCTCTAGACTCTGAGATGATCCCAACCAAAAAGAATGCCATTACAGTCTCTCCTTGTTAAGATCCTAATACCTCTGCATCAATCTTTCTTACTCGTTCTCTCTCTCTCTCACACACACTTTTATCACTCTCTCTCACTTTTTCTCTTTCTTGCTCACCTGTCTATGCCGGCTCATCCTCACTTCCTGTTAATATACACCCACTGAGCCGCCCGAGCACTATCTTCTATCTTCCCTGTCCGGCGACTGTTACCTGTTGGTCGATAATCGTTATGAATATAAACAGATGGTTTGGCCTTAACACACTTAACGAACATCCTCCAAGAATGACTTTGATTTTCTTGTATTACTTTCACCATTCCCGATTTGAATCCGTGATGACGACATTCGATTAGTAATTAGAAAGGTCGATTTTAGAATGGTAATAAATTTGTTATTAAAATACATATAGGTTCCTCTAGTACTGACATAGTTTTCTGGACTTGGGAGTATGTAATTTTGAATACATCTTGAGAAATTTAACAGACAGTATAGTTGTGTACATATGGAAACAAAATCTCTCGACAATCAGATAAGAGTAATTTAATTTTGACATTTCATCATAATTCTTACCTAATGATAATGACAATAATTATATATAATCGCAACTGCATTTTGAATCTTATGTACCTGACTTCAATGTAAAACATTACAGGCTTTGATTTACATCTCCAACTTTTTCTCTCTTTTTTCTTCTCATAATTTTCTCTCTCTTTAGAGATGACACATGCTTTTGGTTTTCCTTCTATAGAAAGATTTGTTTTAATTTTTATTTCTAATATATGTATTTATGAATTAGAATTGTATGGGAGGGTTAAGTGGTGGAGAGGGCCGACTGCGCGTTAACTTCGCCCTTCCAGATTTAAATAAAGGCAGTTATTCAATTAAATTCAACTATCATTCTATATAAATTCGGTATAAGTTCACTTAAACAAGCACTTTTGATTTCTTGTTTTTATCTCTTGTCATCCAGTAATGCTAATAATTTTGTTTAATAGGCTATACCTATGTATAGGTTATACAGTGAACGTGGTCAGTTTAATTTCCAAGTTTAAATGTATTTTTTGAAAGTATATTATCCTGTTCTGTAGTTATTATTCATTCATTAAGGAAAATCATCATCAAATGTAATGGATTCAATCTAAAATAATGGTAATGGATTCAATCACTTATACGATTGTAAACAGGATACAATGATTATGGAAATAATACAGATATTACTCACAAGATTAGAGCTCAGAACCTTGAAAATTTGAATAGGGAATTCCTACTTGGAATCAATATCAGCATCATCCTCAATGTCAAGAAATTATTTTTGGAATTTACCTGAAACAAGAAAGACCTTTATTAGAATCATCAGTGAATTAAGCTTTCAGTATTTATTGATTGTTTTGTTATTAGTATAATCAAAGTAGCACGCTATCAGAGTTTTTCAGATCCAGCACAGAAGTTTACATTTAATTTCATGTTTTAATAAAAAACCCAGTATTAATAATAAATAGGGATTCCTGTATCAACACAGAATTTCTGGAGTATTTCTGATAGATGCCTTCACTACAGGACTAGTACATTTTTTTATGACTTTGTTAAAAAATACTTTCCATCTATCATTTTTCAAGATTTTTCAACATGCATAGTCGAAAGCCCCTCTTGCAAAAGGTGCAGTATATCGTTCGGATGTTTTTGTAAAAATCATCATGTAACGTTGTAAAGCATAATAGCAAAAATAATAGGATGCACAGTAATTACTCTATGTTTTGTAAAATAATCACCAAAATTTCATTTATTGAAAAAAGTTATCATTCTCTAAATTTAATAACAGTCCAAAATCGTATCACTAGATTTCAAATAGAATATGTAAATGGATGATTTTTGGTCTGCTATTTTTGGCTTTGACAGAATAATTAGCATTTCAACTGGAAATCTTTAGTGCCAGTCTGCCACCAAATCTATGCAAACTGAATAGAAGGCTACATTGTGAATTGCTGTCGATTGCGATGTATTATATAGTGGTCGACTGAACAACAATCGACAGTTATTTCGACTCCATGTCGACTTGATATCTCACAAATCGAAAAGACCCTGAAATTGCGACAATATTGGCCAACTCCGCTGGATTAAATTCGATTCTACATTCTACTCGCTTTAATATTGTGACCGCGGTCGTTTTAAATTAGTTACAAGCCACGCGATCGATATCACTGTTTGTGGAAGCACGAGAACATTTCTAACGAAATTGGACATAAATTATCAGGTTTATACGAACAGATCAATTAACCCTAAATTCATTATAGAACACATATAATAAAGCGGTGGAAATTCTGCTTCCAGCGGTTTACTCTGTGTGGCAATCCTGTCAGTTTCAGGCTGTCAGAGTTCAGTTAGAACTGAATTGTTTATCTATAGAAAATGTTAATCCTAAAACATGCTACATGTTTTCAATGACAATATTCTGTAAAAGAAAATCAAGAGATCTAATTCTCCAAATGAGATGTGGAGTCGACTCCACGCTTCAAATAAAAAGCAATCATTTGCTGAGACTTCACATTCAATGACAGCAAATTACGAACATTTATTTGAAGCGTATTGCAATGAAACGTATCACTTCTTAATTTTAAGGCGTAAATACTATGGCAGTCCGCACCTGAAGAGCTTGACAAGCGTGGAGTTGACACCACGCTTCAAATAAATGTCTACCATTGGCTGGGACTTCACATCCAATGACACTTAGCAAACGACAGCCATTTATTTGAAGCGTAGAGTCGACTCCACGCTTTATAAACGCTCCGTGTGCGGACTGCCGTAATGTTTACGTCTTAAAATTAAGAAGTGATACGTTTCATTGCAATCAGTGTCCAGCTGCCCACCATTATAAATCCATTTCTCTACGTTCATTAGTGACTTACATTTCGAAAGACACCACAAATGAACAGTATCAAAATATTAATAATTTTAGTTAATGAAATGTATCATTGGCACGTGATCGAAATCCATATTCGGCGAAGCAGGAATGAATAAAAAAAGAAAAGGAAATAGAACAAAACGTGAATAAAAAGGTGTGGTTGATAAATGAGGCTTGGCTGTTGAAGCTGTTACAATGTACCAGCAAATCTCCTTGAACAAGAGTTCAAAGGTCATTTATATACGGACATTGCTAAACCGTACGCCGTTTATAGCATGAAGAGTTGCAAAATTAACTGTATGTCAGCTTGACTCATTTATTGCTAATCTCCTACGCTTGTAAAAGATCTCTTGTGACAATGTGTTAGATAAAAAAACACAAAATTTTTCAACTAGCCTAAATGTTTCTCAGCGAAAAATTGCGATTAATTAGAAATCAAAAATTGAGAGTATCGTTCTACAGCAATAAAGGACACTGGCATGACTGTAGCAAACATTATTGCTATGGACTAGTCTGAATTTGGGAAGAGTTATTAGAAAATAATATTGTTTGTACAGAAAATAGTTCAAATTAAAAAAGTTTACTAGATAGCTGCATACTTCGAAGTTAAACGCACAAATGAAAAATATTATCTTCTTTTAGTATTATTCACTAATAGTTTCAAGTTGTTTAGTTTTAGTGTTTTCCAGTGACAGCTTTTTCATGTTTTGGTTTGATCTAAAAACAAACTCACGCTTTTATTTTTTGCAAACTTAGAACAAACAAACTTGAAAAACTTTTAATTTTTGCTTCTCTATTAAGAAATAATTTGATAAAAACCTGGGTATTATACATGTAATTTGACATGGAAAGCTATATTTAAACATCAGTGATAAGCACCTTGGCTTGCGAATACTAATGGAGTTTACGTTCTAGTTACATTCGGTATTTTAACAGGGTAATATAAAAGCAGAACGAGTTAAACAAGTTTGATGCATACAATTAAATCCGTAATGTATTTCAGTGGTGATGATGAAATGAATAGAATAAAATTCCGCTATAGCCTTAAAATGGGTTCTAATTTGAAGACCATTATTTGGAAGAAAATTTTCAAAAACAGAGTATTAAGCTCTTATTATGTTTGGAATACAGTATTACCCACAATTAATTAGTTGATCTGGATGAAAAACTCAATCGAATTTGAAATAGAATTTTTATTGGTGAACAAATTTAATCTATCAAATAATCAATCTTTCATTAAGGCATTCATCCAAAAATGATTCGCTTTTTACAAAAATTCAGGGAGAGAATTACAAAGAGTGCTTACTGCTTACACAGTGAAACATCCAATACTTGTTGATTTTCAACATCACAAAATTATTCTGTGGAAACTTTGCACTGAAAAGTTGTATGACAGATTGAAGTAGCGTTAATATAGGATGAATGGATGAATCCTACTCCACAGCATGTGTTAGGTTTTGCGATTAAAATGATGATGTTGATGCTGATGATATGATGATGATAATTATAATGATAATGATGATGCCGATTATCATAAAGGAATAGATTTAGATAGAAACACTCTATGATACATATACTGTACAATACTTACGAATAAAGCAGTTACACAGAGCACTTCTGTATTCATTTATTTATCTATTTATTACAAAACACAATCAAGTAAACAGGGGTGCCCAACCCCCCCTAAGCCTCATGACGCACCCCCCCCCCTAAATGTAGCACCACCCCCCCCCCCCAAAAATGCGAAAAAAGCCCCCCGTATTCTTTCTAAAACAAAAAGAAGATTTTTATAACTATCGAAAAAATTCAAACCCAGTCGATAATATACAAAATGTATGTATATTTCTTGAGATTCTTTACATAGGTAACATATTTTTGTGAAGGTAAAAAAGAAATATCAATGAAATGAATATATGAACTTCTGCTCAATAAACTTAATTGCAAAATAGCTGAATAAGAATTTGAACCTAAATGGTTTTTAAACAATAAAATATTATTACAAATACACAATGTTCAATAAAAATGAAATACCTATAAGTTTATGTTCGGTGTACCAATTACATTAAGGTTAAATAATTCTACAAAGTTGTTCCTTTAAAGGAAGTGAAAACAATGAATTAATAACTTCATTTGTAAAACACAAAAATTCAAAATACTTAGTCATTTATTGGACAGTAGTTTTAAACAACAGGTTATTTACTTAGTAGTATCTTGGGAGAATTTATGTATGGATGAAGTACATAAAAGGCACACATTTCATGTATAGTTATTTACAACACACAATCGAAAGAAGTGTCTTTCAAAAACAAAATAAAGACATAGTTATGAAAAATTATTGAATTTTTAGTATTTAGTAAGTTTATTTGCTATAGCAGTTCTTACTTATTAGTAAGTAGTTATCGTAAAATACATGAAAAACATCAACAGTTTGAAGTCAAACATTTTAAATTCGTAGGCTGTGACCATCTACAAGTTAGCTAGGCACCTTCTAAGCTTGTTAAATCTATCTCTCTAAACCCCACATAGAAGTTTTTGTCTTTGGGATGAGGAAACAGAAAACCTTTCAATTATTTCTTCGTTAGAAATATACTCAAGTACATCTTTTTCTGCAGTTAGAACCATTAGATTGGACAACCATGAGTCTCCCATAGCTGATCTGAGTCTGTTTTTGATAATTTTAAATCGACTTATTGCTCTTTCTGCTGATTAACTAGTAACTGTTAAGGAGAGTAAAGTTGTATAAACCACTTTCAGAGCACTCGCTTATCGTCTTGCTAAGTTTGAATAACAACTTCCTTCACAAATCCTAAACATAACTGTTTTAGCTAATTCCTATTCAATTGTATAATAATAATTATAATTTTTTTCTTCATTAATTGACATTCTATATGTTGACTTCGTAGTATATTTTTTAATGTTGTCACGTTAAACACGGTTTCAATCAACTTTACGCCCCCCCTGTGGGCACCGCCCCCCCTGAAGTAAAGAGATAAAACTGGCCCATCCCACTAATGTTTTTTTTTACAAATTTTCGATTAAAAAATCCGAATTTTAGGTTATGACCAAGTTCAACTAGAAATTTCACTTTGAAGTATAATTACTGATTTTTTCCAGAACATGAATATCAACTTAGATGCTCACTTTAAAAACGAAGCACTAAAATAGTCCAATAGTCGAAAAAAAGTGGATAATATAATTTTGAATTTTGTTCGAGAATTAGAGCCGAAAATGTAGAAGTCAATTCAATCACATGATATGCTTTGATCAATCAACTAAAAAATTTGAACACATATTCTTCCAAACTTTATACAAATCAAGTTCTATCACTGGGAAGTGATAGCCGAATGCCATAGCAGGTATCTGTTCAATCAGAGATAAGCTACGAAACTCCTAGGCGCTCTTTGTAAGGGTGACCGATTGTATTGGCCAGCAAAAAAGACTCTGTTCTCTGCTGTAAAATCACTTCCCGGTGGTTCGGAACCCACCTAAACCTGTAGGTCCAACTCATCAATCACCATCATCCAATTCATTACCCACGCACATGTCTCAGACCTATGTGGGCTTCATCCTCCGAAAAAAAAGTTCGTTCTTTTTCATCATTGTTATTTGTAGGCCTAACTATCATAGTAACTCCTAACAAAAATATTTTTTTCTTGAGGATGAAGCCCACATAGGTCTGAGACTGCGTGGGTAATGAATTGGATGATGGTGATTGATGAGATGGACCTACAGTTTTAGGTGGGTTCCGAACCACCGGCTTAATATTGTTATGATGTTTCAAATACAATCCGCAATCTATTAGTCTAAATACTTTTTTATAGTGACTTTCTTAAGAAAATTATGAAATTTGATATGAAACTTAATCAATCTTGTAATTTCCGTTGATACATCCATGATTCATCCTCTACAAATGCCTGGAGTGAATGACCAAGAACAAAGCAGCAATACTGAGCACACACAGGGGTATATTCTACTAAAGTAGACTCCTGACCACAATGCAGAGACCTCAGTCTCAGTGGCTCTGCCTGACATCATAATTAGAGCTCATAGCGGCGGTCTACATCACCTATACAGCCTACTACACTAGCCGCAACTCAATAATGGTTACTATGCAGGCCTCTACCACTAACTACCTTATCAGCAGCCATTTACTACTTACTACAATAGACTACAGAGGTCGCCAGGCCATTCCATTACTTTGAACTCAACAAATTGTTTTATCAATGGGCCAACAGTACCATCACATTGCCTTTGAGTTGAAGAGAATCCCGTTAGCAAGTTAAAAAGCCTGAAATAAAGGAGTTACATATGTGGATAAGGGACAAATGTTTCCATTCAATTAACGATCTGGTATAATTTTGTTATGTTTAAAGCTAGTCCTATATTCAATGATGATAATAATAGAGAATAAATAGTTTTTTTAATAATATTTTCTGTGATATAAGCGTAGACTACAATCTTATCTACGAGATTCTTTCAATTCATTTCTATCAATAAAAGAGAAATTATTTTTTCACTCAACTACTATAATTTGTAAGTAAATAAGTTCTGTTGATAAGACTCCACGTCGGCGAACTAGTTTTTACTTTTGTCGGTGTGTAGCACAAATTTTTAATATTACTGTATTTCTTTTTGTATGTGAAATTGTAGGCCTATGTAATTTGTATTCGGTTTTTATGCAATAAACGATTTGATTTGAAGTTGGTCTCATCGTTTGAGCCAATTTGAAAACAAATGAAGCCTTGTATCACATAACAGAGCGAATGAATATAATACGTTTCACTGGTTACTATCAAAGAATGATGAATTTCATTAGAACTGGAATCAAAAAATGGATTCTTCTTCATATTATATGTTGTTGAAAAAATTAATGCCTACTTTTTTTATTGAACAATTTGAAGCCAGATAATCATTGATTTAGTTCAAGTTCAAATAATTTTATTAATTTATTTAACTACCATACAATCAATGTGAATACAACAGGCTATTGCCCAAAAATGCTTTTCACAAAATTTCAAATTAGAATCGAATTATTAGGTTAGGTCTGTTTCACTAAATATTTCACCTTGAAGCACAATAATTCACGAGTATTTTTCAGAAAAATAATATTAATTTTGATTTTACTTTCAACAAAACACCATCACAGTCCAAAACAGATTAATATAACTTTGAATTTTGAAATTTCTGAGCCAAAAATCTACACTATATTCTGTTCACGGAAAGGGGAGACGATGTATTTTTCAAACTGATTAACTCAGTTTCCAAATATAAAACACAATACATTTTCCCAAGAAAAGATATTCATTTACAATAGGGTATTCTGGTCCCACAAAGTTACAAATATCTATAGTATTAATAAACGGCAAATCTTCAATTAGAGATAGCCTATCTGATTGTGGGCATTCCCTTTAACAGCAAGAACGGAATCACCTAGAGTGGTGGTAAAATCTGAATTCGAATGAACTAGGTAGGCTGTTGTACTGAGCAATTCATTTATTGAACTACTGATAGAAAAATCTGTTTTCTATTGCTGATGATGCCCACATGAGTCCGACACTTGTGCGTGGGTTATGAGGTGAATGATACACATAGATGCCAGATGGAAGAGCGGGATTCGAGCCCACGACAGCAAGCTGAAGTTGCGATGCCCCAACGAACTGCGCTAAGCGGCCATGGTTTTCAAAGACAATTCAAGATTTAAATTAATGAATTGATTCAATTATTAAAATGATCATTTTATTTATTTACTATTGAAAATAAAACTTTTGTGACTGCTTGCAGCCATTATTTTTGCTACTCACTTTGATTTTGGATTTGTTTCAATCCATTGTTAACATCTTATATTGAAGATCGAAATCTTCATACAAAACAACCTCATTGAGCAACAACGTCAAATATTGTTTGAAATCATTCAATCAAGAACAATCCATTTTTACTATTTTAAAATATAATATTATTTGGAGCATAATGAATTTTTAAAACACATTGTAAAGAATGGTCAGGTTAACCCATTTACAATCGTGTTGAGGCACCATCAAATTTAAAAAAATATATATTAAACATTTTTTTTAGTTTTCAGGTAACTACAACAGGGCATAAAATAAGGTTTAGTGTGAATTTTCTCTTTTTTCTAAACGTTCTGAAATAGTCTGTGACTTGTGGTAACCTACTCAAAACTTCACGCACACAAATCTCACATGGTTGGTGAATCATCGCACATGGTGCGACCGTTGTTCATTGTCCTCAAATGAATTAGTAAAAAAAAAAAACATTTATTTTGGCCTGCTACAGGATACACACAATATGAAAAGTGAATTCAAGTTTTTGTTTCTTGAGTGTGATCTCATACACGTGTGTAGGAGCTTGATATGATAGAGAGGGAAGAACTATCCAAAATAGTGACTCATAGAATCTAAAAACCCCCAATTCTCTCACCCATACTTGCCAGCATTATTCGAATCATCTTAGCATCAAATTCGCATAAATTTTCTTCCCAAAGCCGAATATGAGTGTGTTGGATCAGTAAGGGGAATTTCCAAGTTCAATGGATTCCATGCGACTGCCAATGACCCTTGCTTCCAGCTGAAGGACACCCAGTCCACTTGGGTGACTCGTTCAGGATATTTAGGAATAAATTTTCCTCACAGAAGACAAAAACTTGACAAACGTCATTCTAGTCGTATGAGAATTTCATTTGCAATTATTTTTAGAATAGCGACAAGAAGAAATCTCTTGATGATACCTACAGTACAATAGAAAACTGACCCAGCTCGCTTGTAAATAAGTACGAGCTAGATATTAGGGTTTGTTAGGTTAGATGTTTCTTTTTAAGCTGCAAAATATTAAGTGGTAGACAAGAATTGGTAATGTAATCCATTGTAGCAAGCACTTTGGACTAATTTCTTCATTAATAACATGACTGAGATATAAAAGCATTATATTACTTGTTATATTGATTGAAATATATCAATGTATAAGCTACCATAAATAAAGTAATATAAAAAGAATATGGTTCAACCTTTTAATGATATAATAACAATAAATGATTATTGGTTCACCAATAAATGCATTTCTATCATCCTATCAAATAGGTCAAATTTCAGTGAAATATAAGTAATAATCAGTTCTTACACTTTGTTTAAAGCTAAAGATAGACTAAACCGCTTAATCTGTATTAAAATCTCCAACAAGAGTGATGCTATTACGTTGGGATAAGAGGATGTGCTATAGAAATGTAGGGTTGTTTTATTTGAAACAAATTTAAACGAAGAGGCGAGTAGGCCTATTCAGAAAGATTTTTCAATTAAAATGCTTATTTTATTTATTATTATATAATTGTTTCAAATGTTTATTAGAAGGTTATAGTTATTATTTTTGTATATTTTTCTGTAGCTCCCCAAAGTGCAGCGGGCTCCTTCAAAGCGAGCTCTATTGGGAAAATAGTTGCTAATTATTTTCTTTATTGTATTATTTTAATTTTAACATTGCAACTGATTTTTAAGGAATAATAAATAAAATATTATGCTTCATTGATAAGGTCAAAAACGGGAAGCAAACAGCAAATTTTATTATTTTTTACAAAATGAAATATTTCAAGAAGAATTATTGGCCTACACTATAATATATATGTATTGAGAATCCAAACAATCTTTTCTGCGAATAGGCTACAGTATCTGAGTATTACGAATATAATTATACATAATCCAGGTTATTGTACACATTCATAATTTTCTATTATGTCTGACAGTTTACATTCTAAATCGTGATGAGCCTACTTGCCTACTTATAGGGTTCTCATACTTCACATCAACTTCACGCTTTTGCAAAACGTTAGATAATTCAGCTAATAAGCTCTTCACAAGAGTTTGACCCACTACTTAGAAAAGGTTCAAGGCTACTGACCTACATCCTGCATTACATTAATAATAATATTTACTCAAGCAAAATGAATACCTGAAACTATAGGATACGGTGTCTAATAATATTGTTTTCCATGTATTAGAGGAGATATGTAATATCATAATGCTATTTTCCAAGATTTGTGTGCATAATCTATATTTGAATTAACCTGAGGATATTGATTTCTTGTTTTTTAGTATTTTTTTGTAGTCAAACACAAAGATATGTGTTTAGTGGAGCGTGGGACTGTGCTACATGTTTGTATCTCTGAAAACTCATAGAATTAGTGACTAAATTACATGTTAAAACCAGGTAATTTTGTGCACTACGGGAATCACCCATAGTTTTCAATTTCATGCTCAGATATCGCCTTGCCCAACAAAATCGAATGGCGTTCTCTACCAAATAATATTCCAGTTTCCAGGCTTGCTACCTCCAAATCGGTTCGATTTTGTTTTTGGCTCCAAGCCAACTACTGTATTTCCAGCTCACCGCGCACCAATTTTTATTCCCGCTCCATTGCTTCAATGACCTTATGACCTCTCAAAACATAGTTATCAACAAATCCGAAACCCTTTATTCTGGATAAATGAAATACAAAGTTTTCGACAAGCATCTAGAGAAGATATGAAGACTTTACTATAAGAATAAAGAGAAAAAGCTTAAAAGAAGTTATTATGTCTGAAAAATTTACGACTTTAGGTAGAAAGAAACAAATAATCAACAAAAATATTTTAAGGGTGCATGAAAGTGAACAACTAATAATTATTATAATTATGATTTTTCTTGGATTTATTGTAATTCTGTATTGCTTAATTTGTTTAATATATGCTTAATATATTGGATAAAAAATGAATTTGATAATAATAATAATAAACCGTACTCTAATAAACTAGAGCTCACAAGTTTCTTAAAACCATTCAATTATCAAACTCAACCTGAGCTAACCTTAATTTACTTTGTAAATGTTTTCAGACCAACTATTTACTGTTGGTAATTCTCCATTACATTGAAATATCACATTAAGTACTTTTTATTTACATCATGTGTCTTTTATTGACCTAATAAGAGTCATATTATAATAGTTTGAAATACTACTTTAATCAAATTTGTATATGATAGGGTATTTTGTATTCTGATCAATTTAACAGTGACAACACAGTTTTCACTTTTTTCCTTTGCTTATAGCATAGAACTAGAAAGATTCCATCAAAACCCATTATTCATTCCATATTACAAGTTCAATTTTCAAATTTCAGGACTCATTGAGTAGTTCTCTAGGCATTTAATACAAGATGTGAGATGTATCGTACATCTTAAACACAAAGAAAAAAAATAAATGACTCATCAAGTGAGTGTTTCTACTCAGAAGAAAAACAGTACGATTTTAGATGACAATGTTAATTCTTTGGTTCACTTGGAACCAATCAACCTTGTTAAATAAAAAGAGCTAGCTTATCCTGATGCAAGACAATAAACAGGGAAATCGAACCATGCTTACACTTTTTAAATGAAAGTGAAAGTACTGAAGACCGTTTATTGCATTGTCATACTGTATCATTGGTGACAAGCCATCTGTAGGCCTATAATAACAATGACCAATCAAGTCCTATATTCTTTTTTTTTAATGTATTTCTATCAATGAGAGGAAAAACACGCGCTGATATTGTCGATTATTTCATAATCTTTTAATATTTTTTAAAAGTTGTTCGACCTTGCACTGCAATACGATTACTAATAGCATACAATAGATGCAAATACAACTGCAGCTGGACTTTGCAGCTACCAACTGAAAAATTACTATGAGGTCGCAGTGGAAATTACGAAGCCCTACTCTTCATGTGAGGAATAACGGACGATGAGGAAAACTATTGGAATATCATATTTACTATATTTTTTTCTTGTTGGATGATGCTTGAGCATGAGTAATAAGGTGAATGAATGAAAAAATTGAAAATGAAATTTATAATACAAATTATTATGAGGACTAGAAATAATAATAGAAGAAGGAACTCTCCAGAGGCGATAATGGCAATAATAACCAAAGTTTGCTAAGAAACTAATAACAGCTTAAACTTATTTATACAAGTTAATAATTAGCTCATTCCATGAGTGTAAAAAATGAAAAGTTATCAAGGTATTAAAACGAATATTTGGATCAAAAATTAAAAAAAAAACTAACAAAATCATGCTGATACTCTTCTATAACAACTGTACGTGTACAGTGTAGTTAATCACTATTGGAATATTAAATTTACCATGTCTTTTTTCTTAGTTGGATGATGCTTGCGCGTGGGTAATGAAGGGAATAAATGAAAATTAAATTTATTCTGCAATTACAAATTACAGCATATATACGCAGATTGTCCGTTTAGAATCACATGGCAGCTATTTTTTATGGATGCTGCAAATTATTCAATTATTATTCATACATTATTATTATTTATACATAGTTAATGTCACTCTAAACTTATTGCAGTTGTTTTCGGCCCAGTTGTTTACAAAAGATAGCCTAGGCTGAACGAGATTCAAACTCCTGACCGCAGAGCTCTAACTCTCAGCAAGAGTGCTGCCAAAGATGACGCCCTCAGTGATTGCGTTACTACTTTGAATGGCCTTTTGTTTTTGTCAGTCAAATACTCTATTGAAACAGTCGTGACGATACTTTATGATATATCCGACACAAAATTGAACCTAAACCGAATCGAATAATTATTCTACTTGATCCCCATTCTAAATAATTTGATTTCATACGTAACTGAAAATCAAAAAATACGATCTACATCTGAGATTTGGGCCAGATACATCCACAAATAGAAGCCAAGGGGAGTAACAAACTACAAAGATTCTTATCTCGTGCGATGATGAAGCAGTATAACTCTAAATAGTTGAAAATTATCGGTATTTGACAGAGAGAAAGAATGAGGGTTCTCTCTTTTGTCGCTTATGGTGCTGAGTAACCATAGAAAGGTTCAAAGTAGCCGTTGATAAATGAGTAGCGGTCACGCCAAAAGATTCGGCTTCAACCACTCAAAGGATCCCGCAGACAAGTCACACTATACTACAGTACACCAGTAGCGCCTTCAAATAATTCACAAATGCACAAGCATGGACGGGATAGGTGGGTTTTGCCGAGTCACTTCTCGAGTCGAGATGGAAGCCACAATTTACTTAAGTTTCAAAGAATAATACTGTAGTTCTGAATCTTTAACACTTTTCCTAGTAAATGCTGAAGTACTGTAGTATTCATATAACTTGGCAGCGTGTAAAAGATGGGAGGACTTGCTAGTTGCTACATCTGAACCCAACTGCTGCCAAGTTATATGAAAACAACAGTAAATGAAACATTTTACAGAATTGACTGTAAACAAACAAAAAACCATAGTCGAGTTATGAAGTCTTATAAAATGACTCAAATCTCCGAAAGACCGTATAAAGAAGCAAGTAGGCCTATACAGTTGAACAATTAGGGTGCTTGTACAGAGGAGCGTCCAATACTCAATGATAATTATTACCATCACACAATTGAAAACATGATGTGGAATGATGGTATCCACGGTGCTCAAAATTGTTATACAACATTCCACAGCATTTTTTTTTTCAATTCAAATGTTTATTGCCACAACATTACAACACAAGAAATTAAAGGTTACAAATTAACATAAAGGAAATAAAAGAAACCAAACTAACCAGAAATAACAAAACTAAAATTTTGGTTCAGACATCACCAGCAAAAGAAAAGTCTTTGACCGCTGGTGGAAGTCGCAAAAAGTCCGATTCAAATGACATTCAAGATAAAAATTTGTTAATTTTGTGTTGGCTATCATCTAGTATTCAAGTATTGGGATCATACAATACCCGAGGATAATCACCATCTCAAAATCAAACATAAAGCTTACTGTGAAATGATAATATCACGCTGCTTCAATCTGTCATGCACCATCCCACACAGCATGGGTTTGCTTTTGCGATAGTGATTATCATGGAGTATTGATTGGGTGCTTCCATTACTAGATGGCAATCACCAACGCAAAACTAAACGCATGCTGTGGAATGTTGTATGACATATTGTAGCAGCGTGAATAACACCATTCCCCAGCATGTGTTTGATTTTGCGATGGTGATTATCATCGAATATTAGATGCTGCACTGTGCAAGCGAGCCTGTCAGCTTAAATAAGTTGAGACGGCATAAGGCGAGGAAGACAATCTCAAACAAAACATTTTGGCATAAAGACCAGCATAAAACCGGTGCATACGGCCTAGACCTCGTCAACCTAAGTCTAGAATCAATCAACCTGTTCCACTGACTTGAAATTGGATAAGGAGCAAATTAATTAATAAGTTATTAGGGAATTAATGAATAATAAGCCGAAATTGTCATTAGAAATAGAGAGATAATAGTTCGAAAATTAGTCTTATTCATTATGGATACTTTACACAATATCTCATTCGCTACTACAAAGGAAGATATTAGGGAATTTGCTATTTCACTGAATCATTGATTTTTGGCAATGGGAATAGCTATTTGTGTAACTAGAGTGCAGAATAGCGTTTTCTGCATCGAGAGAAACAGTTTAAAAAAGTTTCTCGAGTGCAGAAACAATACTTTGCGCTCGAATTAGACATTAAATTTTTCCTACATTAACGTATAAAGTAATTTAAACAGAACAAAACAGGACATAGATAACCTGACAATTCCTCACATAACCTATCATCGAATCAAATCGATTTCTACAACAACCATAGCTTACTGTATTTTGTAGCTGAAGTAGAGTAGCCAACCTATTTTTTAATGCAGAATAGGGAACCTGCGTATTACATGCTCACTATTTTGTGTTGTTAGGTTGCAAATCCGGAGTGCGGAAAAGTACTTTCCCGCACTGGAATTTACTTTCCCGCACTGGTGCAGGAATAGACTATTTTGCGTGCTACAGTTAGTGCAAAAATAGGCACTTTTTCTGGTCACTGTAGGAAAAACTATTTTCAAAGTCTTGCTAATGCTGAGTCCCCAAAGAGAACCGGACTCACCGACTACAGACTACTGAAGACTCGCCAAAACATTTACGTCAGAGATGGAACTCACTGATACAGTGCGAGTATTATATACCTGTTGGGGATTGAGCAATGAGGTGTAGAATATAGAATTTTCAAATGAGGCTGTAAAACATAGGATATAAATGGAGGACCTGCGGTAAGAGGGGTAGGAAATGAGGTTGTAATAAAATAAAAAGGAATAGTTGAGTAATACCTTATTAATGTTCCTATCACCATATGAGAAGTCGTTTCTGTAGACGCCGATGCGTGTGCACACGTTGATGAGATGAGTCACTGATGATAATGCGTAGCACTCGAGGTATTTTTGTGCACTGAGGAGTGAGGTCGGTGAGGATGAGTGAAGAATTATTTTAGAATAAATAGGATGGAACTAATTTCACGGCCGATATAAAATACTGGAGGTTTTGAATTAAAGAACAAGAAAAATAAAGTGCTAGTTGCGGTTATAAGCAAATGAGGCTTCAATAAACCGAATATTGAGGTTTTACAAAATAATAAATTAATAAGTAATTATTGCGGTTGTAACGAATTCTATTACTTGAGGTTAGAACGACGATTTGTTCATAGCGATGCGGTTTCAACAAGAATGCAATTGGGAATTACCATTCAAGCTGCCATTACAACTTTAGCATGCGCAGTGGCCAATAAAACTGGTTGCCATGGCAACACTATAGAAAGTCAAGTAACAGCTACACATGTTGAGCAGAGATAAAACATAAACTAACTTAAACTACATTAAATACGAAACATAGCGGGGGCCTTGAATCCACCTGGATTCAACAAGAATGATAAAAAAAAATAATAAAGTTCACAACTAGTGAATAAAGTTCATAACACTAATTACAAGGGTGCCAAGCTGGGCTATAAATTATTTGGAGTTTGCGGGTAGCGGAAACACCTTGTGGGATGGACGTGTCAAGGTTCCTTGGCGAGTCTTCAAATGCACCACACGAACAATTCCATCTTGTCCCGGAGAGACACCAGTAATGCGTGCTAATGGCCAGGTAAGTGGTGGAGTTGGTTGATGGACCAAGACAAGGTCACCAATGTGGAGATTATCAACAGCCTTATTCCATTTGGCTTTCTGTTGAAGGGTATGGATATATTCCAAATGCCATCTCTTCCAAATGTGCTGGTGGAATGCTTCAATCAATTTCCAATGTTTGAGGCGATTGAGGTTGACATTTTGTATGTCTTCTTCAGGAACTGCCACCAAAGGAGATCCAATCAAGAAGTGACCTGGTGTAAGTGCTGAGACATCATTAGGATCGTTTGATAGAGGTGTGAGAGGTCTTGAATTCAATATTGCCTCTATTTGAGTGACCAGTGTCGTGAATTCAACAAGTGTTAATGTGTGTTCTCCAATGACACGTCGGAGATGGTGCTTGATGCTCTTGATTGCTGCTTCCCAAAGGCCACCCTGATGTGGAGCTGCAGGTGGGTTGAAGTGGAAAGTAATGCCTTGTGTAGCAGCAAATTCAGAGAGTAGGAGTTGCTTTGACTTGGAAAGTGCTTGGAAGGTATTGTTAGCACCAACAAAATTAGTCCCACAGTCAGAGTAGAGGTTTTTGCAGAGACCACGGCGAGAAACAAATCTTTTCAAGGCAGCAATGAAGGCCTCAGAAGACAAGTCTGTTACCACTTCAATGTGGATTGCTTTGGTGACCATGCATACGAAAGCACATATGTAGGCCTTTGTGAGTGATGTGGATCTGAGGTTGTGCACCTTGATATTGAATGGGCCAGCATAATCAATCCCAGTATTGAGGAAAGGGCGAGAAGGTGTCACACGAGCCTGAGGTAGATGCCCCATGGGTGGAATGTTGTGGCGAGGTTTGTGTCGAAAGCAAACATTGCACTTAAAAATTCGAGAGCGGATGATACTACGTGCAGAGAGTATCCAAACATGTTGTGAAAGAAGAGATTGTGTTAGTTGAGCTCCAGAATGCAAATATTGTCGGTGGTAGGAGTCAATCATGAGGTTGACCACATGATGTTGCTTTGGAAGGATGATAGGATGTTGAACATCTTGAGGTATATGACAATGCTTGAGACGTCCTCCAACTCGCAGGAGACCGTCATCATCAAGATACGGAGAGAGGCGGCAAAGTGAGTTTGATACAGTGGAGGTTTTGTCAATTTTCAGCTTGGCAATGTCTTCTCGAAAGGCTGAGTCTTGAACTTGTTTGAAGATTATACATTTGGCAGTAGCCAATTCTCGGGTGGAGAGAGGGCCAATCTTCTTTGGTGGGTGTCGAGTATTGAAGACAAAGCGGAGGATGTAAGCCATAACACGCTGAAGTTTACTGAAGTGAGAAAATTTTTGTAGGAGATCCCATTCAAGAGGTGCAGTAGCAACGAGAGTGATGGGTGACAGAGGTTTGCTCTCATCAGTATCAGCAAGTTCCACTGGAGTGAATGCAGATGTAGGCCAGAGGTTGGAAGGCTTCTGTAGCCAGGATGGACCTGTCCACCACAAGTTGTGAGCGGGTAGTTCAGCTGGAAGTATACCACGTGAAGCACAGTCTGCAGGGTTTTGTTCACCAGAAATGTGTCTCCAGCTATCAGTTGGTACCAATTCTTGGGTTTGAGCAACCCGGTTTGCTATAAAAGTTTTAAGACGATGCGGAGGAGTCTGTAACCAAGTCAAGGCCACAGTAGAGTCACACCATAATGTGATAGAAGAAAACTCCAGTTTTTTGTGAAAGGTTGAGATCACATATGAGGTCAGTTGAGCAAGCAAGTGAGCAGCACACAGTTCTAGACGTGGTAGAGTGAGTTTTTTCAAAGGGGCCACTCTGGTTTTGGAGATGAGTAACTGGACAGTGGGGGAAGTATCAGTTTGTGATGTCCTGAGATATATCACTGCGGCAAATCCACGTTCAGAAGCATCTGCAAAACCATGAAGTTCAATGAGGCTTGAGTGCAAGAACTGTAGAGCTCGTGGTATGGAGATATCTTGAAGTGTGGCTGATGTGTCAACAAAGCTTTGCCACATTGCAAGCAGTTCAGGAGGTAGAGGTTGGTCCCAATCTAGGCCCTTTGTCCAAAGAAGTTGCATGAAGCATTTAGCCCACAGAACCACTGGTGAGAGGAATCCACAAGGGTCATAGATCTTGGCTATCACACTTAGTACTTTACGCTTAGTGGTAGCATCATGAGGTAGATTGAAGTTGTAGGCAAAACAATCATTTGCTGCTGACCATTGGATACCAAGGATTTTGAAATGAGGTTGTTGATCATCCTGAAGAAATACCGGTTTCTCAAGGTGACCATCAGGAAAGCTGGAAAGAAGTGCATTAGAATTTGAAGTCCATTTACGTAATTCAAATTCACCACATTTGAGTAGAGAGATAAGTTGTTGTTGCAGTCTTAAAGCCTCTTCTTCGGAGTTGGCACCAGCAATGACATCATCAACAAAGGTTTGAGAACGCAGAAGTTCAGCTGCTTCTGGGTAGGAATTGCCTTCTTCAGTGGCAAGTTGATGAAGAGTTCTTATAGCAAGATATGGAGAACAGCTCATGCCATATGTTACTGTGGTCAATTTGAAGACAGATGCAGGCTGAGTAGCATCAGTACGCCATAAAATCAATTGATAGCACTGGTCATCAGGGTGAACTTTGATTTGCCTATACATTTGACGTATATCACAAGAAAAGACAATCTTGTGCAAGCGGAATACCAGCAACAAATCACAAATATTGGTCTGCATTTTCCTTCCAGTGAGGAGAATCTGGTTCAAGGAAATACCAGTTGAGGTTTTTGCACTAGCATCGAATACAGTGCGTAGACGAGTAGTGCTGCTAGCTTCTTTGAGGACACCATGATGTGGTAGAAAATAATGAGGAGTAGATAGATCAGTGGTGCTATTCAGTTCCATATGACCTAATGTCAAATATTCTGACATGAAATCAGTATACAAAGACTGAAAATGAGGTTGCGCCTTGAATTTCCTTTCTATAGAATTTAATCTTTGTTCAGCATTGGCTTTAGACTGACCCAAAGTGGGGTGGTTAGCCTTGAATGGCAGTCTGACACAAAATCGTCCAGATTCATCACGTGAATAGGTTGAGAGGAAATGTTCATCACACAATTTTTCTTCTTCAGATTTTTCAGATGCCATTGGAGGCTCTTCTTGTTCCCAAAAGCGTTGGAGAGAGTTATGCAAATCCAAATTGTTGATAGCCAAGAGGGTGGCTGATGCTTGCAGAGTGATGGAAGAATCAGCTTTAGGCTTGCATGGAGTCTCACCCATGACCATAAAACCAAGATGAGTCCCAATTAAACTCGGCAGGCCAGGACCAAGATGATGAACAATCTGGTTGAGCAGAAGAGGAAAAACAGAGCCACCAAGAAGAATGTCGATGCCTCCAGCTAGATGAAATGTAGGGTCAGCCAGAATATATGGTCGAACCTTTTCCAATACCTCTGGATCAATTTCCATGCGAGGTATATCAACACAAATTTTATCAATAATCAAGAACTCTTGATTAAGTGAAATCACTTTTCCACTCAGAGTCTCAATAGAAAGAGAGGTGAGGCCCTTAGAACGTATGGGGGCTTGAGAAAATCCAACAACACTGTGGTTGCTCTTAGTGCGAGATGCACTTAATACTTGTGCAGCATGTTCATTGATGAAACATGACTGACTACCAGAATCTGCGAGGGCGCGGAAAACATAACTTTTTCCATGAGGAGAGGTAATTTTAACGAGTAGCGTTCCCAATAGCACTGTAGACATTGATGAACGATGAGAGGGTTGATTATTCTCAGTAGTGGTCAGTACTACTGAAGGAGGTGTCATGTTGACTTGAGGTTGACCCACAGAAACTGCACGGCTGCTGGGTTGGAGAGGTGTCATATTGGCAGTTGAGTGGTTATTTTCAAAGTGCAACAAAGTATGGTGCCTTTTATGACATGTGAAACAGTTTGATTTCGATTTACACTTGTCAAGAGTATGATTTCCTAAACAAGAAATGCATCTTTTATTTTCTTTGACAATTTGAAAACGTGCTTTGGGTGCATTGTTTTTGAACACAGGACATAAATAAATCTTATGTTCATTGTTATGACAAACAAAACAGTCATAAGGTTTTGTGTCACTTTTGATTTCATCATTATAAGTAGTCATCAATGCTACCTTGTTTGTAGAAAAACTCCTATTTATTTTAGGAAAGAATTTATTTTCAGATACTGAAGTAGACATTGAAGCGGTTTTTGAGGTAGAAGAAGAGTGAAGATTTGAATTTTCAATTTCATTGCACTCCTGAGTTAAAAAGGTAATTATTTCTTTTGCTTCAGTAAGTACAGATTCGCTAGATTTGTTCAAAGAACGAAAATGTTCAAACTTTTTTCGGAGGTTATTATCCATTTTTCGCATCATCATAGCACACAGTAAAGGATTATCAGCGGTTATATCAATTTTTAATCCCTTCAAAGCTTGTGTATTCTCATTGTAGGAGTTCAACAATTTCCGCATTTGAGCCGGTTGATGAGTGATATTGGGTAAATCGAGAATTTTATTGAGATGCAGTGTTATCAATCGACGAGGTGAATTATAGCGTTCATGAAGCAAGTCATAGGCAATCTGATAATTACTCTCAGTTAGTGGTAATGATTTAATTAAATCAAGAGGTTCTCCTGAGACTGAGCTCAACAGGTATTGAAGTTTGACTACACCTGATAATGTAGAATTTGAATGAATGCTTGAATTGTATAAATTAATAAATGAGGTCCAATCGAGAGGGTTTCCAGAAAATTGTTTCAAGTCAAGCTTAGGTAAGCGAACTGGCTGTTCATTTTTTACTTTAGACTGATTCAATTTCGTTTCTAAGTTGTGTAACGTGAGGTTAATAGAATCAATCATTTCATCAGCACTATTAAGAGGTGCATAATTTGGTTTGAATTCTTTATCTTCTTCTAACTGTAATTCATGATAACAATCCAGTGAGTCTGATAAGTCTGATCTTAATTTGTTCAGAGATTTTGAACGAGCGAGTAATTTCTGATAAATTTCCTTATCAGAGATCTTTTTTGACATATCAAATAAGATTTGAATTTGTTCAAAAGCATTATTCTTCTTAGCGGTGATCACTGCTAACGATTTAGCCATTATAACTAACTAAGTTACCTACTTGATAACAGTAATAAATTATCACAAGTATTGAAGTTGACAATATAATAACCTGGGGTACAATAACTAAATGAGATTGCACTAATAATAGTGATAATAAGCCGATAAAATGACTCGACACACTGCCGTGGTAGTAATTGAGGTAATTACGATTACAAATTGAGTGATAAGTGGCAAGCATTCACAAAAGAAATCTAATAATATTCGAAATATAAAACAAGTAATGCGTTTATCAATAAGCATGAATATTCTGAGAATTCAATTGAATTAAACAATTATCTGAATTGAATTCACTCAAGTTACGAATTGAATGCAAGATATTATACTTATTGAACATTCGAAGTATGATATGAATAAATCAAATAATATTTCAATTTTGAAATAAGCAATGTAATTTTACACAATTGAATACAATTATCAGTCAAGTTCACGGAATAACAATAAGTATTTATTTCAATTAGAAATATACCACAAGCCATAAGCAGTTATTCTCATTTGATAGCATAAGCTATTAGTGAATGAATAGTAGGTTATTTTCAAGTTCAATGTAAACAAAGTTGACCTTGACGACGCAATGCTCAGCTATAATGTCAGCCTGAATACTACAGAGCTCCGTTATAATCACGATGAAACAAAACAATGAGTTGTTTACGACTTTTGAGCACAATAGACAAATTTTAACTTGCAAGGCATTGATAGTGAACTCGTTTGAACAATGTGCTTTGTAACTTGTAATACCGTATAACTTGTACTTGCACCAAAAATGATAGCTTTATTTAATGAGCAATGAATATGTATTTCCATAGAATGAAAATAAAAAATGATCCGATCCGGGGCCCGGATGACCAAAATGTTGGGGATTGAGCAATGAGGTGTAGAATATAGAATTTTCAAATGAGGCTGTAAAACATAGGATATAAATGGAGGACCTGCGGTAAGAGGGGTAGGAAATGAGGTTGTAATAAAATAAAAAGGAATAGTTGAGTAATACCTTATTAATGTTCCTATCACCATATGAGAAGTCGTTTCTGTAGACGCCGATGCGTGTGCACACGTTGATGAGATGAGTCACTGATGATAATGCGTAGCACTCGAGGTATTTTTGTGCACTGAGGAGTGAGGTCGGTGAGGATGAGTGAAGAATTATTTTAGAATAAATAGGATGGAACTAATTTCACGGCCGATATAAAATACTGGAGGTTTTGAATTAAAGAACAAGAAAAATAAAGTGCTAGTTGCGGTTATAAGCAAATGAGGCTTCAATAAACCGAATATTGAGGTTTTACAAAATAATAAATTAATAAGTAATTATTGCGGTTGTAACGAATTCTATTACTTGAGGTTAGAACGACGATTTGTTCATAGCGATGCGGTTTCAACAAGAATGCAATTGGGAATTACCATTCAAGCTGCCATTACAACTTTAGCATGCGCAGTGGCCAATAAAACTGGTTGCCATGGCAACACTATAGAAAGTCAAGTAACAGCTACACATGTTGAGCAGAGATAAAACATAAACTAACTTAAACTACATTAAATACGAAACAATACCTTTATAACCACTGCAAAGGTTACTTTAGCCGTTATACAACATTTCAGCTCGATAATTCATTCTCAGTATAATCACCATAACTTTCAACCCTTTACTACAACGAAAGTTTTTTTCTTTAGTTTTTTGACTACAACGCCTTCGCTTTTGCCTGAAGTTACTTAGGTTTGGTTTTAGAAAAAGAAGAGGAATAATCTAAACAATACTGGAGGAAGTGAGAAAGCGAAAAATTTATGCTAATGGAATATTTCCACGACTACTATAATGGGATAAGGATTATGACTAAGTCTTCCAGGATTAGCCAAGAAACGATAAATTGTTTATAATGTACATTAGAAAATACCTGAATGAACTTTAAGTGATAGGAATGGATATTTTGGCTTCAATGTCGGCTATCAATAGCTTTTGTAAGAGACGGAGCTAACCGACTTCATATACCCTTCATATAAGGTATAAACCCCAAAAATTTATAAAAACGTTATTCCAAAAGTTGGAAAAATCAAATGGTTCTGATCAGGTCAATATAGTATATCGGATATATTAGTATAGGAGCTTAACTATAAAGAGAACTCTAGTTGAACAAAGATTTATAAAAATAAAAATGTATTTTAATACTCTACGCCATTCTACACGAATAAGTTTTTAAGTCTAAAATAGTGCAATTTCATCACTTTTTTAGGGTTTTTCTACTGAGCTTTTAACAAGATTAGTTTATTATAGTTTTTACTAAGGACTGAATTTGCAAGCATAAGACACCAATACCACTTTTTTAAGTATAGTAATATAGAAGTGTCGTAGTAGTATTTAAATTGAACTTTTTTCAAATTACGATGAATTACTCAAGAAGGAGTATTGACTAGTTTTGTCTATCACTAGAAATGTACAGTAAATGATATAATGTCTTTGAATACAAATCAAAACAATTTTGTTGGTTTACGAGCTAGATTTATTATAATTTTTCATACAGTCGTTAAATGACGTCAGAGGCCCTGTACTTATTCAGGTGCGACATGATAACTATTGACACCAGACCTGAGGCAGCCAGGTCACACGATATTATTATTATTTATACATTTGAGATACTCTAAAATATTAGTCCAAAGATCTCGACAAAAAAAAATATTTAAATATTAATAATAGATTTCAATAAGATTCTTTAAATTACAAAATCTCATTATGAGCTAACAGTAATCTTGTAGTGAGTAGGCCTATAGTGTTTTATTGACCACAACAGACTTTTGCAACCTCACCTATCTTTCCATTTCAAATTTTTTCAGTTTTATAAGCACCAAAAGGAGTGTACTCAACCTTCATAATTGAAATGATTGTTTTACAAACACAAGTAATTATTCATAATTGTATATGTAATTGTATTGTATATGTATATGAATTGTATATGTAATCTCTATATATAAAAATGAATGTCTGTCTGTATGTATGTATGTGTGTTCCCTATAGACTCCAAAACTACTTGACAGATCGGCATGAAACTTTAGGAATATGTTGTGTGAATATTGGGGATGGTTTCTGACCATAAATTTCAATAGGGGAGCTAATAATTATTATTAATTAAACCATTTTATAGACCTAACCTACTGAACTTGCCAGCCAAACAGCTTAAAGGAACAGCTGATATAAGTCAACAGTTTTTAATCACATGGCAGGCCCCTTAGTGGCGTTATTTACGCTGTCTTTGAACAGCAAAAGACTTTGCTCTTTGCATGTAGGCTACCGTGCAGTTGGAGCCTTGCAATATGTAGGAAACATACGACTGGGTATAGCCGCGTCTGCACCAACCGAACATGCTCGGCGAACAGTGTTTGCTGAAATCAGCTGATGTCGACGAACATTTTTTGGAGTTGGTTTGGTGTGGACGCCTTCTCGAACATTATGATCAGTCGTCACTGTTCGCTCACAGACCGAACATTTCAATTGAACTCACGAACATGTTTGGTGACCCATATGTTTGATGTTTGCCCGTTTTTTGAATTAGCCAACAATGTTCGGCAGACATGTTCGGTTGGTGGAGACGCGGCTTAAGATGAAATGTAATTATGCTAGGTTGATGACATCTGTTAACCAATGCAGCTAGAAATTTGAAATGCAGCCTCAGCGGGAGGTGGCGAATAATAAAATAAAAAACCTAGCTTCTACCCTTATAGTCATAGGAGGTTTAAATTTGAAATGTTTCTTCATTCAGAGGTGGTGATTAAGAAAACAACGAAGCATCTATGATCAGCTGGAAGAGCCCTAGGACTAACTTCTTTCCTAATTTTTAATGTAACCTCAGCGGGAGGTGGCAAATAATAAAATCAAGGAGAATTTTTATGAGAATGCAGCAACGCGCGTTGGGCCAGCTAGTTATTCATATTTTTCAGACATGGATATTGCCCATCCCATAACCCTCTCACTCTTATTAGACTTGTAGTGAATAAAATTCTGTAGCTCACCTGATAAGATGGAACGTAATAATAATGATGATGATAATAATAGTAGTACCTGGACATAATGGCTCACCTGTAACAAAAATTACCTTTATAAGAGAATGAATTAGATTGTTACATCTGTACCACAGATATTACCACAGTAATTCAGTGCCACTTATTTGAACATTAACAGTGTAGACGTCTTTGAATGCATTGCGTGAGAGAAGCTTCTTTAGAATAATTGGCCTTAATAATACATAAATAATGTGTTATATTACGAAAATGTTTATCTAACTAAGTGGAGGAGATCTTGTCTCTTTGAAAAGAGAAAGGTGCAGACTATTAGCGCCGTCAGTTTGAACATAACCTTACTTTATGGACAACCATGTTATGTACAATGTAATTTTCAAGAAGAAAACAATGTTTTTAGGCATAAGTAGTATTTGTAAGCCAAGGAAACATTGTAAAAGATAATTAAAGATTATGGAATCTGAAAGGAATTGCAGAATCTGTCCAATCAAATAAAATAAGAACCAAATTATGAATTTCTTACGAAATTAACAAGCAAACACAGTATACAATGCTCATAATCAATCAATTCAGGCTACAATTCCAAACTATGAAGAGATGTGATATAAATGGAGTATTAACTCAAGGAATTCAAAACTACAATGTTTGGAGAATGGTCGGCCCAAAAGCGTTGTAAGATGCAACTCATCGCTTAAGTTTTTCCTGTATCTAGTTTCATAATTACTATAATTCTCCTGTATGAAATTTACGCTAGTTTTTCCTGGAGGCTTTTTCCGCAATACTAACTCACTCCGCTAACATTGGTTTTCCTTATAAAGTGAATGTTTTTCAGAATAAACTATACAGATTAGTTCTAGAGGTTGCTGCAAGTTGTATTTATAAATGTTTAGCCCCTTTACTCGATTTCGACTGTAGGTGGCTCTTCAGACCTTAACATGATATTTTGGCACAAAGAGCGTACTAGTAGTGAGTGAGGTACTAGTAGGTTGCGATTTCTTTCATCAATGAGACTAGATAAGATTTTATTAGCTGGTATAACTGACTTTCAACGTGACAAGTAACACTCGTAACAAGTAGAACTCAATTATTATATTTTACAGTTTTTTTCAGAAATATTGCAGACATCTCATACTTTATTCTTTGTGTAATGTTATCATCTAAGTAATTTGTTTTAATATTGTTTTTATACTGTTTCAATGCATCGTTTTACTATTGTTCTGATATTTTTTACATGGCTTCAATATTGTTTTTGAATTGTTTTTACATTATTTCAATATTCTTACAGTTTTGACATTGTTTCTCTGTTTCACTTTAGTATGTCAAGCCCACCAAAACAAATTTGGACGCTTTATGCTTAACAGTCAATTCCCACGGAGAATTCCCACTGAGGCACATACAAAGGGTCTGGCTGCACAGGTGAGTGCATATACAATCCAGCACACCTAAGTAACTAGGGTGCCTATTCAGGGTGCCTGCCTTCAACAACCGCAATAGGCAGGAGTTTTCTATTAATAGATGTCTTACTGTTGGACACTATTATGCACCTCTGAACCGGATGCCCAGTGATTTCCTTCGTTGTAATGGTCAGATTGATTTATTTTTCATGTCTAAATGTATGGTAAGGAGAAAAATGCTATCCATGCTTTAACCTACTTTTTAAATTAAAATTATTTAAAATTCCTGATATTTGGATTATAGATCTACTACTTATTTGCAATCATTATTTTCGTCTGACGGATTTGATGATTTTTCTATTTTAATTTTTTATGTACTGTATTGAATTTATGATTTTTTCTATGAGATAATTTATTGTTTAATCTATAGTTTTTATAATACTATTTAGTTACTTTTCATATTATTTTTTTTTGTCTGAACTTACTTTTAAATTTTCTTTATGCTTATCATTTTGTTTTATCAATGTGTCATGAGTGCTATTTGGTCTATGCCTGTTGCACTCAACAATGTAATACTAAATAAATAAACTTCCTGCTACTTCCTGCATCGGAGTCATCATTCGATAAAGGCATTCGGGAAGCAACACAATCGATGAAGAAAATATTTTTTAAAAAATATCATAAAAAATCAAATACTATCATAAAAAACTTGTTTGTGTCTTCAAAGTACAAAGCCCAAGCCACAAAAAGGCATAAATAGGACAGAATCAGAATAATGTTGTTGATGAGATGCAAAAGGGAGATTTGTGCTAAACTGATTTTATTACAAGTATGACTATGAACAATCAATTCATGACAACAAAAGAAGGTGTTAGTGTTGAAAGGTGTCATGATAATGTTGATGAGATTAAAAGGGAGATTTGTGCTAAACAAATTTATTACAACTATGGCTATTTATAATCAATTGGTGTAAGCCTACCAATGCCAAGATTGGAGCATAATAGACTATTTTTCACGTACATTAGACTCAAAATTTACAATAAATTACCATTAAATGACATATTAAATGTAGTAAAGCAGTAATAGCCAGTTTGAAAAAAAATATTTTTATAATCGAAAACGTTGAAACATTCTTTTGAAATACATATTTGTTTTGACCTGTACTCTATTAATAATAATAATAATAATCTTTATTTCCGCAAATACAAACAAGCAAAAAAATACACAGGAAAAAAAGTATACATGATAGAAAATAATAATAATTATAAAACAATCAATTATTAGGAGAGAAACCAAGAAGTTACAAAGAAAAAAATACTTAAATCAACTTAACTACCATGTACAAGAAATAAAATGTTACAAAAAAAATATCTGCAGAAAAAATACTGTATGCAAATAATTTCATTGTGAAATTATGTCCGCATACAGGAGCATCATAGGATCCAACAAAGATGCCATGAATATTTATAATATTGAATATTTATATTGTATTTCTTTTGTCTGTTAAAGAAAAGCGATAATGTGGACCTATATTGGTGCATAGAGGTTTTTGTAGCACACCAATATAATTATCACTTGAAAACTTAGAAATGTAAAACACATTTACAATTAATTTAAAATTGACGTCTGCACAGGAAAGCTCAACACGTTGTTTATTATTATTCATTTGTTTGATTACAGTAGCTACAATTACATTAGTTCAGAATTATTGTATTTTTATTTATTTATTAATGTTTCATATATTTTATAATTATTAATTTGGAATGACCCCGAACAGGACTATTTATGGGGCTCTCACTTATATATGGGGCAGTTTTATATACTATTTGTAGATATATTGTTGTGATATGTAATTATGATGTTTGTTATCTTATTTTGTATGCATTTTCATGTATTGATAATGGCATTTAAGTTTCATCTCAATAGAATAACGTCATTCTACAGGGATTAAATGTAATTGACTTTCGTGCAACCGGCCGTTATTGTAATAAATTTTAATAATCTTTATCCAGGACTTATTTGTTTTTATTCAAATTTGGAAATATATTTGCAGCTGATTCTCATAAAACTCGACACCTATAGAACTCAAAATAAGGAATGAGTTTCCCATTTCAAGGCGTGATTTTCTCATTTTCAACCGCAATTTTCGATTTTCACACGATGCTAGAGGAGACAGCAATGGGAAAAACTTTGGAAAAGCTTAATCGATCAAACCGTCAGAAACAGTTGAATGAGAAAAAGAAAAGTCCAACATCAACAGCTGCGAGCTCTGTTGCTCTTTTTGCTGCTCTCTTCATGGAGGTCTTTTTTTAATTTCTTTTTAGAAACAATTATTTCCACTTTCCCTGCTAAAGAGTGATTAGTGGTTAGGTGGTATGGAAAGGGGAAGGGTGGAGGGGAATTTCGGACGTGCTTCGGTTTTCAGTTCCCCGTTTTTGTATCGACAGAAGCATCAAATAATGAAATAACTTGACGGGAACGTGTGGATTGGCGGGGGGGAGACACTTTTCACTAGAGCTGAACAAGTTCTTGATCAGGAGAGAAACAATGGAGTAATAATGCTTTACAACAAGAAATCGGCATCAAAATACTCTCTCTCACTCTTTCTCTCTTTATCGAATGGCGAGGCGTTTTCAAAAAGTTTTCCGAGCTCACCATTCATTAATTTTTTTCCAAGTAAGACCGGAGAATTACATCGTTATTCAGAAAGCTATACCGTTATTCCCCATTAATCTTTTTTCCACAATAGGAAAATTTATTAATTTTCTTCTCGAAGTAGCTGAGCCCGAGCCAAGCGAAAGGGTAATTGTGATATTAGAAAGAAAATAGTTAAGCATTTTCAAAAGGAAATTATGATAGGAAAGTAGTGTGAATTTCCTTCTCTCTGAATATACTTTAATGAATCATGAGCCTACTCAGTTTCAAGGCATTTCTTCATACTTTATGAGAAACGTTCCTAATAATCCTAACTGATCTTATAATCCTAATATACATTTATATCAGTATCACTCAACTTCAAGGAGCCAAGATACCACAAAGAAACAAAAGAGCAAAAGGTGATATAATGTAATAAGGTCTCATATAATTGGAAGTATTTTACCGTTTTTTTCTTTAAAAATACTGCGTCTATCGTTAATTAAGATGGGGCGCACGTTGAGCAGTGCGACACAGGCGCGCAGGGCAGAGCAGAGCAGGGCAGAAACGTGTCGCACAGTTTAAAGCGCATGTTGGGAGGCAGTTTCATTCTACAGTGCGACGCAGGTGGATGTGCTTTTTGAGGTGTATTGTGTTTGTCAACATTTTTTCAAGATTTCTTGATCAAATGTCAGAGTCAGATTCGGATGCGGAGTTCGATTCATTGTTATTGCTGTACATAATAATAATAATAATAATAATTTTTTATTCAGCCAATCAAAATGCACAATACATTTTTATATGACAAAAATACATTCCAAGGTGCAAAATGTATAAGTATACAATAAAATAAATAAACTTTAATTTTTTAAATAAGCAAATAAAAAATAAATAAAATAAAATTATAGAATATTCAAGACAAAATAAATATAGGATATTAAACTAAAAATGATTTAAGAATGAAAAAAAAAGATTGTTCACCCCTCTCTAAGCCAAGCTTGTGCTGAGGGGTGAGTCGCTTAACCAAATAACTTTACCCTGGACTGAAAATATCTTTCAACAAACTAAAATATAACTCTCAATAAACTAAAAAAAAACAATATCTCCTTATTCACATTTGTTAGCATATAGGCCAATTCAATGTTTTTCAATATTATAACAAACAAAGAATTTTTTACTTTACTGTGGATTAATAAGATTAGAAAAAATAAACTATCATCCATCTTGATTGAAACATGAGGTCAAGAGGGGACAAAGCGAGGGAAAAGTGACTACTTGAAAAAACGGAATACGAATGGGGCATTCGCAATGAAAAAAGAACTATCACCAGAACAGTTTAAAAATGTTTGTCGTCTTAGTCGAGAAGAGTTTGAAGAAGTACACCAGATGATTAAACCTTTTTAATTGTCTCAGAGGGCTGTAACGCCCAAAGGCCTGTGGGAACTGAAGAAAAACTCGATCAATAACAATTATTGTTCTTCCATATTGAGAGATTTTAGTACACCAACAAAATAACGTAGTGACGAGTGCACGAGCGGCGCAGTTTCTGTGTCTCTGTCACAAGTGCGACACAGACCAATGCTGCTCTGCCCTGCCCTGCGCGCCAACGTGCGCGTGATTTCTGCGCTCCTACAGCGGAGCATAGTAAACGCATGGGACACAGAAACTGTGCTGCTCTGCTCTGCTCTGCTCTGCGCCACCGACATCTCAACGTGCGCCTGGCCTTTAATTTCAGTATATCGTTAATTTCAGTATTTGATGTAGCTCTGTCAGATGAAAGACAATAGCTTCTAAGATTATCTGAAACATTCAAACAAACTAATGTCAAAACTGACACTGTATTTCAATTAAATATGATTTTCACTCACTTATACTGGAGATACTGGAGGGATGCATTTCACTTCTGATGAAGCTTCTCTTTAGAAGTGAAATGCATCCCTCCAGTAGCTCCAGTAAAAGTGAGTGGAAATCATATATCTAATTGAAATACAGTGTCAGTTTTTATATCAGATTGTTCATCACGTATTTCGTCATGGAAATCATCACAGATTTAACCAAACTCTAGTACTCTCATTTTACGCTCTTATTTCTCAACCATCTTATAAATAATAATGCTGATGCCATTAGAGCTTGTCAAGCCTAATTTTAATATCCACTATTCGAATATCTAGAATCAAAAATATCAAGAATTGAACTATTTAATAAAGTTAAAAGGTAGGCCTAAGAGGTGGAAAGTAAATCACCATGGTCCCATTTCTATCACAGTTTTTCAGCAAATGCTTACTTCATTATACATTATCAGCATGAACTACTATACGACTGCATTTTCCACAATTTGTAAAGGATAAATAAAACACTTTACACTACTGTATACGATACACGATGTATCTGTATACGACTGTTACACTACGCTCAACTAGGAAGAAATGTAGATTGACATCTTTGAAAAACGATCCATTAATCAAAATAAATCCATGATCAAAGCAATCATTGGTCGAGAACTCTTGAAAACTAATAGATCAAAATGCTTTGAGAGGGAACAAAATAGTATGAACCAGGAAGTAGCAGTATTAAAAAAGAAATGTTCCTGATTTTCCATTCGAATCCGAGTACAAAAGGATCCATCTTTGAATGTTAGCACCTGCAGGTGACAAGCATAGCACGTGACAAAGAGGATTAAAAGTCATTCAATGGCCTGAAGAAGCTCAAAGTCAAAATAGAGAATCACTTTATTCATTCTAACGGATTGTGTTGGGTGGAATCATCCGCTTTTGCCGGCAACTTTCACATCGCCTTTAAAAAAATGTGGCCGTCACGTATATCTCATGCATACCTTTATCCCGGTTGTCACGTATTTTGTACGTGGAGTGGTGACGTTAGACGTTTTATGCAGTTTTGCTATGTGCATGGGCATTCGATGTGGCCTGCGAGACTTTAAAAAAGACACGAGAGACTTTTGTCTGTTTCTACGGTTTATGCAGCTCAACAACAAAGAAACAACAAAGTCAAAGTCAAAGTTTATGCAGAAACAACAAAGTCAAATCGGTAAAACCCAGGATGGTTCAGGATTTGCTTTTTTGATGAAAACAAATTAACCCTGATGCAAGAGAAGTGTGTGAAGCAAACTTTGGCAATCGCCAAATTTTGGTGGATGACCATTCAGGTATAAGACAGATACGTAAAATATAATAGGAAGCAGAAGGAAAAGCAAGTTTTATATTATTATTGTTTTATCAAGAAGCCACTATCCAAAATCAGAGAGTATTACTTTTATAGGATGGGAAATTACAATTTTATTAGGATACAGATAATTAATTATACTAATTGTGGTTCGGAACCCATCTAAAACTGTAAATCCAGCTCATCAATCACCATCATCCAACTCATTACCCACGCACAGGACTCAAACCTATGTGGGCTTCATCCTCAAAAAAAAAATTGATTAATTACAGCCATTAATAATAAACTCACCTTGGTTAAATATATTGAACTTACAGTACATAGTAGCTAAAATAAAAGGCAAAATTTTGAGTAATCAAGATTTGTGAAAAGTCTCAATATAGGTCTATTCGAATCTATTCAATTACATTTCAACTATGATGTTGAAGATCCATCTTGTTTCCACTAATATGTAATATGAACTTAAAAAACCCACTTTTTTAGTGGTTTAGGACGATGCTCTAGACAACAGAGCGAAACGGCCGTCACGCCATAACGTGAGTTAATTTCCATTTAAAAGTGTTTTTTTAAGTTCATATTACATTTCAACACATGGATTTCAAATGAAAATATGAATAATTATGTGTATGATGAACCCATACATTTAAATAAGATGGGATCTTTAGATAATGTTTGCTGAATAAATTCTTTGCCATCTCAGTGATTTTACGATTCAAATAAAAACGTATGTGAAAATGGCTAGAAATTTTTCAGTTTGTCATCTACAAAGAAGAAGCTTAAAATAGAACTCTGTAAGGTTTTTGTTGGTATTGAAAGAAAGAAAACCCATATTGATAGCAAAAATGATATTGAGTGTAAAAATAATGAGAATAAATCACAGATTGGTACAAAAATAGCCAACATTTATAATTATTATTAGTATGGTTTATTGCAGGTATTCTATCAAATATCATAGATCTACTGTTTGCCAATCAAAAGATTTGATGATGAAAGAATACCAGCAGGTCCAAAGCTTTCAAGTAAAGTACTGCTGAATAAATTCGTTATAATTGAGATTCAATAACTGGAAAACGTTCGGCCAAATGTGAATACATCTATTATATATTCACAATTTAAAACTGACTACAAGTCGTTAAATTTACAACAAAAAGTTAATATCAACAACGCAGATCGTTATTATAATCTCAGTGATTTTGAAATTCAATTAAAAACGCATGTGAAATTGACAAGTAATTGTCAGTTTGTTAACTGCAAAACGTATGTGAAATTGACCAGAAATTTTTCAGTTTGTTAACTACAAAAGTAAAAACCTCCAAACTTATGTGAAGTTATGAATCTTACATAAATCCATCATCTGAACCAAACTAACACATCCATCCATTCCTATTCAAATGTGAATTTGATCAGTAATTTTCCAGTATAGCTGCAGAAGAAACACTTTCTACCAACACATAATAGGATCATTTGAATTCAGTTTCAATACCACTAACTGATCACCGAAAACTAATTTCCACTTTCGACCGAGTATAGGCGATAACCAAGTTCACAATAGTGCCAAGTTTGCCACAAGTTTCAAAATTTCTGCCAAGTAATTAGCACTCGATGTATGGGAAAATTGAAAGTTGGGAGGACACATTCAAAGTATCAAATCAGTGCTTTAATTAGTTTAACGGCGACAGGTGATTGCAATCTTGACAAGTCCTTTACATTAACTAAATTAACTAGTTGGGTAGAATGAGCTTCCATTGCCAGAAATTGTTGGAGGAAATTTAATTCGTTTGATTGACACAGCAGACAGTGAAAACAGAAATATAGTCGAGTGAAGTGGGTGCTTGTGGGGTGTTGAAGTTGAAATTACGTCAGAGCTCGACGACGCCTCGTGTTCTGAGGAAAGTTTTGCATGAAAAATTTGTAGCGCCGAGGGACCAAGCAACAGGTACACCACACCGTGCTATCAAATGCATCTCATGAGAACGAGCCGTCCCTCAATGGGATAGCAAACACAACCACATGAATGAAGTAATTTAAACTCAACTCTGTTTGATTAGAATGTAAATGTTTTCAGCAATTCTACCGCAAAGCTTGGCTGCATGTCATTTGTTTTAGCATGACACGTGGTAGAGGATAATTTCATATAAACACAATCCCAATATGGTTTTTATTATTGCGGATGATGCCCACATGATTCCGGAGGCCTGTGCGTGGGTAATGAGGTGAATGGGTGAATGATGATAAATAGTTGAATGAGATTCGAACCCAAGGCAACAAAGTAGTAGGAAACAAAGCCATCCAGATCTTATCACAGACAAACGCTCCAACTAACTGCGCTACCAGAACCGCCAAAATCATATGAAATCATATGATATATGATATAATATATCATATGAAATCATAAATCAAGCGAAATCTACAAAAAATTATACATTAGGACTTTCATACAAATATAACAAAGAATAAAATTTAAATGTACCATTTTTTTCGGTTTGCGGTTTGCTAATTGATCGAACTTAATGTTCCAAACTTATTGCCATTTCCAAAAAACAATACAGGATCCTTCCTTCAATAACAGACTATAAAAAGTTATTCTAATCTATTACTAATAACTATGAATTCATTCTGTTTATTCAAGTAAATTAAAAAAAACTGATTGGATTAATGCACTGCATTACTTAATGTACAATTACTTTATTCATTATATTAATTACTGCAAGGGTAAATGCACATACTGTATATAATAATATGAAAGACAGTACATGAACCAAATAGCTACTATGAATGGTCAAATTCATCCCAAAGAAGTATTAGAACTGGATTGAATACGACAATAAAAGAAAATACGAATGGGTTTTATTGATGGGAAGACACTTACGGGTAGTTCCACCTCGCCGCTTGAGCAATGTTATTGGAAACATGGAGGACCTACAAATTTAGGTGTATTCCGAACCACCAGGAAGGGATTTTACAACAGAGAACAGAGTCATTTTTGCTGACCAATCCAATCGGTCACCCTTACAAAAAGGGCCCAGGCGAGCGTTGCTTATCTATCTGATTGAACACATACCTGCTACGGCTCACGGCCATCGCTTCCCTATAATAATACAACAATGATACACCTTCACTAATACTATTTCATGCTACATTTTCTAATGCTTGATCCCAAATGTAAAATCTATTCTCTCAGGCTGTAAGCTTTAAATTTTGGGGATTGGAGTTCTAATGTCAAGATATCTAATATCGAACATAGCCCTAATATAATATATAAATATTATACTACATCTAATTTATAATATTGTTGAAATTTTTCAACAATAGGCGTATATATACATTGCAGTGTAGCAATTATTACTATATTGTATTTGCTCTCCATGAAATTACATTCATGAAAATACTATTTATTTTGCGTATTCTGTGACAATGTAATTTCCTGTATTTCTATTTGGTTGCATTGTAATGTCTTTTCAATAGAAATTTGACGTTTTCTATGACTTCACTATTTATTTACACTATATTACACTTGCAGTGTAATTCACTATTTTTATTGCAATACATTTGAATTAAATTGAATTGACATGCTGTAAAATTGAGCATGGCATATTAAAGCAGCGTGAATTCATGGATTCTTTATTCCATAAAAACATAAAACTCCAGTAGTTCTAGGCTTACGTTGCGAGGAATGTGCACCTTATTTGACCTGATTTCAATCTACCTCAGTATGTACATGGAGCAAGACATAGTTCAAACACAGACTCCCAAATCGAATTACAATACAGCTCTAGGACACGTCGGTACTTTCTTGTAGCACCACGCCCTGAACAGTTCAGAAGTGCTCCAGAAGTGGCGACTAGCGCAAGGTGCTTGCTTGTTCGAGTGCTACGAGTGTTGGGCTCGTTCCACTCGGATTATTGCCGCTGCCTTTTAGAGTACATTCGCCATTCTTCTCCTCTCTCCTTCTATCTACCTTATCCACTATCTATCTATCTTCTTTTCTTCTCCTCTATCTCGTTTTATTCGCTCGTTGGCGGATTTGACGTCGGCTCGTTTGCGTAATAGTCGCATGGAAGCGTGCACCAGTCGGCAAGTGAAAGTATTTTCAGTCTCTCGTACCAGTGCTAGTATAGTGTAGCCGTATGCCGGCGGCACTCAACTCTGTCTAGAGAACTCCGTTATCTATAAGCTCCCTAACCTGGCCGAACATTGTAAACAGACTACTCATCAAATCAAATCGTTTATTCCTCAAAAATACTACAAGAAGATAAAATGAACACAATTATTTTTGTCCAATAGAAGCAATAGAAAATTACACTATTCACACAAAATTTAAATAGGAAATAATACAAGCTCATAATTATTGGAAAAAAAACAGTAAAAGTTACTAACAAGTTAATTTAAGATCTTGGATTTCTTGTTCCATAACGATCTGCGTTGTTAGTATTAACTTTTTGTTGTAAATTTACCGACTTGCAGTCAGTTTTATATTCTGAATATATAATAAATGTATATATAAAACTTACTGCAATTCGTTAAATTTACAAAAAAGTCATTATAAGTAGCGGAGGGTCTCCGCATGGGTCGAGCTTGTGCGCGTGGTACTGAGTCCTACATTGAAATTGGATATTATTAGATATTAGATATTATTAGATTATTAGATATTATTATTATTGACTTGGGTAGTAATAATAGAAATAAAATAATTATCACTGAAAGCTTAGATGAGATTGAGGAAACGGAACAAAAAGAGGAAATAATAACAATTGGGGGAGGGGGGGGGGGGGGGAACGGAATGAATTGAAATAAATATATCGAAACTAGGGAATAGTAAGCATGGAAGGACCAAACAATAATATGAATAATGATTATAGCATAAAACCAAGAATAGGGAAAGCATGGAAAGCAATAATTGATTTAGAAGGGCATAAGTTACTGGGTGTAAAGATATGAATGAATAAATTGCATATCAGACCTTGTTGTTGAAAAGGATTACCACATGGCCACCATTAAGCAATGCTACATAAATAGCATGAGCCGCAAGGGTGCTAAGAGCGCCATCGAAGCAAATTTTGGGGATATTGTAATTTGAAAAAATTTTGAGAACTATAAGCATAAAATGTAATAATTTGATAATTTCAACTCAAAATTCCTGCGTGAAAAGAGATTTATTGGCGACATTTATTGATGAAAAGGTAATCACAGAATCATAAAAAAGCGGGGAGAATCACAGCATGTCTGTTAAAAGAAACTCTTATTTATTATTTACTGCAATATAATAATTACAGTCATCAAAAATTGTATTATTTCTAAGTATATTTTATATTTTATTAGTGCTGTATTCTACTGTGATTTTATTTTGTAACATTTTCGCCTATTTGTCCTTTCAACTCACGGAAAACTGAACGAAAACGAATAGAAGTAATATGCTGCTTGTTTTCTTTCTTTTTGGAAAAGGAATAATACAAAGAAGATGAAAGTCGGCAGAAAGATGAGATGATCAAATTAGGCTTCTGGTAGACCAAGAATAATTTTTTTGTCTGACTTCTCTTGGATAATCTGTTGTCTCAAAATGGAGAAACGTCTTATTTAGGCAGCTAATTTGCTAAGGTTGAAAATGGAAACTACCAAGATCCTTTTATCCTGGCAAAAATAACCGCGTGTTTTATTGCTATGTCGCATCTTTTAAATAAGCTCTTCTCTGAAATAATAGACTACTGAACAGTCTAATTTTCTAATACCATGTAATTTTTTTTCTTTCTTCACCAATTATAAAAAACCAATAACATTTAAATGTTCTAATTATCTCAAAACGGAATTATATAGTTTCCAATATGTATTAGACCAAAGAAATTACACAGTGCAAAATCTTATAGTAGGCCATTCATAGGACGAGTACTAACGCTGGGTCCACTAAACTGCAGTAAATTCCAAATTTATTTGAAAAATATAATCTATGAATAATTATTGTTACATGGTCAAAAAAAGGACATCATAGACTTGAATATAAATTAAAGATTAATGTTAAGATTTTAGTAGGAAATAAAGCTGACGATTTACTCAAGATTTTAATTTATTAAATATTAAATTGGAAGATTTATGACACTAAAATCTTCTCATCCAATAATATATTGAGTTTTCATCGTTCAACCTCATTATTGGAACTATTATAGCAAATTGATGCTATAAGGAACTTTAAATTTGTACAAAAAATTCTGACCCCGACGTGATTTGAACACGCAACCTTCTGATCTGGAGTCAGACGCGCTACCGTTGCGCCACAGGGCCTTCATACAAATGCTTTATCACCGAACTCCAATGAGTTGAATGAGACTCATTTACTGTCTTTTTTTTATAGATGGTGGATCTAGAGTTTTAGCTGGGCTCCGAACCGTCATGTGCGTTATAAAGCAGATACCGTTGCTATATTTTTTTGTTGGGTTTTGAAGGAGCAGACAATTTATAAAACTGTCAAATATATAGAACGTAATTTGTTAATTTCAAATTCCTCAAAGTGCTATTAACTAAACTGAATTAATTACAATTCCATCGCGAAAGTCTTCAGTACTTCAGTATAATTAATAGCACTGAGGAATTCGAAATTAATAAATTATATTTATTTTTTACTGGTCACCCTGCCAAGCGCAGTGCCGAGAGGTAATGAATGGACATCACGATCGCCCTGACAACACATGATCAGCGAGCACCCAAAATAAATAATAACCTACATCATATGCGATTTCTGATGAAAATACAGTGTATTAAAAGTTCAGGCTACTGATATCTAATTATATGTTTAAAAAAATCAATATTAACAATTTTTGTCTGAAGCGGAAAAAAATATTAGGGAAAATACAGATTGTTCAGGAGGAATCTCCCATACTGTGCTGACTCATTCCTCATAAAAATTAAGAAAAAAATTCATATGTATATATAATAGGCCCAAAAATGCTTCGTTAAAGAAATAAAGGTGCCTGGAGCTGGAAGCTAAATAAAAATAATTAGGGTCTCCATTAGGTTATATTTTTAAATATAAAATAAAATTATAAAAATGATTATTATAAAATTGTATCTATTAATTATTAAATTATATATTATTTAATGAGTAAATTGGAGATGGGGGTTTTTTGTAAGGAGCTGAAATATCGAATTAAGCTTGTTACAAGTTAGTAACTAACGTAACTAATGAGATATTTTACAAAATACGCAATAATTACTGTACAAACACGGTTTTTCAAGTTAAAAGGGGATTTACTTGACTATTTTTTGTTCATAAATCAATACTTTTTCCTTAACGAAGCTTGTAGAGAATTCAATTTTGAAAATAAAATGTTAAATTACCCAATAGTAAAAAAAACTCCCAAAGTTCATAAAATCGGGGTTTATTGGTCGAAACACACTGATTTTGCACGATTGCTATCAGCTTTTAATTCTTGTGTTTTTTATCCAATAAATCCCTGATTGAAGAATTTAGGGTAACTACATTTTTGGCAATACTCAACATTTTATTTTCTAAATTTAATTTTTTACAAGATTTGATAAAAAATTGATTGTTATAGCCAAATAATGAAAGTAATCTACTTTACCCCTGTTTTAAAATAAATTTTTGCGTAATTTGTAAAATAATAATTACATTAATAATAATAATTACAATAATAATAATAATAATAATTACGTACGATAATAATTACAGACTTTCAACCAGTTTTATTCAAATTTTCAGTCCAGCAAATAAATGAAGGCTCTAGAAATTTTTGATTGAGTGCAATGTCTAGGATAGCTGTGAACTTCATCATAAAATGCGTTTATGTTCATAAGAACTTTTTTCTTCGTGGAATGAATTGGCGCAGTAAGAAACATTCCTCCTGAACCTGAAACTACCTGTAGAAGTGAAGGTAGCCAAACTTTTATTTCGACTAAGCTGGCAACTCTATTATTGGAAATCTCACTTCAACAAATGTTATTAAAATTATTTAGAAGATAAGTTATAAAACTTCACACAGAAAATCAAAACTGGACCCAAGGACACTTTACAAGTTCTAGTAGCCTACAGAAGTCTTGCTGGAGCTTCCTGGTTAAAACTGTAGTGGGCCACATATGTCAGATTAAGACCTCTATTATCATCAGGAATAAGGATAATGGCACTTTAACTGCTAATATAGCTTAATGATAAACCTCATGAAAAAAATTGACGAACTATTATTGAACTGTGATCATCATTTTCTTACAAATTGTAAAATGCAATAAATCTACTCAAGCTTGACTTGTTCAATCAACAATTGAACTAATTTGACTTATAAAAAACTCGTTCTATGACTATCCTACGACAAGCTTCCTACTCAATTTTTTCAATCAATATAATCAAGAACAGTTTGAATGATATCAATATAACAGTAGATTTACTTTTCCGCAACGATTATTCAATGCTTGTTTTCAAGGTTTATCCTCAAGTGTAGATTGCAACAGCAATGGATCTGAACACAGACAGAAAACTGGCAGCCATTGAAAGTGAACTAATTAAAATAGCTGGCTTGATAAAATGGCTCGGTTCCAGAAGTACAAGTTGTAAGTTGGACTTGCAAGTCTCGGACGATGTCTTGTTTGGTTAAGTCCACTTTTTTGCGAGAGCAGATGTCCTTGGGGAACTCTGATGACAGCTCAGTCCGGTTTTCGCCCAACTTTGAATCGCCAAAACATCAAGACTCAGCCCACAAAGCAGCAACCAACGTTTAGCGAAAAACATCCCAAAACTTTCGGACCGCAATTTCGTGATTAAACGGAGCTTAAAAGAAGTCTTCGCCCAACCTGAGCAAGGCCTAATTATGTGACGTAAGAACACACTTTCACCTAATCGAACATAATATTTCCCTCCGGCGAGGCTCATTAGCTACGAGATATACGGTCGATCGACTAATAAATAGCAGTTTCTCTCGTTGTAAACTGTATCAGATCGAAAAATACAGCTAGCCAGTTTCACTGCCAACTTGCCCCTCCATCACTTTTACTTTTGTAGGATGAATATCAAATTTAACGGTACAAGTCAGATGTCTAACTTTGATTTGAAAGTCTGCTAATAAGTGATTTGTATTTCTGATAGCGTTTTAGAGTCTTACTAATGATGCTGGAAGTTTCTAACACCAGACTCTTCCACGCTACAAAAATTTGAATTGGTGCACAAAATTTGCAAACAAAAATTCCACAATGAAATATAAATTACTTTAGTTTGATACTTCACACCACGAAATAAGGCGGCTTAAAGAAATTACGATGTAGGAAAAACCAACTGACAACCCATATGACTGCTATCGTCAGAATATGTAGACTAGGCATTGTCCCATATCTAGCCACACCGCATTTTTCATAATCGCCTAATTTTGTGGCGTAAACTATAGCAACAAACTAAAGTAATTTGATTTGATTTTGGAATTGTTTGCAAATTTTGTGTATCAACTCCAATAATTCACAAATCATTTACAGATAAAACTTAGCATGTATGTGCACACATTGTTTCCATTTATTTTGTTGTAAGATACAAAAAAGCAGTCTGTCAATAGAAAATTTTAATGTTCAGACTCAAATTTATCACAAAATTTTATAAAACATTACAGTCTATGAAAGATCCAAACTTGCCAGGGAGACATGTATACAAACATGCTCTGTAAAAATAGCCTATGTATAATATAAGTTTTTATGCTGGGCTAAACCCGCTTTTTTTAAATATATAATTAGGCAACCCCAACACAATTTTTTTTACAGGGGTGCCTTATATTTCTGCACCACAGTACACTAAAATCTTATCCTTTTCTAATCTGTTTTTGTCATTTGTATTTGTTTTATCAATTTTTCTTCACTTGCAATTTATTTAATCAAGTTTATTTTTTTTCATTTATATGATGTCATAATTAATGTTACTGTGTGTATTATTTATTGTATGATGTTGTGTTGCAGAAATAAATTATTATTCTATTCTATATATGAGCCTATTGACATCCAGAATATAGACCAACAAAAATGTGGGATGTATGCGATTCATAACAGAAAATAACTGGTCCAAATATATAACTGGAAAGTGGATTAATGCTATTTGAGAGCGTTTTGATTCCATACATTGATTCACTTGTGTAAGTGGATAGTTTAAAAAATGTAGCCTATTACAAATTTTCCAGATAAAATAAGACTAAGATATAGCAATATAGATTCTTATTGCATAGTTTCCCAAATAAAAAGTAATTTGAATGTTTAATTGACCTCATAATACTCACATGATAACAATATTATTGTGCCATGGCTGGTTCTGAGCTTTTGTCAGAATTTTCAGGTCGCACCTGATATTAGTAGATCGACAAACACACAGCTTACCTGAAAAAAAAATATAGAATAGGTTAGCAATTGGAAAATTAGTATAGAACAAGAAAATAAAGAATAAGAATAAATAATTTATGGTAGGCTACATAAAGAATTACAATGGCTTATACCTATTGCAATACCTTATGGCTTATACGTTTATGCAATAAACAATGTAAAATAATTATAACTGCATGTCATAAGCACTCAATTATGTCGATTATGAACTAAGGTATGTCAAAGACGATAAAATTAAAGAATTGAGAATCAAGAAATGAATGATTCTTGAATGCTTCGTCTTCGTCAATATGGTTATACCAAATAAAGTCAACTCACAGCCAGTGGCGTACCGATAATGGAGCGAGTGGAGCAGTCGCTCCAGGACGCAAGGCTCTGAGGGGCGCACCGTTCTTGAGAGAAAATTACCTTTTACTTACAAAAAAATGTATTACTATAATGAAGGCCAAAAGGGTGAAATGCAACACAATTTTAAAAAACCGTATCATTTTAAAAATCGGTTCATGCGTTCAGCCGTAAATGCGTTACAACCAGACAGAATGCAAAACGATCGAGTCAAAAGTAGCAAAGCAAAAACAATTTAAATTGGGTGGCAAAAGGTATAACAAATTCAAGTAATTGAATGAAGACTTTGAATTTATTCTGAAAAAATAAATCCACAAAAAGTTCAATGGTTTTTATATTAAGAACAGGACTGAAATATTTCACTTTTGAATCCTATTTCCAAAATATAAAAAAATTTCATAAGGATGACTTGCAAAATGCGAAAAAATAACTGCAAATAAATTTATAGAAAATTGAAAAAACCCAAAACAAGCTGTTTGGAAATTGATAAAAGCAGAATCTGGCCTGGCGAAAAATCATTCCTTGGAGATTCGCATCTCTAACAAATACGGCATAGTTAGAGACGGAAAAAAGCTGCTGGTTCATTAAATTACCACTATATTAATATCAGCCCAATCGGGTGGTTGAGTGTAAGACTGAATTTTTTTGTGGGGGGGGGCATCGTTTGACACTTCCGCTCCAGGGCGCTTAAAACCTCGGTACGCCACTGCTCACAGCACATAAACTGGAGTGTAGATAATTTATTGCATAGACAGTATTTCTTATGACAAAATCACAACAAAAAGATACGAACTAATGAACAAACCGCGATTAAGGCACTCTGGATCCGTGAACTAAGTAATAAAAGACAGCGTAGAGTGTAGTAGAGGCAATATTGCAGTAGCGGTGGACTAGAGAAATTAATTACGGTAAATAAATGAGATGAAAGTAATCAATGAGATGTGTGTATTGAGTGCGTTCACATAAAAACCTCAAATCAAGGAAGAAATAATTAATGGAATAGTTTTATAAAGCAGAAAATCTGTCGAGCAAATCCAAGATAAGCATCTCATATCAACCACAATCCAATATTATATAATGCGGATGAATTAGGTAATGTCTTTAATGGTCTTTTTTCAGACATAGGCGAACAAAGATAAAAGGCGGAACGTTAAAGTAATAACGACAATAATTACTGTATCAATTCTTTTTTCTAATTTCCTTTCTTCATGTGCATTACAACAGAGGCGTAGGTGTGTTGGTTACTGCACTACGATCACATGATATGAAGATATTAGATCAAGCGATCTGGTTAACGTGGAATTCCTTGATATACCTATTCCTTCTATCAGAAGTAAATTGCCTTCTATCAGATAGTAAAGCTAGAATGGTCAGCTACACTTTCACTTTTGCTTGTTATGATTTAGTTTGGTGATTCCATACGGGAAATACTGTGTACGATATTGTTGAGTTAATGGGATTGCACGTAGGTTTATAAAAGGCGTGGCAAACAAGGTGTATGAAGGTGTTGCAAAGCATGATAGGTTAGATGAGATAATAATTTCAGTAACAATGTTACTTTCAGCACGATAGACTACAAGAATGGATTCCTTTATTAAATATCAATACTGACTATTCTTCTGAGTAGGATATCATACGTGCAAGTAACAACAATGAAACACGAACTTTTGCAGAAATAACTACATATAGATAGATTCAGATGATAATTTAAAATTTATAGGTTTAATTATACAGTAATTCGTTATTAGCAACTATCATATTCAAGATAAAGTCTGTAAATAGAGAGTTTGGACCAAACCACGTTAACCAAAAACACTCATGCTAACCTGAACACTCTATGCATCTGTCTGATCTAAATACAAGATGCCAAAAGAGCAAGCAGATGCATACAGTGTTCAGATTAATGTTAACGTTGTTTTGCCCAAATTATCTATTAATTTTGTGAAGTAATAAATTGTCAAAGTTAGTTAGTCAGGCAAAATGTAAAATAGATAATGAATCTACCTAATACCATTGTTCAAACGGGACTTGTTGCTGCGATGAAGATTGAAAACTTGGATGCGAGATAAATAAAAAATAGAAAATAAGGACATGAAGATGAAAGATGCAAAGAAAATGAATGGAGAAATCATGGAGAAGAGAGCTACTATGACAACTACTAGAAAACTAGAATGGTTGAAGAAGCTAGACATTATTGTTTTTTTTTTTTTTTTTTTGTAGATACGTCTTGAAGACTCAAGTTACGGAGTATGACAAGTCAGATTAACAATAATTATACTATCTTATACACTAGTTACCATAATTACTATATAAATTATTAGTTGAGGTGAAGCTTAATTTTGATATGAAAGGAACTCTTGTACACTATAAAAAGCTTTATCAATTAAATATTTTTCAATTGTTTTTTGTTAATATTTCCCTATTTTTAAGACTCTTTAAAAACTGCGGTAGCTTATTGTAGCTACTCTGATTGACTCCACTCTATTGGTTACGGGCTTGATTCCCGTTCAGCCCGGCATCTTTGTCATAATAATTTACCCACGCACAAGTCTCATTAGCAAAAAAAAATTATTCAGGATAGAAGTACTGTACAGTACAAACATATCCCCTACAATTGGCCCATTAGCTCCCTCATTTTATTACATTTATCAGTGAATAGCTCAGCAGTTTTAGTGGACTTACTAGACATGCAAGCTGTCAAAATTGAATGCATATAATTCAATTGATTAATTTGACATGTAGTTGTAGTTGGTTAGTGCGCCTACTCTGATTGACTGCCACTCTGGCGGTTACGGGTTTGATTCCCATTCAGCCTGGTATATTTGTGTCATAATAATTTACCCAAACACAAGTCTCAGACTCATTAGCAAAAAAACATTATTCAAAATAGAAGTACAGTACAAACTGATCCCATATAATTGGCCCGTTAGCTCCATCATGGTATTACGGTAATCAGTACTCAGAAATGGCTGAGTACATGTCTGAGTACTCATTCAATAATATTTTTATTTTGCTCTCGTTAGGAGATAGGAGATGATGGAGACTGAACCATTTGAGTTCAGTTTGTGATTATGTTACCTATCAATGGGGAAGTCGAAGATGAATGAATTAGCTTTCGATGCTGCACAACAATATTAAAAGTTTTATTAAAAAGTTCTAGTTCCATCTTGAAAGTGACATTGATGCACAGTTTGATACACTATTTATTCCATCAATCTTATAGTATTAAACCGCTTGATTATACTCTGATTATGAATGTAGAAGCATCAGGTAATTTACAAACAAGTCTCCATTGATAAAAAGTCCGTTGTCCTGGAGTTGGACACTGTGAACATCTACATAAATTTTAAAATAGAGGTTTAATGTTGTTTATCCAATTAAAACAATTACACGGATCAGGGAAAATTGATTAAAATCAGGGATTGTTCACTGCAACGGCCAGTCCTTTCAGTTTCGGCAACGAATAAGAAGACAATAGATACGACCCGAAAATTCACACCAGTTAATTTGTTAACGCAACGGAAATCTGCGTGAACATAAATCGAATTTTGAATCAGCTCCACTCTACAAAACAAGCCGAGAGTGCACGCTTTTGTCGTCCAGATGGTGGGTGGTGTGAAAACTCCCATACAAATACGGTAAAGTTTTGTAACTAGCGACTGTTGTCTGCCTACGCAATCTGTGCTTCCTATCTACTACATCTTCACCAGTAAACCAACACGCTTCGCTTTATTAACAATAGAAACCGAGTTGAACTTGGGAATAATGTAAACGATGCTGTGAAATATGTTGCCATGATTCATGGAGGTTTGCATTTAGGAAAACCGGTGTGACTAAATACAATACGTCACTATCCTCTTGAATTCAAATAGATAAATCATACATATATTTCGGTTCATTGCGTCATTTATATCTGCAGTTATGGCTTATGAAAATTTGAATTGAACAACATTTAGAAATTGGTATTTTTTGCTGATAAAGCTTACATGATTCTTTGACTTGTGCGTGCGTAATAAAGTGAATAATTACAAAAAATATGCCAGGCTGAACAAGAATTGAAATCCTTACCGCAGGAGTGGCAGTCATTCAGAGTCTTATATAAGATAACACCCTAACTGACTACACCACCGCGGCTGCCAAGTACATAAAAAAGTTCAATATAGAAACATTAAGCAAAATATGAGCTTTCAAAAATATACTCAACAATGAACTCCAAAAGACAATGAATTTTGCACCAAAAAATCTTGAGCTCAGCCTTTTGTTCTTTCTACATGCAGATATTGAGTAAAAAAGGGTAGGCTATTGAGAAGTTGAAGAGATCGAAATTATAAACAAACAGTTAATAGATTAAAGAAAACTCAATGTTTGGAGAAATAGTATTTTAGCCTCAAAGTTCATTCAATACTCTTATGTCGATTGTAGAGAAAAAAGAAAAAGTTGAGACGAGTTTTCGTTCGGTATGAAGTTTTCATACATTGTCTTCTGAAGTTCATTATGTTTGTATGTGTTTGTAAAAATCTATTAAAATAGTTTATATTCTACAAATTCTAGACTTAGTTCTATTATTGTTTCCCATCTAATATTTATCGTAGGGGGAATAGCAGTTCATGCTATCTCTGAGGTACGCGACCCTCCGAACCCCGAGCTGGCCAGTGCTTCCCACTTCTATCACCTCTGCACTGACTATCCCTTCCTTGCCTTCTTCTCTTCTTCCCTCACCATGTGTATCTATCTTTTGGTTTTCTTATGCTCTGTTCTGTTACTCCCTATAAGCCCTCCTTCCTCCTTCTCTTCTTTATATTTCCAAATCCCATTTCTTCATTTTTTATTTATTTTATTTTTTTTTTTTTTTATATTTTCCATTCCTTTGCTATAATGACTGGAACTTTTCAAGGGGTATTGGTATTGGTTGGATGTTGGCAATGATGCACGTATTTCGAGAATTTAAACAGCAATCTAATCTGCGTAAAAGTTTCAAGGACAAGAAAGAAGCTGGCTGGTTCCCACCTGCCAACCAGCGTCCTCCCACTGTAATTCTTTCACCACCGGGCACACCTAGAGATGGCATCAGAACATCAAAAACGGTCTTTTTCAAGACCTTTTGTGACAATTTCAATTAACATTGAAGGCTTTTCCAGAGATAAGGAAATCTTATTATCTGACATGTGCAGGGAGAGTTCATGCGATATTTTGATAGTTCAAGAAACGCATCGAGGCAGCACAAGACACAGACCAAATGTTTCAGGCATGAATTTGATTTTGGAGAGGCCGCACAACAAATATGGTAGTGCTATTTTTTGTACACCGAGCTTACCTGTAATATCCTCATCATACACTGAAAGAAATGATATTGAAATCCTGAATGTGAAAACAAAACATCTGAGCATTACCTCTGTATACAAACCACCAAATGCCGTTTTCAATTTTGAAGAACCAAGTACTTTCGATTATCAGGATGTGAACTTGATCATTGGGGATTTCAACAGCCAGAGTACATCATGGGGCTACACAAACACCAATGCAGATGGGGAAAGGCTGGAATCATGGGCAGAATCCCACAACCTACTGCTGATTCATGATCCTAAACTACCGTCATCATTTAATAGTGGACGATGGAGAAGGGGATATAATCCTGACAATATTTTTGTAAGCTCAAAAATCGGAGGGCAATGTTTCAAAACAGTTGGCAATCCAATCCCAAGATCACAGCACAGGCCAATTATCTGTCATCTGCAAGCAGTTGTGAAACCAGAAAGAGTTCCCTTCAAAAGACGGTTTAATTTCAAAAAGGCAAATTGGAAACGTTTCAGTGAAACACTTGACGAAGAAGTACAAAGCATTCAGCCAGAGCCAGAAAACTATGAGGGTTTTGTCGAACAGGTTCAGAGGATTTCAAGACAGATGATTCCACGAGGGTGCAGGACACACTATGTACCAGGACTTGATGGAGGCGAAAAGGAAATGTTAAAGCAATATCAGAGAATGTACGAAACTGACCCTTTCTCAGAGGAAACAGTTGAAGCCGGTGAAGAAATCATGGAAATAATATCAACAAACAGGCGAGAAAGATGGACTAGTTTGATGGAAAACTTAGATATGAAAATAAACAGCCGTAGAGCATGGAAGCTTCTCAAGAATCTAAGTGGCGATCCTACTGAGCCAAAAGACATCCAGACCAAAGTGACAGCTGACCAGGTGGCTACTCAGCTGTTGCTGAATGGAAAGACTAGTGGCATCAAACATCGTACGCAAATACAACGTGATATTCAGAATGAAAACAACTTCCTTGATTCACCATTTTCTTCAACAGAACTTGATAATGCAATAAAGTCTCTCAAATCAAACAGAGCTGCTGGTATTGATGGAATCAGGGATGAACAGATCAAACATTTTGGATATGAAACCCTCAAATGGCTGCTCGCTATGATGAATAGCTGTGTTAATAAACTGCAAATACCGAAATCATGGAGAAAAGCGAATATCTGTTCCTTGCCTAAGCCTGGTAAAGACCTTAATGATCCAAAGAGTTATCGGCCAGTATCTCTGTTGTGCCAAACTTTCAAAGTCTTTGAACATATGATACTAAACCGAATATCTGGTTTCCTTGAAACAAAGTTCATACCTGAACAAGCAGGCTTTAGGCCAGGCAAATCGTGCTGTGGGCAGGTGCTTAATCTGACACAACACATTGAAGATGGGTTTGAGAGGGGAGAGATCACAGGTGTGTGCTTTGTGGATTTAACAGCTGCATACGATACTGTAAATCACAGAATCTTATTGAACAAAGTGTATGATTTCACCAGGGATTTCAGATTAACCTCTGTCATTGGAAGTTTGCTTCAAAACCGACGTTTCCAAGTCTTTCTTCAGGGAAAGAAGAGCAGATGGCGCATACAGAAGAATGGACTTCCACAAGGCAGCGTACTTGCTCCAATCTTGTTCAATATGTATACAAACGATCAACCAGTGCCAAGCAAAACAAGATCTTTCATATATGCTGACGATACAGCTTTGGCAGCACAAGGCTCTTCTTTCGATGTGGTTGAGAATAAACTATCCTCTGCCCTAGAAGATCTGGCAGAATACTACAAGAGGAATCACCTGAAACCAAATCCAACCAAGACACAAACATGTGCTTTTCATCTGAGAAACAGGGATGCCAAACGAAAGCTTGATATAACATGGCAGGGGCAGAAGCTTCAGCACTGTGCCACACCAAGATACCTGGGAGTGATCTTAGATCGAACACTGTCTTATAAGGAGCACTGCTCAACTACAGGAAAAAAGGTTGCTGCACGAAATTGTATAATTCGTAAACTAACTGGAAGCACATGGGGAGCCAACCCGCACACACTTCGAACATCAGCAATTGCACTTAGTTTATCTGCTGCAGAATACGCAGCTCCAGTATGGTCCGCTTCTGCACATACAAATAAAGTCGACATAGCTGTAAATGAGACTGCAAGAATCATTACTGGATGCTTGAAACCTACTCCAATTGATAAAGTGTACCCTCTAGCAGGAATAGCTCCTCCCGCTATAAGGAGAAAAGTGGCTGGTGATGTGGAAAGATCTAAGCAGGAAGCAGACCCTCGTCACCCTCTTTACAACCATCAGACACAAGCAAAACGCCTCAAGTCAAGAAAGAGCTTCATGGCTAGGACCCACCCACTGCAGACAACTCCTACAGCAGCCCGTCTTGAATTATGGAAAGAGAAGGCCCGTGTCACTGTATCCGAGACATTACCAACTGGAGGAAACCTTACATACAGTGTATGGAAGTCACTAAACCGACTGCGGGTGGGAGTAGCTAACTGCAAATCAAACATGATGAAGTGGGGGTACCTGGAAGAAAATATGGACCCAAACTGTAGATGCGGAGAAATTCAGGACCAAAAACATCTATACTGCTGCCCTCTCATGGACCAACCCTGCACTAATGAAGATCTAATCTTAGCCTCTGACAATGCCGTTGCGGCAGCTATTTTTTGGAAGTGTTGACCGGACTCGGAAAGTAAAGTAAGTATCTAATATTGATTATAAATCATTTAAAGCAAGGTACATCTATGTTCATTCATTATTGTTCAATTACAACTATTATATTGTTTATTTTTCAGGCGTTAGCACGTCATCCGTTGGAAAATAAATAAACAAATGAGATAGATTTTAAAAGAGCGTCTAGAACATTAGAAGTATAGTGGTATACTATGTTAATAAACTATTCTACAGTAGTGTTCTAAAGTTTGGAGTATTTCTGTTGTAAAGGATAATTTCTGTTTGAAATTTCTTATATTGAGAATAAAAATACCGCTTGCGGCAGAGCGGTGCCTACTCCCAACATTAAAACTTCTGCCGCTCAGAGGCCTAACAGTAGAATATTTGTAATTTAAATTTCTGTTTTCAAACGATCAATACTATCCTTTCAGGGTATTGACTAGATGACAACGGTCATACAAGCCACGATAAGTTTTCAAGTTTTGCTTGAAGTTGGATGAATATTCCAAACTAATACAATCAACCGAATTTTGGATTGATTAGGGCTGAAAAGATACATTGCAGAACGCAATCTGGATGAATCAGTAACTCATCCAATAATATATGATAATCCTGCGACGCGGTGTCATTCCAGACACAAGGTTTATTATCATCATGAATATTCAAGAGATTGTTCCACTAACAAAGTTCTATTCTTTGGAATTCGGAATGCAGAGGAAATTATTCCATCGTAAGTTTCCAGAGGAAGTCAGATTGGTATTGTAGCTCACAATAATTCACTGAATAAATCACCAGCATGCCAGTTTTTATTAGAATTGTCGAAAATCTATTATTTCAATTTCTATGTCATCCAGGACAGACATGAATTTGGCTGTAAAATCTGTGATAGTTCAAAGTTAAATACTTTATTCGCTTACTAAATTTGTGTGCATATTACAAGACAAATGTTACAAATTTATGTTACAAGATACGATGGAAGTAAAACTTTGTCAAATTTCTTTATAAATTTCTTCATGTCTCATAAACCATAGTCATAAATGTCTCATAGCCAAAATTATGGGGGTTGCAGTCGTAACATTTACAGGGTCATTACATAAAAAGGGTGTTTCAAATCAAAAAATACAAACCCTGCTACAATAATTAGGTTAACAAAACATCCTTTAAAGAAAAATATGGATGGAAACTGATTTTATCAATTTTGTAACATTATCTTTATTGAGGAAAGTTTTGATGAGTCTCCTGTTGATCGCAAAACATAAAGCATTGAGTTTTATGTACACATAGTAATGTAGTTTTATGTATAGGGAGCATTGCAAATAAAAAGTACGCTTTACACCTAAATATCATAGAACATGAAATTAGTAGCCTACAGACAAAATATAAATCCTGTATGTTTTACAGGCTCTAGCACAGGTGAATAAACAAGAATACAACATTCTAGTTGACTACAAAGAATGCTTTTCAAGCCCCACCGCGACTGTTCAGTGCACCTTAATTGCTTGGTTTACAAACTTTTACTATAACTTACGTTTATACGCTTTGGCATCACAATAGCCATAAACGCGCGGTAATGGTGCACCATAAAATGAAAGCAATAAAACCGTCCCCGGTAAAACCATTCCACAAGACCCGGATTCCGGAAATTAAATCGATACATAATGCCACCAGAGCAACTGCGAATAGATAACGTTGTTTTAGAGGCTGCTTTGGGACCTATGGATTGAATATTAGGGAGTTAAGGGTTTATGAAAAACGATAAACTATGTTTTCAACACTTAATCATGCGATTTTTTTAAATGAAAATCTGATACAAAATTCCAAGTAATAGAGAAGGACATATAAGAGAAAAGGATGAATAATAATGATAAATGTAGAACTAATCAACTTAACAAATTAACAAAGTGGTGATCAACATGTAGGTTGAACCTTTTTTTTGGAGGATGAAGCCCACATAGGTCTAAGACCTGTGCGTGGGTAATGAGCCGGATGATGGTGACTGATGAGTTGGACCTACAGTTTTAGGTGGGTTCCGAACCACTGGGAAGTGATTTTACAGCAGAGAACAGTGTCTTTTTTGCTGGCCAATCTAATCGGTCACCGTTACGAACAGGACCTATGACTACTAAGTACTACTTCACCAAGGTTACAGAATACAGATCTATCTTCTATTGAACTTGCTACTTTAGTGGGGAGCAAGGCATCCACTATTTTGAATTTTTAAGTTCAATTTATAAAGAGTATGGTAAAAGGATTGAATTATGAAATTTGGAATAAATATTGAAACGACGATGTTGCGCACAGAATAGAATATTATGCCAAAAAGGCTTCACACACAACTTTCCTGTCTAACATCTCCTAACGCTAATTCGACATTCATTTTCAAATTTCAGTAATTAAAAAATCTAAAGTGATATACCACGTATTGCAAAAAATGAAACGTCAAAACATAATCAACAGAATTCAGTATTATAACTCAATAAATCTTGGGTCGTCAATTGATCAAATCGTATCGCGTTTTTTTACGGGATATTTTTTTTTAGATTACGTCTTTGAGATTCCAGTTGAGGATTTTAAGACAAGTCAGATTAACAATTATACAATCTTATACACTAGTTACCATAATTACTATAAATCAATTAGTTCGAGGTGAGGCTTGATTTTGATGTAAAAGAAACTCTTGTACACTATAAAAAGCTTTATCAACTAAATATTTGTTCAATTGGTTTTTAAATATTTTTCTTTTACAAGACTCTTTAAAAACTGCGGTCGCTTGCTGTAGAATTTCCTACCAATATAACTAGGTTTTTGTTTGAATAATCTACTATTGTGCCTTACCAAGTGATAATCTTTTCAGCTTCTTTTATTATAATCGTGGACATCAAGATTTTGGTTAATATCACTCTTTTTTACATATAAAGCAGCTTCATACACATATGAGCAGGGTACATTCAGGGAATCTACAAAGGTGGAGTGCATTCTACCTGGCTGAAGGTTGGTCATAAATCATTTTCGTAGGGGTACGAAGTTGGAGCACACTCCCAAGCCGCACTCCCCCTTTGCACCTCTAAATATACTTGGTTCTGGTCACACCTTTTTCTACCTGTTACTTGCCTGATCTGGTGAAATTATGATAATATATATAAATATAAATGCCACATATGTTGTAGTGTTCTTCAATAAACTTATTCAACAAAAATCGACATGTTGAGGACCAAATGGTGAATATTGAAAGGTAATAGTATTGCAGATTTTTGTTAGTGTTCTCCAGGTGTTATTAGGCTAACCTAACCAGACTTACGTTTCAAGCTATATATACTCAGCCTGAATTTTGAACCCTTGTCAAACTCGAATCGTAGGGGTACGAAGGAGGAGCGCGACGTTTCAGTGCGCTCCATCTTCGTACCCCACTGATTTTCCTCTCTGACAGCTTGGCAGAACTTTGGCATGCGCTCCAACTACGTTCCCCCACAGTTAGGAGACCAAGTCTCTTGAACAACTGCCTACATGAATCTAATCTATTTACTCTTTACGTACACCTAACAGCTTTCTTTTAGATCTTAAACACCCTATCAAGGTTTTGTTTTGATGAATTACCCCACACTAAGATAGCTAATTAAGGTGATATACCATCAAAAAATGAAGTGAAGGGTGGACAACTGTCATGGGGAAAGATGAAAACATAATTAAGAAAATTCACATTTAAAAACAACACATTCCTAGCCATATTTCCCAATAAATCTTACATTATCTATTGATCAAATCGTGTCTTATTTCACTTTTACTGGTTAATTATGGTGACATCCCAAGTGAAGGGTGGACAACTGCAATAGGGAAAGGTCACCTGTTACTTCTGCCGTTGCCATAACTGGATCAATCTTGTTCACCAATCACTTTCCCTAGCAGCTCTCCAGCTCCACTACTCGACTTTGCCCAAGTTATTACGAGACGAAGGAAGAAAAGGATGAAGCATCAACATCAACATCTGCAGTGCTCGTTGTGCTTGCTGTTCATTGCAACCAATGACGTAACCTGGCCTAGTTCTCTCTCACACTCACTCTTTCTCTCTCTCTTCTTTATTCCCGGGTACCTTCCCATCCAGACAGTCTTCAAAAACCAGAACAAAAATAAATAGAAGAACAGTAGAACAGCGAACAGCTGTAGCCCAATTTTTCTTCGAGTCCGTATTGTGACTTACTATGCACCTTGTATCCTGTCTTCATTGTTCTACGGCGATTTTTCCACGCAAACAAACAGTCTACTGTTAATATCACTCTCGCTCTCATTTATCAGTCTCAAATTAAAAATGTTTCCCAAGATCGTGAATTTTCCCTCTTTTATTCTGGAGACCGTTGTACCAAACAAAACAGAGCATTGCAACATTGACAAGGGTTCAAAATTCAGATCTTACACAGGTCCTCCAACAGTGTCTGTCTACAAGTATGTATACTGCATCAAAGTATATGCACATACACTAACTATAATATCTAATGCCAAACACCCTCTAAATATGACTGTCAATATAGGTCTTGGTACCTCACATACAGGCTTGACCCATATGGGTCCATATTGACCCATGGCCTATGAATCCAATAGTGTTTCCCAACAGAGATGGTCTGCGACCTCTATCCGAAAAATGTTGGTAAGAAATTACTGATAATTATTTATAAGTAGCATTTGAAGTAGATTGAAAATTAAAGTAGCTTTTATTCTAATTTACCCGCTAGCTCCCACGTAAGATCAGCAAGCCACCCACTATCTTTTCAGTCAATTGACTCAAGTAGTATTATTACAAGATTAATTTTCTAAAAATTGGAAATTTAAACTGCCCTTGGCAGTAAATCAACAGTCTTTTAATGTTTTGGGTATTGCTGTCCCAAGTTATTATACTCATAACTAAATGATTCATCCATGAGAATAGAACTATCTAATCATGTATAGAACTATCCAATCATGTATAGAACTAACCAATCATGTATAGAACTAACCAATCATGTATAGAACTAACCAATCATGAATAGAACTATTCAATCATGAATAGAACTTATCTATCATTTGCTAAAGGTTCATTGAATCTGTTACTGTACGCACTTTGAAAAACAATATCGTAAAGGAGTTCCCTGTTAAAATCACAAGTTACTTTTGGAATTATATTGAGCCTATTTTCTAAGCAAAATACAACTCGAATAGATGTACTCAGTGTTCAAGGATTCAAAATACATTGAAATGCATAGAATTGTTGAGAAATTTCAATCGATTCCACCAAGGTAGATTGCAGGATTGACTAGGAACATAAAAAAATGTGAAAACTCAAGAAAAAACGAGTCGTACTTAGAACCTTGTGGTCTACAGTCAGGTGAGTATTATGCAATGCTTATTACAAACAAGTTTCCAATTTTTTCTCAACCATTTGAAATATCAGTGGAATTATAAAGTAATTTAGCTGATAATGTATTCATAGAGTAGAAAAACAAAAACAACTGTAATGCACCAAGTATCAGGACTCTCTCAGCTGAAGAACAACACGTTCCCACGAGGAAGATGCACACAAGAAAATTCGGCCTTCATGTTTGCCAAGAAGACATTCCAACACCAGCTGAGATAAACGCGGTAATATTAAATTCATCGAATGGTATCCTGTACAGTTAACTCTCGATTCTAGCCGCCACAAATCGTGACTTGGAAACGGTTTTAATGGACAGCCAACTATAGTGCTTGCTTGTATTATTAAAATGTCAGTTGCAAAAATGTTTGGTTTTGTAAAAGGTAAGTCACCGTACTGCCGATGGACAAACGCCATGAAATCCATCATGCACATACAAATTGAATTATGGTAGAAGATGGTGAAGAGGAGAAGAGAAATAATAATCGAGGAAGATAGATAATACATGAGAGGAGGGAAAGATGAATGAAAGAAACAATGCAATGAGCATATATACAGACAGAGAGGACGTGATACGATATTTACTATACAGAAGGAGAATACCGAGTGAGAAGAATAAATTAATAAAGGAGACACAAATACAATACGGTAATAAACCACAATGAATTGTAGTACTGTATGATTTGCTAACGGGGAAAGCCCCGTGACATGTTTAGGAAGCAGTATGCATCCTGTTCTGCAGAGTAGAATTTATTTCTCTTTGATATTTTCGCGCACAACACTGTAACATAGTCTATTGGGAGAAGGTTTATATCATTGCTGTACCGAAAAGAAGCTTATGTACAGAAGCGTTTATAAGGAGTGTAATGTTTCGAAATGATGTACGGATTCCAAACGATATACGGGATATTTAAATTTGCAAGTGAGATAAATTGTTTGAAGAGATTATGAAAATTTGGTTTGTAGGGAGAGTAATTTTTCGAAATTATGTAGGAATTCAAACCGATATACGGGGCATATATTTTTGCAAATAAGATAAATTGTTTAAAGATATTATGGAAATTTGTTTTAAAAGGAGTGTAATTTTTCAAAATGATGTACGAATTGCAAATTAGATAAATTGTTGGAGAAATTACGAAGCCATACTCCGTTCAAGTAGTCTTCTTCATTTATCTATTTATCCAGGAATCCTCAATTATGAATATGTGAAATTGGACGGAAGAATATATTTCAACCCTTTTTAGTCTCCATACAAAAAATGATAACAGGTAACGTGATTAATTTTTCAAAAATTAAATTCTTTTAAATGCATAAGTAACATGAGTTGCATGTTAACATGAAGTTGTTGACATGCATGAGTTGAGGTAATTAATTCTGAATAAATACCATACTAACAAGATGTAATTTGAAATGAGTTGAAAAATGACAATATTCAACCGAAAGTGATCGAGTTTAAATAACTATGAAGACTTTTCGATCATTATTGAAAATAAATAGAAATACATATAATATATAAATCGGTATAAGTAAAATCTCACTGATGTTTCTAATTATTCGCCCATTCACCTCATTACCCACGCATAAGTCTTCGGACTCATGTGCGCATCATCAGTAATAAAAAAATTGAAAGTGAATTTTTCAAGAAAAAGTGCAATTAACGTACCGTTACAAATGAGTTTAGTAACATTGATTTTTTTATTGATGTTTTTCGTAAACTTCATAATAAAATTAAACACGGCTGAGTTTTTGGAAACTTAGAAGTGACAAATTCTCGTCCTTGTTTAATTTTATAGTAGTTTTCCTCCAGAAGTATTTCCCTATTATTATGACTCCCAAAAATTATAGCGGAACCAATAAATCTTTTATATATATAAAACAATAATCCTGCTACATCAGAAACAAATTTAAATTTGATTGACGCCCATGATCATTCAAATATCAAATAGTAGTTAACATTCATCTTGATAAAATAGCATTCCAAGTTCAGCCTAAACACAGTGCAGACAAATAGTGGAATGCTCTATCATCCATGTAGATCTTTAGGTCGTTATAATTCTGCAGTGACATTGCTACAAGGAATGCTTTTGTTTTCCAGTTATTATTATACCTCTGACTCTGACTCAACCTTGATTCAGATGAGAGGCATTGAAGTGACTTCAAAAGATCAAGGACTTTATGCTTCGGTTGCAGCCTACGAATGAATGTCACTACTTGATAAGAAAAATCAACGGGTTTGCAGTTATTGAACCTTTGGAGTTTACAATATCCATAGAACCAAGTATGCGATTTGTAATCTTCTAAGAATTTCTCCCTCTTTGATTCACCTATTGAATCAGAGAAGATCAAAAGTTTGAATATTCAAATAACTTCGACTCAAGCAAAGACTTGCCCGAACATGTCCGAAAAAAATCTAGAAAGAAAGAATTTAATCATTAGAGATAAACAGAAATACAAACAAAAAAGCTTTTTAGTTTTAATAAGTTGAACAATCGAAAAGTGTATTAAAATATTCTGGGTATTTATACCTTTATCGTGACTTCTAGTTGGAAACTATTCGAATTGACTGTTCATTGGTATCAAACGACCGAAATACTAGCGGACATGACAGCAAAAAACATATTATTGATATGATGTTGAAGATCCATTTTGTTTCCACGAATATATAATAAAAACATTTTTAAAAAACACTTTTAAGTGTAAATAATGTCTCACGTTATGGCGTGACGGCCGTTTCACCCTGTTGTCAAGAGCATCGTAAGACGACCCACAGTACACTTAGGCATGAGTTTAAGCAAGGGCATGATTAAGGCATGAGTTTGAGCAAGGGATGATTTCATAACCTTAATTCAGTGTACTGTGGGTCGTCTGACGATGCTCTTGACAACAGGGTGAAACGGCCGTCACGCCATAACGTGAGACATTATTTACACTTAAAAGTGTTTTTTAATTTTTTATTATATTACTGATATATTTTATGATAAATTATTGACAATAGTAATAAGCAAATATGTTTTTTTGTTATTTTATCCAAGCGAATAAAGAATTGAATTCAATATAGAATACCTAAAGAGTAGAATTGTTTATCTTAATACATTATTGAACACATTAGACAATCTATAATCTACCTTTCGATTTTCAAAGTTTTACTAATCCAACAACGAATATAAATCCTTTCCTGTAGAAACTACTATCATTATAATCTTCCTTCCTCGTTATAGAAAAAATTATCATAATTCTTTAAAGCTTGCTGTTTTTTCTGGAAGCAGCTATCAAATTAAACCACTTGACTTTTGAAAAATAAAAGATTAATTTGCGTGGTTAGAAGAGTAATTGAATACCTAGTTGCTCACACACAGATGAAAGACGATAAAAAATTAAATTGAAGCGTTTAGCTCATGATTGCAGACGGCAATTTACCTGTGAATAGCAGAGCTACATAAACGAAAATAATCATCATTCACACTAGCAGCGAGTTTCCGTAAATTGCAGAAATTAGTATCTTTCTATTGTAATGACTATAGCCAACGTAAAGAAGGAAGAATGAATAAACTGCCTTTCAGGTGTTATGCAATGGGGAAGTAGAACATAGTTGATTCAAATAAATTATTTTTAAATGTCTATTACTTTAATGCTCCTTTGACTCTTCTTAAGTAAAACATGAAAGATTACAGAGAAATTATTTCTAAATGTCTATCATTCTATTGTTTCTTTGCACTCATTCGATCCGTGCCAACGATAATAATTGAAAATTATTCAGATTTCTTGTTAAGTTGACTCAGCAATCACCATTAGTTAGTAGAGAATGAACAGCTTTAACTTGTTCTGTTGATACCAGGACGCAAATGAGTGAGAATGTTGTCCTTTCTCTAGCACTTTCTTTTGTTTTAGAATTTTCTCTTCAATTTAACCTTCAAGCGGGCGCGTGGACGGTAGTTTACCGTCCTGACCGTTCTAATGTGTGTAGTTCGAAATTGGCTTGGTGTGTGTTTATGGGAGAGACATGTATTCTCTAGTTACACTTTTTGACAATAGGTTTGAGTGTCAATAGCTTTTAGTCTTCCGGTAGCAAGTCACCAGTGAGCATCAATGTTATGTCGATGTCCTGAAGACGGTAGTTTACCGTCGTGCGCTCCGAATTGTTCCGGTAATTTCACTATTTTATTTTGAGCAATGAACCAAAAATAATTAATATAGTGACCCTATGATAGAATAGTGAAATAGAAGTTTCAAACTATGTTATTCCACTTCATTATGGAGATTCACATCTTAAAATCTCCAAAATAGGTACCTATACAAATAAATTATTTCTTGTTAGTATTCTTTGCCATAGTTTGCATATAGCTATATTGTATAACCTACATATAGTTTGTAATTTATATTATGATGTAATTAATGTTTATCTGGATATTATAAGGTAAGTCATTATTAGGCACAGGTTCCATTCATCTGTTCCACTCAATATACATATTAGTTCAATTTGAGGCAAAGGGCTTGATTATAATGATATTATTTTCATGTTATAATGATGCAATTTCTCATTGTATTTTTTCTATTCTATATTGTAAACTTCTAAATGACAACCTGGGTGATAAAACTCTTAATTTTTTTCATAACTCACTTATTGAACTCATATTATATGTTTCAACCTGCTGCTGAGTATTTCTGAAGGATCAATTTTAAACATATCAAATGGAGGTTTTGTAACATTGAAATTTTTCTTGTAAGTGTATATCCTTCACTCAAAAGATGATGCTGGGATATGTACAAAATTTATCTATAATTGATGAATTTGGGATTGAAAATATTGAGACAGCTGGATGACGGTAAATTACCGTCGCGCGCCCATGAGTGTTTAGAAAAAGGCGCGCCCGCATGAGGGTTAATTTACCCAAGTATTGAAAGTTCACCCTACAAAACGAGAAGTGATCTTATAAACCACGATTTTTTTTGTAGATTACGTCTTGGAGACTCCAGTTAAGGAGTATAAGAAAAGTCTTGAAAGGATCTCAAACAATATTGAAATACGATTTTGGATCCAGCGATTTTGCGCGCAGTTCTACTGCGATGTACGACACAACTTCAGTTTTCAGTATGACCCAGTCACATTTTTTGTGGCTGCCATATCACGCGATAACGCCTCGCATGTGTTGGGATAATATAAACGGTATATGAAAATCAAGTACCGCATAAACATTGACGAAAGGAAACTGCTAACCTCGTAGCTGGATAAGGCTTTTCTCTTCCCTTGACCAATTTTCGTAACGTCTAATATTTAATAACGAGAGTCTAATATTTTTTGAACAATGAGGAAAAACGAAATTCATTTTGTGAGCTTATCCACACTTTCGATTCGAAATACTAGAACGTTATTGACTTCATTAACGTTATGACTTCATTGACACCAATGTTTATTGTTAGATATAGTAGACAAAAAGTTAGCTTATACGTTTCTGAAAACATAATCTAAATCTTATACATGATTAACACCATTATTGGAGAAAAATGATGAATTTGAACCATCCTATGATGAATAATTTGAATAAAAACTTAAAAAAAACTTTTAAGTGGAAATTAACTCACGTTATGGCGTAACGGTCGTTTCACTCTGTTGTCAAGAGCATCGTCAGACGACCCACAGTACACTGATTTAAAGCATATTTTTGGCATAATCAATTTGAATCATGTTTTATGATTTACGTTTTATTAATACTTATTTATATTTTTGTTTCATGAAGCATAACCCTAATGAATTTTTGATTGAAATGTAGGAAATTTAATCATTTTCTTCCTATTTCCTTTGAAATTATTAATAATACCCTGAAAGATTAATAAGGAATGGCAGGAGATAAAATAGGGTGGAATAAAATATGATACGCGAAATAATAAATTAAAAACTATAATAGAAACTTAAAAAACACTTCAAAGTGGAAATTATGACTCACGTTATGGCGTGACGGCCGTTTCACTCTGATGTTAAAAGCATCGTCAGACGACACACAGTAAACAGTTAAAAATTATGATGAAGAACTAGTGTCAAACTGTTAGGTCGTCGTAAAGGATACCACCCGTGAACAGGAACAGTCCACAATAGTAATAATAATAATAATTATTATTATTATAATCAGATTGTTACTAGCGACTCATCATCTGGCATCACAGAAGCTATTTCTACCATAGTAATAGACCGGATCTCAGTTATCATTAGTGTGTGAATTTCACTAATGACCCACACATTTCAAGAGAGACTGGTAACCTATTCGAAAACTGCTTTTTCACACGTCTAATCATCTAATGGAAAATACGGTTATTCAACCATTCAGCACAGCACCCCATTTGCAAATTCGATTTCCACAAACCTCACGCTAGGGAGTGATCGCATTTCAATTTACGTGGAAACTACGATTATAAATCAGAAATAGAAAATGAAATGTACTAGAAATGCACGGTGGACTTAGCCAATATAATTGCCTAAAGTACCATCCAACCAGCAGTGAGCTGGAATGGAATATGCGGACTTGTGTTTATTCAACATCAGAAATTCTATTGATTCTGGAGCAACATTGTGGCATTCTGTTTGTACGGTCTGCTGCCTAATATCATAGACTAAACATTCAAACTTGAATGTTTAGTCTATGCTAATATCCACAAGTGGGCCAGATGTTTCAATGGCGAAGATGCAATCGAATACAACCTAAAATTCAGGAGTTTTCCAGGATGTAGATTCACTTTAGCCGGAAAAGAATGAATAGTTCGCATGGAAAAAGTTCCATTTTTTTTTTAAATTATACTGTTACTGAATTCAAACTGAATCTTGAAGATTGACTAACTCTAGATCAATGGTTGAGTTCCTGGGAGCTTTACCGATAACCGGTAAATGTTACCGGTGGCGTCTGACACTATTCAAATTTTTCAACGTCTATGAATTTGAATGGACCAATCAGATGCCACCCGTAACATTTAAAGTTTACCAGTAAAGCTCCCATGAACTCAAGCAACCTCATGTCTCATCACCAATAGAAAATGTCACTATACTTAAATTAGTGAATGTAGGACGCCATATTTTACAGAAAAAATGAAGCAGCCAAGCAGGTAGTCAGAATAAAGAAATACCGGAAAGATGTAGAATATTCGGTTTTTGGAAGTAAGGACAAATTTGATACGTTTTGGATAAAAATCCAAACAAAATCGCTATACCCAATTCGCAGTTGACCCATACGAAAATATGTAGGCAGCTTCTAGCCTTGCACTTCTTAGCTTAAACAGGATGATAGGGGTAAGTGAAGAGAAAGTTGATTACTTCCTTAATTTGCATTGCCAGTTCACCCGTTTTTTTTTTAATTTTTTTTTAGTCTATGCCACTTGCCGCCTAATCTTGACATTAATTTTTTTAAATAATATTAAGAAAATAAGATAATGTATAAGACCTCGGCCGAGGCCTAATCAATTATACAAAGTACAAAAACTCAACATTCTTATGACATTTCAGGTAAATTTCATGCAGCTGTATGGTCAATTTCTTGCACCAAACCATGACATGTCAGGCCGAGGCCTAATTAATTATACAAAGTACAAAAACTCAATATTCCTATGACATTCCATGTAAATTTCGTGCAGCTGTAAGGTAGAATTTCATACACCAAAACATGCTGAATACACTACGTGTATTGTTCAACTAACTAAATTGATGATTGATCAACTAAAATTTTACTTCAAGAAATTCTGCAATATTAATTCTCTTCCTTTGCCAACTATGCAAGAAGTGTACACGATTGAAAGCATGGACGTTCACTATTATGTATTCCCCAAGTTAATTATCCTATACTACCAAACCATGAAATGTCAGGCCGAGGCCTAATCAATTATTATACAAAGTACGAAAACTCAATATTCCTAGGTAAATTTTCCATTCTCCAAATTTATCAACTACAATTTTAGTAGCACTAGAAATTCGCATCAATAAAATCCTTCCCATTGATAACAGATAACTACATGCGAGGAGTAAACACGAGTAAACAGTATAAAGATATTAGACATTGAAGCAAATAGCTTATGTGCTTTACACACTCATTTATAGGCAACGACAGTCCAGGCAGAAGGTAAAATCATTGTAACATGGGTGTAACTTAATTGAAATTGCCAAGGAGCGAAAAGCTATTTGTTCTGCGATCGCTATCTAATGCCATTCCCATCCATTTGTTCATTCATTCTCTCTCACTCTTACTCTCTCTCTCTCTCTTGCCGGACATCGGTAAATATTAATTAAATTCACTGTGAACGTACACAATCAATTTCACGAGGTCCTCGAGCCCCAGCATTGTCTCCAACCCAGATATAATCCAATATTGAAACTGAGTTATATGATAAGAATCAAGACTGATTTCCATTGGTTGAGGCAATATTTTCTCGAATACTAGACTTCTCTTGTTGCCAAACTCAATCAGAAAGGTTTTCGGTAACGATGCAACGCTATCAGTAAACGCTCTATTGAAAGAGCCTTCAATACGAACTTTGATTTTTCCCCTATCAGCCTTCGCTATTAGAGAGTTTGAGCAAAGCTGCACTAACGATGACGCTAACTCTAACTAACCACTCAATGTCTCAGACTACTCTACAGCATTATGCGTTCAGAGCAAGAGGGGTCAGGTAAGAATTAGCGCCATCATTAGCGTAGTTTCGTTCAAAATTTATTTTTTCTTAGTATTTGTGTTATGCCTCAAGTAATACAGTATATCGCTCACAGACGATATAGTCTATGCGGGTTCTACTATTCATTTCTATATTTTTGATGTGTATGTTGAGATGTATGTTGCGTGAATAAATAAATAACATTTTTTAAAAAAAACTTGAAGAAGGATGTTTAAATTTTGTATTCATTTCAAATAGTTCTACGTGTCTATCATCTTTTTTCCCTGCCCTACTACCAACAACTACTAGGCTCCTTGTATTATTGAACTTTGTCAAGCAGCCTTCTAAATTTTTGCGTATTTTTCAATAAAATCTTACATTGATTAGCGTTATTTTAGCCTATACTATTCTACGGTTTATCTCATTTTTAACTATTCAAATGCAGCATAATAAATCAGCAATCTATCTACCAAAATCAGGTCGTGAGAGGACAATATTTAAACATTCAAACCCCGCGAAGAGTGAAAACTAAAGCTTTTATTATGGTTAAAAGATCTCTTGGCAAAAAAAGTCAAATGACAATGTACAATATAATTGAGACTGCATATTGATCAACGTTTGCGTAATAAACAGTATCTTCCAATGGAAGAGGTTTTACAGGAATCAATGAATATTAGCAAAAGGCTAAACTTAAAAAAAATATAACGTTAAAACTGTATTGGCCGGTTTTTCAAACGTTGATCAGAGTTTGATCGCCAATCATATAAGAATTATTCTTATGGGCAACAAGCGATCAAACTTTGATCATCGTCTGTTGACCATAGACTATAAAAGGCTAAGCCGGTAATTCACACTAAAAAAATCTTAAAATTATCTGTAGATGAACTATTCCTTCATTCAGGAATTCAAGGATCATCTTCTAATCCTTCATTTTCAGTATGAAATTGATCAATATTTCTATTTCAAAGTGCTGTCAAAATTAACTTCAAACTAAAATAAGGTTGAATATAACAACAGATATTCTCTCTTTCGTATAAGCTGAGTTGATTTCATGGAGTCGGCGTAGCCGAGTTGGCTTATCGCTGGTCTGATAAGCCAAAGGTCCTGGGTTCGATCCCAGTTGAGTTCAAGATATTTTTCTCGAGCCACTCCCGTGTTTCGGAGGACACGTTAAGCTGTCGGTCCCGGTTGCATATAAAAAAAAAGCAGTCGTTAAAAAAACGGCGAGGTGGAACTACCCGTAAGGGTCTCTCCACCACGAAAAGCCATACGAATTTACTATTTATCATAGATGGTTCTAAATTCAAAAACGATATTCACCATACAGCAGGGTCGTTGGGATGAATTTCCATGAACAATTCATGATAATTGAACATTTACCCCTTTATTGCCGCGCAACTCCACTTCATTAAATTACGTGTGCTGAACCTTCGTGAATAATATAGAAGGGAGAAAATTGGAACGAATGATATCATTTTCCTAATCCACGTCGACCAAATATCGTTCTCACCTATCATAACTCTAATCTATGGTAATTTTATTGAACATGTTAGATGCGAAACCTACTAAGGCAGGCAGGTATGTTTAAATTCTACTGGAATGGAATTACGGCACAGAGACAAGAGAGAGATACTGTCTCTCTTGAAACGCCCTGAATAATAATGAACGCTCTCAACAATCCTATGAAGCTCTACATGAATGCATCGCCTGAAATGTTATTTTAAATTCGACAGTGCGTGGAGAAACAACACACGTTTCCCAGCAATTTCATTAGATAATTTCATTTATCAAATTGGTGAAACCGTTTCAAATTATTGCTATTAGACTAGTCTGAAACAGAATTGAGAATAAATAATTATATTTTGTTTCATTTTCCTGATGGCAGGAAATTTAGTTGAGTACCTATCATGGAAAATTATGAGTCAATTTGATATCAAACAGCATATATTCAATAATTAAAATGCTCAAATTGATTCACTGACCCAATATTTTCTTATGAAAATTCCTACGCAACTTATCTTAGAACCTAGTTCTAAGACCTGGTCAGCTTCCTGATAAATTTGTAAATACATTAGCGATTTGGGGCTGAAATCGGGGCCATAGAATAATGCTCCTATATCTTGGTTTGTGAATACTGTGATAGTAGCTCATCGAACAGCATGAAAATAATTCTACCAATTCTAGGTAATCTCAAACGAAACTTGAAATAATACTTACGGTAAATTAGAATGATACGAATTATAACGACAACGAGACATATTTCATCACTAGAGAACTGGAGAAATTAGTGAGAACTGATTTAAAAACCAAGAAACTCTTCAGAACACTCACTAAACAGTAGACAAAGGCAATGTGTCATTTCATTCACGTTTCTAGCTGTCCATAATTTTATTACGTCACAAAGAACGTTCGAGAACAATCACAAATCGAAAATTTAATTTTCATTTTATAGTATTTCTATTTACAATTTAATTTAAAATATTATCAATTTCGAATAAAAAATATTTATTTCCATCAAAATTTATTTCTTTTGCATAAAATAAAGTTCAAATATGAAAAACAATTTTTGGGTAGCATGGAACAGTGATATCAACAATAACAATTTGTTAACTCTGAAACAGCTGATTCCGATGTTTGTTTGCATTAACTCAACATAACCTTTATCGTTCAGACGAACTGATTGTTGAAACAATAATAGGTTAAAATATTATATTGTTGGAAACATAAATTAAAATGAATGTACTTTATCAATAATTTATAAAAATAGATTGTATCGGTCGATTTGAATAAATATGTAAGCATAACACAAAATCAAGGTGATAGGTAAGGAGGGGAAAAATTGGTCTATTTGAAATGAGATATCATGATTAAAAGTCAATAATTATAAAAGCCCAGTCAATGTAGAAATAGAAAAGATTGGAATCAATCGCTTACACAATAATAAAACGATTCATGTCAGTGAGGAAATGAAGAAAATTATGTTTGAATTTCGCACCATGGATTCGTTGCTATGGTTATGCTTATGAAATACTGAACTCTGGTTGGCTGGAGTCCAACAAACGACTCAATTCCGTGATCAACTTTCGCGGTTATTCAACCAACGGAAAACTTTAGAAACAGTTCATTTATCGAAAAAGGTTTAGCGGCATTTCTATGATTGAATAGATTATGAGTAAAAATTTACATAAAAAACAATCTGAACAGTAAAAAACTACCATGGTAGGTTTATGAGTTGAATAACAATTAAATTTTTCTTAATTCTCAAAAAGGTAAAATAAAACCTGAAAGATTTCTGTATTATTTTCAATGATGATAAAGTATTTTCAGTTTCTAGTCTTGTTTTTGTCTAGCCAAGTCTAGTTTTGAAAATAAATACGAGATAATGGTTTTCCAAGTATGGGACTAAAAAAAAACATTCTATATTATTGTTAATGACAATGCAGCTATTAAATTTTGAAAACTTTTATTTGAAATGAATTAGGGTTGATACATACAACACATGGAAATGTCTTCAAAGGGGTAGGATATAGTTTCAGCATTTGCAAAAATTTAGAGGGGAAGAATTTAATTCAAATATTGGAGTCCGAAGAAAAGGTAGGTTCAGTATGATAAGGGCAGATAAATGAGTTGAATAGATAATGAATTGCTTTTTTCAAAGTATTAAAAATCATGAAAATCTTCATGGCAAAGACTAAAGATTAACAGGTTAATAGAGAGAGAAGAAATATAGAGCAAAGGATATGACATTTTGGTAGTAAGAAGAATAGCAAAGTCTACCTAGTATAAAATATAATAGTAGAATGTTTAAAGAAAATAGAGGAGGATATCAACGGATTGATACAAGGAAACTACAAGAAAGGGGGATTACTAATTGTACTTGAAGAACGGAAAAGAGGGTGTTTGTTACAAGTTGAAGTTGTACAAAACCGAAGTGAAGAGAAACGTTTAATGGGGAGATTCGTGAAAGAAATATCCTAAATTGTGTTTTTTAACTTTTATCAAATGAATCATTCAGTAAAGTGTTATCAAAATAGAGTAGAGAAATACCCTGTTTTGTGTGTTGAATGTCATGAGGACAATGTGAACTAGAAATCAAAAGAAACCTGATCTCTTCAAAGACTATGCATAGGGTAAATACAAATATGATGTACACATGAGTGGGCAAAACAATTATCTCATTATTCACCTTGTGCGTAGGAGTAATCCACACTTGGCAGGATCAACAGCATCCAAATCCACGTGGACGCGCCCATGAGAAAGGTGTTCGATGAGTGCATACTGAAGTGCTTGGTGAGGATCTTCAACACATCACTGAAACACGTTCGCAAAATTTGCTAGTTTCAATCACTGACACACGTTTATGTTAGTCGTTTAGCACTGACGCACAGAATCACGCACGGTGCGCGCAAATTGCTACGAGCAACTGTTCGATCTGCTCACGAAGGCAGACGCAAACCGACTGACCCGAAGCTGCGTTGCCATGCCCGTGTGCTCCCCACCACCTGCCCCCTTCACCAGTGACGTCACACCCACCGCCACCATCCAGCCAACCCTTTCCAATGATATTCACTTCAACTGTAAACAAGGCAGGTAACAGCTTTTTACACCGCACCGCTAATAAAATAATTATGTTTACCGCTACCGCACTTCTCACGGCTATACCGGCGTATCAAACGTGGCGTATTGCGTTTGATACGCGAAATGATTTGCGTAAGAAAGGTGGAAATATCTGTGGTTTGATGTTTGCTGAGAGTAGAGGTATAAGATAGGGTAAATCATCTAATGGAGCTGCAGGACGACAAAATTATCTACATAATAGGCTACCACAGATTAAATATTCTAATATTAATACAATACTAATGTTCTGATGGAGAAGACGGTTGAAACCAAGAGATGGCTACAAGAAACCCTTGTAAAATTGGTAAAGGGGTGGAAAATAAGAAGTTGGGAATAATAAAAATATGAAGAGGAGGGGGGAGTAGTAGAAGGAGGAGGAGGAAGAAAGAGAAGTGAAGAATAGAATGATACTGATAAGGATGAGGAGATAAGAGGAGGAGGAGAGCAGGAAGAGAAGGAGGAGGAATAAGGAATAATATTTTAATAAGAAGAAAGAGTAAAAAAAGGAGAAAGGAGGATGAAGAGGAGGAGGAGGAGGAGGAGAAGAAGAAGAAGAAGAAGAAGAAGAAGAAGAAGAAGAAGAAGAAGGAGGAAAAGCTGGAAGAGGTGTGAAATGGGTTAAAAAATATGAAATTTTCATGGAAATTGTTCATTCTGTTTCTGTCATTTCTTATGAAAAGATAAAGAAAATGTAGAGAAGGAAGAAAATAGGAGTAGATATAGGATGATCTTGAATAGAAGAGAAAAGAGAAGTTCCTAATTTGTGAATGTAGGCATATTGATCGAAATAATTATAAAAACAACAACTATACAAATAATGCACAATATAACATAAATTGAATATATATACTGATATTAAAGTTGTTATTATTATGCCCCTCTCGACCGTTATAGTATTTATTATTAATATTAGCTCCTATAATTTTATTCTGATAATATTATTAGTTCTGCTAATATAATTTTATTCTTTTCTGGAAACTGAAATCCATTTTTATTTAGAAGCCGACGCCCAAGTTTGCATGCGATTCTTGTAATTTTTGATACTGTATGGTAAAAGATTGTGTGTCTGAGATAAAATCATATTAACTAGAATACTGCGACGATAAAAGCACCACCAGCTTCCCACATCTAATGCTGGGGTAGAGGAATACTGCTTGACAGAAGCTAGCAGTGAAAGATTTAACTCTCTGAGGGATTTTCTCAAAGTCCTTTGGCACTGGCTTAATCCGCAAAACTCTGTTACGCTTCATCTCTTCCTACCTGAATAGCCATGCTGAGTCTGAGACCTGAGTTAAAAGCGGAAAATAAAGAAGGTATTAAGCAAGAAACTCATTACCTGAAACTGATCTAATCCCACCTAACCCTTCGAGCGACTAATGTTGCTACAGAAATTGGACTGAAATTTTCCATTTCTCTGCTTTCATATTTAAATAGCCTCTCAACCACTTCTTTTAGGTCATTGACCTAATATTCTCATGGGGCCCATTAAAGCTCACATTAGTTTTTACTGAAACTGTACTTTTACCAAATAACTGAATTCAAATTTTAAATGTTAACAATTCACATGAATGGAGTTTAATGTTATTCCTACAAAATAGGTAGAGTATCATCCTTGAGACAAAATCTAAGTAATACTATTAACTTCAATTGTATTGACTTTAATAATTCCATACAATCTATCTACTCTGATAATAAGTGTCTTTCATGTCAAACTCTCAAACAATCGAATAGGTGAATCTACTGAATAGTAGAGTCTATATAATAATATAGCAAACCATTGAATCAAAAACCATAGAGTTTTTTACCTATGTGCTCCGAGTTTTATCTTTTAGAGTTTAATCTTTTTTGCTAATAGGTTGTGTTTGTAGCCCAGAAAAGCAAAGGCTTTGTGAAGATCCCTGGTGAAAGTGGCCCATGTTGTTTGAATCTTCTGATTGGTGTTGTTCAATTACCAAAAGTATCTGACGTTTTGCTGAAAGTTTATTGTGCTGTGGAATGTTTTTGAAATCCTTAACCAGGGACATCAAGAAAAGCCGATCATCATCATTAAGAGTTTCATTTTCATGTTGTCTTCTCTCATTTGCTGACTCCTTCAATACGTTTATCAGCTTTGCAAGCTGTTTGCCAATGTCATCTTGCACCTTCCTCTTTTTTGCTAGAACAGTTGTATGGCAGACTTGTTGTGTTTGTGTAGTTGGGTTATCAATGTATTCTGTTGCTTGAACATCTTCATCATCAGGATTGCATACCTCAATTGGTAAGCTTTGCTGAGTGTTAGTAGGTAAAGTAGCATTGTGCAAAAAGGACAGCATGTTGTAGTATATATACTGAGATTTTCTGATAGATCCAGATCCACTTTTAGTTCCAGAAATCCTTCTCTTTTCTCTGTTGAAGGCATCTTTAATGTGGCGCCATTTCTTCTGTAGGGATGCACCTGAAAAAATGGTTATTACAGCTTGCAAATGTAAAACAAAGTAATAAGTAGTTTGTAATAAACTGGTTATTGCATTTTAATGACATATTTTGTACTTTGGGGACTAGTACAACACACAAAAATCATTAAAAATCACTAGTTGGGGGTAAGGTTAGGTTGGATTTGGCCTAACTTAGCCTATCCTAACCAAACCTAAATAACCAAAGACAACCTAACCTAGTCTAGATAGGAACTGTTGGCTTTGGTTAGTTTGGGGTAAGGTTAGATTGGCTTTGTCCTAACCAAACCAAAGCCAACCTAACCTTAACTCTAATTAACCAAAGCCAAGCTAGGTTAGGTTGGCTTTGGTTAATTAGGAGTATAATTAACCTAGCCTAATCAAACCAAAGTCCGCCTAACCTAGCCTCACCCCTACCTAACCAAATCCAACCTAAACAAGCTTAGCTAGGTTAGGTTGACTTTGGTAAGTTAGGGGTATGTTTAGGTTAGTTTTGGTTTAGTTATGTTTGGTAAGGCTTTGATTAGGTTAGATTAAGTAAGGTAACCTAATCTTACCCCACCTAGCCTAACTCAACCATACCCAACTTTTTTAATTTCATTTAACCACAAATTATCATTTTAATTTTGGCCCATTATTAGGCGTTTTTGCACAAAATGATTATGATATTTGTGATCAGCATCAAAAATACTTTAAAATGAGACCATAGAAAGTTGAAAATTTGGTATGCCTGTAATGGGCACTTTTATTATGATTTGTAGTAAGAATAAATTGATGATAATGGGCTAGAAAGCATCAAAAACCTCAATTCTAATATTAATTACATAAAATTCTACTAAACCTACTGAAATGCATTAATTTTCTATATAATAAACTCGTGCTACTGAAAGATAGGTTCTGTTGGTAATATGAAAGCTAGAGAAAGATTCCTGAAGCAGAAGAAATGTTATACCTATGTTAAATAAACCTGAATATAAATCACTCAAGTTTTGAAAAGAATAATGAACTTTATTTTGTTTGATATTTTATTTTTCTGTTTATAATACATTATGAAGTTAGCAATTAAAAAGTTGCATTTTGTTCAGTTCATGATACGATTCTAAACATAAATTAATGCATTAGTGATTTTGATACAAGAACCATTAATTTGATTCACAACTGCAATCGATGGTATCTACTATCTAGTATCGATATTGTCAAGTATCGAGACGCATCGACTATTTCACTTGATGGGATATCGAACAACAGCCAAAAACTTAACCTACATACTTCATTTTACTTACATAATTCATTCTTCTCTGCCTCTGATGTACAGCTATCGCCACCGAATTGCAACGTAATTTCTTCCCATTTTTGTTTCTTCATTATTCTATTGGCGTAATCATGTGATGACGAATCCCACAAACAGGGCCTTTCTTTTACCTCCTGTATTAAACGTTCTGCATCATACACTGGTTCTACCATTTTACAATATTGTCTACACGTCTTGTTCAAAATCAATCGCACAACATAAGCACAACCTACCACAACTGAACGTAGTCGCAGACTGGTCGCAACGACAAGCTGGTCTGGCGCTTGGTCTGTGCGACCAGAGCGTACAGCTGTGGTCGTGCGTGCGTCTGTCTTGCATCAGTCGTGACTTGGTCTGACTATAGAGCGCGTTGCTCCACAACATTTCATGTCGTTGTCCAGGCTGCACGTTCCTGGTCGTGGTCTTGGCCGTGCTAGTGCGCGTTTACACTCACCCCTATAGTCTGTTCAGCGAGACTACGGAGTGGAGTAAACAAACATGTGCGTGCGTGCGAGCCAAACTCAACGAAGCCCAATTCACAGATAGCCTAGTTTTCTAAACGCATCGAACAGGCAACAGGCCTACCGTACCCATTGAAAACGACTGTAAATAATCATTTTCAAACAGCTACTTGGTTAATACTTATTATTTATTGTAAATGGAAATGGATACATGAGATTAATGAATAATATGGCTATTTTCTTACCTTCAAGCCGCGTCTCCACTAACCGAACATGTCTGCCGAACATTGTTGGCGAATACAAAAAATGGTCAAACTTTAAACATATGGGTCACCAAACATGTTCGTGAGTTCAATTGAAATGTTCGGTCTGTGAGCGAACATTGTCGACTAACATCAGGTTCCCACCACACCGATCATAATGTTCGAGAAGGCGTCCACACCAAACCAACTCCAAAAAATGTTCGGCGACATCAGCTGATTCCAGCGAACACTGTTCGCCGAGCATGTTTGGTTGGTGGAGACGCGGCTTTAGAATTGTTCATAAATTTGTCGATTGAATTATTTTTACATATACAATTGAAATGAAAATACTGATTAACAATTCTTTATGTTTGTGTTTGTAAAGTAGCTTACCTGACTTGATAATGGAATTTAAAATCGAATATGTTCTTGAAATAATGCAATAATAATTATTATCATTGTTTGACAGTCTGCTATTAAGTTAGGTCTAAACTACCATAAAATATAAACTACCGTAATGGAATGAAGAACTTACTAATAAAATTATTAAAAAAAAAAACTACTTTAGAAATCAAATTATACTTAGGTAAGCTACTTTACAAACACAAACATAAAGAATTGTTAATCACAATGTAGGACTTTTGTATGCTCGATGTTCAACATTGAAGCACAAACATTTAGTGTGACAACAGCTGTTAAGAACGAATTGTAGGTGGCAATCAGTGTGAATTGGCCGACCGGCTGATGCCAGTACAATTCTCGAAATTCCTCACTCACACACATGCAAAGTTTGTTTACTTCACTCCGTAGGCTTGCTGAACAGACTATAGACATTATTGGTAAAGAGTAATAAATAATAATAATAATAATAATTAATATTACGGTGAAATGGTAGTGAATAGCGGCAGACAAAAACTCTGGATTTATAATTAAAAATAAAAGTTCTGCTTTTTTTACTAGTACTTTCATTCTGTACAGGGCAGCAGCAGCTATTGTGCAATACTTTTTTAGCACTCCCAACACTCTTTAAAGAAATTAAAATGGATAAAAATAATTATTTTTTGCCAACTAAAACTAATAAACTAACTTAATCCTATTCTAAGCATAAAACAAAAAACTACTGTTTAAGTATTTTGTTTCATGGAAATATTCTTTGAATCTAATGTCTACAAATACAGTGCTTTTGTTCTGCTATGAAAGCATTGTTTTTCTGATAGCACATAAATAATAAGTTATGATGCTTTATCATCCAGCCCGAATATATATGTTCTGCTTCAAGTGAGAAGGCCTATTCTAATTCTTATTCCATTTCAAATAAATGCATGTCGTCTAATAAGTGAAAATATCAACTATTCCTTTTGCAGCACGTCATGTATAAACAATCACTAAATATTCAGGGGTGCCCACCCCCCCTAAGCCTCATGACGCACCCCCCCCCCCCTAAATTTAGCACCAAACCCCCCCCCATAAATTAGGCCCCCCCAAAAAATGCGAAAAAAGCCCCCCGTATTCTTTCTAAAACTAAAAGAAGATTTTTATAACTATTGAAAAAATTCAAACCCAGTCGATAATATACAAAATGTATGTATATTTCTTGAGATTCTTTACATAGGTAACATTTTTTTGTAAAGGTAAAAAAGAAATATCAATGAAATGAATATATGAACTTCTGCTCAATAAACTTAATTGCAAAATAGCTAAATAAGAATTTGAACCTAAATGGTTTTTAAACAATAAAATATTATTACAAATACACAATGTTCAATAAAAATGAAATACCTATAAGTTTATGTTCGGTGTACCAATTAGATTAAGATTAAATAATTCTACAAAGTTGTTCCTTTAAAGGAAGTGAAAACAATGAGTTAATAACTTCATTTGTAAAACACAAAAATTCAATATACTAAGTCATTTATTGGACAGTAGTTAAACAACAGGTTATTTACTTAGTGTAGTATCTTGGGAGAATTTATGTATGGATGAAGTACATAATAGGCACACATTTCATGTATAGTTATTTACAACACACAATCGAAAGAAGTGTCTTTCAAAAACAAAATAAAGACATAGTTATGAAAAATTACTGAATTTTTAGTATTTAGTAAGTTTTTCAAAAGCAGTTCTTACTTATTAGTAAGTAGTTATCGTAAAATACATGAAAAACATCAACAGTTTGAAGACAAACATTTTAAATTTGTAGACTGTGACCATCTACAAGTTAGATAGGCACCTTCTAAGTTTTTTTTTTTTTTTTTTTGAGGATGAAGCCCACATGGGTCTGAGACCTGTGCGTGGGTAATGAGTTGGATGATGGTGATTGATGAGTTGGACCTACAGTTTTAGGTGGGTTCCGAACCACCGGGAAGTGATTTTCAGCAGAGAACATTGTCTTTTTTGCTGGCCAATCTAATCGGTCACCGTTACAAACAGGACCTACGAGAACGCAGCTTATCTATCTGATTGAACAGATACCTGCTACGGCTCGCGGCTATCACTTCCCTCTAAAATCTATTGTTAAATCTATCTCTCTAAACCCCACATAGAAGTTTTTGGGATGAGGAAACAGAAAACCTTTCAATTATTTCTTCGTTAGAAATAGACTCAAGTACATCTGCACAAGTTCCTGCACAAATCCTAAACATTATTATTTTAGCTAATTCATATTCAATTGTATAATAATAATAATAATAATAATTATAAATATATTTTCATTAATTGACATTCTATCTGGTGACTTCTTAGTATATTTTTTAATGTTGTCACGTTAAACACGGTTTCAATCAACTTTACGACCCCCCCCCCAAAACGTTTTTGGAACCCCCCCCCCCCAAGAATTTCAATGACGCAGTCTGCGTCATAGCCCCCCCCTGTGGGCACCCCTGCTCTAAATAATACTTAATGTACATCAGTCTTTGATGCACATTATACATCACGTAAATCAGTGTTTGTTGTTTAAGCTGATGATGTACTGCTGGGGACTGACAACATGACCCCTGACGCCTGAAGGGAAGAGGTGAAGGAAGGTGTAATGGCGTAATAGCTCCACTATGCCTGGCACTAAATAGAGCACGAATCTGAGCCAGTGGTATTTGGGTTATATACATCACTGCTGGTCTGCTGTTATAGTGAGCCAGTTGAGTCGCTCTCAAATGTGCTGTATTCATCAATATTCACTGCGAATTCTTTTCAGGGGTCAAGTTGCCAGTCTCCAACAGTAGTGTTGAATCAATGGCGCGAATATGATCGGGCTTCTCTCCGCGAGTGTGCCTCTTCCACATGACGTCATAAAGCTGTTGCATGCCCTGCGCGTATTTCCAGCAGTTGAAGAGAGGACTCTCGGTGCGCGCTCGCCACATCTCGGCTCTCATCGCTTTCAAACAAGCTGTAATAAAATTAAGTTATTGTCACTCAAAAACAAAATAAAACGTAGACAGAACAATTAATGACACCTACAATAGTTGAGTTCAGGGGAACCTTACCGTCTACCGGTAAATGGAATTTGCCGGTCTTGGAATTATCTGATTGGCCATTTTGAATCAGGAGTTTGAGATCATTAAGAGACGGGTTTTAATTAGACGTTTACAATTTGAATAGACCAACTAGATGCCTTAGGCGTACATGATTATAATACAAGAAGCCGAGGAGATTATCACTTGGTGAGTCACAATAGCAGCTTATTCAAACAAAAACCTAGTTATATTGGTAGGAGTTCCTTTCATATAAAAATTAAGCCTCCTTAACTAATTAATATAGTAATTATGGTAACTAGTGTATAAGATAGTATAATTGTTAATAGCATAATTATTGTTAATTGTGCATAGTGGAGCGTCCAAGAACACAGAGCCTAGCGCATAGAGCAACGTCTCGAATTCAAACACATGCTGTGGTAATGCAGTTGTTTATAGTGGAGCAGTGCGTCCAATTCGCGCGAGGCCTGGAAAGAGCAGAGCTTCGAATTAAAACAAGCTTGATTTCTCGGCTTTGCTCTCTCAACAACGCCAGCCGGTCCTGCCATTTTTCCGCGTACCGTATCATTATCACATATTAATATTTTATATTATAAAATTTACAGCTTTAATAATAAAATAGTATCCAATAATTTTTTTTTCAAGGACTAGAGCTGAGTTTTTCATTTTGTTACGTGCCTTAAAGTGACTGCAAGACGTTCACATGGTGTAATAGGGTTCAAAATAAAATTTGTCCAATTCTTCGTCAGCATGTGTTCTATTTTGGCTAGCAAATAATCAAAAGTATCTATGTTCATCCAAAAATATTCATTGGACTAAACAGAATGTTCTCTTAAATAACGAAATAGGTGGTGAAATTCGTCTTTTACATTTTGCGTCAGATTTATTACAAGAACTGCTTTACTTCTTTTTAATCGATTAATATTATATTGAGTGAAGACGCTTCATAGAACAAAAAATACTTGCAAATGTGATCGCGATTGTAATTGCGATACATTTCATTTGGTTGTCAACGATCTGGACTCTGGGGAGATGAACTGCCTTGATGTTCGCTGCTTCAACCCCTCAGTATGAATACAGTCATTCTTTGCTATTTCATCGCGGACTCTAGGCTCTTTTTCGCTTTTCTCTCAGCTCCACTATGCATGTAGCCTTAGTTTCTGATGCATTTGAACAAATTCGACAGTATTTTCTTGTAAGTATGCTCTATTCAACAGATAAATAATCTTATTTTAATTTGGCTCCCATGAAATCAACCAACTTTCTAGTTGATGTTTTTCAAGTCTCCCACAAGGTAAAGAATCCTTAAGGTCGGTTCATAAATATGGGCTTCAGTGCCTTCTATACCAGTGACTATAGTTCTGCTATTACTTTTGAACGTCAGAGTTTGTGATTGGGATAAGTAAATTAAAGTAAACGAAAATCTAGTGTTTAAAATTAAAACTGACAGGATTTTCAAATGAAAATAATGAAGTTCGCAAAATTTATATAAAGAAATTATATTTATTGGACCTATGCCCGGTTTGTGAGTTGTTAATTAAGTTTAATGGATCATTAACCCATTGCTCCAGCATTGAGTTAATGGTCCATTAAGTTTATGAACAACTCAGAAACCGGGCACTAGACGCATACTGAGTTTTAAAAATTTTCCACAAAAAAACATAAATTTGACGCATTTCTAGCCTTTAGAATTTTCACTGAAAATTTTCCCTCTCCTTGACAGGCGAGCAAAACGAGCTTGCTGGTCTTTTGTGAATTTGACAGGTTATAAGAAACCTGCAATATATTTTAGGTACTCTCGGAATCACAAGTTTAGTGATAACACAACAGTAAGCTGCTCGGTAATCCATCCAATCGCAGTCTTGGGTACTCATGATGTGGCATCACGCTCGCCAACCATTTTTTTTTAAATCATTTATTCCTCATAGAAAAAAACATTATAAAATACAATACAAGAAAATAAACATAAACACTGTCATATAAAAAAAACAACTGAAAATGTAGGAATTATTCCCCCAAAAGAGCAAGCTCGAGCTTGGGGAAGGAGCCCACCTAACTATGGCGGGCTACAGTGAATAATACATAAATTTATATCCTTCTAATTAACACTGAACTTGAAGAGTAATAAAATACAAATAATAATTAACTAAAAATTATTTCATATAAGTAAAGAATACATAACCATTCAAATTAAGAATAAGCATTCAATGTACATAAAGAAAAAAAATACTTATATATCCATAACTAACAAAATAGTAAAGACTAACAAGCGAAACAAGAGTAACAGAACAAAAAAAACTACTTACAAGATATGTGACATTGATGGAACAGACCCATTACATTCATAACTTATTCTGAGCTTGTCTGTTGTGATTCTTTGTTAAATTTTATGATTATTTTTAAAATAATTATCTTGAACTCACTGCTGGTGATCAAGTTTCACTTCTGCGAGTAGTGCCATATTTAAGCTTTATTCTAGAAATAAATTTTATTTTTATTTATATTTCAGTGTAGTTTTTGATTATGAAGATTGTGTACATTTTATGTTACTTGAATTTTGTATTTCATGAATGGCAATAAAAGTAATCTATTATATTACTAAGGCTTGTTTCACACATACCCGGTGTCATTTACCTGGCCGTAGGGACACTGTCATATGGAGCGCTTCACACTTACCCAATTTTTGAAATCACTTTATACAATTTAATATGTTGTAGGCCCAACACACATGAACAGCAATCCAGCAGCAATTTAACTGCAAAATTGCTGTCGGTTGCTGACATGAACTCAGCTTCTATTGCTCAATGCTGAGCCCCACCGACACCAGATCCCCAAAGGGGCAAATTCGGCTAATGGGGCTGCAGCACTATCTAGGAACCTCACTGTCAATTTGCCTGGTGCGCCTCATCGAAGCTTTGGCCTGCTACACAAGTGTGACACAAGTGCACACACAAGTGCTACAGTTCCGGCGGGACGTGGGCGGATTTACATGTGCAAGCAGAAGCTGCAAGCAACAGCTGCAAGCACATAACGCCCGGACGTACTCCTCAGCGCCCCAGGAGACTTGGAAAATGCCCGGGAGGAAACTCATGTGTCACAGGTCATGACTGGTATGCAAGAGACTCACATACCAGTCATGGCCCACGGCAGAATAGGAACCAACCAGGGCGTTTCGGAAAGACTTCCCAAAACAGAAACAATAGCATCCCACCAAGAAGAGTGACCAAGAGTAGGCCGACAGAAAAAGAGGTCATGGGGATCACTAGGAGATCACCATGTGTACAGGAGAGAGAGAGAGAGACACAAAGCAAAGTCAATGGAAATTGTGTCTCCCAGAAAAAAGGACCATAGCAGATAGAATTTAATGTAAGGAAAAGAAGAGGTGCTATGGGGGGGTCTCCCACACATAGCCAAGGATCGGTCTCGTCCAGGCTAGGAGGGAGACATCCCTTTTAGTTGCCTTATACGACAGGCAGAGCATACCCTGGGTCTATTCTAACCCCAACCTAGAGGGGTAGGGCCCCTCCCACACTAGCCGAGGATCATTCTCGTCCAGACTAGGGAAGGGGCAGCCCTTTTAGTCGCCTCATACGACAGGCAGAGCATACCCTGGGCATATTCTAACCCCTGTCCAGAGGGTTGCTGCCCTGTCGGTTGCTGACAGTAACACAATTCAATGGGATTAGATATGAAATGTAATAGAGCACACACACGCACGATGTCAACAGAGCAGCAACTAGCCGCAACTGCCGCCAGTTGCCGTCGGTATTGTCAGCAAGCCGACTGCAAAACATACACAGGTGGCAACAGGACTGCAAGCCAGCGTCAACTTCATCTTCAGCGCTCCTAGTGCTGCCTAGGTGATGCTGTACTGCCGTCAGCTTGCAGTCATGTCAACACACACACGATGGCAACAGAACTGCAAGCCAGCGACAGCCCGACATCAAAAATGAAGTCGAAATGCAGTTGGTTTCGATGGCAACTCAGTGGCAGTTCAACTGCAATCGCCGTAAATTTTTCAGTTGAAATTCCATTCATGTGTGCGAGGCTTTAGGGAAGTGATAGCCGTGAGCCATAGCAGGTATCTGTTTAGTCAAGTAAAGATAAACTAAGAACTCCTGGGACCTCTTTGTAAGGATGACCGACTGGATTGGCCAGCAAAAGACTGTTCTCTGCTGTGAAATTACTTGCCAGTGGATTGGAACCCACCTTTTCTACTATTTTATTGATCTCCTTTTTTATATTACTTTTCAGTATGTTCTATTTGCAACCTTAACATTTATCTGTAATAATTTATACCATAATAAGGTACTTATATCTCATGATAAGTTTTCCTCTCTTTTTATTATTCTACATTCTTTGCATGACTTTTACAGTATTTTTCCATTTCTGTCTTAAAAATGTATAAATGTATGGTATCTTTGATTTTAATGATTGTACAGTTAAATGATTTTATGTGAACTGTGTTAAGGAAGCTTTGTTGGGTGTAGGCCTGTAAGCTTCCATCTATGCTTTGTACTAAATAAATAAATTTCAATAAAATAAAACTGTAGGTTCATCTTATCAATCATCACCACCAACTCATTAACCACGCACAGGCTTCAAACCTATGAGGGCTTCATCCTTAAAAGAGTTAGTATAAGTAACAGTTAAAATCACATTTAAACTATGTAACAATTTTGTAAAACAATGTTTTGTACAGAACAATTATGTTTTTCGAATTCCTAAAAGTGCTATCAATAACTATACTGAAGAGTTCCGCAATGGCGGATATTAACGACAGTATTGAATAGCTGATAGAAATCGATGAGCGCTACTAAGTATAATTGATAAAACTTCGAAATTGATATAAATTATGTTCTATATATTTGACAGTTTGCATTTCTCACCTGAATAGCCGACGTTCGCAGTGCAAAGATCTCGTTGAGCACTCCCTTCATAAAGCCATTTATGTTGACAAGGATATGAATGCCGTCCGCATTGATCTGATCGGTCGCCTTTCCGTTGCATGGAATCTGGGACAGGTCGACAAAGTGATCCGACTCAGTCGCTTTGCCATTGCACGGAATCTGCGACAGGTCGACAAAGTGATCCGACTCAGTCGCTTTGCCATTGCACGGAATCTGCGACAGGTCGACAAAGTTCTCCAACTCGCAAGCGATCTTGGCGCAAAACGTGGTGCCGTCGTCCGGACTGAATGCGTAGCAGAACACCTCCACTTTGTTGTGGTCGTGCCGGCCGGGAATCGACTGCATCAGATGCGAGGTGGGGTGGTTGCCGAAGTCAGAAGACACGTAGCCGATGCGCGGGCGCTGGCCGCACAACTCCTTCAGGTATTTGTAGGGCGGCATGTGCAAGACGTGAATCTGAAAAATCAGTGATAGTTAAGTTATTCAAGAGCTGGATGTACTGACAAACACGATCTAACACAAATGTACAAGTCCTTTTTTTGGACAATTGATTTTGTCAGAATGATAGTGAAGTAAATTCATTTTGCTTGGGGAGGACAGTGGCCACCAATATAACTATATTACTAACTAGTAGCATGTAGTCTAAAAATATTATTATTTATTGTTATACTTATCAATTTAATACTCAATAAATTAGTAACATGTAACTTTGTAAAACTAATGTAATATTTTTTTGCATGTTCTAATACCCTATAAAGAAATAGACAAAATAGTTGAATCCCGACACATATTTATATAGTGGGAACCACAAAATTCACAACTGCAATACTTTAGATTTAAGACTTTAATTTATTTTCTTAAATGATAATTTTTTAAATTTATTGTGAATAAACTCCTCTGGCAGTGCTGTACTCACAACCAGAGAAATTATTATTATTAATATACGGTAGGCCTAAGCCAAAAGTGAAAAAAGCGGTATAGATAATTATTATATTATTATACCAAACAACAAAATTACTTTATTGGAATAAGATATTAACTTGAAAAAATAGTAATAAGAAACAAAATTGTGACAAAATTTAAACTCTTCAGATAGATTTTTTAATAAATGCCCCTTCCCCCTAATAAGCTGGACTAAATGACGCCCTTGCTTAGACCTAGCTTTTTGATATGAAGGTTTTTGCGTTTTATTCCCATGATTTTTTTTGGAGGATGAAGCCCACATAGGACTGAGACCTGTGCGTGGGTAGTGAATTGGATGATGGTGATTGCTGAGTTGGACTTAAAGTTTTAGGTGGTTTCCGAACCACCGGGAAGTGATTATACAGCAGAGAACAGAGTCTCTTTTGCTGGCCAATCGGTCACCCTTACAAAGAGTGCCCAGGAGTTTCGTAGCTTATCTCTGATTGAACAGATACCTGAAAATGGAAAGCAGAAATCCAAATCACGAACTATTTCCACATCAAATTCTACTCTAAAGAATTTTCACATCATTACAAGAATTTAAAGTTACTATTCTTTAGACGTCCTATATGTTCTGCTGCTCGCATGAATACTAGCTCAAAATATTAAGTTTAATTCAATTTTTTCACATAATTTAAAATAAATTAAATTACACAACAATCTAAATAAGAACTGCGAATGATAGGATGATAAAATAATAGATGCCTACATGAGAAAAAAAATATTAAAATTAACAACACCTATTACTTGGCCCCAAAAGGGAATTGAGAACAGAAAGGAAGAATAGTAAAAATTCATGAAAAGCGGTAGTGAGAGACCACCAAGATTAGTAGCAGATAGATCTGTCTACTAACTTTGGGTGTCCCTAACTTCGCCAATCGCCAGAGCCTTGTCGGCCGCAGTCACTGTGGTATCCCACCGTCAGGGGACATCTCAACACTGCCTCCAGTCAAGAGATGAACCAAACCGAGGGCACCCAGGACGTACATTTCCCAGCCCACACGAGGTGTGGCATCAACACCATTCGAGGACGTAAGGTTGACTTGCCCCCCTTCCGGGAGGGGCCTTGTGGGCCACGCGAGGTGGATACTGCTCCTAACTACAACCCATTAACGGAGGGAAGTAGTGTTGGAGTTGAGAGGCAATCCCTGGGGTACCTCCAGAGATCACCTCTGTCCTGCCAACCAAACAGTATCCCCTGACCACATTTTCTATTAATAAATAATAATTGTTTTAAAAAGAATATATTTTAATATAAATCTCATTTTCTGGGTTTTCTGCAGTACTCCTCTGATACAACAAATATACATCAAAAGCTATTCTACAAACTGACACCGTAGCAACACAATAGAACCAGTACCGCAAACAATACCCACCTCCAGCAAACAATACCCCCCTCCCTAAACACTAAAAAGAGAACATCATCAAAATACACCAGAAGAGCAGAACTTCAGATGTAATTCAAGATGGACAAAAAGAGCCTCTCAAAATTCTCCATCGGTTTGTACAGCAGAGAACCCAGTATAAGATTTTATAAATGAAATTCATACAAAAGAGAAAATAATTTTGAATAAATCATAACATTTAAAAAACAATGTTTCCTATCTATATAACAATAAAATATTATTAAAAGTGGAAATTAAATTAAATGTTGATCATTCAATATAATATACTAAGAAAGATGGAGAAGCCCGTGGCCTAGACCTCCCACCTTTCTCGCTTCTTCCTTCTTCTGCCCTTTTCATCCTGTATTTTTATTTATTATTATTTGAATTTTTTAAAGATTAAGCCTTGAAAACTCCACACATGGAGTACAAGACAAGTCAATACCAACAGTATTCTCACATTACATTAGTCACCATCGATAAAATTACAGCAGTTGAAACTTGAAATTATACTTAAATTATAAATCATTATCAACTAGATATATCTTCAATTGTTTGAAGTGGGAGCTGACATTTTTTAACAATGATTGATACAAAGTGTCTGGTAAAATCAATGACAAGAAATACACAATAAAACAAATAAACGAAGTAACAGAGAACTGCATGCCCTACCTAGTAGTGGATTGTACAAACTGTGTTTCAAAATCATGCCTTGAAGTATTAAGACTAGTCAATACAAACAGTATTCACAAATTACAATAGCCACAATCGATAAAATTACAAAAGTTGAGACTTGAAATAATCTGAAAAGGTCACTTGTACTCTATAGAAACTTTATCAACTATATATATTTTCATTGTTTGAATTTAAATAGAAAATGATTTTTTTGCTATTATTAATACATAACGTTTTTTAAATCAATGCCATGAAAAACACAATATAACAAAGAATTGTAACAACATAAATGCATGCCCAATTACAAGTACAATATAAAAAGTTGCTAAAAAATATTTTTTTAATTCCCGACATACTTAGAAAAACGTTCCGGTATAACCCTGAAATCTGCGTTCCAGAATTTGTGCATAATTCCTTCCCCACCAGTAGAAAAGCAAAAAACAATTATTATTTCAACATTAAACAAAAATTATTGCATTTCAATTCTGATTAAAAGGTGTATAATACCAACGAACTACTGAAACTGTGTATTGGTAGCCTAATCATATTTACAGAAATTTTCATCAAATTTCCTGCATCAATATAATCTTTTGAAGAATATTATTCTATCATTTTCAACAATAATATTTTTTCAAGTAACTAGTCCAGCTAGCAGTTTGTCTGGATCATCAAATACCAAGCTTCAAACAAAAATTCTGTTCAGGTAAGCTACCGGTACTACTATATATCTTATCAGTTTTAGTTTTGGAGTTTCCATCCTCTTTGATAGCAATTAGATGAACACTTCTGCTGGCAAACTAGCCTAGAAAAAAATCAGAGATAAAAGAAATTTTCAAAGCATAAAGTCCACTAAATAGTTTTAAAACAACATAATTTAATTTTTAATTCAAATAATCAAGAATAGTTTAGAATTGGATAGCATTTAAAAAAGCTAAGTCGGATTGGCTGGATTTATTATCTGATTTATTGATGGAGATTCAGAATCATCACTCATGGAAACATTCAATTATTACTGCGTTGAGATATCTGGACAAATCTCAAAATGCAATGCTTGAAACTCAGCACTGGATTAGATATTTGAATTGCTCTGAAACCGAATCTGTTTAGCTATGAAGGCTATTGTGATTTCTTCAGTTATTCAGAATAGATTCTACAAGAAAAGAAAAACAGTTAATTACCTAGTAGATGAAGCTTAAAAAAAGACTGTAGCACGAATGGAGTTGAATCAGTTTGAGAAGAATACCCGAGAAGAAGTGGTGATGACAACAACACAGTGTGGCTGAAACAGACTTGAGCAAGAGTGATTAAATGGGGAAAATTCCTTATTTAACAATAGATAGTATCACATATTTGCACTCCTACCATCTGCAGGCAAGCGCCAATAATCTATCAATAAATAGTATCAAATTTTTTGCACCCCTACATCAGTAGGCAAGCGCCAATAATCTATCAATGAATGATTTCAAATATTTTTGCACCCCTACATCTGTAGGCAAGCGCCAGTAATCTATCAATAAATAGTATCACATATTTTCATTTCCTAGCAAGTATAGGACAGCACCCTTAAACTACCCTTGAATTATTGCTTCCATGCTTGAATGTACCCAAGTGAACTCTATTCTCAGTGTGGTAGAGCTTATGACATTTTCACTGCCAAAGCATTGCCAGAGAGAATGGCATAAACTCTAAGCACAAAGCCAGTAGCTGAAGCTAAAGTGAGAGCCACTTCCCCAAATTTTGAATAATCAATGTCTAATCTAATTTCTTATCACATTCACCATACATGAATAGGCAAGAGCCAATAATCTATCAATAAATATGGTATCACATATTTTTGCACTCCTACCATCTGTAGGCAAGCGCTAATAATCTATAAATAAACAGTATAATATATTATTTTGCACTCCTACATCTGTAGGCAAGTGCCAATAATCTATCAATAAAAAGTATCAAATATTTTTGCACTCCTACATCTATAGGCAAGCGCCAATAATCTATCAATAAATAGTATCAAATATTTTTGCACCCCTATGTCTGTAGGCAAGCGCCAATAATCTATAAATAAATAGTATCAAATATTTTTGCACTCCTACATCTATAGGCAAGCGCCAATAATCTATCAATAAATAGTATCAAATATTTTTGCACCCCTATGTCTGTAGGCAAGCGCCAATAATCTATCAATAAATAGTATCAAATATTTTTGCACTCCTACATCTGTAGGCAAGCGCCAATAATCTATCAATAAATAGTATAATATATTTGCACTCCTACATCTGTAGGCAAGCGCCAATAATCTATCAATAAATAGTATCAAATACTTTTGCACTCCTACATCTGTAGGCAAGCGCCAATAGTCTATCAATAAATAGTATCAAATATCTTTGCACCCCTACGTCTGTAGGCAAGCGCCAATAATATTTCAATAAATAGTATCAAATATTTTTGCACTCCTACATCTGTAGGCAAGCGCCAATAATCTATCAATAAATAGTATCAAATACTTTTGCACTCCTACATCTGTAGGCAAGCGCCAATAGTCTATCAATAAATAGTATCAAATATTTTTGCACCCCTACGTCTGTAGGCAAGCGCCAATAATCTATCAATAAATAGTATCAAATATTTTTGCACTCCTACATCTGTAGGCAAGCGCCAATAATCTATCAATAAATAGTATCAATTATTTTTGCACTCCTACATCTGTAGGCAAGCGTCAATAATCTATCAATAAATAGTTTCAAATATTTGCATTCCTACCTTCTGTAGGCAAGCGCCTCTAAGCAATTGATAAATAGTATCACATATTTCCACTTCCTAGCATGTGTATAAGAGCCCCAGAAAATTTTTTGATTCTTTCAAATCATGATTTGTACTTTTGAAACTGGTATATAAATACCATATAAACTAGTTATATATTTGTTGATTTAGTGCAATTTTATTTTATATTATTCAGATGTATTTTTTATATTTTTATGTTTCTATTTTTGTTGAGGAGGATATATAAATGATTTGATTTAGTGAACTCTATTCTCAGTGTGTTGGAGCTTATGGCATTTTCACTGGCAACAGTAAATACGGCATAAGCTCTAAGCACAAAGCCAGTAGCCGAAGCTAAAGTGAGAGCCACTCCCACAATTTTTGCATAATCAATGTCTAATCTAATCTCTTATCACAATTACCAAACATAAAGGTGCTAACACCTGCACTCAACATATGTCGGAGACATCATTACTCCAGGGTTTTCACCTGGCAACCGGCATCTCTTGATCACAGGGTAACACAGTCCATGCACAATGAATGTGACATGAGAATCCTGACAGGGACCTAACAGCAAATCCCTATTTACATTTGTTAGCCTTATATCAACCCACCAGCTGCAATGAAATGTACCACACCATAATAAAATGGTTGTGGCGACTGAGCAGTGCACCCTGTTCTCCTTGTGGAACTAACAAGTAGTCACAAGGCCTTAGCGAGGAGAGAGACTCTCGAAGCATCCGTGAGAGCCACTGAACCCAGCCAAAAAACCATCAAGCGCGATAAGATTATGTCATGGCACAAATCAAGAGCCCGGATAGAAAGTGTGATACATGATTAACAACTGCAAATGCCCTACAACCCAACAAATCTCCATTCACGATTGTTAGCCTCATAACACATCCCACCAGCTACAATAAACAGTACCACTCCATCATAAGACGGACGTATAGCAGCGTTATCTGACAACTGCGGTCATGAACTCTACAAGAGAGACATGGACTCTCAGATGCAGACCCTGCCATCGAAGCCACAAATATGACTTTGTGGCACAATCCAAGAGCATGGTTGAAGAGTGTGGTACTTGACTAACAACTGTAAACCTCCTAGCATATGCAGGAGAATGGTGGGAAACTTCTAACCTAACTGACTATAAAAGCAAGATACATAATACCAAATCTCCAGTTTCACGTCCTGGCCAGTTTGTACTCCACCATCTTGACCTACTGAAGAGGTTACCATGAAGTTGAGTCTTTTCATATCTCCTTCTTGAAGTAGGTTGAACTGATCAGTCATCCTGTTGAAAAAAAAAATAGTTCAGTTAAGCTATTACAAATTTGGAGGTGTGTTGATTGCTTCAATTATATCAAAATATGTGGTGGTGTTACATTGATAAAAGTTTGTAAAGTTGATTGGAAATTGATATGTGCTGGCAATATTCAATTGACTATAGAATGTGTTTGAAGTGATGATGTTGATTAAGATCAAGTATCTTGAGCATTAAACAATGTGTCCTAATATACTGATACTGCATCATATGTTTTGCTGGATATAGTTGAAAACTCAGAAATACTTGTTCTTAAAAATGGAAAGCCATACAAAATAAACCAGTATCAATACGGCTCCAACAATAATTATATTGAAATTTTGATAGGGTAAAACAGCCACTTCATTCATCAAGTATATCAATGAACAATCTCTGCCCTTGAGAATAATGTTGGAGGATACTTGGAATGAATTAAAATTTCCTATTCAATCCCAATAAGACTATCATTAGTATATATTAGAATTAATTGGTGATCCAATGGAATTGAATTTGGAATGAGTCATTTCGATTCACTGGCATGGAAATAACATCATGATCAATTTAATATATGGTTCATGCCTGGTTTCTTAGTCGTTTAGAAAATCATTCAAAAGCTATTGATTCATTAGAGGCCCTAAGGCTTGTTTCACACATACCCAGCAGTTAGGTAACCATTATTGTTTATCCGGTATGATTACATAGTCCCATATAATGCAATGTTCGTACAGCTGGGCAAACAACACCAGTTACCCGACTGCCGGGTGTGTGTGAAACAAGCCTTAGGGCCGCTAATGAATCAATAGCTACTGAATAATTTACTAAACGACTGAGAAACCAAACTTGAAAAAATATTTTACAAACTAGCTTCAAGTTAATAATCTTGCTAACTATATTCAGCAATGCCTGAAACGACGTCAAATAGTGGAACCCAATTTTATAATATCCTAAAAATAATTGTGAAATAATCAAAGAAATTGGTCAATTTGGGTTGCAGCAACATAATTTTGAGAAAATGTTGGATTAGTACAGTAGGCCTATCTATAGTCACTGAACATGTCAAATTGCAAGTGGGATGTGTATATATTTGAGTAGTGAGTAAGTGGAGTTTGAGCAAAAGGACAGAGATTAAAGATAATAATTAAATGAGACTGAAAAACATTTTCTCATTGAAAAGAATATGGATTAATTATCTATAAGGATTGGAATAGTTTGAATCAATTATTGGTAGATCATGGTTCAAATCAGTACGGTAGCTGCTGGCTTGTAAGAAACATTTCTTGAAATCATAAAATTAAATTAGCCCAGTATGCATACAAGCTCTAATAAGAGGTTTAACAATATAGTTACTAGTTACTTGGATGATCATCATGATATAAAAGCTCATTGAAATTCCACTAAGAGGCTACTAGTGTGATAACTAATTTTAATTTGATTATATAATATCACTATCAATTTATAATAATTATAATGTAGGCGACGACCAGTTCTGAACTTATTTTTCAAACAAACTTATTTCTTTTTTCAGTCAAAAACAATTTAAATTCTCTGCTTTTGATTTTTGAAGGACGTTTCAATTGATGGATAGTTTTAAGATTGACTTTTGAAGCACACTGTCTGGAAAATAATGTCCAAGGGAAAATAGAAGCAATAATAAAAATAAATTCATGAGAAATTTGAAATCAAGCAGCATTGGTAGATTAAAACTAACAAAATGAGAAAATGCATGTTCACTGAGAATGTCCCAATAAAATTTATAAATTCTAATGATCTATAAAATAAATTGGTACCGTAGTCAAGGTCAATGTATAATAATGAATAGCGAGAAGTCTACCTAAAAATGAATAACAATTCTTTCTTGGTTTTTATATTAAAAACTGTAGTTATTAAATAGTTTCTTAGCTTGGCTTTGAAATAAGTTAATAAAGGGGAAAACTAGTAGAGTTTACCCTACCCGAGTATTGAAACATAGTTACGGTATTGAATTAGAGTTGGTAACTGAAAATGACTAGACAGATTTCAAAGAGTTAGTGATGATGAACCTTTTAGGTTAAATTTTAGCCATTTCATTTTAGTTATTTCTCACTTCAAAATAATGGAGCAAAGCTATGCAATTAAGAAACTATGGTATTTAAGGGTGTCTTAAAATAGACTAAATTGCAAAAATTGATATGAAACTGCTTACCTTGTGAAAGATATCCAGAATTGATTTTCCATTTATTCATCACTAAATCATTTGAGCACTTCAGTATTTAATCAGTAGGCACTGTTTAAATAGCAAATTTAAGGTAACATTCCAGTGATGTGTGTTGAAAAATCTACTTGAGCACAAAACAGCTCTTCTCTCTATCAGTGCTAGACATCAACTGATGAAGGTTTGAGGTTTGAGTATGACGTTGAAGAAAATGGAGGCAGTCAGCTGATTATGAAAGCCGGTAACTGGTAGCAATGCCAACTTGATTATCATGTGGTTCTAGTTGGTATTACTGGGACTGGTTTTGTTTACAGGAGACCGAATCAAAGTGGACCCGGTTCATCAGCTGATGTTACCATATTAACGCTCTCAAATCGACAATATTGTCCTAATTGACAATAACTATAATAATTATTGTACTTTTTAAAACTATATATTTTTGGATTTTCAAAATTTTTCTTAGAAAAATAACAGTTTTAGATCAAATAGTATTGTTACTAGTAATACAGTCGTCGCCCTTCCACTTCTTGATTGCCCATTTTGTGCCAAAAGCGTTTTCAAGCCCCCCCCCCCCAAACAATTTGTAAAATCAGGTTGAAAAGTAGATTATTGGTTGAGTTTATGGGAGCCTTCTCATTTACTGGTAAATGTTACTGGTGGAGTCTGATTGGTCTATTCAAAATCTTCAACATCTTTGAATTTTAATAGACCAGACGACAGGGAAGTGATAGCCGTGAGCCGAAGCAGGTATCTGTTCAATCAGATAGGGATAAGCTGCGTTCTACTGGGCACTCTTTGTAAGGGTGACCGATTAGATCGGCCAGCAAAAAAGACACTGTTCTCTGCTGTAAAATCACTTCCCGGTGGTTCTGAACCCACCGAAAACTGGTTAAGTGGTAGATTGGACATAACTGTCCAAACTTCGCCACGTCAACAAATAAAAAAGTCATTCTATTCTAAAACTGTAGGTCAAGCTCATCAATCATCATCATCATCATTCAACTCATTACCCACACACAGGTCTCAGACCTATGTGGGCTTCATCCTCCAAAAAATGACACTGGTAACATTTACTGGTTTTGAAATCTAGAAATTTGGTATACATGACGAACTGCGCGTATTACTAATAATAATTACAGTATTTTACTTTATGAATAATTGCACGACTATGAAGTCAAATATTTGAGTAGAAAATTAAAATATTTTACTCACTGAGCACTGCAGTGGCGGCCGGCAATCAAAAATTTTGGTGAAGGACTCTTATATTAAATTATTCCACAGAAATTAAATTATTTTTTAATATTTGGATTTTCTCTTAGTGTTGGAGACACATTTCGACCATTATGCTAGAAATGGGTGATCACATAGGGAGGTCGGCAGGATGGCTGTAGTATATTCGTCATTGAATTGGAAGTAATTTTATTTATGATGTTGAAGATCCATCTTGTTTCCACTAATATGTAATATAAACTTAAAAAAAAAACACTTTTAAATGGAAATTAACTCACGTTATGGCGTGACGGCCGTTTCGCTCTGTTGTTTAGAGCATCGTCAGACAACCCACAGTACACTGACTTAAGGTATGAGTTTGAGGGTTATGTATGTTGGAATGGTGCTGGGGTGGGGGGATGAGTAGGCGGGAGGTTTGAAATTGGGATTATTTTGTCAAATAGAGTGTGTGAGAAGAAGTTAAGTTGATCATTTAAAATGTTGTCAGGTTCCTGCTTTGCATGTTTGTAAATCTCATATTGTTCTAAAACATTGAGTTTATGGCTTTTGTGAGTGAAGTGTAGTGTGTCTAAATTAGTGTCAATGTCTGTATAACTGTGGCCTGTTGAAATGATGTGTTCAGCAAAAGTGGAATGTGTGTTTGGGTGTGAGATGGCTCTTGTGTGTTCTTTGAATCTAGTGGTGAATGTCCTGCCAGTTTGTCCTATATAGAACTTGTTGCAGTCATCACATTTCAATTTGTAAATTCCAGATCTGTTGTACTTGTTTTGAGATGTTGTCTGAAAATGCAGGTGTTTTTTGAGTGAATTATTTGTTCTGTAAGCTATTTTATGAGTTTCCTGAATGAAGCTGCTATTTTATGAGTTTTTTTGTTGAGGTAGGTAAGTGTGATGAATGTATGGGGGTTGTCATTCTGTTTGTTGCTGGTGTGAGTGATTGGTTTTGTTGATATTCTGTGCAGTAGTTTGTCTATTAGTGTGTGTTTGTAACCATTCTGTTGTGCTATGTATTTTATAGTATTCAATTCTGTAACGTAGGTGGTAGAAGTAATCACAAACTCATTGTAATTGATGAAATACATTTTATTAAAAGAACGAATAGCGTAAGTAAACTCATTACATCATGAAAATTCAATCGACAATAGAGACATAGTACAGTAGGCGTTGTCTCTCTGGTGTGGCACAGTCTTGCCAACTGCATAAAATAAAACTAAAATTCATGTTGTACAAGGATATATGACACCTCCCCCCGTAATGAAACCTAGGGTGAATACCTTTCAGGAGGTTTTCTGAACCTAACAGGTCTAGCCTGTGGCGTATGGTAAATAGTATCTGTCACAATCGGTAATTTTGTAGAAACTGGCGTTGAATGTAAAACATTCTTGAAAGAATTAGAAAAGAAAGTAGAATCATCAACATCATTGCTTGTAATAGCTTTCGATTGTTCAGAAAGTACTGTTGATTTAGGCACAATTACATCAGTATCATAATGAACATTAGGTATATCAGTTGAAAAATCCTTTAAATTAATTTTACAATCCTTCATTTGATTAGCATGTCTCCTAATAGAAAGATTATCATCAGTAATGATATTGTACATAAAAGAACCAATTTTATCAGCTACAATACCTGTATTCCATTTACCCTTATTATTGTAAATTCGGTACATAACTCTATCATTGATATTGAAACATTTATCTTTAATTGTCTGTTTTTGCATTTCCTTTCTTTGAGTATCTAACACTTTGTCAGTAATATTGAGTAGCATCAAATCTAATCTAGTTCGAATATTTCTTTTCATGAGTAAATTACATGGACTTTCACCAGTAGTAGCATGTGGTGCTTTTCTGTAGTTCATTAAAAAATTATTTAATTTGAACCGTAAAGTAGAATTTACAATCATACCTTCGCAACATTTAATTAATCCTGACTTCACAGTTTGTACAAAACGTTCTGCCTGACCATTGGATGCAGGAAAGAAAGGAGCACTGGTAATATGCTTTATACCATTATTAGTACAAAAGGTTTGAAATTCACTAGAGGTAAACTGAGTACCATTATCTGATACTAGTGTAACTGGTAAACCAAATCTAGCAAAACATTCATGCAAATTTTCAACTGTTTCTTTGCTTGAAAGAGTTTTCATTATGTAAGTTTCAACCCACTTACTGTAACTATCAACAATTATTAACAGCCATAATCCTGGAGAAGGATTAGCAAAATCTATATGTAATCTTTGCCATGGTCCTGAAGGAAATTGCCATGGATGTAAATTCACATTAGACTGTTGTCTAGAATGACGCACACAATGTATACAATTCTTTGTAACAAGCTCAATATCAGAATCAATATTTGGCCAATAGACATAACTTCGTGCAAGGCCTTTCATTTTTACAATTCCTAAGTGTCCTTGGTGTAGTTCCTCAAGTACTTTAGATTGTAAAGATTTTGGAATCATAACTCATAAGCCTTTCATAATACAACCTTGTTCAACTGAATATTCAGCAATATTGTTTGTATTTTCACCATTTTCAGTACCTAAAATTTGTCGAAGTAATTTACACATATCTGGATCTTTTCTAGTTTCATGAGCTATTTGTTCCCTTGTAACCGGTAAAATATTAATTTGATTCATTTGTACAATTTGAACCTCATCAATAGTATTGTCATTAACCATTTCCATAGGAAATCTTGAGCAAAAATCGGCATTCATATGTTCAGTGGTCTTACGGTATTGTATGGTGTAATCAAAACCTTGTAAAAAATAATGAATAATGTAATAAACGTGTAGCACTGATGGATGGAGTAGCAGCATGAGCATTTAAGATGCTTTGTAATGGTTTGTGGTCAGTCAGTAAAGTAAAATGACGACCAAACAAGTAATTGAAAAATTTCTTAACTTCCCAATAAATTGACAATGCTTCCTTGTCTATCTGGGAATAATTTCGCTCAGCTGCAGTGAGACATCTACTAGCAAAAATTATGGGCCTTTACACACCTTTTTCATCTAAACATGAAAGAACCGCACCAATAGCATATTTACTAGCATCAGTAGCAACAATTATAGGTTTAGTGACATCAAAATCCGCAAGAGTAAGTTTTGTTTCAATATCTTTCTTAATTGTTTGAAATGCAGTTTCACACTCTTGTGACCACGAAAAAACAACATTTTTCCTGAGTAAGTTGTATAAAGGTGAGAGAGAATTAGCCATGCCCTGTATAAACCTTGAGTAATATGTAACAAACCCTAGAAAAGATTTCAACTCTGATACATTTGTAGGACGTTTTGCATTCTTAACAACTGCAATCTTATCATCAGTTTTATGTATGCAATCTTTGTCAATTTTAAACCCTAAATAAGTAATTTCAGATTTCAGTACTTCACATTTTTCCCATTTAAGTCTAATACCATTTTCACGGCACATACTAAATAACATATTTTAAAACAAAAAATGAAACCGACTTCAGTGAAATGATTAAATACTCACGTACTAAAAAGTTTAAAATAAAGTATTTACTTTAAACTGAGAAAATTTTAAATTTCATACAAGTAATCTTTTGAAGTCGATGCCAAATATTTTATGTAGTTGATAAGAAATTCTATCTAATAGCCTATCAAAACTAACAATGTATTTTTTTGGAGGGTGAAGCCCACATAGGTCTGAGACCTTTGCATGGGTAATGAATTGGATGATGGAGATTGTTGAGTTGGACCTACAGTTTTAGGTGGGTTCCGAACCACCGGGAAGTGATTGATAAGAGATTCTATCTAATATCAAAACTAACACTGTATTCCAATTAAATATGTGATTTACACTCACTTTTACTGAAATACATAGTAATTGATAAGGAATTCGATCTAATATCAAAACTAACACTGTATTTCAATTAAATGTGATTTACACTCACTTTTACTGAAATACAGTGTCAGTTTTGACAGGGGTGCCCACCCCCCCTGCCCACCCCCCCTAAGCCTCATGACGCACCCCCCCCTAAATTTAGCACCAACCCCCCCCCATAAATTAGGCCCCCCCAAAAAATGCGAAAAAAGCCCCCCGTATTCTTTCTAAAACTAAAAGAAGATTTTTATAACTATTGAAAAAATTCAAACCCAGTCGATAATATACAAAATGTATGTATATTTCTTGAGATTCTTACATAGGTAACATTTTTTTGTAAAGGTGAAAAAGAAATATCAATGAAATGAATATATGAACTTCTGCTCAATAAACTTAATTGCAAAATAGCTAAATAAGAATTTGAACCTAAATGGTTTTTAAACAATAAAATATTATTACAAATACACAATGTTCAATAAAAATGAAATACCTATAAGTTTATGTTCGGTGTACCAATTAGATTAAGGTTAAATAATTCTACAAAGTTGTTCCTTTAAAGGAAGTGAAAACAATGAGTTAATAACTTCATTTGTAAAACACAAAAATTCAAAATACTAAGTCATTTATTGGACAGTAGTTAAACAACAGGTTATTTACTTAGTGTAGTATCTTGGGAGAATTTATGTATGGATGAAGTACATAAAAGGCACACATTTCATGTATAGTTATTTACAACACAATCGAAAGAAGTGTCTTTCAAAAACAAAATAAAGACATAGTTATTAAAAATTACTGAATTTTTAGTATTTAGTAAGTTTTTCAAAAGCAGTTCTTACTTATTAGTAAGTAGTTATCGTAAAATACATGAAAAACATCAACAGTTTGAAGACAAACATTTTAAATTTGTAGACTGTGACCATCTACAAGTTAGATAGGCACCTTCTAAGTTTTTTTTGAGGATGAAGCCCACATGGGTCTGAGACCTGTGCGTGGGTAATGGTGATTGATGAGTTGGACCTACAGTTTTAGGTGGGTTCCGAACCACCGGGAAGTGATTTTCAGCAGAGAACATTGTCTTTTTTGCTGGCCAATCTAATCGGTCACCGTTACAAACAGGACCTACGAGAACGCAGCTTATCTATCTGATTGAACAGATACCTGCTACGGCTCACGGCTATCACTTCCCTCTAAAATCTATTGTTAAATCTATCTCTCTAAACCCCACATAGAAGTTTTTGGGATGAGGAAACAGAAAACCTTTCAATTATTTCTTCGTTAGAAATAGACTCAAGTACATCTGCACAAGTTCCTGCACAAATCCTAAACATTATTATTTTAGCTAATTCATATTCAATTGTATAATAATAATAATAATAATTATAAATATATTTTCATTAATTGACATTCTATCTGGTGACTTCTTAGTATATTTTTTAATGTTGTCACGTTAAACACGGTTTCAATCAACTTTACGACCCCCCCCCCCCCCAAAACGGTTTTTGGAACCCCCCCCCCCCAGAATTTCAATGACGCAGTCTGCGTCATAGCCCCCCCTGTGGGCACCCCTGAAATATTGCTTTTCTTTTTTGACAAGAACTTTACTTTAATGTGATTAAGTATCTTTTATGTTGTCTCATAATTATTTCCATCTGGAAAAATCGACGCCAATAGAAAAGGAATCCTGAAGGAATAAAAGAACTGTTTTGGTGTTGTAAACTTTTTCAATCTTGAAATAATTAAACAAAATGATTGTTGATCAGGAGTGAAAAAAAATATTAGTAAATTCTTATATTTACTTTTGATTGGCGAGTTGAGATTTGAGAAAGAAGTGTAGGCTAGTCCTATTAACCGAGAATGAAAAAAACTGTGACTATTGAGACTATTCTTCTCACTGTAAAACATATACGCTACCGCGATCTCCCGGCGTAAGATGTAACTACGGTATAGCTCAAGTCCCGCGAGAGTTCACAATGAATTAAATTTCATAAAATAATTCAGAATCCACTCATCACTAAGGAAAATTTTATGTAAATTGTGTAAAACTAGTGGCTTCGTTGTGCAAATAATATTCAAGTCTAATATGCTATTCACTTGCATTTATGGTATATAAAAGCTCACGGGTTACTTCGTGTCATTTAAGAGCCTTGGCACAATAATATTCACATTCAAAATTCACAGGACGAAAGAGGAAAAATAGCACAATTTTACAAGAACAATAAGATAAGAAATATAGAAATAAGAGGTATTGAGAAAAGTCTCAAATGCATAAATAGCCTGAACGAATGAGCTTGATATTGCAATGAGGCATTCCATTATTTACAGATTATGAGTGTCATGAGGGATGGATGTACCATGTACGTTTGTACTTCTTTGATTATTGAAAAGCAACTAATTAATTATTCATTACTAAAGATTGATAAAGAAAGACAAAGTGTTCGTTTATACATGACAATAGGCCTATTACATCTATATGTCTGTCTGTAGGACTATTTGTTATAGTTATATGATTCAATTCACAAGTATTGTCGATGAGAGTAGCGACAAAGTGTTGCAAGAAGCTGTCATACAGGCCTTTATCATAAATGTCCACAAGCAAAAAATTAGTCTAGATTCATTGAAATATTAAAAATTCCCATAACACACTAAAAACCGTTATTGAACCGCTTTTCTCAACATTTCTCTCCCAGCGTTGTATTCTGTTGGTGCAATAACCTTGTAGTTTGTCTTTTTCAAAATTATCAACTGGCAAATAATCCGGTAATGTAGTTTTATGCTTTACATCAGTCCTAAATCTATCTCACCTAAAAATGTTAACAATGATAATGATTATGTTTTTTAAAAACCCGAATAATTACCGTATTACTCTGGTTGAAAATTCGATTCTCTACTACACTACTTATTTAACATAATATATTTTTCAAAATCGTCAGCATTCCAATAACCAGAGGATGCAGTTTTACATCAAACCCACGTTTATCAGTTTATCTAACCTACTTATGTTATAAGAATGATATATTTTGGAAGATACTTTCTTCAAAATCAAAATAAATCAATGGTTTGTCTGGTTGAGACTGTATATTCCACCAGTACACTTCTCACCTCTTACAGTAAGTACCGGTACAGTAATCAATTTCATTTATTCGCACAGTTGATACAATTCATCATCATCATCATCATCATCATCATCATTTGTAGAAGAATACATTACCGTGCTACAAAATTTAAAAAGAAACATAAAACGATACAATTTAAATGTTACACAAATGAAAATTATAGAAAACCTATTCACATCAACCGTTGAATAAATCATTTAAAGTACCCCGAGGAAAACTTGTCCTGTTTGAGGCACCGTCATCTTTTTAAACTTATAAAAAAACCAAACAAATGAAACATTTAGCCGAGCTGTAGTATGTACATAATAAATCGATATAACATTTCACATTTAAAGGTTGCAGGTGCAGTAATAAATGGAACCTACTTCCCTTCATTTAAAGAAGATAATGATAATACAATAACCAATAACCAGTCAAAATCAAACAACAAGCTAATAATAAAAGGATAGTGTTATGCAGATCTCCAAACTCTGAACAATTTCAAACCTGAAATAATTCATAACAGTAATGATTTTTCAAAATTCAAATGCTTCGGAAGAGTTGGCATAATCTTGCTTACTAGCATTTTCCCGGTCTTGCCCAGGAATCCAGTTCGAAGTTTTTTCTGGTAGATAACTGATAATAGCGGTCACGAAATTGAATTGAGTTAAATTTCATATTAAAATCATTAGATCCTTCAATTTAATTATTTTTCAATCCAAGTGAGTTTTGAGTGAAGCAACTTAATTTCATGTTTTTATTGATTAATTTTTAATAATAGTAATAGGCAAAAATAATTCCCAAAAAAACCCGTTCAAGCCCAAATAACATTGAATTTAGTTAATAGTTAAATTACGAATATTTATTATTGTTTTAAAAAAGTATTTATTTATTACGCTGATCAGAATGGAATAAGTTTCTCTTTCAGAACAGAATTCAGATTAAACTATAGGAAAAATTGTACAAATTAAATAATTTCAACCAAATTGATTTTCATTCGGAGTTGACTTCTGTGAGCAAAAAAAGTTTGCCGAGATTTGAAACCATGATCAGCTGCTCTACGCACTGCGCTATAATGCCCAATGGAAAATATTAAAAGCTGTTTTGAATCTACGAAAGACAATAATAATTATGACTATCATATGATCCAACAAGAATTGGAATTTTGAGGTTTTAAACATTTATTTTGAAAATTCAGAAAAGAAAATCAAAAATCGGTCTTCGAGGTGCACTGAATTGGGGTTAGAGGAAGCTATGTGCCAAATTTAGTGTCCAAATCATTGCCGTTTTTGTCGAATGTCCAAGACAAAAAAAACACACACACAAAAGTATACACCACTACTCTTTCTTATTACATGCATAGATTAGTGTACAGCTCAATACAGCAGCCTTTGACACATTGATATGATAAGAGGTACTTTCCTGGGAAAGCATATGCTCTCTCACATGTTATATTTTATGAAACTCAATTAGGCTCATTATAATGAACGTTGAATTGTCCAATGTCCAAGCCGTGACTAGTATTTCCCCTGAACATTTTACCAAAATTCATGCCACAATATAATATGCCGATGACTGAATATATTATGATCCACTATTGCACAAATACATGAAATTTATGAGCTTCTGAAAAATGACCTAACAATTCCTGCTCATATGTTTGTTTATTACATTCAATAAACATTTGAAACAATGGACATTTGAAATAATATGATTCAACTTTATTTTTATAATATTGCCCACAGGTTGTTATTTCCCTGACATCTATTATATATCTGCAAGCATTTTGTATTCATAGCAGCAACATAATCATCATCATAATCGTCAAAAACCACCGAATGAAATGAATATTAATAAATTATTGTCCACAGGAGATATGAAACGTTGAAGAACTTATTATAACTAATATTACAGTATGTTGCCGGCGTTTAGCTGTGCACTTGTAACCTTGAAACGGCATGATGACTAAGTAAGTTTGGTGACATCAATGCCTTTCTGCAAACATCAGACTCAGCAGCCAGTGTGTGCTCGCTAACGAAAATGGTCGAATGTTTACAGTACAGACAATATCGATCTCTCATGCCCTGCCACAGCTAGTACCGAAAACGGCGAAAACTGGATGTGTGACAATTTCATCAAAGCAAATAAACTACTGAAATACTGTACTGTAGTGACAGCTGTCAGCTGTCACTCAAGTTAGTTTATCATATGTTATGTTAAGATTATGTATCCAAGATAAATAAAGTTGTTTTGAGTTTGTGGCTCTGAAGTATTGACGCATTTCTTCATGGTGTCAGAAGAATGGGGCCCAAAAAGAGAAACCAATCAATAAAAACTGGAGATTTAGAAGTTGAGAGAAGAGAGCAAGAAGAGTTTCAAGGATCGGTAGCTCAGTTTCAAGTTGCCACCCCAGAGGGTTTCAATTTTCGGGAGCCTCAAGGATGGTCCAGATGGATCACAAGATTTGAACAGTTCAGAAGTGCTTCAAACTTGTCAGGTAAGTCTGAACGATGCCAGGTAGATATGCTTTTATATAGTCTTGGCGAAGAAGGAGAAGATTTATTGAAATCTTTCAGACTGACTGAAGAGAAAGCACATTGTTATGAGATAGTTAAAGGGAAATTTGAGGCATATTTTGATTTTAAAAAGAATGTAGTGTATGAAAGAGCAAAATTTTTTAAACGGAGACAGTCAACAGGAGAGCCAGTAGATTCATTTGTGAATGATTTACACAAGTTGGCTGAAGGATGCAATTTTGGGGATTTACGAGAGGAATTGATTAGAGATATGATTGTTATTGGGGTTTTGGACAACAAGGTGTCAGAAATATTGCAGTTAGATGAATCTTTGACATTGGAAAGAGCAATAAGCAGGGTTAGGCAGGCGGAAAGTATTAAGAAACAGCAAGCAGTTGTGCGGGACCATGATTTGAAGGATGTCAATGTGGTAGCAAATAGTCAGAAGGCCAAGCAAACTAGTCAGTCCCTTAGATTTACAAACTATAAGAATTGGAAATGTTACAAATGTGGATTTTCACATGATCAGAATGTGAAGTGTCCAGCTGCAGCAAGTCATTGTTTTAAATGCAATGTAATTGGCCACTTTGGTCGTGTATGTAAGCAAGGACAAAGGCCAAATGTTAGGGAAGTAGAGACTGATAACCAACCACCTACAGAATCCTACTTAGGAGAACTGACAATAGATCAACTTCAATTCCATGATCCATGGACGGTCTCGGCTATAATTGGCAAGCATCAGGTAAATTTCAAGCTGGATACAGGGGCAGATGTATCTGTCATTGGATCATTCCTATGTAAATCTTTAGGATTGGAAGTGAAACCTTGTACTTTGACTCTTCATGGAGCCAACAGAAGTGTGTTGCAGGTTGAGGGGGTGGCCACAGCCGAAATAAATATAAAAGAAAAGTCAATAATAGAAGATTTGTATGTTTTATCTGACCAACGTATTCCACTACTTAGTAGAAGGGCTATTTCAACTTTAAAATTACTTCAGCCATGTGTTGAGTCTATAGAGCAAATTGACATTGTTAAAAATTTTGCAGAAGTTTTATCAAGAAATCCAGTTGAAAAATTTGTGGAAAATACAGATATTTTGGATCATGAAATTTTTTGTAATAGTTTGAGGCATTTCCTTGTATAGATAAACGGTTAGAAGAGATTAAGAATGAACAACTACAGGATCCTGAGTGTAAAATGATAAAAGAATGCATTGCCACTGGTATTTGGGGCAGAAATTCAAAATTTTTTAAATATAGATCTGAACTTAATGTTACAAACGAATATCTTTTAAAAGGTAATAGACTGGTGATTCCCAGATCCCTGAGAATTGAGTTGTTGAACAAACTGCATGATGGTCACATGGGTGTTACCAGGTGCAGGATGCGAGTCCAAGAATCAATATGGTGGCCTGGCATTTCTGATGATATTAACAATTTAGTTGCAAATTGTAGCAAATAGCTAACCACAGTGAGCCCCTTCACTACACACCCCTACCAAAAGGACCATGGCAGGAAATCGGGGCAGACTTAGCTAAATGTTTAGGAAAGTGGTACTTGATACTACAGGACTACTTTTCAAGGTTCATTGAAATTATTGAAATACAAAAATTAACTTCGGAGAGTGTTGTTCAACATATAGCGAATGTTTTTGCTCGCCATGGTATACCTTGTGTGGTTCACACTGATGGAGGTACGCAATTCACTTCTGACATTTTCAGAAAGTTCTCTGAGCAATACAGTTTTGAACACAGAACATCAAGTCGAAAGTTTACACAGTCAAATGGGGAAGCTGAAAAAGCAGTGGATATAGCAAAAAGGATCTTGACCAAATGTCAAGATCCAAACATTGGGCTCCTCTCATACAGAAGCACTCCATTAGAAAGTGGTTTAAATCCAGCTGAGTTGATGTATGGAAGGAAAATCCGTACAACAATTCCGTCTTTGTCTACCTTCCAACCTACATCTCAAGAGAAAATCTATGTTTTTAGAAGTAAAGACCTTCACAGAAAAAAACTACACTAAAATATACTATGACAATAGAAATGGGGTTAGGACATTGCCTGAATTAGCACAGGGGGAGAAGGTTTTGGTTCCTGATATGAAGAGATATGGAGTGGTGGAAGAAAAATTTCCGGATAAATCTTACAACATCAGGTCAAACGGTGTAGTGCTGAGAAGGAACTGAGGACACTTACTTTCTGCGGAAAGAAGGATGTAGTGACAGCTGTCACTCAAGTTAGTTTATCATATGTTATGTTAAGATTATGTATCCAAGATAAATAAAGTTGTTTTGAGTTTGTGGCTCTGAAGTATTGACACATTTCTTCATGTACTATTCAATAACTTTGCAATTTCATTGCAATTGCCTGTAGAAGTTGATATCTTTGAATACTCATGGATAAAATAATAAGAAATGAAGGTGAAAAATACATTTTTATTTTACGATGATAACCAAACAATAATTAAAACTCTTAAACTAAGAGTAAATCAGAAACAAAATAGTCTCAAAAGATATATTTCAAAGCATAAATTGAATGGAACTATACAAAAAGTTGTGTGCAAGAAAAAAACATACACAATGGTAATACAAATATTTCAGTTATATCACAAATCTTTACATTTATAATTATTACATTTTGTGATTTCTAAAAAGATAAAAATTTGACAATGATGGAATAAATGACACATGAATATTTTCAACATCATGCAGTGAGAATTGTATCAGTTTTAATGGACCTATTCTCTAATGCTAATGTACATACTTTTTTAGTTTTCATTATTATCACTTCTATACTTTACAGGCACAGAGCTTGAGACATTCTTCGGCTGAATCTGACTATCCTAAAGATTGCACATTTTCCTAGTAATTGTTCTATTTTCACTGTATCTCTCTTCTGAGTGCTAAATATCGGAAATGTTATTAAACATATTAAAGGCTTATAAAAATTAAAAGTGTAATGAAATAAATTTAGGAAGTATTCAATAAAGAGAAAAATATATGAAATGAGAATATAAGAGGCCAATGTTTGGAGATGATTAAGCAATGTTTTATATTTAAGCAATAGTGAAGAGAAAATGCTTCCTAATAAAACTTTGTCTAAAGAAGAAAGTTGAACTCCTTTTATTTTAAGTGCAAGTAGCATTAAAATTTTGAATTTTAAGTCAAATTTAATGATTTGATTTTTATAGAAAGCAGATTTATGCTAGGAAGTATGTGGGATAATAATTATTATTTATCAAGTATTTAGACTATATGCAAACATCATGAGCTTTGAGCAATACGACTCCAGCTGTGTTGAATAAAACCTCAGCACTATTTAATATATGATTCAAATGGAATAGTTTTGAGAAATAAAAGCTATTACCTATTAAATGAGGACCTTGTTCAATTAACATATTCGGATATCTTGTGCTCAATTCAGCATATATTCTGAAAAATGATTAAGAAAATTTATGAATCATTCACTACATATAATTCAATTTCAAGGTTTTAACTGAGATTTCATAATCTAAGTTCTCCAGAAAGAACTCACAATATAGTAACGAGATGGTTTTGAGCCATGTTTTCATTAATCGAATCGAATTTTCCTATTAGAATACGCCAAGAATTGATAGAATATTTTCCTATTAGAATGATATTGATAGAAAAAATTAATCATTCATAATCGATTAAAAAGGAAAACAAGAAATAAGCCTGACTTATAAATTAAAATAGATTGGATGAATCTTGTTAAAATCCAAATAAATTATTACTGAAAACTGCAAATACATTCAATAACATGTATCAGATAACATGAGTAGTTTTTTTACAAATGAGCTTCTACACTACTCATATTATTTTTCTCGACAAGTTTGTTTTCTCAAAAATGTCACATTTAGAAAAATTATTCGTTTTTTACAAGCACTTTGTTTTAATGAATCAATTCTATCAATATACTTTTACTACGAATAACTATCCAATGAGAATTAATTAACTTACAATGCATTAATAACATCAATAGATAACAAACATTTGACACCAATGAAAAATTTCATTAACTGTTCAAGGTATTATACGATATATCTATAGTTCGAGGAAAATATATCTACTCAAATTTTGTTGACTCGAGTATTTCATGGAAGAAGACAAGATTTGCAATCTTCAGTCTTCTACTCATAAGCATGTCTTTCATCACTTTGAAAGTTCAAGATAGGGACTTACAAAAAATCATAACATAAATCCTAGCTAATCATAGTAAAACATAGAATTCAACGGATTTTTCTAATTGATTGGAACAAAATGCTCATTACATATTACCAGCCTATATTTTATTGTAACTGCGTCTTCATAGGAAACCAGTAAGACTTTTCATCCACAAATATACAATGATAATAGATATCAAGAATGATTTTTAAAAATCCTAAAGTTAGAAAAAACTAATTGAAATGAAATATATAAGCAATTCTCAATAAATAAAATAAATATATTATTAAACATTATACTAAGAAAACAAAAACATTACATTCGTGAAGTCGATGTAAAATAAATCCTATCACTTACTTTTTGGCTTACATATCTAACACTAGGTCTATGTACGATTGCATTCAATTATTATTAAATAGTTTATACTGGAAGATAAACATGACTATAAAGCTCATCTCGAATCCTCAATACGTACTACCGGTTACAAGGTTGTTGTTATTTTGATAATAAACACACTAGTCCTTTTATTGTAATGTTGAGCGCAGTAATTACTCGTTTAGAACGGGAAAAACTCATTTTTCTGTTTGATTCAATTACTCCACCTTTCCGTTTGACTGTTTGTCGCTATCTTCATCGGAACAATCTTCGTCGTGAGTGTGCGTGAGACTGCGGGGTGTCGATGGCCTTGGGTGAGGTACCTGACTGCTTTGTGAGGTCTGCAAATAACATAGAAACAATATTAAAACCAAGTAGTTTACCGAAAACGTTGGCTACGTTTGAGTTGAATATTCAAAATAGTTTAGATAATTGAAATTAAATGAACAAAAATGATCAATTCACTCGAACTTTGTCCAAACGGAGACACTTATTGCAATAGAGTGCTCTAGCTACACAGAGTCTGGTAATAAAAGACACTTTTAAACGGGTTCTTTGGTCACTTTTGGCTTCTATTAGACTGGAATTTTTCCTTGAAAGTTGGCATATATGCTGATAAATATGAGTTCTACTCAATAAGAATTTTAAAATTCATAATTATTCAATTTTCCAAAAAGATGGTGAAATAAAATCTTTAGATAGAAACAATATTAAAACCAAGTAGTTTACCGAAAACGTTGGCTACGTTTGAGTTGAATATTAAAAATAGTTTTGATAATTGAAATTAAATGATAAATTCACACGAATTTTGTCCAATCGGAGACACTTACAGCAATAGAGTGCCCCAGTAGAGAAATCTACACTCTAGCTACACAAGCTTAGACTCTTTAGAGTCTAGTAATAAGATACATTTTAGACGGTCACTTTGGGCTTCAATTGAGCTGGAATTTTTCCATGAAATTTGACATATATGCTGATAAATATGAGTTCTACTCAATAAGAATTTTAAAATTCAAAATTATTCAATTTTCCAAAATGACGCTGAAATAAAATAGCCATGACAGCCGTGAGCCGTAGCAGGTATCTGTTCAATCAGATAGAGATAAGCTGCGTTCTCCTAGGCACTCTTTGTGATGGTGACCGATTAAATTGGCCAGCAAAAAATACACTGTTCTCTGCTGTAAAATCACTTTCCGGTGGTTCGGAACCCACCTAAAACTATAGGTCCAACTCATCAATCACCATCATCCAACTCATTACCCACGCACAGGTCTCAGACCTATGTGGGCTTCATCCTCCAAAAAAAATGTTTCACCTGATTAGATAGATAGATTTAATAGCGTCCACTACCCTCCTATACAGGGGAATCAGGAGCTTGTTAAAATGCTAAAATCGTTAAAATGCACAGTAAATAGACAAAAGCAATAGAATGCTCAAGAGCAAGACAAAGCAAAGCAAACCAAACATCAGATCCTCTTCAAGCTAAAATTTTTTACCCAAAACCAGGGTGTTGTTAAATTAAAACGTCTGAATAGTAATCTCTGTACTCTTCTATGGAATGAAATACAATCCTTGTTAAATCCTTCTTCAACTTGGCTCTAAGCTACTTGAGTAGCCTCAAAAACCAGTGATTTTATCATAAACGGTTCCCTAATCGCTTGGAGAAATATTCCTTTATAATCACTTACCGGTCCCCGGGCTTTGAAACCCACCTAAAACTGTAGGTGTACCATTCTTGGCATGATTCACCTCATTACTCAAGCACATTAGCCTATATCATACTCATGAGAGTTTAAGTTTCATCAGCTAAAAAAAAATATTTATCCTTTATAATGAACAGCTACTTGCTGTTATCTGTCGACGATACTCTAATGAAGAGAATAAGGGATAGAAGGAGAGAAAGAAGAATGAGCAAAAACTTAAAGAGGGAGGAGGAGAAGAAGAAGTGATGTTGAATTCATTGTTATTTTTCAACAAGAACAAGAAGAAGAAGAAGAAGAGTAAGAAGAATAAGGAAGAAGGGGAGAAGAGAAAGAAGAAAATTACGATGGTGGAGGAGGAGGGGTGGATGAGGAGAAGGAGAAAGAAGAGGTGATGAAGAGACGGAAGAAGATGGAGATGTACGAGGAGGAGGAGGAGGAGGAGGAGAAGAAGGAGGAGGAGGAGAAGGAGGAGAGGAGAGGAGGAGGAGAGGAGAAGAGAGGAGAGGAGGAGGAGAAAGAGAAGAAGAAGAAGTGATTTTGAATTGTTACTCTTCAACAAGAACAAGTAGAAGAAGAAAAACGAAGAAAAATATGAGTAGGAATAAGAAAGAAGGAGCGGAGAAGAGGAGAAAAAAATGAAGGAGGAGAAGGAAGAGGGGAGTATGGGGATGAGGAGAAGGAGAAATAAGGGGGGAGAAGAGGAAGAAGAAGGTAGAGATTTAGGAGGTGGAGGAGAAGAATTTGGAGAAGCAGAAGAAAAAGTGATGTTGAATTACTTGTTATCCTTCAACAAGAACAAGAAGTAGAAGTAGAAAAACGAAGAAGTGTAAGAAGAATGAGAAAGAAGGGGTGGAGAAGAGGAGGAAGAAAATGGAGATGGTGAGAAGGAGGAGGGGAGGATGAGGAGAAGGAGAAGAAAGAAGGGGGGAGAAGAGGACGAAGAAGATGGAGATGTAGGACGTGGAGGAGGAGGAGAAGCAGGAAAAGGAGGAGGAGGAGAGTGAGAAGGAGAAGGAGAAAATGTAGAAGAAGAAAAAAGAGACTATCAGATTAAAGGCCAACGCACACAGCAACAGACGGACGTATGCAGACAGACGTTTTGGTCAACGCACATAGCCACAGACGGATGGGGGATCGTCCGCTGGTAGTCTTCAGTGAGATGGCGTCAAATAATGTTGTGTGGTGTTGCACAAACTTTTCAAAAGATATTCCGTGGTCGGGAAGTGCCTACACGCGAGGGGTTTTAAAATGATCAAATTTTTATTTTATGGAAACGATTAAAAACTGTAACTTAATGATAATACCCATAAGGTTTTTTGAAGTCACAGCCTTCATTGATTTACTAATTGAATAATAATAATAATTATTATTATTTTATTATTATTATTATTATTATTATTATTGTTATTATTTTATTATATTTAGAAGGGAAAATTTAAAACCCCTTATTTTCGCCTTATTTATTGCCTAAATTAGTAAGAAATATTTTTTTAAATAATAATTTTCTAGCTACATAATAAGTTAAATAATTCGGATTTTAACGGTTTGAAATAAATAAATGTTGGCTGATTGTATTCGTTCCTATATGCATTATGCATAATATATTAATGCTAGCAATTGCACTGTTTAGAATACTTTTTCTCAGAACAAGGGAGTGTACCTTGGCAATGGGAGAGTGTTTAAAAGTCGTGGCTAATGATATAATATACTACCTTTGTTATTTTTAGCGATGAAGCACCAGTATTTTCAATCATCAGCACTAGTGTTATCAAATATATTCCTTTATTTAACATAAATCAAACAACTCATGATTATAAAGTCATTTTATATCTTACTTCGATTAGCAAGTGGGTCAATCGAGATTAATGAGTGCTTCTATTTACAAACTTCATTTCTTTATATAAATAGGCTTAACAGATCTGGGAATTAACTTAATGGCTTATATATTTATGCATACGACTTTATGAGACATTGTCTTCATTGTGATAAATTTGTACTATTGTAAGAATGATTTTTACTTTATTACAATATTAAAATTATATGTGCAGGCTAGGAAGAAAAGGAGCAGGGACCCTCGTCAAAGACTTGCTCTGTTTCATATTACTTATTATCTACTTCTTATGTTATTTATGCAAATATAGGATTGAAATAAAGAACTATCATATATGTAACCTGATTCTATTAGTTGTTCCATGTCAATTAAAACGAAATTACCTATTAATTAATTAAAGAAAACACAATGCACGTGTAACCCAAAGCAGGCAAATTGGTTACAAACCTAATAGCGCCTCTTGCGGGACTGTCGATAAGTTGAGTTAGCGCATGCGCGATATGAAACGTCTGGCATCAGACGTTTAGAAAATCACCCTTGGAGCGAATCTAAAACGTCTGCATGCAGACGTCTGCTGACAGACGCAGACAGATGGATGTCTGTGTGCGTTGCAACATTTAATAAGCTGGGGAGCGATTTTTCATCCGTCTGTCTGCATACGTCCGTCTGTTGCTGTGTACGTTGGCCTTAAATGTGTAGATAGGTCATTACAAATCCTATAAATCCCAATTTAATTGAATCGGGCAACCTGCTAGTTCTAGAGTATTTTTCTAAATGTACTCACAATCACGTTCTGCTTGAGGGCCAAATCTTCTTCGCCATCGATAATTGACACAGTTCTGGATCGCGATATCATGGGATTGTCCATGACGAATCGCTGTTCGTGAGCGACTGTTGATTCGTGAGGCATGAGCATGGCCGGTGCCCGGAACATGTAGCTGAAAGGATAGTAGATGAGGTTGAGGTAGGTGGCCGCATACAGGTCGGCATATCGGGTCACTTGGGCAGAGAAGAACGTCTGCCGTGACCCTGATCGAAACAGACTTCCCATTTTGCCATAGGCCAGGTCCATCTTGTGCGTCACTTCTCTGATGGCAAGCCTTAGCTTCGAGATATCGGGCTTTTCCATTGTGCTGCTGTCCAGATTTCTGTTGAAATGAATTTAAATTAGTTTACATAGAAATTTACTTCAATACTTCAAACATCTAAAGATCACTCATTCAACAGACACTGAAATATTTTAATTTTTTTTCAATTCTTTCAAATTAGCCAACTAAACTTTGCCAAACGGACTAACCATTATAATAATTTCTCTGGATGATGGAAAATACATCTTTTTTCGGGAATGAAGCCCACATAGGTCTGAGACCTAGCGTGGATAATGAATTGGATGATCTGGTGATTGATGAGTTGGACCTACAGTTTTAGATGGGTTCCAAACCACCGGGAAGTGATTTTACAGCAGAGAACAGTCTTTTTTTTGCTGGCCAGAGGAGTTTATTGATAGAAGCTCAAACATTACAATATATTATTAAATAGAATAAAACATATTTTAAAACAAAAAAAGAAACCGACTTCAGTGAAATGATAAAATACTCACGTACTAAAAAGTTTAAAATAAAGTATTTACTTTAAACTGAGAAAATTTTAAATTTCATACAAGTAATCTTTTGAAGTCGGCGCCAAATATTTTATAAAGATGATAAGAAATTCTATCTAATATCAAAACTAACACTGTATTTTTTTGGAGGATGAAGCCCACATAGGTCTGAGAGTTTTGCGTGGGTAATGAATTGGATGATGGAGATTGATGAGTTGAACCTACAGTTCTAGGTGGGTTCCGAACCACCAGGAAGTGATTGATAAGAAATTCTATCTAATATCAAAACTAACACTGTATTTCAATTAAATATGTGATTTACACTCACTTTTACTGAAATACAGTGTCAGTTTTTATATGAGATTGTTCAATTATTTCGTCATGGAAAACATCACAGAGTAATTCTGTTATATTTTAGAAGTTTATGGGAAATTTGGCGCCGACTTCAAAAGATTACTTGTATGAAATTTAAAATTTTCTCAGTTTAAAGTAAATACTTTATTTTAAACTTTTTAGTACGTGAGTATTTTATCATTTCACTGAAGTCGGTTTCTTTTTTTGTTTTAAAATATGTTTTATTTTAAGCTTTTTAGTTGAATTTTCAAACTTTGAAAACATGAGAAATTTCTTAAAGCCTACATTATGAAATATTTATCAAATTAGCAAGCCAATAATTAATTTATAACATCGAAAGTTAAGTAACTAAAAATCCACTTATAAGAAAAGATAAACTAAGGAAAATTCTACAACGTTTTATTTAATGTGGAATATTGTATTTAGGAGAATTATAATAGCGAAAGGCTTCTTAAAAGTGAAATGGCTTTTGATTCATTTTGATGTGGTACCTTTCAGAATATACCTACACTGAAATAGTAGGCCTATATTACGTTACAAGTGTGAAAAATATTGTGCTTACTGAAAATATGATAAGTAAACGCAGGAGATGAAGTTGAGTGCGGTATTATCATACGAGTATGGTAAACATCTTCCCGGACGAGTTATGTACGATATTTTTTGTGTTATGATTGCAACTAAATAACCTTATTCCTATGACTCAATAACATCAACTAAATTATTTACAATTTTCATATGAACATATGGACAGAAATATTATATTCTTCTTATTCTCGATTCAAATTAAGTTCATGTGATTGGTCAAAACGGGACATTAAAGACTTCTTTCACACTGAACCAGCTTTGGGTAACCGATGTCGTTTACCCGGCATAATTGCATTGCATCATATGATTTCGAAAACCGTCTAGATGTAAAGCGCTCCATATGATACAATGATCAGCCTGGTAAACGACACCGGTTATCCGATTGGCGGTTATGTGTGGAACTATCCTATTCAAACTTGATTGAAATGAAGACATCGAAGAATGCTCCTTTTTGTTTAATATTGGGCTAAGTATTGGGCCGATCCTTGCGAAACTTGTATGGGACCACCGCTGAGCGATGCTCTTTCGTTTAAAAAAAATTCATCGAAATCGGTTCAATATTGTTCAAATGATTGATGTACAAACATAAAAAAAAAACAAAAAAAAAACAGGTGAAATATAGTAACCTTGTTGTTTTTGGAAGTCGGTTAAAAATACAGTGATTTGATTGCTAAATTAAAAAAAAAAAAAAATGATTCCCCACTATAAAACTACGTGTCGGGGTGATCATCAAAACCATAAAAGTTAGAAGGTAAAATGGTAAAACTACTAAACTTGTAATGAAAAAATAAATGTCAATCCTGCAGTTTTATTTCAATTCAAGGACCATGGTTCCATGACGGTCAAGCTGAGGATGTAACAGGCTATTTTATGAAACAATGTCCTTGTATTAAAATAAACCTGTGCAGAATTGACAAAAGGCCTACTTGTTTTTCCATTTCAATTACGGAACGATTCAACACCTCAATAATGACTCAAAATAGGTAGATACTAAAATATTTTAAAAACACATGTTTTACTTCAACATAAAATGTGATTTAATTGACTTAACTTCTACATTTTTGGCTCTAAAACTTCGAACAAAATTCAAAATTATATTCACTTTCTTTGGACTATTGGACAGTTCTAGTGCTTCGTTTTAAAGTGAACATCTAAATTATTAATGTTTTGAAAAGAATCAGGTATTGTACTTCAAAGCGAAATTTCCAGTTGAACTTGGTCATAACCTGAAATTTGGATTTTTTAATTGAAAATTTGTAAAGAAAGCAGTAGCGGGCTGTGCCTGTTGTATCTTTACTTAATTGTGTTTTGAAATAAATAGATAGATAAATAAATAACTCAACTTTACCAATTAATCTTCAACAGTATAGGTTCTATTTTCAAATTTTTAAAAAGAAACTACTCTCAACAAATCGAGAAATTATAGCGTGTCCCCTTTTCAAATACCAAAAACTATTCAACAGATAGGCCTACTAAAATATTTCAACAAAACACATTTTTCTCATATCATTCAGCTCAACCTTGCCAAGCAGAATTAATGCGAAACACTAGGAAAGAACTCTATTTCCAAGTCTGAATAAAGAAAACAACGTTTCTACAAAGAAAGAAATTAACGAGTGTGAAGAGGATCCATACAGTCCATTAAATGCTATTAGATCATATAGTCCATTAAACATGTACAAGTTTAGTCGGGTGATTTGAAAAAATGTGTACAATATTTCATTGCCTGTTGAATATAAAGATATTAATTTCGAATTCCTTTAGGTGCTATTAGTTTATACTGAAGACTTCCGCAATGGCGGATATTGACAACAGTATTCAACAGCTGATGGAAATCGATGAATGCTACTGTACAAAAATATCAGTCACAACCGGGAATCGAACCACGGACCTCCCAATTGCCGGTCGGGAGGTCCGTGGTTCGATTCCCGGTGGTGACTGATATTTTTGTACAGTAGCATTCATCGATTTCCATCAGCTGTTGAATACTGTTGTCAATATCCGCTATTGCGGAAGTCTTCAGTATAAACTAATAGCACCTAAAGGAATTCAAAATTAATAAATTCTGTTTAAGTAAATTTGTCAGTTTGTTCAATTGTCAGTAACTTCGAACTTTCTTGTAATATAAAGATCTTCTCTTAGTTCATAAATTGCGTGTAATGAATTTTATTTATACGTAGCATCGATGATACGGTTTGAGCTTCACATGTTATTTCCTTATTTTTATATTTAGAAAACAATCGACTATATAACGTAGTTTTGAATCGTTCGAGATATTTGAATAAATTCGATAAACATCTTTCGGGCCCAACGAATGAATAATTTATATTCTTCAAGATATGCAAGCGTTCTTCCTATAAATATCTCAGCTTATAGGACAGCATTTTGAGAAGCAGTAAAAAAGCATGAATATCGTAATCTTTTATAACTTACATCAACAAAATATAGAATTGGTACATGGAAATATTGTGTAGGAATATGTTTAAACATTAGTTCATAAATAATATTTACATTTTTTGCTTGACTCTTGTCACATTATTTTAAAAATTTACAAAAAAGAAGTTTCAAAATAAAATCTTCCGTTAAAACCATCTTGTCCCTTAGCACTGTTTTTACCACTATTAAAGTTTACAATCATTCCTTGTTTAAATTATTCTATGAATGCTACTACAGAATAAAATTACAATTTTTTTGTCAAACACTAGGCTCATGCATTCTACAACCACAATAAAAATTCAAATGTGACAAAAATCCTAAACTTTCTGAGCGTTTTCAATTTTTTTCCAGCGCAGCATGTGAATTACATACACAATAACATAATACGCATTGCAGTAAAAGTGAATGTATGCATGTTAATGGCTTCAAAGCCCCGATATATAAGAGCATAGCAGCTAGTTCCTGGTATCATATTTAGTCTATCCAATTCACAGTAGGGGAATTACCACTTAAGTGAATATAAAGCAATTTTAGATACTGAAATGTAATTTTACTACGATATAATTAAATCAACTATGAAAAACCACATAAACGAGCAAAAGATGAAGCTCTTCTTTAGATGCTGAGGTGCATTGTGAGTAAAATCTATCACTTTACAAAAATACAGTGCCTGTTTTTGTAAAAGATTGTTTAAAAATGATTTTGTCATGGAAAACACTATACAAATCACGCTAATTGCATCAAGATCAAACACACATTACTTACTTGTACTTCTCTCCAAGCATAACGTCAAGCGTCTGTAGCTCAGAAAACAGTTGACATTTGTCAGTCCATACATGCAGCTCTTGAATGAGCTCAGGAACAATCAAAAATGTTCTCCAGCCCTGTGTTTTCTTTGATTTTAAAATGTCACCGAAAATATGGTCTCCCACGTACAGTACGTCCTTTCCCTTGGCACCAATCAATTTGGTAAACACGTCACAGGAGCCTATAATAAATCGAAAATTAAATATTATTAATCCTTAGCTGGTTCAGAAAATATTTAAAAAAAATACAGCAGTTTTAAAAATGCACAACTTTCATTAAGCTACAGCGACATTTTTGAGGATTCGTCAAAATATGTTTTCTTATTTACAGCATGTGAATCAATTTCAATTTTTTCAAGTTTTTCATTAATTAAAAACTGCAGATAAGAATATTGAAAAATACAAAATTTTTATCAATATACAGCAGAATTAAAGAAGGAATCCTAAAAATATTTCTATGTATTTACAGCATATGAATCAATTATATACATAAATTAGAAACAGCCATTTGGTCAACAATACAATGCAGTATTATGGCACGGTCAATTAAAGGAAATGAAACTATTTCCTTATTCATGAATTTGTACAATGAATTCATTTCTAGACAGCCTAGTGCACAAAGTGTAGCTTTCATGGATGATTCTCAATAGACACTGAATAATTATAATTTTGTAAGTTTACGAACGGCGAATTGGACTCTAGGTTATCTAACACCATGCTTTTCATCAGCACTCTTCTGATTTAAAAAAAATCTTCTGTCGAATTGAACATGACAAAAAATTATAATGAAAGCCATCAGAATACACACAAAACAAATAAAATAAAACCATTCACAACTCTTTGTGACTAATTTAACAAATTGTTATGAGGAAAAGAATCTATTTATGTATTTTTTAAATTACTTGGAAGATGGTAACAACATGGAGGAATTTTATTGGATTAGATTAAATTATAATGATTAACGAAAGGTTTCAATGAATTTTCTCTCTAAAGAAGGTTGCAGAAATAATAACAGTTTTTCAAGTCAGTAAATTATATTACTAGTTTCCAGAATATCCTGGAATACTTTCAAACAGTATAAAAGGAATAGTCCTTGTAAACAGTAATTCAGTTGTTATTTGCTCTTCACAACGTTCAAATCCAGTGACAGTTTATGTGGTAAATTTTTTGACAGTAGACTTCCTTCTTCATGGCAGAATACTCAGTGCTATTATTGTGATTATCAAATACCAAAACAGAAACTGTGCTTTGTAAGTGTTGCATTTATTTATTGAGTGTTTAACTGTTTTTAGACATTTCCTTTTACATAATTGAAAAGTTTATTGGATAGTTGTTTATTAAATTATCGATCGGCCTAATGACAGTTAGTAATTAGTTTTTTTAAAGTACAGAAAATCTATTATTTATTGAACATTATTGATCTGTTTTCTTATTAGTTTTTCTTGTGTGATATAACTGATCAGTGCATGTTGTAATTTGTGTAAATAAAGTGCGATTGTTAATTTCAAGTGTTGCCAGCATTATTAATTTCTTGTTTAGGAAATCATGAATTGAGTACATACCTCCAGAATAGACTGTGTGTTTCAATAGAGGGCCGGTGTGTGTGCCAACCCTCAGTGCACCTGTTTTTGAGTCAATCTGCCTCAAAATTGTGCCTTCGCCAAAAAACAGCGGCTTCCTAGCATCAACAACAATCATGTCGAAATAGGTTTTCCACTCTCGATGAGGCTCATCAGGCTGAAATTTAAATAATAAAAAAATTAAAAACAATTCCACTAAAATGCATAACTCTTCTTGAAGAAACAAATTATATTTGTTGCTAGTTGCCACAATGGCGCAAAGAAAGCCACAGTGAGAGACCAATATGCTTAGAATACGAATAGTGATTTTTTACTAACGAAATAATATTAATATTATAATAATATTTAAGGTGTTAGAAGGAAATAAAAAACAATATTCAACACAATTCAGTATAATTTATGTAACATTTTCGGTTCAAATTTTACCATTTTGGAACAAATACCATACACGTATGCAATTAGCAACATTATGATATCCATTAAAAACTAACTGTTCACAAACAATAAGCTTCGGTTGACGTGTGAGGATCTTTGAATCTTTGGATCTTTGAATCCGTCCCTTCATAACTGTTCACAACAAAGACTTGAAAACTTTAAGACTTGAAATTGACTTTTAACAGTAAGCAAGGAAGCCCCTTTTGACATCAGTAATAAGTAATGTATTTAGTATGTATATTTGTATTGCGCTTGTGTGGATGAACCAGCAGCTATGAATTGACGTTATATGCTCTATTATTCACTTGAATGGTGGTTCGGAGGCCACCTTGAACTGTTGGTTCACCATTCGCATAATTTGCTTTAAAGGGCGAACTGAAATTTCCTGTAAGGTTCCCACCCCAATGAAATGCATAAGCTTACTTCTTTATTAGCATCTAGTTTGTCAAAGTAATTAAACATTCAGTGTCTAGATTTAATAAACTCCAATAATTGAAATTAAAAACAAATTGTCCAAGTTTCTAAATCTAAACAATCACTCAGTGGTGGAGTTTCATCAATATATAATAATGGAAAATATAAAAATTAAATCAGACAATAATACTATTGGCTTGAAAGTAATTTGCTATCAGTCATTAGCTCATTACAAATTTATGTGTATTGAGATTCATTGGGAAGCCATTTCAAATTATTTTATGAACCTAACATTTCCACGAAATAAGAATCAAAGTATAAATCACAGTGTACGCTGAACTGCAAGTATGAAATAATGTAAAACCTACAAAGTAATGGATTATTCTCCATTTCACTTTTCAAATGCATTTTGCAACATTCAATACAGACTTGATAATCAAAATAGGGTACTTACACTTGCTCCATGTGGGAAATCGAACAGGTACGTCATAATTTTGTCCGTGAACATGTAACCGCTATTTGTGAGAAGAAACACTTTGGCACCACTCTCTCTTATCCTCGCTAAGAATGTTGGCAATCTTTCGTCTTTCTTCACGTATTGATCGAGGTTCTTGATAGTTTGATCTTTCAAGTCTCCCTGAAAATATTTTTAAAGATTATTAAAAAAATACTCACAAACGAATGGAACCACAATAGCTGGATAATAATAATAATAATATATTATTTTAAAAATAATATATTAATGGCAATATGATACTAAATGACCGACATCTAGACAAGTGGCAGCCATCAAAGACATCTTTGTGAACAAAATCTAGATAAAGAGATAGACATCTAGATGATAAACTTTTGGATTTAAATGATCATCTACTTGTACTGAATCTACACTTCCCTACTTGATAACAATATTCTTCAGTGACAATTATTGTAGAACCACTTCTCCAGTCACATTGAAACATTTTCTTGTTGATTACTAGATTACTGACAAGGCTGACAATTACAAAACTAAAATAATTTGAAATAAAATACTCAAATTTCTAGTAAATACTGTCGAACTCTGTGAATAAAGCACGATTATATTTATGTATCTACTGCGAAAATGATGTAATTGAATCCGGCATGATATTTCAGTAGAAATATCTTACATTAAGAGTATCATATAAATATCATACGTAACAGTTGAACATTATCAATCTTCTCTATTATTAAACTATTATGACAATTTGCAAAGCAGAATGTGACATCAATGATTGTCCCACAGTATGCCTACAGCTATGCAAATTAATTTAATGTTGCTATTTTTATGGATCATGTTGAAAAAATACTCGTGAATCTACTTTCTATGTAATAGTGAATCTACTAGTTTGAAATCAGCTGAATGATAACTTTATTAATATTCTTGTAATTAAATCTATATAATTATATATAATCGAAATACCACTGACTGACTCATTCATCACAGTTTCTCAGGAACCACTCGACCAAAAACGATAAAATTTGGTACACGTATTCAGTAGGGGGACTAGACGCGTGCTAAGAAAGGGTTTCAAAATTTACCCCAAAATTGAAGATTTTTGAAAATTTAGGTGACAACAATTTCTAGAGAACCATAAGGTCAAATCAGATAAAATTTGGTATTCATGTTAAGTATCGGCCTTAGATGTACCTTGGAAAAAAGTTTCAAAATTAGCCCCAAAATCGACGATTTTTGAAAAGTTTGGTGATAAACAGCCAAATATTTTGAAATTTGCACTTAACAGATGTCATCAACCTGGCATAATAACATTTCATCATACCCAGTCATATGTTTCCCACATATTGCAAGGCTCCGACTGTATGGTAGCCTACATGCAAAGTGCAAAGTCTTTTGCTGTTCAAAGACAGTGTAAATAACGCTGCTAAGGGGTCTGCCATATGATTAAAAACGGTTGACTTCTATCAGCTGTTCCTTTAAGCTGTTTGGCTGGCAAGTTCAGTAGGTTAGGTCTATTAATGAGTAATAATTTGTTTCAAACAAAGCAAACTTATCCCGAGCTACCAAAATAATTTCAATAGCTAAAAGCCAACGTTTATGAAAAGTATATGTTTGATTAAGACCCTAGATGCATACTAAGTAATGGTAACAAAATTCTCCCCAAAATCACCTATTTCTGTGATGAATGAGTGAGTGAGTCAGTCAGTGGTATTTCGATTATATAGATATAGATTAGTTGGACCCCCCGGGGGTCCAGGGGGCGGAGCCCCCTGGCTAGACGGTTAAGGCGAGCGAAGCGAGTCTGCCGGCTAGTGATACATATGGAACAAATTTATGTAAGAGTGATGAGCTTTCAATTTCAATTTTTTTAAAGTTCCAGTAGCGGTAGCAGTGAATATTTTTTTTGAGGATGAAGCCCACTTAGGTCTGAGACCTGTGCGTGGGTAATGAGTTGGATGATGGTGATTGATGAGTTGGACCTACAGTTTTAGGTAGGTTCCGAAGCACCGGGAAGTGATTTTACAACAGAGAACCTGCTTTTGAGGATACCAATGCACAAATATAATGTGTGATGTTTTCCATGACGAAATACTTGATGAACAATCTAATTTTAAAACTGACACTGTATTTCACTTATACAGATACAGATTATTGAGCTTACATGTGAATGGACCCAGTCAACAGCACTCCTCACATCTTGGAAAATTGATTTGAAAGGCATGAACAGCTCTCCACTCCTAACACCAGTCTTGTCTCTGAAAAAAAATATTTCAAAGTCAGATTATATTGAGCCATTGCATTGATAAAATTTGCAGTTTTAAAATGCTGTGCGCTTTTGTCACACATGTTTCAGGAGTGAAATAGAATAGAATGTGTTATTCCTTTCAATAACACTATGATTCATTAATAATTGCATTAAAATAATAATAAACATAAAAATAATTGTATTTGAATAATATCTTAAGGAAACATGATTTGTCGCTTCTGTTAAAAGATAATGAAAATAAATTAATTAAATTTTCAGTAACAGTTACACTGTTCACGCTGATTCTGGCTTCCATATGAGTGTTTGAATGGAACAGACTGTTCTAACAGCACAATTATTCACATGATCTATGTCAATAAACAATGAAAACAGTCATTATTTGGAAAATTTAGGTCAGCAATTTAAATGATAATCTACCATACAACATAAATGCAATATACAGTACAATGAGAGAGACATTATTTTTTGTGGGAGAACAATAAAGTTTGAGAGATAAAACAGGGCGCAACAGCAGAATTTTCTTTTTTGAAAACTTTATGAAAACCACTCTATGAATTAGAAAATTTTTATTCTGTTTTTATAATGTAAGCACATATCCAAATTTTTTTACTCAGTTTTGGAGATTAAATCAGACAATTAATGTCCTCCAATATTTTACACTATGTACACCAATTTCTGACAATTTTGGCAATTTCTTCCTAGATGTTGACTTTATCTTGTGGGGTCCACTCAAGGTCGGGAGAACATAACAAACATAGAAAAATACCAAATGGGGCCAAATCGGGAAAGTAAATTGGGCCGGCCACTCCAAATCGCCCCTAATTATTAGGTGCTCTGGGAAGTGTTCCTACAAAGCAGTGTAATCAGTGTATGGAGCATGAGGTACGTCACCTGCCTGATTTGATCCTCAAAACTCAGTAGAACAAAACTTTAGATATATGTCTACATTATAAAAACCAAATAAACATTTTTTGATAAATACAATGGGTTTTATCAAGTTATGAAAGATAAAATTATGCTTCCACACCCTATAATCGAAATTGTCAATATCCGATAAAAACACACATATTTGAGGTAATACAATTCATAACATAATAAAATTTGATACGAAATAATAATATGAAATTTGATGTATAACATGAAGTAACAGAAGATCCCTCACCTTGTATACTGTGGTGAATGTGTAAAAAAGTCGACTAGGCACGCAAAAAGGTAGGTTTCTGGTAGATTGAATAATGTATTCAATACATACACTCTGGACTCATCCAATGTGATGAATTTATTTGGATATAGTTCATATATTGTGGAGCTGGAAAAATAAAAAAATATAATTAAAGATCTTATGTGAAATTGGAAGACAATTCTTCCTTAGGACTAAGGAAGACAATCCTTTCGATTAATTATTCAATCAACAGAATATACATCATACATGCAGACTCAGACTACATAACATTGAGCTCAAATACTAATCTGAATATACAATGCATTCCTATTGTCTAATATGACAAACCCAGGTAATCCTGTGAGGGCATTTTCTAAATTCATATCATATTTGATCTTATTACATAATATGTAACAATGCTTCCTTCCCCGCGCTCTGGTAGCAATGCCTATCCAAGAAATATTTATTTCGAATTTAAGAGATAGGAATCTATATTTCGTCAAAGTAACTCATTCAAACAAGAATAATGAAATTTACCACTTCTGTGCTGTACTATGTACACATACAATTTGAAATGAATCGATTATGAGGCCTGTTAATCAAATAATCAAAAATTAAATTTTTAAATTGTATAATAAAAATGGATGTAAACGTGATCCCTACTAGAGTTTGCGATGATTCACCACTAATGAACGATCACAGTGAATGTGAAAAAGTATCTGTTGGGCAAGGCCCACTTTGTAATGTTCAGGAATCGACAAAAAGGTAAACAAAATTATAAACAATAGGTATTACAATTATAAACAATAGGTAAACAATTATAAACAAGAATAGTACTTACTGTTTCAGGAACTCGAATCCATGAACACAAACTAAAATATTTCCATAAGCGTCGACTTTCAGTAGATTACCATAAAGCGAATCAAACCACAGGCCACTGAAAAATAAAATTATAAAATTATTTAGTAATAAAAGTGATGACAAATATAGTATTAAAATAATATGTATACGTAAATTTTCTCAAGATTATCAGATCAGTAGATACTTTGCAAGGTTAGTAGACAACTACTACTTTGTAGAACTATTCAGTTTTAAATGAGTAGATTACAAACTACTTTATAAATTAAATAAATACATAATAACTCATAATCAGCTCCTTGTATTTTTTTAATTTGAATTCTAAAAATGAAACTTACATACTTTAGGACTGACTTATTATGAATTCTTGTAGTGTGACAATTAGTTTACTTAAATTAATTATTTGGTGAAGGTTATTATTGTTAACTCATGCAATTTTCGCATACTTTGGTTTACTCCAAATCCTTTGAAATGTTAACGATGATTAAATACAATTTAAATCAAGCTAATGTTTTTTCGTTACACCCACTTTGGGGTACGTTGAACCAACTATGAAATGAAATGAAATAAATTTTATTCATCCACAACAATTTACAATAAACAGAAAAACATTCTCTTATCACAATGAAAAAGATCTATATACCTTATAGATAACACATAAAACTCTGCTATATAAAAAAATGATCTTGACAGTGTCTTTATGAATTCTCCTCTTTTCATATTCTCCAATACTCCTTCATTGTTATTATTCTTTTAAATATTTTTTTGAATTAAAACTCCTAAGTTTCTACTTTCTCTAAGTGGAAGAGCATTACCAAAGTAGAGAAGCACTTGATATAATTAGATTGGAATGCTTTACAAATCAATACCAACACATATTAATAAATCCAAATATTAGTTAATGAAGTTTTAAATAATTTCAACATTGTCTGGAGCTATTAATATGAGAGTTGATAGATAACTTACCATTTTCAAAATGTGTTCAGTAATTTATTTGAATTATTCCAAATGATTTGTTACATGAAAAAGAAAAAGTCTTTCACTCACCGAACTGGGAATGAAGGATCGTATTCGAATTGTAATATCTCCTGAGGATATCCAAATTCCACTAGCCTCTGCTTAACAAGGTTGAATCCTAATGTTTCATACTGTGGTGATTTGTATTCTGAAATGAAAATCAATAAAATTTGAAAAAAATTAGGTAAACATATTTACTGATACATTGGGGACATGACAACTTCAGACTCACTGAAAGTGGAGAGGTTTTGGGGATGGAGTATAAATTTTGAACAGCTCATTGCATAATTTGTGTACACATGAGTTTAAAAATAATATAAATTTCAAATTGAAAGACCGAATTCTCTATTACATGAATAATTATTAAAGTATTTTAAATTCGATCCAGTGAGCTGTCTGTGGAATAATTATATAGTTTTCATGGAACAAAGAATAATTTAATTCTCTGAGAAGCATAAAACCAACTTATACTCTCTTCTTTCGTGAAGTTTGATGAATATCAGCTCAGACATGCTGTTTCACAGTATGTTATATTGCTGGCTACTTACAAATGTCAATGTAGCACCAATTTTAACACGAGAATTATGCAGGAGAGCTTAGCCCAAACAATTAGAAAATTAGCCAACTAGAATCACAAAAACCTATAAAACCCTATTTGGTTTGAATTCTATCATATTCATTCAATTCATTAGATAAGCAACGCTCTCCTCGGCCCTCTCTGTAAGGGTGACCGATTGGATTGGCCAGAAAAATACTCTGTTCTCTACTGTAAAATCACTTTCCGGTGGTTCAGAACCCACCTAAAATTTTAGTTCCATCATGTTTCCAATAACAGGCGAGGTGGAACTACCCATAAGGGTCTCCTCACCAATAAACGCCATACGCATTTACTTTTTTCAATTTATTGTACGGTAATTCTTTTTGAGTTACTAGCTACTTAAGTTTTATCTAATGTCAATCAGTCGATGAGTAGTTAATGAGTGTTTAACTACTTGAGTATTTTAGTAGATCTTGATAGTTTGAGAGATATTTTCCATAGAAAATGGAATTCCTTTTAAAAAAAAATCAAACTTATTTAAATAAGTAGGCTATCAAATATTTACATTCTATCATCAAATTTCCAAAAATGCATTTATGAACCCATGGATTGCAAAACACAATTAAATCTTTAAATAAATGAGCATTATAATATTTAGCAGCTTAAAATGAACTTTGTATTTTCTTCTCTGTGCAGATGTATTGTAGCACAAAACGTTTCAATGTTACTATTGAAGTGAGGAAATATTTGTGAATTTCAAATCAAGTTTATTTCAAGTTGGTTTTGAAGGAACTGACAATATTTATCAATTCAATATGAAAGATTAAAAATTAATAAATCCAGTTTATTTCTTTTTTTGCATTTTGAAATTTGTAAATTTACCTGCCAACGTATAATCCATATCAAAGCCATAGAACTTGATATTTTCCAGGTGCAAACTGCGATTGACGAAGATTCTGTAACAGAAAATATAAAACTTTGTTAGTTTTCTCAACATTTTTGGCATATAAGACTATTAATCTTCGATATAATGGCAATTATCAGATCAAAAGTATATTAATAATGCATAGTTTTCACGAATTTTACGAACTTCTTATTAATACAAATTAATTTTCAAACCACTGTTAATAACTCAACAAACATCGCATTATTTTATCAGCCTAAACCAAAACTTTAATACCAAACAGTATAATCAGTCGATAATTACATACTACAAAGTTCATCTTGGTCCGTGGTCCATTTATACGTATTAAATTGTATCGCAGAGGCGGATAATATACTTATTTTTTGTTGCCATCATTTATGAAATTGCCTTCCAAAAAGCATGATTGCATACTGTAATTTACAAACTTAATAATTTTGAAAGCTACAAGGTCTAATTTGAACGTGGTGTATAATTATCGGACCCAGATTGAGCGTTATTAGGTCATTTAATAAACCATTCAAGCTATTTACATCTAATTTATTGGTATTTCTAAATTGTGACTCACATCTGTGCAACATCAGCTTACAAAATAGTAGCGGATACTACTCTAAAATAAAAAATAAAGAACTAATATGAATAAAACTAATAAAGAGCTCGAAACAATGTTCACATTTGGAAATTGATTAGCACACATAAATGTAATGCATATGTAAAGGGCATTGTTGTTGCTTATAAACACAACACATGAAAATATTACAGAGAAAAATTGATTAGATTCAACAAAATACGTATAAAATCCATCTAATAACATACAACACCCAAACAATAGAAAATTACTAGAAATGTACATGAGAGAAGAATGCAGAATCCAGTTTCAATAATTACAAAATATGAAAGCCATCTGTTTTGGAATGTAATAAGATTTGACATTTCCTTGGATAAATCATAGAATATTGATTTCTCTCAAGCCTCAAAACCAGATATCCTCCAAAATTTAATATCACATCACTAATATCTACCATTTAAAAACGTGGCCCACCAAATTAAATTAACAATTATCAATGTTAAACTTTTTTCAGATGCGACCTGAGCCATCCAGGTCACACATTATTATTATTATATATTTTTTTCGTTTCACCCACTTTGGGGTACGTTGTATCAACCTTTCAGAAGTGGTTTTTCTGATCTTCCCTGTACCTGTTCTTTTTTTTGAGGATGAAGCCCACATAGGTCTGAGACCTGTGCGTGGGTAATGAGTTGGATGATGGTGATTGATGAGTTGAACCTACAGTTTTAGGTAGGTTCCGAACCACCGGGAAGTGATTTTCAACAGAGAACAGTGTCTTTTTTGCTGGCCAATCTAATCGGTCACCGTTACAAACAGGACCTACGAAAACGCAGCTTATCTATCTGATTGAACAGATACCTGCTACGGCTCGCGGCTATCACTTCCCTTCTACGCTTGGGCTTTTCCTGGAACCTTTGATTTTGGGTTTTCAAAATATTCCTGAGGCTGTTACCGTTTTTTATTATTTCATCTGTTATATTCAGTTCATTTAAATCGTCCTGAACTTTTTTAAACCAATTATTATTATTAATATTATTATTATTGTTGTTATCATTATTAATAGTATAATTATTATTATTATTATTATATTATATATGTTGGAATTAGTTTTATTGAAGTTGAAAACAAACCGTGGACAATGTTCGAACCCTCATAAATGAATAGTAGTTTATGCAACGATTTTATTTTGACCCTTATTAAGGCACGAGTTAGATGTCGCTCGTGTTATAAATATCTAACGAGTGCCTTAATGGCCAAATAAAATCGATGCATACACTATTTTATCTACGACCACTAGTATACATTTAATTAAAACAATTTCATTTTACCTGTGACTGTCAGAGATATCTAACCTCTTATCTCATATATGAGAAGTTATAGTAGATTGTTAGGTTAAAGCAGCTGGTGTAGCAGTTTGATGAAATCAGCTGATAGTTTCACAATATTGAATTAAGATATTGATTCCATCAAAAATGCTTCTGATTGGTCCAGAACCCGTGGTATAATGTAGAACCTGTACTATAATGAGCTCTTTAAGCAACGGGTCTCAAAAAGCATTTCGAAAAGACAGCTGTTTTGGCATCAATAATTGTGAAACTGTAATGTATACATTATGACATGGTCGTAGATAAATGGATAGTACAGTATTGTCAACATTTTCCATAACATTACATGGAGATCATCACTTAATAAATGAAAGAGTCTAAATACCAATATTCAATCAACTGTACATGATTAGAATAAATTTGAGGATGATTTTTTAATCAAATACTTTTGTGGGTCACTTAACATTCTTTTATGTTTATGTAATAGAATAGGAGCCCCCCTTCACCCGTGACCAAATTCAAATTTTGGAGGAACTAGTTGAGGTAGCCTAACCGATAGTATGGGGTCCCAGGAACCTGAAAATGTTCTAAATCATTTTTTATTGATTTAAGACCCTCACTGTGATTTCATAATACAGTGTTTTAATACATATAATTTAATTCGCCCAGAGGACCTAATGACGTACTCAGATTTGGGCGGGTGAGGGGGGGGGGGGCGGAAAACCCCAAAGTAGTTTATGTCTCAACGGATTCGTTCTTCTTCTTCTACACAAACTTTTTCTATTATGATGCAACTTGGGTAGAAATAATTTGTGTACAGCTCAATTTTTTCTAAATCTTTATTATCTGAAATGAGCGAAAACCAAAGTTACAGCACACTGCAACATGTTGAATCTTATCATACACACAAGGTTAAAGTGAAGGCGTTTATTCACCCGACAGTGAATACCATACCCTTGACCTCATAAATCTTAAATAAAACACTAGACATAAATTTAAATTACCCTGCCAAAAAATTATGTAACGCCTCGTGCAAAACATGCATCGAATAGTTGAAATTCTTTAGGAATTGTTTGAAACTTGGAATGCTAAATAATTGATAAATGTAACAAAGATCCAACAATAAAGATGAATAATTCTTAAGATTGTCAACATACTACTAAATAAATTTTCCAACGGAGAATCTTTTTAAAAGTCCATAAAGTAAGCATAAATCTGGGAGCAACACAACTAGTTCAAATTCGCAATGCAACTGATAAAAATATTAAAGTATTCAGTATTTTGGTAGCAACTAATTTGTCTACTGTTTATAAAATACTGGTTTTTAGTCTTTTCAATCACAATTCTGTGAGGTAACACAAAATGTACTAAGTTTTTTCAGTCAGGCAACCTACCTAACCCAATCCTATAAACCACCATATTTTCCTACTTTCACCCTGTATAATTTATTGTATAACTTCTATATATTACGTCTTGGGGAGTCCAGTTAAGGAGTAGAAGATCAAAGATTATACAATCTTATACACTAGTTACCATAATTACTATATCAATTAATTGAGGTGAGGCTTAATTTTGATGTGAAAGGAACTTCTTGTACATTATAAAAAGTTGTATCAACTAAATATTTTTTCATTTGTTTTAAAAACATTTCTTTAAAAACTGCGGTAGCTTGTAAAGTTTGTTAACAATATAACGAGGTTTTTGTTTGAATAAGCTACTATTGTTACTCACCAAGGGATAATCTCCTCGGCTTCTTGTATTATAATCGTGTACGTCAAGATTTTGGTTAATATTACTCTTTTTTACAAATAAAGTAACTTGACAGGGTACAGTTAAGAGACCAAGTCTCTTGAACAGTTATCTTCAAGCTTGAGTTTGATAACAAAAATAAATAGCCAATTACATCCAGTTCAAAAAGCATTTCTTTAGTGAAACACAATATCTAAAGCTGTGAATATAACAACATTATTTCAGCTACCGTTCTAAGTGATAACTTAGTTTTGTAAAAGTAAAACCACCCCCAAAACTGTAACCGATACCTTTGATTTCACTTTGAGATGAGATAGCTGCTCTCAATTTGACTCTTACTTGCGGTTTTATCAGCATTGGCTACATTCATAGAATTTCAAGATTGCTGAAAAGGAATTACTCTTCAGGAATGAAAAAGTACGACCTGCTTGAACATTTTAATAATTTATAGATCTTTATTTTCTACTGAAGGTGACCTACACAAGTTTATAGCTTGGGCAGATTGACTTGTGAAACCGATAACTAGAACTCATTGGTTATTCAAGTCCATAGCAATCAAAGGAAGCTTGTTTACAAGCATATAATGCTGGTGAAATAATATGAATAATAATTGAAATGCGGTTTGCATTTGATTTAAATTTCTGCAAGATATCATTTCACAGTGTTATGAAATTTTATTTCCTAATTTGAATTTTATGACAATTCCTGCATTTTTAACGTATCTGTATCTGTTGACACACACAAACTGATAAATCTCAAAATTTGGTATCTGAACTATGACCTCTCTATTTTTGTACAGATTTATTAAATAAAATTAATCATGCAAATAATTTAAATTCTAGTCAAGAGCCATGTTGCTGCACGAGAGCCTGGCACAAAGTGTGGAAATGCATTTTCACCTCTACAAAAAAAAATCTCAACGACTAATAGTCCATTAGCATATCATAGCATCTAATGTTTTTAAAGCAACTTGATCCTTTTATCTGCTTGACACACTTCCAGTCTACACCACTCTTTTATTTTGTTTTGACTAATTGAATAAAAACAAGAATGTTAATGAAATGTCCAGTCTAGACAACTTTTTCAATTATAAGAACTACTTCAACTCTTTTTACAACCGAATAAACCTTCTTCCACACAAGAACTTCTACAAACTGCATAAATTAGACTGGTAGGGGTGGGTTTTTTTAATTATACTGTTACTCTTAATCGAATTATTGGAACATTGATGCTAATATCACGCAATAGTTTTATTTTGGAGATCTATTTTTACCCAATAACCTATATCCATTAACAGAACATTGGAAAATACGGTAAAATGAATCGAATTATTGGAACATTGATGCTAATATCATGAAATAGTATTATTTTGGAGAATTATTTTACCCAATATCCTATATCCATTAACATTGGAAAATACTGTAAAATTTTACTTGTATAGGCCTAAGTTAACCTGTTTGTTAAATTAGACCAGAATTTTTATCTCAATAGACCCAAAAATATATCATAATAATTATTGTCCATCATTTTTTTAATTATACTGTTACTCTTAATCGAATAATTTATTGGAACATTGATACTAATATCGTGCAATAGTATTATTTTGTAGATCTATTTTTAATCAATAACCTATATCCATTTACAGAACATTGGAAAATACCGTACAACTTTATTTGTATAACCCGTTAGTTGAATTAGACCAGAATTTTCACCTCAATAGATCCAAAAATAGATCAGAATTATTATTGTCCTAAATCTATCCATTTGCTTAGCATGAAAAGCTGCTATAATCAATCTAATTGTTAAAATTTATTAGAGATTGGATTTGGAATGCTTCATTTGATGAAGTGTATCTTTCAAAAATAATAATTATATACAGTAGTTCATTGTATTCGAAAGTTCAAATACAGGACAAGCATGTCAATATGAAAAGAGAGCAGCATAGTTCAATGGTTTTATCTAAATTGCTGAGATGGATAAACTAAATTTTCAATCAATGAAAAAATATAATAATTTTATACTAATTAGCTTACATCTGCACATGATAATTTATCAAATTTCCAAGAAGGTCTATGATTTAATCAAAACTTTTCACTAATATAACGTGGAGTATAAACATGCATGAGGGGAAATTGTAGCAACAAATCAATCATTAATTTAGATTGATACTTGGCAGAAACAAAGAAGTCTTCTCTTGGGTCTAACAACTGAGTTAAGATATTGAACAGCGTTAAGATAAGTTTCAGCGAATATCAAATTGACCTATGGCAATCAAGTTCTATTAGGTTGTCTCATTGGATGAACTGATTTAATGAATTACGGATCTTCAATTTCAAAAGTAATGAAGAAGAGACAGAGAAGAAAATATTTTTCTTCAATAATTGGCTGTTTTATTTCAAGGAAAGTAACAAATGCCAAACACTTCACATGAAACCCATTCCTCATTAAAAATAGCTCAACCTTTTGAGCTACCTTTACAAAATTGCATTTACAGAACATTATTAACCGTATTTATTATTACAGCATTTTAAAATGATTTGAAGTTTGTACATGATTGAAAATATAAATTAAATAAAGGTAAAGGGTGTTATAACAAATAAAAAAAAGCCAAGTTAAGCTTGAGATACATAAAGAACACAAACTGTTTTTTTTTTTTTGTAGACGTTGAGAGAAAACGGCAACATGTCCACTATTTATTATTCACAGAAAATGGATCCCATATTCAATTTTCAGAAAAAATAGATTTTTCTAGTGCTAGATTCCAAATAGATTCTAGGGCTAGTGCTACATGAAGCAGAACGTTTGTAGATATAGATTTTAAGATAAAAATCTGAAATTAGAATTGCTTGAATCACAATTGATTCAAGGGGTACAACAGGATTGTTATTTTTCATCTACTCCATAAACTGCATCAACATTCTTGATTCAAAGTTCCTTGGTGCAACTTATTATCAAGTGATGTAAATGTTGTCAATAAGATAATTTTATTAGATTGCATCATATAGTCAGTCACAAATGCTATAAAAGGCAGTAGTACTTTTCATCTGTATATAAAAATTCTTATTAGCACATTACATTAATTTATTATTCACAGAAATTATAATCAAACGTAATCCTCAAGCTTCAAGAACCTAATACAAATATTATATAAAATAGAACAAAACTATTATAAACAGTATTACATAGAATCAATAGAATGAACTACGAATCAAGAAAAAGTGAGAATTGCTTCAATCCCAATATCTATTTTTCATTTTTAAAATAAAAGATAATTTTTTCTAGAGCTGGACTTTTTTTAAGCACTAAAATAGAATTAAAAATAACTCTTCTTCATACAAGATAAAAAGAATGATCATAATATTTTTCTGGGCAGAAGGATCGCCAATTTGTTTTATTTGACGGCTTTTCGCATCTGTATTGAGTTGACTATCGAATTGGCACAAACTGATGTTGGGAATGTCGGTGTTAGATATATTTGCTAAAACCAAATTGATTGAGGAAGTACTTTCAATAGCTACCACATCTAGTGCAAATAATACTTCTGGCAGCCGTCTCGGCAGAAATAAAGTTCCACGATTTGTTTATAAACAAAGAACAGTTGGCTTTTAAACTGGTCGTGAGTTAGAACAACTCTACTCATTCCAAATGCACTCAATGGCCTCGAATTGAATGGTACAAGCAGACAGAAACGGCAACCTGATTGAAACCGAGAAAAATGCAATAAATATTTTACTTTTATTGTAACAACGCTGTAATATCAGATTTTAAAAAAAAATTACTATATTCTTTTTTTTTATACTTGTATAGTTTGTATTCTTTTATACCTTGTACCTTTGCCATTTTCTTGCTCGCTATGCTCTTTCTTTTTTCATAAAACCAATAAGCTCTTCTAGCTCTTCAGATTTCTTAAAATCCTCCTCCTTCATCCAATAATATGGCTTGAAAGCATGTTTACAAAATTTTCATTCTCAGTATTTTCCATTTTCAGTACTTTACTATGGATCTCATAGTTTCATTGTATCAGTAAATTTTAATTTCTACGATTCGTCAATTTACCGAGTGAGCTTATTCGTAAATCCACTAGTTTCATCCCCAGGCATTCTAGTAACACGGTCATACTACACAATTCTCCTTCCTCCTACCAGTGTGATGATACATTTTTCATAAATCTTGTAAAATTCCTTCACTTCCAACCTGTTTTAGTGTTTTCCTCCAACAACCTTAGGATGTTGAAACTAATATTCAATAATTAATAGGTTCAAGAATCAGCATATAGGATATAGGGCTCCTGGTGTAGTGACGTAGCCAAGATTTTGAAATGGGTGGGGGGGGGGGGGGCGATTAACCGGGGGTCCGGGGGTACTTCCCCGGAAATTTTTGAAAAATAGAGGCCCTAGAACAGTCTTTTTTAGCTCTCCTGGCATTGAAAATTAACACCAACGTCAGTGCTTTGCCTTAGTATGTCCAGGCGTCTTTCTAATATGTTTAGTTAATTGAATGAAAAATTAAAAGCTTTTGGTGGATATTTTGTCTTTTATTACTAAGTGGCTATGTGCTTATAGTTAACTGCTGTGAAAAGATGGTAATGTTATAAATTATTAATCTAAGTACTGTAGTGTAGAATTCAGATTGTTGCTAACTTATCAATGCTGTAAGTTTCAATGACGTCTGAGGACGTAATTTTCATAATACTAGAATAAGTTATAGCGTTGCCAGATTATGCACTTCTGCATTTTCATACCACACCATAGATAAGTTAGTAGTTAGTATATATAAATATGAATCTGAATAACCAATTATTGGCCTACTAACTTGTAATTAGAAATAAGAAACAGTATAGTTATATAATTTTACGTTTAATTTAATGGAAAATTATATAAAATTTTGGATCGGAAGGGGGGGGGGGGGGTCCGGACCCCCAGGCTACGTCACTGCCTGGTGTATTCACAGTATGTCAATTTTCATTTTCATAATTTCTCATTGACTTAAAATCACTTTTGTTGTAAATTTAGTACAGTCGTTATCCAGAATATCTCCTCCATTTCAGCTCCTTATTTCTACATCTTTCCGTTCAAATTCATTAGTAACTCAAGCTCAACTTACTAATGGCATCTAATGAAATTCATTAGGAAGTTTTTTCGATGATGTTTCCATTTTTCTTCATCAAATCTATTGAAGATTGTCAATCAATCCAATGTTTTATGAGGAGAATATTACAAATATGGGATACTACATGAGATAAATTGTATATTTTATCATTATTATGGAAGATTACGTCCCCAGAAATTCAAATGATAAAAAAACTATCGGTAAAGTAAAGATATTCTAATACCATCAGTAAATTTCTTTCAATTAATAAATTGTTTAATACTAAAATAATAGATTACGTCCCCAGAAATCCAAATTATAAAAAACTATCGGTACAGTCAAAACATCACCATAGCAACAAAATAACATTTTTCGGCTCAAAAGTTTTTATGAAAATTTCAAGTTATAAACTATTTTTAACTGTTTTTTGTGTTTAGTTTCTCGTGAACTTTTAAATTAATAGTGGTTAAGTGAGAAAATTCATTTTGTTATTTTTGGGGTGACAGTTTTTAGCAAATCTTAAATTTTTAGTCTGTGTTAACCTCAATGTTTTTGGACAATGTAACATTATTCAAAATTTGTGAAGGGAGCAGTTTTGGATTTGAGTCTGTTGCACCTTCACATTCGTTGTATATTTCTCACAATAAATAAATAAAGATATTCACCATCAGTAGCTACCTAGCTACAGTTCATACAGAAATTTTTTTCAATGAATAAATTGTCAATAATAAAAATAGCTTTCAAAATAAATTGAGATAGTATCTGAATATAGGGTGCGACAAACGTGCCGTTACACGATTATAATAGCAGTGGCCTTGATTTAAACAAAAGAGGGTCTCCGAGCATAACGTTCCACGCGTGCATTCATCTGGCAGACATGTGACCGCGTTTTTTACTTTGTTTAATTCATTCACAAAACTCTAGTAGAAAATACAACGTTGCAGCGCCGAAAAAAAATGATAACAAAATGTTTCTTGCACAATCACATCGTCGGTCGTTAACTTGGTCCATGCAACCTTGACGAATACCTACTACTGTACAATCTTTGAAACAAGTGAAACTTACAATTAGCGTAGATTTAATAGGCGTTTCTAAAAGCCGTAAAGTTTTTAGTTAAACACTATGCTATACGTTTATGAGCCGAATAATAAGCTATAAAAATACTATAACCTATATTATTAAAAATAAAAGCTGAAGCTTAAACTGCAGGACTGCAGATTACAATTCAGTAAATGCACAGCAGCGCAGAGCGTTGAGGTTGAGACAGAGCTTCAACCGTGCTAGACGTATCAGTGAAAGTGTTTCAAACGTTTGGTATTTCAATTAAATTTATTTAGGTTCTCCAAACTCTACAAATACACAACTGTTAAAAATACTTGATACTTGTATACATATATCATATTTCAAAACTTAAATAAACATACACAAAATACTTATGATACTTGTATAGATCTATAATATTTCAAAACCTTTTTAACATACACAAAATTCATCTCAAATATGTAAAAACATAATATTTTTATTATTTATATGGCATTCCGTACAAAGAGATTCTGATATTTTTGTATTGGTTGTAAAAAAAAATTAGATAAATCTCAATTCACTGATTTATTTCAAATTTAAATGGCACATAGAATGAAAATGTCATGTACCGCACCATGAACAAATTATTGGTAGAGGGTTTTGTTAAGATACTTATTTGCAGACGATATCAAAAGTTACTTCTATAAAGAAATAATAATTTTGAAAATGTGAACGAAAATTTTCAAACTCAGTTTCTAAATAAATCTATTGGCTAGTAGCAAACCTATCGAGATCGGTCAATTTTTTCAAATATCTATCAACAGTAATTAATATTTCATACAGTTGAAGCTGGATTGCAGGATATTTTATTCATAAAACTCATCACCCATAACGAACTTTCATGATAACATCATACTAAAGAGCACATTGCAGTGCACTACTGAGTAATTTAGTGAAAAAATTGAATAGTTTACTCGACAAAGATTGACATGAAAGAGGGTAGAGATGTTTACATTTAAAATGCAACTTACAATCTATTCTATTTTTCAAGAATTTGTCGTTATAATTGAAAAATTCTAACGCACAACATTTTTATTTTCAGAATGTTTCTGGTATTATAATATATAATAATAATTTATTTTGTTTGCATTTCTGAATTTTTTACATCCAGTGGCCTGTTTCCAACAGCGTATGGATCATCTTACAATTCGAAACAATTAAAATAACATTTTCTACTACAGTTATTGCCAAATAACGTTAAATTAATTACTATTTCCTACAATTCACCAACTTTTACAAAAATATACAGTCAATAATCAAGAATACTCTATAGGAAAATACCATGTGCCTCAAGCCCAGGATTAATTTTTTCTATTATTTTACATGTTCACTAAGAATAATTATTACTTAAAAGTAGGTGAGATTTTTGCAATGTAAGTCTCATTGAGAAAAGTTCTTGAAATTAATGTTTATAGTTGGAAACAACACATTATAGTTTTATTTCAAGAATAATCATTGTTTATGGAGTGGCCGTAGCCGTAGCATTGACAGAATAGCGGGTTAGCGCTGGCTTGTAAACCCAAAGGTCTCTGGTTCGATTTCCTTCTGACCGAAAGATTTTTACTGAGGCCACTCCCGTGTTGCGTCGGTGCAGCCTGCCTAAAAAACAGTCGTTAAGTCACTCAGAAGCTCTGAACTTCGTTCAGAGCGACCTGATAAATCTTACACCAGACCTGAGCCAGCAAGGTCACTCAATATTATTATTATTATTATAGTTATTATTATTCTTGTTGTTGTTGTTTATGATGGGAAAGGAAAACTGCAAGGTAAGTTTAATTACCTTGCACTTGACCAATAAATGTAAACAAACTGAGGAAATTTTCTAATTTTACGATTTGCAGTCTTGGATTGAAATTCAAGATTGTGTTTTATTATTATATTGTTTCTGTAATAGGGCTAGTTTTGTGTTAATTTGAAAACTCTTCATTTACCATTAACAATCAAAAAATAATTTATTTTCATCAAAGACAAGTTGAAATTGACATTAAAATGTCCAACAGCAATTTTTGGAAGCATTTACAACAGAGTTTGTAAACTGTAAACTAATTTGCAAAGAAAAGTGCAAATTTACAAGAAATTTGTCAACTTTACTCCTGTGTGTCAACAAGTCTGGTTAAATGCCAAGGATGCAAAACTTTACAACCTTAATAGCATGTTAGCGAGGAGCTAATGGGAATAGGTAATAATAGTTAATATTGTAGTAGCACAACAATGAAAGTTGTTTACTATTCAAAACTGTAATGACTAGACGGATTTCTGCTGAAGAAAATTAGTTGATAGGCACGTGCAGGTCATTAACGTCTAAAAACAACTCTGTATTTCAAATTTAAAAGATGTACAAAAAAGATGATACAAGAGAGTTGAATTGATATTGTCATTGTTTATTATTATTGCCAATGAGAATTTATGTTATTGATACACAATGCTTCATTAGAAAACATAACCAAAATAGAAGAAAAATTGAACTAACTTGCATTAACATTAAAGAAAAAGAACTGTTAGTTTGAAGTAACTGACAATTTAACAAACTGACAAATATACAGAAACACAATTTATCAGTGTTGTAATCAACATAGTCAAATAAGTTTAGTTTCATTTCAATAAGAATTAATTCACCAGTGGTAGAACAGAAAATTGAAAATAATTATTATTGCACCACGTTTTGCAGTATCATGTTAAAACATGGGGCAAAAGACAGAATTCATTTGGTGGGTTGAACGCATCTAGCGGGCGCCAAATTAACAATGGAAAGGATTCCATTGTCCAAACAACCCCCAAAGCTAACCTAACCTAGCCTAACTGCCAATAACAATGGAATACTTTCCATGGTTATTTTGGCCCCCGCCAGAAGCGTTGAACCCCATTTGGAATAAATAGCTCATCTTTAAATTCTTGATAGTGGCCTCTTCTTCTTAAAAATCTTTAGATTTGGGGGTCCTAAAATATAAATTAAATTTGAAAAAATATTGTTTTGTTTTTATCAATCTGTCAATGACATTGAGTTATTGCATTTATTGAAATTTTAAACACACTGAAATAGGCAATAAGATTTTGAAATATCTAAACGGCTAACTTGGGAAGTTTGATTTTTCAAATCAGCTATGATTGAAATCTTAAAGGCCTATATTGCAACATAATAGGCCGATTTCTATCAAACATTTAATTACACTTTGGTCAAGTAGCACCATCCAGAAACAAGCGAAACTTCAATTTTGACGTTTCAGATACAGTATCATAAGGTTAGAGTGGAGAGATTACTCTTCAATGGTTGATCTGTTATGTCAGGAGATAGTTTTGTTTAATGAACAAATAATATTAGTGAGACATGACAGACAGAGCTAGACTGACACTTCCGCAGCCAGATAGTGAAGTTATTCAACCGTAAAAACAAAACAAAGAAGAACTGACAATCCCTGTGGTCATCCCAATATGATGAAGTTAATAAATGTTTTTTCTCATTTTTAAAAAATAATTGGTCAATCAATTGAACTGGAATAGAATGCAAAACTAACTAGGGCACAGATCCAAGAAAAGTTGAATTTTAAAGAGTTATAATAATAATGATAAAAAAGTAATAAAAGTAATTTTAAAGAGTAATAAAAGGTAATATAAAGAGTAATAAATAAATTCCTCATTCCTACTGATCAAACACAGCAGTCTGTCAATAGGGTTCACTGAAAGTAAGTCAACTCAAGCAATTTGAATTTTTTTTGAGGATGAAGCCCACATATGCCTGAGACCTGTGCGTGGCTAGTGAGTTGGATGATAGTGATTGATGAGCATTTCAATTCAATTCAATTTATTTATAGTCAACAATACATAATAAAACATTCTTATATTCAAACAAAAATTACACCACTTCTTATCATAATAATGAATATCTACATAAAACATCATAAATTAAATAATAAAGTAAGTAAATTCGTATGGCTTTTCGTGGTGGGGAGACCCTTACGTGTAGTTCCACCTCGCCGTTTTTTTTAACGACTGCTTTTTTTTATATGCAACCGGGACCGAAGGCTTAACGTGTCCTCCGAAACACGGGAGTGGCTCGAGAAAAATATCTTGTACTCAACTGGGATCAGACCAGCGATAAGCCAACTCGGCTACGCCGACTCCAATGAAATAATTGTTACATCCCTCTTTAAGCAAAGCTTGTGCTGAGGGATGGCGCATCTCTAAAATGCCAATATCATATAAGACATTGAATTAAAAAATAACATATATGCTACAAGAAACCTGAAAAAACATATCTGTTCTGCTCATTATACAAATGTTTGTATATGGGCTATCGGTTTAAAAGATTTGGTTAGTACATTTGTAAATAGCTTAAACAATTCAATTATATTTTTCAAAAATATTTTTTGATCGCAAGGTAATCCATACGTATATTATTAAATGATGAAAACAACGAAGTCAATAACATACCATTGAGTCATGAAATTATTATCAATAAATAATCAATGAAACTATGAAATGACTCACCAACTTGAAAATAGCAAAATTCGGAACTATTTTGAAAAAATAATGACTCTTCAACACAACACAGGCAGCAGCCATAGAAAATCAATGAATTCCACAGTACCTCGAATAGTTAATAATATGGAAACGTCAAGATCTTATAACAACATCAGAAGTTGACTTCAATAAAATTGAATAGCTTTTCAAAATAAAAACTAACATAGCAGCAGACCGCACCTAGACACTAAAAGTCCCAGTTGTAAACATGGCAATAACTGTTGTTAGTTGTGTAGGAATGTTGTAAACATAAAACACAACTATTGAATACTAACCACATACAGAAATTCACATTACTCAGAAACCAGATCCTGGGTTGGAGTTGGTGCATTGGGGAAAAGGATTTCAATATTATAAAGTATTCTTGACTTAGGAAGGCGAGCCACTTCATGACAATGATCAATTTCAAATCGATTAAAATTTAGATTATGCTAAATCAGATGAGCGCAAGCTTCAAATTGATGTAATAAAAATCCTATATCAAGGTGTTTAACTCGAAGATTACATTCGAGAAGTGAAAAAAATACTACAGTAAAGATTATGTCAAGTATGATTTATAAGCTTTATCACTTACCCGGTGGTTCAAAGCCTACCTAAAATAGTAGGTTCACCATGTTTCCTTTGACATGGCTGAATCAGCGAGGTGGAACTACCCGTAAGGGTCTCCCCACCAATAAAAGCCATACACTTTATTATTATTAATTATTATTTTTTTTTCAATTATTTATTATTATTATTATTACTATTATTATGAAGATGTTTAGTATTGTAGATTGTGGAGTACCTTGTTCCATTATTTGCCTGTAACTTTCATCAGAATGTGTCAAGAATAATTTTTAAAACTTAGGAGTCATTTTTGCAATAGGAAACCACTGTTCAAAATACTATATTAAGAGGAATGTGAGCTACTAATGAGTAGTGTCACCTATTCCCAGGAAGAATAAAACGTGTACAGAAGCTGTATCCACGCTTACAGTACTTGAAGGCTAACAATGCAGCTTGACAAGTTGATGCAATCCAAAAAGCCAACATGTTTGACTCAGTAACTGGAATGTGACTGGAGACTAATAGCCATTGTCAATGAACACATAAAACGCAAGTCCAGTGAGAGATACTGATGTAATGAAGAATGAATATTAAATTAAATAATGACATTGTAAGGAGGACCAAGGTTTGGTTCTCATAATAAAAATACCCCAAATACCCTTATGGCTTTATCAGGCAATGAACTACAAATAATACTAAAAGCGAAAATAAAATCCAGTTGATAAACATATTTTTTGTGGAAATATAATTATGGAGGAATGCAGTTATTTTTCATCTACTCCATAAACTGCATCAACATTCTTGATTCAAAGTTCCTTGGTGCAACTTATTATCAAGTGATGTGAATGTTGGCAATAACATAATCTTTTAGATTGCATCATATAGTCAGTCACAAATGCTATAAAAGGTACCGTAGTAGTATTTTTCATCTGTACATAAAAATTCTTATTAGCACATTACATTAATTTATTCTTCACAGAAATTATAATCAAACGTAATCCTCAAGCCTCAAGAACCTAATACAAATATTATATAAAATAGAACAAAAATATTATAAAATATTATATAAAATCAACAGAATGAACTAACCAAGACTCAAGAAAAAGTGATAATTGTAAATGAATGACAAATCCAAAAAACTCGGTTAATCAGCTTCAAACAAATGAACAATCATCTGCAGCAAACAAAACGAATAATTAATATAAAACAAGGCCAACAGATAATAAGAACCAGAGCAAAGAAATTGATATTCATATAGGACAATGTGAACAGTGAGGATTGATTTGGCTCGTATTGGAAAATGTACACAAGTGTTGCAACAATTCATTTTTTTAATAGAACAAAGATTTAAAATCCACCACTACTATTCAAAGAAGTGAATCACTCGATTTATTGCAGCTCCAATAAAATCATCAATACTGAGCTATCTGAATGAATCACAATAGTTAACTAAATTTATTTGCATAAATGCAATTAATTTAGTCAACCTCCATTGTCTAATAGGTAAGAGTCGTGCCAAAAGACATCCATTCCGACTTTCCAGCTACGTCTGGCATTCTTACCTGCATCAACTTAACACATTACACATTAAAGTAACCTAACCTAACCTAACTACCTCTAAGCGTGAGGTAGGGCTTATCCGATATTAAAAAATGAATTTGAAACTAGTGCAATGCTTTTAACACAATAGAATTTCAACTATTTCTTTTGTTTGAACGTGACAACGGCATGAAATGTGAAATTACACGTATTAATTACTTCAAGAAAAAGTATTAATACTTCATGATTAACAACAACTGTAGTCGACAGTGAATTTAACAATTTAAAATGGTTGTGAGAAGTTAGGAGACTTGTACCTCCACTTGAAATATGTTTAGTGAATTCGATAACATTTTCACGATAATTAAAATAAAATTTTGGGTTGTTCAAAAACCTTCAACAATTTGCCTCAAATTCAGGTGGATGAAGACCACTGAACTTTTTCAGTATTATCATACTTCAGGCATTTTACTAATGTGCTTTTTAGCCTTCTTGAGCACAATGTGAACATTGAACTAATATCATTCTTATTATAATTCACAAAGCATAAAATTCTTTAGCCTTGGGACCACACTTTCTTATCCAGTCACATGTATTTTGTCTACATTAAAAATTCTTGAACTTCCCTCGCCTTAAATGACCTAACTTGAAACCTAGGAGCTTTCTCTTCCACTTCATCCTAAGTACTCAACGTTTTCTAAACTCCCAAAAATTATCTGAATTTCAAATTCCAACAGCTTTGAGTGTATCAAGTTCTCTGAATTAAACAGCTTTGAAACTGGTTTAAAATGAACCACTTTATTTGCAAAAATAAACACGTTAGCATGCAATAACAAGTGTTCCAGCTCCTCCCTAAGCTCCCCATTATTTTTAACAATAAGCATGTAAACTTGTATGTAATATGAAAAAAACAAGTCTTCTGTCAGTTTGAGTGGGTCACTTTCTCCTCCCCTACACCAAAGGAATTATATTAATGATAATTTCAATTGTATTATACTGTATTTCTCTTTATTCCTCCATAAATATCTCTATTATTACTTCTTAAATATTGCCAATACTACTCTTTTAATTTCTCTAACATTCCTTAGGCAAATGGGAAAATGTTGTTCAGTTTCGGGTGGACCACTTTCTCCTCCTCCTCATCTCAGATTTTATGTTATTACATCAATATTAAATTATATTGCATCATATTTCTGCATATATATCTCCAATATTACTTCTTAAATTTCCTCAACACTACTCATAACATTTATCCAACACTCCTTAGGGACATGGGAAAACAGGAGTTGTCAGTCCCCCCCCTCAGCCATTTAACAGCATACAATTTTTATATACCAACAATATTCCTCCTTAAATTTCCCCAAAACTCCTTACACCTCTCCAACAAATAAATTAACTTTTTTTTTGGTTGAATCCCTTCAGCCCCCAATTTATCTAAATCTCCAATATTCCCCTTCAATTTCCCCTACACTCCTTACATTTCTCCAACAAATAAATAAACATTTTTTTGGATTGAATCCATCAGCCTCCAATTTATCAAGATCTCCAATATTTCCCCTTAAATTTCCCCTACAGTCCGTACATTTCTCCCGCAAATGAATAGACATTTCTTTGGATTGAATTTCTTCAGTCCCCAATTTATCTGAATTTAATTCCCGGCACACTTTCAAGAGAGAACACATTCACAAAACATCTACTCACTCATTTGGTGCAGCTTCACGATAAGCGGTGGAAGTCTCGGCATCACACAGTGGAAAACACGAACCATTCACGAATGTTACAGCCCTGTCGCTGGGACTAGCACTGGCCGTACTATCATTCTTCGCCCGACAACCCATACAGAACACTTCGGAACTCTCGGAAGAGAGGCTGGCCGAACTGCTGGCACCTTTCCCCGAATCATTCGAGCAGTCGTGGGAGTCTTTCAGCAACATGGTCGGCTGGATTCGAACCGACTCACGTCAACAATTTAGAAGCAATCAGTCCGACTGAGAATCAAGTTCACTTCTCGACTGTCAAACGACAACTGCTGACTAATGACAGATGCTGGCCTGGCTAACTGACAGCTACTACACCAAAGTGGTTAGCTTTTGGAGCTGAGTGGAGTGGGGCGCGCTCAAGACGGAAGGATAACAATTCGCGCGCTGCTATCATCAACCTACTACATTGAGGACAACTCATTCTACAAGCCGCGCAACGGTGCAAGTAGCTGTTGCAAGATACGTAGAAAATTGTGTTGCTTTAATAGTTTTTGTTGGTTGAAACTGGGGTCCCAAACTTTTTCAACCTATGGCTCCCTTAAGGTGAAAATATTTTGCGACGGCGCCCGTACCAAATATTTCGCCATTATTTTGTTGATAGAAGTAAATTTCCATGCCAGAAGTCAATTTAATCAAATATTATTTATCTGTTTCTTACTCCTGTACAGCTGTACATTTACTCAATAGTAAAAGTATATAGGCCTACCGTTTTTACTGTACATTAAGCTGCATATGGTTTAAACCTGACCTAGCAAGTGAAAATGAGTCACTACAAAGTTTTTTTTATTCTGCACTGGGTAAATAATAAATACAAAACATTAGTAAAACAGGTCTTGACACTTTCTTAAAAACTAGTTTATTTCCTTTTACTGCTAACGGCACCAACACAAAAAAAATAAAACATTTCTTCACGATTACAAACAGTTCTTTGTATGATTGAAGTCAACTTTGTCTTGTTTAGTGGGAGGTATGAGCCTGTTTATCCTCGATCAGTTCGTCATATCTTGGAGTTATTCTTGATAAAGCAACCCTTATTTCTTTTACAATGTTAATACTAGCTCTATACTGTGATTTTATTATGGCAACAGCAGAAAAACCAAACAGAGAGTTAATACTCTTCGTGATATTTTAGTTGGATGTCTATTTCTGAGAAACGTCGCGGCGCCCTTGATAACAATCCGTGGCGTCCCAGGGCGCCGTGGCGCACACTTTGGGAATCACTGGGTTAAACTATTATTTATTAGCTATGTGGTCGTTTATTGAATCACAGGAATTTAAATAAAAATAACAGATGAAAAGCAAACTCATTTTGTTTTCCTTTTCCATTATTATATAGTTGTTTTTTCCTTATATTTTATTCTGTATATAGTTTTGCTATTATTATTTTATTACTATTATTGACGATGAAACTCCATTGGAGGAAGACGCTAAGTATTTCATTGTTCGAGTTGCTTGTGTCAATTCTTCTTTTTCTTGTTTGACCAGTATTCTTTCATCCTTTGTGAAGCTCTGTTTTCTTTCTTCATTCCATCTGGATCTTTTCTCGATATTGCTTTGTTGGCAATTATGGAGAAATCACCCACTCACCCACTTTCTGAACCTTTCCTATTAAGGATCTCCTGTTCATTTCTGTTCAAGTGTTATGTATTTTCTATCGTTATTATTATTATTATTATTATTATTATTAATTTACATTACTTTGTAACAGAGGAGTTAATTGTAAGAGAGGGCCAGCTGCGCCCTAACTCCGCTCTCTTAGGTGTAAAATGAAGGCAGTCATTCCATTCTATTCATTATGCTGCCCACACTGATTCAAGGAAGAAAATGTAGAAGTGGTGAAATTACTATCAACTACAGAAAACTATGTGATTTAAGGGTATCTCAAGAATATCACACCAATAAATGTAACAAATGAAATAAAAATCTCAAATTATGGCCTCACAGATTCAGGAAATGAAAGGTAGAAGTGGGTAAGTTACTCAAATTAATGTGCAATACAAAATTAGTAATAACTTAGAGGTAGAGATAATGTATTTTATAATGATGGAAGTTGAAACAATGTTTGCTACAGAAAGTATTAGCAAGATAATGATTTTTCTCAAACTCGATGCATATTACGTTTTTTTTAAGATTTGCCAGTAACAACCATTTTTTTTTTTTTTTTTTTTTGTAGATTACGTCTTGGAGACTCCAGTTAAGGAGTATAAGACAAGTCAGATCAACAATATTATACACTAGATACCATAATTACTTCAATTAGTTGAGGTGAGGCTTAATTTTGATGTGAAAGGAACTCTTGTACACTATAAAAAGCTTTATCAACTAAATATTGATACCATGATAACACTTGGTGGAGCGTTGTAACTTGTAACCATAATCATTATAATTATAAAGTATAAGTTAAATAACAATTGGGCAATAGTGAGAAAAATGGGAATGTAAATCTTTGGAGACATTGTAATCTTAATCATGAATGTAATTTTAATTAAAAAGCAATTGGATAAAAGCTGGGAAATAATCATGGAACTAGATGAATATGGCTGTTAGTACGGTAATATTCTAAATTATTCGCGCATTTGGGTTACTGTATGGCTAAAAAATATTGACACAACATACCCAGCAAAACGCAGAGCAGCTCTTGAGAATGACATTATGTAATAATAGTTATCACTTATTCATGTTATATTCATCACTCATTTTAACACTAGGAAGATCAAATGGGCATTTTTTCAATTCCAGCTTCTCACTCATTATAACACCAGGAAGATGAAAATTGTAATTTTCTTTCCAACTGAAAGTCTAGAATAATATAATTTTTCAAGTATTAAGCAAATCATTTGATAAAGTACACAAACGTATTTCGTTTTACCAAGAAAATTAATCTTCACATCTCCACTGACTTTTTATGATTTTTCAATAAATGTTAACGAATACAGTATTATCAATACTTGATGTGCACGTGACTACCGACTAGACAAGACTGCTTGAAAGTACGAAATAAATTCTACCTACTCATTTTTAGTTTTAACAGGTTTTTTAAATAGACCAACTTGACACACTATCTCTATCAATCTGACTGAATATTTGGAATCACACACTATAAATTTAGCAAATTCCATTTTTAATCTCAAGAGATACCTACTTGAAAAGATTGTACGTGAAGGCTTAGTATAGCCTTGGAGCCTTGAATTGTCTTCTATTATACACGTGGAATTGCTACTAATCATATTCTGACTGCTTGTCTATAATACGGTACTGTAATTTGATTTATTTCTTAAAAATAAAATTTTTAAATGAGTTTTCAGCCTTCTTCAAGTGAATTTGACATTTACATTTATGTATTTATATTGAAAGCGTATGTATAGAATATCTATTCATCATTAAAATAATATTTCAATTGAACTGAAGAGCTTCTTAGTGAACAAAACCATGAACTTTTCAATTCCTTAAATTACTGTCTCTAAATCTACAAATTTACAATATAATTAGGACAGATTTTAATTCAACGTTTAAAATATGTATCTCCCCTGATAAAGTTTGAAATATCTATTCATGGAAAATAACAACTTCATTTATCTATTGATTCTAGGCTAAATATACACTAGAATGTAATAAACAACAGTCTTTTCACGCCAAAACCTGCTTCTATCACATTTTAACTTAAGACGAAATGTTTTTAGGTTAGTTTTTACTTTCACAGCAACTTTCCACTTTTTCAAAAATTAGGTCAAAAATGAATAAATTGATGTCTTTAGAGAAAACATTAATACTGTACTTATAATTACTGTGAAGATTAGGCTAAACATAACGAAATAACTGAGCTTGATGTTAGTCATAAGAGATGGATGTAGAACTTTTCAATCATAAGAAAAATTCATATAACAAATTATATTATCAATACTGTACTTCATGTTTTTTTTAAAAGAACACAATATTGTAATTTCAGAACCACCCCCAAAGAAAAGTAAAAACTCTTCTCATTTACCATGAAATTTATTATTGAAATTAATGATTCCCCTTGATTAGTTTTTGACAAACTTTTGTAAGACAACTGAAATAGTCATGAAGATTTTCAGTACCACCTACTAAGAAGATTAAATTTATAGTACTGTTCTAATTCGCCAGAAAATTTATTAAGAATAATACAGATGTCACAACTACTACATTAATTAAAATTCGAGATACTAAAGTTTCGACAGCCATATCATTGTCAAACTCTGTCAAATCTCTAATCAAAGAGGTTTTTTTTCAGAGGATGAAGCCCACATAGGTATGAAACCTGTGCGTGGATAAGGAATTGGATGATGGCGATTGATTAGTTGGACCTACAGTTTTAGGTGGGTTCCGAACCACCGGGAAGTGATTTTACAGCAGAGAAAAGTCGTTTTTGCTGGCCAACCCAATTGGTCACCCTTACAAAGAGCACCCAGGAATTTCGTAGCTTATCTCTGATTGAACAGATAACTGATACCGCACTCGGCTATCCCTGTTGAGTTTGACAGAGATTGACAATGACGTGACAGTTGAAACTATAGTCTCTAGAATGTTAATGAATTTAGTGACTGTGAAAACATCTGTATTGTTCGTTATGGATATCTACCAAAATATTAATAAGATAATAATTTATTATTGAAATTAATAAGAAGTGTTTTAATGAAAAAATAGGATCTCCGCACAATATCCATGACTAAAAATAAAAATTTAATACAATTTCAAAGCAAAATTAAATACAAACGGGAAGGAAAAGCCTTGAACAGACTTGTTTGGCTAGTGCAGATTTGGATGGTAGGAATACAGTATACAAGCAAGCAATCAGCAACAAGGAACTAGATGGAGATCCGCCAAGAACTCAAGTGGCTTTCATTTTTAATTAAGAGCACATTAACAATCAGCAGGTATCCGGGGGCGAAAAATTCCAGCTCTAATAGACGACAAGAATGAGGTTTCAAATAATCGACAAGCATCAGTCTACTAATAAAACCATTATCAGACACTAAGACTGAACTAGAAAGGCTTTAAATAGTTCGAATTTAGATGAAAACTGCATGAAACTCCACACTATCTAGTAGAATTTTGACAAAAGTGTCTCTCAGCCCACACTGAGCAACCTCAGAAGCATTCTGGGCTTTCAAAAAGTGGTTTAATCAAAGAATCATAACCTTGAATGTCAACAACACAGTGACAAATCTCTATATATAAAAATGAATGTCTGTCTGTATGTATGTGTGTTCCCTATAGACTCCAAAACTACTTGACAGATCGGCATGAAACTTTGGGAATATGTTGTGTGAATATTGGGGATGGTTTCTGACCATAAATTTCAATAGGGGAGCTAATAATTATTATTAATTAAACCATTTTATAGACCTAACCTACTGAACTTGCCAGCCAAACAGCTTAAAGGAACAGCTGATATAAGTCAACAGTTTTTAATCATATGGCAAGCCCCTTAGTGGCGCTATTTACGCTGTCTTTGAACAGCAAAAGACTGCACTTTGCATGTAGGCTACCGTGCAGTTGGAGCCTTGCAATATATAGGAAACATACGACTGGGTATGATGAAATGTAATTATGCAAATTTGAAATGCAGCCTCAGCGGGAGGTGGCGAATAATAAAATAAAAAACCTAGCTTCTATCCTTATAGTCATAGGAGGTTTAAATTTGAAATGTTTCTTCATTTAGAGGTGGTGATTAAGAAAACAACGAAGCCTCTATGATCAGCTGGAAGAGCCCTAGGACTAACTTCTTTCCTAATTTTAAATGTAACCTCAGCGGGAGGTGGCGAATAATAAAATCAAGGAGAATTTTTATGAAAATGCAGCAATGCGCGTTGGGCCAGCTAGTAAAATATATTATGGAGTCGCCCGAGCCCTGGAATCGACTTTATATACTTCGAGAGGTTATAATCGATACATCTTAGTTATTTGGAAAAATCGATAGTCGAAATCAGTTAATTCCAGCTGAGGCCTCTATGCATGAAGAGGTTGTCCAAGAATGCCCTCACTTCAGCAATTTCATGATTGTTGACAAATTGCATTACAGAAATAGAGAACCAGAGCTTTGCATATTACAAGATTAATAACAATTGATTAAAAAAATTATTTTTGATTGTTGAAATTTATCTAAGTTGAACACGAGTAATGTATGAATTGAATTGACTAGCATTCATTATTAATTAGGCACCTAATAAATTGGGAAGTACGGTTGTATGCTGAGACTCTGAATAATAGCAATAAATGATGTATTGAAAGGACAAATTTATGTTGATAAAAATAAAAAATTGATTTCTGAAAATAGTAAAGTTTTGACAATATTGTAGTGTTTTTTGATTTATTAGATGAATGGATAAATTCTATAACATATGAAAATTGACAATATTGTAGTGTTTTTCAATTTATTAGATCAATGGATAGATTCTATAACAGCTAAATAGATTTTGAAATCAAATGTCAGTAGTACAATTTCTTTCTAAAAATATTTATCTAACACAAGATATTTGGATTTGGTTCTTTTTTATGTAATCCTAATCCAAATTTTTTGGATTAATTTTTCATCCCTTTTCCAAATACTGTAAAGAATTATTTCATTTGAATTTTCATTATCATAATGCTATTTTAAAACAACATCTTTATTGCTTGTTTTAGATGTGCAGCATCTCTATAGAAAACCGTCTTCTACAGAGGAAGACCTAGATTGAAATGTTATTATGAGCAAAATGATTTGAACTTTAGGAGTGGGAGGATATGGATTGAACTAAGTGGAGTAGAAAAGGCTCAAGGAGTATGCCAAAGCTCAAAGATAGTTAAATAAAATGAAAATAATAAAGAACTAGCTGAAAGACATATCAAAGCAAATAAAGACATTATGCATGAGCACAGGATGAATAATTAATTGCCTTTTAAGGACGAATAAATATTAAAGATATAGAAGATATTGGAATCTACATATATACTGATGAAATTATTGTAGATATATACAGCCTGCAAATAGTAGGTGAAAAAGAGAGAAGCCGCTATATAGAAGGAGTAGGGTTAACTTAATCATTCTCTTCCGTCAGATACAGGAGCACCCTCCTACAATTGGTTACCAGTTGCCTTACCCGTCAGTTACCCGACCCTACTAGTTGACCGACCAAAGAAAACTTTACGATTTAGCCTAATCTTACCTAACCAGACAAGGCACGCTTTACTTTTTTGTAAAGTTTGTTTTGGTCGGTCAATTGGTAGAGTGGGCAACTGACGGGTAGGGCTACTGGTAACCCGCCCCTCCTACAGTTCATTAATAGATGCATTGATTCAGCAAAGTTTTTTGACTATTTAATCCTTTTTTCATTTTTAAACAGGGATTTTTATTGAGCCATTGACAATCAGTTTTTATGATCGGTATCTTCGAATTTTGGTCAAGAACAATTGAGAGAAAATTACAAAAACGAATTTTCTATCAATACAGTTTGGTTTTAGTACTTTTATTTGATTCATGCTGGATAAACTGACTGAAATGTTTTGTAAGTATCTTTGAAAGGATAAATATTGGTTGAAGTACTACAGCATTAGCACATGAAACACATCAATATGTAAGGCCAATTACACTCTCATAAAAATATCAATGTAAAACTAATTCAAATTCCAAGCACAAACTAATAATGTGGCAAATATCATAACAGACACAATGACACAGAATTTCAATAATAAAATCATGACCTACACATTAATGAATTGCACCCAAGTGACAGAATTGAGGCAACAGTAGATTGGTTGTGGACAAGAATTGCAACTAACAATGACATTGATAGGGTATAAGAATAGTGTGAGGTAGATTACTAGATTATAGATGGACAATCAATATAGGTAGATTGATAACGTGAATGATGACTTGCATAATAACTGAGCACTTATCAATAGTTAGTTAGTTATTCAGTTTCAATGAAAAGAAAGTCCTTGGTATAGGCAGGTTATGGCCAAAATTTGTTCACACCATTATGTCCATTGCATTATTAAAGCAATATAATTATCATAATTATTATATGTGCGATGCATTATAATTTTTTCACGAAATTTAAACATGTTTAAAGGCCACTGAATGAGTTTCTATTGATACATTGATAAGAGAAACTATATTATAAGTTAAATGTTGTTACATTTTATAACATAAAACAAACTATTAATAAGAAAAATACTGGAAATACCAGAAGAAAATAAATAATTGAAAAGCTCCTGTAATGATTATCCAAGCAAAAAAATAAATAAATTTGTGGTTCATTATTTTTTATGTGTGAATAATATTGAATGGTTGGGGGTTATGATAGGGAACATTGTAATCGTATTCTTGTCAATAATATTTATTAGATAGAAAACTGACAGCTTTTTGGGTCACACGATTATAATTATTATTAACCTACATTAAAAAAAAAAAAAATGGAGAAATTTTAAATGGTTACTAGACGAAATTTTGATCAAAATTGTAGATTTTTTGAAAAGATTGTTCACACTTCAGTATGTTGACAATGAATTATAATAATAATATACTATCTATATTCTATAGTAAGTGAAGTAAGAATCACATTCTATAGTAAGTGAAAATGTTTTATTATTGACAGCAAATGATAGTATTTATTTCATGTTATTGAAAAACGATCGAATTAGAAATTAGAATAAAAATTATAGTTTATTACTGTATGTAACTATATACAGTATAGTGAAACGGAAGACAAACTAAACATTGACATGATATGACATACAATTTTGACCAGAAATTGATATAACATTTTTGTTCAATGCATTAAATTGAAATAAATGTCTATTTGCACGAATAAAGACATCAATCAATCGTTTGAATAAAATAAATCAATCGTCTCTTGGCTTGGATCTACAAGAAATAGCCTGGCAGTGAAGTTTGAGAGAACAGAATTAATAGAATGCGGCCAAATTATTATTTGCGTGATTATGTTCTCGTAGGTTCTGTTTGTAACGGTGACCGATTAGATTAACCAGCAAAAAAGACACTGTTCTCGGCTGAAAATCACTTCCCGGTGGTTCGGAACCCACCTAAAACTGTAGGTCCAACTCATAAATCACCATCATCCAACTCATTACCCACGCACAGGTCTCAGACCTATGTGGGCTTCATCCTCAAAAAAAAAAAAAGGAAATAAAGAATAATGAATTAGAGCCTCTATACTACTTAATAGAGAGTTTGGGCAAAACAAAAAAAAAACGTAAAATACTATTTGCATCTGTCTGCTCTACAGCATCATGCTTTTAGAACAGGCAGATGCATAGAGTATTCAGGTCAGCACTAGCGTAATCGTACGCCAATCTGAACACTCTTAGCATCTGTCTGCTCTATAGGATCATTGTTTTAGAACAGGAAGATACATATAGTGTTCAGGTTAGCTCTAGCGTTATCGTTAACTTAGTTTTATCAAAACTCTCTATTGCCCTGCACTGTACTACAGTAAATCGGATAGGCGTCATTTTTTTATGCTGTATCTGTGTTGTTTAATAACACTATGATTACATCACTCGATGTAATGACCTATGCAATGGCCTATTTAACGTAGGTCATTGTGATACAGAGCTTGGGCAAAACTACGTTAACGATAAAGCTAGCCTGAACACTCTTTGCATCTGTCTGCTTTGTACCATTATGGTTTTAGAACAGACAGATGCGTGGAGTATTCAGGTTAGCACTAGCGTTATCGCATTCCAATTTGAACACTCTTTGCATCTGCCTGTTCTAAACCCATAATACTACACAGCAGACAGATGCATAGATAGAGTGTTCAGGTAAGCACTAGCGTTATCGTTAACTTAGTTTTGCCAAAACTCTTTTTTTCCCTGCCCTACGGTAAACTGGATGGAGCCCAAATCTTGTGATGTAATCATAGTGTTATTAAACAACATATATATATATATGTGATGGCGCCTGTCTGTTTTTATGGGGTACGTTGTCCCAGTAGCGGTGGGCTGACTGAGCCATTTGTCTCTCCCTACATAACTCGGCCTTTCCGGCTGAATGAACGTGACGAACAGACAAGAGGGAGAAAGATAGAGTGAGAGGTACTGAGATGTCATCTCTCTAAATTTAGAAATAACTCTACAGAAACCGATTGCAAGGAGGCTGACCGCGACAAGGTATGCCAAATACAAGCCACATACTTCGTTCAATTCAACATCTTGTCAGGGTTGTATAAAAAAATCATCTGCTAATCCACTCTTTCGCTTCTTTAAATATTGCAGATACCTTTTCAAAATCTATCAATAATGTCTTTATAGGTATTGCTCCCAAGGCATTAGGGATAGGTATTAAGTATTAAGATATTAGGGATAGGGATTAAATATGAAGTATTAAGGTATTAGTGATAGGGATTAGATAGTAAGTACTAAGTTGTAAGAGACAGGGATTAGGTATTAAGTTATAAGGGATAGGGATTAGGGATTAAGTACATATTAAGGTATTAAGGATAGGGATTGTGTATTAAGGTATTAGGATGTGAATAAGGTATTAAGTATTAAGGTATTAGGGATAGGGCTTAAGTATAGGGATAGGGATTAAGTATTAAGGTATTAGGGATAGGGCTTAGGTATAAGGGATACCTAATAGCATTGATGAGGGATAGTAAGTTGATGGTTCGTCTATGCTAATAGCTAATACCTAAAGGTATATTGGTACAGTTGGGGTCTGACGAGTTGATCCCTGGCCGATTGTTCCCCTTCTCCTCCAACTCTCTGCTACTGTGCATTGCAATGACATATGCAGGCTAGTTGAAACGCAGAAAACCTGTTTGTCTCTGGCCATAGTTTTCAAATTAGGAGCAAAGCATGAATAGAGCATGCGCAGTTGGCTTCCTACTACTGCCGCCCGCTACCGCACCGAAAAACCAGGGATCAACTCGTCAGACCACAACTGTATATACTTTAGTCGATTTATTAGTGTTGCAATGAATATTTGGAAATGACAGATTGATTCAAAGAAACGGGAGATTTAGAAAATTGAGTTAATGGCTGTTGGCAGTTGGTTTGGTATCACAGAATAACTTATGCCATCCTATCGACAATACCCTGACATTAAGTTATCATAGATTTTTGGAGTGGTGCGCAAAGTGCATTTGCGGGCGAAGAGTTTTACAAAAACAATGAGTGTGGAGGGAGGCATAGAGAATTCTGCATAATTTCAATTTAGGATGCCCCGATCATGTTCCATCAGCACATGCAATTTAAACACTGCAATTAAACATTTTAAAGTAGATATCCATGATTTAATTACATGAGCTGATGGAACAGGATCGGGGCGTGCTAAATTAAAACGATGCAAAATTAACTACATGCTCTCTACATGCTGTCATTGTTTTTGTAAAACGATTCAACAGCAAATGCACGTTGTGCATCACTACAATAATCCATGATGATAACTAAATGGCAGGGTATTGCTAATGGTTAGTGGCATCAACTGCCAACGGCCACTAACACAACTTTCTAAATGTCTCGTTTCTTTGAATGTATTTGATAATCGAAAACTATCAGTGGCTTTCGGGCTGAAGCCCCCCCCAAAACCTCCAAAAAGTTTTTGGAAGAGTGTAAATTTTTTCCAATATAATCAATTTGAAGCGCGTAAAATATTCATTAGCAAGAATTACCTAATTCCACTACTGAGTCTTCAATTGTATGAAATCCGTTAACGTTTTAATACTGTATAATGTCTCAGTTACATTTACATTGCCTGCAACCAATCAACTCAGTGTTTAGTTTTTTGTACTTGCTGAATAGAAAAAGTAGTGCAACAGAAAATTACAGTAATTGAAAACTTTCATTTAATGAAAAATAATGAGAAACTATATTAACATATCAACCAATGTTTTTTTAACATTCTATCACAGTGGTCTGCAAACCAGTGATCACCAGCTTCTGATATATGTTATATCGTGGAAAAATTCTAGGTACATCGTTTGCATTGGGTTTACCTATATATAATATGAATCTAATAGCATTTTAACTGATTTCTCAAAGAGATTATACAAACATTTTCTGGGAGAGTAACTTCAGATTCCATATTTCTATAAGAGGAAAACTAATCGTCTAATAAAAACTATAGAAAAACATATCTTTTTACAGTCTGCAATTCACACAAAGTTTATCTATTAAAACTAGATGAAAGATTAGTTATTATAAACTTAAAAAACACTTTTGAATGGAAATTGACTCACGTTATGGCGTGACGGCCGTTTCGCTCTGTTGTCTAGAGCATCATCAGACGACCCACAGTACACTCGAGTGTACTGTGGGTCGTCTGATGATGCTCTAGACAACAGAGCGAAACGGCCGTCACGCCATAACGTGAGTCAATTTCCATTCAAAAGTGTTTTTTAAGTTTATAATACATATTAGTGGAAACAAGATGGATCTTCAACATCATAAAAAGATTAGTTAATTGAAAAATTTGTAACTAATTAAAGCTCCCACATTGATTTTCATTCTTAATAATTGAATAATATGACTGTAATACCGGAATAATACTATGTTCCTTGACAAACTGCTGAACACACCAGATTCAGCCATAATTTAATAAAAATTTTCCAATATACTTTAAATTTAAATTAATTTTATCTCTGAAACTGTTCAAAGCACTAGTAAAGCTATTTTTATTTCTCAATAATATGAATAGTTATAGTTCAGGCATGATTGATTATGAAAAATTCAAAAGCTTTCACAACTACTTGTATTCAGTACACCTCTACCCCCCCCCGCTCCTATCGTCAGTAGCAGAGCCACCCCCAAAAAAAATTTCTGGATCCGCCACTGCTGAAAACTATAATATAATATAATTCTTTATTGCCAATACAATAATAGTTACAAAAATCACAGAAAACGACAACAATGAATAGGAAACGACACAAAGGAAACTAGAAAACGACTCTTGAGTCGTGTTTTTATAACAAATCATTCTCAAACACGATTCTATAGTTGAAGAAATTGAAAAAAATATATAAAAATAGTGCTAGGGAATGAACACATTTTCATCGTATGAAAAAAATTGAAAGAGAACATAGAATTTGTAGCAAGGATAGAATTTTTTTCTGAGGATGAAGCCCACATAGGTCTGAGACCTGTGCGTGGGTAATGAGTTGGATGATGGTGATTGATGAGTTGGACCTACAGTTTTAGGTGGGTTCCGAACCACCGGGAAGTGATTTTACAGCAGAGAACAGTGTCTTTATATGAAACAAATTGTGAGACATTAAATTTGTAGCAAGGATAAGTTTATAAGCTAATTTAATGCATTACTGTATCAGGATGAAGGGAAATTAAGATGAGAAACTATAATGAATGAGTTTAGAGAATGTAGAGGTGATATAGTAAGTTCGATTTAAGATTTTTTCAGCATCACTGAACTGTCACCAAGACCATTATAGTACAGTACACAACCCGAAGGTGCTTGTACAATGGAGCATCCAATACTCGAGGATAGTCACCATCGTAAAAGCAAACCTGTTGTGAGAGTATATGAACAGATTGGGGCAGTGTGAATGCTAGCATTCAAAGCATTCAGTGTTTGATTTAACGATGTTAATTATCATTGAGTATCGGATGTTAAATTGTGCAAGCACTCTAATAAAGTGGGTAATCCAATACAACAACATGTTCATGCATATGAGACATTTTTCGGGATTGCATGTTAAGGGATGGAATTTTATTATTCTTGGATTATTATAAAGTACATAACAGCCCTACACCCCTAGTTCATAATTTGAAAGGATCATTTATTGAGATGAAAAACAATTGAGTTCATTTAAATAATAATAAATAAGAACAAAAACAGGCGAAAACAAATTTGGACAGCCAGACAGACATTTTGGCACTAGATACAACTCGTGGTACAAGTACAATATTCACAATGCTCATCAACATCAACAACAACAGTCGAGACAACTCACCAACGATGATGAATTACCTAGTCTGAAAGTGGAAAAAATAAAACGCCGCGTCAAGGGATAAAGTTTGAAATACATCCAAATTATAGAATTGAAAGTGTTAAAAAGATTTCAGTGAATTTAATTATTCAAGTGCCTACATTTTCAAGAGTTCTATTATGCAATTATAATATTCTAATAGGATTATTAGTTACCGTAATGAAGAAACTTTTGTATCATGATGGAATTTGGATAATTCAGTTCTGTATAAGATTAATTTCCTCTGTGATGTTTTCTATGACGAAATACTACTTAATGAACAATCTAATATTAAAACTGACACTGTATTTCAGTGTCAGGCTGACGAAGCTTCTTTTCAGAAGTGAAATGCATTCCTCAAAAATCTCCAATATATGTGAGTAATACATTATATAAAAGTGGAATACAGTGTCAGTTTTAATATTAGATTATTAATTTCCTATTTTTTCTTGAGCATGGAAGTCATTTGGCATAGACGTTTTTAATATTTTCTCAAATTTTACTCAGCATTAGAAAGGAGAAGCTTGAATTAATATACTATCTACCAATACTAAACAAGAAATATTTGCAATAACTTGAAAATCAATAACATAGAACTAAACATTAAAATAGTTTTACTTCAATGGTTTATAGTTCTATTTAATAGCAAAATTGAGGCGTTCTGTGATACAAATTTTGGATATATTGTTGTATTTATTAAGTTACCAAATACTGTAAATGATATAACCAACATTATCAATAATTTAAAAAATATATATATTACTAACTTTTCATGTGAAATTTAACGACATGCAGTCAAATATTTGTTAAGAATAAGTATAATAACTCACTTAAACTGGCCGAGTACTTTCGAATCTATGAGATCCATCATCAGAGGCTCCTAGATCATCATGTCAGTTTTTTGGTTAGAAGTGTTGTGGTTTTTGTAAAATATGATCAAAAAGTTTGTGAGATTTAAAATTTAGTTGTTCATTGAGAATGTTTTGTTTATTGTGTGTGGTGTGTTTGTATATTTCAAATTGTTCCAAGGTGTTGAGTTCGTGTCCTTTAGATTTTATGTGTAGAATGTGTAGGTTGGTACTGATGTCGGTAAAAGTGTGTCCAGTTTGAATGATATGGTCGGCAAAATTCGATTCAGCTTTGGATGTGAGGGCCTGAAAGTGTTCCTTGTAACGTTGTTTGAATGTGCGGCCTGTTTGTCCTATGTAGAATTTGTTACAATCAGAGCAGTTTAGTTTGTAGATCCCTGGGAGATCGTATTTGTTTGTGTTCAGTGTGGTTTTGAGTGTAAGTGCATTTTTTATTTTGTTTTTTGTTCTGAATGAGATGGTGTGGCCGGCTTTTTTGAAGATTTTTGCTAGTCTGTGTGATTGTGGATTAATGTATGTCATTGTGATGTATTTTTTGTCAGTGGTGTTGGTGTTTTGTTTTTTGTTTCTTATTTTATGATTGAGTTTGTCAATTAGGTCGTGTTTGTAGCCGTTTTCTTGTGCTAGGTATTTTATTGTATTTAGTTCAGTGTGGTAATTGTCGGTGGAAAGCGGTGTGTTGTTGAGTCTGTGTAGCATTGACCTGAATGCTGAGTGTTTGTGTTGTGTTGGATGATTGGAGGTGCTGTGTATTAGGGTATCTGTCATTGTTGGTTTTCTGTAGATGTTGAAGCTGTGTTGTTGGTTTGTGTTCTTTGTAATTGAGAGGTCTAGGAAGTTTATTGAATTGTTTTTCTCATATTCAGCTGTGTATTGAATGTTCTTATGTATTTTGTTTATGTATGATCGAAGTTGTTCACATTGTCTTTTGTTTCCTCTGTATAGCAATAGAACATCATCTACGTATCTGTGCCAGTATATTATGTTCTGTGAAAATTTGTTATTAAAGAGTATATGAGTGTTTTCGCAGTGTTGGAGATAGATTTCAGCAAATATGCTTGAGATTGGTGAGCCCATTGGCAGTCCATCAGGTTGTGAGTAGAATTTGTTGTTGAAGGTAAAGTAATTTTGTTGAGTGATGATTTTTAGGATGTCTATTATTTCATTTATATGTTCTGTAGTTGTGTTGTTGTGAATAAGGATGTTCTGTATTATTTCTATTGTTTCATTGACAGGTATGTTGGTGTATAGGTTTGTTATATCGAAAGATGCAAGAGTGGAGTTGTGAGGAATTTGTGTGTCTTTTATTTTTGCGATAAGATCGCTACTGTTTTTTATGTATGTGTTGTTGTTGATATTAATTAATAATAGACATCCTAAAAATCATCACTCAACAAAATTACTTTACCTTCAACAACAAATTCTACTCACAACCTGATGGACTGCCAATGGGCTCACCAATCTCAAGCATATTTGCTGAAATCTATCTCCAACACTGCGAAAACACTCATATACTCTTTAATAACAAATTTTCACAGAACATAATATACTGGCACAGATACGTAGATGATGTTCTATTGCTATACAGAGGAAACAAAATACAATGTGAACAACTTCGATCATACATAAACAAAATACATAAGAACATTCAATACACAGCTGAATATGAGAAAAACAATTCAATAAACTTCCTAGACCTCTCAATTACAAAGAACACAAACCAACAACACAGCTTCAACATCTACAGAAAACCAACAATGACAGATACCCTAATACACAGCACCTCCAATCATCCAACACAACACAAACACTCAGCATTCAGGTCAATGCTACACAGACTCAACAACACACCGCTTTCCACCGACAATTACCACACTGAACTAAATACAATAAAATACCTAGCACAAGAAAACGGCTACAAACACGACCTAATTGACAAACTCAATCATAAAATAAGAAACAAAAAACAAAACACCAACACCACTGACAAAAAATACATCACAATGACATACATTAATCCACAATCACACAGACTAGCAAAAATCTTCAAAAAAGCCGGCCACACCATCTCATTCAGAACAAAAAACAAAATAAAAAATGCACTTACACTCAAAACCACACTGAACACAAACAAATACGATCTCCCAGGGATCTACAAACTAAACTGCTCTGATTGTAACAAATTCTACATAGGACAAACAGGCCGCACATTCAAACAACGTTACAAGGAACACTTTCAGGCCCTCACATCCAAAGCTGAATCGAATTTTGCCGACCATATCATTCAAACTGGACACACTTTTACCGACATCAGTACCAACCTACACATTCTACACATAAAATCTAAAGGACACGAACTCAACACCTTGGAACAATTTGAAATATACAAACACACCACACACAATAAACAAAACATTCTCAATGAACAACTAAATTTTAAATCTCACAAACTTTTTGATCATATTTTACAAAAACCACAACACTTCTAACCAAAAAACTGACATGATGATCTAGGAGCCTCTGATGATGGATCTCATAGATTCGAAAGTACTCGGCCAGTTTAAGTGAGTTATTATACTTATTCTTAACAAATATTTGACTGCATGTCGTTAAATTTCACATGAAAAGTTAATATTAACAACGCAGTTCGTCATGGAACAAGAAATCCAGGAATATATATTACCTCTTCCTTCAACTTCAGATTTGATGAAAAATTAAAAATACATCCAATATTTTGTTATAAAATTAATTAATATTTGCAGTTAGGGCTTTAAAGCTTTCCAATTGAACATAAATCGTTATTTTGACATTATTAACCGCAGTAGATAAATGTAATTCTTAAAAATTCTTTTTCAAAGATTTAAGCACCTGTCATTAATAAATTATATTAAGCAGTGGAATATGCATGGAAGAAAAATATTTAGAGAAAAATGAATCTTCAACTATGCAGAATAAAGCAAAATACAGATACAGACTGTATAGCCAGGTACAGCCTGTAATATTTTAGTCTTAATATTGGAAATAATCCAAGAGTCTAATGCTCAAAGCATGGTTTATAAAATAATTTTATATTTTTCATAATACATGTAGTACACTGGTCAAAGCTATGAAATGAAATATCCATATTCAATTATAAAAACTAGATTATCTATTCTTAAAGATTGTAGGTATATCATGTGTGGATGTAAATCTTATATTGAATTATAAAAGGACTGTCCAATCGTGTCAGTGTTAAATAGCTAATGCGACACAGAAACAATGAGTAAAAGAGCCAGGCAAACCAAGCATAGTCGTTCCAAAGCAGAGTTTACAAGGAACATCTGTTTAAATCTTCTATTTCTGTAGCATCTCTCAAAATGTTTCCAAGGCGTTTCAAAATTTAGCTTGAAACATATCAACCTGAGTCCAATCATAGAAGCTTTTCGCTTCAGCCTTGAACCAAGTGTTCACTTTTAATTCAATGACTTTCACCGACATAAGTTCATGGCTTGTTCTTTTGTTGGAGAATTGCCCACATAGAAATCATACACCTGAGAGCTTATTTGGAGAGTAGGAAGTGAATAAATGTTTTTAGGCAAGAGTTTTTTTAAAATATTATGAGTATAGACGAACTTGATGCTATTGTCAGAGAAGTTGTAGAAGTGGCTCATAATGTGAATCAAAATAAAATTATGTCACATTCTACTGACAGCATTTTAATAATGGAATGAAAAAAATCAATTTATAACCTCTTGATGAAGATACAAACAGTAGCGTAAGTAGACGAATAGTCGGGGGGGGGGGGGGACCAATAATGGGGGGGGGGGTGAACAATAATGTATTGAGGGGGTGTTATGCTCCAGGCACTTTGAAGTACACAGCAGGGGGTGAAAGAGAAGTCCTCTAACAATGAATTAATACAATATATGTGGCTATTTCTTTTGAAAGGGGGGTTCGAGGTACTCCCCAGGGAAATTTTTGAAGAATAAAAGTACATCTTAAGCGATTCTATATATGAATTTATTCAACTTAACGTTTCAGCCCATATTATGTGGCGAAGTAAATTTTATCTACTTGTTGCGTTTTTGCCAATGATGAATGATGATTAAATAAATGATCCGGAATTTCATTGTATTAGTAAAATTGAAACAGCATAATTGAAACTTCTACTCAGCTATTTTTGATATCCCATTTCATCTGATTGGGGAACCTACAGTACAATACTTAAAATTTTCTCTTAAAGAGGGGGCTGCCCGGAAGTTTTTTGAAAAAAATAATACCTCCAAACCCACATTTTTAGCGATTTAAGACATTATCTTTGACCTTTTGTCGAATATTGTCTCACAAGGACAGCTAAAATAGTCTAAAATTTCTTTTGACTCTGGGTAGGGGTGATCTAACCTCCTGACTTGGATCCCCCCCACAGTTACACCACTGGATACAAATCATACCAACCGTAGATAACAACAAAAGTTTGGTATTCATAAAAACAAAATAAATTACTGAATAACCTAATTATAATCAAATATAAGAAATGAGAAGAGTAAGAATTATGCTTTCAACAATATTTTTCAGAATTTATTAATTTCGAATTCCTTTAGGTGCTATTAGTTTATACTGAAGACTTCCGCAACGGCGGATATTGACAACAGTATTCAACAGCTGATGGAAATCGATGAACGCTACTGTACAAAAATATCAGTCACCACCGGGAATCGAACCACGGACCTCCCAATTGCCGGTCGGGCGCCTTAACAGCTAGACCATGGAGACCTTTCTATCACAAAATGATACTTCATTGGAGATGAGATTAAAAAGAAATTTGTACTCATAGGGGCCGTAAGTTCATCTACACTTGAGCAGTACGGTTGATTCTATTGTTCAGTTTCAAAAATAATTGATGTAAGCTACAAACGATGAACTCTTAACAGTTTATTGCGTCACACATTATAGAAAGATATTAAAAATAAGCAATGGGCTATCTGTGGACAAATATTTCTACCGGCATATAAAAAGAGTTCAATGTGATATCCAAGGAGAAGCTAATAATAGAAAGCTTTCACCCCTACAAAAAAAAATATTTATCGGTTATCAAGTAATTCAGCTTTTATTGATAGAGTAAAATGAATGTCCGTATGATATCAAACAGCACACTAATCTCTAAGGAAAAATTTTCCCCAAAAATATATAAGGTCATCAAGTCAATTGGAAAGATTAAAGCTTCTTAGCTGGTCCACTACTAAAATACTTTGATAACTTGCAATCAATAGAAGTCGCAGAGTATTTTGAAAAATTATTTGAACTTGCATGAAAATTAGAAAGAGACACTAGAACACAATTTTTATACCCCAAAGAATTTCAAGGTTGAGTCTATTGTGCTAAAAATAAAATTCACAGCAGTAAACGTTTTTTTTTGTAGTGTACAATTTTGGTAAGATATTCATTTTAAATATTAATTTGAACTAAATGGATCGTAGCCCGATTGTCCTAGGCTGAAGAAAGTATTTGAATAGCAACTTCAAAGCAAAGGAAGGTTGAATAGATGTTTCCTATTTTCGGTTTTACAGAATTCCATAATAAAATATATGTTTATCCCACCCAACAAATAATGTTTCTTGCTTGTAATTACTTTCATTGTTGGAAAGAGTAGAATTTATTTACATAATACACTGTATGTAAACTAGTAAATTCACATTCAGTATTTCTATTTACAGAACAGTTTCTTCCAAAATTATAGAAACTCAGAAATTCTACGTTTAAGTATTGCCGTAGAAAAAAGCATCTAATTTTAGAATCTTGGCTTGAAAATCTTGCGAATCTGCTCAAGTTTGCTCAATAAAGTGCTAAAACGTAATTTGGTGACTACAAAAACACTGATGATAGAACAATAATTGAATAAGAATACCCCACTATCTAAATTTATCAGGATCTATAAACAAGCCAGTTAAAAATTACATGTGCTTAAAATATTGTATGCTTAATTACTCAGGATTAATAATATTTATGGTTGGATCCAATTAATTTAATAAAGAAAACAAAGTTATAGAGTAGCAGTATAATTATCCAACAACAACCGTATCCCGTTGACAATTTATGTGTCACGCTCAAATATTGTTGAAAAACGAGTCGCAAAATGTTGGCAAAGAACTCTTGTAGTTTAATTGATAAGGCACATGTTTGAAACTGGTCCAAAAAATATCAATACTAGCCAATGGGAAGACAATACAGAAAAGCCGGCATTTTTTAAATAATAATAATAATAATAATTCTTTATTTGCCAAAGATATGACTAACACTCGCTTTTGAAAATCATAATAACTGGACAGAAATAGTTGAAAGCAAATTTGGGAATTGGTGGTGAAAATTCTGAAAGATGAACTTTTGTGGTGAAATAATTTAAGTAGTGCTCTCAATAAGTAGCTGAGAAGGAAGCTTCCCAATTATTCTAGACTAGAATCACTTTTTATTTGTAATTTAAAAGATTCAGATGAGAGTAATTGAGTAACTAACAGGATTCTTTTTCGAAGGATGAAGCCCACATAGGTCTGAGACCTGTGCGTGGGTAATGAATTGGATGATGGTGATTGATGAGGTGGACCTAAAGTTTTAGGTGAGTTCCAAACCACCGGGAAGTGATTTTACAGCAGAGAACAATATTTTTTGAATGAAAATTAACTCATCCATCACCATCATCCAATTCATTACCCACGCACAGGTATCCTCCGAAAAAAGAGAGAAAAAAGAATGAATAAAATTTAAAAAAATGAGAGATGACTTTATTTACTGCTAATATATAAATGAAGCAATTAAATAGCGAAAAGAACAACTAAATTGAACAAAATACGTCGATGTGAAAATGAACACTCACATTCCTATGGGTGTAAGTGTGGCAATTGTTTCACACTGTTTTTGAGCGTCTAAGACTTTGCTGGTAGCGAACTTAGCGACTAGCTGGGTACCGGAGGTTCGGAACCCACCTAAACTGTAGGTCCAACTCATCAATCACCATCATCCAACTCATTACCCACGCACAGGTCTCAGACCTATGTGAGCTTCATCCTCAAAAAAAAAAAAACTTGATAGCGAGTTCACTGTCAAGAACCAGCAGTATCTGGTGATGCTCAACAACATATTGAAACAACCATTGTCACACATAAAATGTTAGTGTTTATTTTTAAACCAGTGTTTTTATATATATTTTTTTTAAATTTATTTGTGGAAAGATGAAATACGATGAACCATCACAACAAACAAAATACATTTATGACATAGTAGAAAAATGTGGAACACATTTATGTGTGTGATAAATTTATATTAGAACTTTCACTACACCGTTCACTACAAAAACTGCTTTGAAGATAAGGTAAATAGATTTCGAGTTTACAAAAAATAACTCGATTGAGTGAAACAGTTTGAGAGAATTTGAGGCGCCCTAGAATCCAACTAGAAAGTATATTCAAATAGCATAGATCCTCAAAGATTACTGTATTCAGAAAACGAGCCAACAGATGATTCGTAGATAAACTAATTAATGGGAGGAATGAAATAAATTGAAAACGAGATAAACTGTCAAAACTGAAAACAGGATGGCTTCCAACATTGAATACAGTTTAATTAGGATAAGTGGCCACTTTTTTATGTGTATGAAAACAGTATTTTGAGTCATCCTGTTGATTTGTGTGAAACAGGTGCACTGATTACGTCATATCATGCGCCCACCCAAATACATGCAAAAATATATATGTGGCTTGCCTTGTATATATGTTGATAAACCCGCCAAATTTTCAAGTACGAGTACTTTGGCTTTGATCGAGCAGATGTTTATTTTACATCTAATGTGAGCAATATTCTACAGCCGCTTACTAACAAGCAGTTTTTTACCAGCTATTTGATAAGCATTGAAACTGTACTAAGCTTTTCCAGTATTTTTTGAATTTTCCTGTTTTTATTTATTTTTTTTTCTGAGCATGAAGCCCACATAGGTCTGAGACCTGTGCGTGGGTAATGGGTTGGATGATGGTGATTGATGAGTTGGACCCACAGTTTTAGGTGGGTTCCGAACCACCGGGAAGTGATTTTACAGCAGAGAACAGTGTCTTTTTTGCTGGCCAATCTAATCGGTCACCGTTACAAACAGGACCTACGAGAACGCAGCTTATCTCTATCTGATTGAACAGATACCTGCTACGCCTCGCGGCTATCACTTCCCTAAATATTCAAAAGAATTTGAAGATTTGATCATCCTAGCTGAATTTATGTCAAGAGCCTAGCTAATTGATGGGTGTGATCAAATCAAATGGTTGATGGATTCGACAGTCACTTGTCAAGTCAGGAATACTATTTTGGCGGGCCGCTTAGCGCAGTTGGTTGAGGCGTCACAACTTCAAATTGCTGTCGCATCAGCGGTCGTGGGTTCGAATTCCGCTCCTCCGTCTGACATCTATGTGTTATCATTCACCTCATTAACCACGCACAAGTCTCGGACACATGTGGGCATCATCAGCAATAAACAAAATTACAGAATGGCCAATCTTTTGAAATGTTTGGAAGAATACTAGAATTGAAGAATCTTAGCATTGCTCTTATAAGTTCAACATAAGTTAATTTCGAGTGTTTTTACACTACTCGACTTAAAATACATGTTGAGGAGATATAAATGCAATAACCACATGCTATCATATATACTACAAGAATATTCTCCACAAAAAACCAATTGTAAGGGAATACATTTCAATTTTTAGACCCTAAGCATTGATGAAATTTTTCAAGGGCAGATTACTTAAGTTTTCAGTTGGATTAATTTATTCATAACATCATCATTCACCTTATTACCGACGGACAAGTCTCAGACTCATGTTGGCATCATCATCAGCAAGAAAAAAATGTGAATCTGACACCAAATGAATATGCTGTCATGAATGTACTCGTTGGAGGTTTAAATTTGTAATGTTTCTTCATTCGGAGGTGGTGATTCAGAAAACAACGAAGCCTCTATGATCAGCTGGAAGAGCCCTAGGACTAACTTCTCACCTAATTTGAAATGTAACCTCAGCGGGAGGTGGCGAATAATAAAATCAAGAATTTTTATGAAAACGCAGCAACGTGCGTCGGGCCAGCTAGTATAATTTATAAAATTTAATATATCACCAACCTTATTGCTGTACCGGTACCTATATACTGTACTAAATAATATATAATACATTACCAACTGGTTATCATCAAAGTTTGGTTTGCAGCATACCTGCAATGAGAAAAAATAATTAAAATATGAACCATAACACATTTTGAACATTACTGAAGAAATTTAGTTTTGATAAGATTTACATCACTAATATGTGAACTCTCTTAATTGATGAACTTCAACAATGATGAGGATGATTCAATAAAATTAACTGATTAATCATTACTGTTTTTTGACTAATAATGAAAAACAACTATAGAGAAACTGATAATAAGAATTTTCTATCTTATTTATCAATAAATGCTTAGTTCTTAGTTCTAAATTTTGTTTACTGAAAAAAATCCGGTTAAATTCGATGTAACAACAAAAATACAATAGGCAACATGATGAAATAGATCCGGATATTTTCATACTAGACTATGAAATAACATAGACATAATTAATAAAGAAAATAGATTTATTTTTTTAATAGACTTCTACTAGTGCATGAGATGAACAACAAGATAAGGAGAATAACAAGGGGGAAAGATAAACATGGAAATTGTTGATGTTCCTAATGGGTCAGTCTATATCCGTTAACAGAAAAAAATTAAAAATAGTTTTAAAAAATTGGAATGTATGGGAATTTAAAGTATTACAAGCTACCCAGTTCCTGATAGTTCTATTTATAACTGATGACTCTAATAGATACCAGAAGAGTTACATTAATTAGTAATAATTTAATAATTATGTCACAAACAAAACTACAATAAATTATAGAAAACACTAAACCCCATATCTTGTTTACTTCAAAAGAGGAATAGTCATAAAATATAACGCCTAAACAGCATTAACTTCTTATCTGAGGAAAATTAGACTGCTTCTTTTAATAAACTTGTTTACAGGAACTGCTGGACCACGCATATTTTGTACGAAGACGGAAAATAATTTAAAAATAATTTGGGAAATCTCTTTTGCAATTAGTGGAAACGTTAGATGTTGACACTCTCGTTTAGACTTGAGCAACGATTGATTTTTAGGTCAATGAATAAGCGTGTGGGTAGGAAGTGAGAGGTTATTTTTAGAACTTGAATTAAAATTAAACTAAACATTTACATACAAGCAAGCACATTTATTGTACGATTTTTGGCTTGTGCAAAGAGTTTCTTGTAAATTTAAAGGGGCCCAAACCTTCATTTGAGTATTGAGAGAAAATATGAACACTCATTACCTATTCAAAAGAGTTAGCTTTTTACATTCTGTAATCTTTTCGGATTTCTTATATTCTGGGTTGCCTAATTATTCTAAAAAACATTCTGATCTAATCGACTCTCCTAATTCAAAGTAAACTTCAGCACCCCTAAGATAAATAGATCCAACCCTTTATTAGAGACATACATTATAGTTGGTATCAACTGCAAGTATGGTTATCACGGCATCAGAAGTAAATGCTTTGAGGGGTTGGTTGCATGTCGGTACCTAACCTAACTTGAGCTGAAAGTTTTAGTTTATCGTCACGCAAGGCTGAGATGGTGAAGAGCTATGACACCAGATACGATACGAGTGAGAAGGTGTGCAAGAAGCTTCAAAATGACATACAATATCTTTTTCAATTCATAACAATTGTCCTTTTTTTTAAAAGGAGGGAAGATAAAAGCATATAGAAAATAGAAAAGCGCAGCTTGACTACAATGCCGATAACCTTAAGGTTTGCAGAATTTAAAACAAATACCACCTTTTACAGAAATAAAACCCTAATATAAGATGATAAAAAAATTATATAAACCCGCTTAAAAGCTTCCTCTAGATTTATATAATATTAACTTTTTAGGTGAATTTAACGACTTGCAGTGCAAGAAGCTTCAAAATGACATACAATATCTTTATTAGTTCATAAAAATTGTCCTTTATTTTTAAAGAAGGAAAGAGAAAAGCATATAGAAAATAGAAAAGAGCAGCTGGACTACAATGCCGATAACCTTAAGGTTTGCAGAATTTAAAGCAAATACCACCTTTTACAGAAATGAAAGCCTAATACAAGATGATTAAACATTTATATGAACCCGCCAAAAAGCTTCCTCTAGATTTATATACTATTAACTTTTAAGGTGAATTTAACGACTTGCAGTTAATTGACGGCAGGTTCACCTAAAAAGTTAATATTAGCTGACTTAATATTAAGCAATTAATTGAGTGATCATGTTCGTCATGGAACAAGAAATGCAGGAATTTATAAGATTTTAATTCAGGTACATTTATTACTTATTTATAATATTTCAATGGAAGCAACAAGTATTAGCCCAACATTATACAATGGACACTAAAATAATATTTTATGCAACAATAATAATGATTGTATTATGACTGCATTCAAGCCACAAATGAAATGTAAATTTTTGGCCCCGAACGAAGCGAGTCTCCTAAACACCTCACGCGCGTCTTAAAGGCTGAATGCACTCGTTGCATACATTATTTGATCTGTGACTAATTTCGATATTTTACCAATTTTACACCATTTTGGATAACTTACTCAAATGAATATGAAAGAAATTAAGTCACTGATTGGGACAAACGCTGAATTCTCAATGGTCTAGGCTCTAGAACCTGAGTCGAAATGTGACTCCCGTGTCATAATAGCTTCATTGTACAACGGTTTCGATTAGGCATGAATGAAGTCAGCTGTTATGAAATTACTTGTTTCAAACTTTGCTAATTACTTTATAGCGTTAGTTGTATATAAATAATATTTATGATACTATTAATCAGTAGTTCAATTCTAACCTGTGCGATATGTCACGTTTATCAATCCAGTTTGTGTCGTTTGAGGATACGCCGGACAAGAATCCTTCGAGATCATGTTCTGAGTGACGTTCATCGCCTGAGTCATGTTCAGGTGTGAGGCTGACGGTGAGAGAGTGAGGCGTGAGGATTACTTCCTCAGAATAGGTCCTCACCCGCTTCCTCACCACGCGGCCGTTGCAATCGTTGAACGAAGAGCGACGGAAATTTCCTCCCTCGCCGTCCGGAGCGACAATTCTCACTTCGGGCGAATCACGCATCATAATAATATAATTCAATTTATAATTACGTCACTCAAAGTAGAGCGCGAAATTTGAAATTTCAAAAACTCCGGTAAATGTATTTTTCAAGTAATAATGTAACCTAAATACTGTGTAATCAACAAAAACGATTTGTAACAATATTAAGAAACGGCGGACAGAAGTAAAAGTTTGTAATTCTAGTTTTTAGTTCCTTAACAGTGAATTTAGAACCGAGCAACATTAAAAAAGTATGAAGATAATAAAACAATACTTGAAATGTTCAGAAAATCACAAATTATTTGCAGGGGCCTAAACAAGCGAATTATCTATTACTGTTAAAATACAGTATTATTTTTCTTTGATGATTTCAAGTCCACAAATTCACAAGTATTCAATGTGACTATTTATAGTGTAATTTATCTTCAATGTCTTCAAGTCCACAGATTCTCAAATATTTATTGTTTTAGAACTTTTTGTTTTAAACAGGATTTCAAACAGTGATGAAGAAAAGCAATAAAGGAACAAAAAAAATTGATAATATTATTGAAATACGCTTTTTAATTATTTAAAAGCAAGACAAATAGAGTATTGATAGTCGTAAAGCCCTGTTAATTCAAGCAATTAAAATCCTAACTAGAAATTTTTTATCAAAAGTCAGTATTTTAAGAAAAAGCTTATATGCTTCAAAAACAAAAATTTCAATACTTGAATATTATCAATTTAAAGTTCAAAGATAATAAAGATGCGATTATTTGAGTCCACTAGTACAGTTATTGAATGCTTTAATGTTTATCACTGGGAAAATATAGAACCAAAATACAAGTTCACAATACTGATGTGGTACTTCACCGATTATGTGATATAATAGTCCCCTTCTATAGTTATAAGAATATGTTTTAATGTTTATCACTGGAGAGTAATATAAATCCTAAATATTATAAGTGCTCAATACTGATGTGGTATTTCACGAAATAGAGTAGACTTTTCAATGTCAAAGAAAATTAAATGCAGAAACTAATAATCTTTATAGATGCTCTAACAATCAATCTTCACCTGAGAAGACACAACACAAAAAGTAACACTTTACCGGATCAGGAATGGCGTTTGACTAAACATTGTAAACTCAAATGTAAATGCTTATATAGACGCACACAAACATGTTTGTATTTTCGTCGTTCGCAATATCAACAATGCAAAATGTAGTCCTTGACGTAGAGATCTTTAAAAAAAATGGTTAAAAAGAAGTAAAGACATAAACAAGGCGGCCTTCGATTGTTCTGCTACGTTGGAAGAGAGAAGAAGAGATTAGAACGATACGAAACGAACGAGGAACTGAGATATTTTTACAATAATAATTATTTATGATCAAATTTCCATAATGATAATAGCATAGAGACCACGACCCGACATAGATTTTCAACTATCAATGCGTATGAACACCTCTATAAGCCAACTCATCAAATTAAAATGATAAGTAGATCCTATGTACACAACTCAAACAACTTTTTCATTAAATTCGTTCACCAACTGCAGAAACGTGCACCAGTGTTTTTTATTCCATTTATCTTATCAAGGAGATACTAGACTTGGGAAATCTGCCACTGTAATTCCATAATGGTACTACGCCTTAGTTAAAAAAACGAGCATTATTATCAAGCTCCACTTTACGTGGGACAAATAGATCAATACTGGAACTGTATAAGTAGTATAATTATGTAATAAGTTACATATTTTTAAGATAATTTAGTATTTCAATTATTTGAATCATGCAGGAGTGTAGGAAATTGATAATTTGGTGCATGCACAGGTGAAAGGTTAAACCCACACCAAATTTACTTTTTTAATGCAATTATTACTACTATTATGGTATGCCATTTTTTTAAATAAAGATTTCTGATTTTTTTGTTGACTGTACTTTATTTTATGGTATTGAGATTGTCATGAACATTTCCAACTTTTAATTTGAAAATTAGACAAGGAAGATCCAAAAATTAATTTTGGTTTTATGGTAAGTTATGTGTTCTAATATTTAAAACTTGGGGATTAATATTAATTAGATTAATATTTTCATTAAGATTAGCTCCCTATGACGCCGAAGTAACCTCATTAGAAGCCGACTGACGCTTGCAAATGATTATGCAGATGACATGCGTTTACAGAAAAAAGTTAATGACGAAAAATCTCATGAGCATTCAACTTGATAATTCTAGTGATTAAACTAATTAAATGTGACGTTAGATGGCTATTTTTGGAGGAATAAAATAATGAAAAACATCATTGTGTTGTATTTCTATAAGAAAAAAATGCTATTATTCAAAAGTATTTTTCACTTTGTAATCTCATCAAACTGATAGCGGAAGTTTCTGATAACCTAACCGAAAAGATCGTACGATCATATTTGTACCGATAATACATTATGGATGCAAATTATCACAAATAATTTATGGGCTTTGGTTTGGAAAACAAAAACAAAATTACGATAAAAAGAGGAAAGCTATGGGATTTTGAGCCACTAACACCAGACCTATTCAAGAGGAAAGAATATAACAGTTTGGCCACACTGAAAGCTCAAAAAATAATACAAGAGCATAAGAATAAACATTAATAGAAGATAAAACCAATTGGATCCCAACATCCAAAAAAAGTAAACTCAACATGTATAGAATGAGGTAGGTGTAGAAACATAAGCATCGATGATTAGATCTTTGACAATACAGTTTTGGACATGTCAAAAAAGGAAAGCACTATCAAATTGAGCCCTAACTCCAAACACATTTGGGGTGGAAGAATACATGTAGAGGTCACATTAAAAGATTGAAATAAATAGTAAATCAGGAATCAAACTTGAAGAAATAATGAACATGACAGGTCTATTAAATGAATAAAATAGATGTCCACAAATAAAATTGAAGTATCATTAGTATAGCCCACATCCAGTTTTGGAGTGGTCACCCTTCCTAGCTCAGACAACTAAGGGTTGAGTAAACTTCAAGCCTACTGTACATCGACCTATCTGTTTTCAGAAAATTCAATTGAAAGTAGGCCTTAGTCAAAAATTGAGAATATACACAAGAGTACTTTAATGGAGCAGTTCTACAGCATGATCCACAATTCTTATTATATTGTGTTAATAGAATATCATCAGATAAGATACGCTAGCTCTATTCTATCAAGCTCTAAGCGAAGGTATCTGTTCAATCAGAGATAAGCTACGAAACTCTTGAACCCTCTTAATAAGGGTGACCGTTTGGATTGGCCAGCAAAAAATACTTTTCTACGCTATAAAATCACATTTAGGTCGTTCAGAATCCACCTAGATCTGTAGGTCAACTCATCAATCATCATCATCCACGCACAGGTCTCAGACCTATGTGATTCATCCTCAGAAAAAATTAGTCCTGGTGATTATGATAAATCGGATTGGGAAATATTTTATTAAACAACCAACTGTTGTAGGTAAATTAATTCGATGCGACTTTGAACAGATATATTAGTAAGATTGACTGATGAAGCATCTCTTCAGGAGCGAATATACAAGTCCAATTACAGTGTGGAAACAAACCCCAGTCATATATAGACAGTCAGTAGAATTTTGGAATAATAGTGGCTTGATTAAACTAGATTACACGATTTTTTAAATTGCCTTTTTTCTATATATTACATTTTCCATAGAATTTAAAACACGGTTGAGACGGTAAAATTTAAAAACTTTCTACAGTAAATAGAAGTACAAATACTTTCTAAATATTGTCACAAAATATTACTAATTTGTAATTTGGTCAGAACTAGGCGTCTGATAATTCATTTATTCATTTATTGTGACAAATTTACAACGAGTGTGAAGGTGCAACAGACTCAGGTCCAAAACTGCTCCCTTCACAAATTTTGATATGTTACATTGTCCAAAACATTGAGGTTCACAGAATAAAAATTTAAAATATGCTGTAACATATAGATTACATTGAAATTAGCAATCAAACATGTAGAATTCTGTGTAGCCTGCCTACAAAATCAGATTTTGTCATGTAGATAGTACCAGAATGCCTACTAATATTATTATTTGTACTCTGTTGTGAACTAGGCACTTGAAAATAGTAATCAAACACGTAAAAAAAGCTGTCTAAAAACATTAATAACAATTTGTGATGTACATTTTAAAACACATATAAAAAAGCACGATAAAGCACCGGTTAAGCGTCAGTGACAACAGCCAAACGTGTTCAGGTGAACGAGTTCTAGCGATGCGTTAAATCGACTACTCAATGAACGACAGACAACACTCTGTAGTGGATGAAAAGCGAATAACATACGGTGGTGTGCGTGATTCACGGAAATCTGCACAGCCCTCTTCACTTCGCCCTCAACAGTATGACGTTTCAATCGGAGAATTACATTGCCTTAGTGGAGAAGGAAGGAAGGGACAGGAACTCTGCCGCTCACACCAAAATCGTGGTAAGCGCACGTCTCCAACACTCCTCCTCCCACCGTCACTACTCACTAGACGCCTGCTTTTTCGCATCAAACACGACAGGCCGGCTGGAAATAGGCACAAAACGACCCTGACCGAGCAAGGACGGAAGAGAAATAAATAAGAAAAGTGAGAAATCTGAAAACCTTCCAGAATTCACTCGATGGGTTTTGTCACAGTGTGAAGAGAAAATTAGTTCATTTCCTTCACATATTGGAGGAGCAGTGCAGACAGAAATCTCTATATATAAAAATGAATGTCTGTATGTATGTATGTATGTATGTATGTATGTGTGTTCCCTATAGACTCCAAAACTACTTGACAGATCGGCATGAAACTTTGGGAATATGCTGTGTGAATATTGGGGATGGTTTCTGACCATAAATTTCAATAGGGGAGCTAATAATTATTATTAATTAAACCATTTTATAGACCTAACCTACTGAACTTGCCAGCCAAACAGCTTAAAGGAACAGCTGATATAAGTCAACAGTTTTTAATCATATGGCAAACCCCTTAGTGGCGTTATTTACGCTGTCTTTGAACAGCAAAAGACTTTGCACTTTGCATGTAGGCTACCGTACAGTTGGAGCCTTGCAATATGTAGGAAACATACGACTGGGTATGATGAAATGTAATTAAGCTAGGTTGATGACATCTGTTAACCAATGCAGCTAGAAATTTGAAATGCAGCCTCAGCGGGAAGTGGCGAATAATAAAATAAAATACTCCTTTCGCAGGACCTGCAAAACTTAGCGAATTTCTGTATTTTTTCAAATATTTATGAATATCTATAGGCTATATATTTTTTTAATTTCTGGAAAAAACACGAAGCGTTCTGTACTCTAGGGACCCCAAAACAAGTTTATATCGAGGTTCAGGGTGAAAGTAGCACATCACGACCAACTGCAATATTTACATTTCAAGAAATTCGCTCAAACCCTCCCCCCATGAAATTAAAATAATTTGAAATTTAAAAAAACTAGCTCCATATTCGCTTATATCACCAAAAAATACTGATAACTAATCACTTTTTTCATATTGCACAGAAATTGACAAATTAAAAAATTTTCGACGCCATTTTGAAAATGGCTGTTTTTCTCAGAACGCACTGGTTTTTCGAGGTGGATGAGTTGAAATTCGGATTCAGCGCCTCAAAAACCATAAGGAACAGTCAAGAAAAAAAAAGATTAAAGTTTTTTCCTGAAACACTTATTTTTTAGCACCAAATAACTAACTCCATAGGGCAAGATACAGCTTTTGACAACAATGGTTTTTTCTTGATATCTTGAAAATTTGTTGAGCTAGAAGGCAGTGCAATACCTTAAATTTTTTGACTCCATGAGCTCTATCTTAAAGTCTAACAATAGAACTAAAATTTTCAAATACAACCCTTTTTTTCTTGAAAACCCCTAATTTTGGCGGGAAAATACCCCCGAAAAGGGGGTTAACCTTTTTGGATTTTCCTGGCTAACGAACTTGTCCAAGCTATTCACAAGAGGAAAGTGTATACCAAATTTGGTGGAAATCGGACATCTCCTTCAAAAGTTATCGTGCTATCAGACACATATATATATATATATATATATATATATATATATATATATATCTACATATATAACATTTTGTGCCACTATGATTTTTGTACTCTGGGGACTCCAAAACAAATTTCCATCATGGTCCCGGGTGAAAGTCGCACATCACGACCTGCTGTAATAGCTGAATTTGAAGAAATTCGCTAAAACCTAGCTTCTACCCTTATAGTCATAGGAGGTTTAAATTTGAAATTTTCGGAGGACACGTTAAGCTGTCGGTCCCGGCTGCCTAAAAAACAGTCGTTAAGTCACGTCAGAGGCCCTGAACTTATTCAGAAGCGACCTGATAACTCTGACACCAGACCTGAGCCAGCCAGGTCACACGATATTATTATATTATTATTATTCAGAGGTGGTGATTAAGAAAACAACGAAGCCTCTATGATCAGCTGGAAGAGCCCTAGGACTAACTTCTTTCCTAATTTTAAATGTAACCTCAGCGGGAGGTGGCGAATAATAAAATCAAGGAGAACTTTCATGAGAATGCAGCAACGCGCGTTGGGCCAGCTAGTTGAGTTATAAATATAGCTCCATGTATCTAAAACCGATCATACTAAAGTTTGACAACAAGTTTTACTTAGAAATTAGCCTACCCATTATAAATACAACTATCATTATCAGTATTACCGTACTTTTTTTATATATTTTTTATTGGTGATGATACCCACATGAGTCCGAGATTTGTGCGTGAGTAATGAGGTGAATGTTTACACATAAATGCCAGACGGAGGAGGGATTCGAACTCACGACCGCTGAAACGACAGCAAGCTGAAGTTGCGACACCCCAACCAACTGCGCTAAGCGGCCCGCCATTTTACAATTTTTATTTTACTTCCACAAAGAAACAACCGATTAACCGAAAAAAAACGATAAAGCTAAACCTGAAACGTGAAATGTTAAAACACTCAATGTTTAACTTCACTTACACAAATACTTCATTTTTATGCCTTACTGTGCAAAATAGGATGGAAATACATCAACACAAAACCTTTTCATAAACTCCTAGATTGAAATCTATCTTATTCAGCAGTGTTTCGATACCAACAATGGATTGGAAATACAGTAGTAGCAAAAGATAGATGAGTTTCCATCACCTTAAATTTTAAATCAGCTTAAATTTAGACAGTAAACCAGGTTTCTGCGAGGATTTTGCAAGAAAGCCCAACAGCAATGTACATTCATTGCAGTGCCCATGTGTTGAATTTATGTATTGTCAGCTGTTTCACAAGTGTGGTTTCAATAAGAACTTTTTTTTGTTTTGCAAAGTATACACAACTTCTTTGAGAAGTCAACCAAGCATCACGCAGTTTTTGAAGATATTAAAAAAAATGCAAAAATCTTTCATGGTGGAGCGGTAACTTTGAAGTCATTGAACAACATAATATGGGTTTGCCACATAGAAGCTGTGCATACTTTGCTGGATAATTTTGAAGTGACTTTGACAGCTTTAGAGGAGATTTCATCAACCGACCATGTTGTTGGACGTCAAGCAAATGCTTTATTGAAAAACATGGAGAATTTTAACTATGTTTTTGATTGACTTCTATTGATAAGAATTCTTATGCAATGTGACATTTTATCAAAGATGCTACAGTTCAGCAGTGTGACTTAGTCACAAAAAAGCACATGTCAGTAAAAAAAGCACACTTGAAGTTATGCAGTCATTTAGATCAGAAGAGTTTTTTTTCTAAACTTTACAATCACTACAAGGAGATAGCTGAGAAATGTGGTTTTAAATAAGCTGAACTGCTGAGAAGACAAAAATTTCCAGAAAAATTAAGTGGTGAAAGTATAGTTCCCTTTGAGACGGTTCAAGACTATTACAAATTTACAATTTTATTCCCAGTCATTGACATATTAGTTCAAGAAATAGATAGCCGACTCGAAGAGAACAACTTAATCGTTTTGAATCATTTGAGTGAAGTGTTAGGAGCTAATGAAAAAAAATCAATGAGTGTTCACTTTGTGTGCGACTATTACAAATTGGACTATGGTCGCATATTGTCTGAGCTCCAGTGCTTCCATAAAACTGAAGAGTTCAAAAACAAAAACATTCAAGAACGAGGATCTGTTTTTGTACTTTCGAACTTTTCAGGCTGTTTTTCACGGTACCCATGAACTCATCTTCTTGTGAGAGATCTTTCTCTTGTTTAAAGCGTTTAAAAACGTACTGCTGAAACACCATCGGGCAAGAAAGATTATCTTCTTACTTCTTATACTCTTTTACCAAGAGAAATAAACTAAGACATTAACATACCAAAGGTTATTAATGAATTTAGTTCATGCCGAGAGAGGCGACACCATTTTGTTCAAAAAGTATCATTCTAACTTCTTCAACATAACTTTATATGATTAGCCAAAAAAATTCTATTTGTAAGTTATATTGTTATGAACTAAAAGCGTCTTGATATCTTCACAAGTTAGTGATCATATTTTATTTTTGCTTCCTTTTATACTACAATTTTTCCGATGGTGCTTATTGATTTGAAAGTATGCTATTTAGATGTTTAATTTATTATATTATTGCGCTCTTTGTAAGGGTGACAGATTGGAATGGCCAGCAAAAAGACTCTGTTCTCTGCTCTCTCTATTCACTCCCGGTGGTTAGGAACCCACCTAAAACTGCAGGTCCAACTCATCAATCACTATCATCCAATTCATCACCCACGCACAGGTCTCTGACCTATGTGGGCTTCATCCTCAAAAAAAAACCTAAAATAAAAAAAACTAGTAACATTCTTGATAAAAAATTTAAAAAAACTAGCGATCAGCTCTGGTAAAGTAGAGTATTTTAGTAGTGTATACAGTATAAAGTGGGTGTAAAACTGACAATCACCTAGCAGGCCTAGAACCTCATATGGATGTCACACCAATCACCTAGCAGGCCTAGAACCTTATATGGATGTCACACCAATCACCTAGCACGCCTAGAACCTCATATGGATGTCACACCAATCACCTAGCAGGCCTAGAACCTCATATGGATGTCACACCAATCACCTAGCAGGCCTAGAACCTCATATGGATGTCACACCATTGACATACAAGTAAAAAAAGGAATTGAGGTGCATTAACAATAGCTTATGGATAACTACTCATGGATGGAGGTCACCCTAAATTGACATTGAGGGTTATCATTGCAAAAGGAATTAATTATATGTTTGTGCAAAAATATTAAATGTATCGTAAGAAGTTTTTCTTTATATAAATAGTGACAACACCAAGCAACTAAAACTAGAACAAACAAGAGCAAACCGGATCAATTTATACTTATTTTTGAAATTATGAGCTCAATCACAAATGATGTTAGTTGTCCTAACCTGACATGAGTTTATTAGCTTCAGATTCAATTGATATGATTTTCAGTCAAAAGTTTTTTTTTTAATTTCTCAATAATGCCTAAAAGCCTACACATTAACCAATCAATCATTTATTTATTTACAAGTTCCAAATAAAGGTCCCACTAAACCTTTTGGGGTTTTCAGCAGGTGCCAACATAATATAAATATTACAAAATTTAAATCAATTATATAGTACAAATTACAAAAAATAAGAAATTAGGGAAAATGAAGGTCAAGGTGGAAATTGAATATTAGTCCAATGTATGTAAAGAAAAATAAATGAATCTAAACAAGTGAGAAAAAAAGCATAATAAATAAATTAATAATAATAGATGTTCAGAAATGGTTGCCTGGGAGCCTGCACGGTAAACTAAGCGTCTGATTGGTCGATGAAAGTATATGAATTTGAATAGACCAATCAGACAAATAGCGGTGCAACCGGTGCAGGCTCTCACGAACGTACATGCAACTACGAAGTGGACTGAAACTCAAACTTGAAAAGACCTAAAAAATTATATACAGTCTCCGCAGTGTGAATGAGCCAATGTCATCTTCAGTAAGGCTGCTGGGATTTGACATAGACCCTGAACTATCCTGGAATGTTCATGTTGAAAATCTATGCACAAGGTTGTCAAGATCCACATTTGTTGTTAGGAGACTGAGAGGCCTACTGTCAACACAGCATCTGAGGATGGTGTACTTGTACTGTTTGAGAGTCATCTGGCTTATGGGCTGCATTTATGGGGGGACACAGCCCATCTCAAACAACTACTGCTGCATCAAAAGAGAGCAATCAGAGCTGTTTATCACAAGAACCAGCGGGAGTCCTGTAGGCCTCTGTTTGTCCGCCTTCAAGTATTGACAGTATTCAATTTATATGTACGGTGTTCAGTTATTTCTATTAAAAAGAAAATGTCTTCTTATTTTCAACACTGTCAAGACAAGACTTATAATACATGCTTTGTGAATGGAATAAATATATTTAATAGACTTACTGTGGAAGCCAAGCATGACTAAATTAATGTTTCAAGAAGAAAATTATTTAATTGGTTAGTGGAAAGGCCATTCTATTCATTGGACGAATACATGAACTCTATCTGTGATATTAGATTATAAAAAGCCATTCTTACCTTGATAGAAAAGAGAAAGAGAAATTGATTGTATTCGAAAACAAGATTCTTTGGAAAATTTATGGGCCAATAAATGAGGGAGAAGAGTGGAGGAAAGGCAACATAGAACTTTTTAGGGAAACAGAATTTATTAATTTAGAATTCCTTTCAAGTGCTATAATTTATATTGAAGACTTCCGCAATGATGGACATTGACAACAGTATTAAATAGCTGACGGAAATCGATAAATGCTGCTGTAAATTCTGTTTCTTTATATTTGTCAATTTGTTAAATTGTCAGTCACTCAAACTAACTTGTAACTTTTTAGGGATCCAGATGTAGTGTGTGAGTTCAAGTGTAGAAGGATTAGATGGGCTGAGCATGTTCTGAGAAGAAGTGATGACAAGAATCTCAAAAAAGTCATCCTGAAGGAAGACGACCAAGAGGAAGGCCACGGCGAAATTGGTGGAGTCAAGTGATGGCTGATATGGAGAGAATAAGAGCAACTGAGGAAGACGTATCAAGAGAGGTGGAGGGGCTTTGTTGATGCAGCCAAATATCTACTTAGATATGTATGCCCATGGCAGTAAGTAAGTATTCTTACCTTGACTTAGCTTGTAATGATAACCGTATTTAGTTGGGTTTGTATCTGTGACCTAAGCAATTGACAAGATTTTATATTTTTGTAGGTGAATCTATGGATCTAATAAAAGATGTTGATTATAATTATTACACAATGGTTACGTTCATAGGAGCCGCTCTGCTTACCGGAAAAAGAGACGCCTGGTCGATGTAGTCTATGTATTTGAATACACCTATCAGACGCCTTAGTTTCCGTTTCCGTTTCCTATTAGACGCCTAGTTTCCGTTGCAACGGAAGACTAATAAGCGGTGCGGCTCCCATAGTTGCATCCATAGTTTCAATTTTTTTTGCACCAATATTTATTTTAAACCAAATCAATCATATAACGATATGAATTTGAACATGGGTTTCAACTTTTTGCAGACTAATTGTTAGGCTTTTTAATCCAATAATCTTATCACATTGTGAAAATGTATCCAAATTCAAAATGATTATGTAACATATTACCATAACTGATTTCGACTGTATGTCTATCAATTCGATTGAGATTAACAGCATTATAACGTCAGTTAACGTTAGTTTAGTCCAAAGAGCCTACTACGCAAACGAGGAATGTGGTAGTTTGCGGTTGCTTTCCTCACTAATCTAACAGAGTTAAGCCTATATCAGTATGCCAAGCCCATCAAAACAAATTCAAAATGGTTATTAGCTTCAATTATTGTTTTGATGATCACTCAGGATGAATTTCGCAGTCTAGTATGGAATCCTTAAATTATAATAATGTAGCAATAAAATGTTTGATAAGTCTTTCTAATTATTAGTTGAGTGACAATAAATTAGATTGAGATTAAAGTTGAAGAGAATTATTATAACTCAGGTTGAGGTAAGTTTATATGGCTAAGTGTTGTAAAGTTTATTCAAGTCATGAATTTTGAAAAAAAAAAATTTGCTTAAAGAATAATTTATTAGCCTATTAATGTTTACAGAATAACAGATATCATGATAAAAAAAAGAATTCAATGATAAACATCTTCTAAGCTTTTACCAATATATATCATTTTTATTTGCATATCTTTTCAATCTCTAATTATGGAAATTATCTTATACTCTCACAAACTGGATATATGTTTTCAACTTTCTGACACCCAAAAATAGAGCGCGCCAAAATCATTTGCATGAATACAGGAATGAGACAAGAAGTTTAAAATTGAGTACCAATAATTGAAGATGAAAAAGTATGTGACAGAATATATTTATCAACGCTAGGGTATCAGAAGGTTAACTTGAAGATTGATAATGAAATAAAAAACTGAGTACAGTTTTTGCAATAGCTTGATTGTGATTTAGACAGTAAGTTAATGAGATGATAAATAGAAATTTATAACTTATAGGCTATTATCTCATGGTTTTTTATATCATCGCTGATTGGCGATTTGGAGAACAACCTCAATCTCTAAGGGGGGGGGGGGGTTCTAGAAGATTGGTTTTGTTGCTTCGTTTTAGCCGGATTCACACTACCCTACGCCCTAGCCTGATCGCAATAGGCCTATAGAGTAGTGTGTACGTGGCTTGAAAACGAAGCGACAAAACTCAGCGGCTAAATTCTCCCCTCAATAGTTGATTAAGCATGCTCCAGATAAAAATAGAATTTGTCCTGATTACGAGTCTCCAATGTAGATTTTCCCAAACATTAATAAATTTGTGGCTACACAAATGTTGAAAGACGAGGCATGAGCCCACAGTTTTCCATAGTATAACCTGTTAGAGCCTGACCGTTAGAACAAAATAAATTGTGTTAATTTCCAATATCTTTCTTCATTTTTTACCAGTTGACTAAAAAAAAATAATAAATTATTTAACCAGTTGACAAATATGAGTAGATGGCGTCATAAAATAGTTGAGTGATTAGAACAAACATCCTGGAGGCAGGATGATTAGACTATGTTGTCCTTATTGGCCTCAAAGCCTTCTGCAATCAAGTAAAAAAGATTTGGTTTCGTCTCCAACCCGAAACTTGAGCTTCTAAGTTTTGAACTGTAGGCCTACTCTGTCTCCGCTCAAATATGAAAGAGGTTGGAGCGAATTATTTTATCCACTTGGAAAGAGACAAGAGGAATTTGCTGAATATTCTCCAATTAAAAATGGTTAGAAGATTAGGATTAGGCTCTAAATGGTAGATTCCAATAAAATTTGTCGTACGTTATTTGGTGCAATCAATGAGTATTCCAAGATTTTTTTGAACGTGAATAGATAATATTTACAAAATTAAGATATAGAACATACCTGTGTGCTGTTTCTCGATAGTACTTCTTGTCAAGTGAAGAAGATATTACACAGGATTCATCCGAAGGTGTTCCAAAAACGTCGTTTTCTGAGATCATTTTCTTTGACAGATTCAGGGCCGAGTTAAAATGAATGTGTTGGATAATTCTCTTATTTAACTGCGATCGAAAACGACCAAACAGAATGACACCCGAGGTAGTTAGGAGCTTGATTTTGCTGACTATTTTTGTAAATGTATCGCTGAATCAAAGTAACTGAAATGAAATCTCAAAATATATTATCCTTGAGATAATGGATGATAGGTTCAAGGGGTAGCATGTGGGTTGTTATCACTGAAAAGAATTAACACAGTAATTATTTAAATACTGCGACATTAACTATAAAACCGATTAACAGTTGATAAAAAAGCGTGGCACTATCTTTAAAGGTTAGGCCAAAACAGACAAACCTTCACCTCAGATAACTCACCTGATCCATCTACAGAACAGCTGATTGGAGTATTCCAGCCTCTTGAAATCATACTAAATCAATAATTATACATTTAAATAAATTCTTCTGATTGATAATTATTATGAAAGTTATGAATTATTTTTATTGGCAAAAACCATTCCAAAATATATGTCACTCTTACAATAATTTTTCAGCAGTTGGCAAACTGTTTCCACTGTCAATCCGTTTCCTTTCAACGTAAGCCTTCTGGAGCTTACGATCCCGTTGTTTAGTATCGGAGTTTACAATTTTATTCTAAAATTAGTTTATAGCGGTAAGTAGATAAAAAATATAGAATAATACACAATCTATCGTTCATTTTCGATAAAATTCTCTACTTTTATTTCTTTTCATATTGTTCAATCATTTGATGTCTATGGATTAAACATGGTTCTATACGTCTACCCGAATTTTCAAATGTTCTTTTTCTATTTTTTCTGCAAACTTCCTTTTTTCCCCTATTGAGGGATAATGTAAATCATTGAATACGAATCATATTCCTAATTTTTATTATTTTGTTGGATTTGAAAGAATAATTTCATAATTTCTGTTATGTTTATAACATAACCTCTATATCAGTATACAACGTGAGTTGAGTTCATATTTCACCTACCTATTCTCCAGTTCTGCCCTTCAGAACACTATTTCATAAAATCGTACAGCTTCATATTCTCATTCCATTATTATTGACAAAGTAACGAACTCACGATGTTACTAAATCACGGTTGACAACCTAACCTTATTTTGACAATCTTCTCATTGTTGCAATACTTTATGCTTAATTTTTTGTAATACAGTTGATTCTTATTACATTTTTTGACATTCCAGGTTTCCCAAAATGAAGCTCAACAAGCTGGTAACTTCGTCGCGCAGAAAAAACCGCAAGAGGCATTTTACTGCCCCTTCTCACATTAGGAGGCGGTTGATGTCGGCACCTCTTTCCAAAGAATTGCGTCAGAAATACAATGTGCGAACAATGCCCATCAGGAAGGATGATGAAGTTCAGGTGTGTACGAATCTCGCTCCTTTTGATAATGTAACTTATAAGTTGACCAATAACTTGTTTTCTATCATATTTATAACACATTTTTTTTCAGTTTTCTGCCAAGATTACATTTGACGGTTTTATGATGCCTTTTGGAATAAAATTGGTCTGAAATTCTAGGTTATTGAGTAAAAATTTATGGATTTGAGATGATGTTGATTTGGAAAGTGTTATGTATTTGCATAATAGGCTACCAATGAGTTGAACTATTCAAGTTGAAAAAAGTAATTTAACTTTCTGATTTTTTTTTTTCATTCTGTAAGTAACCCAAATGAATTGACAATAGTTAATGGAAGGATACTGTACTCTTATTCTTTGCTACTCAAATGACATGTTTGATTGCTCTCAAGAATTTTACAAATTGGTGGATTTATTGTGTCACCAGCTCAAAATTTATTGTATGACTATCTAAACCTAATATTATTGTTGCAGGTGGTCAGAGGCCATTATAAGGGCCAACAAGTTGGAAAAATTGTCCAAGTGTACAGGAAAAAGTTCGTTATCTATATTGAAAGGATTCAACGAGAAAAGGCCAACGGTGCCAGCGTTTATGTTGGAATCCACCCTTCAAAGGTAAATCAATGCAATTGTGCGTTTAAAATATCAATTTTCAATATTCATGGCACATTTTACTCAATATTTTATGATCATGCTATTCCTCTATATGCAAATGGTGTTAGAAATTCAGGAGTTCAACTTTTTTATGTTTTACCAGCCAGGCTTAAGAGACTTCCTTTCAAAAAATTTAAAGAGGTTTTCAAGAGAGAGCTAGAGGACTGTGGTTTCTATTCAAGCCAAGAATATAGAGAGTATTATAAAAGTCCTAATTAGTGTAGCCTGAATGGAAATATAATAAATTTAACATTGGACAAATCCAGATGCCCCTATGATGGGAGGCCAGTGGATGCTTGAATATCTATCTATCTATTCCATCCCTCTCAACAGATATCTAAGCTAGATGATGATTCGCAGACAAGCAGATTTCAAAGTTGTACAATTTATTCGCAAGTTCTAGGTTCTCCAGAATATTGTAAATAATGTGCTTCTTCTATCTGCTTGATGAAGTAATATTTACTCAATTCGAACTAATTTGATAAGGAACAAAATTAAAATTGGTTAGAAATTGGAAAAAATGACCAAAATCAAGGTTCAAAAGTGACTAGAATTTTCTTCAACATTGTAAAACTAGGTGTGATATTATGCACTTGATATTAATGAAATAACGTATCAACTTGGCCTGGTTGTAGCATATCTGTTTGTTGATTGGGACACTCTGTATTTGGGACAATGCAGGGTGCAATGCTTTTTTTTTTCAAGGCATATCAAGTTGCTATTTATCGAAGCTATATGATGATCCAAACCATTCGCAGATAGCAGACATTGGTTTTGTTAATTTTCCTTGCCCGTCTAGGTTTTCTAGTTCTGGGCAATGAGTTGCATCACTGCGTCTGTCTTATGGAGAAAAGTTGGCACTGATAGCTTTATAATTTGGTATTTATTGATTAAAACATAAATATAATGACAAATCATTAGTGAGGAAAGACAAATTTGTAGAAACAAATTCCTAACAGTAATTGTACCCTATTTTGATGAACAATTACTTTTATCGCTGTACTGATAAAATCTACTCATACAAATATTATTCTTCGTCTATTCTGTGCTAGAATTTAGAGCTACGGTATATGATTCAAACCATTCGCAGATAGCAGATATTGGTGTTGTTAATGTTCGTAGCCCGTCTAGGTTTTCTAGTACTGGGCAATGAGATGCATCACTGCGTCTGTCTTATGGAGAAAAGTTGGCACTGATAGCTTTATAATTTGGCATTTATTGATTAAAATATAAAGATTTATAATACAAATTCCTAACAGTGTTTATACAATATTTTGATGAACAAATATTTTTATCGCTGTACTGACAAAATTTACAAATACAAATATTATTATTCGTCTATTCTGTGCTAGAATTTTAGAGCTATATGATGATTCAAACCATTCGCAGATAGCAGTCATTAGTTTTGTTAATGTTTGTTGCCTGTCTAGGTTTTCTAGTATTGGGCAATGATTTGCATCACTGTGTCTTGTCTCAAGGAGAAAAATTGGCACTGATGGCTTTAAAATGTTTATCAATTTTTTATTATTGAAATATAATTTAACATCGAACTAGAGAACTAGACTTCTAAATAATTAGAATACGTGATGAGATAATTTAGATCGATAAAAATTGTATAGATTTTCTAATCAACAGTTTTTCAAATCCAGATGCTCCTGGTGTAATTTCGCTATCTGCATAACAATTGAAAAAATTCCAAGATTTTGTATCAAAATTGTGAGTCAGTTGAGGTTTAAAGCTATATGATGATTCAAACCATTCGCAGATAGCAGACATTGGTTTTGTTAATGTTCGTAGCCCGTCTAGGTTTTCTAGTACTGGGCAATGAGTTGCATCACTACGTCTGTCTTATGGAGAAGAATTGGCACTGATAGCTTCAAACTATTGAGAATTTTCCTACTTTTAAATAGCCTACAGTAGTTCAGGGCTTAATTTCAGTGGGAACGGCGTTCCCTCCCAAGAGTGCCAGAACGCAAGGGAATGCACAGTAAATTTTATTTCATTAAATCTTAAAAATAAAACAGTGTTACTACTACTACTAGCCACAATTCAATGGTTTCATTTAATAATCAGGCTATTGAACTGTTTATTATTCTGCCTGTTGTCATTAAACATTTCCTTTCTTTTTCAAGAAGTGGGTTTTTTTGAAGGTATAAAAATTACTCATCACTTTTTAAGATAGGCGAAATGTTTTTGTAAATAAAATATAAAAAATTACAGATCAAGCTGTGACATTAAAAATAGATTATAAGCTTTTGGTCTTACTAGTTTTTCAGAAAATATTCAAAAACATCTTTTTACAAATCGATATGCATTATTACTACTGTACTGTATATAAATAAAAATGTAAAGAAGGCTTTCTTCGTTACTATTTTAGCATTCATTAAAACAAACTATATTGGTTTTGGTTATTGTAATATTCATACAAAATGGTTGGTGCAAATCGAAACAAGTTGAAAGTAAATTTAGAGTATGCACCGATATGTTAACGGTGTGGGGCCTGGGGGTGAGGGAATGCTTACTTCTTATTAAAATATAGAGAGGGTGGTTTATAAGTATAAATTAGCGTTCCCACACCTAAAATTTTAGAAATTGAGCACTGCAGTAGTTTAACCAATGTCTAAAATGTTTTTCCTGACATGTTCCGTCTATTTTTTCGTGAATTGTTGATAACTTCGACGTTTATTCTGTTTTAGACTGTCATCGTCAAACTGAAAATGGACAGAGACAGGAAGAAGATAATTGAAAGGAGAGCGAAGGGACGCGCCGCTGCACTTGGAAAGGACAAGGGCAAGTACACAGAAGATACAACCACGGCAATGGAAACGTCGTAATCTTAAAAAATACCGTTTGTAAAAACTTTAATTGTTCATTAAATCATGGACTTTTATATTAGTTGTCTGTTAATTCATTTTATTTGTTATCAGCGTGTACATTAGATAAAATCCGGTTCTTGATAGCGAAAGATCGTAAATTTCTTCCATTAAAATAATTTTCATTACATCTAATGGAAATTGAAAGTTGCATTACAATTTACAAACTAGATTTATTGGTGCTTGTATTTTTAAAATATTATGGCTGTTTCTACTTGAACGTTCATTTTGTAAATTGTTATGCAACAGGTCCCTGGTATTCTTTGTAGAGAGTTGAAGATCTAAATTCTTGGTTTTTAGATTTGTCATTACAATAAAATATTGGACAGTTTCACGAATTCAGGACACTCAAAAGTTTACGGCAACACACAGACTAGTCAGCTGAGTACTGACGAACTCTGGGAAATAATTATTGATTGAAGAGAGAGACTATAGAGTTGGAATGCTTGCACAGTGCGGCACCCCGGCATCCAATACTCTATGATACCCACCATCACTAAATGAAATGCATGCCATGAAATGTTGGACAGATTGGAGCAATGTGAATACCATCATTTCACACAATGTGTTTGATTTTGCGATGGTGATTATCTTTGAGTGTTGCTTCACTGAGAAAATACTCTTTTCCTACAACTGCTTGTAAAGTAGTTCTTTACGTACTGAAAACTAATTGTAAAATACCTCTTTACTGCTCAGCAAGCGGTAAAGTACTTTACGCTCGCCAGCTGTTTTCTTTACGCTTCTGTTTTGATTTTGATGCCTTCTCATTGGTGGATCACGGAATCCGTGAAATTCACATAACCTCAAAAATGGCGTACGCTAACCAAATGCGCTCATGGTCTGTGATGTTACAAACTACAAGCTTTTATTGTGTTGGAATCCAGAACTGCAGTTTTAGGAAAAATATTGTATGCAATTCGCGCGTGAAGCTTCTTTATCGCTCTCGCAAAATTACTGCGCTCCACTACGCGTCGCGCAGTAAATGTTTTGGCTCGAGCGATAAAGTCGCGCTTCACGCTCTTAATACATAAATAACTATTTCCTACAACTGCTCGTAAAGTAGTTCTTTACATACTGAAAACTAATTGTAAAATACCTCTTTACTGCTCAGCAAGCGGTAAAGTACTTGACGCTTGCCAGCTGTTTTCTTTACGTTTCTGTTTTGATTTTGATGCCTTCTCATTGGTGGATCACAGATTCCGTGAAATTGACATAACCTCAACAATGGCGCACGCTAACCAAATCCGCGCACGGTCGGTGATGTTACAAACTACAAGCTTTTATTGTGTTGGAATCCAGAACTGCAGTTGTAGGAAAAATATTGTATGTAATTCGCGCGTGAAGCTTCTTTATTGCTCTCGCAAAATTACTGCGCTCCGCTATGCGTCGCGCAGTAAATGTTTTGGCTCGAGCAATAAAGTCGCGCTTCACGCTCTTAATATATAAATAACAGGCAGCTGTATATAAAAAATATACTCATTTTTACATATAAAAATACAAATATAGTTGCCTCAGGCGTATTGCATGACCACTACACAAGGAGCGCTGTGAGTGTCGGCATTCAGGTCCCTAGAATTATTAAATCAATTAATTACACTAATCCATACTATGTGGCAAATATCCTATTGAGGAAAGCTCCTGAAGAGTTCAGAAGACCAAACACGAGCATGTTGGTGTACAAGAAGCTGGTGAGTGGCTGGCTGTTTGCGACTGGTCCCGGTGAAGCTGAACGTTTGCTTGACCCTGTTTACAGACCTAGAACTTGACTATTGACTTCACTCTTTCCTAATGTACATTCTATTCAGTTTTGCTTACCAACCGATTCTTCTTCTATCTATTTATTATATATTACTTTTTTCCCTCACATTTTCTTTGATTCTTATGGGTGACTGTTCTCTCTATCAAGCTGTGTATTGTCTCTTTCTCTTGCATTTAACATTCTTTCAAAAACAAAACAAACAAAAAAAAAAAAAACGGGCTGATGTTTGTTGGGGTAACCAGGATACGCAGTTATTTGGGGGGAACTCATCCCACACACAAGTCGCTGACTCATGTGGGACTACCCCTTTATTTTTGCTATCAATTTGTATTTTTTATAATGTACTGCAATATATATAATAATGTGTGTGTATTTTTTATAATGTAGCCTACTGCAATATACATAATGTGTGTGTATATTCTGTATTTCACATTTCTGTATTTTCCTTTATGTATTGAGGCAATAATAAAGAGAATTTGATTTGAAACTATTAACGAGTACTATTAACCATATGACTCAGTTTTGAAGAAATCTTCTGTTTTCATAGAAATTGGAATAGATTGTTTACTACTATATTTGCATATATCAAATGGAATTTACACATCTTGTTTCTATTTCTAGTATGAAATAGTTTAACAATTCGTGTGGATCTTAGAATTATTTATTTGAACAGTATGTAATGACTAGCGAAATGAGCCTGTAATGCATCTGGAAACATGCTTTTGCTTTGAAAGGGCATGTCCCGGCGCAAGTACAAACACAGGCTTGTATTGTACGCATGATGAGTTTTAAGAATTCAGAAATCTTATTGAAGAATTACAAGAAAAGTAATAGTTTCATTTGGAAATTTGGTGTCACATGGGTATGGAAACCTGTTCTAGACAGTACACATAAAACAAATAAATAAGATTTCGCTTTTAATTGCGCATTCGAATTACTTTCTGATTCACAAAAAGTAATCTTGCACTTCGTCACCAAGCTCCAGTCGTAAGTGAAAGTTGAGTCAATCATCAAAGAAGGAATGAATCTAATGTGTAACATGCTACTTTAGTTGACTTTAATAATTCCTGCTTATTTTTCAATTCCATTATGGGTTGAGTCACTGAATTCAAGCTACTGTGCGAGACTAAGCTCCGTGTCCCTGACGGCTGAAGAGGAGAGACGAAGAATACTATACTGGGCAGCGCGGACGCACGCACAGAGACGCACAATTGCATTGCTTTTGCGATGACGTAATGCATTCCTCCGAGAGACACGGAGCTCAGTCTCGCACTGAATTCATGCCACCAAACTAGGCGGCGGAAAATTGCAGTGTTGCCAGAAATGGGACGATGCCAGCAGCTGATAGTAGAAAATCACCAACCTCCTTAATGCAAGAATTGACATCAGTACTCGTACCATGTTGTCTTGTCTACTAGTCTGACGCTAGAAGTCATATAAGGCTCTTCACCGCAGTTGGTTGTTTTATTTCGCTAACTTCAATTTTTCAGAGCCACCTAATTTGATGGTGTGAAATATGCATGTGGATGTCATAAGAATATTACTTGAATTTTCATGCTGGGCGCGAAATGAAAAGTATTAAAACTGTAAATATTGTCAATTCTTTAGTAAAAGACAAAACAAATTAAACATGGTGAATGCACAGTCATGGAAGAACCCTGTCCTGAATATTTTAGTCCGGGTATAGAGCTTTTTGTTTCAATCTTTTGAACAGCATTAATTCATAAATATTGTTCTTTAATACTTTTCAACGCTATGGCAACTTCAAATTCCAGCTCATTTACACTTCCTTGGGAAATTTTTCAGGGTGACTAGCGACCGGGAAAAGTCAGGGAATTTTTAAATTCTGGAAAAGTCAGGGAATTTGAAAAAATATCGGGAAATCTTCGTAGTAATTATATACCTGATAATAATTATACTAGTGAGCCCTACGGGCGCTTCCAAACAACTAATTTTGGAAAGGGAAACTCATTTGCGAAGCTTATGGTAGGGGAAGGAGGTAACGAAAAACGGCTGTTTTGAAGATACTGATTTAGTTAAAATTCACAAGACATCTATCACTTAAAGTTCACAGATTTATTTTCCACAAAAAAGACCTACCGTACACGTATAAAATATAAAATGTGCTCCAAGGTACAACACTCTCACCTACTCTATAGATACACTAATTCCATTGCCCCGATATACAGGGTGTCCCATGTAAGGTGTAAAAACCGGTTACCAAGGATGACAAAAAATGTTCAGTGACGTTTTTGAAATGAGGCCTTTGTTTTCGAGATATCTTGATATTATGACTTCTTTGAGATACGCTTACTTCCCGCCATTAAATGCTCAATAACTCAAAAACTACTGATCAGATTGGAATTATGATGACATTGTTGGAAAGAGCACAACATTTCGCTGAAGATACACGTATTTACAATTTGTAACCCAATCATTTAGGGGTTGTTTTTTAGGGGTCAAAGTACAAAAAAGTGGATTTTTCTTGATTTGTTTTTAGGGTGACATAATGAAAATTTTACAGAAAGACTTCCTCATTACTCAAGCTTTAAAATGAGACTAAAATTTTATTTTTTGGTGATTTGCAAATGCAGAGCTAAGAGAGTAGAAATTTGATTTCAAAATCTTGTTGTAATCAGATTTTTCCCCAAAATGATTAATCTCTGTTGAATCACTGCTTCCCAATAAAGGTAGATCGGATGAGAGCACGTTTACAAGAAGTGGTGCTGTCAATTTTCATAATACACATACAGTACTTTGGCAACTGAAAATCCTCACGTAATGAAACCAAACCGGTTACAGCACAAATTTTTGGGTAATGTGTAGACTGGAATAATCGATAATCACATTCTTGGGTCATATATATTTAACAAGCATTTGAATTGTGATGTTTTTAATTTTTTTTAATGGATCTCAAATAAAAAATTTATCAATAAAATATTTTTCAAAATAAAATATTTTAGATCTTTTTGATCTCATGGAAGAATGCTTCATGCTTTGAGGCAAGGAATGTGGATTCACTGTTGTCCGGCGCATTTTGCTGGAAATGATTTTTATTTATACTAGCCTGATTCACGTTATGATGAATAATATTTGGTAATGTTTATTCTTTTGTCAATGCTCTAAAAATTGAAAACTCTATTTTCAATCTATTGTGAAATAGATAAATAAATAAACTATACAGTAGGCAATTTCGAATACACCATAGCACACCACAGTCATCAGAAATGATTGTTACACTCATTTTTCTTCAGTTGATCCTGATTTTCAATCTCATCCAATGGAGCAATCTTAGAAATATTCAACTTAATTAAGGAATTACTTCTTTTTCCAACGATGACTTCAGACCTGTGATTCGGTAAGAAGTTTCTGATAAGAGTACTGTAATTCAGTACTTACTGTAGATCAGTATTTTTACAGTTTGCCTTCAACGGCTTCCTGCGGTCACTCAAGGAACACAGTGATTGATAATTTATTTTGAAAAAACATCTGTTTGCAAAAATATTTTGAAATCAAATTTCTACTCTTTCAGCTCTTGTCCCTTAGACTCTAATTCTTGTGGGTTTGTGACAGTTTTTTACAATTTTCAAGCATTTGCGAATCACCAATTTATAAAATTTTAGTATAATTTTAAAGCTGAGAAATGAGGATTAATTATAATTTTGAGAAATGAGGAAGTTTTTAATGAAAAATTTTTATTATGTCACCCTAAAAACAAATCGAGAAAAATCGATTTAAAATTTCAGCGAGATTTAGAAAAACACCCTTTTTTGTACTTTGACCCCTAAAAAAAACACCCTAAATGATTAGGTTACATATTGAAAATACGTGTATCTTCAGCAAAATGTTGTGCTCTTTCCAACAATGTCATCATAATTCCAATCTGATCAGTAGTTTTTGAGTTATTGAGCATTTAATGGTGGGAAGTGAGCTTATCTCGAAAAAGTCATAATATCGAGATATTTCGAAAACAAAGGCCTCTTTTCAAAAACGTCACTGAACATTTTTTGTCAGAAATTTGGTGTAGAATCCATGGTGACCGGTTTTTATACCTTACATGGGACACTCTGTATATCGGGGCAATGGAATTAGTGTATCTATAGAGTAGGTGAGAGTGTTGTACCTTGGAGCACATTTTATATTTTGGCTTCTTATAACAAAACTATGCATTTTTCAATGGAAACAATATTTTTCTTGACAAGTGCATCATGTTTTCTATCAAATAAGATATGAATTCAACCTTATCCTTTGGTAACAAAAAAGAAAATAAATAGAATTGTTAATTCTTGCAAGTGCTCCAAAGTAGGCTCATCATGTTGATTGATGTACCTTGGAACCCTACCTTTTGTACCTTGGAACTCTCATGTTATTTGGAGAAATAATAATAGCCTACTGGTCAATACTTAACTCATTTATTAAATTTTTAATTATTACAAATGTCACAAATAAATTTTTCCATCCGTTTTTCTCACATCCTGCACAAATTTCATGTGCCCATCACATGTAGACTGTGCTGTGCACCCGATCCAATTTTCTCCAAACTGTTCCAGTGAATATTGTTCATTACAAAATAGACATTCTTCTACAGCGCTGTCTTCATCATTTGTGTCAACTAATGGAGCCATATCATTGTCAGAATCATAAGATGAAGGAATAGGCCTACTATGCGTCCTTTTCACACGCTCCGAGGTACACTATGTGGTTGTGTTCCCTGGTACAAGAAGTCGCCATTTTAAATAAATCCATTAAAGGTTTTGTTTAAGAGCATTATGAATAATGGAGTTTCACTCACCAATAGTTGTAGAATCAGTTGTCACATGAAGTTGAAAATATACAGCTCTCACAACATAAGAGTACTAAAAAAATAACTTTGAAAAAATTTTCTTTTGACTAGTTGAAATTTTGTTTGCCCATCATACCTTTAATAATCATCTGATGCTGCTGAACTTCGAACTATACGAACATCCAGTGTTGAAAAACATAAAATTAACCACTAAATAGCCCCACTGGTTGAAAAACTGAAGTGTTCCAAGGTACATCATTCTCAAGGTACAACACTCTCCCCTAGATATATTTACCACATAAAAAAAGGTGTTTATATATTCATTTATCAGGGCAATGAAATTAGTTTATCAGCTGATAGAGATTCTATAAAAAGCCTGATCGCATTTATTCACCCACAGCTGATGATAACTCAATAAATAAATTAATATATTTTCAAATCTATTGCGAATTCCATATGGTGAAAACAACTATTTCCTAAAAAACAGTAATATATAGATATATTAATGAAGGGCTGTGAAACTATCCTTTTGTTTCGCTTCAAAAAGGATGAAGGAGTGTGTCAATTTCATTGGCAAATGAACTCTATCTGTATTAAGGTTCCAAGAATGTGTGTTTAAAATTTGAAGTTGATTGGTCAAAGCATTTGAAAGTTATTGTCGAACATGCACTCAAACCCAAAAAACATACAGAAAAAGCCGCGAGCCACCAGTCTCGAATCACAATTCAAAACTAAGAACTCGCTACGCTCGTTCAATTATAGAAACCCTCACATGGAATACTCCAATATCGAACTTGAAATGCGTTTCTAGATAGGCAACCAGATAAATAAGCTACATAGGTAGGTTAACAAACATAAAATTGTTTTGATTATTTGGTAAGGTCTTTTTGTTTTTCATCTATATAAAAGCCAAATACCCCTGATTCAATGACTCATTCATCAGTGTTTCTCGAAAACCACATGGCTAATTAAGTTGAAATTTGGTACACATGTCCCGTTGGGGCTCTAGATGCATGCTAAGAAAGAATTCTGAAAAAATCCAGAAAATACGGTCAAAAGTGAAAATTTGAAAATTATACATAAGAAGTATGGAGTTGTGAATTGAATAACTGTGCCCGTATCCATGACAACAGATGATCAACAAACAAAAGTGCTAGTTCGATTCACGATTTTGTACGAATTTTAAACCACCCCATGGGGTCCAGGGGGGACTCTGCCCCCTGGCTAGACGGTTAAGGCGAGCGAAGCGAGCCTGCGGGCTAGTACCTTATATTGGTCAGGGAAAATTGTAGAAAAGGTCAGGGAAAAGTCAGGGAATTTTTGTAGCTTACTTTGCTAGTCACCCTGTTTTTGTGTACAAGATAATGAATGTTCCTTGATATTTTTTTTTTGTCAATCGATTTTGAATTAACACTTTTCTAGAGCTGAGTATATACAGTTAGTTATAGGGACACTGTTCAAAAAATTTCAGCAAACATGATAAATATTGAGCACATTTTCAGCCAGCTCAAGAATTAATTTCCCGAATACGTTGGATCATCCTGAAAGTAAAGAACCATCGAGCATAACTCCATAAATAAGTTATCCATACAAAATGCCATCAATATAAAACACAAAACTTTAATCGGTTCATTTTTTTTTCAATGTAAAAATCTCTTATAGTGTCAAACATCAAGTGATATATTTTCACAAAAAAAAAATCATACAAGATTTGGATTTAAAAATATATAAATATAGATTGAAATAAAATACAGAATCTACTCAAGAGTCAAGAACGTGGCACTATAATAGCATACAAGTTCAAAATCTATCATCAGGCTATGCTCCTGCGCTAGGGCATATTTATACCTTTATATTCTGTGAAACAATAACGAGTCAATTATAACACATGATAAATTATTTACCAGGGCTTACCCAGCTTTGGCGGGCCCCGGTGAAGATATTAGGCCGGGTCCCATCATGTCACGGTACTGCGCCCCTCCCATCCGCCACATCACCGTGACGATATCGCAAAGACACATTTTATTATTTTGTTGATGGTAGTAAGATCCGCTACGTTTTGCTTAAATAAATAGGAAAAGCTTTGTTTTCAATTAATTTCTTGAATTCTACAAATGTATAGATGGTTTACCAATTTTGCAATTCAAATTATAGAACATAATATATTTTATTTCTTCAGAAGGAGATACAATTTTCATTTAAACAGAAACTTCATAGTTGTCATCGTATTGTACATACATGAATATTCTTGTACAAACATACTGTATTGTAATTGCTTACACTAGGATATGACTACTATCGTACTATCTACTGTTACTGTTGTAAAAAATTCTCCAAAGAATGTTTACTAGAAATCCTTGAAAAATGTAGTCCCTCCAAAAGCATAGCCTGTGTGAAGTTACCTCCCCTTCAACATTTACATTACCGGTACTCATATAGATAAGTACAAGAAAGTTACAATCTTAATTTCTAGAAATAAAACAAAACAATATTGATAGTAAATAAAATTAGTAAAATTAATTAAGTTAATCTGATTGTAATTACTATTTGTGACTTATTCAAGACGAATCAAGAACAATGCAACATTTAATACATTTTTACATCCGTAGGCCTACAGCGTACAATCATAAAGAGTCATGCCGTCATGATTTAACATCCAAAGTTTTAGTTTCTTAAAAAAAAGAAATAACTTAAGCTTCTACAATACGGTATGTTTTGGGAATTTGGTAGCCTACATAATATTTGTGGACATACAAACGGAAAGCTTTTTTTAAATCACATTATTTATCTTTATATATTAATAATTGTGAGAAATATCTCTACTAGATGTTGCTGTAATTGGATTGTTATTCACATTTGAAGAAAAATATGGGCAACAAAATTATACGGACAGTTATAAAAATATTTATAAGTTTGAAACCTAACATACCTTATACGGGCAATTAGAGAGCATCCGAACTTCAGTTGCCAAATGCAGCAGACTACATCAGGGACTTCTTTCTAGCTTTCTTGGCCGCGAAGTCATTGATAGCGTATTCCATGTTGATGGCCTTAGCTAGTTGAGCTTCCACAGCCAGAACCCCAAGGCTTGATAGTCTCTGTTGTGTCATTGTAGATCTCAGAACATTCTTAACTCTTTTTAAAGCCGAAAACGATCTTTCCGCGCTTGCAACAGTTGCAGGAATAGTTAAAAAAAATCGTAGTGCGATACACAAATTTGGAAACATGCTGGAAAGATATATCTTGTGAAGATGGTTCAGTAGTTCTAATGGACTAAGTGTCTTTTTTCCATAGTTGGTTGAATATATTAACTTGAGGCCTTGCGGCGCGATACAATGAGCACCAGTAGTCACCCTCTACCCCAACCCACCACGCCCACAGAACGCAGGTCATGCAGGAAATATTGTTTATTCTATTTGTTTCCAGCAATTACATCACATATATATTGTAGAAAATCATTACGCAGGCTTTGGGCATGATCGTATTGTAGTCAAAGTAAATTATTAGACAAAATCTTTGTAATTGTAATGAAAGATATCAACAATATAGATATCAGATTTAGTAACTCCGTTCGTTACGGCGACGGTCTCTTCAAGCAGATGTTTGGCGGGGCCCGGCCCGGTAAAATTGTCCGGGAAAACCGGTCCAAGTACGGCCCTGTTATTAACGTTCGATTTAGTTCTAGCATGAAGTTGAGAGAGCATAAAAATAAAAACGTTGATAAATGCATAAAAATAACTGATTAATTGTCAAATTTCATAAACTATATGAGGACACCAATGTTTCGAGGAACTGAATAGTACTCTTCTTAAACTAACCCTCTTCACCCACGAATAAGTCTCAAGACTCACGTGACGTCAGAAAAAACACTAGTGACTGTGAGATTCAGTTATAATTTATGAATTCGACAATTTACTTTTATTGTTATGGAAGATTCAATAATGTCAACCTTGATTACACGGAATTTATTTATAAGCATAATTTATGAAATGAATGCAACATATTCAATCCAAAAGTGGTATCCAAATACTTAGAACATATTTCTACTATGGAAAAATGAATGATTATAAAGTCAAGTTATAACATGATGCTTCAATAACTTGATGTTACAAGCTTTATTATCACTTACCCGGTGGTTCGGAACCCACCTAAAACAGTAGGTCCACCATGTTCCCCGTAACATGGCTCAAACGGCGAGGTGGAACTAACCGTAAGGGTCTCCTCACCATTAAAAGCCATACGCTTATTATTATTACATGATCATACTAAAATTAAAAAGTTACAAAACGCAATTGTGACTAGGAATTAAATGCTATAACCACAATAAATTCTAAATTGATTGTTGGTGTTATATGCTTCCCTAGAAAGATACAAATCTATTAAATAATGTTATAATATATGGTGTCATCTAATTAGCTTCTGGAGAAATATTGCTCTAGCTCATTCCTCTCTTCTAAATAAACAAGAAAGTTCATCGAAACATAGGTCAGGAAACGCTTCGTTACAGAAATAAAGATGAGAAATATTCCAGAGAGACCAATGAATTTACTCTTTCCGAACTCTGTAATGCCTTTATCTAGGTTGTATTGTGGTGAGGTTCTATGTAAATAAAGGTGGAAAATTAAGAAAAAACACGTTAGTCTGTAACTACAGGAATTATTGAGATATTCAACAAATTACCCAAAAGTCGCTGTAATAAAACACAGTTTTTGGTTAAACACCAAAAGGTCATAAATAGGCTATTAATATATTAATATTAGTATTTAATAATTTATAAAAATTCAACTTTAATTTTATACAAAATATAACAATATAAAAATATTAAAAGCCAAGACCACATAGTTTTGGACCAGATTACGATTATTATACAATACATACATGTATAGCCTTATAAATTGGAATATTCATCAAAGTTACAATTTACTCTTATATTTCATACTTTTCTTCATAAATTGATTACAATAGTAAGATTATGAGAATATATTACTATTGAATGATTATTTTGGATACTGCTTAAGTATCATAGTGAAAGCTGATTTCAGCGTTTCGCCTGTAGTCTTTTAAGAATTAAATAAATATATTCTCCTACATTTCTTGTTGACTGAAAGTCGTTAAATTTCACATGAAAAGTTAATAAATATATTTATAATACTCGTCTTCGGTAATAATATATACACGAGTAAGTTAACCACAAAAATAATACGGTACCCGTAATTCGTCATTTCCATTTTTAGAGATTTTTCTAAGCTCAGAAGAAACTATTTCATTAAGTTGACCATTATATTTAATATGTGCCATGGATTCCAAAATACTGTACATAAGTAGTTGATGCAATAAAACGTGTTAAAAATCTCTCATAATTATACGTTTATTATATGTTATATGTTTCTAGATGAAGTATTTGATTATTCAGTTACCCATATTTCGACCCAGCAAAGCATAGCTAGAGCGCCATACCGACAAACAACTTTCATTACAGGCGCAATCCTACTACACTTGAACTCACACACATCTGGATCCCTAAAAAGTTCTCTTAGTTCTCTGTTGTGTCAACCTCCCTCATTTATTAGCCCATAAATTTTTCTAACATTCTTGTTTTCAAATACAATAAATTTCCTTCCCTCTTTTTTATCAAGGTAAGAATGGCTATTTAAAATCTATTATCACAGACAGAGTTCATGAATTCGACCAATGAATAGAATGGCCTTTCCACTAGCCAAATAAATAATTTTCTTTTAAAAGCATTAATTGATACATGCTTCGCTTCCACAGGAAGTCTATTAAATATATCTATTCATTCACAAGGCATGTATTATAAGTCTTGTCTTTACAGCATTGAAAATAAGAAGACATCTTCTTTTTAACAGAAATAACTGAACACCGTACATAAATTGAATACTGTCAATACTTGAAGGCGGACAAACAGAGGCCTACAGGACTCCCGCTGGTTCTTGTGATAAACAGCACTGATTGGTCTCTTTTGATGCAGCAGTTGTTGTTTGAGATGGGCTGTGTGTCCCCATAAATGCAGTCCATAAGCCACATGACTCTCAAACAGTACAAGTACACCATCCTCAGATGCTGTGTTGACAGCAGGCCTCTCAGTCTTTAAAAACAAATGTGGATCTTGACAGCCTTGTGCATAGATTTTTAACATGAACATTCCAGGATAGTGTAGGATCTATCTCAAATCCCAGCAGCCTTACTTTTTAGCATAACCTTTTACGGGGAATATAACAGCCTTTGCCGATGACACAGCTCTAACATATGGTGAATCTAATCTACAGGATCTTCAGATCAGTATGCAAGAAGATCTCAATTTATTTTCTACCTGGTTTATGTTTAACAAGCTTAGACTGAACTCTGAGAAGACAGCATACATAAACTTTGGCCTAACCCAGCAATTTGCTCGTGACTGTCCTCTCAAGTATCACTTTGTCAACTGTCCGAGATAGAAAATTGTGGTACAATCCACCAGTCAGATATTGTTAAATATTCTCTCTTATTGATCTCTTATCCTCCATAACAGTCCATACCAGTCAACTCAAAAAAGGGCTGTGTCAACTTCTGCATAGATTCTATCATAATATGAAGAGATTTTGTCCAAAGTCTGTGATGAGAGAGATTTATTTTTCACTGGCTCATTCGAGACTCTCATATGGTGTTGTTTGTTGGGGTTCCTCATACATTACTCATATGAAGCCTCTAATTATATTACAAAAATCATTAGTCTGCTCCATTGGTGCTGGAAGACAAATACATAGAGAAAATATATTTGCTGCGTTGAGGATTCTTTCATTGTATTGTATCAAAGTGCTGACTCAATTTTACCAAACGAGCGGAAACCTGGGAAATATTATGGACACTCAGATGCTTAGCCGAACAACACGGTTTTTGGAAAATATCGCGATGCCTAGACCTAGAAGCACATTTTTCCAGAAATCTTTCCTTTTCCTTTAAGGAAAATTTTTTAACGGCTTACCACATTCCATTAAAAATATAGGCTGTACATTCAAGTTGATTGTTAAAAAGTATTTCTTAACAATCCCTGAGGACGAAATCGAAAATATGTTGTTGTGATGGGATGATGACATAATTTGTTTGTTTTTCCTCTTAAGGATATTATTATGCAATTTATTGTTATATTCTATGAGTGCAATATTATTCTTATTAAATTGTTATATTATGTGTACATTTTTATGAGTGCTTTATAAATATTTGGGTGTTTCTTGACGAGAGTTTTGTCCAGTTATGAAAGTGTGCACTAAAATATGTTTACTCCTGTCAAGTGTCATTTCTCGATCAGAGAGCTGCAAGAACATTCTTTGCTCCAATTCAGAATGTGGGATGCGGATGGAGAACACAACATTTCTTGGAGTTTACATTGATCAGTGTCTGACCAGGAGATCTCATGTGGAAATTCTTGTGAAGAAATTGAACTCTGCTATCCATCTACTCTCCAGATTGATTAAAGTGTCTGATGTGAAGATAGCTATTATAGCTTACAATGGTTACTGTGAGCCCCTTTTATTTTATGGAATTGTTGTATGGGGAGCTTCAGTACATGGTTTTCGTGTTTTCCGAACCCAGAAAAGTGCTATCTGCGTGATATTTCAGAAACCACCACATTACCCATGCAGGGAGTTATTTATGACAGTTGGGATTCTCCCAGTTCCCTGCCTCTATATCTACTTTTTGGCCTGTATGGCACTCAAGTGGAGAAGTGACTGGATGACTGGTGCAGACATCCACTCATACAACACGAGGAGCAGGGCGAGGGTGAGACTGGATGCACACAGAACCTCGTTTTATGAGGCAAGTCCACAGCACATGGCAAACAAAATATATAATGCTCTACCTTTGGAAATTCGTGAGCTGGAATCAGTAGGGGAATTCAGAAGAAGATTGAAGTCGCGGTTAATTGCTAGATGTTTTTATGGCATTGGAGAATTTTTGAATCCATGATTTTTTAATTTTAATGTATAACTGTTTGTATTGACATGAATGATTTTAAGGATTCTGTGATATAATGTATTTGACTTGTGTTAATATTGTATTCTGTACAGTGCATGGACATGAAATGAAATAATAATAATAATAAAACTCTTTTTCATTGGACTGTATAAAAATTAATCCGGATGTTCCTATATTACTGTGTTTATGTTGAGTTATTATTGTGCTCCCATATGCGGACAAGCTCATTGAGCTTTGCATATGTGTATTATTTTACAGTCATTTTGTAATACATGTATTTGTATGTTTTATATTATGTTGTTATGGCTGAGAATAAATCATATATTTATTATTATTAATGAAGATGACTGGGGCTCATTCACACGGCTCAGACTGCATATAATTTTTGAGGTATTTTCAAGGTTTAGTTTCAATCCATTGACTTCAAACCACTTCCTAGTTGCATGTACGTTCGTGGGAGCCTGCACCGGTTGCACCGCTATTTGTCTAATTGGTCTATTCAAATTCATTGACTTTATCGACCAATCAGACCCTTAGTTTAACGTGCAGGCTCCCAGGCAACCATTTCTGAACATATATTACTATTAATTTATTTATTACGCTTTTTTCTCACTTGTTTAGATTCATTTCTTTTTCTTTACATACATTGAACTAGTATTCAATTTCCACCGTAACCTTCATTTTCTCTATTCTTCTTTTCCCTAATTTCTTTTTTTTTTGTAATTTGTATTATATAATTGATTTACATTTTGTAATATTTATATTATGTTGGCACCTGCTGAAAAACCCAAAAGGTTTAGCGGGACCTTTATTTGGAACTTGTAAATAAATAAATGTTTGATTGGTTATTGTGTAGGCTTCTAGGCATTATTGAGAAATTTAAAAAAAACTTTTGATTGAAAATCATATCAATTGAATCTGAAGCTAATAAACTCATGTTAGGTTAGGAAAATTAACATCATTTGAGATTGAGCTCATAACTTCAAAAATAAGTATAAAATGATCCGGTTTGCTCTTGTTTGTTCTAGTTTTAGTTGCTTGTTGTATAAAGAAAATCTTCTTTCCATCCATTTAATATTGTTGCACAAACATGTAACTAATTCCTTTTGCAATGATAACCCTCAATGTCAGTTTAGGGTGACCTTTATCCATGAGAAGTTATCCATAATCCATGTGAATCATGCACCTCAATTGAGAAATCGTGTTTTCTCCACGAATGGAAGTGTTATGTGCAATTTTAACTTATGACACGTTTATTCACTCTCATATTGAAAGAGCGTAGCGAGTTTTTAGTTTTGACGTTACTTGAGGCTCGTGGCTATCTGTGTGTATGTAGGTAAGTTATGTATGTATGTATGTATACGTGTTTGTTCTACGATAACTTTCGTAAGCTTTTAATTTCGACATATAATATTCCTCCAAACTTTATACAGATCGAGTTCATTGGCCAATATGATTGGCCTACTTCATCTTTTATTGTAAAAAACATATCGCCACTATATGTGTGGTAAGACGCGCTACATACTACAACATCATACACCAGGTGAAGACTTAATCTCATACCAGTGGCGGATTTACGGGGGGGGGGGGGCTTTCGGGCTGAAGCCCCCCCAAAACCTCCAGAGTGTAAATTTTTTCCAATCAAACCTCCAGTTTGAAGCTCGTAAAATATTCATTATAGCAAGAACTACCTAATTCCACTACTAAGTCTTCAATTGTAACATTAGATCCCATATTTCTATAAGAGGAAAACTAATCGTCAGATAAAAACTTTAGAAAAACATCTCTTTTTACAGTGTGGAATTCACACAAAGTTTATCTATTAAATCTTGATGAAACATTAGTTCATTGAAAAATTTGTATCTTATTAAAGCTCCCACATTGATTTTCATTCTTAAAAATTGAATAATATGACCGTAATACCGGAACAATACTAGGTCTATGTTCCTTGACAAACTGTTGAACACACCAGATTCAGCCATAATTCAATCAAAATTTTCCAATATACCTTAAATTTAAGTTAATTTTATCGCCGATATGGTTCAAAGCACTAGTAAAGCTATTTTTTATTCCCAATCATATGAATAGTTATAGTTCGGGTATGATTGATTATGAAAAATTCAAAAGCTTTCACTCCCCCCCCCCCCCCCTATCATCAGTAGCAAACCAGCCACCCCCAAAAACATTTTCTGGATCCGCCACTGTCTCATACAAGGGCTGGTATCAATGAAATCAGATTAGAAATGAATAGAGCGAATAATAAATACAAAAGTATAACTAACTATGACCATAGAACTGTCTCATCTTCCTTAATACCATAATAAATGAGCAAAACAAAACGTATGATCCTGTGTTGATTGATGACGCAGTACTAATGTACTTTGTGGGGTTTGTCTCAGCTCTATCGAACGCATCGGAAGTCATTTTATTAGGGGACTCGAACCAAATACCGTACTTAGAGAGAAGTGAATTAATTGCGGAATGGTCTCATATTTTTTTATTCTGTGAGCACGAATCTTAGCAGGCAATAACTAAAACTATAAATGCTATATTCTTTCCAGTTACTACAAAAGCATAGGAACCTTAAACAAGGCCCTAGCCACAAACAAGGAGAAGCTGATATTATGGTATCAACATTCACGCAGCTTGAAAAGAAGATTGTGATAAATGAACTGCGGCCAGAAAACCATAAAACATTAAAAGTCCATACGATACAAGAGTTCCATTCACATCAAAATTAAGCCTCATCTACACTAATTGATATAGTAATTATGGTAACTAGTGTATAAGATTGTTATTGTTGATCTAACTTGTCTTATACTCCTTAACTGGAGTCTCCAAGACGTAATCTACAAAACAAAATTTCAGACAGAATCAATAATCAAGTAATACCTCATGCAAATTGGGCTAAATACCTTGGAATGACGCTTGATTGAAGCTATGTTGGAGCAGTCATGTCAAGAAAAAAGAGATGAGTAGAACTTCAAGTATAGTGGAATGTTAGGAAGCCTATAAGTAGAATAAAATTCTACTTCACAAACAAATTCTGAGACCTGTCTGGTTGCATGGTGCTCAACTCTGAGATTGTACTGCAAAGAGTAATACTGACATCATTCAAAGGTTCCAAAGCAATTTCTTGCGAAATTCTGTCAATGCTACATACTAAACCCGAAACTCAATAGAAACCTGGAGGTCGAAACAGTCTAGGAGACGATTGAGAGAGCAGCAGAGTTTTATGAAGAAACTCTGCATCACCAGCAAAATGTTGAAGCAATCCAGCTCCTGGACAATTCAACACTAGTGAGGAGACTGAGGAGGAAGAAGCCATCAGATCTGGTGAACTCCCAGTAGTGCTTTGTGAAAGTTGTATAATATATTAGTTTAGTGTTGTTTAACATCAAATTATTGATGTTAAACAAGGAGAAACTAGTGAGATTCTCCTAGTTCCCCTAGGAACCAGAAGCTGACAACCCCCCCTCCCACCAACAGCAGCTGACATCTCCATTTTATTCTTATTATTAAGACCATAGTGGGTAGTTTTGAAAATCAAACCATTGAGAATTAAACTCTGGTATTTTTTGCATAAACTGGTAACATTGAATCATGTACTGGGCATCATTTTTGATGGGGAAAAATACTTTTGAGTGTAAGCTGTCAGACAGTCTACAAGAATCCTTTATTTCTAGGTAGAATTCTTTAGGAAAAAACGAAGTAACAGTGTTTGAAAATCTCCAAGTACTGTCAAAATAATCATTATTTGAAATTAACTAATGCTTAGAATGCTAAAACATATGTTTATTATACCCCATGTTCACTTATTAGGGGATGATTTTCATATTTTATGTTAGTTGGGGGGGGGGGGGGGATGTCAATCTATTGGGTATATTTTTCAACACATTCACCAGTAGCTGACATGGTATGTCAGCCACTGGGGACCATGTCTGAAATTTTGTTTGGGCCTGATTCATACATGATAAAACATAATAAAGCAAAATTTAATAAGCCTATTCATTTCAAGGCTCTCAATCCCAACTTTATCCAGTAGCTGACACCCCATGTCAGCTTATAGGTGGAATGCAGCTATTCTTTCTTTACACCAAAAATCTCCGTGCAAGATTCATCGAAAAAATCATTTTACAATTTTTTTATTTTTCTTCCAAGCGATGGGAGGGGTTACGTCCCCCCACTCGTTACGCCTATTTGTTCAAATGTTTTCTGGAATTCATATATGAAGATAAGTTGATTTTGTTTTATTTTGTAATTGATTGATTTGATTTTTTTTATAAATTTGAATTTGAATTTGGTCATAGTATTCATTTGGTGATTATAGTGAAAGAGTTTTGTTTATAAATACTTGTAGGTCAAAGAATTCATTGCTAGCTTCTGAGTCTATTTTGATTGTAGAGCCAGTGAATTTGAAATTGTAAGCTTGTGCCATTTATTTTGATATATTTCCAACTATTGGTTTATTCAGTGCAATAAATTGTCTTGCTTTGTTAATTAGTCGTTCTTACCCCAAAATAACCCAGAGCCCCCGCTTTGAAAACGTCACAATATTATAGATACAAGAGATTATACATTCACACATATAAAAACCTAAAAGTGGGTACAACCACAGATAACATAATAAATAATACATTTTGTATATTATATTATGTAGAATTCACCCCAATTATTATCACAATGATGAAAAACTCATTCAATAACTCAATTTTGAGTTCAAATAATAATAAACTACCAACGTTATTTTCACTATAAAATCCAGTCAGTGAGAGTAACAATTATAAAAACCTTTCTATGTTAAGTACCTCGATTACTACTTAAAACACAATAAATCTCTTGAAAACATAAATAAATAGTTATAAATATTATTACGCTCAAATAATAAATAAATTATATGAGTCACTTTTCACTAGAGATTATCAACCTGGTAATAGACTACTATCCTCGCCAAATACTACCATTTCACGAAGCTTATACCTGCCAGAGTCGACTAGATAGCTTCGTATGCTATCGCCATTCATGTTCGTTAAATTAACTTCCACAGCATGGTTTATGAGATCACTGAAAAACACAATACAATAGTTTGGACATGATCTCTGTAACACGTTAATAACAGTACAGAAATAACATGATAACATGATAAGAAAATGAGGCATTATTCATAATTTACTCTAAATGAGTAATTATGTATCAGGAAATAATCAAAAGTTACTCTACATAAGGAAAAGTATATAATCAAGAGTTTGTGGGGCGAGTAAGTAAATGTATCCAAGTATTTTGAAGGTTTTTAGAAAATTGTAGGTGGTAGGAAATTGTCGATGGTTGAGTTTATTATTCCTTTATATATCTATTAATTTGCATTGAAAGCTCACATACTAGCTTTAAAGATGGCCCGTTAATAGCCTAATTAACCCAAAATAACTTGATTCAAAGTTCACAAAAAAAGAAAATAGTACAATGTTTTTTAAGACATCAAATAATGAGTTATTAAGAAAAAGTAGAATATACACATATGGGTATAACTATTCATGTACATAATTATACTACATAGAATAGGTACAGGTGAGCTCTAAAATGTGAAATATAAACAATAATAAAGAGAAAAATAGTTTCAAAAAGAAATAGCAAAAATATAGCATTACTATTTAGAAGATAAATAAAATAAATAATTTTTTATTTCCTTCCTTCAAAAAAATTAAAGTAACCAAAAATACATGCATAAAAAAATTAACTACAGAACTAAAAAAACTACACAGATATCTAACAAATAGAATTAGATGGAGATTAACCTACTCAACTATGGGTTACCATGTACTACAGTAGGTGGAAGATAAGAGCTTGATTACAATATTATTGAACAATTGAGCGATATGATATTTCACAGATGTTCTGAACAGTCAAAAATACTGAGTTGTGCCAAATTGAATACGAATTAGCAAGGGCTTCAAAAATTAAAATACAGGTGAGAATATTAGTGGCACTGAAAAGAAAAATGTGTGCCTAAGGGAAAGTTACAATAGCAATAATTAGCACCAGGAACTTAATTTGAATCAGATATGGTTTATGACAGATTGGAGTAGAGTAAATAGCATTATTCCACGGCATGCGTTTTATTTTCTGATGACGATAATGCTCGTTTATTGGATGCTCCACTGTGCTAGCACTTTTGGTGAATAATTAATTATTCTCATGGCGAACGGTTGCATCTCAGATAATGTACTCAGAACGATTCAACGGTTTATTTATTCGAATAATGTATATACAATGGTCCTGACAATCTTTAAAATGTTTCACAGCAGGTGCCTGATTATAGCACAATATTACAAAATGAAACAATAACTAACTACATTACATGTATAAATAGAACAAATGGAGAAAATTGTTCAAGGATTAAAGATGGAAATAGCCAAGAGTCATTCATTAACTGGAAGGGGAATGGGATAGTTGATAATTATTACCGTTGATGGAATTAGATGCCGATCCAGAGGTTTGTGTAAAGTTTCAAAAGGCCGGTATATTACTTTATTATATTGAATATCATCGTACATTTTTTTTCGCTAATAATTTAATTTTATGCATACTTCATCATTTTTTATTCAATGGAAATGTTGTAATAGTCGTTCATACAAATATTTTATAAGTATAAATATATATGTAGTATATATATTTTTTTTTCTCTCTTGTCAAGTTTCATCAGTTTTTTCGTTGTGTTGTTTCAATTTCAACACACTTCTCAAATCTTCCAGTGTTACTATCCTATTGATTCTCTTTTCATTCTTCTACTTGCACTTCTATTCTTATTCAGCTCTTACTGTTTCTATCTAATCTATCTTCATTTTCCAAAATTCAGCTCTTTCCTAAATGCTATTAAAAATTAGAAATTTAACTATTAAAATTTAAATATTCTTCCCTTTTTATTTTTTTTCAAAATTTGGCTCCAGTGAGTTTATTTCCAATCTATTGTATTATTACCTATAATTAAATAAAGTACAGACTCCCATCCACACACAGGCTCAGGCCTTCGTGGATGAGTCGCATGAATAATTAATTATTTCACATGTTTATATACTTGGATATGTTTTTTTGGTTTATATATTATGTTATGTAATTGATCTGTAAGTATTTGTTTTTTATTATTATGATCCAATTTGTGAATGATATTTTCTTTTATAAAATTTTCTTTCATGCAATAAAAATAATTTGAATTTGAATTTGAATTTGAATAGGGAAATAAGCAATATTAAGGTGAATGAATAAAACAGAGTTTGAAGTTCCACAACATTTCTGAATCAAGTGTTAATTTTAAATAAGGAATAATAGAAACTTTTCAAGTGAATTCAACGACTTGCAGTCAAATTTTTATTAAAATAAGTAGTATTTCACTTACTTCTGTAGGCCGAACGTTTTCGAGTTGTTAAAACCCATCTTCAAGGGTTTTAACAACTCGAAAACGTTCGGCCTATAGAAGTAAGTGAAATACTACTTATTTTAATAAAAATTTGACTGCAAGTCGTTGAATTCACTTGAAAAGTTAATATTAACAACGCAGTTCGTCATGGAACAAGAAATCCAGGAGAATAATAGAAGTCTGAATACTTGGAAATTTCGAGTAAGCGGGAGTAGGAATAAAAAGGCAACTCAAAAAGAGCGTTTTCATTTGAAAATAAAGATGTAAAATATGGATTCTCAAAATTAATGGGTTTTGATAAACAGATGCTTAAAAGCACTTACCGTTTCAATACATATCCGTATAGACAAGTGTTTTCCAATTGTGAAAGAATTGATGTTGATTGGCCATCAGGACTCCATCTATCGTCGATCGCTTCTACTCCTGCTACACAAAACTCAGTAGCCTGTAAAAAGTATGGTGGAAATTATTGTCAATTTTAGACTATTTCATTGAACATCATCTAACTTACGAAACGCGAATCAATTTTTCAATGGAAATTGTTATCAATTTCAAACTATCATATTAAAAATAATCCAACTTGATTTTTAGTGACTAGAAATCGTTATTAATTTAAAACTATTAAATTAAAAATCACCTAATTTGATATTTAGTACCTTGAAAAGTATTTGTGAATGATGAATTGAAACAATTTTCTCATAACTTTATGAATGAAAAAATCAATGATCACAAATTAAAAAGTTTGTAACTACCAAGTGAAATACAAGTTGACAAGTATAAGAAAATTTGATTACAAATTCTTGCCAAGATAGCAAGTAATTCGCCTAAAACCTACAAGTATTTGAGGGTAACTGATAAGATCGTAGCGCAAACTTGTTAGTATACTATATATATATATATATATATATACATATATGTATAGGCTACTAATGAAAAAGGAAGGTATGAGCTGTGTTAAACGTGTTTTGTTTAAACGCTGTAATGAATTGTTTATTGTGAATAGGATTTCATATTGTCCTATTTTTAATATTTTGTTGTTATTTATTGAAGTTTTGCAGTTTCTAGTATTGCGATTTCCGATGAAACAATGATCCATCCAAAAACTTAGTAATATTTTATTGGTTATTTTATTTATTGTGGCTGACAACGCTTGTCACTAGCAAGTATTTCACTTGTTGTCAACAAGTTTTGTTTATTCTTCGTAGATCGCTTGTTATTGACAACTTTTAATTATAAGCACTTGTTCTCAACAATTGTTATTAACAAGACTTGTACGGCTGTGGCATCCATTACAGAGTTTCAACAGAAAAGCTTCAGGTAAGAAAGAAATTAAGAAAGATTTTGATATCTTAGTAGCTAAGATTGTATAATTGTTGACCTGACATGTCTTATACTCCTTAACTGGAGTCTCCAAGACGTAATCTAAAAAAAAGATTGAAATTATTGAAATTTCAACTGGAAATATACGTAAATCAGTTTCTGACGTTTTCTGGTCACGAAAGTGCCTGTCAGCAGTCCGAAGACTGAAATGACAAATGAGAGTAGTGTTATAGTCGCAGAACACTTTTAAAGACACCTGACTTCCAACTACAGTCAGACACCTTTTCTGTCACGATAGAGAAGAACTGTCAAGCTCAAGCCACTAATATTACTTAGAACTCTAACCTGAGGTGGGAGATGAAGAAACCGTGGTTCCATGGCCCGCAAAAAATTAGTACAAACTTCTAGAGTCACTCCAAAATCTATAAGGAACACCTGAAATTGAAATAAAATTATGAAATTATAATTGTTTGATTTGCAGTGTGCAGAAAGAGAGAATGTTCGATTGTTTATCAACACAATTAATTTGTTACACAAATAACATAAAATTTTACTTTTGTCAAGAATGATGGTTTTCATTTTTGCTCAATTTTTTGGGCAGAAAGAGAGAATGTTTGATTGTTTGTCAATACAATTAATTTTTATAACAAATAACATATAAAATTTTACTTTTGTCAAGAATGATAAGTTTTATTTTGCTCAATTTTTTCTGGAAACCATTTCTCAAATGCCAAAATATATTTTACTCATAAGGCAATGCTGAAAATGACATATTATTATTTTGTAAGATAATTGTGTTTATTTATTTGTTGGTTGCATAATATTTGTTACCAATTTTCCCTAAAAACCATGACACCAGACCTGAACCTGAAGCCAAGTCTGGCGGAATTGAAATCTTTCTATATCAAATCATTCATTCGTGCAGAGAAATAACAACATTTTTCGAATCCAACATTTCATACCAACAATCAGAAATCATTATTGAAGAAATTACAAAAATACATAAATAGCATTGGTTGGAAATTAGTTGCCACCTTGGTTAAAATCAAGGTTAGTAGATAAATTTATCTAAGCTTAGGTTAAAATACCTGTGCGTGACACTGAATTCTTAATCAGTACATTGAAAACTTGTAAAGTTTTTGAAACTTTTAAAACTTGCTTTTGTAAATTTCGGTACAATACATTCAACATAGTAATAAAATTGAGAACATAATTAAGTGTAAGAAACATATGCTACAAGGCAGTTTAAAAATGATAGTTTTGAATTACAATATATTATACAAATTGATAAATTATAGTGGTTCATAGAAACAATATATGGAATGCCGATTATAAACAGAATATAAAAGTACACAATCAGTAGCAATATGATACTAAATGAATCAGAACAGTGAAGTTCGATAAAGATGAAGAAGTTGATGTTGTCCTACTTATAAGAAATTGTGTACTGTACTTGTATTATTAATAAAACATATTTTAAAACAAAAAAAGAAACCGACTAGTGAAATGATAAAATACTCACGTACTAAAAAGTTTAAAATAAAGTATTTACTTTAAACTGAGAAAATTTTAAATTTCATACAAGTAATCTTTTGAAGTCGGCGCCAAATATTTTATAAATTCTTTTTTAGGATGAAGACCACATATGACTGAAACCTGTGCGTGGGTAATGAGTTGGATGATGGTGATTGATGATTTGGACCAACAGTTTTAAGTGGGTTCCGAACCACCGGGAAGTGATTGATAAGACATTCTATCTAATATCAAAACTAACACTGTATTTCAATTAAATATGTGATTTACACTCACTTTTACTGAAATACAGTGATTGATAAGAAATTCTATCTAATATCAAAACTAACACTGTATTTCAATTAAATATGTGATTTACACTCACTTTTACTGAAATACAGTAATTGATTAGAAATTCTATCTAATATCAAAACTAACACTGTATGTCAATTAAATGTGATTTACACTCACTTTTACTGAAATACAGTGTCAGTTTTGATATGAGATTGTTCAATTATTTCGTCATGGAAAACATCACAGAGTAATTCTGTTATATTTTAGAAGTTTATGGGAAATTTGGCGCCGACTTCAAAAGATTACTTGTATGAAATTTAAAATTTTCTCAGTTTAAAGTAAATACTTTATTTTAAACTTTTTAGTACGTGAGTATTTTATCATTTCACTGAAGTCAGTTTCTTTTTTTGTTTTAAAATATGTTTTATTTTAAGCTTTTTAGTTGAATTTTCAAAATTTGAAAACATGAGAAATTTCTTAAAGCCTACATTATGAAATATTTATCAAATTAGCAAGCCAATAATTAATTTATAACATCGAAAGTTAAGTAACTAAAAATCCACTTATAAGAAAAGATAAACTAAGGAAAATTCTACAACGTTTTATTTAATGTGGAATATTGTATTTAGGAGAATTATAATAGCGAAAGGCTTCTTAAAAGTGAAATGGCTTTTGATTCATTTTGATGTGGTCCCTTTCAGAATATACCTACACTGAAATAGTAGGCCTATATTACGTTACAAGTGTGGAAAATTGTGTTTACTGAAAATATGATAAGTTAATGCAGGAGAAGAAGTTGAGTGTGGTATTATCATACGAGTATGGTAAACATCTTCCCGGACGAGTTATGTACGATATTTTTCGTGATATTAGTCATATATATTTTTTAATATAAAAAACATAAACTTTGAGCTAGTACAAAAGGATCATCAAACATAACCTCAAAATAGCCTATTGTACGGACATGTATTTAATGGCGAATAAAATAATATTCTTAATCCATCACAGCAGCGAAACTAAAAATGCTTCTGAGATCAGCTGTTTTTTCCAAATTCTCCAACTATGATTGAAACTGAATAACCTTATTCCTATGACTCAATAACATCAATTATTATTATAATAATCTTCTTCTTCTTTGTGTCATCAACCCACAGGTTGGTTGGCAGCAGCACGCCATTCCGTTCTTATGTCAGCTTTCCTCTTCAAATCCGCATATGTCTGGCACCCGGTGTCTCTCATTATTTGTTGGATGTAGCTCAATTATTATAATAACATCAACTAAATTATTTACAATTTTCATATGAACATATAGACAGAAATATTATATTTTTCTTATTCTCGATTCAAATTAAGTTCACGTGATTGGTCAAAACGGGACATTACAGGTTTGTTTCACACTGAACCAGCTTTGGGTAACCGATGTCGTTTACCCGGAATAATTGCATTGCATCATATGATTTCGAAAACCGTCTAGATGTAAAGCACTCCATATGATACAATGATCAGCCTGGTAAACGACACCGGTTATCCAATTGGCGGTTATGTGTGGAACTATCCTATTCAAACTCGATTGATATGAAGACATCGAAAATGCTCCTTTTTGTTTAACATTGGGCTAAGTATTGGGCTGATCCTTGCAAAACTTGGATGGGACCACCGCTGAGCGATGCTCTTTCATTTTAAAAAAAAAATAATCGAAACCGGTTCAATATTGTTCAAATGATTGATTTAAAAACATAAAAAAACAGGTCGAATATAGAACCTTGTTCTTTTTGGAAGTCGGTTAAAAATAATTGAATATAATGTTTTCATAATAAATTGATATAATTTTTATGAAATTTTACTTACAACACAATATTTTTCGTCCACTTCCGACACCCGAGCTCGATACCAGACGACAAGATTGTCAGTTTCAATATTTTTCACAATCACCATTTCACCAACCGAAGGCAAGCCGCCTTCGAGATATTTGTAATTTACTGTATTTCTCGGCGCATTCAAGGAGTTCATCAATGTCACCAAAGTTTCTTCCTCTTCTTCCTCATCATCGTCATCATAATATTCCTCGTCATCGTCATCCAAATCATATTTGTACATTCCACTATGTTTTCCAGACTTATTTGGAATTTTCTGAACCACTTTAAAACAAAACAAAAGTACCACCTTGAAACAAAGCTCAACAGAAAATAATTTCCAACATTAATTATCATAAGACTTACGGCCGGTTGCACAAAAGCCAATTAAATTTAATTCCCGTAGAATGACGTCATTCTATGGAGATTAAACTTAATGGAGATAGCTTAGTTGCACAAACGACAATTACAAGCGATAACGCCGATTAGGTTAACCAGCGTAAAAGATATTTAACCACCCGATCACCGATGATTAAATCTTACTAATGCCCATTAAGTTACATTTTATAGGTTATGTTTATTGTACCAGAACTGCAAATTAGAACGTAGGTGCTATAAACCTTTCAAAATGTATTAAGAATATAATAATATTGAGATTATAATGATTCAAATAATTCACATTGAAATGATTCTAACTCATCATTTTTCCAAATCTCCAAGATTCAGCTGTTAATAAAATTACAGTGTTGCCAGATTGTGCCCGTTCGGTTAATGAAAAATAACTAATGGATCTTTAAGCACAGAAATAAACTCGTTACACTTATGACAGTTAGTTAACTGAAATTAAACTCCTTATTTAATTGGCTTTCGTGCAACTGGCCGTTAGAATTATAAGTACTGAGATACTTAGTTATATTACAGTTCTGTATAGCTGTTGTTTTTATGGAATAAGGATTCTGGAATAGAGGATCGGAAAAATCAAGAGAAGGTTGCCAAGTTGTGTATAATGTGTCAGTGATAAGAGTGAATTATCACACATTAAGAGTACATTAGTCACGACCGCTCAAGACTGCGTTTGGATGGGTTATTTATTGTCTATTACTTGGTGTAATAAGCATTATTATCACCTACCTGGTGGTTCGGAGCCCACCTAGAATAGTAGGTTCACCATGTTCTTCATAACATGGCTCAAACAGCGATGTGGAACTACCGTTAAGGGACTTCCCACCAATACAAGCCATACGCTTATTATTATTATTTTTATTATCACCCATCAAATATCTATGAGCATTATTACACAGAACCACAGATCGAGTGGCCAGCAAGGGGGCACATGGCTACAGTAGTGGATAGTAAGATAAGCACAATATACATTTTTATTTTATTATTATTTTTATTTTTTTTTATTGATGAAGCCCACATAGGTCTGAGGGTGGGCGTGGGTAATGAGTTGAATGATGGTGATTGATGAGTTGGACCTACTGTTTAGGTGGGTTCCGAACCACCGGGAAGTGATTTTACAGCAGATAATCTAGTCTTTATTGCTGATTTGGGGAAACCCACTGCTCTACATTGAAACAAACAAAAATTACAACATTGAAGTGTTTATCTCTATGAGTGACGAAGTTGTCTTGAATTACGAAGAAATCAATGTAAACATATAAAAACATAACTAATATTAATATTAGTTGTCTTGAATTACGAAGAAATCAATGTAAACATATAAAAACATAACTAATATTAATTGGTCACAAGCACGGAAGCTAACTTACTCCTAGGAGTTATAAACAAGAGCGAATGACAATAAATAGGTCTGTGATGCTTTCCATGACGAAATACATAATGAACAATCTAATATTAAAACCGACACTGTATTTTACTTTTAAATAATGTTTTACTCACATATATTGGAGATGCTTGAGGAATGCATTTCACTTCTGAAAAGAAGCTTCGTCAGCCTCTTTTCAGAAGTGAAATGCATTCCTCAAGCATCTGCAATATATGTGAGTAAAACATTATTTAAAAGTGAAATATAGTGTCAGTTTTTAAAATTAGATTAATAAATAGGTATTAACTTGTTAAGTGAATTCAACGATTTCAGTCAAATTTTTATTAAGAATAAGTAGAATTTTACTTACTTTGTAGGCCGAACGCTTTCGAATCGTGGAGGCTAAGGCTAAGGGAATGAATCTCCATGATTCGAAAACGTTCGGCCTACAGAGTAATTAAATACTACTTATTCTTAATAAAAATTTGACTGAAAGTCGTTGAATTCACTTAACAAGTTAATATTAACTTGATCGTCATGGAACAAATCAAGGAAATAAATAGGTATTTGAATGTTCATTTGATAAGGCATGAAATCTTACCATTGTCATACAGCCAATGCCCATAGAATCGTGTGGGTGATATGACTGTCATCACTTTTACTTTTAATTTTGATCCCTCTTGTGGCAATTTCAACTTGTTGAACGTATTAGCATACGTCTCAGCTCTATCAACTGTGAATACGTCTGAAACCAATATTAATAAATAATTAAGAATGGTGAAAATAATTGAGAAAAATAAATCAATAATTCTAAATACCGGCTACATCAATTTTATTATTTTGTAGCAATTCACACCATGATATTTTGTAGCAATTCACACCATGATATTTTGTAGCAATTCACACCATGATATTTTGTAGCAATTCACACCATGATATTTTGTAGCAATTCACACCATGATATTTTGTAGCAATTCACACCATGATATTTTGTAGCAATTCACACCATGATATTTTGTAGCAATTCACACCATGATATTTTGTAGCAATTCACACCATGATATTTTGTAGCAATTCACACCATGATATTTTGTAGCAATTCACACCATGATATTTTGTAGCAATTCACACCATGATATTTTGTAGCAATTCACACCATGATATTTTGTAGCAATTCACACCATGATATTTTCTTGCCTTCAAATACAATGTTTTCAAATAAAATTCAGTCATAAATCCAAAATACACAAGTTTTCCCAAGATTCCAGAAATTTTTGCAGTATGGGCTTATAGTTTATATATATTTTTGTTTTACTTTGCTTAGTGTTTTACGAGTTCCAAGTTCACGTTTTGTTAAATATACATTAATTCAATACAAACGTACTGCCCAGGAACAGGAGGAATAAGGGGGTCCCCCCTTATAGGAAAATAAATTTGGTAAAAAAACCTTTACACACACAAATTTGTGTTGCCAATTATTAAATTTGCTTGAACCATATCAAAATATTGTTACAAAAGCAAACAAGCAGTTATTCACGCAGTTGTTCTACGTAGATCATTCCATTCATGGTCATACGTGACTTTGACATCCAATCTTCATTCTCTTGCTCTTCACATGTCTTTGTCACTCTTATTCTTCAAGTGTGCAACTCTCTCACTCAATTAAATTTCTCAAGATTTCTTCAGACTTCTTGAACAATCGAGATCATGTTCTGTGGCCTTCTCGAAGCGTCTGGTGACCTCCAATTCTTGGAATTATACAACTACAACAGCTATATAAAGGAGTCCACATGAACCAGTGATTTGTTTAGTTTTACAAAAGCTTGTGTCAGATTGTGTTACAAATCTCGTGCCATTGAGTAAACAGTGCCCGATTCCAGTGTTAAGTGCAGAGACAAGTGTTTACTGTTTGTGCAGCTTACTTATAGTTTAAAGACGTTGTGTTAAGTGATATTATTTGGGACTGTCAAATAACGAATTGGACTGTGTTTTTGTAAGTGATTAGTTGCTCTTTTTATAATTTCTTTCTACATTATTGTACAGTTTATTGAACTCTTGTTTCTTTTATTATTGATCAGCCTGTAATTAATTATTCATTTGTACAGTTTATTGGACTCTTGTTTCTTTTATTATTAATCAGCCTGTAATTAATTATTCCTTAATTCTTGTAAATAATTACTAAAAAAATAAGTATTAGCTTGTCATTTGATGATCTGTTTTTATTTATTAATTGAACTTATAAATATTTGTGTGTGAATAGACTAATTTGTGTAAATAAAGATCAAGTGTAAACTTTAGTGTTGCCAGCCTTATTTTAGTCAGTAGAACCCATAACAATAGTAATACTCCAAGAATCTTGAGTAATTTAATCTTTGAATCTGTCAAATTATCTACTCAACTACAATACAAGGAATGACAAACAATCATGTTATTATTGGTCTAGGCCTCCAATTTTTTTTAATCTATATTCGCCACTGGTACTGCCTATAAAGTATGAACAGTAATTAAGGGGTGTAGATGAGGGTCAATCGGTTATTGGAATTTTTTGTGATTTGTCCAGAGCCTTTGATTGTGTGGATCATGATTTACTAGTAAAGAAGCTTCATTTTTATGGCTTTGGTAAGACTGAATTAAATTGGTTTAGATCGTTTTTAATAAATAGATTTCAGCGGGTGCGTATAAATACAAAAACCAATGTACATTTCTCCAATTGGCTGGAGGCGCCCCGCTGTGGAGTGCCTCAAGGATCGGTGTTGGGACCCCTTTTATTTAATATATTTATAAATGATTTGCCAAAAGTCATCAGGGAGAAATCAATTCTTTATGCGGATGATGTGACTGTCATTGTTAGAGAGGAAAATTACCATAGGGCCAAGTGTACTCTACAAGAAGTTAGAAGGCGATTGGACCTATGGTTTAAGAATAATGGTTTGGTCCTGAACTGTGAGAAAACAAAGACTGTTGAGTTCAAGATAAGGCGACTGGTAGATGATGGAGGTGGGAATTTATTGGATGAATCTCACTATGTAGACTCAGTCAAATTTTTGGGTGTGGTTCTGCAAAATAACTTGGAATGGAACACATACCTCCATAAACTTCAGCATAGACTGTGTCACGCCGCCTATGCCATTCGCACAGTTAGGGGCCTGACTGACTTGAAAACAGGGCTCTTGATATACCATGCATACTTCCTTTCAATTGTCAGGTATGGTATAGCTTTTTGGGGCTCCTCAACGGGTGCAGGTGAAATTTTCAAGCTACAAAAAAGAGCTATTAGGTATCTAACAAGCTCCGGGAGAAGAGATACCTGCAAACCCCTCTTCCATAGGCTTAACCTGTTAACCATTCCCGCCTTGTACATTGCAGAAGTATTGATGTTTTTTAAAAAGAATGATAGACTCATTGCACTGAATCATCTTGTCCACAGATACCCTCAGCGCCATAATAACCTCTATATACCTAAACATAGACTGTCAGCATATGAGAGAGGGGCTCTTTACTCTGATATAAAAATGTATAATGCCATTAATAACAATTTAAAAATGGAGACCAACTTAAGATTGTTTCGGAGCAAGGTGTCACAGATACTGGTTAGGAGCTGCCCTTACAGTGTTGAGGAAGGAATAAGGGCATTGGCGGGTCGTAGTACCTGAGAGGATGAATCAGATGCATGCTTTCCATCCATGACATCCTCCAGTTCATTTGTTTTTTCCAGAATGGAACTGGAGGATTAAATGCATTTTGTTCGGCGAGTTTCAGTGGTCAATTTTAGATTGTGACCTGCGGGCTGGTTGATGGCTCATGTGATTGTAAATGGGTTGTCAATCAGCCTGTAGATTGGTCTGGACGAAGTTGCACTTGCTCCGGGGTGCCAGGGAGCACGTGCAACATAATATACGATTTTATAATTGACTAAACCGGTAAAATTTTGTTTATATTGTTGTAATAATTGATATGGATGTATTTGACGTGTGGCATGTTGTTTGGGCTCCGCTCAGGTGTGCAACTTAACGCCATGAATAATAATAATAATAATAAAATTATATGGCAAAGCATAGGATATGTGCCAAATCCATATGTTTTGTTGTTTTAGGGACTATACACAGGACAACAACTGTAGCGACAGTTTCTTCCTTTCTTCAAATAACCAAATAGATACTCAAGTACGGTACAGTACGACAGAAATTGATTTCATTCATTTCAACATAGATAATTATTGGGGTTGAAAAACATTTACATAAATTTCTTTTAACGTCAAAACCTGAACTCATCACTAATTCGAACTACCTATACGGTCTCAATTAGTTCGAATTATCGACGCTCTAGAATTCCTAGATTCAACAATGACATTTTAGAACGTCTATAATTTTTCATTTTAAATTGAAATATGAATAAGAAATTTAAGCATAAACTATGGTGTTGAATTTCACTAACTAATTGAGTTCATCAGAAGTTTTAATTGTTTTTTAGTGGAGCTTCAAATCATAGTTTGATTTCGATTAGATCAAAATTAATTTATTTGACTGACACACTCATTCACCACCGTTTCTCGAGCAGTACTCAGAAAGGAGTCTAGGAAATAAGGGCGTGCAAAGCGAGCCTGCCGTCTTTTTCAAATATATAAGAAATATTCATGAAAAGAATATCTGTACTTATCAGCTCTACGGCCAGAAGGACGTTTAATCTGTTTTTGAACAAGATACAGATGTTCAGTAAGTTATTATTGACGTTAATTATTTTATTAATTACGCAGAATAGATATAGGGTTTCTACGTTCTACAGAATGTTTCGGAATTCTCTACCAATACTTCTAGGCAGTGTTTCTGGACCACTAACAAAAGTAAATATCGTAATAAAATTTTTCTAGAATCCCCAGTTACTCACACAGCCGCCATTTTGTTTTTTTCACTCATTATTTTTTATTCGAACACCTCTGAATGTATAATTTTAAAATTTAGCATACAGCTTCATAACAATTAAAACAATCTAAAAAAATTAATCAAAATTTTCTGACATCAAAAAACAAAATAGCAGCCATTTGAAATCTTTGAACAGGATTAAATTAAAAATGGCTTATGATATCAAAATTTGACTAGAATAACTTTTTTTAGATATGTTCATTTCAAATCCAACGATACCTCATTTTTTAAGATTGGCCAACAACTAACAGAGATATGCTACTTTTTAGGGTGTGCGGTGGTTGGAAGCGAAAAACTGCAACCCGTTCTCAACCACCGCACACCCTAAAACGTAGCTTATCTCTGTTAATTGTTGGCCAATCTTGAAAAATGAGGTATCGTTGGATTTGCAATAAAGATATCTAAAAAAAGTTATTCTAATCAAATTTTTATATCATTAGCCATTATTAATTTAATCCTGTTCAAATATTTCAAATAGCCGCCATTTTGTTTTTTGATGTCGGAAAATTCTGATTAATTTTTTTTAGATTGTTTTAATTGTTAAAAAGCTGTATGAAAAATTTTTAAACTATCATTCAGAGGTGTTTGAATAAAAAATAATGAGTGAAAAAACAAAATGGCGGCTGTGTGAGTAACTGGGGATTCTAGAAAAATGTTATCACAATATTTACTTTTGTTAGTGGTCCAGAAACACTGCCTAGAAGTATTGGTAAAGAGTTCCGAAACACCCTCTATATTTGCCTTATTGTGGCTTGTGGTGGATTAAAGTTGTATTCATCTCAGACAAAAAATAAGGCTATATCAATTGTGTTCTCTCTTAACATCTCTGTTGATTAATGGCTTAGAAGCAGGAAGTAGCCCAGAGGTGCGCAGGACTGTATCACACTCACTCTCTATCTCTTGAGCGATCCCATGATCAATGTTCTTTAGTGTTACCCTATAAAACTAGCTTCTTATTTTAATTTCTATTATTTTCTTTTTACAGGCACAATTATTTTTCTCCTCAACATAATTATAGTTATGATTCCTTAGTTAATTCAGTACACCCATAATAATTATGTCTAATTCTAATTCTTAATCAAGTTTTAATTGATTGTAAATAAGCTTTAGATAAATCTATACATTATTACTTCTTAATTATTCTTGGTTTAGTTGCTTGTTTAGTTTTAGTGTTGAATTTAATTTTTCTTCTCTATTTTCCGTCCAATTACTTAGTTTTTCTTCTGAATCATATATCAAGTTTAATAATCAATTTCAACTATTAACTCATTCACTTTCATTGTATTCTGTGAAATATCTTACTAAAATGTTTTCTTTTTTCCACATAAACTAATTCTAGTAGAGTTCTCTGGTAGGTTGAGTGTAAGATAGGTCTATTTTGCCCTAACTCCGCCCTTACGGTCAAGTGTTGATGAGGATATTCTTGAATATCCTCTTTCAAGAATGGACATTTATATGTTCAAATCTCACCGTTTCATGTAGATACATCACAATCATATTATCGGTATCAAATTGCATTGTATATTCATATCAAAGAATAATTATTTACTTTAGATTTGTAAAATTCATAGAACAATAATTGCAGTACTTATATATTTTCAACTATCATAATCTAGAATCTAAGACTGTTAATTTTGTAATCTACATGAATAAAGTAAATAATCTAATCTAACCCTTTTGTGTAAATGCATCACCTTGATATTACAATTCATTTATTATGAAAATATTCTTAATATATTCTTGACAGTAATCAAAGTTAAAAAACAATGTAATAGTAACATTGTGTATCTATTTTTTATCTATGTTTCCATGAATCTAGGTAACATCATTCATTGTAAGGTAATAGTCAGTAGTCATATAAATAATAGTACTTTTACTCGAATAAAGCTATCTGAATCTAAATCTCTCTCTTTCACCTAGTCAGCCACACTCTGCGTCAAGAATGAGTTGTCAAGCACAGTGCTTCAGTGGGCTTGGCATACGATTCAACTCTGCTGAGTGAGGAAAGCAACCGCAACCTACCTCACTCCTCGTTTTGTGTAGTCCGCTTTTTGGACCGAAACTTATTGTTGAGGTCTGAAGTGTCACACACAGTAGGAATCCGCTAATGGGACTATACATACATTCTATATAGGCTTCATATTTTTTGCGCCAGAACAACTGACCACCAGAGAATGATAATTTTGTACTTGATACAGTTGAAATTAAGATAAACTACAGACGAACTATAGTAATGCACGTCAATTATTTTGAAAACGATTTTTATACTTTTCAACTTCTCAAATTGCATCCTTGACCCTGCACAACATGACACATCAAATCTATGTTTAATTTTTACACATTGTACTGAGTGGCATACAAAAGTCGGGTTAAAAATTGCAGATAAGTTAAGAGCACAAAAGTATTGTAAAATAACGATTTTCAGTGGGGTGTTGGAGTTACTAGTTTAAAAGCCATATATTATAGTTATTTGAAAATGTAAACTTGAATAGACTTCTTAATAGTTTTCTTGATTTAGGTTCTCTCAGGGATGTTTATTTTGGTCTTTTCCAGTCCCTGTTGTCTTATGGAATAGTTTTCTGGGGGAGTTCTTGTGACTCTCTTGAAGTATTTAGAGTTCAAAAATGGGCCATTAGAGTGATGATGAGAGAGTCCATCAGGAATAGCTGCCGACCTCATTTTGAAAATGTTGCCTCTCCCAAGTTCATATGTGCTTGACACACTCTGTTTTGTAAAGAAATAGAGTCAATTTTCAAGCATGGTGATGACGTACATTTGTATAATACCAGGAATAGCAACTTACTGAGGGATGAGGCTCATCGCTCCACATTCTATAAACGAGGTGTCAGGAGTTCAAGAGTCCATTTATATAATGTTTTACCTGATTCCATCAAAAAATGAGGTGAAAGGGAGTTTAGAGCCAAGTTGAAAAATTATTTCATAAGTATGGTATTGTTACAAAAGCAAACAAGCAGTTAATCACGCACTTGTTCTATTTATATCATTCCATTGTTTTCCCGGACGGACAGAGCTGCAATTTTATTCCTTTCGTTCTCACTCATTAAATGTCTTTCTCACTCTTATTCTTCAAGTCTGCAACTCTCTCACTCATTTGATCTTCTCGTCAATTCTACATTCTTCTTGAAGATTCTCGAAGGGGGAAGGTTCAGACACCGCCGCAACTGCGGTGCTCTTCGCGTTCCAGACCCTATCTCCCTGCTATAGGATTCCAGGGTGCTCGAACGCTTATCCCTCTGGTGAGCTCCAATTCTTGGAATTATACAACTACAACAGCTATATAAAGGAGTCCACGTGAACCAGTGAGTTAGTTTTTCTACAAACCCACGTGACAGATTGTATTACAGATCTCGTGCCAGTGGAGTAAACAGTGCTTTATTCAGTCTTTAGACAGTGTCAAGTGCAGAGACAAGTGTTTACTGTTTATGCAGCTTACTAATAGTTTAAAGACTTTGTGTTAAGTGATATTATTTGGGACTGTCAAATAACGAATTGGACTGTGTTTTTGTAAGTGATTAGTGGCTCTTTTTATAATTTCTTTCTGCATTATTGTACAGTTTATTGGATTCGTTTCTCTTATTATTGATCAGCCTGTAATTAATTATTCATTTGTACAGTTTATTGGATTCTTGTTTCTTTTATTATTGATCAGCCTGTAATTAATTATTCATTTGTACAGTTTATTGGATTCTTGTTTCTTTTATTATTGATCAGCCTGTAATTTCTTATTCATTAATTCTTGTAAATAATTACTGAAAATAGGTATTAGCTTTGTCATTTGATGATCTGTTTTTATTTAATTAAGTTAATTGAACTTAACAAATATTGGTGTGTAAATAGACTTGTAAATTTGTAAATATTGGTGTGTAAATTTGTAAATAAAGTGCAAGTGTGTTGCCAGCCTTATTTTAGCTATTAGAACCCGCAACAGTATTTTATTCCACAGAAGAGTACAGAGATTACTATTCAAAAGTTTTAATTTAGCAATACCCTGGTTTTGGGTAAACAATATTAGCTTGAAGAGAATCTGATGTTTGGTTTGCTTTGTCTTGCTCTTGAGCATTCTATTTTACTTGCATTTTAAATGTTTTGACAAGCTCCAGATCCCCCTGTGTATAGGAGGGCAGTGGACGCTATTAAATCTATCTATCTATCTTAAATACATAAGCCTTGATGTGCTCAAGTATAAACAGACGTGCTCGAATAGAAAACTAAATAATAATTAGCCACACAAAGAAAAAGGCGTTTGTGATGTTTAGAGCCATACAACCAGTATATGGCTTACCGACACTATATTTTCAACTTGCAAGGACTTTTCAAATCCATAGAAAGTGGATTTATCTTTGCTAATACGTGATGGGAATTGGAGTTTTCACATTTCACAATAGTTATTTGATCAACTTCGAGAGACTTTTCAAATAAATGCAATTTGTAAATTTCCACATAGGTCTGAGATCTGTGCGTGGGCAATGAATTGGATGATAGTAATTGATCAGTTGGACCTACAGTTTAAGGTGGGTTCCGAACCACCGGGAAGTGATTTTACAACAGAGAACAGTCTTTTTTGCTGGCCAATCCAATCGTTCACCGTTACAAAGATGACCCAGGAGTTTCGCAGCTTATCTCTGATTGAACAGAAACCTGCTACGGCACTCGGCTATCACTTCTGTTTAATAGCGGAACGCAGACTAGCTTAGGAAACATCATCTACAAGCGTACGGTGCTCTTTTTCGTGATTTAATACAATCAGTAAGGGTGCTTGCACAGTGGAGCATCCATACTCTATGATAATCACAAACACAAAATCAAAATCATGCTGTTAATGTTGTACGACAGATTGCAGCAGCGTGAAGACTATCAATCCACATCAAATGTGCATTTTGCAATGGTGATTATCGAGTATTGGATGCTCCACTGTGCAAGTAGTAGTTAGTAAATTGTTATGCAACAAGCCCCTGGAGTTTAAACAGAGTATTTCAGGGGGAATGTGCCAAACTTCTCATCCTTATTTTTCTCATCAAAATAAATAAAAACGTTCATATAAACATGGGACCGGAAATGATTCGTTGCACAAATAAGTAGCTGGAGTTGGCAGCAATTTGAGTATTCAATAAAAATCCCTAGGTCCTTAATTTCCATGATAAATTGAATAGATCTAATGCAAGAGGTTACAAAATCAAATGAAAATTTTTTCAAGCCGTTAAACATTGAGATATATGTTACAAAATAAACCAAAAAATGACTAATAACAGGTTTTTTTCTAGTTTGAAATGAATCAACTTGGTTATTTGTGGATAAGCCATTATTTTTTCCAAAGGAAATAGTAGGCTATAGAATCAACATTTTGAAAATAACATGTTTAATCACTAAAATTGCCAAAATACATAAAAAATTAATAAAATTGGATTTTATTGACAGAAAAGTTTTGGGCGATTGCTTGCCTTTGTATTATTATTATAACTATATTATAACCCTTATGAACTTTGAATGTTTTTTTTTTTTGCGATTGGGTCATTCAACATCCTATTTTCAAAATAGAATTCTCTTTTAGTTTCTTTGGGAAAAATTGTGGTTCATCAACAAATAACCAAATTGATTTACTTGAAAGCCCTTGAAATTCAACTTGAAACCTCCTGTATTTATGGTAATTTTTGCGTAAATATAACTCAATAACTGTTATAAAACTATACTCAATAAAACTAGCTTTTTATTTTAATTTCTATTATTTTCTTTTTACAGGCACAATTATTTTTCTCCTTAACATAATTATAGTTATGATTCCTTAGTTAATTCAGTACACCCATAATAATTATGTCTAATTCTAATTCTTAATCAAGTTTTAATTGATTGTAAATAAGCTTTAGATAAATCTATACATTATTACTTCTTAATTATTCTTGGTTTAGTTGCTTGTTTAGTTTTAGTGTTGAATTTAATTTTTCTTCTCTATTTTCCGTCCAATTACTTAGTTTTTCTTCTGAATCATATATCAAGTTTAATAATCAATTTCAACTATTAACTCATTCACTTTCATTGTATTCTGTGAAATATCTTACTAAAATGTTTTCTTTTTTCCACATAAACTAATTCTAGTAGAGTTCTCTGGTAGGTTGAGTGTAAGATAGGTCTATTTTGCCCTAACTCCGCCCTTACGGTCAAGTGTTGATGAGGATATTCTTGAATATCCTCTTTCAAGAATGGACATTTATATGTTCAAATCTCACCGTTTCATGTAGATACATCACAATCATATTATCGGTATCAAATTGCATTGTATATTCATATCAAAGAATAATTATTTACTTTAGATTTGTAAAATTCATAGAACAATAATTGCAGTACTTATATATTTTCAACTATCATAATCTAGAATCTAAGACTGTTAATTTTGTAATCTACATGAATAAAGTAAATAATCTAATCTAACCCTTTTGTGTAAATGCATCACCTTGATATTACAATTCATTTATTATGAAAATATTCTTAATATATTCTTGACAGTAATCAAAGTTAAAAAACAATGTAATAGTAACATTGTGTATCTATTTTTTATCTATGTTTCCATGAATCTAGGTAACATCATTCATTGTAAGGTAATAGTCAGTAGTCATATAAATAATAGTACTTTTACTCGAATAAAGCTATCTGAATCTAAATCTCTCTCTTTCACCTAGTCAGCCACACTCTGCGTCAAGAATGAGTTGTCAAGCACAGTGCTTCAGTGGGCTTGGCATACGATTCAACTCTGCTGAGTGAGGAAAGCAACCGCAACCTACCTCACTCCTCGTTTTGTGTAGTCCGCTTTTTGGACCGAAACTTATTGTTGAGGTCTGAAGTGTCACACACAGTAGGAATCCGCTAATGGGACTATACATACATTCTATATAGGCTTCATATTTTTTGCGCCAGAACAACTGACCACCAGAGAATGATAATTTTGTACTTGATACAGTTGAAATTAAGATAAACTACAGACGAACTATAGTAATGCACGTCAATTATTTTGAAAACGATTTTTATACTTTTCAACTTCTCAAATTGCATCCTTGACCCTGCACAACATGACACATCAAATCTATGTTTAATTTTTACACATTGTACTGAGTGGCATACAAAAGTCGGGTTAAAAATTGCAGATAAGTTAAGAGCACAAAAGTATTGTAAAATAACGATTTTCAGTGGGGTGTTGGAGTTACTAGTTTAAAAGCCATATATTATAGTTATTTGAAAATGTAAACTTGAATAGACTTCTTAATAGTTTTCTTGATTTAGGTTCTCTCAGGGATGTTTATTTTGGTCTTTTCCAGTCCCTGTTGTCTTATGGAATAGTTTTCTGGGGGAGTTCTTGTGACTCTCTTGAAGTATTTAGAGTTCAAAAATGGGCCATTAGAGTGATGATGAGAGAGTCCATCAGGAATAGCTGCCGACCTCATTTTGAAAATGTTGCCTCTCCCAAGTTCATATGTGCTTGACACACTCTGTTTTGTAAAGAAATAGAGTCAATTTTCAAGCATGGTGATGACGTACATTTGTATAATACCAGGAATAGCAACTTACTGAGGGATGAGGCTCATCGCTCCACATTCTATAAACGAGGTGTCAGGAGTTCAAGAGTCCATTTATATAATGTTTTACCTGATTCCATCAAAAAATGAGGTGAAAGGGAGTTTAGAGCCAAGTTGAAAAATTATTTCATAAGTATGGTATTGTTACAAAAGCAAACAAGCAGTTAATCACGCACTTGTTCTATTTATATCATTCCATTGTTTTCCCGGACGGACAGAGCTGCAATTTTATTCCTTTCGTTCTCACTCATTAAATGTCTTTCTCACTCTTATTCTTCAAGTCTGCAACTCTCTCACTCATTTGATCTTCTCGTCAATTCTACATTCTTCTTGAAGATTCTCGAAGGGGGAAGGTTCAGACACCGCCGCAACTGCGGTGCTCTTCGCGTTCCAGACCCTATCTCCCTGCTATAGGATTCCAGGGTGCTCGAACGCTTATCCCTCTGGTGAGCTCCAATTCTTGGAATTATACAACTACAACAGCTATATAAAGGAGTCCACGTGAACCAGTGAGTTAGTTTTTCTATAAACCCACGTGACAGATTGTATTACAGATCTCGTGCCAGTGGAGTAAACAGTGCTTTATTCAGTCTTTAGACAGTGTCAAGTGCAGAGACAAGTGTTTACTGTTTATGCAGCTTACTAATAGTTTAAAGACTTTGTGTTAAGTGATATTATTTGGGACTGTCAAATAACGAATTGGACTGTGTTTTTGTAAGTGATTAGTGGCTCTTTTTATAATTTCTTTCTGCATTATTGTACAGTTTATTGGATTCGTTTCTCTTATTATTGATCAGCCTGTAATTAATTATTCATTTGTACAGTTTATTGGATTCTTGTTTCTTTTATTATTGATCAGCCTGTAATTAATTATTCATTTGTACAGTTTATTGGATTCTTGTTTCTTTTATTATTGATCAGCCTGTAATTTCTTATTCATTAATTCTTGTAAATAATTACTGAAAATAGGTATTAGCTTTGTCATTTGATGATCTGTTTTTATTTAATTAAGTTAATTGAACTTAACAAATATTGGTGTGTAAATAGACTTGTAAATTTGTAAATATTGGTGTGTAAATTTGTAAATAAAGTGCAAGTGTGTTGCCAGCCTTATTTTAGCTATTAGAACCCGCAACAGTATTTTATTCCACAGAAGAGTACAGAGATTACTATTCAAAAGTTTTAATTTAGCAATACCCTGGTTTTGGGTAAACAATATTAGCTTGAAGAGAATCTGATGTTTGGTTTGCTTTGTCTTGCTCTTGAGCATTCTATTTTACTTGCATTTTAAATGTTTTGACAAGCTCCAGATCCCCCTGTGTATAGGAGGGCAGTGGACGCTATTAAATCTATCTATCTATCTTAAATACATAAGCCTTGATGTGCTCAAGTATAAACAGACGTGCTCGAATAGAAAACTAAATAATAATTAGCCACACAAAGAAAAAGGCGTTTGTGATGTTTAGAGCCATACAACCAGTATATGGCTTACCGACACTATATTTTCAACTTGCAAGGACTTTTCAAATCCATAGAAAGTGGATTTATCTTTGCTAATACGTGATGGGAATTGGAGTTTTCACATTTCACAATAGTTATTTGATCAACTTCGAGAGACTTTTCAAATAAATGCAATTTGTAAATTTCCACATAGGTCTGAGATCTGTGCGTGGGCAATGAATTGGATGATAGTAATTGATCAGTTGGACCTACAGTTTAAGGTGGGTTCCGAACCACCGGGAAGTGATTTTACAACAGAGAACAGTCTTTTTTGCTGGCCAATCCAATCGTTCACCGTTACAAAGATGACCCAGGAGTTTCGCAGCTTATCTCTGATTGAACAGAAACCTGCTACGGCACTCGGCTATCACTTCTGTTTAATAGCGGAACGCAGACTAGCTTAGGAAACATCATCTACAAGCGTACGGTGCTCTTTTTCGTGATTTAATACAATCAGTAAGGGTGCTTGCACAGTGGAGCATCCATACTCTATGATAATCACAAACACAAAATCAAAATCATGCTGTTAATGTTGTACGACAGATTGCAGCAGCGTGAAGACTATCAATCCACATCAAATGTGCATTTTGCAATGGTGATTATCGAGTATTGGATGCTCCACTGTGCAAGTAGTAGTTAGTAAATTGTTATGCAACAAGCCCCTGGAGTTTAAACAGAGTATTTCAGGGGGAATGTGCCAAACTTCTCATCCTTATTTTTCTCATCAAAATAAATAAAAACGTTCATATAAACATGGGACCGGAAATGATTCGTTGCACAAATAAGTAGCTGGAGTTGGCAGCAATTTGAGTATTCAATAAAAATCCCTAGGGCCTTAATTTCCATGATAAATTGAATAGATCTAATGCAAGAGGTTACAAAATCAAATGAAAATTTTTTCAAGCCGTTAAACATTGAGATATATGTTACAAAATAAACCAAAAAATGACTAATAACAGGTTTTTTTCTAGTTTGAAATGAATCAACTTGGTTATTTGTGGATAAGCCATTATTTTTTCCAAAGGAAATAGTAGGCTATAGAATCAACATTTTGAAAATAACATGTTTAATCACTAAAATTGCCAAAATACATAAAAAATTAATAAAATTGGATTTTATTGACAGAAAAGTTTTGGGCGATTGCTTGCCTTTGTATTATTATTATAACTATATTATAACCCTTATGAACTTTGAATGTTTTTTTTTTTTGCGATTGGGTCATTCAACATCCTATTTTCAAAATAGAATTCTCTTTTAGTTTCTTTGGGAAAAATTGTGGTTCATCAACAAATAACCAAATTGATTTACTTGAAAGCCCTTGAAATTCAACTTGAAACCTCCTGTATTTATGGTAATTTTTGCGTAAATATAACTCAATAACTGTTATAAAACTATACTCAATAAAACTAGCTTTTTATTTTAATTTCTATTATTTTCTTTTTACAGGCACAATTATTTTTCTCCTTAACATAATTATAGTTATGATTCCTTAGTTAATTCAGTACACCCATAATAATTATGTCTAATTCTAATTCTTAATCAAGTTTTAATTGATTGTAAATAAGCTTTAGATAAATCTATACATTATTACTTCTTAATTATTCTTGGTTTAGTTGCTTGTTTAGTTTTAGTGTTGAATTTAATTTTTCTTCTCTATTTTCCGTCCAATTACTTAGTTTTTCTTCTGAATCATATATCAAGTTTAATAATCAATTTCAACTATTAACTCATTCACTTTCATTGTATTCTGTGAAATATCTTACTAAAATGTTTTCTTTTTTCCACATAAACTAATTCTAGTAGAGTTCTCTGGTAGGTTGAGTGTAAGATAGGTCTATTTTGCCCTAACTCCGCCCTTACGGTCAAGTGTTGATGAGGATATTCTTGAATATCCTCTTTCAAGAATGGACATTTATATGTTCAAATCTCACCGTTTCATGTAGATACATCACAATCATATTATCGGTATCAAATTGCATTGTATATTCATATCAAAGAATAATTATTTACTTTAGATTTGTAAAATTCATAGAACAATAATTGCAGTACTTATATATTTTCAACTATCATAATCTAGAATCTAAGACTGTTAATTTTGTAATCTACATGAATAAAGTAAATAATCTAATCTAACCCTTTTGTGTAAATGCATCACCTTGATATTACAATTCATTTATTATGAAAATATTCTTAATATATTCTTGACAGTAATCAAAGTTAAAAAACAATGTAATAGTAACATTGTGTATCTATATTTTATCTATGTTTCCATGAATCTAGGTAACATCATTCATTGTAAGGTAATAGTCAGTAGTCATATAAATAATAGTACTTTTACTCGAATAAAGCTATCTGAATCTAAATCTCTCTCTTTCACCTAGTCAGCCACACTCTGCGTCAAGAATGAGTTGTCAAGCACAGTGCTTCAGTGGGCTTGGCATACGATTCAACTCTGCTGAGTGAGGAAAGCAACCGCAACCTACCTCACTCCTCGTTTTGTGTAGTCCGCTTTTTGGACCGAAACTTATTGTTGAGGTCTGAAGTGTCACACACAGTAGGAATCCGCTAATGGGACTATACATACATTCTATATAGGCTTCATATTTTTTGCGCCAGAACAACTGACCACCAGAGAATGATAATTTTGTACTTGATACAGTTGAAATTAAGATAAACTACAGACGAACTATAGTAATGCACGTCAATTATTTTGAAAACGATTTTTATACTTTTCAACTTCTCAAATTGCATCCTTGACCCTGCACAACATGACACATCAAATCTATGTTTAATTTTTACACATTGTACTGAGTGGCATACAAAAGTCGGGTTAAAAATTGCAGATAAGTTAAGAGCACAAAAGTATTGTAAAATAACGATTTTCAGTGGGGTGTTGGAGTTACTAGTTTAAAAGCCATATATTATAGTTATTTGAAAATGTAAACTTGAATAGACTTCTTAATAGTTTTCTTGATTTAGGTTCTCTCAGGGATGTTTATTTTGGTCTTTTCCAGTCCCTGTTGTCTTATGGAATAGTTTTCTGGGGGAGTTCTTGTGACTCTCTTGAAGTATTTAGAGTTCAAAAATGGGCCATTAGAGTGATGATGAGAGAGTCCATCAGGAATAGCTGCCGACCTCATTTTGAAAATGTTGCCTCTCCCAAGTTCATATGTGCTTGACACACTCTGTTTTGTAAAGAAATAGAGTCAATTTTCAAGCATGGTGATGACGTACATTTGTATAATACCAGGAATAGCAACTTACTGAGGGATGAGGCTCATCGCTCCACATTCTATAAACGAGGTGTCAGGAGTTCAAGAGTCCATTTATATAATGTTTTACCTGATTCCATCAAAAAATGAGGTGAAAGGGAGTTTAGAGCCAAGTTGAAAAATTATTTCATAAGTATGGTATTGTTACAAAAGCAAACAAGCAGTTAATCACGCACTTGTTCTATTTATATCATTCCATTGTTTTCCCGGACGGACAGAGCTGCAATTTTATTCCTTTCGTTCTCACTCATTAAATGTCTTACTCACTCTTATTCTTCAAGTCTGCAACTCTCTCACTCATTTGATCTTCTCGTCAATTCTACATTCTTCTTGAAGATTCTCGAAGGGGGAAGGTTCAGACACCGCCGCAACTGCGGTGCTCTTCGCGTTCCAGACCCTATCTCCCTGCTATAGGATTCCAGGGTGCTCGAACGCTTATCCCTCTGGTGAGCTCCAATTCTTGGAATTATACAACTACAACAGCTATATAAAGGAGTCCACGTGAACCAGTGAGTTAGTTTTTCTACAAACCCACGTGACAGATTGTATTACAGATCTCGTGCCAGTGGAGTAAACAGTGCTTTATTCAGTCTTTAGACAGTGTCAAGTGCAGAGACAAGTGTTTACTGTTTATGCAGCTTACTAATAGTTTAAAGACTTTGTGTTAAGTGATATTATTTGGGACTGTCAAATAACGAATTGGACTGTGTTTTTGTAAGTGATTAGTGGCTCTTTTTATAATTTCTTTCTGCATTATTGTACAGTTTATTGGATTCGTTTCTCTTATTATTGATCAGCCTGTAATTAATTATTCATTTGTACAGTTTATTGGATTCTTGTTTCTTTTATTATTGATCAGCCTGTAATTAATTATTCATTTGTACAGTTTATTGGATTCTTGTTTCTTTTATTATTGATCAGCCTGTAATTAATTATTCATTTGTACAGTTTATTGGATTCTTGTTTCTTTTATTATTGATCAGCCTGTAATTTCTTATTCATTAATTCTTGTAAATAATTACTGAAAATAGGTATTAGCTTTGTCATTTGATGATCTGTTTTTATTTAATTAAGTTAATTGAACTTAACAAATATTGGTGTGTAAATAGACTTGTAAATTTGTAAATATTGGTGTGTAAATTTGTAAATAAAGTGCAAGTGTGTTGCCAGCCTTATTTTAGCTATTAGAACCCGCAACAGTATTTTATTCCACAGAAGAGTACAGAGATTACTATTCAAAAGTTTTAATTTAGCAATACCCTGGTTTTGGGTAAACAATATTAGCTTGAAGAGAATCTGATGTTTGGTTTGCTTTGTCTTGCTCTTGAGCATTCTATTTTACTTGCATTTTAAATGTTTTGACAAGCTCCAGATCCCCCTGTGTATAGGAGGGCAGTGGACGCTATTAAATCTATCTATCTATCTTAAATACATAAGCCTTGATGTGCTCAAGTATAAACAGACGTGCTCGAATAGAAAACTAAATAATAATTAGCCACACAAAGAAAAAGGCGTTTGTGATGTTTAGAGCCATACAACCAGTATATGGCTTACCGACACTATATTTTCAACTTGCAAGGACTTTTCAAATCCATAGAAAGTGGATTTATCTTTGCTAATACGTGATGGGAATTGGAGTTTTCACATTTCACAATAGTTATTTGATCAACTTCGAGAGACTTTTCAAATAAATGCAATTTGTAAATTTCCACATAGGTCTGAGATCTGTGCGTGGGCAATGAATTGGATGATAGTAATTGATCAGTTGGACCTACAGTTTAAGGTGGGTTCCGAACCACCGGGAAGTGATTTTACAACAGAGAACAGTCTTTTTTGCTGGCCAATCCAATCGTTCACCGTTACAAAGATGACCCAGGAGTTTCGCAGCTTATCTCTGATTGAACAGAAACCTGCTACGGCACTCGGCTATCACTTCTGTTTAATAGCGGAACGCAGACTAGCTTAGGAAACATCATCTACAAGCGTACGGTGCTCTTTTTCGTGATTTAATACAATCAGTAAGGGTGCTTGCACAGTGGAGCATCCATACTCTATGATAATCACAAACACAAAATCAAAATCATGCTGTTAATGTTGTACGACAGATTGCAGCAGCGTGAAGACTATCAATCCACATCAAATGTGCATTTTGCAATGGTGATTATCGAGTATTGGATGCTCCACTGTGCAAGTAGTAGTTAGTAAATTGTTATGCAACAAGCCCCTGGAGTTTAAACAGAGTATTTCAGGGGGAATGTGCCAAACTTCTCATCCTTATTTTTCTCATCAAAATAAATAAAAACGTTCATATAAACATGGGACCGGAAATGATTCGTTGCACAAATAAGTAGCTGGAGTTGGCAGCAATTTGAGTATTCAATAAAAATCCCTAGGTCCTTAATTTCCATGATAAATTGAATAGATCTAATGCAAGAGGTTACAAAATCAAATGAAAATTTTTTCAAGCCGTTAAACATTGAGATATATGTTACAAAATAAACCAAAAAATGACTAATAACAGGTTTTTTTCTAGTTTGAAATGAATCAACTTGGTTATTTGTGGATAAGCCATTATTTTTTCCAAAGGAAATAGTAGGCTATAGAATCAACATTTTGAAAATAACATGTTTAATCACTAAAATTGCCAAAATACATAAAAAATTAATAAAATTGGATTTTATTGACAGAAAAGTTTTGGGCGATTGCTTGCCTTTGTATTATTATTATAACTATATTATAACCCTTATGAACTTTGAATGTTTTTTTTTTTTGCGATTGGGTCATTCAACATCCTATTTTCAAAATAGAATTCTCTTTTAGTTTCTTTGGGAAAAATTGTGGTTCATCAACAAATAACCAAATTGATTTACTTGAAAGCCCTTGAAATTCAACTTGAAACCTCCTGTATTTATGGTAATTTTTGCGTAAATATAACTCAATAACTGTTATTTCACCATTAAAATGGAGCCTAGGGTTCTTTTATTGAGTAAATATTAATACCTACAGCTGCAAACTCACTTAGTCATTATTTCTGTAACGAAGCGTTTTCGGATATGCTTCATATGAACTTTTTCTTTTATTTTGATGAGACTAATAAGAGTGAGAAGTTGGCAGATTCCTCCTGAACCACTCCGAATAACTTGATAGCCATTAGATAAAAACTATTTCCTCAAACTTCTACCAAATAGAACACAATGGTATTTACCTGGACCCATGTAAACATGTTCTTGCCGGCATGATTTCTTCGGACAACGACCGGTCTCTCTAAAAAACTTACATAGTCTTTCCTCGTCTTTTGGTATATATCCACCTGTTGCCATCAACGGATTGTCAACAACATGATCTAATCGATTCGTGTCGGCGTAGAAGTCTTCTTTCATGGGGTCCCAGTCTGAAATGAATTCATTTTCTAGAGCCTCGGTTTCCAACTCGCGGATTTGGACAAAACAGACAGTGAACAAGGTCAGAAAATACTACAATATATAAATCGATTTGTTTTCGAAATAGTTTATAATAATATAATAGGACACTATATTCTATTAGTTATATATAATCTTCTATCATATTATTCACATATCTCTGATTATACATAATCAGCATTCGATAACATGTTAGAATTTCCATACCATCTATAATTTCTGACAACACGCCATCTCGATCTGTACCTCGAGTAGGTGACGTCATATGGCCTACAGCCTACAACAGTACAAAAGTGACATGTATTTATCATTTCATCCTTTTTTATATAGCTTTTCATCTTCTGTACGTCATCATTGACGGACTCTAGTGAGACATCATAATCATGGGGTATCAGTGTGTTTTTGGAAACCACTCTCACAACACAAAATTTTCTTGAAAACTATAGCTCTAGGTTGGATTATTTTGTCAACTACACAAACAAGCAATGATTGTTTCAAAAAGATAAATATAGTTCTAATAATAATCTAAAGCACATTGGCATATATGAGTTATTGCAGAGTATTCCGGCCTTGTCCACTATCCGCTTTGTCCAAATCCGCGAAGTTGAAAATCAAGGATTAAACTTTTTTCGTTTTTTGTCACTCCCATTACTTCACTACAGAAAGTTTTCGAGAACCTGGATAATAGTTACTGGCGAAAACTGTGAGTTCTCTTAGAAACTCCCGAAAGAGTGCTAAGTCACTGTAAACGGAGACATTTATTGCTATAGAGCATTCTACACTCTAGCTACAAGAATGAATATAAGATATACATAATAATAAATATAGGTAACATAGCGGAATTATGACTGCTTTGGTTTGTCCAGCATAAAACTCTTTTTTCTGCTGTAAAATCACTTCCCGGTGGTTGGGAACCCAACGAGAACTGTAGGTTCAACCATTACCATCCAACTCATTACCCTCGCACAGGTATCAGACCTATGTGGGTTTCATCCTCCAAAAAAAACTAAACATTATATAGGCTACTTAAGAGCTATGTTATCATATAATAATATTATTATTATTGATCATATGAAAGTGATATTCTGAAAATTGAAACTGTATCACAAATTATCACATACGAATTATGTTATCGTTAAAATTGTTATTTTTACATAAACTAAATCTAATCTGAACGAGGTACTCTATGGCAACATATGTCTCCGTTTAATCCAGCCTAGATAGTAGATAGAAATCAGTACGCAATAGAGTTTTAGCAAACCGACCGCTTTTTCAGAACAAGCATACTTCACTCGCAAAGTTTGAAATCTGTCATGAGAATATAAGATGACTATTTTTTTTTTTAAATTAATTTGAAAATATATTAGTTATAAAGTTTACCCTATAAATAGATAAAACAAGTGACTTCATTTCTAAATCATTGTAAAAATTTAAAAATTAATTTCAATTTGTAAAAGACTGGTCAACAGCCCTTAAGTATTTCATTAAAAACGATAGCCAAAATTTAATGAATAGAACTAATAAGGAAAAAACAGCCACCACTCCATATAGATAATCTAGTTTTTTTTTGCGTGAGAGAATACGAGTGAACGTGTGAAAGAGTGCGAGAATGTGTGCATGCATGAGAGGTTTCAGTAAACTATATGATTTATTATGTATTGAAGTGTTCCCACAAAGGTTTTCCCAAGAAAAATACACATTCGAAGATAAGTTCATTTCGTTTGATTTTGTAATTGGTTGATTTCCTTGAAAAACATCGATTATGAAGCAGAGAGCAGAGTTAATGAATTTATAATTATACACAACTATAGGTTATAGCCTAATCTAAGCAATAATAAATAACAATTTGTTCACCTACTTCCCCAAATTCATGCAGTCAATTTTGTCCACTATCTATCTTGCATTCTATAAGGTAACAACAAGAAAAACAATCAACAAGTTCAAATTTCTATAAGATTTTGCAGTAGTAGCTACAAAGGTAGTTTAAATAAATTGAAGATTAATAAAACTCATTCTCTATCTTTTTTCTTTTACTTTTCCTCGAATTTTTATCTAATTATTTTAAGTCTTCAATGGGATCTGAAACAACATCAAAGCTCAACCGTATCTAAATATTATGGCAACAAGACTCGATTAACTGCAACGTTTTTTTCCCGTTATGAAAACTGGGTTTCAAGATCAGCGGAGTTAATTCTGTAGTTTGCGCATGCGCATAACTGACCAGATCAACAATATCGAGCGGAATAATAGCGCACGGTATGCTTAAACTCTCTAATAGACAAGAAACAATATTTAAGACTGGTGCATACTACACATGACTAATATAATAAAATACAAATATATAATATGAAAACACATTTATTCTAATGCCATTTTATAAAAGCTTCATTGCGTCGATGCTTTAAGTTTTTTTCAAACTCTTGGATCAAAATTCAATAAGTACAACATATTAGCTATGTTATAAACAAGTATAATGAAACATTAACAATCAATATCATTACAATGACACAATATACAGATTTCCAAAGGAGCGTTCTGATATTGAATGAGTGCGTTACCGAATACTTCATCATAAATAATTATCGTTTTTACCCCTTTATGGTGCTTCTTGAAGAATTCCAGCTTGAACAATAATTTCCGGAATAATTCAAGAAGGGATTTTGATTAAATATGCTGAATGATACCCTGTTTGGTTCCATGAGATGTTTCCATTTCATTAAGATATTGATTAAATACCATCTTAAAAAAATATTACTTCACATTTATGTCTACACTACTTTTAATTTTGGTATTTGATTACAAGAATACATCTAAATTATAAAAAAGTAAAAAACAGCATACATTTATTACATTTTTAATGATGCGCTTATCAAAAGTAGTCTTGTAAATATTTTTGGAAAAAAATATATTTTGTCAATACCTTAATAGTATTTAAAGACATCGTACAATAAATTTGTAAAACTATATCATAGATTTTCAGTACATTAGAATTATCTCAATTCTTTCCCAGCAGGAGGGATGCATATAGCATTGTAAAAATATAATTATTAAATTTATATTGAGCTTCTGACTTATTTAAGCTTTTTACTGCTTATCATCATAAAAATAAAAGGCAATGTTATTACTATTCATTTGGTTAACTTCATTTTTGGTGACCAGTATTTGAAAGACCTCAAAATTTTCAGCAATAATTATGTTTACGAATAATTCAAATGATATAATTCTAGATTCTTATGAGAATGAATTTAGTAACATTTATGGGAGACCCGAATTCAGGTCCTAATAATGTTATAAAAGAAAAAACGTAAATACTAAAAAAATGAAGTAATAATTTTAAAATGTGCGCTGAACTGTCTAGTCTGGTAAAAATTTTGAATAATTCATAATGATCAACAGTTAGGTTCTTTCCTTAAGCCGCGTCTCCACCAAACGAACATGCTCGGCGAACAGTGTTCGCTGGAATCAGCTGATGTCACCGAACATTTTTTAGAGTTTATTTATTTATTTAATGTGACAAATTTACAACGAGTGTGAAGGTGCAACAGACTCAAGTCCAAAACTGCTCCCTTCACAAATTTTGAATGTACATTGTCCAAAACATTGAGGTTAACACAAACTAAAAATTTAAGATATGCTGAAAACCTTCACTCGAAAAAAAAATAAAATTAATCTTCTCACTTTGGTTTGGTGTGGACGCCTTCTCGAACATTATGATCGGTGTGGTGGGGTTAGTGGCGGGAACCTGTTGTTGGTCGTCACTGTTCGCTCACAGACCGAACATTTCAATTAAACTCACGAACATGTTCGTTGACACATATGTTTAATGTTTGTCCGTTTTTTGTATACGCCAACAATGTTCGGCAGACATGTTCGGTTGGTGGAGACGCGGCTTTAGCGTAACATACGCTTCATGATATGTTATCAATAATATTCCGAGCTTCTCCAGTTGGTCAACATTAGTAGTAGCTGTACTTCAACTCAGAATAGCATATCAATACAAATAATAAATTAATAATATGCTAATTATTATAATAAATTCAGACAATGTCTGTATGAAAACAAAACAAAATACACTGGTTGTGCAATGTATTTACATACTTTATAAAGCGCTTCAACGTGTGTTCAATACGCAATAGAGGCAGTACACTTTCAATACTAATTGAAATTTCAATACAAAGTGGAACAGGATGAGAATAGGATTAATACAACATCTCATATAAATACATGAATACAATCATATCCAAAGTGGATGCTTACTCGAAATAATAATTGAAATGCATAAGTATAAATTACAAAAGTTGTTTTTGAAGTGAAATCATACTCAACCCCAATGAGCCAGCAATGATGGCATTTTACCTGCCATTAGTGTTAGAGAAACATGCACCTGATTTACCAAATTTTAAATGAAAATTGATTACAATATTCAATCAAATAAGTACGGAAATTGCCCAAGCCAGTTTTACCAAACCACCTCACACCAATCAAACATTATCTTAATTAGTTACAGAACTAATCCAAATCTGGGACAAAATTCAAAATTATATCCAATTTTTTCGATTATTGAACTGTTTTAGTGCTTTGTTTTCAAAGTTAAATTTAATTAGTAATTTAATAAGTTATCTTAATTAGTTACAGAACTAATCCAAATCTGGGACAAAATTCAAAATTATATCCAATTTTTTCGACTATTGAACTGTTTTAGTGCTTTGTTTTCAAAGTTAAATTTCAGTTGAACTTGGATATAACCTAAAAATTGTATTTATTAGTTGAAAATTGTAAAGAAAGCATTAGTGGGCTCTGCCTGTTGTATCTTTAATTGATAGTGTTTCCTGTAATAAATAGATCCAACATATTTTTAAAAGGTGTGTTCACTTCATCATTACAATTGCATGTGTGAGAAACGTACTTTTACTATGAGGAGTTGACCGTTAGTACAAGGGGCGTTCGCTAAGCGTCTCAGCCGCCAGGATTAGTGGCTGTCATAAACTAGATTAGTCACAGTCAATGACACTCAGCCATTTATTTACGACACTTATGGCCAGTTGCACGAAAGCCAATTAAATTCAATCCCAATAGAATGACGTCATTCTACAGAAATTAAACTTAATGGAGAGAATTTAGTTGCACAAAGGAGACATTTCAAGCGATAACGCCGATTAGGTTAACCGGCGTAAAAGATATTAAACCGCCCGATCACCGATGATTAAATCTCACCAACTCCCGTTAAGTTACATTTTATAGGTTATGTTTATTGCACCGGAACACGGAACTGCAAATTAGGACGTAGGTGTTAAAAACTTTTCAAAATGAATAAAATCTATTAAGAAAATAATAATATCGAGATGGTTGAATCAATGATTCAAATAATTCACAATGAAATTATTCTAATTCACCTTTTTTCTCAACTTCAGAATCAGCCATTGATCAAATTACAGTGTTGCCAGATTGTGCCAATTCGGTTCACATAAAATAAACTAATGGATTTTTGTGCAACAGAAATAAACCAGTTACACTTACGACAGTTAGTTAACTGACATTAAATTCCTAACTTAATTGGTTTTCGTGCAACATATTGCATGTTGCGGCCGTTGGAGTTTGAGATGCTGAAAACGCTCCTTATGTGAAATGTCTTACTCTTGAGCTGTGCTTCACTAGCGACTGTAGGAAACTGATAGTCAGGGCCCATCTCATACGGAAAACTTTGAAGTTAGGTAAAAAAAAACTCAACATTTGTCTTTAGTAAGAAATATCAAATTCCGTTTTTGATGTACGGTAGAATAATATTCATTTTATTTATAGAAAAATTATATGTTTATAATTATTGATAAAATGTTTTTGAAGGTAGGATCGTTAAAAAAAGGCAACAATTTATTACAGTTGTTAAACTGCGTCAACTGATAACATATTTCTAATCTATAAGTACTTATAATCTAATCTATTATGTAGTCAAGTTTCAGTTCAGTTTACAGTAGCTATAAAAGTGTATCTAGACTTCAATAAAAAATTCTTAAAAGGACTATGCAAGGAGTGAGTTTTATGAAACTATCAGTAATCATGATTGAGTTTCATTCAAAAATAACTATAACTAATAAAACTAACATTTATGAGGACTTTCAAACCGATCAGAATGAATAGTGAGACTAGTTTTCTAATTAATACTATAGGTAATTCAAAATAATACGTTATTCAATCTTATGCAAAAATAATATAATTGATATTAAAAGTATAAAAACTAAACTTATTAGTGAATCACAGTCAAGTCATTAGTGTAACTCAATAGTCGCCACCAAGTAAACAAACATTAACACCAACTGATTTCACTTTCAAACCATGAGCACTTTTTAAATACTGAGATTACTCCAATTACGTTTCTTTTTTACTTACCATATTGTTCAAATAAGTTCACTTCTTTTGACTTGATAAACTCAACTATCTCGTCATTTATGTATCCATCGCCTTGAGGATGTTTGATCACAACAGCCAAGGAGCTCCTATAAAAAAAATAAAAAAACGGAATTGCAGACACAGACTGACAGTGAAAGAGTATATGATGAAATAATTTGCACAGAGAAAAATACAGATAAAGTTATTGGTACAAAAGTAGTGAAGTTATCTGACTAATACCCTCACATTGACTAGCATTATATTCCTGAAAATGTTACACCTAGAGGATAAGAAGAAAATTTACTAAGACATTGATCAAATCGTCTACTATTTATAACTATGAAATTTATGACTAGATGTCGTCTAAAAAATGAATACGGATGCTCTAGGTAATATTTTTACAGAATATAGCGAAGTTGAGCCAATCAATTCCATGTTTATTCATTTCTTAGAAATCTATGATTAATAATATGCTTTATAAGTATGTTTACATCCATAAATTTTCATTATAAAATAGTTTTTCAATTTACAGATTTTGAAATCTACATGGAAAATTAATCATAAATTGTATCAGTGTAAGAAGCTTCAATAAATATGATACTGATATTTATAAATGAGGACAAATATGGATTTCACATCATTAAAGGATTTTAAGACCGTGCGGACTGAATAAGAAACCGATAAATTTATTTCCTTGTGAAAGTTACATCACATACATATTGTGCAGTACGAAAAATGTACAATATTGACTCAGGGCTCAGCCCGCTGAGGATGCAAAATAATTGCGATGCTTCTCATGGATCTAGCATGTTTAGGCTTTAAATTAAAAAAATGTTGAAGGAATCATTGAAATAAACATTTACCTAGTTACCATAGTTATGTTTGCATATTAAACATGTTGCAAGCTAGTCTGTATTCAAATACGGTATTGCAAATAAAGAGTACCTAAGCCAATGACCGGCAATAAATAATATTAACTTACTTAAATCCATTTCTGTTTGCTTCAATAATGAGTTGAAGTGAATCCTTCATACTTTGCATTATTTTTTTGAAATAATTACAAACATCTTCTGAAAATCTTGAGACTGGCATCTGAAAAATGAATCATGTTTAGGACAAAACAGGGTAGTTTTTGAGATCATAGCACCAGTAAAGATTAACCAGTGAGTGGCACAGTTACAGAAAGTAAAAATAAAAATGGGCTAGTGGGAATCTAAAACAATTTATTTGAAATATCACATCAAAATGGTTTCAAGTGTAATACATTTAAATAGCCTATAGTATTATTACAGTAAATTATTAACTGTATTTTATTTCTATACTAACGGTTTATACGTGCTTTTGAACTGATGCAGTAGAAATCTAGGACCCCCTTGGCACCCCACGCAAATAATTTTTTTGGGGTTTACAGGTTTTTCACTTGATTTTTTATTTGACCCGCCTTGGAAAGATGAATAGAATGAGCTATGATATAATGCAGTAGAGAGATAGAATTCTCATGATCCCCCTTGCAACCCCACGAATGACATATCCTTTCCCTATCCTAATATTATTAGAGGTGTGATATTAAGCTGGTGAGAACAGTTACTACACTTAGTCAACAGTCTGAGAAGTGATACCTGATTAAGGTAAATAATTAAAGTAAATTGAATAGATTGTGCATTGGTGACACCCCCATCAAACAGCTACAAAAATCCTAGTGAGAGTATTATTATTATTATAAATTTCTAGAGGTTTTCAGGGATTTTGTGCACAGTCAAGCCCACGAACAGTTTTGGATATTTCCAAGTTTTTACGTCGTTATAGGACCCCATCAACATAATGTGATCCAGCTGTTCCTCTTAAATCACAAAGCTTCACTCAAATCATACACTTAGATTTAAAAAGCCCTTCCCCAGAAATAGCTGAAAATCTAGATTTAACCCCCCCCCCCCCCCACAACGAACTCATCCTAATTTTCTCGGTCTATTTAACTAACTCAGTGGTTCACGCTCGCATGTATTTAAACATTCCCCAAAGTTTCATAGCAAACGAATAATTGGTTTAGGAAGGCGAAAATAAAATAAAGACATAGCCTGCATACATTTTTATTTATGTAGATTATCTGAATTCCACTGAAATAGTTGAATAATTGCTGAGAAAAATTTCATATTCAATTCATTAGATCCTTCAAATTCATTAGTAACTTTATTTCATGTTTTTTATTAATATTGTAATAAATTATTTAAAATAACAGAACCGTGCCTTCACCATATAATAAATTATTTAAAAATAGGAGGATGAGTAAGTATAATACTTGTTCATTTTCTAATGGGGTTAACGCTTGGAATACGAGAGGTGTTTCCGGTACTACTCTCATGAGAAAAGGTGCTACTATTCTTTAAAATTCTTTATTGCCAAACTCTTGTAAATAACAATCAATCACACACAATTAATACATTTTTTTTTTTTTTTTTTTTTGGCGCCATCAGCAATGCATAGCTTGTTCGCTAACGACGAGTTCTCCTTTATTACAAATGAAAATTTTTCCTCTTTACTACCCAAAATTACACTGGAATGTTCATCAATACTTCACCAAATCAAGCATCCAACCAATCAAAAAAATAGTACAAAACAAAAAAAAAAACAGAACAAAAAAGAAAATCTATCATCACCATCTTAGCAAAACAACAGTAGAACGAAAAAGAAAACTTATCAAACACAATTAAAAATACTTTTACTTTTGATTGAGTTTAGAAAAAGAATTTGAATTTATTCGAGTTGAAATTAAAATAATGAACGCTAATGAGCTTATCAAGAAGAATTATCAATTACGAATTTCATCTATTCACAAAAGGTCACTCGCTCAGCAGGGAAGAGTGGGGCGGGTCATCTGCCGTAGATGTAACCAGCTCCCGTACTTGACGCCGAATGTCCCGAGCTTTTTTTTTTTTGAGGATGAAGCCCACATAGGTCTGAGACCTGTGCGTGGGTAATGAGTTGGATGATGGTGATTGATGAGTTGGACCTACAGTTTTAGGTGCTTTCCGAACCACCGGGAAGTGATTTTACAGCAGAGAACAGTGTCTTTTTTGCTGGCCAATCTAATCGGTCACCGTTACGAACAGGACCTACGAGAACGCAGCTTATCTCTCTGATTGAACAGATACCTGCTACGGCTCGCGGCTATCACTTCCCTTACTACATTTAAAAAACGGTTCTTTCGTGCCTTTCTCGGTTGACCTTGACTGCATTTCAGTGAGCTTCTAATAATTTTTTTTTTAGGATGAAGCCCACAGGTCTGAGACCTGTGCGTGGGTAATGAGTTGGATGATGGTGATTTATGAGTTGGACCTACAGTTTTAGGTGGGTTCCGAACCACCGGGAAGTTATTTTCAGCAGAGAACAGAGTCTTTTTTGAATTTGTTTCAATTTAGCCTTATTGTGTATTTTTTCTTCTTTGTTGCTTTCTAGATGTTCACAGTTTTTAGTTATTGATTTGACTCGTATTTTTGCTTGTTACTCCTCCCACTTGTCAGCCAATCACAACCTTCGATGAAGGTCAGCCTCTTTCTCGCTTAGCCAATACTATCATTCCATGTTCAGTATTTATTAAGCTTCTCTGTACTTTATTTTTGTTTGATTGAGATTGATAATGGTATAAAACCGAAACTAGTTTCTCAATATTTTTTAATAAATGTGGTTGTGACAATTTCATTATGGATACCTTCCACAATATCACCTTCGCCATTAAAGAGAAAGTTTCAATCAACTTTAAACATTAATTTTGAAAATTCTAAAAGGAAAATGAAAAAATAGGCTTCAAGGTGTACTGAATCGAGTTTAGAGGAAGTTTTGTGCCAAATTTAGTGTTCCAAATCCGTTTTTGTGAAATCCGTAAGACTTGCGCGTCACACACACACATCCCTACTTTCTCTTATGACATAGATAGAATAGAATAGAATATTTATTTATTCAACACAGTATAAGGATGGGGCATTACACAGTTGAATATCGTCAATAACTTACAACTAAAACATTTAATACATTATGTCATGTATGACTTTATGTCAACCAAATCACAGATAATTTTAAATCAAATTCAAACATTAGATAGTACATTCCAGGCACATTAAAGGATTAAGCAGTAATTTATTAAAAGGAGTCGGTAAGAAATTCATCGATAGAGTAGTATGCCTTTTTAACAAGCATATTAAAAAGTGCAGCCTTGAAAACATTCGCATTATGGCTCAAAGATTTTAGTGATTCGGGTAGCTTGTTATAAAATTTCACAGCCGCATAACTAGGCTTCTTCTCAAACATTTTTAACTTATGAGGTTGTACTGCAAAATTTCCTTTTCCTCTTATATTATAAGAGTGCATATGCGCATTTAATTTCAATATCATCCTATTGCGAAGAGAGTAGATAACTATCCTGTATATATATATTGAAGGCACTGTCAAGAGGTTTAATTTTTTAAACGCGTCTTTGCATGACTCTTTCTGTTTAAGCCCTTCTATGCACCGTATCGCATTTTTCTGGTGGATAAGTATCCTCTGAATGTTTTCCTTGCTAGCACCTTCCTCGTAGATATACGTTACATTACATTCTTATAAGTGACATATCAAGTAATAATAAAGTCTTCCACGTTTCTCACCATTTCCACCTCTCATTAATCAAATTGAGTAATTATTGTTCACGTTATTATTCTTATCTAATAACAGTAAACAAAAATTAAATAAAAAAATTACAACTGCATCCAGCGGGTCTCAAAATGCTACGTGTGTGCTGCAGTGTATTTAGTCATTGCTATGTGTATTTCTTTGTCATTTTAATTGAATTTTATTGAATAATAAATTATCACTACTATTATGCATATTACTGACAATACTAACCCCATGCAGATGACAACGCTGAGCCATTTTATCATACACATAGAATCTCTGATCCAAGATTCTCAAATCACTGATGTTTCTGTTCAACGTGACACCATAGTCCACAAGAAATACTAAAGCTTGGTCCTGTAAAGAGAAATGAGGATTAGAACATATTAAATCAAATAAAGCAACCTAATAAAATATTAGATAATAATTGAAATATCAAGTGAAAATATTCAAGTGCAAACAAAGAAATATCAAGTACGCAAGGCACGCCCAGTAAATTCTGTTCAAATGACTTTGTAAATTTACAATATATAAATGAGTGATAACTGCTTAATCATGATAAATAATTATTCTCCGACCCCATAATGACTGTACTGTACAATAATTTTTGTAAATGAACTGGAACAGATTGTTGAAATAGGTAGGACATCAATGAATTATTATCATTTCCAAATTGTCGATGAATAAAAGTATTCCAGATAGATAAAATTTTAAATAAGGGAGTTGAAAGAAATTCTACATGAAACTATATTGTCTGTCATTTATTGGAAATCGAACTCTCAATCATCATTGAACACTGGGTTGAAAATACCAGGAGGTTGAGGAAATCTTACCTCACTATCCAGGAAAAACCTATACCCATTTGAAGCGCCTGGCCACTAAAGGCTGTGCTGGTATAGTTTTCAAAACCGAACGCCCGGTCACGAAAAGTTGTGCTGTACTGTGTTGCGCTGGTCGTTTATTGAAACCAATGATTAGGTTTTAAAAGTTGTCCCAGCACAGCTTTCAGTTGCCGGGCTTATTCAATGAAACAATCATCATCCATCACTAGGTTAAAATTATTAGTGGGAATATAACCTCAAATTCATCCATCTGAGAAAATAATAACTCAACTCCAGTCAAGTAAGACTTCACATATTTTTATACAAAGTTTTTCTGTTGTTTTCAATCTATATCACAGCTTAACAAACTTATTTTACACAAAAAATAAATACTTTTTGACGATGGAATTAAAATCATAATCCATATTTAGTATAATTACGCAGACAACATGGTTAAAATAAATATGATACACTAAGTAGCAATAGATCAGGAGATGCACTGTTAATGATTCTTGAATTATAGTAAAATATTAGGTACAATGAGGATTGCCTTACCCCTCTGAAAGAGATTATTTCGGCTCTAAACCAAGTAGTAAGGGGAGGAATGGAATAAGCCTCATTCCAAATGTATTTGCAAGCACAGAACTTGGATCGCGAATCTGGACTGTAATTATAGTTGGTGCATTTTGAATAGAACTCTTCAAGGTCAACCTCTAGTCTAGAATAGAAAGAAACGTGATTACAAGTGTCATTTAAAAAAAAAACGTGTTTTGTATAAAATTCATTAAAATTAATTAATTTCAAATAATTAAATTAAATAATTTAAATTTAAATTTAATTAATAAAATCAATAATTGTAAACCATACTTTCACATTTTTTAGCTTGAGATTTGTGTTGATTGAAATTTAAAACTCTTAGAACCTTCGAATTACATTCTTAAACCACGCCTCACTTTTCATTCAAACTGGAGTTTTATGCATCCCAAAACTAATAAGAAATTCATCAGTTTATTACTTTACTATTAAATCGTTAGTTACTAAACCAACAAGCTTAAACTATAATTCCTGAGTGTAAATACAGATATGTGAAACACCAAGTCTTATTTGAAATTCACAGGCATTTTTCTTAGGCTGGGGCTCCACAGGCCGTTATTTATCGCGCTACAAATTGTGGTTGATAAGTCAGATGAATGAGAAGGTAGCGAATAAATGGAGGTGGCTCCACTAGCGACAGTCTGCAGCGTGAAACATTTTACGGCGCGCTGCAAAATGAAGCGTCGCGCGGAAATGGAACCTGTACCATTTTCACGCCACACTTTGCCGCCATTAGATGGCTCCATTTGCTGTAGACTGTAGTAACGCGTCAGTTTGCAGCTGACCAGCATCCAAGGCGCAAGCCACATCGACACTATTGGGTTCAAAGTTGTATTATGAATTGTTTCAAGTATCGTGAATTCTTTTGAGAACAATAGAGTTTGAACTTCTTTGCGAGGTTATTATATTAGAAGTAGAGAAATACCCCATTTTATACAATAAAAGTGATGAGAAATATAAAAGAAATGCTAGAGTTGTAACAAGTAATCAAATGAGTTTTGAGACACGCGATAAAATTCAAAAAACTTAAATGAAATTTATTGGAAAAAAATAAAAATTTACAAATTACAAAAAATAAATAAGTTGTTTCGTTACTGAATACTCATAATACAAATATAAAATATTATAAAAACAGTATTAAATTCAGTCACCTATATACTAGCTATTAATAATATATTGTACAGTAGTGTATAATAAGAATCAGAAAAAAGTACTCCATTTGCAACCAGCAGTGTTGGAGTTACCTAACCTATAATTTAAACTTAAATAGACATAAACAAGAGACAGATGCCTCAATAAAAAATTATTAAGTGATTACTTTGACTAAAGCAATTTACTGAATTTAAGGAGTATGAAATTTAAAAAAAAAAACTAAAAAACGTGCCAACTTATAGACTACAAGCAACAGCGAATTTAAACAGTGAAGGATTGAATGAGACAAAATTCACTATATAAGAAATTAAATAGATTAATGAATATCAATCTATATCAATATATCTATCTTATATCAATATATCTAATATTAATCTATATCAATAAATAGATTAATGAAAAATCCGTACATATTTTTAGCAATATTAAAAGAACTTTTCCCCTATATCATCAAAGTTGATCCCAAACAAAAATATTTTCAGCTGCTTCAGGAAAATTGCCAGTGAAGCTGCAGAAGAGACAAGATAAGGCGGCTTATTATAAATACTGGGTGCACTATACAAATAAAAACGTTTGTAAGCCTCACATGAGGGATTTGGCATGACAACAAGGTTTCTCGCACTCAATCTGTTTGAAAACACCAAAGTGTTTCCAACTTTCTGACCACTTTTCATATAAAAAATTCTTAAAACTCTAAAAATATAGAGATGCCTCAAAGGCTTGAAAATATGGGAATGAGTGAGTGCTTCTATGGACTGAAAACATTAATCTCATTAATTTTTTTTGTGCAACGAAAACGGAGTTTAAGTTTGATTTATATGCACCACCCCAGCAGCTCAACCCATACTGCAACTTACTATTTGCAATAGCAAAATAAACAGGCCTCAAAACGTTACTAGGGCAGATATGTTTCAACAAGTAAAATTTACGAAGCAACATGTTTATGTGCCTCTTAAGTGATTGAATATGAGCTTTCCAATTGCAGTTTTCATCCAACTCTAACCCAAGATATTTTATGCTCTGAACCTGATCAATTTGCACGCAATCTGTACAGTGATAATTTTGATTGTAAATACATGCCTTACATTTGAACAGAAACGTATTGTAAGAAAGGTTTTGATCTTAAAGAGAACCGAATGCATTTCGTTTTTGTACTTAGAGCCAACTTATTGACAGTAAACCACACCTTGAGCCAGTCCAAATCATCCTGCATTTTAGGAATTAGACTACTAATATCTCGTATCAGAATATAACAGAGCAGTGTCATCTGCAAAATATGTGATTGTTCTCTTAAGGTTACTGGAACATAATTTATTTATGTAAGCCAGGAACAGAATTGGTCCCAACACTGACCCTTGGGTACCACAAGGTATTGCTCGGAAAGAGCTAGCAACATTTTTAATGCGCACACACTGGATTCTACCTACTAAGAAACTGCGGAACCAGTTCAAGACAATACCTCTTATTCCAGCTTCATATAACCTATGTAACATAATGTTCTGGTCCACAGAGTCAAAAGATTTAGTTATGTCAATGAACAGGCCCATCACATTAAGGTTCTCATTCAGTCCACAAAATATTCCTGAACAAAAATTTAACAAAGCATCCTCCGTTGATTTTTTTTCAACAAACCCATATTGGATATCACTTAAACAACTATTGAAATGAAAGAATGCTATGATTCTAGCTTTAACTATTTTTTATATAATTTTCGAGAACACAGAAAGCAATGAATTTGGTCTGTAGTTATTTAAATCCAAACAATCACCTTTTTTAAATAATGGAATGACAACAGCTCTTTTCAGACTTTCAGGAAATTCCCCATTTTCAAAACTTAGATTTATCAAGTGAGCTAATGAACTGAACTTATAAAATTTCTGGAGAGCTTTATGACAAAAGCTGAAACGCCATCAATTCCTGGGGATTTATTTGTTTTCAATTGGGAAATTACTCTCTTAACTTCACCTTCGCTTGTAGGAAAGAAGAAAAACGATTTCTGGACCAAAACCGAAGGAAAAACTTCATTGTAAAATCTAGTCTCCTCATCAGTGAGTTTCCAGTATCACCCAATTGACTCCTCTGCCACCTCCATAGGTTCTTGAACACTAATCTCTGGGTTATCAAATTTCTTTACAGAATCAACGGTATTTCTACTTTTATTTTTCCCCAACACTTTGTTGATTGAAGTCCATTAGGCCTCATAGGGTCATTCTTATTTTTTTTTCAAACAAATGTGGATAATATTGGTTTTTTTTTATTTCCATATCCTGCTTTAGTTGGAGAGAAAAATAATCAAAATCTCTCTTTAATCTCAGATTTATAGGATTTTTCACTTTTTTATACAAACGATTTCTGTGTTGCTGCCTTTTGCATGGTTCAACTGTCATCCACGGTTTCAGAATTTTGAATTTTTTATCATTTGCACAATCATTTTCACTTGTAGCAGCATTAATGATGTCAAGGATGTTTTTTACAAACAAATCAAAGGCTGCAGAAACATTAGTCGTGCTTAACACATCTTTCCAATCAACATTTCTCAATAGATTTGCTAACATGTTTTTATCAATTTTTTTTATTGTTTTGCTTTCTCTGAAAATTATGCCTATTATTAATAAGGAAATTATTCAGATCCAAAAAGCACATAGTTGCACCGTGATCACTACGACCAGAAGGCAATACATGAGCATCAGACAATATATTGTCCCTAGATCTAAAAAATATATGATCAATACATCGATTACCACGAGTGGGAGACTTTATTAGCTGTGAAAATCCATTACTACTTATCAAGGTCTGATACTCATCCACTATATTCGATTTCTCAAGTAAGCATACATTTATATCACCTATAAGCATAACATTTCTATCTTTAGATAAAGTCAAAACCTCGTCGAGCTGATTAAGAAAAACTGAAACAGGAACAGAATGAAGACGATAAATTGCGAAAACAGAAAGTGTTCGGCCTGAGCCGAGGTCAAGGGCTACTTTGATTGCATCGGCAGACATTATATCTAAGGACAGAGAAGTAGACAAATACTTTTGTAATACAAACACTATTACCCCGCCAGCCCTATACGTTTAGTTACAATTGGGATACTGATTTTAGCCGCCCAATTGAAAGTAATCAATATCAGATTCAGATATCCATATTTCTGATAAAACAATAATATCTGGACTTTTTTTCAAAGAATTTAAATATATACAAAATCTGTCAAAATTTTCTCTTAAACTACGTACATTTTGATGATATATGTAAAAGTTGCTTGAGAGCTCTAAAAGATTATTAAACTCTTCAAATGAATCATCAATCACTGACTGGGATAATTATTAATAGTAAGCAAAAATAAATTATTATAATGATTAATATTAATGTTATGAAAAATATAATTATTATTAAAAAAAAATGTATTATCATTATCACCACCTTATCGGAGTGGCCGTAGCCGAGTGGGTTAAGTGCTGGTTTGCTAGCCCAAAGGTCCCGGGTTCGATCCCAGTTCAGACCAAAAGATTTTACATCGGGCCACTCCCGTGTTTCGAAGGCCACGTTAAGCTGTCGGTCCCGGCTGCCTAAAAGCAGTCGTTAAGTCACGTCAGAGGCCCTGAACTTATTCAGGTGCGACCTGATAACTCTGACACCAGACCTGAGCCAGCCAGGTCACACGATATTATTATTATTATTTACCACCTTATCAATCACTTGAATAAACAGATAAACGCATTTCTCAAACCATGAAGCACGCATAGAATATATAATTTAATCAATAAAAAAAAGAATAACTTTACTACCTCTGATTGAGAGGAGAAAAAAACTAGAAACAGCTAAAGTAACGTAAAACAAAATATAAGCAAAAATAGTAAATTGATCTGTATCAGTAGCAGAATTAAAACAATTAAGCAGAATTAAAACAAAACAACAAAGGTGCAAATACACCGTTATCTCCGCTATCATGCGACTCATTACAGGGAACTTTAATCGTCCATACATGAGATTCTAATCACCGGTGCACCCTGCTCCTTTCTCATGAGTATATGACCGTTCTGCAACCAGAGATATGTGAATTTCTTCTCTCTCATCACCTGTCTTGCTGTAGCAAAGAGCTTCCTGTTCCCCGGACTTAAGCTTTCATTAATATAAACTGGCTCTTCAGAAGTTTGAAGTCCCAAATGCTGTGTAGAGAAATTACGCTTAACCTTTCTTTTGTGGATCAGGTTCATCTTGTTCTCTCTCCTAACAAATTTCGCGATAATACCAGCAGGACGACTACTTCCTTGAGGCTTTCTTAAGCGATGACAGACATCAATTTCCTCCCGAGACACATCCAAATCCAGAGCAGCGCACACCCGTTTCACGACCTCATAAGTATCCTCTCCCTTAACTTCAGGAACACCGAAAATCTTAACACTATTTGACTGCGAATATTGTTCTACGTCATCAACTCCTGCTTCCAATTCCCTAACTTTCTTCCTTAAAACAACGTTTTCTTGTGTAAAATTTTCTATGATTTCTAAATACCGGGAGAGTTTCTTTGATTGCTTTTCAATTAGTTTACTTTGATCATCAATTTTATTGTGAGCGAATTTTGTGTTGAACTGTTCTTCCATTCTTTTTCTTCCAGCCTTTGCTTCGTTCAACATGAAAATTACCTGAGAAATGTCTGCAGTCCCCTCTTCAGCCGCTGATATTGCCGCCATACTTTTTCGTCTGATCTTCGAGCACGGTGAACACCTCCAAAATTGCTTCTGAGCTGCGATGTAATCGATATCAGCCTTTGACATACTAACACAGATTCCATGACACGGCTTCTTGCACTCGCTACAAACAATTTTATTACGGGTTTGTAAGCCTACTGTAGCACTACAAATACAGCACTCGGACATGATTAGCCGACTCAAAAAGAAAAAACAAAAAAATATTTCCTTATTTCCTAAGAAGGAAGTTGTAAACGAGTCACTCAAAAGAAATACTCCGATAAATTTAAACGCTGTGACAAAGTTCAACTGATAAACGAGCAACTGTCTCTAGCGTCCGACCCTTGCAACGTCTCAATCATTACAGTCATTACTTGTCTGAATACTTTTTTAATTTGCCATGCAACGTATGGAACAAGCCTTCAGACTTCTTGTTGCTTATTATTGGGTGAATCCACCATTTTCTATTGTGTAACTGGCGTTGTCTATGAACTAAAAGTACACTGAGTACAACACTCCAAATATCAACTTGCGGCATGATCGGTCCCGGGTCACGTCTACCGCTACAATAAACTGCTAGTGAAGCCACGGCGAGCGAGACGGCGCTACAGATTGCAGTTCGTTTTCTGTTGCCTGTGAAGCCACCCAACTGTCGCGTGTAGCGCCCGAAACTTGCAGCGCGATAAACTACGGCCAGTGGAGCCCCAACCTTAGTATTCTTTAGCTTTTAAGAGTCTACAATCAAAATTATTGAAACAAGCATGAACAATAGCAAGATAATAACGAATTCTAATTGAGCTATCATATAAACTTCTACTTACAAATCAATTTTAGCATTGTTTTTATTGACTAGATGCACGTAGAACTCATAAGGCGATACAACATACGAACACATTGCACGTAATTCATCCTTTGGATTTACAAGCACCACTGGTGTTTTCAATTCAAATTTGGGCGTTTCTGAAAAATATTTATTTCATTTATTGAGTAACAATTGTATTAATTTAACGACAGGAATATAAAACACACTTCAAACACTTTTGTAATAGGTTATGTACATTTCAATCATTGTGCAATGATGAACTACGGGTGTCAACTAAGCCAAATCAAAATCTGCATGTCAAATGTCGATGGTTCGGAACCCACCTAAAACTGTAGGTCCAACTCATCAATCACCATCATCCAACTCATTACCCACGCACAGGTATCAGACCTGTGGGCATCATCCACAAAAAAAAAAGAAAGAAAAATCACACTGGTGGACTGAACGCTTGCAGTAGCAACCATTCGCTCTAATTCCACATCCACACTAGGCGAACACAACCTAATGAACAGTTCCTACAAAACAGTTTGAATACATAAAGCAATATCGTAACCTCTTTTCAGTTCTATCAAGTTCAAATATTATAATATCTCACCGATGAGATATTCGGTATCATTGTCACACACTCAAGCACTTTATTCTTATACTTTTAAATGAGTATAATGCTCAACAATGAAAAGTAAGCCACTATTATCGAAAAATCGATTATAATCCCCTTCACCAAATGCTTCACTTAGATTCTCATTGTGAAAAATCCATACTTTCTACCAAATTGTCTTGTTATTAATATTCTATTTAACCAGTCATAATGTAGGCTAAGTTTACATGAATAAAGTAATCTTAAACAAAACAATTTTCACCCCACAATGTTTTTATATGACTGTTTTGTCTAGAACAAATTACAAAATTACATATACTCATTTGTTTTATGGAAACAAAATGAATGCATTATGTGTTGCTTTCAAGGCATTTGTAAAGAATAAAAAGATATAATTTCATACGTATTTGCAAAATTTATACGCTCCTAGTCAAATTTTCAAATAATAACGTCTGACAAAATATTATAGTAGATTTTCATATTGCAAATAAGTAGAATGGAAAGTAAACGTACCATATTTTTTATCTATGACGGAGTCGAAGTCATGAGAAGACCAGGTCTTTTTAGAATTAGTTGAACTTGCACTTGGAGGTCTCGGTACGGTAGGACTGATTCTAAGAGCTGAATTTGGAGGTTTCGGCTCTACCCGGTAACTCCTCACTGAATCTGTGAGTGGAGGTCTGGGGTTGATAGCGTAACCCATCATTGGGCCTGCATTTGGAGGACTGTGGATGACAGGATAGCCCATCATTGGGTTGGTGGTATTCATCATACCACTTGGAGGTAATCGGAATACGGGGTATTCCCTCATGGAGTTTGCATTTTGAGATATCGGAATGAACGGGTACATCGGCATCAAAGCAGAAGTTGGAGGATACATAGGATAATTATTGTTCGCTGGGAACTTTGCAGCTATTTTCGATGACTTTTTCTCATTTGCAGCACACACTTCTTCCTTTCTTAGAAACATATCTTCGGCGGCCTTTGTCAGAGGAATTATTTCTAATGGAATGATTTTGTTTGTTCCAGATACATGCGACTCTTTGTTGCTGGTATCCACCATATCTTCTCTATCACTAGAACAGACACTATTAGATGATTCTACGACAGGTGGCGCTTGATTTTGTGATGAATCATCCCCTGTTTTGTAATTTGATGAATCACTGCACTCATCGTCATTTTCTTCTTCAAATTGTTCATTGAAGAAAGCATCCAAAGCGGATACTCTCAAATTAGAACGACTTTTCAAAACTGGAATAATTCGTCGCGATACCCACTTTCCAACATCTACAGTCAGTTCAGTATCGTCTATGTCCTCTGCTTCTAAATTTACAAAAAAAGAAGTGGGATAGCCTGGTTTTTTATCAAGTATTTTTACAGTCAATTTACAACGTTTCAATGTACTTGAGAAGATTTCCTCCAGTTCCTTGGTCCACAATGAGGAATCTTCAGAATCCTGTAACACAGAGGGGCTAGTATAAGTGAATATCGATACATTCGCAGATAAAGTATCTGACATTGATGCTATTATACACACTACAGTAGAGCGTCGATAATCCGGATTAATTGGGACCATACCTCATCCGGATTATCAAAAAATCCGGATTTTCGAAAATAGGCTGTTTATATGATTTAAATTAATAGAAACTCAACTGAAACCTTGAGAATTCACTTGAATATGTATTTAAACAAGTACAGTAGGTAAATACAGTTAAAGCTGTTATGTATTACTTAGTACTGCACTTTAATGAAACTGAACAAATACAGAATACAATACAGCACAAAACGTGAAGTACAGTAAAACAAATTGTACAGAACGAAGTTAAAGAATATTACACACACTATACTCTATACATTGTCAGGGCTCAAAAAAGTCTAATTAAATTTTTTACTGCAGTAGTTGTTCGCTTTTTTGCAGCCAAGTCTTTAATACGTTTCAACAGAATGAGCTGGGAAGGTGAACGTGAATCCGGATTATTGACGTTCTACTGTAATTTTGTTTTACATAGTAGTTTATCTACGGCTACGTTATAAAGTAGACATAAGAGGTTAGAAAGTGATGCAAATACAATTTTTATTATTATTTTATGGATTATCAAATTAATAGCATAATGAAGCTATTTTAACACTACTGTCACTTTTCAGTACTGGTCTAGGATTCAGAATTTTCTCAAACAGTGGCGAAATGAAAATTATGCAAAAAACTAAGCTAATTTAAACAATTCGAAATCAAACTGGAACTTGAACCTGAACTCGAGAACAATCACGCATTGAAGGTTATGTTATATTTTGGGCGAGTTAGCTGATGATTTAGTAAGTTAAATGAAACATAATTTAATGGTAGTCGAAGATAAATATTGCAACGATTGTATTTCACCTTAAAGCAACCCGTGAAATGTTTAAATCATGCACTCGCTTAACTCGTGTTCTAACTTACATCTCATGCATTGCTTAAAGACGATCATAATACAATCGTTGCATAAATTTCATTTCCTACAGTGATCCGAAAAAGTGCCTATTTTTGCACCAACTGTAGCATGTAAATTATGTAAGTTCTAAGCTGAGTAGAGTCATCTATCTTCTGAGGAGTCTACTTAACGTGGTGCCTAAGAAATATTTAAGGACATCCTATTTTTCATTTTTTCATAGTGTCATGGCATATGGTATAATTTTATGGGGCAACTCTTCGCATGTAGAAAAGATTCTCCTTCTACAAAAGAAAGCCATCATTCGTTAATAACAGAATCCTGACTGTAATAAATCTTTACATATTATCTGTCTTAACTTACACAAAGATGAATCTCCATAATTATCAGATAAGAAACAATGTACACTCTTTCAACACCAGAAGCAATAATCAAATTTATGTTGAGCGTCACCGACTTTCGAAATCGCTCAACAGCTTTAAATACATTGGTCAGAAGATTTTTAATAAGTTGCCACTCCATCTCCATAATGCACCCCTCACGGTTTTCAAAACAAAGATACACGACTGGCTGATAGAGAACCCGTTCTACAAGTTAAGTGAGATTTATGAAATTGACATAAATATTGCGTAACATTTTGCGTTTTTTTTTTTTTTTTTGTAACATTTTGACGATATAATTCATCATAGTCTACTGTAATAATTAAGTTTAGTGTTCACTATTGCAATCGAAAATTGTATTATTGAGATTGACAGTGCTTGGATGGCACTCAACTTTGTAACCTACTGTTTTAGTATATTTAAGAATATGTTTTGACGTTGTCTTGTGCTTATCGGCCCGCTGACAATAAAATCTTATTTATTTTATTTATTTATTCATGCAAAATAGTCTATTCCTACACCAGTGTGGGAAAGTAAATTCCAGTGCGCAAAATAGTTATTTTCCTACAACTGCTCGTAAAGTAGTTCTTTACGTACTGAAAACAATTGTAAAATACCTCTTTACTGTTCAGCAAGCGGTAAAGTACTTTACGCTCGCCAGCTGTTTTCTTTATGCTTCTGTTTTGATTTTGATGCCTTCTCATTGGTGGATCACGGAATCCGTGAAATTCACATAACCTCAACAATGGCGTATGCTAACCAAATCTGCGCATGGTCTGTGATGTTACAAACTACAAGCTTTTATTGTGTTGGAATCCAGAACTGCAGTTTTAGGAAAAATATTTTATGCAATTCACGCGTGAAGCTTCTTTATCGCTCTCGAAAAATTACTGCGCTCTGCTACGCGTCGCACAGTAAATGTATTGGCTCGAGCGATAAAGTCGCTCTTCACGCTCTTAATACATAATAGTTTAATATTTATGTATTAAGAGCGTGAAGCGCGACTTTATCGCTCGAGCCAAAACATTTACTGCGCGACGCATAGCAGAGCGCAGTAATTTTGTCAAAAGCCTTTGCTAAATCAAGGAATATTATTAAATTACTGAGTTTATCATTTAGTGACTGGTCCACTTCTTGAGAGCTCATACAGTGCATTTGATATGTTTTTATCTTTTCTGAATCCAAACTGTCTATCTGTGAGAATGTTATTTGTATTAATATAGGTAATCAATTGAAACTTTACTATTTTTTCTAGAATTTTTGAAAAAATGCTCAATAGAGAAATGGGTCTATAGTTATTTATATTAGATTTATCACCTGTTTTGTAAAGTGGGAAAACTCTGGCTATTTTCAAACAGTCTGGAAAGATGCCCTGTGTTATGCTCAGATTATATACATGTTTAAGAGGTTTAAGAAAAATTTTAATATTTTGTTTAAAAAATTTAGCAGAAACGTTGTCATACCCCGGTGCTGACATGCTTCTCAGTTCAGATAAAAAACGCATAATATCATCATCAGTTGTAGGCTTTAAGATAAAAACTGTGTCTAGTCGATAGTCTTCATCATTTATTACTGGCACACCACTGCAATTCACCGCCTTTGCCAAGTTCTCCTCTACATGTGAAAAATAATCATTGAATTCATCCGCCACTACCGTTGCTCTATGTAGCGGGGAATTCCTTAGGGTTTCCTTATTCAACTGTTCTAAAGGAAATCCTTCTTTTTTATTATTTCTACCTGAAATTTCATTTATTATGCACCAAAATCTTTTAGGATCATTACCACTTTCGTTTATTTTATCTCTATAATATTACTTTATATTATAATATTATTTATTATTATAATATTATTATTATATTATAATATTATTTTATCTCTATCATTTAACCTATTCCTATACTTTTTTAAATAATCTATCAATTCTGTATTGAAGGGTTGCTTTTTAACAAGTTTATATAAATTGTCTCTTAATCTAATTGATCTAACTAGCCCATGTGTTATGCAAGGTTTTATTTTTTTACAACGAGAACTAACTTGAGCAACTTGCTTTTTTGCTGTTTCCATGTTCTGACTTAGAATAGAAAAGAAATTATTTGTTGAATTATTTACATCCTGCTCCGCAAGAACGGAATCGTGGTTACCGAATATTGTGGTTTGAGGTATCTCAGACACAAAAAATGCTACATAAATTGTTTTGTTTTCCAAATGTCTCTGTAGAATGATGGCTTGGATGCAGGAAGTAGCTCAGAGGTGTGCTAGATAGTATACACACTCACCTGTGCAGGCAGACCCTGTGTAAAAGTGGGAGTGAACTGTCAAGCGTAGAGCTTCAGAATTTGTTTCGGTGAGCTTGGCATACGGAAACAGTTCTGTTAGCTCAGTGAGGAAAGCAATCACAAACTACCTCACTCCTCGTTTGTGTAGTACGCTCTTTGGACTAAAACAAAATTCTGAGGTCTGAAGAGTCACCTATAGTCGAAATTGGCTATGGTACTATATACATATAATAAATAGTAATTGAAGATTGAGGATCTTTATTGAATAGTGAAAGAAATAAACTTACCTCTATAAGAAAACAATTGACGGCTTGGCAAGGAATTAAACTTATTTCTTCGTCCATTTTGTAGAGCCTTTTCTGCCTGATCAGAGCAATTGCTCCGGAGTCAATATCTAAAATTTGGTATCTAGAACAAAATATTTTTGAATAGATGTTTAGAATGATTGATAAGATCATAATCAATCAAATAATGGCAAAAATTAGGGACATTTGCATTTACTGCACTTGAATGAAATAAAACGAATGAAAAGTAATATTGGCAAGAATAAAACATAATTAGCCTACCTAAAGCAGAAATGAAATTTCCACTGGAGAATCAGCTAAAATTTTGAATACTGGAAAAATGAGAATTTTCAATGCTTCATGAAATGATAATTGGACGTCTTTATGCATAAAGGAACCAAGGACCAAAGCGATAAGCGCCTGAGCTAAATGAAGTAAGTGCTGCCATCTTGCATAGGAAAACAGAATGTACCTACTAATAAAACAATTTTTGTTGCAAGCCGCATGGTTTAATTAGAAAAAATAAAAATTAAGAAAAACAAAAGAAAATAAATTTTCAGTACAACAAAACAAAAACAAGAACAAACATGAAATATTAGAATTCTCATAGTCTATATATCACTTTGATACAATGTTATTGAATGTTATTTTTATAAATGTATAATCAGATTACCTATCAGAAGACAGTGTTTTCTGAACAACAGCTCTCTGCAAATGTGTGCCTTGCTTGAAGAGCACATAGTCTCCACAAATCGGCTTTCCAACTAACTCCTGCAAGTTATTTTCTCGTTTTCTGAAATAAATCGAAATTGGAATTCATTAACCAAAATTAGAGGACTTTAAAAAAAAGACAAATATAAATTACGGTTATGACTTCACCAAATAACATAAAAATGATAAAAATAATAACATAAATAATATAGCATAAACATAACATAACACAATATAACCTAAATAATAACATAAAATTATAAAATATGATAGATGATTTATGGTCTGGTATCAGTTTTCAGGTTAGGTTTGCACACTGTCGCATTATAATAACATGACGTTATTAGCTCTCTCTGCTTGCGTAGAAGCAACACACATGCGAATGGGCATGAGCTTTTCACACTAATAAAGATCAAATTCAAAGAGAATTTGAAGATGATTTTGAAACGGGTTGAATATTATTTTCAGATATATATCAATTATGCAACTAATAAAGATCAAATTCAGAGAGAATTTGAAGATGATTTTGAAACAGGTAGAATATAATTTTCAGATATATATCAATTATGAAACTAATGTAATGGAACATAAAATGTAATACAAACTGTAGAAGTTCCTTGATTTTCTTAGTCATTTTTTCATCACAATGAGAGAGCCAGAAATTCCATGGACTTGATCCGTGAAGGAATACCATTTCAAATTGCTGATTTTGACTTTCACCATCGACTGTAGGAAGGCATGGAACCTCTATAAGTTCGTGATCCTGTTCATCTTCTGAAGGACAACTCAGCTCAAGCTCCAACATAAACTCATTTGTGAATGAGTATAAAGAGGTAATGGCATGCAGTACCTTGTAGTACGCTTTTCGAAAATCATGAGTATGTTTAATCCTTTGCAAACTTTCCCTTAAATCCGTCGCCTGAAAAATCAAAATACTCATTAGATTAGGCCTTACATTATCTTTTAAAAAGAAATACAAAAACCAATTTTTCGTGGTTTTATATTCCATTTTAGAAGATATTCAGTGTCAAACAATGTGAAAAGAAAATGGAACTAACTCATAACAATCAGAGATTTTAGAGTAATACAAACAGAAAAACATTATTAGTTGCAGCATAAAATTTTAAAACGGAAACTAACTCTCAAGATCATAAGATTTCCGTACCACAATGGTCTTAAAAAATAACAAACGATGATAGAGCAAACAATTGCGCCTATTATTATACCAGACCACGTGAGAAGGCGGATATGATAATTTTGAATCAATAAATGTCATGATAAGTTTCCATTCCACAGACTAGACATGTTATGTGTAAACTTTATGTATTCCGTAGTTCAGGTATTAAATATCCCCTTAGTATTGAAAATATCCGCTAATTGGTCATTCATATACTTATCGCATGGCAATGAGTCACACTCAAAATTGATCTACTATCTTGTATGGTGATGGTGAGGCGGGTGAAGAGAGCCATTACCAATAAAAGCCATACGCATTTACTTTTTTACTAGCTTTACATCGAAATCTTTTCATCTATACTATACTATGAATAGGTGTTTTAATATTTGATTTTTAGTTCTCTCTTTACGAAGTACATAAGGGGATAGCATTATGCGTAGGCTCTGTCCGTCTGTATAAAACTTACAAGGGGTACAGGTACCAAATTTTCAGGAGATTGTAGGCACTTCATAAGAAAAAATAAATTAAAATCAAGTTCGTCGGTCACCCCTGACCTGAGTTGAGGGGGTCACCCTTTTCACCCTATATTGGGGTTATAAGGACGTTTGTGAAGTTGTTTTAATCAAATGGCATATGTTGCTATGAGGATATAAAATAAACAGTCAAGTGCTGAGGTTAGGTTGGGAAAAAGTGGACTTTTGAGGAGTTTTGAATATGATTTTTAACGATTGAATATGGTTTTAAATTTATTACTGATGGAAAGAGAAGGTAAAAAAGTTTGGTTTGGTATGATATTTGTCAGGAAGGTATTTATGTAAGAATTACAGGAACGTTTTTAAAGTTGTCTCGATCCTATAGCATATGTTGCTATGAGAATGTAAAATAAACAGTCCAGCTAGGCTACTTATTGAGAGAGATTGGCTAAAGCTGGGCATTCACGTTCCGATTTGCAGTCCAACCTCCAAGGTTGGGTCCGATAACGGAACGTGAATGGGCTTGTTGGATAGTTGGAATTGTAGATGGACGACTTCCGAATGTCGACGGTGTTGGAGCGTGTGTGGTGGAGTCGGATTAAAGTCGTCCAACTTATCTCAGTCAGTGCTTGACGTTCGGGCAACATCGGTTACATTTTTCGGCTCGAGAGCGATGCTCACAGCTGACTAGGAATAAAGTTGGATTGCAAGTAGGAGCGTGAGTGGATTCGACTATCCATCTAGCAGTACTGCAATTCGTACTACAAGTTGGAAGGTGAATGCCCAGCTTAATAGTGAGATTGTGTTATTGAGGAGGATCAAGGAATTGACTCCGATTAGCTCTCACTATACGGGTTCATGTAAATAAATCAAATTTTGCGTTCTCCTTTTTACACCTCGTTATCTATTGCAACAAGGTCGGGACAGTGAGAGTGTCCTTTTTCAATTTACCGTAAGGTAGATTCATTCCGCTTTTTCATGTGAAAATGAAACAAGCATTTTAAAGTCAGCTAATGGAAATTAAAATAGTTCAGCTATGCAAACAACAGAATAAGGTTTCTAACTATGTTATTATAAACTGCAGAAAACAAATCAAGAGCTTGAAAGCCCCCTAAAATATCCAGACAATTTAAAAAGTTGTATGAACGTGAACAGTGAGCTAACATGGACAAGAACTTTACATAGTTTCTAGATAAAGACAGTTTTCAACTTTCAGTACAATTATTATGGATTAACAGTGATTCTCTAAAAATTACGATTCAAAAACCAGTGAGCTTATTAGATGCGAAAAGTGAGATGTAGATCAGTGAAGACTGTACCTCACATATATGTTCCTAAATTTATTGTTGGTGATACATTCTTGCTTGCAGGATTTTTTATTTAAATATTAGCTCATTTTTAAAATGCGTCGATAGTTTTATGTTAGTATCGTACATTTTCAGACATTGCAAGTATACTGAATGCCAAAACTTGATTATTTCAAGCGTATGACTTTTAATGGTGAATGCCTATTAGTAGTTCCTTCTTGCCATTTGAGTTATGCTCAATCAAACCTTGCATTCTTTAGACGTATGCAATATTAAATATTGATGATTTTTTTAGATTACGTCTTGGAGACTCCAGTTAAGGAGTATAAGACAAGTCAGATCAACAACTATACACAAGATAACATAATTACTATATCAGTTAGTTGAGGTGAGGCTTAATTTTGATGTGAAAGGAACTCTTGTACACTATAAAACGCTATATCAACTAAATATTTTTTCAATTGTTTTTAAATATTTTTATATTTTCAAGACTCTTTAAAAACTGCGGTAACTTGTTGTAGAGTTTCCTACAAATATAAGGGTTTTTGTTTGAATAAGCTACTATTATGACTCACCAAGTGATAATCTCCTCGGCTTCTTGTATTATAATCGTGTACGTCAAGATTTTGGTTGATATCATTTGTTTTTACATATAAAGTAGCTTCATACACATATAAGCAGGGTACAGTTAGGAGACCAAGTCTCTTGAACAACGGCCTACATGAATCTAATTTATTTACTCTTTCTATACACCTAACCGCTTCTTTTGGATCTTGAACGCCCTATCAAGATTTTGCTTTGATGAATTACCCCATACTAAGATAGCATACCTAATATGTGACAGTAAAAGCCCATGGTAAGCTGTAAAAAGTAACTTTTTGTCATTCAATCTAGTGAGCTGTTGCAGGACAAATACCCCAGATGAAATTTTACAACATATTTTCTCAATGTATGGAGCCCAGGTCAATCGTCTATCCAACAAAACTCCTAGAAATGCAATATTTTCTTCTTGGTCTAGTTGATTATCGTTTACAAACACATTTATAGCTCTATCTTCATTTGAATTATGTTTGTTTTTGATAGAAGTGCAACTAGGAAATCACATTCATCAAGTAAGAGAATATTTGAGCATGGACTTGACAAATTGGTCATGCATTGACAGAATGAATCATGACACAAGAATGTTTTGAAGGTTTGAAAAAGCAATTTCATTAGAAAAGCAAAAAAATTATTTGTGGAATATTTACTAGCTGAATCATTGAAATTGTTTTCTTGCTGATGAACTCACATGACTCTGAGACGTGAGCGTGGGTAATGAGGTGAAGGTTAATACAATGTTATGAATTGTATCAGGTTTAGGTGAGTTCCAAACCACTAGGTAAGTGATAATAAAGCTGATAACGTCAAGCCATCGCAGCCGGTCACCCTTCTAAATGCCCGTGGCGCATTGCGACCGCCCACACAATCTTTGCATGGTTTAATGACCCCAATCGTTTAAAGGTATCATCCAACTATTTACGAAGTTGAATAACTCAACTACAGAAACAATTTTTACGCAATTATGTAAAAAGTGAATTGATGGTATAGAAATGGAATGAAACAAAAGTGTACAGAAAAAAGAAAAACCGGAAGTGTAGCCTACACTGATTTGAATCGAAAGTTCAACTAGAAAATTGCAAACGTGAACTTGTATTGGGAGAAGCACAAATAATACGGTAGCCTACCTTCTTTTTGTAGGATTCACAATAAATGATTATTTGGTCACAATTATCGATCACATCCTTTTCTTTTTTACAAATCAATTCGAGCTCTTCCATTGTGACCACTGAAAAAAATTAATTTCAATTAGAATCTCAAATTATCTGAAAAATGCAATGTGGTTATTATCTTTTGTCTTTACCAAAGATATCACGTAGTAAACTTAACTAGCTTTTTCATAAGTGAGTTCAGTGATATGGATGTATTAAACTGCCGTAAAAATGCAATTTGAGAGTCGATATCTTAAATCCAGACTAAACATGATATCTTACGATTACGAGTTAGCATAAAAATGCTCATCATTTCTGATTGTTTATCAATAAAGAACAGTTACACAATATCACAATACTGCTGCAATTATCTTATCAGAAGTCTACAGAAACGATTTCAATTTCAAGCTTAAATACGATGATTAAAACGCATCAATGCACTGGCCTTTCACAACAAGATGTTCTGAAGCAAGGGTTCAGGACTGAAATGATATCAATAACTCAATATCTATATCATTGGTATATATTGATACCTATAATTTATTGTGTAGTATGGTAGAAGAGACAGTTACAAATTCATGCGTAGGCCTCTGTCCTTGATAATTATGATTACAATGCACAATTCAGTAGAAGTCTATGGACTATTTGACAAGCCGAATGCGCGCCTAATCTCGCGAAAAAATTAAAAACAGTATTTCTCAATTCCGTTAGCTGAAAAATGTGGTGCTTCTGTGACATAATAATTTTTATTCCTTCAACTTAAAGCCTAAGAAAATTATTTTGAATGGAAATAGTTGAGGTATACCGGAATTGAATAGCTTACTAAGCCGCGTTAATGCGGGTAATAAAGAGAGATGTCAAAAAGCCAGATTTAGTCAGGATGTTAATGGAATGTAATTATAATACATCTAACCTAACTTCACTATTTCATAAGTTACTCAGTAAATAATATATTGTAGGCTATTCCACTAGAACTTTCATCCTATATATATATTAATATGTATGTATGTGCTGTATACAATATACAAAAGAAGTTACGTTCTACTTCTTCGATCGCTTCGAATTGAGCGAAATTATAAATTAACAATGAACTGATCGAATGTAGAAAGGATTCTATCGAACTGCGGCGGTTATGCTAGGTTAGTCACAGCGGGAACCGTCAACAAACCCACCTGAAAAAGGTGCAGCAATTGAAACTGATCCAGACACCTCTGGAATGCCTTGATCAAATTCAAAATATCTTATTCAAATATGTATTCTACAAACAGTAGAATCAACTTCAACATGAAGTTGTCACCACTTGATAACATGAAGCGTCACCACCAGTCATAGAAATGTAACGGTAATTCTGAAGAAAATATGTATTCCCGGTATTTGTGACATTTTCAGTCTTCTTCATAGCATTCTGCATAATATATTATGTGAATTTCTAGTAATGTCTGCTCTTAAGCAGAAATCTGTACGAATTCGTGATACATCCTTTACCGTATGCTCTAAAACGCAACTTTGAATGCATTGGTGATTATATAGAAACGTTACTTGTTGAATTTTGCGGCGACTTTTTTATTGTGACATCTACACACCCCAGGAAGCAATAATCTGTTGAAATTTTTTTGGGTCGCGATTATTTCACAGAAAAATTGAAATTTTCGAAAAAAACATTATTTATGAAAATTTATATCTTCATTTGAAAAATTCATAATTTGCAAACATGTCAGGAGCTCCAAATCTTAAAACAATGTAAACCAAGTGAATATAACATTTCCAAAACACTACCGCCCCCAAATGCAGTGCGCGCGAAGCGCGCATAACTAAACCTAACCTGGCTAGATGTGACTGAACCACCTCATATCTTTATTTTGATGCATAAAAAACATAGGCTACATCAAGCTAATTTACCGTTGAAAGACGAATTATAACATTGCCAAAATACTAACGCCCCAAACGCAGTGTGTGCTCCACGCGCCTTACAAAACCTTCCCTGGATGCCTAACAAAGCTAGATGTGACTGAACTACCTTACAAAAGACCTAACCGCACGCCTAACCTTTGTTACTGCGCTAATAATTAATTTATTTCACTGTTAATTAATTTAATCACTTCACACATGCCATAACTTACCGCACAACAATAACTTGAGCACACGCACAACAGACTCTAAAGCCGCGTCTCCACCAACCAAACATGCACGGCAAACAGAGTTCGCTGGAATTATTTAGCCCCGTGTCCACCAACCGAACATGCTCGGCGAACACTGTTCGCTGGAATCAGCTGATGTCGCCGAACATTTTTTGGAGTTGGTTTGGTGTGGACGACTTCTCGAACATTATGATCGGTGTGGTGGGGTTAGTGGCGGGAACCTGTTGTTGGTCGTCACTGTTTGCTCACAGACCGAACATTTCAATTGAACTCACGAAAATGTTCGGTGACCCATATGTTGAATGTTTGTCCGTTTTCTGTATTCGCCAACAATTTTCGGCAGACATGTTCGGTTGGTGGAGACGCAGCTTTTCACCATCACAGACCGTACAAGAAGGACTAGGATGCTCTGTTTCAAGAAACTGTATGCAACTATAATAGCCTAACCGAATTCCCCCGGAAATCATTAAAAGCGAAAATAAGTTTTTTGTTTGTTACGCTTTTACGCGGAAACCACTCAACCGAGTATTATAAAAAAATTTACTCATATTTCAAGACATTTTATTTAAAAAAATGTGTTTTTTAAACATTGTAAGGACAATAAATTGATTATATTCTATAGGGAAACACAGCTGATACAGATACATATTTTCCAATTCACTAGCATGCCTCAAAGCCGTGCCCCAAACAAGAGTTCTTTATTAGTGAGTCAGCTGATTCTCAAACTTGAAGAACGTCGTGATTTTTGACACTACAGCTTTTCACAAATGGAAATGTGATCTTATGCCTAAGAAAAATAGTACCACTGGAAAACTTAAATTTCAATGTTAAATAGTCATTGCCCCAATAAAATTACACTGTAACTCTGTAACTGTATTATTGTTCAGTAAGGTGTTAGGTTGTAATAGGGAAAGTTTTGTTAGAAAATTTGACAAGTAACGTTTCTATATTCAACTTTCTCATAATCTATTTTTTCTTTTCTCTCTTTCCACTTTCCTTCGGGTTTTTTTATGACACATCATATACACGAATAATTACCGCTTGACGATCGATCGACTCAACCTTTTATTGGTAACTCTACCATAGGAATAAATTGACACATTTCTCAAACTCTCCACTCACTTCTACTTTACTGGTACTGCAATGCTTTGCTCTAAAAATGTGCGAATCTCTCTTTTTCTCGACTTTCTGCATTGGCTCCGACCCCGTTGGCGGTTGCTCCACCTCGTTCAAACCTACTGGAACTGTATTTATACTCATTTTCTCTGACTAAGTTCATGTACGTGTGTGCGTGTAACATATAAATATGTATGCATGTAACTATGTCCATATTTTATTTATTATTTTTGTTCAATACGATCTGATATATTATATATATATCAAAATAACTTCTTTTTCTATTTTTTAATTATTTTTTATGAGACGTTTGTTCGGCTGTGGACGGGAAGAGGATCCTTCTGTTCTACAGTAGTTTATTTCATTATCCTTTTCATTTTATAGTTAAGGAAACATACACTATTTCTTCTCATTTTTTTTTCTTTTCTCCCTCGAATTCCTAGCAATTACAATCCAGACTCTTCCTCACACACAGGCTATCGGCCCATGTGAGGAATATTTCTTTCTCTTTCTTAATTTTATGTGTGTATTTTTGTAAAATATAAAGGAGAAATAAAGTTACTTTTTGATTTGATTTATATAAATACCAATGCATTTTCTACACACTTCCCAACGTTTGCGATACTAATTTTTCTTTAGTGTGCACTACATAATATAATTAATTACAGTATGCAAATTTCAAGAAAATCGTCAGAGGTGACCCATATTTGCTTCCGAATTACATACGTAATTTGCTTGTACAATAAGAATTTACATACTCACGTTAGCAGACACCGAAATACATAATACAATTCAAGTCAAGTTCGGTCTTTGAATAAAATATAATGTGGAATTCTTGCATTATGAATGTGACTCCAACAAGCGTTCAAGCATTTCCAGTTTGTAGGTTAGTTTTAACAACAATCACACGCACACACACACACCACACTGAGGGATGAGAACAAGCATGGCCAACTTGATCGACGTTTTCCTTCCGATATTTTGATATCGATGTATTACTTGCGATATATCAGTATTACAATTTTGTACTTTTTTATAGTGGTATACCTAAGCTTCGCTACGCGAAGTTTTAAATTAAACATGACTACATTGTGGTACATGGATTTCAACCGCCAATGCAATTCCAATGAAAAAAAATTAAAACAAAAAAGAACCGACTTCCATAATATTATACTGTTATGAAACACATGGACGAAGAGAAAAATACATTTCTCCTCTGTCCGTTGGGTCATTAGTACATCCGTTAAACACGTTCACTACGTTGTTTTTTCAATAACTTGCCCTCATTGCTCCGTGAAGCTGATTGCTCCGTGAAGCCCCACCCAGTAAGCACATTTTTCAAAAATATTGCCAAAAAATGTGCTTTTATAAAATGTAGTTTTAAAAAAATGTGCTCAACTCCTAAACCTTAAAAACAGCAGAGTTTATAGGCGGGGCCAGCTTTACACTCAGCCTCACCCAGTGGATTTCCGACTTCATACATATACCAAAAAAAATGTGTTTTCATGAAATGTAGTTTTTAAAAAATGTACTTAACTCCTTGACCTTGAAAACAGCAGAGTTATTGGTGGGGCAGCTCCACGCTCAGCCTCACCCAGTGGATTTCCGACTTCATACATGTACCAAAAATATGTGTTTTCATGAAATGTAGTTTTTAAAAAATGTACTCAACTCCTTGACCTTGAAAACAGCAGAGTTATTGGTGGGGCAGCTCCACGCTCAGCCGCACCCAGTGGATTTCTTACCTCAAAGTTCAAACATATACAAAAAAATGTGTTTCAAGATACGATTTACATACGGTAACTTAGTTTAAAAGCTTAATTCAGTTGCCTAAGCGATTCTATGGCTGCAGTTGTAAAATTATTTAAATCCTTCACCCCTCAATCAAATTTGTGTATTGGATACTCATTCTTCATATTATGTGGTACAGATAATAAAAAATTGAAGACCTAAGTGGATGAAGGTGGTATGTAACAAAATATCAGTTTTGAGTTATGAGCGTTCAAAGTTTTCTACTGTCTACTTTTACTGCAGAAGAATTTTTTATATTTTGTACTCACATTTCATTTACTACAAGTGCATAGTTTCATTGAATCATAGTATTCAAATTATTTTTCCAAATTTAGTATATAATATTAGATAAATAATGTACATACCTCCTTCTTCCACTAATATCAACTTCAACTTCACAATGAATAGAATGGATGAAGGGGTTATGTAAATACAGATAACTATACAAGTCAGAAATACACAATATGTTCTATTGAAAATCAAGATAATTTCTTACAATAATGTATCTTAGCATCAAGTTATTGATAGTCACTCAAAATTTGCTCATACCACCACTTATATTGGTCTGGAATAAAAATTAGCTGCTCTCTCAGGTTTTCTACTTTAGGTTGCTTAAGATGACCTGTTTTTCTCATCAATCTTGGTATTGTGATTGGTTCATCCAGATTTGGCATTTCTTGTGTTTTTTTGTAGATTACCACCTTTTGGAAGGGTGTGTATTCATCATAGTTTGTTTTGAAAAGATAAGAGCCATATTCCTCAACCCGTATCCATCTGATGCTGTCACGAAAGTGAACTTTGTTCTTGTTTGCATCTTTCTTCCTGTTGTACAACTTCAAGTCATGCTCCAGAGAATCAGTTGCTCTAAAATGCTGAGTCATGTCAATAAGTTTGTTCTTGGAGCATGATTTCACAATGATTTCTCTGTACTCTTCAGGGGTATATATATTTTGATGTTTTCGCAGATTTTTCTCAATTCGACCAAAATCTCTATCTGAATCAAGGTATGTGTGGCCAACCTCTGGAAATTTATGGTCTATCACTTTGAAAATACCTTTTTGTATCAGGTACTGATACAAGCAGATTAAAAGAAAGTTTTTGTTCTGCCCAGCACATGAGTCTGACCAGATGATCAGGTGGTCTTTGTCTTTTACATAATCCTCTCGCTCTAAACTTGTAAGAAGACAGCTAAATATTTCTGAGCTTCCTCTTGCAGCCTGGTCCTCAGTCCAGGAACAAAAAACTGCCCTGTCCCCTTTTTTGGTTGTAAAATGAGTAACAAAGTTATACATCCATAGCTGTCTCAAATAAAAAGCTTTAGATGTGCTCAGCTTGGGCAATGGCATCGTTTGCTGCAAGTCCATTGTCATGTATGCCAAATTTTCTGAATTTTTGGCCTTTTCCCGATCAGCTTTCAAGGCTTTATAGGCTTCCTGATAATTTTCAATGTGCTCACCATTCGAATCTCCAGCATCACAGGTGCTGCATGTGTCAATTTTAGGGAAGCCAAATGATAGATTGAAATCAGAGACAAACACATTTCTGTAGGTACATTCTTTGATGTAGAAGTTCTGAGGGACATTATCTTGTTCACACTTCTCCAAATAAAGTTTATGCATTTTGCCAACTGATAACAAAGGTGAAAGGTACTTCTTATTCATGTTTTTAGTTCGAGAGTAGTGCGAATCCTCTGATGGAAATTGGGCAATGTGTTGTTTGATATACTCTCTGATTTGATCAGGAAGCTTATCTGGTCTGCTCATGTGTTGGCCTCTTTTATCCAGCTTAGGTGCAGATAGCCCATCCTTTATAGACTTTTGGAGTAAGTCTATCTTTTTGAAACCAATACAATAAATCTTAGAAAATGCAGTTTTGCATACAAAAGTTTGCTTTCCATGGATAGTTATCACATATTTAAATGATGCTGATTTGTGTTTAATGGCTCCTTTCCTCAACCTCTTAACAGGACATATCTTGATAGAACCAAACAACAATGAATTCTTAGCATTTATGTCCAACTTATAAAATTGATTAAAAATAGATTCACGATCAGCAACAGTAAATGCCTCATTACATTTCATATGGCATTTTTGAGAACATAACTCTTGTGTAGGAACAGATTTAGCTTGCACTTCTTGCCCTTTGTAATTTTTATAAGATTCTCCCTTTTGCCTTGCAATTGCAGCTTTGTGCTTCACCCACTCATCAGGATTTCTTTTCCGCTTTCTTGACATATTGTCCTTTGGTGAAAAGTTTTTTTTCTTTGTAGGCCTGGATGTTTGATTTGGTATCGATTGCCTTGGTCTTTGGTTGAAGGTGTTGGCATTCAATCTTATTCTATTCCCATAGTTTCCATCATCATCACTTGGACCCACACAATCATCTTCATCTTCTGGAATGTTGTTTAAATCATCAGCTTCACTTAGAAACTCATCTTCATCACTTGGACCAATCACTAGTATGTCATCTCCATTATTGCCTCTATTTTCCCTATATGGTGACGATTCTGGGAGTAATTCTGTGTCAGAATCACTCAAGTCCTCAAAATTGGGCTGGTAGTCATCACTTGAGTGTTCAAACAAGCAGCTGATATCCGACTCGCCCTCAGATCCAGATGCTGAAACAAACAATGAAATATAGCCTAGCTATAATAAAAAAGATTAACATGTTGAAACTTATTTGTCACTACATAGGTTTATGGTAAGCTAAGCTGTAATAGCTTAAGCATAAGTTTGAGTGGAAGATTAGGCTTGTGAATTTCAGTGAAGGTTATAAAGTTACAGTCAAAAGTTATTGTTTAATTTGGTATTTCAATCAGTGTAATAAGCTAACTAATACTATACCATGTGGCATGAGCATTTTATGAACATCACTGTAGCCTACACAGGTTAAGTTTCGATCAATCTAGGCTAGCATTGTTCAAAATATGACATTATAAATCGGATGGATAAAAGATATATCAATTTAGAAGTGATTACCCTCAAATGTTACAAATTGAGCTTGACCACAGTTAACACACATGTCAAGTCAGGTTATAAAAATACTTGTAAAAAAACAAACTCACCATGTGCATAATCGTTTGAAGTATTCTTTTTGTCATCATCATTTTTTGCAGCTTCTATGGCTATATTAGAAATCCTATTCCCTCTAAACTTCCTCTCAGATCCAGATGCTGAAACAAACATTCAAATATAGAGTAGGTGTTTGTAATTTGCAGTTATTTTTAAAGCTAAATCAAATTTGAGATAGAAATAGGATCAAATTTAACCTTTGCAAAGGTTACTGGTTTGAGTCCAGTTCGAGGTGTAATCTTTTTGACAGTATTATTCTATCAAATTTTCAATCAACTATTGCCTGTGGTCAATATTCTTATATAAGAAAGTATTCAGTGCATTTAAAGTTCAACAATGTAAATTCGATTCTAATTCTATCTCAAATTCAATTATAGCCTAGCTGTAATAAAAAAGATAAAACTATTTTGAAACTAATTTGTCACTGTATAGGTCTAGGGTAAGGTAAGCTGTAATAGATTAAGCATAAGTTTGAGTTAAAGATTAGACCTGTGAATTTCGGTTAAGGTTAAGTTATTGTTTAATTTGGTATTTTAAGCTGTGCAATGAGCCAACTATTAATACCCCATACGTGGCATAATCAATAAAAAACCAGGATGAATACAGTATATTATTTTGTAAACATGATTTTCATTCAAGTGCCATAGTCAAACATTTTAAGCCTCTACTTTTTATTAAATTTACTGTAACCTATGCAGGATAAGCTTTGTTCAATCTATGCTAGGCATTATAAATCAAAGGCATAAAGTATATATCAATTCAGAAGTAATTAGCTTCAAATTTCACAAATTTCAACCATAGTTATATGCAGTAGCCTATTTTATCCATACATTTTAGGTTAAGTTTCAAAACACTCATAACACAACAAACTTACCCTCATTTGCATAATCATCGGAAGTATTCTTCTTGACTTCATTGTGGTTTGCAGCTTTCAAAACCATATTCAAAATCCTCTTCCCTCTTGGCTCCACTTCAATATCAAAACTCATTTTGACTTAGAACACTATGATCAATGGTACAAACACTATGGCTGGATTGCAGAAACGGTGTCTACAACCAATGTCTAAACAGTGTCGGCTTAGACACTGACTAAGAAGGAACTGCTTTCGGCTTGCTAAAACGATTCCTAGCCGGTGTCTATGTCGACAGTGTCTAAACTACGGGTGACGTTTGGCAACATTGTAGAGGCTCTCAGTGGCTGTTCTCTGATTGGCTTGTAACTTTTCAACAGCAACTGGCGGCTCATATGAAATTACTGAGCCTGGATTCTGGATCTCATTTCCGAATATTCATAATGATTAATAATAACTGCCTTCACTTATAATTTGTGTTGTGGAGATTCACTGAATTGTGAATTGAAATTATATTTTGATTTATTTCAGGTTGATCTTTGTCTCCCTAATAATTATTATACAGCGTAAGCCATGATTCTGGGAAAGTTAGGTTTGGTTTATTATTGTATTGATTACGGTATAAGTAACTTTAAAAATTAATATGTATAGTATCATTTTTTATTATCTGTTCAATGATTTGATGTATAATTCTTCAGAATTGAAGTTCTGGTTTAGGAATTGAGCGGTCTGTTTATGCAATCATCAACTAAATTTTAGTTTTGAGGTAGCCTAATTTGTGCAAACTTCAGTCGTTCAATCCAGAGTAGGTTACTTTATCGTCCTTGCATCCTTTCTTACAATGAGTTTTGAGGCTGTTGACAGCAATGATGAAAAGAGTAGAAAAGGTTAGCGTGAGAACTTTCCTATAATCGAATCTAAAAAGTACCGTAGCTATAAATTAGCTATGAAACTGCACAAAAAAAGTTGGCTTGGGGGAGAATCCGAGAGCTTTTTAATTCCAGTTTTCCTGGTGTGTCAGCATGAGACGATAAAGCATTATTGGGTAAGTAGCTTGAGACATCGTTTAAAAAATCAATATTATGGGCCAAGTGAATAAAAACGAGTAAAGACTTTATTTAAGGGTTTTTGGACAGTTTACTCACTTTGGAGTGAATAAAACCAAGTAAAGACTTCACTACTATAGTCGTTACTAAGATTTTTGCAAGGTAGGGTCTGAGCTGACTAGCCCGGTTTATCATTCAATTTTTCTCAAACAATTTGAAGTTCATTACAAGAAAATTAATCATTTAGCCTATTCTATATCCCTCCAATCTATTTTATCTCAAACTTATTTTGTCATTCCAGTATATTGGAGTTGACTAAATTAAATTATTATAATAAGTAGCAAGTGGACAAATGAATAAATTGCATGTCCTTGGTTCTGGTTTGTTGGTTGACTGTTGGATTTTGATTCTTCAAAAAACTGAAACGGTATTGGTAGTGTATTTTGGGATTCATCCTGCACTTCACCAGAAAAACTCCCTATTCAAGGGTTCAATTCAATGAATTATTTGAGTCTATAATTAGGTCAGGTAGTCGGGTAGCAAAATTAATTTGGTCTTGTGCAGCTCGCGTATAAAACAAAATTATAGTATTCAATTGGTTACCATGCACAATATTATCGAAAGATCACTAATATGTTTAATTAGTTATTTAATGATAACTGCATTTGAAATATGAAGAATAACATTAGGAATTTATATTAACAATAAAGTAGGTTGATAACTTTTGACATAGTAGCCTAGGAATCTTAACAATCGTTTTTTGATTCTAAATTATTCAAGATAAAATCTATTTACTTGAATAGACTTCTTGCAATAATAAATATTTCTTCTGATCAACCCATCTATAATTATTTTTGGAGGATGAAGCCCACATAGGTCTGAGACCTGTGAGTGGGTAATGAATTGGATGATGGTGATTGATGAGTTGGACCTACAGTTTTAGGTGGGTTCCGAACCATCGGGAAGTGATTTTACAGCAGAGAACAGAGTATCTTTTGCTGACCAATCCAATCGGTCACCCTTACAAAGAGCGCCCAGGAGTTTTGTAGCTTATCTCTGACTGAACAGATACCTGCTACAGCACTCGGCTATCACTTCCCAATAGCTCAACTTAGTAACAACTAAGGCGAAATTCATGTGAATAAAACTGTGGAGGGTAAACTCTGTAGTAAACTCAGATTTTTCCTAGTCCACACAGGAGCAGAGCGTACCGTACTATGTTTATTCACTCTCTGAGTCGAGAGTATACTCTACGGGCCATATGGGCGACCTATGTTTACTAAGGAGAGAAGACTCAACTACGAATACCGCACTAATTAGAGTATACTCGTATTATTCACTCGTTTTTCTTCAACTTTATTCTATAGGCACATGCTTATGTATGCCCACCTGCAAAGGTTTATCCATTATAATTTGTAGTAGGAATATTTGAAGATAGATGTTACACGCGACGACTACTTGGTTTAGATTTATATGTCTCACTTATATTTCAACTAATACAAATTACATTATGAATCACATTAATATAAATAAATTGAGGGATCTATAAATCCAATTATCCCTGCCGTTGATGATAAGGTTTATAATGGATTGCAGAAACGATACAAAGTATCTGTCAATACAGATTAATTTGACCCTACCCCTATATATGTATGTAGAACACACAACACAGCCTACAACCTACAACCAGAAATGAGGTTAAACACGATTTAAACAACCTACTGGCGAGTATCTAAAAATGGCGGCTTTCTTGATGGAGATAGACATCGTTTAGACAATGGTTCCTCTAAACATCGTTCTTGCAAGCCGATTCGGTGTTTAGCCAGTGTCTGATCATAGACAATGTTTAGACACCGTTTCTGCAATCCAGCCTTAACAGACCACTGTAAGAACACTGTGATTCTCCATTTTGTTACAGCTGTTTAATGGATGAAGGTAGTATGTTACACTTATTGTAAGGTCTTGAATGGAAGAAGGTTGTATGTGCATATTAGGATCTCATACCTCCTTCTTCCATTTGAGAAACCGTTTTGTAGTTGTACATACCTCCTTCATCAACTGATATATCAGCTGTAAAGCATTCTAGGCATTCAGGGTGAGTAGCATATATTAAGTTAGCACATACCACCTTCTTCCATGTGGAAATATGGAAATTTAAAAAAATGTCACATACCACCTTCATCCACTTAGGTCTTCAATTGTAAAGCAATATACTGAAAAGAAGGCAAGGATGTGCACAGCTACTGAATTTGAGAACTTTGAATCATTCCAGAGAGTTTAGCCTCTCTTTTTTCTCAGTACAATATAAATATTCTCTTACACTTTTACTTTCCTTTTCTATAATCATTGTGTACTTACTGCTGTAGACTATCAACTTTGCCCTTCTAAAACACTCTATTCATACAAAAACACTCTATAGATTGTAGAAAATGAAAACGGTTCTGGCCCTCGGACGTACTGGGGTAATTATTTTGGCCCGAGGGCAGAAAGGTTTGGAGACCCCTGGTATTAACTTTTTATGGTAAATTCAACGACTTGCAGTCAATTTCAATTCAGAATAAGTAATATTTTTACTCAGGCATGCCAAACGTTTTCGAATCGTGGAGATTTATTTTCAAAGGTGTCCCTGATTGTCAATGTCGGTCTTTGGTTAGAAGAATTATTGTGTTTTTTGTTGAGTGTGATCAAGTTTGTGTGATTTAAAATTTAATTGTTCATTGAAGATGTTCTGCTTCTTGTGTGTAGTATGTTTGTATATTTCAAATTGTTCGAAAACGTTTGGCCTACACGAGTAAAAATATTATTTATTCTCAATTAAAATTGAATGCTAGTCATTGAATTTACCATAAAAAGTTAGTAGTTTATTTTTTACTTTTTAATGTATAATTAATTAAAGTCCTAATGGATTTAATAATGCACAATTAGTCAGAAATTTCAATTCGCCAGTTCAACAATTAGGATATATTTTTAAACAGTTTTAACAAGTAACTATCCACATAGTAAATAAATATTTTCTGTACAGTTTTGTAACCTGGAAGTTGAATGTTCAATTTTTAGTTAACCTCTGAGCGAGAGAAATTAAAGAAGCAGAGAATGTTCTCAGTGGTCTAGGAATGCTCTCAACAGAAAACCAAAGATGACCAGCCTCTGGTAGATAGCCAGCCTCTTTTAACTGCCCAATAGCACTTCTGGCTACAGTGCCATCTTCCAGTACTAGGAGTGATTCCACCCAAACTGAATAGATTTTTGATTGCACCAGTTTGGAGGTGAGTTGCAGCTCAACTGTCCTTTTGACTATCTGTTCAGGAATCAAGTCACCTTGGAAATCCGACAGCAAACGGATGGCTGTAGAGTGCAAATTTGGAGATTCTGTGATAAGGCACAACCAGATAATTGCTGAGTGTCCACCCAAAGATGCAAGCCGATTGACAATTTTCTCTACTGATGTTTCATCGACTTTATTTTCTACAAAAACCTTTGAAATGTACTCGTGAACATTATCGTATTCAAGCAGTATCATCTTTTCTATCAATTGTAGATGTGGATGTATTTCAGCGATTGCATCAGAAAATGGAGGCCAACAACATAGCAGCTGTTGCATGACCATTAGTTCATCGGGAGTTTTCTTTTCTTTTAAAAGTTGAGTAAATAAGCTATAGCGAGCATTCTCATCAACTATATCTTCACTGTCTACGGGATGACCAAGAACCGCTATTGTGATCATGAGCAATTTCTCCTTGGTACCAGTTTCTCCAACCTTCTGCATAAGAGAAGCTGCAAGAACACGTAATTTTGGAGGGAGCTGAGAATTTGAAGCAAGTTCTTGCACAAGTGAAGGCCATTCCTCATCACGTAAGTCCCTGTCCAAACAGCTGTTGATTCGATCTAGTAAAACACTCATTGATTCAACATCTTTTACATCAACAAGTTTCAAAAGTTTTGTTATCATCTCTGAAATCGAAACCAGCCCCTTTGACAATAATTTCTTCTCAATAATTTCAAAGGGAACACTCCTGTTCATAATAGCTGATTCAACAATCGATGGAATACTTTCTTCATCCCCACAACTAACATCAAGCTCGCACAGTAGATTTTTCAAACTATCATCAACTGAACTAAATTGTATGGAATCCCAAGTATTGCTGAGGTTTACCAGCCAATTTTCTAACGTATTCTGTGTTGTTCCATGTGTTTCAATATTTTGTTGAAGTTGACAGAATGCTATCACATCAGTTAACAATTGCTTTCTCATATTGGGATCAAGCTGTTGAGCACACTTCCTCGAAAAAACGCAAGACTTGACAAAGTTAAGTAGGTCATCAGCTGAAACCTTCGTCCAAAATGATTTTAGTAATTCAAAGTGAGAAACGCTTTTGTTTTCAGATGAGTATCCCAAACACTGCAACAGACAATAGGAATTGCAATTAGACGTAGCGTAATCTAAATTTAATCAACTAAAGACATTTAGTTCAATCAATCATGAACAGATCTTTTCACATAAATCATTCAAGCTTGTAGTCTTATGCCACTTCATTGCCAAAATGATGTACAAAAATGTTCTTTTCAAAGCTCGATTTTTGTTTGAGTTGAGATAATTTCAACATGTAAACCCATTTTCAGGATATGTAAGACATTTCAACATACTTAATATTTTTATATAATTTTCAATAATTTACACCTTGTTGATAGAATCAACTCGAAGTAGTCTTCAAACACTACCATATACTGTATATGAAAAGTTCATTCCAAGATTTTTTGGAGGATGAAGCCCACATAGGTCTGAGACCTGTGCGTGGGTAATGAGTTGGATTATGGTGATTGATGAGTTGGACCTACAGTTTTAGGTGGGTTCCGAACCACCGGGAAGTGATTTTACAGCAGAGAACAGTGTCTTTTTTGCTGGCCAATCTAATCGGTCACCCTTACAAAGAGTGCCAAGGAGAACGCAGCTTATCTCTATCTGATTGAACAGATACTTGCTACGGCTCTCGGCTATCACTTCTCAAAATAATCCTTGTAATACTTATAATCACTTCCCACATAATACGAATATCATTAATGTATGAGTGGAATTGCATTTGAAACCTCGCTTATTTAAAAAATGAAGCTATAAAATAATTAACAAAAAAAACTGGATTAAGCTATTAGGATATGGTGTAGACAATGGGTAGTGTAAATAAAGTTGAGTAACTCATATTTTTGACTCAGCGCTTGGGATTCTTGCTATTTGATGTAAATGAAAATTGAGTCAACCACAGCTGTTTTTCACATCTTCCGATCGGACTCTAGTCGACTCCAGTCATTCAACAGAACTACTCACTCAACTTTAAAGCTGGGCATTCACGTTCCAACTTGTAGTACGACTTGCAGTAGTGCTAGATAGATAGTCGACTCCACTCACGCTCCTACTTGCAATCCAACTTTATTCCTAGTCAGCTGTGAGCATTGCTCTCGAGTCGAAAAATGTAACCGAAGTTGCCCGAAGGTCAAGGACTGACTGAGATAAGTTGGACGACTTTGATCCGACTCCCCCACACACGCTCCAACACCGTCGACAGTCGGAAGTCGTCCATCTACAATTCCAACTATCCAACAAGCCCCTTCACGGTCCGTTTTCGGATCCAACCTTGGAGGTTGGACTGCAAGTAGTACTGCAAATCGGAACTACTAGTTGGGTAGTCGACTCCACTCACGCTCCTAATTGCAATCCAACTTTATTCCTAGTCAGCTGTGAAAGTCGCTCTCGAGCCGAAAAATGTAACCAAAGTTGCCCGAAGGTCAAGCACTGACTGAGGTAAGTTGGACGACTTTGATCCGACCCCCCCACACACGCTCCAACACCGTCGACAGTCGTCCAATCGTCCCTCTAGTCGTCCATCTACGCTTCCAACTATCCAACAAGCACATTCACGTTCCATATCGGAACCAACCTTGGAGGTTGGACCACAAGTAGTACTGCAAATCGGAACATGAATGCCCAGCTTTATTCACACTGATATCGCCTCGGCTGCTAGATAGAGCTTGGGTGTCCTTGCAAGCAGCTTAGTGTCGGTTCCTCTGGTCGGCTGACCGCGGCATCCAGAATGTTTGATCTTTGTTAGTGGGGAATGCAAGACCCCGCTTAAGCTTGAGTATATCAGAGCCCCAGTTAGGTCTGCTGTTGGAAGCAAGACCCCACTTAAGCTCTGGATATATCAATCCCTGGTTAGGTGCTTGCTGTAGGGTGGGAAAAGAATACAAGTCTGGTTTGTATTCACAAAATTAGGTTCTCAGAAGCACATCTAGCACCTTGAGAAACCCTGAGCAGTAAGCTCTAAATATTGAAAGTGAAATTGATTCCATCCAACTTGATGTGGTTATTCAATGATTCAGTAATTTGATAAACAGATGATCCACACACACAAAGAGTAAGTGACCAGCTTATATAGTTAGTCACTTCAGAAAACATGTGTGAGAGATTATGCTTGAGTTGTAGTGAAAAAGAATGATGATACTTGGCGTTATCTAGCGACTGGATGGTTAAACATAGTACTGTGGCCATATGTGGCCAAACACAGTATTGTGACTAGAATAAGGTGAAAAGTGAAAGTGGGGCTGGTGTCAATTCCCCCCTGCTTCTGAGAACCTTATTCTAGGTTTTTTATTGAGCAAAATACAGAGTTTGAGTGATTTGATAAGTTGATGAGCAATACAAGTGGCATGAATTGGAAAGTAAAAATAAAATACTAACAAAGTAAATGGCATAAGTTTGAAATTACAAGTGGCATGAGTTGAAAAACAATTAGCAGGTTAGAAAAACAATAAATCTTAAAACTAAGTAGTAGGTGCTGGCCGTATGTTGTCTTGGTGCACCTTGATGGTTTCACTGTTATCCTTGACCCAGTGAACGGCTCCTTGGATTCGGGTGATGGTGTATGGGCCTTTCCATCTATGAGCTAGGCCAGTGTTGAAGTTCCTTGCCTTGTTTGAAAGAACGTGGTTCTGGATTAACACAAGGTCACCCAGTTGGTAGGAGGTGGTGGTGACAGCATCTGGGTCAGGTCTCAGATAGTGATTCTGGTTGGCAGCTCCTTCGTGTCCAGCCAAGTCATCATCATAAGAGAGAAACATGATGTGTTCCCGGAGGGCAGGTGGCACAACCATATGCCAGTAAGAGTCATGTGGCTGTACATTTTTCTTCACTAGTTGATTGTGGACACGGTAGCTTGTCAGAAAGAATTGATCAGTGTCAGTCTTCTCATTGGCCAGTTTGGCTTGAAGGTCTGTCCATTGTTGGATTGAGTGTGCTAGGTGTCGGTGAGCTGCCTGAGCATGTGAGAGTTCTTTAAGAAGTTGGTTTCTTGATTCAACCTGGTTCAATGTGGGTGGCTCTGCTAAGTTTGGTTGGTCTTCAGGAGGCATCCCTTTCTTGGATTCATAACACTTGTCTCCTACCATGTTACTGGTGGGGTTTCGTGACAGTGCCTCTAACAGTTGGTTGCTGGTTGCCTCAAGGGTAGTGGTCACTGCAGTGGCTGCTGGAGGTGGGGCCACTGGTGGAGCAGGTGGATGTTCTGCTGGTGGATCAGGTGGTGGTTCTGCTGGTGAAGCAGGAGTAGGGGCCGCTGGTGAAGCAGGTGTAGGCCTCACAGGAAGTGTGGGTGGCAGTATGGGCAACTGCACAACTGGGGCCTTGAAGAGAGCTGGGTCAGTTGCTGGAGTGATGGCTGTGTGATCACTTATTGGACCAAGTTGAGCAGCTGTGAGATTAACAGCGATGGTTGTTTTGGTAGCTGGCGTTGCTTCTATCAGTGGTGAAGGAGGTGCTGGCCTCACAGGGAGTGTAGGTGGCAGCATGGGCAATTGCACAACTGTGGCCTTGAAGAGAGCTGGGTCAGTTGCTGGAGTGATGGCTGTGTGATCACTAGCTGAACTGAGTTGGGTAGCCTTGGGCTCTTCTTGGCTGTTGGCAGTAGTGGCCGGGCTGGTGGCAGCTGAGACTCCTGTGGAGGCTACACTTAGGGTGGAGAGGATTATTGGTGAACAGGTGGGTGGCAAATGTGTTGGCTTCATAGTGACATCTGGTGGTGTGCTAGAAGTTGGTTTCAGTTCTGGTGGGGCTCCTGTGTCTTTGGCTGGAAAGTTGGAGCCTAATTCTCTCCAGTTGTGTCACTTCCCTGCCTCCTTGACTTCAGTACCGGACAATCTCGGTGGAAGTGATACTTTGGGCAGAAATGACACTTTGGAGCTGATAGTGTGTGTTTGGCTGGTGGTGCAGGTGGAGCAAGTGGCTTTGCCTTAGGTCGTTGACTCAGATCATTCTCAAACTCATTTGCTAATGAGATCAAGTCTTCAAGATCTCTTGGTCGAGCAGCTCGAACCAGCATCCTGAGTTCAAGTGTCAGCTGATTGATTAGCAGAGAGATGATCTCTTCTTCTGCTAGGGCTGACCCAAGTCGTTTCTGAAGTTGAATCTTTTGGCGGAGGAATTTTTCAACCGGTTGGTTATTCTTTTGATTGGTCCCATAGAACTCCTTATGTGCCTCTGCTATTCTCTGTGTTCCTGAAAATTTGGACTGGAGGCGGGTCTGGAGCTGTTTCCAATCAGTAATGAATTCTCCATACTCATGCCACCAATTAGCAGCATCATCATGTAGCTGTGCACATATGAAATGGAGCCAGGAATAGGTGGGTTCTTGGTGATTTTGTAGGATAGCTACACATTTTTCTATGAATGTGGTTGGATCCTCATGGAGTCGTCCATGGAACCCAGGAAGTAGAGCAGCCAGGTTGAATGATGAACTGCTCATGGGCGGCAGGTAGGTTGGGGCTTGTGCCATATAGCGTGTGTGCTGTACTTCTGCTGTAGTAGTGGAGGCCAGGTTTTGGGCCATGGAGATGGCAGAGACTGGGTCTGCCATTGTACTGATTGTGCCAGGAACTGGGGTTGAACAAGTAGCGTGGACCTGTGCTTGGACCTGTGTTGTCAGGAGACCAGCTGGATCAGTGGTGGTTGTTGAGCTTCCTGTTGCAACTTGGTCAGGGAGCGGTCTAGTAGTGTCTGTCTCATTCCTAGTCACAACCATGTTTATGTCTTGGGCGCCACTGGGGTCTACTGTCCCCAGAACAGTGATGAAGTGAGCTGCTGCAGTGGACAATCGGGTCACTACACATCCATGTAGTATGGCCCCACGTTGGGCGCCAAAATTGATATCGCCTCGGCTGCTAGATAGAGCTTGGGTGTCCTTGCAAGCAGCTTAGTGTCGGTTCCTCTGGTCGGCTGACCGCGGCATCCAGAATGTTTGATCTTTGTTAGTGGGGAATGCAAGACCCCGCTTAAGCTTGAGTATATCAGAGCCCCAGTTAGGTCTGCTGTTGGAAGCAAGACCCCACTTAAGCTCTGGATATATCAATCCCTGGTTAGGTGCTTGCTGTAGGGTGGGAAAAGAATACAAGTCTGGTTTGTATTCACAAAATTAGGTTCTCAGAAGCACATCTAGCACCTTGAGAAACCCTGAGCAGTAAGCTCTAAATATTGAAAGTGAAATTGATTCCATCCAACTTGATGTGGTTATTCAATGATTCAGTAATTTGATAAACAGATGATCCACACACACAAAGAGTAAGTGACCAGCTTATATAGTTAGTCACTTCAGAAAACATGTGTGAGAGATTATACTTGAGTTGTAGTGAAAAAGAATGATGATACTTGGCGTTATCTAGCGACTGGTTGGTTAAACATAGTACTGTGGCCATATGTGGCCAAACACAGTACTGTGACTAGAATAAGGTGAAAAGTGAAAGTGGGGCTGGTGTCAACACCATCCATTGGATTATGATTTAGCAGTAATTGATGGACTATGATTATGATTAATGGATTATGATTTAGTAATTATTCAGATCACACTGTATTTTTTCATTTTGCTGTGTCATGGACATTAGTTTCAACAACAGTGCTTCAATTAAACAATAATTAAAACTTTTCCAAATGCCTTTCACTTAAAACTTACATTGTAAAAGAAGTCTGATATCATCATGTCCGTATACAGTTGACTAGTTGTCACATCACCTCGGAGATGAGTGGGTAGGGCTTTGAAAAGTTTAACAATGTTTGCAGCACTGTCTCTATTCAATGCTGGTCTTAGTGCTGTAAGCAGGTTGGATCTCAAAAGGCTTCTGTAGTCGATTGCTAAACAGAAAAAATAAATCTTGCATCAATATTACTGTTGTGAACAAGGCAAAGGAGAAAGAAAAAAACAGTGATTTTCGGTGTTATCAGGTGTGTCAATATTAACTTCCGTTTACCATTAAGTAGCGTATTGAACTATTCCCGCACCCTCTTTGCCTTGCAGTATATCGTTAGAATATTTAATTAGAATATAATGGAATCTTATCGAATATTGTAGAATATCTCATTTGTTTATTTTAGAATTCGATAGAGGTTGATAGACAGATGGACAGATATCTAGTTCATATCTAGTTCTTTCTAGATTATTAAAAAAATGTATAAATAGGAGAAACTTTCGTAAAGTGAGTTCAGTTGTGATTCGATCTTTAATGCGATAAGTGGCAGAAGTGACAGTTCCTGTTTACCAGTAAGCGCTTATAATTCAGACTGTGTTAAACAAACGTCTTTTGTTGAAGTGTTAATCGCAGTATATTGTGGCAGATTATTATTCAGGCTTACTTGACAGTTTATACAGTGACTTGTAAGTGCTAGTAGAGTTTCACCTGTTATGTATTAGACCGATTAGACGCTTCTCCTTGAATTATTGAACAGTTATTATTCAATATTAGATCGGCCTTTTAACACTTAGTGATTGATTTTTTTGAACAGTAGTAAAGCAAAATCTTTATTAGCTGAACATTATCGATTTATCTGTTCTGATTGCTTTATTTTGTGTAAGATATAACTGATCAGAGCGTGTTGTGGATTAATAAAGTGCGAGTGTTAATTTAAAGTGTTGCCAGCGTTATTTCAGAGATAGAACACGTAACATTACATAAGATACTTCAACATTGGAAACCCATCCAACATTTTGAAATAATTGAATGTTATTATTCAATACTCAAAAGTACACAGAGGTAGCATTATAAACTTAGAAAATCTACTCACCACTAAACTTATTTAATTAAGAACTAGCAAGGTCGTGTTGAGAGAAGTATATGCAAAACAATAATTGTAAAGCATTTGGTTGTAGACTACCGTACAAGAAATTTGTAGACTACTGTACAAGAAATTTGTAGACTACTGTACAAGAAATTTGTAGACTACTATACAAGAAATATTAGACGATAACACAAACAAATCACTAAAAAATGAGTGCTAATGGGATGTTATTATAAATGAATGAATAAATACATAAATAAATAATACCTAATTAAAAACTCAAGAAGTTGTCGAATTCCACTTTATTTGTTACACAAATTACAGTACCATGGTTTCAGGGTACCTACCCCATCCTCAGCAAGACTGATTTGAAACTAAAGGAAGAAGCAAGGAAGCCTCTGAAGAAAAATGTATACAAGAGCTACTTGATCATGGAGATAGCAGAAACAATAATAATAATTTATTGATCAAGTAGCTCTTGTATACATTTTTCTTCAGAGGCTTCCTTGCTTCTTCCTTTAGTTTCAAATCAGTCTTGCTGAGGATGGGGTAGGTACCCTGAAACCATGGTACTGTAATTTGTGTAACAAATAAAGTGGAATTCGACAACTTCTTGAGTTTTTAATTATGGATAAGTTCCACAACATCAATATTCACTCTACTAATTATATTAAATAATACCTAACCTAACATTTATAATAGTATAATGAGTGATATATTATCTGATCATTTTAGATGATTAAGATTGGATCTTATTACCTGATGATGTTGCTTTCACTTTTTTCAACAACTTTATATGATCTTTAGGCAGCATTCCATCTATTAGGGTTTTTTCAGCAACACTCTGCAAAACTGTGTAGTAGGCTATCATGAGCTGGTGATTAGTTCCATTCAAATTCGAAAAAACCGATTCCTCGAGCCTAGAAAAAAAAATCTATATGAGACGAAACAAATCAACTGATTTTAATGAATAATATGAACATAATGAGTAATATTAATGAATAATGATCATATAACTGGACATAAGAAGGATAACCAAAGACTTTTGAGAAGATAATTAAATAATATACAATATTTTTGGAATATGACAAATGTATTGGACAAATTTTTAAAATAGATAGTATACATTCACAAACTTTGGATGTGCATTGTAAACATAACTTGTCATGCAATCACGAGATAAAATATTTAGAACAAATTGAATAAGACACATAAGGACGTCCGGCCACCAAAAGCTGTTCTGTGCTACGCTGTGTCACAGGAGGTCGGCAACTAAAAGCAGAGCTGAGCTTCTCAGCACTCAAGAGTATGGAGAAAGTGGTGGGGGAAGCTGTTGAGCTACAGAACCGGGGCTCAACCGGTTTTAAGTTGTGCTGTGCTGCGCTATGCTGCGCAGTCAGTACAGCTTTGCTACGGTGGCCGGGCGTTTATTGAGAACCATTGGTTTGGTATAAAAGGCTGTTCCAACCCAGCTCATTAATAAAAAAACTTTCCAAACATAAAAAGTAGCAGGTCAATCTTAAAAATTGCAACAAGTATGATCACTCAACTCAATTCTAGTAAAAACTAAAATGTAACACAAAAATTTATATCATCAATCTCAACCAATACCCATCATTGAAAAGTGAAGAAATTATTAATTTTCAATACCGCATTAATACAACAAATCATTCCAATTATAAAAAGTAGCTTGTAATAGAAATTTTAGTTTCTCTTACAAAACAGAATTCAGAACAAACTATGAGAAAATATATATACAAATTAAATCATTTTAACCGAATTGGTTTTGAAAATAAAAAACTAATTTGGTAGAGCCTTCTGAGAGCAATGTTGCCCAAACCGAGATTCGAACTCAACGCACTACGGTACTGGGCCCAATGGAAAAATGTGCTAAAACCTAAAACTCTCTTGAAACTGAAGACATATTATATTATATATATACTAGCTGGCCCGACGCGCGTTGCTGCGTTCTCATAAAAAATTCTTGATTTTATTATTTGCCACCTCTCACTGAGGTTACATTTCAAATTTCAACCTTCTAGGACTATTAGGGAAGAAGTTAGTCCTAGGGCTCTTCCAGCTGATCAGAGAGGCCTCCTTCGTTGTTTTCTGACACAGTAAGACCTTACTCACCACCTCTCAATGAACATTTCAAATTTAAACCTTCCACGACTATTAGGGTAGAAGCTAGGTTTTTTATTTTATTATTCGACACCTCCTACTGAGAATACATTTCAAATTTCTAGCTGCATTGGTTAACAGATGTCATCAACCCGGCATAATTACATTTCATCATACCCAGTCATTTATGTTTCCTACATACTGCAAGGCTCCGACTGCACGTTATCCTACATGCAAAGTTTTTGCGTTCCAGACAGCATAAATAACGCCGCTAAGGGGCCTGCCATATGACTAAAAACTGTTGACTTCTATCAGCTGTTCCTTTAAGCTGTTTGGCCGGCAAGTTCAGTAGGTTAGGTGAATGATGATTTGCAAAACACACAAACAGCTTGTCCATCGAAACAAATTGTACAGCAAATCGAAAAATTTCAAATTATTTTCCATATGATTAAAAGATCCCAGTAAGCTAGCTAGCCATGTATCCGTGCTTTGCATAGGCAAAACATTAACCCCCCAAAAACACCCCTAGAATTGCGAATTTTGAAAAATCCTTTCTTATTGCACGGTGAAATCCTATAAGGATTGTTCATACGAAATTTCAAGTTCATAGGCCTAGTAGTTTTGGCTCTGCGTTGATGAGTGAGTCAGGGTATCATCCTTTTATAGATAGAGATTATATTATATTATATATATTATTATATTATAAATATTGTATTACTTTAGATCATATTATATGGTCTTTGATTAAGGGAAAATAACAACAACATGTGGAATTTTAAAGTTTTAAACATTAATTTTAAAAATTCTGAAAGGAAAATAAAAAATCGGGCTCCAAGGTGTACTGGATCTAGTTTAGAGGAAGCTATGTGCCAAATTTAGTGTTCCAAATCGTTTCCGTTTTTGTGTAATGCGTAAGACAAAAAACACTCACAAACACACACACACTCTCTCTCTCTCTCTCTCTCTCTCTCTCTCTCCCTCTCTTATTATAATTATAGATAGATGGATAACTACCACAATATCACAATCACCAATACTAATAAAATTAAACGGATAAATGGTTGAAAATAAGTAGATCACCTTTTAATAACTAGTTGAGAGTCCTCTTGGAGAAGAGAAGCGAGTCTGTTGTCAGAGATGTGCTCAATAGCCAATTGCGGATCACCAGTAAGAAGCATTGCTACTACATGGTTTAGAGCAACTTCTAATCCGGACACTCCATACAAAGCACCAAGTTCCAGAGCTAGCTCAACCTTATCCCATTCTTGGCAACTGTAAAATAAAAAATTAGAAAATCAACTCGAAAAAAAATTAATTTATAGGACCACTCCATTTATATATATATGATAAATGTTGAAATTAATAAATAGAATTATAAATTGTTAAGTCACTTGATTTACGATTAGCTTTATTACAGAAACATCGTTTGACTTGCATTTACTTGCCGCATTGCACGCTAATTACTGATTTTTCATAAGTTTTTGTCTAAATACCAAAAATTAACATGCTTCTTTCTTCGAATAGATAAAAAAATTTGTCCTCAAATACATTGCATAGTAGTATACTATAATAATTATTGTTGTATAGTAAATTAATTCAAGACATTCACGAGTATTTCATTTAGACAATCAACCACCACATAACATACATAACAACGAATCTATAAAGAGGATAAATAGGTGGAAGATATAAAAGGAAATAACGATATTACGAAGTAAACATTGAAAGATTTGTTCGACATTGCTGAATAATTCATCAAATACCTGTAATTAACTTTTAGTGTAATTATTTTTAAATGCCTGTAATTAACTTGACCTGCACAAAACGTTGATTACTGATTGTCAAATGGGGTTCGTTATTTGAAGTGAAAAATATTAACATGTTATTTTTAGAAGTGAACTTTTTCACTTGAGTATCAATCATTCTTAACTAAAGTTTAAATAGTTACATGAGAGGGAAAGTCTATGTAATTTTGCCAGCCTACAATATTACAGTATGTTTGAAGTTATAAGCTAAGGGTTCATATAGAATTATTTTAAATAATTATGTGAAGATATGGTAAAATAATACAGTATCATATTAAATAATTTTATTACAACATTTCTGTTAACCAGAAATAATCAGTAAGTTCTGTTGTAAATGCAAGTTTATAATCGTCATTAACGTCAACAGTAGCAACAGTTCAAATACGGATGAAAACAACTGAAGAAGCAGAAATAATTCATTATTCTACTTCATTATTCATTATTCATCTACTTACATAGCAAGTCCAAGAATAGAATCATATTTGTACTGAGTGTCTTTTGTAAATCTATCCAAATTGACGCCGCAGTTTAGTTCCTTCATTTTCTCAGTTTGAACAAAATTTTCTAACTTGAGCTTGTACTTCTGAATTAATCCATGAACGTCTTCATTGTGTTTTGTTCCATTCAATGCAGCATTCACAACCTAAAACGGACAAAAAAAGGCAAAAAGTAAGTAGCTTTGTAAAGAACCAGATGTGGTTGTCATCAGATGCTATGACCACCTACGCTGTACTGGTGTAAATTAGAAATGAAACTCATCGCACTGCTCTCTATGCAAATGGTGTTAGAAATTCAGGAGTTCAACTTTTGAATGTTTTACCGGCCAGACTTAAGAGACTTCCTCTCAAAAAATTTAAAGAGATTTTCAAAAGAGAGCTAGAGGACTGTGGTTTCTATTCAACCCAAGAATATAGAGAGTATTATAAAAATCCTAAATTAATACAGCCTAAATGGAAATAATAATAACTTTTCATGTGAAATTTAACGACTTGCAGTCAAATATTTGTTAAGAATAAGTATAACTCACTTAATCTGTAGGCCGAGCGCTTTCGAATCTATGAGATCCATCTTCATGGATCCATCTTCAAGATGGATCTCATAGATTCGAAAGCGCTCGGCCTACAGATTAAGTGAGTTATACTTATTCTTAACAAATATTTGACTGCAAGTCGTTAAATTTCACATGAAAAGTTAATATTAACAACGCAGTTCGTCATTGAACAAGAAATCCAGGAAGGAAATAATAAATTTAAATTTAACATTGGACAAATCCAGATGCCCCCATAACAAGTCAGGCCAATCAGCCTTCAGCCAATCACAACCTTCAATGAAAGGTCAGCCTCTTTCTCGCTTAGCCAATAGGATCATTCCATGTTTAGTATATATTAAGCTACTCTGTACTTTAGTTTTAGTTTGTTTGAGATTGATAATGGTATAACAACCCAAACTAGTTTCTCAATATTTTTAATAAATGTGTTTGTGACAATTTCGTCTTATTATTCATTATGGATACCTTCCACAATATCACCTTCGCCACTACAAAGAAAAAATATAAAATATATTTCAACATAATGAGAGATCCCAAATAAGGAAAAGCGTGGGCACCGATATACTAATTTAGAATTACACTTTGTAATTTAGGTGAGTTATGTTAACTTACATCTTCTGGTAGCATGGAGAAAGCATCCTTATGTTCATGAATGATCTGTTTGATTGAGTACAGATAGAGGGCGAGCTGTAGAGATACCTGTGTCTGAGGCAGATTTGAAAAGCACTGCTCTGCCACTGAAATATTGCTCAATGAAAAAAGATAGCCAAGGCCCAATTGGCAATCCTCACTCATTATCAGTTGACTAGCCTGAATCAATACTGAAAAACACATAATTTCAACTAAGTTATTTCTAGATTTCTAGAATTTAAATGAACAAATTTCCCATACAGATATGTTAAATTTATTTAATAAAGAGTCATTCAAATTGCCATATGGGATAAATATTGATTTTTATTGAATCTTTAAAGTCTCTAATGTACAGTGGAACCTCGATTATCCGTCACTTTCTGTTATCCGTCATCGTAAAATTAAGAAAGTTACGATTTTTAGCATATTACACAGCAGTAAGCTCCTTTACTCGGTAGCATATATATGACGACATAAATATGTAAATACAAATTGAATTATCAGTCTTATTTTCGCAACTTTTCCTAAACCATTTTAAATTTAGATACTGTACTGATCACGTTTGGCATTTTTATTATCCTTCCATTCAGTTATCCGCCAGGGCTCCGGTCCCGAAGGTGACGGTTAATAGACGTTCTACTGTAGATTTAAAAAGATGTTCGAATTAAGAAACTACACTAATTCTTTCTCGACCAGCTTAAAGGAGAAGCATACAGGGAAGTGATAGCTGTGAGCCGTAACTGGTATCTGTTCAATCAGATAGAAATAAGCTGCGTTCTCCTGGGCTCTCTTTGTAAGGGTGACCGATTAGATTGGCCAGCAAAAGGACACTGTTCTCTGCTGTAAAATCACTTCCCGGTGGTTCGGAACCCACATAAAACTGTAGGTCCAACTCATCAAGCGCCATCATCCAACTCATTACCCACGAACAGGTCTCAGACCTATGTGGGCTTCATCCTAAAAAAACACATTTTTCCAACGTTTAAGATCGAACAGTCTGCAATAAGTATTTCAAAGTAACCTCACAATTAATAGGACGCTGTGAAAACTCGTAATAATGGTTGCGTTCCTGGGAGCTTTACCAGTAACTGGTAAATGTTATCGGTGGCGCCTGATTGGTCTACTCAAATTCATAGACGTTAAAAAATTTGAATAGACCAATCAGACACCACCAGTTACCGATAAGGCTCCCAGGAATTCAAACATTGTCAATAAGATACAAACCATTGTTGATAGAATTTTGAGAGCTTGGACTTTGAGTTTCTTGCTCGAGAAGCACTGACTGAAGTAGCTTCTGAACAAGAGTAAGCTGCTTCATTCTTTGGCTGCTTTTGATGATATTGTCTTCATCTTCAAGAAAAGATGGAGTCAGGGCACTGCGGTGACAGCCCGGGTGGAGGGGGGAATAGAAGCTGGGAAATCCTTGCTTTTTAAAGTCACTGTTGTCAAGCAATGTAGGTTTGCTAGCTGCCTCACTCGTTCTGAAAATATAGATTAAGTTATAGATTATCAAATCTATTTTTACTAATATTAACTTTTCAAGTGAATTCAACGACTTGCAGTCAAATTTTTATTAAGAATAAGTATTTTACTTACTCTGTAGGCCGAATTCACTTGAAAAGTTAATATTAACAACGCAGTTCGTCATGGAACAAGAAATCCAGGAATCTATTTTTACATTGGACAATCCAAATCAAATTTTTAAAAGTTAACAGGCAAGAATAAAGTAGAAAGTAGTGAGATATGAATAATTAAAATAATTTCAATTACAAAGAATACTTATGTCGACAATAATAAAAAATATTGTTTCTTTTCTGGACTGAAAACTATCAAATAATGAGCTAGTTCCCAATAATAATAGATTAGCTAATTTGCAAAGAACACTTTTGCAATGGCGTGTAATATAATTGAGATACGCTATAATAAATTAATATATTTATTATTTATCTATGTCTACATTCGTTTACATAGCTTATTTACGCCCAATTATTTAAAGGGCTTTCGCCCAAAACTGTTATTTTCAAGAAAATTCAACTGAACCTTTAAAGGTTATGTTTCACAAGTTTCACTGGTGAATTTCACTTTAAAAACTCATATAAATCTTATTGCTTTGAAGAAAATTAATGAAATAAACCAATTTTAATTGTGCACTGAACTAACCGTTTCAAGAGAGAGGAAAATATTGAATTTTGTTGGAAACTTGAGCGCTAAAAGAATTCTATGTTCACAATCTATTAGAAACTCCCTATTATTGTAAATCATACGTAAAATAGTTTATGAAATCACTTGGTAAAGTACTTACCCAAGGTTAAAAGAATTTTTCCAAAAATTAGAGCTTGTCATTTTACTTAGTAAGTTGGTTGTGCTCTGAAGTTTACTTGTCCATTGTGGTAAAAATTCTTTCATAGGTGTAGTTGGCTGCAGGGAAAAAGAATATGGTATTTTATTACAATTATTAAGGAATAGACAAGGGAATTACGCAGATCTAATTCAGCTATCATGTATTAATTCTGTCCTTTTTATGTAATGGAATACAGTCCAAGACTAGACGGCTAATCATCCCCAATATCACTCTGTTCAGCACATTTTTTTCATCTCCGAACACCCAATGCTGTCACAGTCTCCACAGGAACTACTGTTTCATCACTTTAAAATATTGAATTGAATAGTCATTGTAGACCTGGACAATATTTTTCCAATGATACAGACCACCCAGTAACTGCAATACAGATTTAACTAACCTGAAGTATTCATAAAGTCATTTCGGTAATAGGCGACATTGGTATTTTTTTGGAGGATGAAGCCCACATATTTGAGACCTGTACGTGGATAATGAATTGGATGATGGTGATTGATGAGTTGGACCTGCAGTTTTAGGTGGGTTCCGAACCACCGGAAAGTGATTTTACAGCAGAGAACAGTCTGTTTTGCTGGTCAATCCAGTCGGTCACCCTTACAAAGAGCGCTCAGGAGTTTCGTAGCTTATCTCTGATTGAACAGATATCTGCTACGGCACTCTGCTATCACTTAATAATTTTCTTCAAAATTCTTCAGTGAATGCAACAAAATCATTCAAATTATTTATAAGTGATCATTCATTTTTAAATCATTCTCATTATTACTTCCTCAAAACACGATGTGTTTCTTCATGTGTTTTTATTTCGGTGTCTTCCTGGCAGAGAACACTTTTCAATTGTTTTTTCTTTCTATCGCCATTTCATCTCTGCTTATTCATTAGCTTAGAAATCATTGAAATAAGAATGGTTTTGTTTTTAAAATCAGATACTATTATCAGATACTAAAATCAGCACTTATAAATAAAATATATAAGTACACAAAGAATAGTAAAATGTTATCATAAGCTCCGACTACAATGAAATATTATTAAAAATATTCAAATTAATTTGAAGGAATGTATTATCAAATATTAGAAGTGAATATTATTCAATTAAAATGACGTATGATATATTCATTCAGAATACTCACCGATGTTAAAGCATCAACAAATTCATCGTCTTGGTCCAATGAAGAGAATATTTCCATATTTGATAAGCTTTTCGAAATTTCCTGTTGTGTTGATTCGATTTCTAAGTCGCACCTGAATAGGAAAATAAAAAGCTATTAGATTATAATTTTTTCAAGGAGTTGGAAATGCAGTCTATTCATTAGCAATGATAGACTGAAATTGCTAAGCATTAACAATGAGCATGCAGATTAACATGGTCAAGCATTAACAATGCATGAGCAGATATCAATATCAAATTGTTCGGAGAACATCAATAAGGAGCGATTGAAGAATCGTAAAAGTGGGATTTATTTAAGCGTAACGTAAATTAAAAAAAAAACAATAAATGATCATTAATCCACTTATTTTCTCAAATTTGCTAAGTACTGTAAAAGTGGGTTTATTTAAGCGTAACGTAAATTAAAAAAAAAAAAAAAAAAAACAATAAATAATCATTAATCCAATTATTTTCTCAAATTTGCTAAGTACTGTAAAACCAAGGCTACTATTCTATTAACCTTGCTGTAAAACTACCCATCTTGCTTTCGATGCAGTGATCACCGATTAGGATTGTTATAAATTGATAAATTTGAAGCCTATCTTGAGGGTTATTTATTTCCTCTGAAGCGATAGCTGTGAGCCGTAGCAGGTATCTGTTCAATCAGACAGGTAAGCAACGCTCTCCTGGGTCTTCTTTGTAAAGAGTAACCGATTAGATTGGCCAGCAAAAAAGACTCTGTTCTCTGCTGTAAAATCTCTTCCCGGTGGTTCGGAACCCACCTAAAATTGTATGTTCACTAGGTTTTCAATGACATAACTGAAGCGGCGAGGTGGAACTACCCGTACAGGTCTCCCCACCAATAAAAGCCATACGCATTTGCTATTTTTTCATTTCCTCTGTGACCCATTACTTCATCAAATATTTTTTTTTCAATTATTTTAGGCATTGAATGAGATTTGAAAGAAGAACATCATGAGATAGCTTAATGTTTTGCAAATATGATAAATAAATACTAACGTTTTCTATCACATTTTCCAATTGACGGGATCTAAATGGTCTGGATAAATGCTTTAAGCCATGATCATGGACTGACAGTAAATTAATTGATTGAATGATTGTATTTTATTGAACTTTATAGTATTGTGATTTTAAATTGTACTGTATTTCTATTTTAAAAACATGCAAGTATTACATTTTATTATTTAGTGTTATGTTTACCTTGTTTTGATTAGATCTTGTAAATGCTGTGGGGAGCAATGAAGAAGAGCGAAAGATATCAAATGTTGTCTAGCACCAATCTGAGTGAATTCAGAGCACTGTCCCAACTTCTGACAGATCTCCCAGCCAACTGCATGTTCGTCGTTCACTAGCATATTGCAAATGGTGCAACAATAACTGTAATCTTTCGCCTGAAAAATAAAATACATCAAAATTGTTGAAAAATGTCATAAAAAATGGAACCTATTAAATATTTTTTTAAATTATTACAGATATAATTAGTTTAAATATCTGGGGCCTGTTTCACACCTCTATAAGTCTTAGTAATAAGAACCGTTGAGATCAAGCCCTTGCAATATTGTCAAAAAAAAGAATTTCACAAAGAATAAGCACTAATTGACAGCATGTGAAATACTAGTTGGTAACAAGCTTTGGAGTGGCAAAGGTGTCAACCACAACGAAAAACAACTTATACAACTCGAGTTTTAGATTCGTTTACAAAAATAGAACAAAATGAAAATATTTCATAATAAACAATGAATTTAAAAAAAGCACTTTTAACACAGTTCACCTGAAAGGTAAGATAAATAGGTAGATAATAATTTGTTAATAACAAGTGTACGTTACAAGTTTGTCACCTACAGCAACAGGTACCTATGAATATTTATTACCTATAAATACTTATTCACTAGTAGCTATTATATTTTATATGAGCCTACTCATACTCATACTTGTATTACGCTTAAAAACTTGTGAAAATTCACTTATGACAAGTTGAAAAACAAATTCACAACTTGAATTTTGTAAAGCACTTTTAATAAAAATTATATTACTATATCTTAATTATATTATATTCTAATTAATTATATATTAATTAATAATATTATCATTTTTGTTACAAACTTGTGATTTTGTAAAATATCAGAAATATTGGAATTTTTATAATTGTCTCGGAATTTTCGTTTAAAATAATTGATCATACATGCTAGGTAAACCAATAAATTGAATGTACGATTCATCAGAAATAGAAACTGACGATGTTCACATTATTATTTAGCGTTTGGCATATTTTAGTATCGCTTACACAGCAGTAGCGCCTCCTCAGGGTGTGCGAGTCGTGCGACAACGCCCCAAAAAATTAGGAAATTAAAGGATAGTTCTCCTGAACCATGTGAAGTACAGTAAATCTTATTCTTATATTTGTTGAATAATGACTATTCATTTCTTGGATTTCTTGTTCCATAACGATCTGCGTTGTTAATATCAACTTTTTATTGAAAATTCAACGACTGGCAGTAAATTTTTAATTGTGAATAAATAATATTTCTACTCACTGTTGGCCAAACTTTTTCGAGTCATGGAGACTCATCTTGAAGGGATTGAAGATAAGTCTCCATGACTCGAAAACGTTTGGCCAAAGGTGAGTAGGAATATTATTCATTCACAATTAAAAATTGACTGCAAGTCGTTGAATTTACAATAAAAAGGTGACTATTCATTATTCAAATAAACTGATAGCGCAGACAAGTTGACCGAAATGTAAAGATCTATCCAACTATCCTTGCTGTACGATTTCAATGATCTTATGTCAATTGTTTCACTTCGATAAAAAATTGATAATTTAACATTTCACGTTGCTAGTCAATGGAAGGGAGTCGGTCGACCGGTTGTACAGTCAGGTTATGACAAAATTACAACATTAAGCATTAACAGAGTTGGGAGGCTTGCAGACTGAGAACACAACTGTACGGTCATTTTTGAGAAAAGTAAAAACATTTTAAAAATTGTAATTTTTGAGAAAAGTGGAGTGAGTCGAACCGGGCAGTACGCATGCGCAGGCCCAGAGGTCTTAAGAACGTATACGAGCTGTACATTGGGTTTCAATCACCTCAATGTAAATTGCTTTTACTGTGCTTGCGAAACTAAATTTATTTATAACACTTACAGAAAAAGCTGCTTCAGCAACTCGAACAAGAACAGAGCCTTTGCGTTCATGCTCTGAAGAGCTGCAAATACGCAGTTTATCAGCGAGAACCAACAGCTTCTGGTGGTTACGATAAGCGGTCGGCTGGCTCTGTAGACAGTTTTCAATCAAACGCATACGGTTCGGACACAAACGGACTGAAAATTGAACGAAGAAAATTTAGACAACCATCATTAAAACGATGAGTTGTACACATTGATCAATATCATCGTACACATGAAACGATCAATCAATTTGAAGGGAAGTGATAGCCGCGAGCCGTAGCAGGTATCTGTTCAATCAGAGAGATAAGCTGCGTTCTCGTAGGTCCGGTTCGTAACGGTGACCGATTAGATTGGCCAGCAAAAAAGACACTGTTCTCTGCTGTAAAATCACTTCCCGGTGGTTCGGAACCCACCTAAAACTGTAGGTCCAACTCATCAATCATTATCATCCAACTCATTACCCACGCACAGGTCTCAGACCTATGTGGGCTTCATCCTAAAAAAAAAAAAAAAAAATTAGTAATCACTTCCTGTCTCTGAACCACAAGGATCCAGGGTACTGTTAAGATAGAACGTTATAATGTAGCCAATCACTGAAAGCAAGTAAAAGAATACGTCATTGAATGCGTGAAGAAGGCTTTCTGGAATAGTGGACTGTATGTAGGTTTTTGTAGTAAAGATGTGTTGACCTTTTGCATGCAACTCAGTATTCGTATTCACTGTTTTGAATAACTGCACGTAACATGGAATAGAACGGGCATGCTTGCGTCCACAAAGACACAATTTTTTATGCGAACAGCGCGGCATTCAATGAAGAAGTGAAGTCAGGTGGAGAAGGGGTAGGAAGGGTTGAGAGGGGTGAAAGGCACTGCTCATTGTAACAACATTATCTTTTAACAAGCAAGTAACGGCTTGGCCACGTTATATCGTTATCAAAATCCACCACGATTTATTTGCAAAATTAATACAACAAATGTACACATAAATCCGTTGGTTTTTAGAAGTAGCTCACACAAAATTATTACAGATAAAAAATTACAACAAAAGCACATCTAAAGAGTACTGTAGTTTTCATATAACTTGGCAGCAGTATGCTGGGTTCAGATGTAGCATGTCCCATCTGCTACACGCTGCCAAGTTATATGAATACTACAGTAATTAAATAGACACTAACATAATTATAGATACTGTACCAATATTGACTGTAACAAATAAAAAAGTGTAAAAGATAGGTTATGAGATTATTGTTAAAAGAAATTGTTAGGAGGAAAAATATAAAACAAAAAAGACTAGAAAATGATGAAAAGAAATAAAACAAATAGAAATAGAATTCAAAATTTATAATTTTCTGAGAATTAGGTAGAAACATGAATTTCTTCAACAAAAATCGACTATTCATGAAAAAGAAAGGAATTATGAATAGACACTGTCCTCTGCTATAAAATCACTTCCCGGTGGTTCGGAACCCACCTAAAACTGTAGGTCCAACTCATCAATCACCCTCATCAGTTGGATGATGATAACGAGTTGCATTACCCACGCACAGGTCTCAAGACCTATGTGGGCTTCATTCTCAAAAACATCTCATCAATTTTCAAGAAAATTGATAACTTTGATTTTATGCATCATTCTTCTGGCTCAAAATAGATAAGCAGAAGAATTGCAATCTAATTCTTTCAAGAAAATTCTTCATTACTAAGGGTATTACGTAGATTCAATTACCTTGCATTGGTAGTAGATTGACATTGAAATCGCTGAGTAATTGAAGTGACCAGATGAGATCCAATTCTTCCTGAATTTGAGGATTTTCCTCAATTATTAAGTTCAAGCAAGCTCTGAAAATATACAAGAAACCATTTATTCATTATATTAATTTACATACATTTTCAATGTAAATACATTTATGATAATATACACAAATTTCATTTACTCAGATTATTGAGGGATGTTTATACATATAATAAATTTGACAACATTGAAGACTGTGGACACTGGGACATTTGAAAGAGTTAAGAATAAGAATTCATTCAGTGGCTGTGTGCTGGTTCCACACTATTCCTACTGAAAAAACCTTCATTAACATTTCGGTAATTGAAGTTTGACATTGGTTGTGAAAGTACAAGTATGAATGAATGAATGAAAGAATTTATTTCCATTTCAATTACATGATAATTGATTAACTACAACAAAATCTTTTACAATAATATTTCATAATATAGTAAAAAATAATATTAACAATGAAAAAATTAAAAAAATAACCAAGTAGTATAATTTGAAAATTAGCTTGCATGGGCCATGGCCTGTGCGCAAGCTAGAGTAGTCAATTTATACGAATGAGCCATGGACTCATTTAATAAAAAACATTTTGAATTTTAATTGAAAAAATAAACAAGCAAATTGGATGGCTATAGACTTTATCAATTTACATATATATTTTTTTTTATACAAAAAATGCATTGTCAAAAACCCATATACATTCAAGATCAATACCAGTACAATAGACACAAAATAAAAACCCTTGAGGTTCAAACCAGAACACAGACCTGAGGTAGTAACATTCAAAGTAAACATTTCATTTGCAACTAGTGGGATCATAGATTTCTTCAACCTCCGGTATTTTCTAGTGGAAATAAGAGAGATAATGTTAAAAAAGCATTGGATGTGAGAAAAAAACGGAGAGCTCATTTACCGTTGGCTAAAGTGCACCTGAGAGGGCGAAGTAGCTTTACAATGATAAGTCAAATTTGATGAAAACACTTATAACTGTTAATACGTAGGAACTTGCTATGTAGAGCTGCACTTTTTGAGTCACGGCGGACGCGTTTCGAACTATGTAGTTCTTCCTCGGCACATGGTTGCAGACTCAAGCGCCGAGGAAGAGCTACATATTTCGAAACGCGTCCGCCTCGATTCAAACACGTCAGTTCTACGTAGCAAGTTTCTACTGCAGATCACGAAAATGGTTATTCACAACAATAACTTATATTTGATTTCCATTTGAAAAAAGTTTTTTCTTTTTTTTCGGAGGATGAAGCCCACTTAGGTCTGAGACCTGTGCGTGGGTAATGAATTGGATGATGGTGATTGATGAGTTTAAAGACTTAGACGAGAAATTATTAAAGGGCTCGTATCTACTAAGCTCCTTCTGTTTTCTATAAATATTTTCACTTTTCTGCAACTCGCTTCTTTCCTATTAAAACTGTTCAACATTAAACAGACTTCAAAAGTTTAACATTAACCTAGTTCAGGTATTTATTTCTTTAAAAAACAATTTATGTATTATTTAATTCTTGTAATTTCTTTCATTATTTCGTCTCCTCTTTCTAATTACTAATTTCTTTGAAAACTGTATTATATTCTCTTTCTTTTGGTGAATTTTAAAATCGTTATTGTATATCATTAATGCTCTTCGTGGAATGTTCTGTGAGCTTTTGCATGTAAATAGAGAAATGATAGCCGTGAGCCGTAGTAGGTATCTGTTCAATCAGATAGAGATAAGCTACGAGCTCCTGAGCTCCTGACCGATTGGATTGGCCAGCAAAAAAGGCTGTTTTCTGCTCTAAAATTTTCAACTTAATTTCAATTTTTATTCACTCAAACGATACAAAAAACAATACAAAGTTGTGACAATAGTACATTCTAGTAATCAGACAAAGCAATTATTCTAAATAGATATGTCACCTCACTTATATTTATACTTATTTAAAATACTAGTATTTATACTTTATTTAAAATTACTTCTCGGTGGTTCGGAGCCCACCTAAAACAGTCTGTCCATCTCATCAATCACCATCATCCACTTCATTACCCACGCAAAGGTCTCAGACGTATGTGGGCTTCATCCTCGAAATAAATAAATAATAGAGAAAAATAAATAAAAATAAGCAGAAAAATAAATGGAAAATAAATAGAATATACCTTGGTTTGAGCTTTGAATAAAGAGTACAAAAAAAGTGGAGATATATTGGAATTTGATGAAAAGGGATTGAAAATAATGATGGAGACCAACAACTCACTTAGCATTTTGCATTCCTGGATCATAGAGACTGCTAGCTGAATCGAAATACTCTCTTGCCGCTTGCAGAACAAGGTCAACGCTGCGATCAAAGCTTATCTGCTTCCTATGCTGATCTCCAGCACAGCAGCATAAAATCTTCATTGCCGATCTGATTATTTTCAAATCGCCTGAAGCCATCACCGTTGATGCATACAACTGAAAAGAACGCAAAAATAATATTGATGTAGCTTTATTTGCATTGAGAGTATTATCTATCACAGGGGATGAAAAACTGTTCTTATGGTATACCATGCACATTTTCTTTCTTTCTGTTTTGAGGTATGGTATGGAGGGAAACGACAGAAAATGGCATTTTCTTATTGCGAAAAAAAGGCCATTAGACTGCTTTATAGAATCAATATAAGGTTCTTGAATGTCTTGATCCATAACGATCTGCGTTGTTAATACTAACTTTTTATGATAAGGCCGTGGTCAGACTGCATGCGTACTCCGACGAGTAAATGGACGTGCGTGCTCGCATCTGGACGTCAGAGTAAAACAAACATTGATAAACCGGTTTGATTGGTCACAGTAGAGAAGAGTTGGTCGTACGAGGTCTTGCGCACACGTACGAGTCAATTCTGGAAGCAAGTTTGTTTGATTTTCTTTGCGTGGTCGTCAGTGTGAAAATGAAAGTTGAGGAGTTGATTACGCTTGTGCTTAGCCAAAATCCATTGTGGGACCAATCCACACAAAGGATTATCAAATAGAGATCTCAATGTGACCGCCAATTTTTTCCACAGGCTTGATACAAGTCCAAAAATTGCTTTGTTTTTCAATTTTTGTGCTGATTCTGTTTAAAATATAATAAAACGTTTCTAGTGACATCCGAAAATTATTTTTTTCGTAGATCAGAAAAAAGTAGCTTGAATTCTCCTTGCGTCTATCTTGTTAAATTAATATCATTTACCCAGCTTTCTTTTTCTTCATTAACAAACAAAATGCGCAATAACAGATTGTCTAACAACTGGTCAATGCCATTGAAGTATAAACTCGCAGGAGTAGGAAGTTTGCAATGTGACCACTCTCACTCTGACGACCTACTCGTACGACCTGCTCGCAAAACGATCTACTCGTCAGTCGCATGCAGTCTGACCACGGCCTTAATTTAACCACTTGCAGTCAATTTTAATAGAGAATAAATAAATACTTACTCACGTAGGCTGAAACGTTTTCGAATTGTGACGATTCATTTTCAAAAGCTACCTTGATCGTCAGTGTTCTCTTCATTGTCGGTTTTGGTTAGAAAAATTATTGTGGTTTTGTAGAATGTGATCGAAAAGTTTGTGTGATCTCACAGAATGTGATCGATCACATTCTACAAATCCACAATAATTCTTCTAAGCGAAACCGACAATGAAGAAAACACTGACGATCAAGGTAGCTTTTGAAAATGAATCATCACGATTCGAAAACGTTTCAGCCTAGGTGAGTAAATATTTATTTATTCTCTACTAAAATTGACTGCAAGTCGTTAAATTTATCATAAAAAGTTAACAATATAAGGTGTTCATGCAAGCAGGTTTTTAAAAAGCAAGGATTAGTAACAGCACCAGCCATCTATATATTCTTAAAAAAGCTCTGTTTGATTTTAAAAACAAAGATATTTTTGAACAAATTCGTTAGAGGCACAATACTAAGATCACGGGGTATGTTCCACCGACACATAGACTGACATTTTTAGAAAGCGGACGATACTACATGGGCGTAAAAATATTTAATGCTCTCCCCTTCATAATTAAAAATGTTGACAACCCGATCATTTAAAAAAAAGGCATAAAAAATTGTTGATTGATTCGTGTCCTTACAGGTTTTTCGATTACCTGGCACGGTAATTTTATGTTTTAGATTCAAATATGAATCACCATATTTGACGTGTGTTTTTATCTATTTTTAATTGTTTAACTGTGCCTTTCTATGACGTGTTAAGTGCCGCTGGAGCATTGCTCCCTTGTTGCGGCTGTATGTGACGAACAAAAACCTAACTAACTATTCAATGAAATTGATTTTAAAACCAGTAGTCCATTATTAGCTGTCTGAAACCAGTGAAACCATCCATGGAGAATACGTGATGTTCAGTCACGTGCGCTCGGAACTGTGTTGGAAGGGTGCCGTGACATTGCGTATCTCCTTTATTATTATTACCTTACCCGGTTACTTAATTACGTTCAGTAGGTACTCTAGAACAATAGATCTTTAACAAATAACGATAAATATTGATGAAGTTAAAATAATGATGAAAAATAAAATAATTGGTTGTTTCAGAATGACTCACCTCGTAGCATAGTTCCAGAGACATGCAGCTGAAAGTGTTCTTTTGAAGCTCCAAGATATCAGTAAATAATTGATTCCATTCTGTTTCAGAAGCAGGAGGTACCCTAGAAAATAAAGGATACAAAATGGAATATAATTTCTGCTCCAATTTAAAACTTCAAATAATGTTCAAAAAGGTCGAATTTGAATATCTACTATTATTGCAATGTATTCGTGTTAATAATAATAATTATCATCATCCAAGTTATTGTATTATAGCTGTTGTTTTATTATTATACAGTATCACCGTAAATAATCGCTCTTATATCAATTTTCAACCTCAAAAATTTACTAAATTTGACTAGAACTGTTCTTAATGGCAAATAATGAGTTCACAATTCATTTACGAAACTATAATGGAAACTATAAATTTACTTGTATGGAGCATACAAAAGACCCCAGATTCGGCTCTTCAAGCAAAAATAAATTTCAAAATAGAATAGAAATACACCTCACAAAGTCAAATAAAATGGAGAGAAAAGTAGAAAACAACAAATTAGCAAGAAATATCTGGAAAAATATTACTAATTTCTTCTAGAAACCCTATATTAAAAGATAATATACAAAATTAATGATTGTATTTTGAATAGACTGAAGGTGGAACAATTATTTGTAGTGCTGCTTTTATAACGCGCGCACCTGACGTCCATTTTTTGACGTCCTAACTCATCATTGGGATTCGACGCGTTGTATGAATGCGGTCTGAAGTTCCTTGCATACTTGCATGGAGTCAGAAAAAGGATCTAGGTGAATGAAAAGTCTCATTACCTCAAAGATCATTATCTGAAAAGTCATTGAATTACATTGAGGAAGATTGAATCTAAACCAGTATGTACTTGTCTCATCATACTTGTTAGCTGTTGCTCTAGAAATCCGAAGTACCAGATTTTGTACAGTTTGCAGATCATGCGCATTGTTATGAATGTAGAGCAATGGCTTCGGCTGACCATGTCGTTTCAATATAACAGCAGTTTTCAGTTCAGACTCAACCACTTCTAAACGTTTCCTGAAATCTTCCAAATCTGTACTTCCTTGGCTGAAAAATGAAAATAAACAGTGAAAAGACTGCAGATTTAAATAATCAAATTTTTTAAATAACATCAAGTAGAACTAATCTCTATTTTTGTTTTATAATATTAAAATATAAGTGAATCTGTTTCTTTGTTGCAATAATTGAGAAGAATCGCACCTGCTGAAAAACCTACGGGTTTAGCAGGACCCTACAATGTTTTTAAATTTTGAAAATAAATTTGATTGATTAAAAAAACACAGTTTGAATACCTGATGATTATAATAGAATGTCTCAATATTTAAGGACTTTAATTACAAAATACAGATATTTATAATGCTCTTTGATCATCCACATATTCAAAATTTATATAAATGATAATTATAAAATGATGAATAGTTTTCATAAAAGTTAAATGAGACCTCAATCGGAAGTTAAAATGTTATAAATGAGGTAATAGAATTCTTCCCACACTTCAAGCAACATGTCCGGTGTTGCGATTTTGATGACTCGCTTTTCTCGCTTTTATTTTATTAGCTTTAACTGGCAGCGGTGAAATAAACACTTCATGTCCTACATACACTCATAGGAAAAAAACACAAAGGGTTGAATTGAATTTGCTTTTTCATACGAATGGTCAAAAAGTCTTGTAAGTATCTGTGTTTTGTAAATAGAGCCTTTCAAAATATTGAGACTTACTTTTGTAACCAAGCGGTATTGAACACTTCTGTTTTCTTCCCCAACAAAATTAAATTGAGTGACTATTCAGGTTAAAATCAATTTCAGAAACATCTTATTTCACACAAGATATGGCTATTATAAAACATTAATTGAAAATTGAAGAAATGATGACTATACTTACATGGTTGATCTATCTGGCAAACAACTCAATATAAGAAATGCTTTCCCTATTTCATCAGTAGCTGAGTTGGTATAGAGGCAATCCAAAGTTAAACTTATCCTCTCCTCCAAGGTAGAGGCAATTCTATTTGCTGGTTCATCTCTTAGATATTGGAACAACTAGAACAAAAATATCAATTGACAATTATTACATTGTGAATTAATTTATGACAGTTTCATGATTCAAAACAATATGAAATATTTGTATTTTTTGTAAACATTATTGTGAAAAATTCATATTTTCCATGTAATCTACTACCAGATGTAGTAATTTACTTTTGAATTGCCTGTTTCATATATGGTGTTCCATATGTAAGTGTTCTGGGTTTGACACGTACATATTACAAAATTTGGTGTTCCTGTACTACTACTAGTTACTTTCTGTTGTGTTCAACATTTTGACATCACTTTACCAGACGATTCATACAATAATTTGTGATAATAGTTATTTATGAATTAAGAGCGTAAAGAATCACTCGAGCTAAACATTTACCGCACGACGTATAGCGGGGTACGGTAATTTGGTGAGAGTGATAAAGAAGTTTTACACTCGAAATACATACAACATTTTTCCAAGAACTGCAGTTTTGGATTTCCATTCAATAATTATTGTTGAAATTATAATTTCCGAACACAATGCACCATCGTCATTGAGGTTATTAAAAATTCATTCGTCAATAATCAGATGTCAAGTTTTCAGTGTTGTCAACATGTCAACCGTATGATAATTTTATCCTTTTGTATGATAATTTGGTTCTCGTACGATCTGGCTACCCACGATCTACATTTTTGTACAATAATTTCAAAAAATCTTATTCCAAGAAATTATTTTCAAAATAATTAAAACATTGTTATTCTTTATTAAAACATAGATAACTGTAAAATATTTGATAAATTTTCGACGTCAGGTTCCATGATCTAGACTAAAAGGTTGGCAACACTGGCGAGCGTAAAGTAAAGCTATGACGTAATCAAGTGTAAAGTACTTCTTTGCATGCTCCTCAGTAAACAGTGGTTTTATGATTAGTTTTCAGCACGTAAATTAATTCTTTACGAGCCGAGCAGTGATAGGAAAATAAAAATACAATAGATAAACCGCTCTATTCTACTAGAAACATACTTATGGAAGATCCATTCTACAAAATCAATCTTACAATATGGTCCTTAGAGTAGAAAGGTTTTATGATGTTGAAGATCCATCTTCTTTCCACTAATATGTATTATAAACTTAAAAAACACTTTTGAATTGAAATTGACTCACGTTATGGCGTGACGGCCGTTTCGCTCTGTTGTCTAGAGCATCATCAGACGACCCACAGTACACTCAGTACTGATGATGCTCTACGTCTGATGATGCTCTAGACAACAGAGCGAAACGGCCGTCACGCCATAACGTGAGTCAATTTCCATTCAAAAGTGTTTTTTAAGTTTATAATAAAGAATGGTTTTATCCATCCACAGATATGACATAGAAATCATGGAGACACATGAATCTATGGTTTTATGAATCTGTGACCACATAATCTGGTTTTCTTTTTGTAGTCATAAATTGAAGAATAATCCAACAGAAAACATCATATAATAAGGAAAATTTTAATATCAGTTGTGTATACTTACTTTCAGCGGTAAAGTAAGGGATTGTGAGCTTAGATTGGAAAATAAATGAGACAACAGCGATTTCCTTGAGTTTGGAACTAATCCTTCATGTCGATCCACATACGGTACCACTCTATGCAACAAATTTTCCACAAAGTTTTCTTCATTCGCCTAGGAAAACATACAACAATAAGATTGAATATAATAAAAAAGAATAGATTTATAATAAAATAAATTGGTAGCTTGAATGAGAAGTAACTTAAATTATAGAGTAAATTAGTCAAGTTACGAATTTTATTGACTCCTTGTACAACTTGTTCTGTGAATAAATACACAATGCTTTCCAAAAAAAGAACAGTACATTAGAATCACATATTGCTCACAAGACTTGCGTCTGATCGTGAGCTTACAAATATTTGTTTTTAATGAAATACAATGTATTCATTGTAGTTAACTTTAACAGAATGGTCCCTAGAATTGGTGTAAACATGAAAGTGTATGATGGAATGGAACATTTGCTACAGAACTTAGGCAAATCAAAGTATACATTCAGATCGTTTCAATGAAGTTTAAGGACTGTATTTATAATGGAAAATACAGATTTTCCAGGTGGTCGCAACCACCAAAATAGTTAAAAGCAAGATACCATAGTTTCGACTATCACGTCATTTTCACAAGCCTGCCAAGCCTCAGTCATTTAGACAAGCCTGCCAAGCCTCAGTCATTTAGACAAGCCTGCTCCCGTGAAATTATTGATATGATTTAATTCATAGTAATAAGTTATTTTACAAATTTTTTATTGCAATAATTATTTTACAATAAATTACATATAAAAAATGATATTTGGAACAATAATTTTAGTTCAAAATTATGCCTTACTTGAATTGAAAATGAAAATATGATGGAGGCTATGTTGAAGTGGTGAGAAATTAATAAATTTAAATAAATAATTTCAATTTTTTGTATCAAATGCGAGTTCATTTTTGTATAATTTGTAGGTAGGAATGTATTAATTAGTAAAGCAAGCTCATTAATTGGATTTTGTAATCTGTTGGGCTTGTTTTGCAGGAAGATTTATTTTATAGTATGTAGACTACATTCGCTTAATAGTTTAAATAGTGTAGTTGACATTGTGTACTCTGCAAGCTGTTGTACTGTTTGGTGATGTGTATTTTTTTCCTGTAATAAATTTCTAAATTTTCAATCTCAATTAAACAACAACGATAGATAGGTTCAATACAGTTTAAGGACCGTATTTATAATGGAAAATACAGATTTTGTCGCAACCACCAAAATAATTAACAAGCGAGATACCATAGTTTCGACTATCACGTCATTTTCAATCTCAAAATAATTAACAAGCGAGATACCATAGTTTCGACTATCACGTCATTTTCAATCTCAAAATAATTAACAAGCGAGATACCATAGTTTCGACTATCACGTCATTTTCAATCTCAAAATAATTAACAAGCGAGATACCATAGTTTCGACTATCACGTCATTTTCAATCTCAAAATAATTAACAAGCGAGATACCATAGTTTCGACTATCACGTCATTTTCAATCTCAAAATAATTAACAAGCGAGATACCATAGTTTCGACTATCACGTCATTTTCAATCTCAAAATAATTAACAAGCGAGATACCATAGTTTCGACTATCACGTCATTTTCAATCTCAAAATAATTAACAAGCGAGATACCATAGTTTCGACTATCACGTCATTTTCAATCTCAAAATAATTAACAAGCGAGATACCATAGTTTCGACTATCACGTCATTTTCAATCTCAAAATAATTAACAAGCGAGATACCATAGTTTCGACTATCACGTCATTTTCAATCTCAAAATAATTAACAAGCGAGATACCATAGTTTCGACTATCACGTCATTTTCAATCTCAAAATAATTAACAAGCGAGATACCATAGTTTCGACTATCACGTCATTTTCAATCTCAAAATAATTAACAAGCGAGATACCATAGTTTCGACTATCACGTCATTTTCAATCTCAAAATAATTAACAAGCGAGATACCATAGTTTCGACTATCACGTCATTTTCAATCTCAAAATAATTAACAAGCGAGATACCATAGTTTCGACTATCACGTCATTTTCAATCTCAAAATAATTAACAAGCGAGATACCATAGTTTCGACTATCACGTCATTTTCAATCTCAAAATAATTAACAAGCGAGATACCATAGTTTCGACTATCACGTCATTTTCAATCTCAACCAAACAACAACGATTAAATGATGAGCCTATCTTAAGGATTATTTGGCGTTCAACTTAACTTCCTGTACTTAAGGGAGACTCAAATGCCCTTCTGAGGAGGGCTTTCTCAAGTTTCCCTCGAAACAAGGAAGCCTAAATAAAGGTTTATGAAAACGGGCCTAAAACTGAATAAAGTTTTTTGTCTCTCTTTGTAGGTGATATTGTGAAAGATATCCACAATGAATAATAAGACGAAGTTGTCACAACCATATTTATTGAAAATAGTGAGATACCAGTTTCGGTTGTTACACCATTTTCAATAAATGTGGTCGTGACAGGGGCGGATCCAGGGATCTGTTTTGGGGGGGCACATGGATGACGCCAACATAGAATATATATATATATTCTACGTATATATGTATATATACTATGCAAGCCCTCCGTATCCCCGCGTTGCATACCCTAACATATTGCGCGCGCGCGCACGCGTGTGTGTTTATATATAAATGTATTGCGTTTATGTGAATGGTTGAAAATGAATTGCTGGAAAAATACCTTTTTGAAAAGGATGTTCTATTTTATAATACTTGAGGAAGAATATTGATAATTGAATTAATGTATGACATGAATAATATGTATGATGTATCACATTAAACTCATATATGACAGTAATATGTTCACAAACATACTCACTTGGTTGAACTAAAGCACAAACTCCTCTCGATGCTTCCTTATTCTTACTGCAATAATCTTGACTCCAAATCTCCAAAAGAAACGATTTACACACAACAGAGTTGTTTGACTGCGGTTTCAAAGTAAACATAACCTTTTTTATAGAGAATACTTTGGCTTGCAAATGTAATAGGGATGGATGGGATATGGCATCAGGTATCGATATGATCGAAATATTGATATTTTGGTTCCAATATCCGATATTTTGAGACCAATATTATCGAAATTGGAATATTTAATTCCATCTTTGCTTGACCTTTTCTCTCCATGACAGCACAAGAATTTCGGCTGTGCACTTTATTTTTTATTTGTGTATTGTGTCTGAGCCTTTGGGGGGGGGGGCACATGCCCCTAGTGCCCCCCCCCCCTGGATCCGCGCATGGGTCGTGACAACTTCGTCTTGTTATTCATTATTGGCTAAAAAATTTGGGCAAATCAAAATATACATTCAGATAGTTTCAATGAAGTTTAAGGAGTGTATTTATAATGGAAAATACAGATTTTGTCGCAATCACCAAAATAATTAAAAGCGAGATACTGTAGTTTTGATTATCACATTATTCTCAATCTCAATCATACAACAACGATTGGATTCTTTGACGTTCATCTTAACTTCCTGAACTTAAGGGAGACTCAAATACCCTTCAGAGGAGGGCTTTCTCAAGTATTCGAGAGAAGGAAGCCTCACGGAACTTTCATGAAAACGGGCCTAAAAATGAATCAACTGTTCAATAAATATGAATAATCAACCTTCTAATAGATGGAGGAAAATCAAGCCTACTTACGTCTTTCACAAGCAGTAGAGCTTTCTCCAAAGGTGACAACTTCTCTAGTTCTTCCAAAGTCAAGTCTTCCATTCCTAATTCATAAACCAGCATGTCAAGAGTGAGCAGTTGGTGGTATAGATCATCCAGGCCCTGGAAATATGTATATAGTCCCTTAAGCCGATTTCGACTGTGGCTGATTCTTGTGGCTGATCCACAACATAATGCAATAGTCCACAATGCTCACTTTTGGAAAAATATAGAACGAATAAATAAAAATAATAAATAAATAATACTTTGTAGTGTCTCGATAGACACTAATTATCATAGTTCAAAAGTGTAGAGCAGATATTCCAATCTAGACTCTTCCTACTCTGGTAGCGCAGTTGGATGGAGCGCTTGTCTGAGATAAGATAAGGCTCTGGCTGGCTTCGTTTCCTGCAGTCTTGGGTTCGATTCTCATTTAGCCATGGATGTTTCTCATCATCACCTCATTACCCACGCACAAGTCTTCAGACGCATTTGAGCTTCATCAGAAATAAAAAAAAACAAGCTGGAATTTATTAATTTCGAATTCCTTTGAGTGCTATTAGTTTATACTGAAGACTTCCGCAATGGCGGATATTGAAAACAGTATTGAATAGCTGATGGAAATCGATGAATGCTACTGTACAAAAATATCAGTCACCACCGGGAATCGAACCACGGACCTCCCAATTGCCGGTCGGGCGCCTTAACCACTAGACCATGGAGACCTTTCTGCACAGCAGCATTCATTTTTAACTTGGCCATATCGGCTCGTATCTCACAAGTTAGTTTGAAGAGAATGACAATTGAACAAACTGACAACTATACATAAACAGAATTTATTAATTTCGAATTCCTTTAAGTGCTATTAGTTTATACTGAAGACTTCCGCAATGGCGGATATTGACAACAGTATTGGTATTGGTACCATCAGCTATTCAATACTGTTGTCAATATCCGCCATTGCGGAAGTCTTCAGTATAAACTAATAGCACTTAAAGGAATTCGAAATTAATAAATTCTGTTTATGTATAGTTGTCAGTTTGTTCAATTGTCATTCTCTTCAAACTAACTTGAAAAACAAGCTCTACCTACATGTGAAGCAAGTCTAGATTCAAATACTATATCTGATCTGTACTCTCTACTTCCGCTCTAAGGCAATTAATGCCTCTATGGTGACCAGACTTTAGAGATAACCTTCTCACCGAGAATTCAGTGCCAATTCTCAACCACTGAGGCACCGCGGAAACAATAATATTGCAGAAAAATTACATTATTATTAATAATTTAATAGTTTTTCAAGTGAACTTCAAGAAAAAACTGGATTGCATTTTAGTTCGCCACTTTAAAGCATGTTGTCTTGCATGTCGATCTGTTGTTAGTTATCATTGTGAGAATCGTAATAATGAATAATTACTAAGAAAGTAAAAGAATCGTAATATTGTACTTGAAAGCAAAACTTGGACAAAACATAAAATTTGGATTCTTCAGTTGAAAATTTGGGAAGAAAACAGTTGTGGGCCTGTTCTGTTTTTGCATTGATTGCGTTATAGTCATGAATAAATAAATAAATCATGATTAATTACCTTGATATTCAGCTTCCGGGCAAGACTCATGAGATCCAGAGCAGGATCCACTAGATGACTGCTGCTTTCTATCTGGTGAATTCTTTTCCGATACCAAACTGATAATTCAGCTGCCGTCAGGGAACTGTGACTGTCAAGTGATGGACAGTTGTCCCATTTTTCCTCCTCTTCAATGCTGAGCGAGCTGAAAAAGAACATTTAAAAGAGAATTTAGAGGCATTTTGACAAAATAATGTAAAAATGGGAAGAGATTGACAGCTTGGATTAATGGAATCGACCGTGGCATAAAATTTCCTCACACAAATCTTAAGAGAGAAGTGAAATATGGGAGAATTTACAACTCTGAAAATAGCAGATTCCAGCAGGATTGAGCGAAAATTGGTGGAATTTTACACTTTTTCAAATGAGTGAATAATTGAAATAAAAACTTCTGGAATTAGAGAATTTTACATTTCAAAGTAAGATATTCTTGTCATGAAAATGAATAGGAATTGAAATAGACTGTTTGATGAATTTAGGACCAGGAACAGGACCAAAATGCCATTGAAGGCCATTTGGGCAATTTACCATTAAGGAACATGACCATGACGCCGTGAAAATTCGTTTTCTTTAAAACTAAACATGTGTTTATAGGCTGAATGTAAGAACTTATTACTTTGGAGCCTTTAATGGTCCCGCAACATTGCTATGCTGGACTAAGAAAATGAAAACAATAAACTCTTGGCTTTAATTGGCGGACGACCCTCACGACTAGTTCCACCAAAAAGTCATTTTGGGGGAAATATGGTAAACTTTGAATTTTATGTGGATTCCGAGGCACCGAGTAAGAGATAATAACCCATCCAAGCGCTGTCTTGAAAATATTTTCTAGGCTACAAATACTTGTGAAAAACTAGAAAGTATTCTCTTTGAACGTATAAATACTACTTCCTTCACACCACTAATAATTTTCAATAGGGTACTTTTAAAAACTCTTTCTCATTTTTTTCTTCAATTTTTTTTTTTAAATACAGTAATTATTGATCCTATAAGAACCAAGAATTTAGTTGACAACAGTATATGAAAGATGAAATAACTTTAATACAGATACGTTAGGTCAAAATTATATGATAAGTTGGTCTGCAGCAATAAACCATGGATTGTATTGCAAACTAGTGGTTTACCCGTGCTTGGCAACGGGATGTTTAAATTAAACAGGTGATGTATGGATTTCAACCGCCAATGCCAATACAATCCCAAAAACGGTATTAGGAGCTGCAATATTGATACGGAACAGATGTGTTGCTTTTGTTTGTGACTTGAAGCTTTTTTGCATCATAGTTACGTATCATGTATTAGCTGTTCTATGAGCTTCCTGCAACTGAACAAATTTTAAAACAGTAATAGTGACCATAAGTGGAATTTGAACATTAATTTGGAAAGGCTGAAAGGAATATAAAAAATCGAGCTCCGAGGTGCACTAAATCGAGTTTAGAGGAAGCTTTGTGCCAAATTTAGGGTTCCAAATCGTTTTTGTGAAGTCCGTAAGACTGACATACACCCCTACTCTCTTATTAAATAGATTAATAGATAGAACGATAAATTAAAAAAAAAAAACATTATATGTTTCCTTTCTTTTAACTACATGCTGCAACTTTGATTCTATAAATGTATATTGCAAGATGATGATGCAAATCATCCACAACAACCAAACTATATGTTTCCATCATATTCTCTTACTTCCTACAGCTATCATCATTTCTGAATACTTCCGTTATTAGGGATGATTATCTGGAAAGTAGCTATGAAAGTCAACATTAGAATAACACTTACTTGAATTTATCAACTTCGCACCAATCTGTGTCTCTAATCTTCATAACATTCCATTCAAATACATCGCCATCACTGCTACATTCAGGCAATAGCTCACTGAAAAACAAATCATTTTTCAACACAAATATGAACGTGAATTGGATTAATTAGCTTTATTCATGCAAAGTTACAATTTTCCATAACATAACATATTAAACAAAATAACATCATTGAATGATTACAAAAACATGCAGATGAAAGTTCAAGAGTAGATGAGATTTTTGAATTTATAGAGAATTTTAAGGTTATAAAATAATAGCTGATGATGATAATTCAAGAGGCAATAATGTTGCACATGAAAAGAGACGAATTCAGGGAAGGAAGACGCTGTCTAGCACTTAATCTATTATTTATTTATCCATTAACCCTGATAAATTGGGTTATTCAATCCAAACTTCATAAAAACATAATTGATTTGTTTGACGAAAATATAGATATTAATAACATTTTACAATAATGATACGGTACATATATTGGATGGTTAACGAGAAACGGTACCAAGTAAATATTACAACTGGATTTAGTAATGTACATCTAAAAACAAAATAATAAAAATATTATTTAAATTCGAATTACAGTCTCAGCCTACCTATACTTAGAAGGAAGCAGTGTTTCAGGGAAGTTTTCCAGTATGGAGAGCCAATAGTTTAAAGTTTCAGAACCATGATACGTGAAAAGAACCTTCACAGCGCTGTAATCTCCTTTCTGTGCGTAATAAACGGCTGATACAACTATAGATTGATGCCTGAATCTATCATAAAATTCTTTATCGAAATTTTCGTAATCATTATCAACATCGTCATTATTTTCATCTGTTGAAGGTTCAATGGAAGAGGAAGCTGTATTTGTAGACGCCGCTTCCATCGCATTTTTCAGTATCAACTGAAAATAAAATTAATTTAAATGTTACACAAATTTCATTATTCATTTCACCATCAATAAAAAATATAATGATTAAAATGACATCTACAATTGACAAAATAGTAAAATAAAACGTAAATGAAATGCGTTTGAATACGTATTATTCAACAAACTCCCATTATTCATTCCACAATCAATAAAATAGTAGTTTATGCAACGATTTTATTTTGACCCTTATTAAAGCACGAGTTAGATGTAAGTTATAACACGAGCGAATGCGAGTGTTATAAATATCTCACGAGTGCTTTAATGGCCAAATAAAATCGTTACATACACTATTTTATCTACAACCACTAGTATACATTTAATTAAAACAATTTCATTTTACCTGTGACTGTCAGAGATACCTAACCTCTCATCTTAAATACGAGAAGTTATAGTAGATTGTTAGGACAGCAGCTTAGTTAGCAGTTTGATCAAATCAGCTGATAGTTTCACAATATTGAATTACGATATTGATTGCATCAAAAATGCTTCTGATTGGTCCAGAGCCCGTGTTATAATGTAGAACCTGTACTATAATGAGCTCATTATGCAACGGGTTTCAAAAAGCATTTCGAAAAGACAGCTGTTTTGGCATCAATTGTGAAACTGTAATGTATACATTATGACATGGTCGTAGATAAAATATCATTATTAATAGTACATCTCCAATTGAGAGTTTGGTTCCCAATTTCTTGCAAATTTAAGGTCTAGAGAGATCGAACTCCTCAAATTGAACTTTTCCTTGTTTAAAAGAGAAATACAAGAAGTGTCAATATATATCCTTATAACAAAAAATACATAAAGATGTTGAGAGTTGATCAACGCCATAGGGGTTATAAACTTGGGTCACATGATAAACAAGAGTATGATTTTCATTAAAGGGACGGCACTTCCAACTTCCAGTATGAAGCATGTTATGAAAAACATGGTGGCCTACAATATTGGGTGGGTTCTGAGCCACTGGGCGAGTAATCGTGAAGCAGATAACTCCAAAGTCAAGCGAAGTTTTAAGCACTTTCAGTTTAACATCACGATATTATTGATAATTCGTTCAAATATCGGTAAAAATATCAAAGAACTGAGTTTGGTAACATGAAGGTTCATCATGGAAACAATGAAAACTATTTGTTTTTTTATAAAAAAATTGGAATGAAAATATTTGAATAATATATTAATAAGATCATAATACATTATATTACCTGATAAGTGTGCAATCTATCTGAAAATTTGAGTAGTTTGATTCTTGCTGAAATAGTTCTCTTCTCTTCCTCTGATAACGTTTCTAAATTTGTCTCTTTCACAAATTCTATGAAATCAAACTTCTCACTTAAATCATCATCAATTGAATCTTCAACACTTTCTAGAATCAAAACAATGAAAAAAAAATTGATAGAAATAATTAGTAAGTTCACAAGAAACACTTTTAATTTGTATTTAGAATAATCGAGAGATTATTTTCAACATATTATTATCGTTGGAATATTTTTTCTGTAAAGTTTCAACGTAAATTGTTAGATGGGGAGATTATTTGATGAGTATTACATCAGTTCAAGTTTTATTGAAGAGAATTGATTCTTCATTGTATTACCAATAATAATAATAATAATAATAACCGTATTTTTTAAAGTTGTGGTTCTGTGGAAGAAAAGACTCTAGGTCTTAACTCCAATAAATGGAGAATTTTTATTTATTGAAAATAAATTATTCATAAATCAATAATTATCTCATGAGCTTAAATGAAATGTAAATGTGATAAAAGTCAAGACCACTATTAAGTTATAGTTCAAGTTATAGGTTATCCCTTTGGCTTATATCAGGATTGAATCTGTGTTTCTGTCTAAAGTTAGAGAAGTAATAGAGCTATGAAAAGTAGTTTGAAAAGAGTTTGAGCTATGAAAAAGTGAAAAGAGTTTGATTGAGATTGATAATGGTGTAACAACCGAAACTAGTTTCTCGAAGTTTTAATAAATGTGGTTGTGAAAATTTCGTCTTATTTTTCACTATGAAAAGTACACTAGACTTGTTACGCATGAGTAGAATACCGTTTTTGGCAATCCAGTGTTGCTTGAAAATTTCACCAAGTTGATTTTCTGTCATCTTTAGGCCAAACTCTAACAGCTCTTTGGCTGCACTCAACGTTTCAGGAACTCTTTCACAGCATTCTTGAAGTACCCAAGAACATTTACTAATTTTGCTCTGAAAAAAAAAGAAACATGTAAAAATTTGCATCACAAAAATAAAATTCTTACTAGCTTTATTCTATAGTAATCGACGTGTAGGTTTGCACAACTTCCCTTGAGAAATTTATGAACTTATGCGGGATATTCCCCGGAATTCCTAATACTATTAATTCAGTAAACTGAAGTGATTCCGTTCCTATCACAGTTCAAAAGTATATCAAATATGAAAAGAATCGTACTGTAGTAAAGCTGCCAGAGTGCAAAGCTAGATGGTGTCTAATATTCAAGTTTAACTTTACTTTATGTGAACAAGCTTTACAACCCCACTACTTTCTTTCACCCACTAATTGACTGGAAATTCAGCAAGTTGTCAAAAACAAAATTCTATATTTCACATAGCATTGAAATGCAAATTGTTTGATTTTTTATTGAGTTGATTGCTATTATTCATTCATTTATTTGGAAAAGTATGATCTATTATTGAGTTATTGTTATTATTTATTCTGGTTGATGTAGAATTTTACAATATTCTTTAAATTCTTAACAATTCTGTGAGAAAAATAAATTACCAGGTAGTCATGAATGGAAGCAACTGAGACTGGGGAATTTCTCCATTGTCGTTGATATACTCTATCACAGTCCAAGTTGTAAGTATGTGCCAAAGCCAGCGCTTGAGTATACTCCTCATTATCAATCTGAAAATGTAAAGTTACAATCGAAAAAAATATTAAAATTACTTTTCAACAATACTGTACTACTTATTCTTACCAAAATAATCGATCAACCCAAAATATTCAAATAGGTATAATTTAATGTTATGAGTTTGAATAGTCGAGACAATAGAACCAACAAGTCATTTTAATTCCACTTTTCTTCGGCAGTGTTTTGATCACACCAATACTTTTTATAGTGTAGGAGAATATGGTTTCGAGAAACAAAGCTATGATCAAATGTTAAATTTATTCACCTGCGCAATAAAATAAATTGAGTTTTCATTTATAATATTGGAAGAGAAAAACAAGCAACCTAGGCCCATGAATTTGAAACTATGAAGCGAATATATTGAATGAAACATAATTTTCTGCTCAATAAATTGTTAGTAGTTAACAAATTTGAATGTTCATGAAGACAGAGTTAAACCATAATGATAAAGTTAAAACGGTTTTGTACTAAGATTCTGTTAATAGAATTTAATATGGCACCTAGAGCATTGTGAACTAGGAATAATTGATACCAATAAACATTTTAATGAAATAAGCAAATGGATAATCAAAAAATTATTTCAATATTGAGAAATTCAGTCAAGAAATACATTAATGAATATAAAAACATGGCAGGCCAACATAAAAAAGGAGAATTAATTCCTAGTACTCCTGTTTTTATAACAATTATGACTTAATGCTCTAGATTGATTCAAACCTATATTTTCTTCAAAAATCACGAAATAAAGCACAAATAATACAAGTTCATGATACAATTCGCAATACAAGATTAAACAACACAAAGAATACAATAAATACAAGAAGTTAATTTTGAAGGAGCTAGAAAAAACTCTCTTCTCTGCTGTAAAATCCCTTCCAGGTGGTTCGGAACCCACCTAAAACTGTAGGTTCAACTCATCAATCACCTCATCCAATTCATTACCCACGCACAGGTCTCAGACCTATGTGGGCTTCATCCTCCGAAAAAAAATCACCCAACAACTACGAAATCGTAAATCTTTAGTATTTTTCCTTATTGTAATTTGAGTAAAACAAACATTAATGGAATAAAAGTTTTCAGGTTGCGAAAACTGATTATATTCCAAAAGAATTAGCAGCTAACAAGTTCATTGAATGAAAAATTAGTTCAACAATAAAATACTAACCTTTCTTGAGAAGAGTTCTTCGGGTGTAGTACTTTTCAATGCGATGAGTCGATACGTTCTTTGAATTAGTTTAGGCAATTTCCTCTCAGGACGAAAGCGTTCACTGTCTGTTATGTAGTAAATAGTCGACTGGACAAGTGCTGAACCTCTCGTGAATAGCGAGTCTTTTTCTTCTTCCTCCTCTTCATCTTCTTTCTGTTCCTCCTCTTTGTCACTGATCTCTTCCGACTGTCATTCATAATAATCAATATTTGAAATTAATGTTCATTAAGATCGGAGGGTATTCAAACTGGAAGCTATCCGGTATCTACTATAACTATACCTAGACTGCTCTTTACACATACATCAAGACACAGTAGCGTAACTACAGGGTCGGTCTTAGGGGGAGGGGGGAAGACTAATGATGTAATAAGGAGTGGGGGGGGGGGGTTTGACTCCAGTCACTATATAGTACACCATACGAAGAGAAGGAGGGGTTCTCTAACAATAATGCAAGAGTATAATGTATAGTTTATTCAAAGGGAGGGTTGGGGGTACTCCCCCGGGAAAGTTTTGAAAAAAATCTCTTTAAAAACACATTTTACCCTACACACTCAATATACACTGTGCTACTAAGTATTAGAACACTAAAACGAACACTGATTTTTGACTAAAAAAATAAACAATTAAAAAAATAAAATGAACAATTAATTTTATTGTTTTAAAATTAACAATTATTATTTGCACACAGACGACGTTTTCCAAATTATACTCTTTAATCATTGATTTTATAATTAATTAACTGGGTAATAATTTGGGAATAAAAAAAATATTCTGAAATTTGTGTTCACACATGAAAATTCATACTAATTCATAAACAACTTAGGCCCGTATTTATGAACGTGACTTACGTTGATCTAAGCACGAGTTATCTAAGACCATGTTGTAAGGCTCTATTACATTGAACGTGGTCACAAGCTAACCTAAAATTGTGTCTTATCATCAGGCACTAATAAACATAAAATAACATACATGAAAAGATAAAGATACTGCACTGCATGTAAATTTACAGTTACTGTTACATAATAATTACCATGCCAACATTTTTCAAATCATTATTTACTGTTTCCCGTATTTGAATAATAAGCATTCAATGCAGTGTATTGAACGCTATCTGCCAGCAGACAAACGAACTTCATCCATTCTATTTCCTAGAAAGAGAATCAATTCTAATGCCAAAAAAATGTAAGGTTAGAACTATAAAATAAGTAGAAATAATTTCAAAAAGTCAAATATACAGTGAATTACATTGCAATGGTGCAAAAATTGAATATGATGACTTTATTTTATTATTATGAGCCGATGCTATACTAAAAAATGAAATCAAAATATGATGCAACACAACAATCTAAGAACGGCTTCAAGACAGCTCTGTACCTAGCTTGGCTAAGAACGGATTTGAGACTCCAATTATAAGCACGTCTTGGCTTTTAAGTTAAGAAGATGTTTAAGAAAGGTTCATGAATACGAACTTTATTCTAAGCTTTACTTATACTAGGTGAGTTTACTAGCTGAAAAGTGAGGTTATAAGCTGACCCAGTTGTCCCTGCAACATTTATGTAGTGTAAATTCTCATATTAGTGTAAATTAGAGTTGTTTAATGTAAATTATTAATGTTAAATTATTCATCAGGAGTCAGATCTTTGTTGTGGGAGCTGGATTGGCTTTTAGGGTTACAGCTGCTCGCTGGCTTGAACCGGTTAGTGTAAGTAAGCCTTATTGCTGCTAAGTCTGATTTATCCGATCCGTCTTAAGTCAATCTTTGATAAGTCACGTTCATAAATACGGGCCTTAGTCTAAAATTATTTATAATTCAGTGTATTTCCTTACTTTAACTACTGTGATGTTGTTATAAATGACATGACTGTTGCATTGTCTGAAAGATTGCAGAGAGCTCAGAATTATTGCATTCGACACATTTTTGGTTTGAGGAGGGATGATCACATCACGCCTTATTTCCAGCGACTTGGTGTTCATAAGCTTGGGTGTTTGAGAGCATATCACATACTTATGCTCCTATTTGATATAATAAAATCTAGAAGGCCTGAGTACTTGGTAGGTAAGTTCATTTTTTCTGGTGATCGAAGTGGAAGAGACACTAGACATGGAGCTCAGCTGCTGATCGTCCCTAACCATCGCACAATGATGTATAACAAATCGTTTCATGTTACAGCTGTCCGTTATTGGAATCTTTTGCCTCCACAAATAAAGAATATTGAGAGTCGAACCCTGTTTGGCGTGGCGGTTCTAAACTGGCTAGGAGCGGGAGGCGTAGAGCTGGCTTGAGTTGCATTGAAATCTTTTGAATGGTGTTTGCAGGAAAAATGTGTTTTATTGTAGGTTCTATTTACATATATATATTTTTTTTTATCTCAAAATTGTTTTTATTTTCTCTATTGTTAGTTGAACCATTTAGCGAGGGTGTATGTGTGAGTGTGGGTATGTGTGTGTGTGCGTATGTGTGTATATTTAAAATGTGTACACTATATATTACCATGTTCTATATATTGTTCATGGATTGAATACTAATTGATAATGTAGTTGTTAGGGTTAAGTGTAAGAGAGGACCTGCGAGTCCTAACTTCGCCTCAATAAAGACAAATTATCTATCTATCTATCTATTTTATTTTTTCTAATTATTCGTTTGAAAACGTTTTGTATCCCTGCTACAGATCATCAAAACGTTTATTGAACAATGAACAGAATTTAAAGATTAGATTATCTTGATACAGATCATGATTATGTCCATTAAGTAATGAAATTAGATTATACTTGAATTGAAAAATTATTCCTTCTTTCAATTATTTAATGCAAGGCAAAATGAGAATATTATTCTCCTGGTTTTTACCTGGTCCGTAGATTGCTGGTGCCTTTTTTTAATAATTTTGAAATCACTTTCCAGTGCAAGAAAGCCTTTCTCTGTGCACGTGGTAGAAAGCATAGTAGCACCAGCCAGGCTTTCTGGCTTATCTCCCAGTATGTTTCTCAATCCACTCAACTCACAAACACTGATAGCTCCATTTCGTCTAGCTATAATTAATTTCTGCAAATGAAATTGATTTTATTTTTACAAAGAAGATTTTATCAATATACAAAATTGATATTTTTCGAAATTAATAAACAATTTAGAAAACAATAACCTTGTGATTGGAGAAAATTTTGCACAGAAAATATAAAATTTTGGAACAATATGTTATAAGAAAACAAATAAATTAAATTCTAATCAGACCGACAGTTTCCGTGACTGTCACGATATCATAGCGAGTAAAAAATTCAAATAGGGAATGAAAAAGCGTTCCGTGGCAATATTGCAACAGCAAAAAATTTTCATTCATTTCAAAAAAATTTAACAATTGAATAAAGAAGAACTGTTAATATATTCTAAGAAAACATTTGTACTCCTGGAGAGCCTGCTTGGAAGCACCACTATTAAGAGCTAAAGGATTTTGATGAATGCATCAGTAATATGGAATGAAAACAAAAATAAGAAATTTAAAAAAATGAAAAACATTATTATAATTTTTCATAAAAAGTTTCTTTCTACTATAAACGAGAGATGAAAACTCAAGAATGTAGCTGATTGAACATTTCAAATTAAATAAATTGAGTAAGCATTCATTTGTTTTAATGCCTCACCTCATGAAACGATCATTTCTTTTATCTACGACCATGTCATAATGTATACATTACAGTTTCACAATTGATGCCAAAACAGCTGTCTTTTCGAAATGCTTTTTGAAACCCGTTGCATAATGAGCTCATTATAGTACAGGTTCTACATTATAACACGGGTTCTGGACCAATCAGAAGCATTTTTGATGGAATCAATATCGTAATTCAATATTGTGAAACTATCAGCTGATTTGATCAAACTGCTACACCAGCTGCTTTAACCTAACAATCTACTATAACTTCACGTATTTGAGATGAGAGGTTAGGTATCTCTGACAGTCACAGGTAAAATGAAATTGTTTTAATTGAATGTATACCAGTGGTCGTAGATAAAATAGTGTATGCAACGATTTTATTTGGCCATTAAAGCACTCGTGAGATATTTATATTTCTAACTCGTGAGATATTTATATTTCTAACTCGTGCCTTAATAAGGGTCAAAATAAAATCGTTGCATAAACTACTATTGGAATCCACTATTAATGTTTTGAAAATACGTCTACTAGCATTCAATAAAAAAACTTATGATGGAAGCAGTGTGTTAGAGCAAACCTGAATGTTAAGGACTTTTCGATAAGACGCATAATAAATAATATAAAATAATAACATAAAAATAAAAATAAAATAATAATAATAAATAATACCAAATTTGAGATTTATAATTATGTTGAATAAGAATTTATGTATAATTTTATACCTCATCTGGCCACCAATTGATATCTATGGGATAAACTTTATCCCAATCAAATTCTTTATTCGTTTTTTCGTCTTCGATATTTCTTTCACGACAGTTTGGTTGTTCTTCAAGCTTCCATATTCCAGATAGGCTGTTGAAAAAAAATCCAGTCAATTTCTGAATAATTGGAGAATATCATTAAAAAGTTATACTTCTGTTTATAGAACAGAAGAAAATCTATCATGCTGATTGAAATCAATAAGGTTGAGAATACTCAAAGTTGTCAGCTAACCAACTTTAGCTATCAGCCAATGAAATCATACATTGTTACAAAAATGATTTGGACAATAAAATTGTCGTACTAGTCTAAAGACCTGCCCAAACGGAGACACTTATTAGGATAGATCGTCTTTGTAGAGCAATCTTGCTACAAGAGAGTAGACTCGTTACACAAGTAGCAAGATAGCTCTAGGACAGCGCTCTATTGCAACAAGTGTCTCCGTTTGAACAAGCCTTAATGACAATCGTTTTTTATTTTCCAAAAAGTGATTTTGTTTTTTGATACCTGATTAGTCAAATCATAGCCGCGAGCCGTAGCAGGTATCTGTTCAATCAGATAGAAAAGCTGCGTTCTCGTAGGTCCTGTTCGTAACGGTGACCGATTAGATTGGCCAGCAAAAAAGACACTGTTCTCTGCTGAAAATCACTTCCCGGTGGTTCGGAACCCACCTAAAACTGTAGGTCCAACTCATAAATCAGAGTTGGAGTTGGAGTTGGGAGCTGGTGACGAACGGTCGTGTTTTCGCTACTGCAGATTAGATAAGCTTGCTACGGTGTTTCTCCTAGTATTTTGTAGTGAATTTTATAACCTAGAATCTGGAATTTTGTCTAATAACATAGAAATAAAGTAGTTTAACTCCTTAACAATATAGTTTTTTCTTTTTTAACTAACACCTTAATCACTAATCACATAAATTCCTTGTATTCTATTGTTATAGCCTAAAGACGTGAACAGATATAGATTATATTAAATTAAAGACAACATTTTTTTTTTATCTGTGATATTACCAATAAGAAATAAGTAGCCAAATTCATGGGTTGGAGTAATTGAATCAGCTTTAATCCCGTGATATGTGTTAGTGAAGTAAAGAAATAATCGCTTTGTTTATTGTCATATAATTAGGCACTTCTTCTAACAGACTTTAGCTTTCCTTTCTAACCAATATTATATCTCCTCTATAAATTCAATTTTTGTTGGAATAGTCTCTCATTTTTAATAAACATTTCGCTCATTTGCTCTGCTTCTCTCCAAGAGTTGATTAAGAGATACCTGTTTTATTTATGCAATAGTCTGCGTAACTGTTGTTATTTTGCGATGGATATTGTTTCTGGGTAGTGAATGTATTTTTTGAGGTGGTCCTATATTGTTCTTGCAAGCGTTGCATATGGGTGTAGTTGATTTGTAAACCCAGTGTAGCCTTGCTCTGGGCATTAGTCGGGCTTGTCCCGGGGGTGGACGGGATACGCCCGATTTTGTTGGACTCACAAGTGCCACATTTAAATATTTTCACTCGTTTTGGATTGGGAAGCAGGCTGACTATAACATTAACTTGATTCAGAAAATTTTAAACTGTTAATTTTACATACTCCATTTATTGGCCAACAAATTCAATCTTCAAATAATCTGTTTAATTTAAAACTTTCTTGTTTTTTCGACTGTCAGAGTGCAGTTAAAGTCTTATCCTTTGAGAAGTCTTCCTGGCAAGTTGTTTTGTTAACGGGTAGACATTTGAAGTACTGTAGGCTATTTCTTTATCACTCACTTTATCACTAATCTAATCAAACTTTCACAGACCACTATAGACTGATATATTTCTGATTTGTTTTATTATTTATATTCCACATTGATACAATTACGGTATCCTGAACGCTTTTTCGGAGCTCCTCCTTATCATTGGAATATTTATTAACTGTTATATTTCTTACTCTTCTTATTCACGTACATTAAAGAATTTCTATCTTCCATTTATTGTTGAGCATATACGATATAAATTTTGAACTTACTGTTTAGACTAGTTCGTCCCTAACAAGACACTCACTTATTAATATTTTTGATACTAACCTTTTTCCATTATATTATTATTATTATTTTTTTTATATTTTTATTACATTATTTTTACTGACGGGCTCTTTCAATGCATAACCTTTGAAATTTCTATCTTGAGAGAGGTGGGAGAAATGGACGAATTCATTCTAGGCAAGACTAACAAGGGGAATCCTAAACTCACTTTCAGGGATTTTTCGTATCGACTATCGAAATTTAATTCATCTGGCTTGGCTCAGTGGCGTTGTCTTTCTAAGACTTGTAAAGCTACTCTGAAAACGGATAAGGAGGTTGCGAAGATTGTAGATATCAGTCAAACAAACTCACATAACCATTCTCCTCCTAACAATAAATTGAATCAGCTCGGCGATGACTCAATTAATGAGGATTCAGTACTAGCTGACAATGAGGGACAATCCTCGGCACCAGCTTCACCAGTGGACGATAATTATGTTATTTCTACCCTTCCTTCCGCCAAGTCTCCGACTACTTTGTCCTCTCCATCAGATAAACCGCATACTGGAGATATGGGTCACGTTACTTTTAATTCAGGGGTTCGGGATATGGCAGTTAATACTCCTAATCTAAGAGGATCTAAGGCAAACATTGATAATATTGAAATTAGGTCGATCGAACTTCTTCAACAAAGGGATGACCTTATCGAATTCTCAAAATCACTAAGTTGTGAGGTTGATGAATTAAAGCTAAAGCTGGATGAACGAAATAGGGAACTTACTAATGCCATTGCTGATCTAAAATTTGAAAAGATGACTCTTCTGGGTCAGGTGGAGTCAATGAAAACATCCATTCAGGTTCTAGAAGCGGATAATGCAGCCTTGCGTAGTGAAAACTTACAAATTATAGCTGAAAATAAGACTTTTAAAATCGGTGATTCCGGTTCAAAAACGAATGCTCCAACAGGTAAGCTCAAAAATTTGCAGGTTGTAAATCATGGGCAGTCGAAGAGAGTAAATAAGAATGAGATGGTGAATGGTGTATCTAACTTCGGGTGTGGGAATCGAGTGTTGGGTGGTGTTGGTGGAGTGCAGAGTGGAGGAGCCGCGTTTTCTCTGTTGTCACGCGGTTCTAACCAGGGAGTAGCACCTATATCCTCACAAAAGGTGAAGAAAAGGGTGATGTTGTTTTCAGCCAGTCATGGAAGGTCTATTCCTTCCATGCTGCATAATTCTGTGGGTTCTGAATTGCTGGTATCGGGGAATGTCTATCCGGGAGCTCCTCTGGATTTTGTGTTGGAAGCAGTTGGAGCTAGTCAGGAATTGAAAAAATTTACAAGCGATGATTTCGTCATTTTACTTGCTGGCACTAACAGTATCGATGCTTCTGTTGACTACAATGCAGTTCATAAAATGATCGAAAAAATTAATGAAACTGTCATCTCGAATTATCACACTAATATTGTCCTATGTACTATACCATACAGACACGATCTACCTAGGGATTCTTGCATACATAATCTAGTTAGATTGTACAACGAGGGTATTAGGAATATTGCAAAAACTTACTCTTTGAGAATAGTTGAGCTGTTTAATTTTCCAAGAAGATTACATACGACCCACGGACTGCATTTGAATGGTATAGGTAAAAAAGTGTTCACAAATGAATTGATAAAAATATTTCAATCTCAAGCTCGGCGCGTTCAACCAACTGCTTTCAGAGAGAGAGAACCAAATGTATCATTGTCTTTGATTGCGGATGACAGTTTTTCTCCTTCAATTGAGTCCAGTGAGAGAAAGCAAACAACTTATGATGAACAAGCGGCTAATGATTGCAACGTGAATGCTGACATTGTTTTTTCAGATAAACCTTGTAAAACTCTGGACCGTTGTGAGAGATTGTGCTCAATTGATTTAATCAACTCAAACCCCTCTCAGGGAGATTCAAGTTTTTTAGAAATAGGCACAGAGAATCAGAACGTTCGATAGATCGTAATTTGACTAACTCTGAACCATCTTTCATATTCAGTTTAAATATTCAGGGTGTCAATAATAAACTTGAAGAGTTAAATTTAATTTTATCTGATCTTGGAAAACCTTTTGCTGTTTCTCTCAGTGAGCACTGGCTTGATGCAGGGAATGTCCATGTTTTGAATTCTCTGAATGACTATCAGCTTGCAGTGAGCTACAGCAGAATTATAAAACAGAGAGGTGGCACATGTATACTCATTAGGAGAGGACATGCATTTACAGTTAGAGCAGATATAAATAAACTGGCTGTAGAGAATACTTTTGAATGTGTTGCAATTGATTTTCAGGTTGGGGAGGATAAAGATCGACGTATTTTCACATTGGTAACAATTTATAGAACTCCTAACAGTAATATAAATGAATTTATTTTAAATTATAATAAACTGCTGCATCTTCTCAGACGTGATTACAAAAAGAAAACAATTTTCATTTGTGGAGATTTTAATATAGATTTCTTGAAAGAAACATCCAGCAAATTTACATTCTTGAATGCCACAGAATCAAACAACTTCAATTTCATTTTCAATGTGCCAACAAGGATAACCCTTAGTTCTTCCACTTGTATAGACAATATTATCACCAATACCGGGCTGGATTCTGTAGTGGAGAAGGCAGTTGACACAGGGCTTTCTGACCACCTTGCACTTACAGTAGGTTTGACTGATTTTACTTTCAAACAAAAACCAGTCTTCAGATCAAAGCGACTTATAAATAATGCTAATAAAAAAACACTCTTTGATTCACTGAGCAGAGTTGATTGGTCTGAATGTACTGGCGCTCTCTCATGTGATGAAGCCTTTAATCACTTTCATTCAGTTTTCTGTAACCATTTCAGGGTGGCTTTCCCAGTTAGAACTTTTAGAGTGACAAATCAAGGGTTAAAAAAGGATTGGCTCACTAATGGGATTAGAATTTCTTGCAGGAGAAAACGTGAACTTTGTATTGAGGCTAGGACAAGTTGTGATCCAACTTTTTTGCAATATGTCAGTACATACAAGAAAATCCTTTCACGAGTCATAATGTTAGCAAAGAGAAAGGCAAATGAGATCTTTATTGCTCAAGCTAATAATGTCAACAAGGGTACTTGGACAGTTGTAAAAAGAGAATTAGGTAAGTTGAATAGGCCGGAACAGGAAATAGAACTTGTGAATTGCAACAGGGTGGTCTCAGATCCTAAATGTGTGGCTTCTGTTTTCAATGATTATTTTATGGAGTCCGGTTTAGAAATGTCTGGTACTGCAAGTACAGAGAAGAGCTTGGAGTATTTGCAGAATATTAATAGGCACTTTAAAGGCTTCAAATTTAAAACTGTGTCTGAGATGGATCTAGAAAGAATAATATTGGGTTTGAAAAACACAGATGCAACTGGTTGGGATGAGATACCCACTTCTGTAGTCAAAGCAATGTGTTCTATAATTTTGAATCCACTCACTCATATTGTGAATCGGTCTTTGAGAGAGGGTGTTTTTCCGGAGAAACTTAAATATTCCATCATAAAGCCATTGCACAAGAAAGATGTTAAAACCAATGTGAAGAACTACCGTCCAATAGCTTTGATCTCTGTTTTCTCAAAGATATTTGAAAAGGTGGCTTATGAACAGATGATAAAGTATTTGGAAAGAGAAAAAATCTTTTTTGAGGGTCAGTATGGTTTTAGGAGGGGAATGTCAACTAAATCAGCTGTTTTTGATATTGTAACTGATTTACTAAGTTGTATTGATGGAAAAAAGGGGGCCCTTGGAATGTTTTGTGATCTAACACAAGCTTTTGACATGGTGGATCACTCCCTGCTCTTGAAAAAGCTGAAATATTATGGTTTTGGTGGTGCTGCAGGAAATTTTTTAAAATCATACCTCCAGAATCGTTTTCAGGCTGTTAAGGTCATCTCAGGTGGACGCCAGATACTATCCTCATGGAGTATGGTGAAGATTGGAGTTCCTCAGGGGTCGGTATTGGGGCCTGTCCTGTTCAACATTTTTATTAATGACTTGCCATATAATATAGATTCAAAGATGATTCTTTATGCAGATGACACTACTGCATTGGTGAGTGGCAATAATGATGACGAAGTTTACAGTCTTTGAAAGTATTGGATCAGCTCCAACACTGGTTTGAGAGTAATGCCTTGAAATTGAATACTTCGAAGACAAATTTTATGAAGTTTGCGCCAGGCAGTCATTTGGAGGGTTTTCAGGAGTTGGTTCTCAATACAGGGGTGAAGTACAATGCTGTTTCATCGGCAAAATTTCTTGGAGTGGAGCTTCAAGGTGGTCTAAAGTGGGATAGGCATTTGAGAGTTTTGAATAACAGATTATCTCATGCTCTTTTCGCCTTGAGAACAATATCAAGTGTCTCTAATCAGAAAACGGCGCTCAGGGTCTATCATGGATGTTTCTTATCACTGATTCGCTACAGTGTTCTTTTTTGGGGTGGCAAAGGTTTAGATTTGCAGGAGATCTTCCTGATCCAAAAAAAGGCAATTCGTGTTCTTGGTGGAGTTAACCCCTTTGGCCGTGATTCCTGCAAGCCAATTTTCATAGACCTAAGGCTACTGACGGTTCCAGCTCTTTATTTCTTAGAGGCGATTCTGTTTGTTATGAAGAATGGGCATAAATTTGAATCAAGCAGATCCCAACATTCGTATAGCACCCGAAATAGGAACTCCCTTTTATATTATCCAATTCACAGAACGACTTTGTTTGAGAGAGGACCATATTACTCTGGATTGTAGTTCTTTAACCAGCTCCCCATATCATTGAGAAATTCAGATGTAAAGACTGTATTGAGAACTCTGACTCAAAGGCTGTTAGATAGAGCACCCTACACACTAGGTGAATGCTGTGAAGCTGTCAGGGGATGAAAGCAATTCCTGCTTAGAATAGGACTACAACTTGACGTGTTGCTCTGCTCACTTAAGCAGCCTAAACGCAACAAATTAATAATAATAATAATAATAATTAATTTGGATAATAGAATTTGATTTGATAGAAACACAGTTCACTTGCCTTAAACCGGGGAGGCTCCATATTGAAACAGATCCACAAGTGTGCAAGCAAGCTAGATACTTTCCTTGGAGAGAAATCTGCATACGGAAAACAATCGACTGAAAAAAATATCATGTAAATCAATTTGAAAAAATTTCACTTGAAACAATGTAATTAAATCAGTTATAATGCAATAAGGCACATTTTTTCATCAGGTAATAACCGATATACGGACTATGGATGAAACAGAAATGAATAGAATTATGAATTTAAGTAGATGCATGTCGATTATACAATCCATAACATTCTACAAATATAATATCTCCATCACAGCTCTTCATTATTGCACTATCCAGATCTCCACTTCATGATTATGAGAGAACAGAAAAATGTTCTTGAAAACACAAAAAATGTCCACTCAATGGAACCTCTAAAACAAACATAAGCCTAACGATGAGCTGCAGAAGTTTCCCATCAGGAAAAATTAATTCCTGATAAAAGTTGGTAGAATTAATAGATTACTTTCAAGGAAATACAGGGACAATTTTTCAGAAAATTATCATTTTGCTACTCTGAATCTTTGAAAAATTCTGACACTGCAATACTGCTTTTTTTCAATATTATTTCATAAATTTGCAGCTTGAAACATTTGTTAAGTCTAATAATAAATTTATTTTAATTTTAGAGAAAACTACCATTATCTACCACTGCTATAACATATTTAGGTGAGACAAAGTTAAGAGAAATTCACAGTCTTCTGGTTATTAGCTACTTGATGATTGTGAACATTCATAAGCTGGTTGATGCAACCTTGAACACTTTTTCCACTTCCGAGTCGATATTTTCACAAATCAAACTTTTAAAGAGTAACAAAAAGGATATTTTTTTTAATGTGAGTCAAGAAGATGTAATGTTGGCGGCTCTGGTAGCGCAGTTGGTTGGAGCGCTTTTCTGTTAGATAAGACATCGTTTCCTGCAGCCTTGGGTTCGATTCTCATTCAGCCATGAATGTTTATCATCATTCACCTCATTACCCACGCACAAGTCTCCAGACTCATGTGGGCATCATCCGCGATAAAAAAATTACTAGCAGCCTTAATTTATTACAGAAAGGCACATTATTAAGCTACAATTACTACCGTTTGTGGGGTTGAACGTATCGATGGAAGCATATTCCATAAACCCACACGGGATTTGGCTTTTTCCAGTTCTTCTTCAGGTGGAATGGCAAGTTTATAGTACGGATAATCATTCAACAAGCGCCATGCTGTCAATCCGTAACAGAGGCCGTTTTCCTGAAATACAATTATGCGCCAGTAAGTCAAAAATAAGAATGGAAATACTTTTTGAATTAGGTTCTATGAATACAAAGTCAATTTACAATCTAGAGGCACAACGTCCAAATCAGCCTTCACTTTGATGACGTAATATGTAATATTTCACATAACTATTAATACGAGTATATTCTAATAAAAATAATAAGAGGAAGTAATACAGAATTAGTTTAAGATGGAAAAATAGTGAAAAAACAGAGAACAACTTTTTCGGAGGATGAAGTCCACAAAGGTCTCAGGCCTATACGTGAGTCGGACCTACAGGTTTAGGAGGGTTCCGAACCACTGGAAGTGACTTGACAATAGAGAACATAGTATTTTCTGCTGACTAAACCAAAGTCATCACCCTTACAAGAAGAGCACAAGCAGGCATGTCTTATCTTATCTGATAGAACAGATGTCTGTCACGGCTCGCGGCTTATTACTTTCTAAAGTGAGTTACAGGAGCTAAGATAAAAGAAAATACAGAAGATAATAGAAAGTAGATAAGATAAATGAACAAAATTAAGATAAACTGACGAAAAAATGTTTAAAAAATATATAAATTAATTGTAATATTGAATCATATAGGTACAGACCGTTTCACGGTGCATGGCGTCTCGATGGAGCATGCGCGCTGAGCGCTTTCTCCCACTAATGTACCTGCTGCCTCGCGGTACAGTCAAGTTCAAATATTCTCCAAGTCTGCTACCGCTAAAAAGTCCAGCAGTGAGTGTATGTAAACCCGACTGTACTTTACCGCAGGCGGGGAAGCGTGGTGGGAAAGACTTTCTGTCTCTCTCGCACTGCCTCCCCTGCCACCAGCGAGACGCCAAGCACCGTGAAACGGTCTGTACTAGAGATGAGGCGTATTTACTGGAACAGGTATTTTTACTGAGTATTTGAACGTACGGACTAGCACCTAGTATTCGAAGAACAAAATACTCAGATATCTTTGAGTATTTCTAGTAAACTACGCGACTTCAGTACGGGCAGTGACTTCAAGTCCCCACTCCAATTTACGGAGTGGGAGTGGAGCTTTGTAATTTGCAGTTGTACAGTAGCTATTAATAGCTCATTTCTCGTTATAGAACTATTCAACTACTCACTCATTCTTTCTCTCTCACTCTCACGCTCTCTCTCTCTATTCACTATACTCGATTGTAGGCGCATGCGTCTAGATTCTCTTTGGTTGCGTATGGCGTAAGCGCGTACTTTTCCAGTACAAATACTTCTACTACTTGAGTACGAGTACTAAAAAGTAGTTTGTTACTCAAGCGTCTCAAGGTCTTGCCGTCCGCGTCTCATTTCGCTACAGCACATTTGAGAGCAACTCAATAATTAGATTCGTGCTGTATTTAACACGAGTAATAAAGATTCATGCTGTATTTAACGTGAGAAACAGTACCAGTACCGCAGTACGATACTCTCTTGTACGTGTACTCTTGTACGTCTACTCTGGCAAACTGGCTAATATAAAATACTACCTAGTATTTTGGAACAGGTATTTGGAATAGGTATTAGAACGTACTAGTACTCGGAATACTTAGTATCAGAAAAACCTAGTACGACCCATCTCTAGTCTGTACTACTAATGATTGAACATGAGATGAATAAAATAAATTTATTGTTTGAGAGTTGTTGTATAACCATTGAATATAATGAAATTGTTCATCAATCTTCCACAGTTATTTTCCCCCAGTAATTATGTTCAGTTTACAGGGATACAATTTTGATCCTAACATGGGTACTCATGTGTGACGTAGTAACATGGTACTCTGATGACTTCGTAAATGGAATAATTATGCAACCTAGAATTTGGAAAACTTGGAATGAGAATAGAAAACGGGCAAATTGAGATGAAAAAAAAACGGAATGATGAGATAAAAAATTAATACCTTCGAAGTGGAGAATATTTGATCTGGAAGTGAAGATACGTATATAAGATTATGTGTTGGATGCCAGGCAGCAGATGCTATTCCATCTTTTGAAAATGTGAACGCATGATTTTCCAGAAACCCATCTGTCGGTGACACAAAGTAGCTCTGAAGGTTACCGGCATAGTTTATGACTAGCAACTCAGTCGACCTGAAAACACAGTTCACCATTCACCGCCACTGGTTGCATACGGATATTAATTTCTAATTTTTAAAATTCAATTTCAATTAATTCTATTTATCCACATAGAACATAATACATCACGATCTTACAATGAATAATAGAACGCGCATAGACTATAGCGTCTGTGTACGGGAGCAGTTCTTTCAGTCCTTTAGATGTATATTAAACTTATATCAACATAAATTCTTATTTATCTAATGCCATTACATAAAATAACAGTTATTGGATACAATACAGTAGAAATAGAGTGGAAAGAAAAAAGAATCAACCAGAAAACCTGAGCCGGTGGAGCCGCCATTTTGGGCTATATACCACATGATTGCGATAAACATACATTGACTTGTGTTGTATCTATGCAATTGATTTATTGGATATTTTCTTGTAATAAAATGGGGACGTAATTCACAATTTTAATTACATTATCTATTTATAGACTATTTCTCATTAAGAAAAAGCTTCTATTGCTGACTCTATTGCAGCTGAAAAAAATAAATATCCTAACCCAACTATAGTAGGCAATTTAATGAATATACTGTTTCATTCCTTGAGATGCGTTTCCCTAGCGACGTGGCAGTGCTATTAATGAATAATAAGACGAAGTTATCACAACCGCATTTATTAAAAATAGTGAGATATTAGTTTCGGTTGTTACACCATTATCAACCTCAAACAAACTAAAATTAAAGTACAGAGTAGCTTAAGATTATGTACACAGTGCTATTAAGATGGTGCGATAATATCATAATCCTTCAAGCTGCTACTCACAATCTGCACTTGCTTAGTGTGTACCATTAAGAGGTCATGACGTCATTGCGCCAGTAAAATAACATTAATTTATGCTGTAGCAGGAAATAATATAATGAATACTCTTCTCATTATCGCTCGTCTATGAAAAACCTTTTGGCTTGCATGCAGGACGGGTAAATAGGAGAACTTAAAGCTGAAATAGTTCTTGAAAAATATTAAAAAATCAAGATGAAACAGAACCGATTTAATAGAGTAATAGATGAAGGCTACATTTTAAAAGGATTAAAGCTGAAGTATGGTATATAAAATTGATTTACCATTTAGTTTTTGTTCTTGAAGGTATGAACATCATGCATGCCAATGCACTTTCAAGTGAATTAGATTTGGAATCTTCACCATCATTCATCTGTTGGAATAGAATAGAATCTTTATTTGCCATTAAACAATAAACATTGGAATAGGCTACATCTATATAATTGTAACCTAGTTCAAGATGTTGATTCTCAGCTTATACAAAAGGATAATATTGTCATTTTCCCTTAAACTAAAAAACTTTCAGTATTTTATACACTAAAATACATCTCAAGTTTGAACAAAAATTAAAATCATATTTTCAAGTCACTAATATCAGAATAAATGATGATTATAAATGCATTTATGCATCAAACGATATTCAATAATAGTTTTATATTGTAAAGCATACACTAGTAGCCTACCATATATTATATAAAATATTTCCAAGATATTCAATTTTCGTAGAGTTCATGGTATAATAATAATAATAATAATAATAATAATAATATCGTGTGACCTGGCTTGCTCAGGTCTGGTGTCAGAGTTATCAGGTCGCACCTGAATAAGTTCAGGGCCTCTTACGTGACTTAACGACTGCTTTTAATGACTTAACGAGTTCATGGTGATAACAGTATTATAAATAGATCGTATCGAAACTCAACAGATAGCTTAATCAAATAAATCAGATGAATCTTTTGTCTTGTTGTCAATAATGAACTTTTTTACTTTTCATGATTTTAAAAGTTATGTAACTGGATTGATTGCAACAAATTAAAGATTATGGTAATTAAACACATGATGTATACCACCCAGACTAACAATATTGAAAAATGAAAGAAAATAATTGATTTACCAGAAAGATGGCCAATTTCATAATTAATTCCATTCTAGCACTACAATACTCTTAGGAGCATATATTTACTGTTTATATACATCTTTTTATTTGAATATTAAAAAGCTGCCTTTATTTATTATTTATATTATTGTACATGATCAAACTAAATCACAATTGCATATTTTCAAGCTATGCAATAATTGAAATTGAACACACAAACAGTGCTACTAAATTGAGACAATATAAGATGTAAAGTATAAGATATAAGTATAAAGTATAAGATATAAAGTATATAAGATATAAGATGTAAAGTGAAAGTTGAACTCACAGACGGTATGTTGAAAAGATTGCTACCCAACAAATCATAGAAATGAATTGTTCCATTACTGAAGCTTACTGCTAAAATGGTGCTGTCCGGACTCCATGCCATTCTTCTCCACTGAGGCATGGGATCCTTGGCAACTGTAACAAGTGATGCAAGCAAAAAGATCTTAGGCTAAGGCCGCACTGCAGGATGCTGGATGGTCGCATGGAGGTTGGATGGTAAAGGTGGATGGTGGAGGGTAAATGCATCCTGGACGCAGTGAAATGAAACCAGTATCCAACTGACTGCCGAGTAGAAATCATGCCTCTCTCAAAAGTTGACAAGTTCATCTTCGGGAATTTTGCTGAGATCATCTTTGGGAATTATAGGGGCAAATAATGTGATAAAAAAACCGTGGGTGAATACTTACAATCTGAGGCGGCAACAAGACGGAGAATTCGTGAGAGTATACAAAAAATTATGACAACATTCTATCCCAGACAAATTCTATTCGTATTTATGGATATCAGTTGAGGCATTTGACTTACTTTTGAAATTGACTGAATGCAAATTGCAAAGAACTTATAATTTTGGAATTTTTCCTTAATGGATCTGCTGGGTCCCAAATGGCCCTTCTTTTAAAAACGGAACTAATCACGCTTTCCTCCATTTTCGCTAGGCTACTAGGATGGAATATCAAACACGACTGATATGGGTGGATAGACTCCAGGCGGTTCCCTAGGATGGTTTCAGGGGGTTAGATGGTAGTAGAGGGCCAATGCGGCTACCGTCGTTCTGTTACCCACGTTATAAATAGCTGGATGGTCGCCAGGCAGGTATCTACCATCCACCATCCTACAAACCTTCCTGCAGTGCGGCCTCGGGTTTATAGAGTAACCGTCAAGGACAAATTAGAAAATTTGATCATCAAGCACAGTGGTTCATTATCAAGTTCTTAGCTCATACTACAATATCAAGTCCTTAGCTCATATCACATTAAGTTCTTAGCTCATAACAGCAAGGTGAGTAAAAGTTACAAGCACGATACCTCTTTCAGACAAGAATGCTCCATCTTAATCTGAAATTGATTATTTGCTAAATTCACAGAAACCAAGCGTAGAATTGTATACCTAAATTGGTACGTCTTGAAAGCTTCATGTAGTTCTTAATGAAGTAGTAGATGTGTTGATGAGAGAGTTTTATACTGTACAAACATGTAATATTGTAAAACACAAGAATTTAGAACTGAATTTATTTTGAAAAATTGGATTCAATTCAACTAGCACTAAGAAACATAATCAGTGAAAAAGGTGCTATTGTATTTAAGCTCAGTTTAATTCTAAAGATCCGTTAGACATGTAACATCTCATCATACTAGATGTGCAACATCGCATCGTAACGTAACTCCGCCTCGTAACATCACTCCATAATCGTATCATGATAACATCATCCCACAACATCACACCATAATACAATTGTATTATACGGGACGATGTGATGGTGGATATCTGGACAGACCGTTATGTGGTTTGCTGATACGACACAATTCGTAATATAGTAGTTTGACATAGGACACCCCCTATTTTTTTGTATTTTTGCATTCAAATTTTATAGCAAAGCTCTAGCAAGTTACTAGCAAATGGAAGACATGCCAGAACATGATGTAAAGTATGTGTAAATTGTAGATGGACGAATGAATAATAATCTCTCTGTTTCTGACTTGCGTTTTTTTCCATAATTGAATAAGATTTGAATGTTAAATGTATTCATTATAATATTGTTATTTAGTTTCTTCTGATCTTAAGTTTCTGTAGTATTTAGGTTTTGCATCTAAATCTTAAAGTTCTTATTAGAGCTAAATACTGGAGGAATAATTTTCACAGAATTATTTTTGCATTTTTTCTAAAAATAAACATATTTAATAAAATTAAGTAATATAGATATGATTAATCTAGAAGAGTAGTAGCTAACTACAGTACTAGAGAAGATAGAAGTTTACCAGTTGCTTTTCCAACCACAGTAATATATTCATCGCGAGATGTTCTGATTTCAAGAGTTGTCTCCAGCAGAATGGCTACAACTTTTCCTAATTCTCCTGCAGCAAATTTGCATGGTAGCTGCCAGTTTGATACTCTGTGAAAAAAAACATAGGATTAAATATTTCCAATAGAAAGCTTTTCCTGCATTGAAAAGAATAATCAAATTGTGGTATATGTCTTTCTAAAAACGGGAATGACGGAATTAATTGTAAAATCTGAATTATGGAATGCAAAATATGATTAAAAATGATAGAAAGGCGTACTTTAATTAATGGAATATTAAAAGGTTTTTTGTCATTCTCACATTTCATTGATCCATAAACCTCGAATAGAGTCTAACAATTTAAATTTTACCAAGTCAATAAAACACTACAGTACTCAAGTCCAATGAGCTAGAATTGTCAGAAACTTTATGGAGTAAAAAAATCAATTTTTCATCAGATGAGTAATTCAAAAATGTCCTTCAATAAGGAAGTTATGGATCTGATAAAACCATTGAAAGATTAGAGGTACTACAGCTATTAGAAGCGCATCAATTTAAGAGTAACTTTTAAATCATTATAACTCACATTAGCCAAGGTATATATATACAGTTGCTAGCTAAGATATGCCAAATCTGAGATTATACGTACCTATTAATTTCATCTACTAGAGAGACACTTTTTCTGAATAGTCCAAAAGTACCATGTGAAGCAGAACTTTGGCAGATTTGCTTGTCAGGAATTCTCTAGAATAAAGATCAAAATCGATTGTCATTAGTAATAAAAGCAAATAAATATTTAAAATTCGAATGACAAACATAGTCACGCTTCAAAATAAAATTTCAAAGGAAGCATCAATTGAATCGTCATAAAATTTCAATGCTGAGTAAATGATTGAATATTCAAATTCCCACCTAAGGAATGGTTAGCCTACAGTAACCACATTCTGTTCATATAATTTTCATATAATTAGGCAGGCACAAGTCTGAGTTCATTGGATTCTTACTGGTAACCGACAAATGTTTTCGGTGGCGTCTCATTGATCTATTCAATCTGTGATGTTTTCCATGACGAAATACTTAATGAACAATCTAATATTAAAACTGACACTGTATTTCACTTTTAAATAATGTTTTACTCACATATATTGGAGATGCTTGAGGAATGCATTTCACTTCTGAAAAGAAGCTTCGTCAGCCTGCCGCCAGGGGTCATGCTCTGTTTGGGTTAGGATAAGCGGCCATTATGTATTTGAAAATTGCGTTTGATTTGAATTGTGTTTGGTCGTTGAGTAAGTTTGTTCTATCTTGTTTATGGTGTTTGAATATTTCATATTGTTCCAGTGTATTTAGTTTGTGGCTTTTTTGGAATGTGTGTAGAATTTCCAAGTCAGTTTGGATGTTATTGTGTGAGTGCCCAGTGTTGATTAAGTGATCTGCAAATGTTGAGTCAGAGTTGGAATGTAGTGCTTTGATGTGCTCTTTATATCTTATGTTGAATGATCTGCCTGTTTGTCCTATGTAGTACTTGGGGCAAGTGTTGCATTTAAGCTTATATATGCCTGGTTTGTTGAATTTGTGAATTGTGCTGTTTGTTAGGTGAGCTGGTTTTTGTTGGATCTGGTGTTTCAGGTTGTTTGTTGTTCTGAATGCTGTGTTAAATCCGGATTTTTGGAAGATGTAAGCTATTTTGTGTGATTTTTTGTTGAGATATGTGAGTGTGACAAATCTGTTTTGGTTTGCAGGTTTTGGATTTTTATTTTTCATTTTATTCATGATTTTTTCTACTAGATTGGTGTTGTATCCGTTTTGTTGTGCTAAATATTTGATTGTATTGATTTCTTCTTTGTGGTCAGCTTGTGATAGTGGAACATTAAGGAGTCTATGGATCATGGAGTTGAAAGCAGCAAGTTTGTGTTGATTTGGGTGGTTGGATGAGTTGTGAATGAGTGTGTCTGTGAGAGTTGGTTTTCTGTAGATTTTGAATTTGTGCATGTTATTTAGTTTTTTGATAGTGAGATCTAAGAAGTTCAAGGTGTAGTCTGTTTCATATTCTGCTGTGAATTGTAAGTTTTTATAGGTTTTGTTCAATTGTGTTAGGAGTTGTTCACACTGTCTTTGGTTTCCTAAGACATGATGTTTTAAAAATCATCAAAACACCGAAATACATACAACAAAACTACACCTCTGAAATCAAGACAGCTCAATCACTACAACAAAAAGCAGAACTACACAACCTAACTTACACCAAATCAGACAAAGGCAATAGCACAGTCATAATCCACACTGATGATTTGAACAGAAAAGTAGATGAATTCATACAAAACAACAACATCCAACAAATTCAAAGAGACCCAACACCCAAATTCCAGAGCACAATTAAAAGCATTATAAATAAAACAAAACACCTCTTTAATGAAACAGACAAACGATATATGAAGCAAATTCACCCTTCTGCACCAACTCTTCAAGCCCTACCTAAAATACACAAAGTAAGCACACCAATCAGACCCATCATAAATTACAGAAAAGCACCAGGATACAAATTAGCCAAATAGATAGATACTCAACTACGCAGACTCATCAATATCAATCATCCATCTCATATAAAGAACAGCACAGACCTCATAAACAAAATAAAAAATACACACATCCCACATAATTCCACACTAGCATCATTTGACATAAAAAACCTGTATACAAACATTCCTGTAACTGAAACCATTTCCATAATAGAGAACATACTCAAAGCACAAAACAACCCACCTGAACACACAAAAGAACTAATTGAGACATTAAAAATCATCACATCACAAAACTACTTCACCCACAATAACAAGTATTACACCCAACCAGAAGGACTACCAATGGGATCCCCAATCTCCAGCATCCTAGCAGAAATATTTTTACAGCACATAGAGAATACTAAAATACTAAAAGACACCAAACACTCAAACAAAATTATTTACTGGCACCGCTACGTTGATGACATTATTGTACTTTACAATGGAAACCAAAGACAGTGTGAACAACTCCTAACACAATTGAACAAAACCCATAAAAACTTACAATTCACAGCAGAATATGAAACAGACTACACCTTGAACTTCTTAGATCTCACTATCAAAAAACTAAATATATATATATTTTAGGATTTTACAGTACTTTACTGTCTTCCTTCCTTTAGTCGAGTCCTCCATCTCCGTCTGTCCTCCCACTCACCATCCCTCAAATTCCTCATAACCATAGCCTCATCCACCTCATCCCTCCAAGACCTTCTCGGTCGTCCCCTCTTCCTCCGCCCAATCGGGCTCCAATCAGTCACCATTCCAATCCACTTACTGGCACTAGCTCTCCTCGCATGACCATACCACATCAATCTTTTCTCTTCTATGAATTTTATTATATCAAATTCCACCCTCATTCTGCCTCTGATATCCTCATTCCTCACCCTATCCATCCTAGTCAACGCACAGCATCTTCTCCAATATTCCATCTCGACAGCTCTTATTTTACTCTTTGTTTTCTTGTTGGTTACCCACACCTCTGCACCGTAAGTCATAATACTTCTAATAATTGCATTAAATATTCTGTGCTTAGTTTTCTTATGAATATTCCTACTCCATATGACGGGGTGCAACTGCCTTATGCAACTTCTTGTCTGTGCCAATCTCATTTTTATTTCCTCCTCTGTATCGCCGGTTTGCGTGATGGTGAACCCTAAGTATTTGAATTTATTGGCTCCTTTAATTTCAGTATTGCAGTCAATGGCCAAATTTTGCGTGAAATTGCAATTTGTCTGCAAATACTCAGTCTTGTCCATATTTATTTCCAAACCAGCCTTTTCGTACTCTTCTTTCAATTTCCTCATCATATATCCCAGATCATCCTCATCCTGTGCAATAACAACCTGGTCGTCTGCGAAACAGAGGGTGAAAAGGTGCTCTCCTCGGACGGGTATTCCCATTCCTTGGCACTTTCTTTTCCAAGTTCTCAAGGTATCCTCTAAGAATATCTTGAAAAGGGTTGGAGATGAGCTGCAGCCTTGTAACAAGCCTTTTGATGTTTCAAATGGTTGTGTTATATTTTTACCTATCCTTATACCAATCCTGTTCTGTTTATAAAGTTGGATTGTGGCATTGATGAGATTTCTAGGTACATCAAGGTTTTTCATTGCTTTCCAGAGTCCATTTCTGGGCACTGTATCATAGGCTTTCTTGAGGTCCACAAAAGCAAGATGTACTGACCTGTTTTTTGCACACTTTTTCTGTATGATCTGTTGCAGAGTATATATATGGTCTACACATGACTTTCCTGCCGAGAATCCTGCTTGTTCCTGTCCAATTTTCCCTTCTATCTCTTTCTCAAGCTTCATTTTTTAAATTTTTCCATAGACTCTGGCCATTGTTGGTAGAACTGCAATACCTCTGTAATTTTCACACTTATTCCTGTTGCCTTTTTTAAATATAGAGGACATGTGTGCTATTTTCCATTCTCCTGGTGCCTCCTCCCCATTAATTACTCTCTGGAACAGCAATGTCAAGATCCTGAACAATTTTTTAGATCCACACTTGATCAGCTCTGGATTAATACCTCCTGGTCCCGCTGACTTATTATTTTTCAGAGTTCTAATAACGCTTTCTACTTCATCTTGTATTAAAACTAAATAACATGCACAAATTCAAAATCTACAGAAAACCAACTCTCACAGACACACTCATTCACAACTCATCCAACCACCCAAATCAACACAAACTTGCTGCTTTCAACTCCATGATCCATAGACTCCTTAATGTTCCACTATCACAAGCTGACCACAAAGAAGAAATCAATACAATCAAATATTTAGCACAACAAAACGGATACAACACCAATCTAGTAGAAAAAATCATGAATAAAATGAAAAATAAAAATCCAAAACCTGCAAACCAAAACAGATTTGTCACACTCACATATCTCAACAAAAAATCACACAAAATAGCTTACATCTTCCAAAAATCCGGATTTAACACAGCATTCAGAACAACAAACAACCTGAAACACCAGATCCAACAAAAACCAGCTCACCTAACAAACAGCACAATTCACAAATTCAACAAACCAGGCATATATAAGCTTAAATGCAACACATGCCCCAAGTACTACATAGGACAAACAGGCAGATCATTCAACATAAGATATAAAGAGCACATCAAAGCACTACATTCCAACTCTGACTCAACATTTGCAGATCACTTAATCAACACTGGGCACTCACACAATAACATCCAAACTGACTTGGAAATTCTACACACATTCCAAAAAAGCCACAAACTAAATACACTGGAACAATATGAAATATTCAAACACCATAAACAAGATAGAACAAACTTACTCAACGACCAAACACAATTCAAATCAAACGCAATTTTCAAATACATAATGGCCGCTCATCCTAACCCAAACAGAGCATGACCCCTGGCGGCAGGCTGACGAAGCTTCTTTTCAGAAGTGAAATGCATTCCTCAAGCATCTCCAATATATGTGAGTAAAACATTATTTAAAAGTGAAATACAGTGTCAGTTTTAATATTAGATTGATCTATTCAAATTTTTCAACGTTTATGAATTTGACTGGACCAATCAGACGCCACCGGTAACATTTACCGGTTACCGGTAAGGCTACCACGAACTCAACCAATGATCCTGCTAGCTAAGCTCACACATGTAAAAATGGTGTAATAAAAAAGTATATTCAACTTTGTGAATGCATTTGAATTGGTGTTCAAAAATCATTGTGTTATAAGAGAATGAAGCAAGGCAAAGTAAACGTCTCTTAATTTATGTAGATTGAGTATAAATCTTAACGCTTCTGAGCATGAAAACTGCCGCTTAGTTTCTTCCTGTGATATTCGACGTGATGCTTCTAAGACTGTATTTATCAATACGCCCAGTATTTTAATTTCATCAACTTAAGACACAAGAAATAAAACTCTTTTGTTAATTGTGGTAGTGCAATAAAAACGTAGGCCTACTTGAAATGGATTATTGTTAAATAATACTAAGGAGACCAACATGACTTGAATCTTAATGGTGCCTCAACATTCAAGTAGTTTTCTATTCCATAAGATTTATGGTCTATTGGTGGACTCCTGCAAAAAAGATATTGATAACATGTAATATAACTGTTACTTACATCAGGATCTTGAGTCCATTCTGAATAAGTTAGTAAGTCATACAAGATATTGCTGGTATTCGATTCTTCCATTATAGGGAAACTCTAGAGAACCTCTGATAATACTCTCAAAATCATCTACAACCGAATAATAATCATGCACTTTGGATCTATTCTTCACGAAGAATATCATACTTTATATTAAAAAAACAGTAGAATACGTAAACATAACCTAAACGCATGGTGACAACACTTTCCACTGACAGTGACAACTCACGAGTTCGATGGTCGATACTAACCTTACAATCGATCAATCGATGTCGACTGCACAATGTGGAAACTTTGCGTAAAAAATCCCTGATTCTACATTGGATTCTCACACATCGCTACAAAAAATAGATCTCATATATTCATATTGGATAGATTGGATAATTATAGGAATTTGCAGATCTCTTGGATTTAGGTTCCCAATAGTTTGTTGACAAATCTACATACGGGGCCAAACTGCTGTTTACATAACATAAGTTAAACCCTTTTCTGACACAAAAAGACAAATTTTTAATCATAAATGACAAATCACTAAATTATTCATTGGGTACTTCCTGATTAAGACATTAAGCCTTCTGGCTTCAACCAAGTTGGTCATTCAAGTACAGTACAGTCAGTTGGGGTAAGATTGTACCAGCAGGGTAACTTTGTACCACGGCCTATGAAGCAAAATATTAGATGAAATCTCGCTTTATTGTGGGTCATTCTATTTCATTCCTTACTCTATATTTTGCTTTGGACCTTCTCTTTTTTTAGTATCTCTAGGCTCCGATAGGAACGCTTCAGTCAGCTGGCTGATGCAAGGTCTATAGAAAGAAATCTTTCTAATTTCTATAGACCTTGGGGTCCTTGGGCTGATGAGCGATTTCTGACGCACATGCAGAGCTCTCAAAAATATTCAGTGTTTTCAATTGCATCTGGTAAGTGTAATTTATAGTTTAAAACTAAAGCAAATAATCTACTCACTTTGTAAATTATGCAGCTACTCTTTTAAACAAAGCTTTTCAAGCTAACTTTACTAGCTTTCAAACAATCAACAAGTAACAATCACAACCTCAAATTCTTCTATTTTGGGGTAACTTTGTACCGGTACAAAGTTACCCCAATATCGATATTGGCATTATTATTATTATTGGAGCTCCGTTGAGCTCTATAATATATTTAAATTTATTATTTTCACTGGGGAAATGAATTGCGTTTCTTTTTACTTGATTCAATATTTATTAATATTATAAATAAAAAAAACCTGGCATTTATAAATTTGAGAGTCACAATTTCAGCTTCAGGTGATTATCTTTTGAGCATTTTTATTTTTTACAGTTTTTCCAGTTCTGTATGGTAAAGTATTTACTGCATTTCATTTGTATCATGCTTGGGCTGAATCTAATTGTATTTTTTATTGCTTGTTTTTTTTTAGAAATATGCCTAGACACCACAAACCAGCCCCAGGGACCAGGCAGTATGGTTCCAAGACGAGATATTCTGCTGAACTGTTGAACACCATTATTGAAGAAATAAGGCAAGGTAAGATTGGCCAAAGGGAAGCTTCCAGGAAATACAAAATACCAAGGCAAACACTAGTGAACAGACTAACCAATAAACATTCTAATAATGTGGGAAGGCCATTGATCTTCAGTGAAGAAGAGGAAGCTTCTTTTGCCTCACATTGTGTCTACTTGGGTAAAATGGGGATACCTATTAGTTTGCATGATCTGAGGCTCATTATCAAAAGTTATTTGGATGCTAAAAATAGATCAGTGAGCATATTCAAATCTAACATGCCTGGGTATGATTGGGACAGAAGTTTTCTTCTATGACACAAATCTAAATTAAAAGAATGTTTTGCAAAAAACATTTCTCAAAAAAGAGCAGCAATTGATGAAGAAACAATTAGGAATTTTTTCATTCATTATGAAAAAGGGAGTGCCAACAAAAAATATCTTCAACATGGATGAAACTGGCTTCCATGACAAAGAAACTATTGTTTCCTCAAACACTACGTCACCCAGAAAAGGTTATAAATCAGACAAAGGCTTGCTACACGGGAGTCTTCTGTGGCAGTGCTGATGGCCAACTCCTTCCACCCTATTTTATTTTTAGTGGAAAACATAAGTGGGGTGACTGGATGATCAATGCTCCTCCAGGATCTAGAATGAATGTCACAGACAGTGGTTGGATGGAACACACAGTTATGGAAGACTGGCTGCAAAATTTGTTATTGCCATGGATTAGAAGTCAAAAATTATCTGGGAAAAAGATTCTCATGTGTGACAATCTTTCTGCTCACATAAGTTTGAACTCATTGAAAATATGTGAAGAAAATGGTATTTCTCTTATCACATTTCCAGCAAATGCAACTCATTTGCTGCAACCCCTGGACTTGAGTTACTTTGGCTCATTGAAATCGCACTGGAGAACAATTTTATCTGTGGCGAGCCACTCCTGATGGTAAAAAGAAAATAGCGCTCCCAAAGAATACATTTGTAGCATTGGTCAAGGAAGCACTTGACTTGGGGAACCATAATGTGCAAGAGGTATTGAGAAAAGGTTTTGAGAAAAGTGGACTTTCCCCACTTAATAGCCAAGCAGTAATTGAAAAGCTACCACTTTATGCTAAAGCAGATATGGATGTATCAAATGAAGTTGGGGAAGAATTTGTTAAATATGTGGAAGGTATCAGACAAAAAGATCTAGTACTGAAAAAAGTGGATAGATTGAAAATTCCTGTACAACCAGGTAAAAGTATATCTGCTGAAGAAGTGAAAAAATTTTATGAAAATAGAGAAAAAGAGAAGGAAATGAAGGGACAAGAGAGAGAAGAGAATAAGAAGAGATTAGAAGAGAAAAGGAAGGCTAGGGAGCAAGCAATTGTAAAAAGAATTGGGCCTAGAATGAGAGGAGGAATGCGAAGACATGGTGAAGGAATAAGAAGAGTTCTAATGAGAACTGATGATAATTTTGACCAAGGTGATCAACCATCAACTTCATTCACATGTACATTCAAAGAAGACAAAGAAAATAATGAACTCTCATTTGATGCTTCTGTTTCAGAAATTTTTCTAGATGAATTAGTTATAGTTTCATATGACAATAAACTTTTCCCAGGGCAAATAACTGGTATAAATTTTGAAGTAGAAGGGGAAAAAACATATAAAATTAGTTGCATGTGCAAAAAAGGAAAATTTTGGGTTTGGCCTGACAAATCTGATGAATGCATTTATGAGAGGGAGAAAATAATCAAGGAGATTGATGCAAATAATGTGAAGCTCATCAACAAAAGAGACATGTATGAAATTAAAGAGAGACTTCTCTACACTGATGAGGAATTTGAACATTATTGATTTAAGCTATTTTGATGGCTATAAGAGTTATTTTAAAGCAAAATTGTAGTTTTTTAATTCTTAGAATACTTCAAATAATTTTTAAGCACTTAATTTTGTTCATATATATTCTATTCTAATATTTTTCACAATCATTTGTAAATTTCAATGAATAAAACACCAAGGTTTGATAAATTGATTTTTTTTTTGTAATAATTGTCAGATGTTTTAAAAAAACTATTAGAGCTATTCAGGGACATTCATTCATGAACAACATTACCATAAGGTCGAATGGTTCACAGGTGAGTTAATATATTTTTAAATAATTATTTTATTTGTTGATACTGAGCATGGTAAAAAGTTACCCCAATCGTATGGGTAACTTTGTACCACCCTGAAATGTGGTTTATTTTAGAATTGAAAAGACTGATTTGTTCTGCCAATAGCAAAAAATGTTTGTTATGTCTAAGAATTTCAAGTTATTGCTCTGAAATCTCTACTGCCATGCTTTTATAATCATTGATATCTGAAAAGCTTAAGAAAGTGGTACAGAGTTACCCCAACTGACTGTATTGGTGAAAATTTTGAAAACGTAGAAACTTGACCTACATATTCCAAAATAGTTATTTATGTATTAAGAGCGTGAAGCGCGACTTTATCGCTCGAGCCAAAACATTTACTGCACGACATGTAGTGGAGCACAGTAATTTTGCGAGAGCGATAAAGAAGCTTCACGCGCGAATTGCATACAATATTTTTCCTAAAACTGCAGTTCTGGATTCCAACACAATAAAAGCTTGTAGTTTGTAACATCACAGACCATGCGCGGATTTGGTTAGCGTTCGCCTTTTTTGAGGTTATGTGGATTTCACGGATTCAGTGATCCACCAATGAGAAGACATCAAAATCAAAACAGAAGCGTAAAGAAAACAGCTGGCGAGCGTAAAGTACTTTACCGCTTGCGGAGCAGTAAAGAGGTATTTTACAATTAGTTTTCAGTACGTAAAGAACTACTTTACGAGCAGTTGTAGGAAAAGGCTTTTTTGACCTTGAACCCGATATTCACGGTCATGGCCTACAATCTAGTTCAAGCTACTATCCGGTATGATCACAGATTCACAGGACCTGTGATTCTAGTGTACAGTCAAAGCATTTCATTGGATAAATATTTCAACATTAGAACTTTTCCACAGGAAGTGTAGCAGTTTTTTATGAAAAATAATGCCATTTAGTAAGCCTGCTATCAAAATATTATTATACTTGAATTTGAATGACAATCAATCATGCTTTTGAGTATGCCCAACTAAAGCTGTAGAAGGTCCAACTCATTCATCACCATCATCATTATCTGTGCACAGGTCTCAGACCTATGTGGGCATTACCCTTTGAAAAAATCAACCAACCATGATCATAATTATCGTCCCAATGTAAAAGTAACAACATACTCATTTCTATTCTTTTGGCAAGAGCAGAAATCTTCCTCAGCCCCTCCCAGAAAATTATCTCTCACTGCTCCCATCATCCTCACTCTAAGCATAGAACCGTTATACCTACCTACCTTATCTAGTCTGTGCTCCAAGCCAAGGCCATCCCTTTAAAGAGTAAGGCAGCCAGCACACATAGCATTCGTCAAGTGTCTCAGACGTTAAGTATTGTAGATAAATGTCAACTCAGCCAATTACAGCATTTGGCTAATGCTTCAATGTGCAGGTGGCCCATGGACAAGCGCATTCCCCCCCCCCTTTTTTTGTGACACTATCTGGACCAAAATTCGGCATTGGCAGACAGGTTGTGCAGAGAGACAGAATTTACGCCTACCAATGCGATCCAAGCAGCTACACTGAGAATTAATCATTCTACATATCAGAAGTATGTGATTTCTCCATCTCCTCCAGATTCCTCTACCAAAAACATTTCAACACCTCATAGCTGTAGAAATTCGGCGCAGAATCAGAAAAAAATCTGCTTGAATAGCATAGACAGAATCGGCTGAGAATATTTCTGTCCATATAGAGTCGCCCTAAGGGCCCGAGGCAGGAAGTAGATTCTGGCTCTCCTCTTTCAAGTGTTTGCCCTCCTGTAAGGAGCAGCCTTTCTGTAAGCAGTGACTGAATATAAAAAAGAGCTCACATCTTCATTAAGCTGGAGATCCAATACAATTGTCCTGGCTAAGACACTAATATTGTTTTCACTCATAGGTATTGTCATTTTATTTGTACAACACATGAACGATACATAAAGTTTTATTCTCTTCAAAGCGAACTATTTCTATTGTTAAAGCCAGTATTTACATCATCCATTGAACAAAATTGAGCCTTATGAAGAAAATAAAATATAAATTAGTCGGACATTCATTTTGCATTGTGAGAATAGGTGAATAAACAAGGTACGTATGTACATTTTTATTTTCAAATTTACAAATAAAAATATAACCTTTCATAATAAAAACTCTTCAATTTCTTCTCTCATTTGTCTTAGCTGATTGTTACTCTCAGCAAGGTCTTTGACATAGTTTGGTAGATGGTCTACTGAGTCCTGAAAAATAATAAAAAATTGAAGCATTAAAAATCCTTAAAATTAAAGAGAGGAAAAAATACAATCTTTCCTTCTTGATACAGTATCAAGGAATAAGTTCTCATAAAATACATTAAACAGAGATCTGATAACACAATGATTATTAGTGAAAATGATTGACAAATTCTATATCATAATGAGTTCTCTACACTCTACACATAATGGTTTATTAGTTAGTAGTAGATTTTGGCTGATGTGTCATTTCATCATGAAATTCAACAATGTTAAGATGTTGTCATGTTAGTATCTCTAAAATGACTTTATACAGAATAAAGTCACTGCAGTATTTACTATTTATTTTTCAATTCAATTCAGAAGTTTACATTGAGACATTCCTTGGTAAAAAAAGATATTCAGAAGCTTGCAAATAGAAACGCTACTTGGTAAAATTAAACATGTACATTGATGGTAAGTTAAACATTCCGTGGAAAAAATTGGTTCAACTGTAGTCTTATATGTCAGCTAAATTATAAAATGAGAAATACCCACATATTTATGCAATTTTTCAATATTTAAAATGGAACATTCAAAGCATCTTTTTTTAAATAAATCTGTATTGTTATCTTGGAAACTATACTTACAATTTCTTTCAATATAAGACGACAACCATAGCATAAACTACCAATCATTTCTTCTTTAGTGAGTGTTTTATTGGATTTGCAATTGCATTTCTTTACATCGCACGATCCTTTTTCGAATTGAAGGTTGCTTTTTGTGTTGATACCTGTGAAAGAAATTTATGAATGAAAAAGAAATATTTGACAGAAGTATATATAGGAATACCATCATCAAATTTAAGTCTGATAATGATTGCCAAAATAAGCTTCCAGAAAATCTTATTTAATCAAAATAAGTGGGTTTTGACATACATCCCAGGATCCAAGATATCATGACGTAATGCTATCAACTCTACGCGCATGTGCAAATACAGAATTTTATTATTATCATCTAACATCCCAAACATCTGATTGCCAAACTGGGGCCGAGTCAAGAATAGTCACTGCTAGAATGAACAAAATGAAATAGAGGAACGGTGTAAAAGCTTCATTATTGAACGTACTAAAATAATTTTATATGAAGAAATATTTTCGAATTAAATTGTTGATTTAAATGAAATAATCTATAATCTTATGTGGCACAGATTTATGAAATATATCATATTATAGAATTATAAAATCTGCCACTTTCACAGAACACGTTTTGTAATTTGCAGAATGTGAATTAAATAACTTATTGATATCGGGTTATGGGTTCAGCTTATTTACGATTTTAGTAAAAAATTGTGCTATTTATATAATAAAGTCAACCGACATGAGAAACTATCAATTAACTATCGGCGATTAACTGCTAATTTTGTTATCACAAACTCTAACTTTATTTTTTTATCAAATTTTCCATCGTCATCATTTAGATCAATTCAAATCCCGAAAGTAGGTTCGTTCTGAAATTTGACTATGACGACAGATAGCCTCCAACTTGCTGACACACTTAAGAACTAACTGTTTGATCAAGACTTAGTACAGTAATTTTCACTAACAGGTTTCAGAAGTTAACTGAATTCGCATTGAGTTGAATGGTTTCATTGAGAAGTATGACAAATTTATGTGAATCAAGTCAGCATGTGCTAAAAAAGGATTAAGTAAAATTGCACAAGTATAAAAGCAACGTAAACAAACATTTATAATCACTGATTAATATTAATTATTGTATTCAAACATTCCTTCTCAACACTTGATACTCAAAACTGTTAATGACAACTACTGTTTCAAGTCTTGACCAATTATTCATGAAAGAGAAATAATGATGATAATACAACGGCCAAAAGTGTTCTCAATCGCTTTCAGTAATTAGGATAAATTAAAGGCACAGTTAGGTGAATTGTACAGAGAAGAGAGAAGATGTTGGTTCTGGAAAAATCAATGGATTTGCTGATTACAGACACAATTCGAATTTTTTGTTCGTTTCTATTTATACAGTTTCAAAGATAATTCAATTGAAGCTATCACTAGAAATAATGAGTGTGATTGAGATCAGCTTAACGTGACAACTTTACAGGCTATCCAAAATAATTTATGCCTTGGCGATGTGTTCTTCAAAGATTTTTCAACAGAAAATTACAAATGGGTTCCTTTAAAACATTTGGGGCACTCTATCACTGTAAGCTGTGCTAACTCTTGCTGTGCTAAGACAGCTTTTAAAACCAAACTATTTTTCTGTTGAAAAATCTTCAACAAACACCCAGCAACTGACACAGCGCAACAAAGCACAGCTTTTGGTGGCCGTGCGTTCATTGAAACCTATTGGTTCGGTTTTAAAAGCTGCTAGAGCACAACTCAGTACAGCTTTCAGTGGTCGGGCCGTCTTACAACAAATTTACTTACATAAATAATAAGCTATGTTAAATTACCGTTGGAATTCATTCCAGAAGGTCCACTAGTGGAGACAAAGCATGAAAATTGTGTAGCTTGAAGAGATGATGACTCAATAACGCTTGTGTCAAGTGGACCCTGAAAAACAATTTAAAAACATGTATGATTCTCGTTAGATTGAAATTATATTCCTGGATTTCCTGTTCCATGTCGAACTGCGTTGTTAATATTAACTTTTCAAGTGAATTAAACGACTTGCAGTCAAATTTTTATCAAAATAAGTAGTATTTCACTTACTTCTGTAAGTGAAGTCAGAAGTAAGTGAAATACTACTTATTTTGATAAAAATTTGACTGCAAGTCGTTTAATTCACTTGAAAAGTTGAAATTATATGTTGGTACTCAAAATTGTTTTCAAACTCAATCCACAAATATCAGTTGAAATTATATTATTCAGCAGTACAACTGCCATCCTCAGTCCTGAATTGGTAATATTAGATATATTATAAAAACTTACATCTCCAATCCTCGTACTTTGTCTCCACGACCGGTTTCGGCGCTCAAAGCGTCATATTCAGGTGGAAGTCCTCAGTCTGATTTGACTGTTCTCTGCTGTTAAATCGCTTCCCGGTGGTTCGGAACCCACCTAAAACTGTAGGTCCAACTCATCAATCACCATCATCCAATTCATTACCCACGCACAGGTCGAAGACCTATGTGGGCTTCATCCTCCGAAAAAAATTATACCACTAGTACAGTAGAAACAATTAGTCTGGGCGCGTGGCTCTGGTTTCACTACTAGCCGTCCTGTAAAAGTTGACCAGTTGACCTTGAAGACATCTGCAGCGTCGCACGGGCCACATGTTTTTAGAAATGAGCGATAAACAATCCCCTCGCCATGGCTGACTACCAAACGGCCGTGCGCCCAGACTAATTGTTTCTACTGTACACGCACACGGAAAAACATCGCCGAATAATTAAAATTTCATGAACAACCAAAAAAAAAAAAATAAATAAAATCCCCGGCCGGGCCCAATAACAACTCGCAACTGATGACCTGCAAGCCTCCGACCACCTCTACCCCCTCCCTCATAATCATAATCAACGAAAAGATAACATGGAAGATGACGCTTTGAGCGTCGAACCCGGTCGCGGAGACAAAGTACGAGAATTGGAGACGTAAGTTTTTATAATATATGAAATTATATGTTGGTACTCGAAATTGTTTTTAAACTCAATCTAAAACTAAAAATATCAGTCGAAAAGCAATAAGAGAATACAGGAAAATGTGAGCTAAACTCTGCAAAGCAATAAATAAGTAATGTTAATGGGATAAAATAGGAAAATAGTTCAGAAATAAAACGCAGTAATTGACATTTAAACTTTTTTAAATGATACGAAAGTATCAAGTTTTCACAGAGTATCATTATTTATTTGTAATTACGAAACTCACTTTCCTTGAAAACTCATTCAAACCACTAGATCTCGATTAATTGTTCTACTTAATCCAATAATAGTAGTTTATGCAACGATTTTATTTTGACCCTTATTAAGGTACGAGTTAGATGTAAGTTATAACACGAGCGAATGCGAGTGTTATAAATATCTCATCACGAGTGCTTTAATGGCCAAATAAAATCGTTGCATACACTATTTTATCTACGACCACTAGTATACATTTAATTAAAACAATTAAAACGATATTGATTCCATCAAAAATTCTTCTGATTGGTCCAGAACCCGTGTTATAATGTAGAACCTGTACTATAATGAGCTCATTATGCAACGGGTTTCAAAAAGCATTTCGAAAAGACAGCTGTTTTGGCATCAATTGTGAAACTGTAATGTATACATTATGACATGGTCGTAGATAATTTAAAACAGTGTGGTTAAAATTCGTTAATATTATATTCACAGTATTAAGTAATCATTAGTTTAATATACAGAGTGAGCATGAGAAATAGGGCGTATTCAATAATGCTCGGCCATTGTTGATTACTTAGTAATAAATTATTTATCGACATAAAAATCTGGTGAAATGTACGTCATTAAATTCGATTAAAATAAAAATGTTGTAAAAAGACAGAAATTGAGAATTCCCCCCCCCCCCCCCGTGTTAAGCAAATTAGTGCTTACAAGCAGATCGACGTGGATTCTGTAACAGCGCTGTGCTTGCCCCCTACACATTTTCTGGCGTTCTTCTTATTAAAACAAATACCTAAATTACTCCTTAATTAATCTAAGAACCCAAGAAAATGTGGAAAGGGCAAGAACAACGCCCAATCAAAGGGCAAAAACAACGCCCAATCAAAGTAAAGAATCTATGTCGATCTGCTGATCTGTTTTCTCATTTGCTTTACACATGGGGAAAAAATTCTCTGACTTTTTACAATATTTTTATGTTAATAGAATTTAATGACGAGCATTTCACTACATTTGCATGTAGATGAATAATTTGTTACTTAAACATTGACCGAGCATTATCATTTCTAAATTCCTTGTAGTCGCCCTGCAAATGCTTCCCAGTAAAAGTAGCAATAACGATTTTGAGTTCTGGTACATCACAACTGCAAAGCCAAAGTATGCGAATGATAAGGAAATTGTAATTACCTGGCACAGTGCGCATTTTCCACTGGTATCATTGTCTTCATTTCCTACAGACAATTTAGCTCCGGTCCTATAAACAGTAGAAACCGTTGAAGGAAAGCTCTCTTGTAAACTGGTTACAAACTTCTTAGTCAAATTTTGAATGCTGTTAGCAGGCTTTGTCTGAAAATAGAAATTGTCGTTTTAATTGTATGGAATTTTCAACATGAGCAACTATCAAATAATTCGTAGTTAATCAAAATTTCAGTTAAAAAAATTGTAGCTGTAAATAGCTACAATAGTTATTTCGCAGACTATTGTTTCTCACAATTTTTTACTCAAAGTACTCATAATTTAAAACATTGCCATGGCTATTACATAGTTAAACATTACTTGGTTACACATCAAAAATAATATTTACTTATTCATTACAAAAACACAATTAAGCAAAGTACAACAAGCTATTGCCCACAACTGCTTTCTTCACAAATTGTCAACTGTGAAATTCCATAGTTTTGCAGTAAATCAATTAATATGAACGAAAAACAAACTAAAAAAAGTTCAACAGAATATCAAAATATAACTCAGTGAACAAGACGGCATATATATGATACGTAGAGGTAAAGAACATAATGTAGAAGCAAGATCGATCTCAAAGAATGGAGCAGCAGGTTAAAGATTTTCCAAAGTAGATAAATAGATGAGTAGTTAGTAGATGGAGAAAGTTAGCATACAGTAAGAGACTGAAGAAAAGATGGAGAAAGAGAAAGGAGGACAATTAACAATAGTTGTTCTTAAAGAAGAAACTATCAAGTTTCAACTTCATAAACTTCAATTACTACAGTTTTAGTAGGAAATTATCCCTCTAAGAAAATTTCATAAAAATAATGAAGAAAATGAGGTTTTTGGAAAAAATCAAAATTAACAATTTAAAGCTTACAGAAACTCTAAAATGAATATGCCTTAATTTTCATGTTTACGGGTAAAATAAATCACAATAAATTTACAATGCAAGTAGCCTACTCAAAGTACTGTAAGATGTAGTTATGTGAAAGAGAAATCTTACATCTATTCTGGAATCATAGTCCTTGATAGGATTCAACTCATGAAACCGATTATAATACTCAATTTCTTCACTTCCATACTCCTGCATAGGACGAAGAACTTTGATGCCTTCCATGCGGCTATCACAAAATCCCTGAAAAAAAAACAATTCACGGTCTAATTAAGCTGAAATTAATGAGGAATAAATTGGAATTCATTCGATTTGATCCTGTACAATTTATCAATAATTATTATTGTAGTATCTCAAATAATAAAAAAGTCTACTTTCAATCTTCAGAGGGGTCCAAAAATGTATACACACATTGGCAATGAATATTTTTATTCTAAACAGTTTCACATCTGTTAACTAACATTGACTGAAAATTAAACTAAAATATCAATTAAAATTAATCGCTGCATACAATTTAGTACTTAGTAGGTTCACTGTCAACAGTTGTAACAAGACTAGGGTTAAGACCTGTCTGTAATTACAATTCAAATCTCTCAATAGACCTAACTCATATACTTACCAAAGAAATATAAAGTTATGGAATTCATTTTACGGAGATTATGAAAACAAATATAAAAATGGACAAGTGTGTATGAACAAAGATAGATTTCCGATTAAATTTCACCAAACTCAAGTAGCCTACTGGGATCACCCATTATAATAACATTTAAGGATAATGAGACAGAATAACACAGTTTTGTAATTTATATTTAGTTTAGCAATGCAGAAAAAAGTGTACTGTATAGTAAAATTGAAACAAGAAAAGTTGCGAATATGCATGAAAATAATTCAGAGAAAAGTGAAAATACGAGATGAATAAAAATGGATGTTTCCTTACTTCATTTTTCAATGCATTTTGCCCATTCGGGTAAAAGATCTTCGCACTATCAACTTCCATCAATTGTCTTACTTCATTCCATTTGAGAGTTTTGCGTTCTGGATGAAGTAGATTTTGTTCATTTAAACGTGTTTTGTTCAAATTTGTTTATGCTTATTGAAAAATAAAAAACATAATAATAAAAACTTAAAAAACACTTTTCAAGTGGAAATTATGACTCACGTTTTGGCATGACGGCCGTTTCACTCTAATGTTAAGAGCATCGTCAGAGTGAAACGGCCTTCACGCCAAAACGTGAGTCATAATTTCCACTTGAAGTGTGTTTTTAGTTTTTATCATATATTAGTGGAAACAAGATGGATCTTCTACATAAAAAAAACAAATATTTATAATGTGATAAAACTGTCTCAAAATGAAAATGTTCAACTGCCTTCACTTGTGAAATTAAGACTAATTTTACTATTCTTATAATAAAGTAGACTTACAACGTCGAAGGGAAGCTGCGCTCCTCGGCCCAGAGAGATGTTAGAAAGAATGTTGGAAGCAGTGTCGACTAGAGTTTCTGCAGTTAAAATTTTGCAACAGCCTAGGAATGCAGCTGCTTCAAGAAGTGTCTTGTATCTAATAGAAAGAAACACAATAATTTTCATAACTTTTCACATTCATGAGTCACAAGTATACTTGTATAAACAAATTTTACTCACAAAAATAGTTCCTTTCAAGGAAATTTTCAAACCTATATTTTATAGGGAAGTTTCATTTGTTATTAATTTAATTAATTCCGCTATTGATAATTTTGTAATCAAGTTTCTTATCAGGAATGTCTCAGATACTATACTAATACTAATTCTAATACTATTCATGGTATTATTGATTACTAATTTGAATCCATCATAGATTGTAAACAATAATAAATTTTGATTGTTCATGAAATCTGTCAAATTCATTTTGCATAATCTACATGTTTTTCAATTTAAAAAAAATCCTCGTCTAAAACAATATTTTGAAGAATATTGGAATATTTATTTGAGATAATAACTATAAGATAGAATCAGTATTGAAGTAGACAAAGATGAATATTTATCCTAATGTCAAGATCATCATGTCAACTGCATAAGAATTTTTGAAACGATTGAAAAGCTACAACGAAATTTTCAAATAAATCTATTGTAAAAAAGACTATTGAAATTGCATCGAAGATGAAGAATTTTAATCAAAGGCTATAGAAAATTGAGACGTTCTTAAATCTACCAATTTCTATTTATGTAGTCTGTGACATGACATATTGTAATAATGTATTATTGTTGAAGTCGGGGTGAGGTACATACCTTAATTTCTTTAGAAAATCATGTTTTGCTGATGAACATTTGAATTCTGAGAGAATTTTGTCCAAATCACTACATTTAGAATACGATACACTGTTATTGATTGGAACAATTTTTACATTATTAGAGCTTCTAAACAGAATTTCTATGGATGCTGAGTATGCAGGAATATCATAATCCTTCAATAGATCGCTTACATCTTTCAACATTTCTTGTCGTTTTTCTAGTGATAGACCATGCCCAGCACCCTCTGTAAGAAAAAAGGCGAACAACTAATAATAATTTAAATTTTACAAACTTTACACCCTTTTTAAGAAGAAAAGGTAAAATTTTAAAAACATTTTATAAAGAACTGATTACATTCACTTACAACTGAAATTGAATTTCTCATTGAAATTAATACCGTAATATTCATTTCAATAATTAAAATTAAAACAATTTGAAGTCTCTCACTCAGTCAGTTTTGTTGAACTATTATCATTACACGTTTTTTATTATTATTTAAGTACCGTAAACCTATCTGAGAGTGTTCAAATAAAAACATTCAATTTAAATTGTTTTGATTTGTTAATTGTTCCAACTAATTCAGGTAAGTCTAATGGCGTAAACCGTTCTGTAAACCTTCTTTATTAGTGATTCCCGGATGTTTGAACAATAAAAATGTTCGTGTTTACCAGGTAATTGAATTTTTGTTTCATTAAGAACATTGCAATTGAAATAAATTATGTAATGCCAGTGCAAGAGACTTGTAATAAATATCAATTTGATCTCTTATTTAACCAACATATTGAGCTGTTGCAAGGAACCAGAATTATTCAACAATTGTATTTCAAATTTTCCAGGAAAATTCCAGAAATAATTATTATATCATTATTAATTTACTCGCCTATCAAAGTTCATAAAAAACTAGAAAAGTTTAGAATAAACTTATTGAGTATCAATAATCGCTATTATATGTATTGATAATGAATAAGAAGACATACCATCAACATACACAACGCATGGCTCAAAAATAAGTTTCTTGTGAGTATCCATTGAAAGACCAGAGTTGATGAGATGTAACATAGCTAATGAACTAGGGTTGCCAGAGAAAGCAACTAATACTTTGTCTCCTTGCCGGATTATTTTTGATTTCCCAAGAGCGGCTCTGAATTTGTGTGTAGCATTGACAAGGAAGCATTTCCTAGGAAAAACGTAAAATAAATCAGCATAATTTATGGATGTAAAATGCGGGTTGACCTTAATTCACAAGGCGCCATAAGTAGATAAATAATCAACATCTTATATTGTGCAGCTGACAAAAGAAAATGTATTTCCAATTCTCGCCATGAAAATGTTGCTAGAAGCTAAAAGGATCCTGCGGTATCAATGTTCAAGGAATAAGGTAGTAACAAGGCTGAAAATATCCCTCGTATTTCAATTTATTATTAGTTTTTTTTCAGGTCAGCTATCAGCAAGGTTAATCGCTGGTCATGTTTCAATTTTTCGTCCAGGAAAGAGCGCCATCAACCCATGAAGAAGGATGCATTTAGGAAGGATAAATAAAAGGAGAATTAATTTAGATGTTTTCAACCAAGTTAATTCTATTCAATTAATGGAAAGTTTTCTACATTATAAAATCACTAATAGATTACCCTGAAAAAATTTACCATTTTCAAAGACCTCAAAACACATTGCAAAAGTCAAGTAAGAATAGACGCAAAATGGTGAACGCTTTTACGACCCCCCATTCATTACCTCTATTCAGTCATTATGACCTTATAATTTTCATCTTTCACAACAAAGAATAGATTCCATCACTTCTTGTCTACTACATAAACTTTTTGATCTGCTATTATATTTATCTGTAGGAATAGTACTATAGGACTGTAACCTATTTGTAAAACAAATAAAATTTTGCAAAAACTCACTTGCAGTACAAATCCTTCTTCCGAAGAACTACCTCAGCAGTATTTTCTTGAAGACACTTTTTACAAGTATTGCCGGATCTGGAAAACAGATATAAAGAATTTGATGACACAATTTGGAATTAATTGTATATGATCTATTATAAGCTTTCTTGGTACAGTAACACACTAATCAATAAATTGACCGCTAATGTCCTCCTTGGGTTAGGAGATGTGAGTGACAAACTGGCGAATGATTTACTAGAGAATAAAATGTATTTTAATTTTGAGATCGGAGTTTTGTTCAATGGATCCAACTTAATGCTTACTTTAATTTCATCTGCATTGTCAAAGTTTCCAGCTTGAACTGGACGTAAATCAAGTCCGGAACACTGGTACGGTCCATTCTTGGACCATTCATGGTTTAAGCAGCATATTTTAGTCACAATATATAGGCCTTAGGGTGCGATTATGTCGGAGCTGTGATTAGCGATACAAGCTGCGATCCTAGCAACGCGTAGATAATACCGACGTGCTTTCTAAATGGGCCTGTTTATGTCGGAGCTGCGTTGTTAATCGCTCTTGGGTCCTGACCATCGATGAGAGCAGCGATAATAGCTCAGTCCATTTTCTCAGCTAGTATCGAGGCTCCGAACATGGATGTTGACAATTTAATAACACAAGTTTTTATGAGACCAGCATTATGGGACAAGATTAATAAAAATCACCACAATTGATTTGTGTTGGACAAGTTGTGGAGTGAAATTGCTCAAGAATTGAACACAAAACGTAAGTAAAATTAGTGATATTTTCATGAATACAACGTGGATTTGGATTTTTACAATGGATTTTTACATAAGTACATTTTTAACAGGTTTCGTATTTTTTTGGCTCTGTAATCTTCAGAATCACTCAGCACAAATTCGTTTTTCAAAACACAAACTCTCGAATCAACCTTTGAGCGCGACTGTCTCGGCATGAACAACCGATAGAAGCAGAGCGCTACTCCCTACTAGCATCGCTTCTCTCATCGTTGCTACGATCGTTTATCACAGCTCCGACATAAACGCACCCTAAGGTATATTTGGTAGGCATTCAAGTGCATTCTTTATCTTAGAGAGACTGCTGAGTTGTGTTAAATCTCTTTAAGGGTAAACTCTTGACCAATCTCTAAATTCATGAAAAGGTCGAGTATTGTCAATATATGTTGTGTATGTTGTATACGTGCTGGGTATCTGCAAGCACGCATACCCAGGACCAAGGAAGGGCTGGTCAAAAATAATGAGCTAGATACTTCTACAGCATGTCGGTGTCGCACATAAAAGTAATAACTTAATACGAATGTACAATACTCACAAGACTACAGTTTCTGCGCTTTCCATTAACATAAGACCGTCATCACCCACGGAGCACATGATTATGCCGAGAATATTCCACAAATAGTCTGCTAACAACGTTAATATTATAGACACTCCAACTATTACAAATCGTGAGGGCTATCGTGAATCACCTGTAAAATCAAATCGACTGGATTAAAATTTCTAGAGAATGAGCAAGATACATTACTCTTGAAGCTTTGATCATTTTATTGGAACTAATAACACAAACACAGGAACTATAAACCAGAATCCACAAAGCGAAGGCACGTTTCATTGAATTATAGGTTATGTTACAAGTTACAAGTTTCGGTGCACCGAACCAGTCACGTGATCGATGTACCAACATAATGTTCCCAGGGACGGCAGTACAGCACTCACCAGTGTACAGTTGGGCGCGTACTTTTGAAATTAATCTGTGTAAGTCACTGTTGTACTAGCTGCGCAAATAAAAGAAAGCCGCTATAGGCTATAGGGTTATCGATTGAAATATACGCCTATTTTGATAGAATAATTGTGCATAAAATAGAGAATAATTATTATTGGAGGCAATATGCAGTTTGGAAGTTCATTTCCACATAAACAGCTATCATTATTAAGGTAAATAACGGGAAATATGACATTGAAATTACAAAATTTTGTTCAATAAATATTTTATAATAAACTTACCACTTAAAAGAGCATGAATTTCCTCTGTTTCATGAATATTGTACATAACTTCATTGAATGCATTAACTTGATCATGTTTGGAAGCCATTTTGGAATGAAACAGCAGACGATTTTTCTTCGACCAATGAGAGCTCTCTGGTTACTGGTTCACAGTCCGTGGATCTACCTTTTCGTACGGTGCATGAAACCTGCACCGGAGCAGGCCAAATCGGAAACAGCTGCTGGTTAACAAACTGTCAAAAGCTCCCAACGGACTTGGAACTCATGCCTCTGGTGCACCGGTTGAAGCTACCGGTGCACCGAAAATGCTCCCAGAACGTACCCAATGATACCCAATTGATAGTCTTCAATGGGAGAGCGCCAAAGTTGGGAAACGACAATGATTTTCGTTAACTTTTCAAGTGGATTCAACGACTTGCAGTCAAATCCACTTGCAGTTGAATCCACTTGAAAAGTTAATATTAACAACGCAGTTCATCATGGAACAAGAAATCCAGGAATGTTTTTCGAATGAGTGGGTCTACTCAGGAAATGTGGTCCCCTCAGTCGCAGACACACTCTGTCAGTTGGTGAAGAAATAGAAATCCAATGGAAAATTCAATGGAATGCCTGTCTCTTTTGCGGATGATACTGCTTTCTCTTATTGCAGTACTGATGAGAGAAACTTGAATATCATGATGCAGGGGGATCTGAATCGATTACTTTCTTGGTTTTATCGCAATAGCCTGTCACTTAATATTTCTAAAACTAAATATATATTATTCACTTTATCTACTACCAGGCAACTACTGTATCCATTAAAATTCCATGATATTTCATGTAACCAAATCAACTGTGATTGTGGAGCTGTGGTACAAACTGATTCCATGAGATATCTAGGTCTAATGGTGGATGAGAAACTCACCTGGGCTCACCATATAAATAATTTAAAAAACTACCTCCGCCATCTTCTTAGAAAGTTCCACTTCCTTAATAAATTCATTCCTGTTGTTGTGCTCAGACAGCTGTATTTTGCTTTAGTGGATTCAAAATTAAGCTATGGTATCAGTTGTTGGGGCTCCACTTACAAAACCCATCTAAAACCTTTGATTGTACTACAAAAGTCCATAATAAGGTCGATGAGGGGTGTGAGTGGGACCGAACATTCTTTTCCAATTTTTCAACAATTCAACTGTTTGCCATTGCGCTATATATATGTTTTCAAGGTATTGTCCTCTTTCTACATTATATCAGGTAATCGAAGTCAGCAAATGTTTGTGAGTGATAATTTATACAGGACAAGAAGTATAGCTAACAACTTAGTGAGGCTCCCCAAGGCATATAACACCTTCTTCCAAAAATCTTTTGTTTTTTTGAGCACAAAATTTTTTAATCATGTGCCTGATTCTTTAAAAAGACTTGAAAATAAACATTCCTTCAAAAAACAGATTTTTAAATGGCTTATTCGATGTTTGCCTGAAACTATTGAGAGTTTATTTGCTGTTATCAGTTGAGTAGTTCCTTCAGTATTTATAACTCTTTTGCACATGAATTATTAAGGTTTGAAAGTTGCGTGAGTGTGTGTGTGAATGTAGCATTCAAAAGTTTTTTTTTCAACTGTACTCCTACTTGCATACAAATTAATAATAATTTAGCAAGTAGTATTTTTGTTTTGACAGAATATTTGATGCATTTGCATCTGTATACATTTTTGCTAATATTTAGTTTTCTGGATTTTTTCCACTCAGTTGATGTATATAGCTCATTATAATATGTATCGTATTGTCAAAATAAAAAATGATTTGATTTGATTTGATTTGAAATCCCCAAATTTATCGCTGCACGCACCCGACAGAGTGGGTCTGCTCAGGTGCTCAGGAATAAGTATCACTCTGTCGCAGGCCCACTCTGTCGTGAGGGGAAGAATAATTATGAATCGACCTACTTTGTCGCTGCACGCACCCGACATAGTGGGCCTACTCAGGAATGTGGTAATTTATCGATTTTCTTTTATCGATTCATTATAACTAATCGATATGGTATAGGACTTCGGCGATAAAAATCGATCAACGCCGTCGTCGACAACTTCTGTCGTCTGTCGTATATTTCAGCGCCACCATGAATCTAATCTGAGTTTCCAGCAGAAATTCAGCTGAACGCAAAGAAAATTTTTCAAAGTGATAATTTAATTATTTATAGACAAAGATAATTGTTCAAACATAGTAAATTATAATAATTATTGTATGAAAACAAGCCGCTTTTCGAAAACATTTCAATCTGCACAGTTGGTACTACTGTATCTAGCACCAAGTTGACCTTTCTACTGGTAGGGTCTTCTGCTCCAGTTTATTTTGTTGTGAATAATATTTTTTAGTGATAATTTAGGCAAATAATACATCAAAATGTTTCGAGTCATTGCATCTGCACTTCGATCTTCATCTAGAAGTTTAATCGCACCAAATGTTTCAAGGACTGTTGCAGTACCAGGGCGTCTGATGTCGTCTCATAGTACAGAAAGTGACGAAGAATTCGACAATAGGTATGAAGCTTATTTCAATAGGCCCGATATTGATGGATGGGAAATCAGGCAAGGAATGAATGATCTGGCTGGTATGGATCTTGTTCCTGAACCAAAAATCTTGATAGCAGCTATGCGAGCTTGTCGTCGAGTCAATGACTACCCATTGGCTGTGAGGATCCTTGAAACCGTCAAATTCAAATGTGGTAACAAGGTACAAGAAATCTACCCATATATTCTTCAAGAAATCCAACCAACTCTGGACGAACTTGGAATTGATACACCAGAAGCTCTAGGATATGACAAACCAGAACTTGCTTGTCTTAATGTCGATAATATCCACTAAATTTTGAATAGTTGAAAATGCGAGTTCTATTGCATAACTAGCTTAACAACGCATTTTAGAGCCTTAATTTTCCGGTATTAAATGTATAAAAGTCCAGTAATAAAATGTTGTACCAATAATTGAAGTGAATTTATTGGTTTTTATTTACCGTCTATACATAACCTAACTTTGAAACTACATAACTTTCACCGCACTTTCTTAATTTTCCATTTCTAAACTCAGTGAATCATAGCTGATGAACATCCAGTGTTACTTACAATTACTATTCATTTTTTCTCTTTTATCTTTTTATCCATTAACACGGATTACTAGGTGCTATCTTATCAAATTCCGGAGTACACATATCAAGTATTAGGACACAAGTTAGTGGTAGTAAGAAGGCTTTTCAAATTTCAATAATTAGGCTATATGAATTGAGTTGAACATTTATATGTTCGACCATTTAAGTTATTCAAGAACGCAACAGCTCTTTGCTTTCACTGTTGAGATCAAATCTCAAACATCAAGTTGTTTATAATTCCTACTTGTCAATTATCCCTCCCAAACATTCGTAACCCACTGCAGGAAACGAAAACCATCAAAGTGTAAGTTGATGAAAATCTAAATTTTACGTCAATGGTTTGTGAGGCTAGTTCTGTAAAGATGAAGTGAATATCCTACACGTGACAGCATTCTCTGGTTTCAAAAGGTTTCGTAACTCCTCTACTCTTAAATACTTTTTTCCAAGCCATTTTTCGGTTGTTGCACTGTAGGACACTCCTAAGATGTTTGCAAACGGTACTGATACTGAATATTTAGAGATCATTGGCGTGAAATTTAGATATTTCATTACACTATTCAAGTTTGCGTTTGAATTACCTTCATAATATAAAAGTTCAACAGCTATTTTATAACTTTCTTAGTAATGGCGAAGGTGATATTGTGGAAGGTATCCATAATGAATAATAAGACGAAATTGTCACAACCACATTTATTAAAACTTCGAGAAACTAGTTTCGGTTGTTACACCATTATCAATCTCAATCAAACTGAAAACTGAAGTACAGAGAAGCCTTATATATACTGTGCATGGAATGATACTATTGGCTAAGAGGGAAAGAGGCTGACCTTAATCGGGCGTTGTGATTGGTTGTCAAGTCACGCCCCCTGGTGGGAGGAGTAACAAGCAAAAATACGAGTCAAATCAATAACTAAACACTGTGAAAATCAAGAAAGTAACAAAAAATTGTAATAAGGCTAGAATTTAATCAAACTAAAATTAAAAAATTTAAAAATTAGAAGCTCACTGAAGTGCAATCAAGGTCAACTGAGAAATACACATAAGAACTGCTTTTTATAAATAGGCTGGAATTATAATGAAACCAAGTTTGTTGTATTGAATTGGTTAAAATAAATTTGGTCATTTAAATTAGTTATGGAATCGTTTTTTACCAACTTAGTTATCTCCAAAGCTTCTAAAATGTTCAATTGTCTGCCTTTGCCAATGAAATGCAGAAGTTCAACATTTTCTTCAGCCTTGAACTTGTGTCCATTATTAATGAGATGTTCTGCAAAATTTGAATCTCCTTTTTGGGTTTTCCAATCCCTGATATGTTCATTTACCCTACATTTGAAACTTCTACCAGTCTGACCTACATAACAAGCATTACAATCACCGCAATCCAATTTATAAACCCCACTCTTATCCCAGATATCAATTTTGTCTTTACTACGCCCAAATAAGCTCTTTAAAACCATTTCAAACCAAACCAATTTTAAAGAGCTTATTTGGGCGTAGTAAAGACAAAATTGATATCTGGGATAAGAGTGGGGTTTATAAATTGGATTGCGGTGATTGTAATGCTTGTTATGTAGGTCAGACTGGTAGAAGTTTCAAATGTAGGGTAAATGAACATATCAGGGATTGGAAAACCCAAAAAGGAGATTCAAATTTTGCAGAACATCTCATTAATAATGGACACAAGTTCAAGGCTGAAGAAAATGTTGAACTTCTGCATTTCATTGGCAAAGGCAGACAATTGAACATTTTAGAAGCTTTGGAGATAACTAAGTTGGTAAAAAACGATTCCATAACTAATTTAAATGACCAAATTTATTTTAACCAATTCAATACAACTAACTTGGTTTCATTATAATTCCAGCCTATTTTTAAAAAGCAGTTCTTATGTGTATTTCTCAGTTGACCTTGATTGCACTTCAGTGAGCTTCTAATTTTTAAAATTTTTTAATTTTAGTTTGATTAAATTCTAGCCTTATTACAATCTTTTTGTTACTTTCTTGATTTTCACAGTGTTTAGTTATTGATTTGACTCGTATTTTTGCTTGTTACTCCTCCCACCAGGGGGCGTGACTTGACAACCAATCACAACGCCCGATTAAGGTCAGCCTCTTTCCCTCTTAGCCAATAGTATCATTCCATGCACAGTATATATAAGGCTTCTCTGTACTTCAGTTTTCAGTTTGATTGAGATTGATAATGGTGTAACAACCGAAACTAGTTTCTCGAAGTTTTAATAAATGTGGTTGTGACAATTTCGTCTTATTATTCATTAGCTATTTTATAGTTAACCAATTTATTTTATTATTCTTATTGACGAAGGTGTGCATTCGCGCTTCTCAATGAAAGGTACACAGTGGAACATCCAATACGAGAGTAATCACAATTGCAAAATCAATCACATGCTGCTCCACTCTGTAATACACCAAATGTATGATTTTGGATGTTGATTACCCTCTATAGTAATGTAGTATCAGATATTTATGTGTATTTTTATAGTATCGGATGCTCCACTGTGCAAGCAGCCAAACACCCCCTAGAATTAACTTATCATTACCCAAGATATAGGTTGCTCACTATTCATTTTTATTATCTATAGTTCATATGAAAAAATAATTAAAAATTTAATTAGATAAAGGTTTGTTGAAAAATTACGAGGTTAGTCTATTTTCTGTGTTTAAAATTATTAAGTTATGGGGTGATTTTAGTTGATTTTATCGACTATACAGTCAACCAGCAGTTTCAACTCGTCTTCAAGGAAATCTCCAATTCTGCCAATTTACTTGAATCAGTGAAAGTGAAAAATTATATGCTTGGATTTCTTGTTCAATAACGATCTACGTTGTTAATATTAAAAATGAATCTTCGATACGAAAACGTTTCAGCCTACGTGAGTAAAAATAATTTTTATTCCCAATTAAAATTGACTGCAAGTCGTTGAATTTACCATAAAAAGTTTAAATGATATTTGGATTAAATATCAAGTTTCTGTGTATTTCAACAATGGAGTTTTAGCATACTGGTCCACTGTCTTCAACGGAACACCATTCATCGATTGAATAGTCTGCATATGCGCGAAATTGGTATATCATGAATTTGCGCCGGTAAAGAAGGTATTGGATCGGTATGTTGAAACTTCTTATTCCTTATTGACAACTCAGTGTATATTTTAAAGGAATTTAACAGTCACAAAATCAAGGCCCTTCAAAAGGGGGACACTTGAGGTCTTTCTAAAGGCAAGAGCTACAAGAACACTGAAGCCCTTATACACTGCAATCGTGGTCCTGCACCACAATTTTAGACCAACATACACACCAGCCGGGTAAATTTTATTAGAAAAAAAAATCAGCTGTTGGCTTCAAAAAAGCATATACCTTCGTGTATTTCGAAATTTAGAATAAAAACTGTGGCCCGTGACAAGTGGCTCTGATAATAAGGCACTAAGGCCACAAACCCACTTGCAATCGGTTAGTTATAAATGCTCTTGCAGACGCAATTACTCCACGCTACTGTACGACTGGTACAGTATTTAGGCCCGAAATGCAATTAATCGATTGCGAGTGAGTCTTTGGGGTATTTGCCTTAATTCAGAGCTAATTCAGTAAATTTACCTAGTGTAGACGCTAGCTAGACGATCTCCGAGAGCAACTCTCAGTGAAGTTTAATTGGGTAAAACAAGCGACTAGAGCGACATCATCCCTTATTTGCTGAATGAAAAAAAGGAAATATTTCGTATTGAAACTAATTACATCAAAATGGAAATAAGAATAAAAAGGCTTTTCATTGTATATCTGGTAAGTGGTTAAGCGCTAGTTTGTTAAACCAAAGGTCTCAGGTTCAACCAATAATCAATCGAGGGTAAGTGCCCCCCACCTCCCATTTCACAATATCAACACTACTAATTTTATTAACAATTTTCAATTTTTTTGTAGGGCTTTTTGAGCTGAATGGAATAATGCATACTAAATTTTTGATAACTTTAGCGTTTGGGGGATAGTGATGGAAAAATGGAACTCTTTAAATATTAATGATTGAGGGGGAGGGGTAAAAAAATGTAATTGGGCAATTATTCTTGTCATCAGGTAGAGCATAAAAACTCTGGAGACTTCCATTCGAAAAAAATGTAAAAATCTTCCGCCTCTTTGGGGCTAGGGGCGGAAATGTAAATTTTTCTTGAAAAGGGGGGTGAACAAATTTTGTGCTTTATTTTTATTAATGGATAAATTTTGCTTTTTATGATGTGGAGGTGAATGCTATTACTATCTGGTAAGTGTGTTAAAGTAAAGTAAATTCGTATGGCTTTTCGTGGTGGGGAGACCCTTACGGGTAAGTGTGTTCAATTCCTATTGCCAGGAAAACTTGGGTACTTTGAGTTTTACTTAGAGACAGAGACTCTAGTCAAAATAGAACAGACACCCAGATTAGCTCGATTTAGGCTAGTAGTTTACACTCGGCTGACATTGTCTAAGCAATTAGTATCGCTCAAGTGAATTCTGCTTGGATAGGCATTTATAATAATTAATAACACTCTTGTAGAGAAATTTAGGCAATTCTTGTGCAACAAAATTTCTCAATTGCTCTAAGAGACGCTCAATCGCGTTTTTTTTTGTGTCTGGATGTGCCTTCCGCTCTCTCAAAATACAGTAATCATTCAGTTTATAATTTTAAATAATATAGGCCATGGATAAATAAAGGGTGATTTACAAATATTTTATAAATGACTAGAGTTAAGGAAAAGTTCATGTGACGGAGCAATAAGAACCCTTTTCTTTAAACGGCCACGATCCGAGCACCAGAGCGGCGCCGTTCACCGCCAACTCTCGGCATTACCTTTTATAGTGGCCGAGGGCCACTTTAAAAACTATACCTTTTATAGAGACGTATGTACAAAAAATGTTCAACTTGTCAGTGAAAATTATTCTTTTCAAACATAATATTCATTAAATTCCGGGGGGGGGGGGGGGTGTGGGCAGTGGCTTAGCCAGGATCAAATATCGGGGGGGGGGGGGGGGGGTTATAGGAGGGTCCGGATTTTTTTTAAATTTAGTGGTGTAAAAAGCAAATCTAGACAACTTGTTAGGCTCTAAAGTTCAAAAGAAAGTTTTGAAAAATTACTACCCAAGAACCTAGGTGGCCAGGTTTGAAATGATAAAGTTTGATATACCGATATCTGTGACTATTTTGAGTCAAACCCCTTGAATTGGAACTAATCATACTTAAGTTATGTACTGAATCTCAAAATTAATACTAATTTTTATTATAAGTTTCAAAAATTTATGTCATTAGCCTAGAACGCACCCAACCCAAAGTTCATGAAATCGGAAATTTTTTTAATCATAGCACACTGATTTTACACGCTTGCATAGAACTTGCATTTATTTGTGTGTTTTCATTTATAAAATCCCGATTTCATGAACTTTGGGTGCGTTCAGGCTAGTGGGTTATACTGAATTTTCTACAAGATGAGTTTATTCAAAAAGATGATTTATCAATAATTAACAAAGTTAATCCACTTCAAACTTGAATTTTATTTAATGTAATAAATAAATAATTATGGTAGTCACAGTTTTCTAACATGTTTTATTCGATTTCGTAGCTCATTTTAAATTTAAATTATCCATTTGAGCACCTAACAAGTTTCTATATGAGTAAATATTGAGGAAATTTTTGAAAAATGCATTAATCTGACTATAACTGTAGCTATATTCTATTACACAAACAGGGTTTCTGTAATCTGTTCGTTATAATACAACAAAACAGATAGAACCCTTCGGCTTTAATAAGTCCTTATCTATTAGTTATTTGAGAATTTTTTATTTCTGAAATTTAGGGGGGGGGGGGGCTGGGCTACGCCACTGATAATATTTCTATTTAATATTTTAATTCAATTTTTTGCAACTAGATTTGCAATTGATATTGTTACATTGAGCTGCAATAAGAAGTTGGAATTATCTTTAAAATAGATATATTTCTACTGACAATTGCTTTGCCCTTCATTAAACAGGAGTGATGTGACTCTTTTAATGAAATTATTGGAATATAATATTACACGCCACTTGAATTCTGCGCAACTTTGTAGTACTATGTAATTACAGTAATATGAAAGCACACCCTTACAAAAAAGTTCATCTTGAAAAATTATAAACTTGAAAACGTTTTAGGTTTCAAGTGAAAATGTGAAGGTTGTACAGTGTACACCGTACAACCCATACTTAGTTTGATAAGTAGGATTCATGCATAAAAACTTTGAAATTTCTTGAGACGCTACAAGTTGTATTCAACTACTGTATTTCAATTAATCTCATAGCATTGATTTTTTAGAAACTTTTTATAATACTTACTGCTGGGGCGTCACAAATCTCAGTCGATTTTTTGCCTCGTAGATTAGCCTCCTCCATTTTTCTCTGTCCTCTGCCATTTCAATTGTTCCTCCACACCGGACAACATCTTTCCCAACTTGGTCAAGCCACCTTAATTTAGGCCTTCCCAATGGTCGCCTTCCTGCAGGTACGGCCTTGCACACCTCCTTCAGCCTTGTTCCCTCCTCTCTACGAAGTACATGACCTAACCAGCTAATTCTTTTGGCTTTTATGAGGGCTATTATACAAAACTTCTATATATTTATATATAGAAGTTTTGTATAATAGCTTGTTCTGGTTCTTGGTATTGTATCTGGTTCTTGGTATTGTATCTGGTTCTTGGTATAGGGCACGTAATTCCCTGTTTTTTCTTATGCGCCAAACTCCATCTTCACATACTGGGCCAAAGATTTTCCGCAGAACCTTGTTCTCAAAAACTATTAATCGTCCTTCATTTCTTTTGGAAAGGACCCATGTCTCACTGCCATACAATAACACCGGCTGTATGATGGTCTTGTATAATCTTAACTTTGTACATCTTGATAGCAGTTTGGATGATAGAAGTTTTGTACAGGCTCCTAAGCTCTTATTGGCATTTGCTAGCTTACATTGTATCTCTAAGTCTTCAGAATTTGAACTATTCACCGTAACTCCTAAACTTTTTATAATACGATTCGAAAATGCAATAAAATAAAGTGAAACTACTTCAGCCTTAATTTAGCTCTATACAGAATGTTTCGGAACTCTCTACCAATACTTCTAGACAGTGTTTCTGGACCACTAACAAAAGTAAATATTGTAATAAAATTTTTCTAAAATCCCCAGTTACTCACACAGCCGCCATTTTGTTTTTTACTTATTATTTTTTTATTCGAACACCTCTGAATGCATAATTTTGAAATTTTGCAAACTGCTTTATAACAACTAAAAAAATCTTAAAAATCAATCAAAATTTTCCGACATCAAAAAACAAAATGGCGGCCATTTAAAATATTTGAACAGGATTAAATTAATAATGGCTGATGATATCAAAATTTGACTGGAATAACGTTTTTTAGATATTTTTATTGCAAATCCAACTATACCTCATTTTTCAAGATTGGCCAACAATTAACAGAGATATGCTACTTTTTAGGGTGTGCAGTGGTTGGAATCAAGAAACTGCAACCCGTTCTCAACCACCGCACACCCTAAGAAGTAGCATATCTCTGTTAATTGTTGGCCAATCTTGAAAAATGAGGTATAGTTGAATTTGCAATAAAAATATCTAAAAAACGTTATTCCAGTCAAATTTTGATATCATCAGCCATTATTAATTTAATCCTGTTCAAAGATTTTAAATGGCCGCCATTTTGTTTTTTGATGTCGGAAAATTTTGATTGATTTTTAAGATTTTTTTAGTTGTTATAAAGCAGTTTACAAAATTTCAAAATTATGCATTCAGAGGTGTTTGAATAAAAAAATAATAAGTGAAAAAAACAAAATGGCGGCTGTGTGAGTAACTGGGGATTTTAGAAAAATTTTATTACAATATTTACTTTTGTTAGTGGTCCAGAAACACTGTCTAGAAGTATTGGTAGAGAGTTCCGAAACACCCTGTATATTTATTATACTCTTTGAGTAGCTTACTGCCCGTATCTATAAAAGCTCTTTCAGTGTCTCTTGACTCGAGACTCTTGAGAAGCCTATATAAATACATTACACTACCAGAGTCCCTAGAGTCTATATACACTTAAGGAGCAATCATAAATACGGCCTCAAGTCGTGAATTTCATGAAACTAATAGATAACAAAATCCTATATTTCATGTAGTTAGAATTTATTGTAAGTTGAGAGATTGTAGTGTCAACGGGTGATGAAGTGGCTATGGAATTTCATTGATTGACTAAGATAACGCTAATGCCTACCAGTTTTTCAAGTAAACTTTTAACAATGGCATAAATTTGCCAACTTGATGTTTGGCGCATGCGTAAAAACATGTTCATACGCAAAACGTCAATAGCTTGCACACTAAGATGGCTTACATTTTGATGTAGCCAGTGCAGGCTAGAACTCTCCCAATGAATGCATAGTTTCATATTGTGAAAACTCAGTCCATTGACGTGATGATCGAGTTTTATTTATTATTTAATTTGAGAATATTTTGTAGGTACTTTTCTTAAACTCCTACTTTGAATGAATTACTTGGTGAAATTAGAACAGTGCTCATTTTAATGTAAATTATGTTGCATACAACACTAGGCCTACTTCTAAACGGAAAAGAAAATCAATTTAATATCTTCACATCTTCCTTAAATAATGTGCATGAATTTAACTTCAGTAGCACTTTTTTAGTCGGGTGATGCCCACATGAGTCTTGGGACTTGAGCGTGGGTAATGGGTGAATGATTAGAAACATCCACGACTTGAAAAGATTTGAACTCGAGGCTGCAGGAATACGAATCAAGGACAAGTCTTAACTAAGCACAGACAAGCGCTCCAACCAAAAGTGTCGCCACAGCTGTCTACTCACATAGCATTCGCCAAGCGTTACAGACGACGAACGTTATGAATACATGACTGACATTGAGCCATAACAATGCAACTAAGGTACCGGTATTTGTTTATTCATGGCAAACGCTCGGTGTACGGACTGCCTTTAGCTGCGTCCACACTAAACCTTGCAAGGGTTTCGGCCTAGCCCTTTCTCAAAATTGTTAAAATGTGCACGTTTTCAAGTAATCTAGAAAACATAGTAGAAATAAAAAATATTTTCAAATTAAAAATCTATACCAATTTATCTGATTATATCATTATTCAGTTCATTTGAATCAAACTGGAGAGACTTTAGTTTATGTTTCTAATTTCCACTTCCTTTCTTTCTCTTATATACGAACACTTTTGCCTGGCGCAAATAGTAACGCAGGCTTGGTGACTTGTGAAAAGCAGAAATTGACTGGACTTCAATCTCTCTTTTAATTTATCAGTCACAATAATGTGACTATGATAAGCATTATTCAACCAATAAATACACTAAAAAATTGAGTGTACTTAAGTATTACCAATGTATTTAAAAAAACATTAGAAAAAAAACAAAATAAATTTGAAACATTAATAAATCTGAGACCATTTCAAATTGATTAAAATTATAATAATGAACATTGTTAACTAGTTGTCCTTATTCTTGACTCTTTATTTCAATTGCAATTAAAACTTAATTTGTTATGTGCCAGCAGGGTCCTTGGGAATACCAGCCGACTCTATCAAATATTTATGATAGATACATGAATATTTTTCTTTTTTGATGATGCCCACATGGTTTAAACACTTGTTGACAGGTAACATCCCTCTGTAAAGCCACGCTCGTGTTGAGATAAGTGTTTTTCATTTTCAAATGAACAACCAAAAAGTATATTCGGTATATGTTTTGAGGATCAAGTTCACTGTTTGATACCCGTGCGTGGGTGATGATTTATGAGTTGAACATACATTGCTAGGTTAGTCCTGAACAACCGGGAAGTGATTTTACAACATAGAACAGAGTATTTTGCTTGTCAAACTAAGGCGGTCACCCTTACAAGAAGCACTGGAGCGCTTGTATATTAACTCACTGAACAGATACCGCTCGTGGCTGTATCAATAATGTATAAATTTTAACAATGATGATCAACTTCTAACAATGGTATCGTTTAATATTGAAAATCATGAAGTTCAAAAAGTACAAGAGATAGTACAGCACTCTATTATGAAGAAAGCAGGAAGTGATCGTCGTGAGCCGTAGCTGGTATCTGTTCAATCAGATGGAGATAAACTGCGTTCTCCTAGGCTCTCTTTGTAAGGGTGACCGATTAGATTGGCCAGCAAGACACTGTTCTCTGCTGTAAAATCACTTCCTGGTGGTTCGGAACCAACCTAAAGCTGTAGGTCCAACTCATTACCCACGCACAGGTCTCAGACCTATGTGGGCTTCATCCTTAGAGAAAAAAAAAGAAAAGTAAAATAATTGAACTGAAAGCAAAAGTGGATTCATCTCTGTATTTCATCGAGCCTGCATTCTAACTATGCCGTGCCTTTACCCACGCACAGGTCTCAGACCTATGTGGGCTTCATCCTTAGAGAAAAAAAAAGAAAAGTAAAATAATTGAACTGAAAGCAAAAGTGGATTCATCTCTGTATTTCATCGAGCCTGCATTCTAACTATGCCGTGCCTTATTTTATAAATATATCTACACTATTTACAATACATAATTGTTTTATAAATATATCTACACTATTTACAATATATAATTATCTATTAAATAGCTAACAACAAGCACACTTGTCACTCTTTGTTGTGCGTCCGCATGTGTCGCTTAAGACTGCTCTGGCGCGCGAACGCTTTGGTACAAACATTGCACACAAAAGGTTTTTCACCAGTATGCGTCCGCATGTGCGTTTTCAGGTGGCTCACATCACCGAACATATTTCCGCAGGCGGTGCACTTGTACGGTTTTTCGCCGGTGTGCGTGCGTGTGTGCCGTTTGAGGTCGCTCATGCGCGTGAAGGTGCCGTTGCACAAATTGCAGATGTATGGTCGTTCGCCCGTGTGCGTGCGTATGTGCTGCTGTAGATGGCTACCCTGGTTGAAATACTTGTGGCAGATGCCGCACGAGAAGGGCTTTTCGCCGGTGTGCGAGTGTCGGAACGCAGTCTGCATCAGCTGACGGTTGCGCTCCATCACTTCGGCCAGGTTCTCTTTGTAGACGTGTATCGACGTGGTCGGTGTTGGATGTATCAGCGATACTGTACTGCTCGTGTTGGTGTTTGACGTCGAGCTAATCCTTATTACTTCCTTCTCAACGACTGGCACCTGCTCACAATCAATTTTATTGTTTATTTATTTATTCTTCACAAATGAAATGAAATATATAATAAATACTATTGGCCAGCAAAAAATACACTGTTCTCTGCTGTAAAATCACTTCCTGGTGGTTCGGAAACCACCTAAAACTGTAGGCCAACTCATCAATCACTATCATCCAACTCATAACCCACGCACAGGTCTCAGACCTATGTGGGCTTCATCCTCAGAAAAAATTTTTTATTCTCCATAAAAAGTACAAAAATGTAGTAGGAGGCTCCTCACATGGGCACATGATTGTGAGAGAGGAGTGAGTTGTAGTAGATTGATGAGTTATACTAAACAAACTAGTATTTATTATAGCTTATTTTTTTTAGGATGAAGCCCACATAGGTCTGAGACCTGTGCGTGGGTAATGAGTTGGATGATGGTGATTGATGAGTTGGACCTACAGTTTTAGGTGGGTTCCGAACCACCGGGAAGTGATTTTACAGCAGAGAACAGTGTCTTTTTTGCTGGCCGATCTAATCGGTCACCGTTACAAACAGGACCGAAGTAAAAACACACATGAAAAGATTAAGAAAAACAGATAACTTACTCATGAATACAATATTTGTCAATTTCAAAAAATATGGTACGTAAGGTATAAATGTAATGTATCGAACTGATGTAGAAAAAATGTGTTTGAAACAAAATAAGAAAAATGAAAGGAGCAAGCAAGAATGATAGAAGAAATTGTTATATCTTAGGTTAATATTGAGGTAATAAAAATGGAATATTATATTATGATGAGATTTGAAACATGAGTTTAGCATGAATAATAAGCCATTCATACAAAGTATCACACACATACACACACACCGCATCACATCACATCACAATACCTTAGGAGGAACAGTTCTACAGGAGGTATAAATCAAATCAAAGTTATTCCTTTCCTTAAAATAACATTTAGCATATTCAATTCTGACAATGTGAAAGAATATAAAATACAAATTAAAAAAAGTAAATAAGTAAGTGAAAGAAGCATAAAGTCAGAAAAGTGTAGCCGACGATCTTGAGCAGCTATCTGGCGACTTTACTTAGAAAAGCATGCTCTATCTAACTTACCTAGTAGTGGATCATTCTAAGTGTGTTATAAGCCTTATAAATCCTAATAAACGTTTATAAATCCTATCTAAGATTCATATGCCATAGTATCATACAATCTAACTACTATACATACATCAGAAAAAGTTTTTCACACACCCAATCGAAATCTATGAGCAAATCACGGAGATATTAGAAAGTGAAGGGAGCGTAAAGCCATAAAAGGTTAGCCGATGATCTTGAGCGGCTATCCGACGACTTCTAGCGGCTTTAATCATTGTCCCCAGGGATGGGAGCAACTCCACTATAGATGTACATCTATGATGATCTGTGAACTTTAAAAGTCGATTCAACACACGTCAGTTACGGCGCGTCACAGTGGCAGTTCCGTCTCAGTTCATTCGCGGTAACAATTAGTCACCTGAGGGGTCGGCGCCGGACGAGTGTAGACGCGTTACCGGAAACTCATATAAGAATATATTTTATGACTGCGACGAGACGGATAGCTCGGAACTGAGACGCGCCGTAACTGATGTGTGTGAATCGACCTCAACATGGCTATATTTAAAATGGCTGTCACTCTATACTTCGTTGTGGGTTAAAGCCTAAATTAGCATTAAAGTAATCAATACAACTGCTAAATCTTTAAATAATTTTGAGAAGCAAATCGTTTTTGACAGATGATAAGCATAGCTCAAACATTTGAACTGTCATGAAAGTGAAATCTTGTGTAAGTAAATAAATAATAAATAAATAAATATTTAAGTGAGCTACTTAGTTTGAAATTTGCGATGATATCGCTGCGAATGGCATCAGACCCCTCACAGAAGGGCCTAGCTTGCTTCCATTTTCGGTTACACTTTTTCAAGATTTATACGTTATGCTTCCCCCACTTTCTTATACGCCAGTTTTGTTTAGTTTCAAAAGTCACGTTAAGCCGCATCTATCGAGCTAGACTCGCGCAGCATGTTGCACGTAAAAACTCTCAAAAATACAGTAACCTATAACATGCTCTTATTCACATGCACACACCTCCACCCATCTTGCTTTCTTAACACAAATTACCGTACGTTTAATTGTTACGTACGTTTGAATGTTATGTACGACAATTTTAAACCAAATTCACACAACTCTTCAGCTTGCATCTGGCAACACTGGTCGCAGTGCGCTCTGCAAGAAGTGCGGAGCTGGTAAACCCAGCTTTAGGCTGGGGCTCCACTGGCTGTAGTTTAACGCGCTGCAATTTGCAGGCGCTACACGCGACAGTTGGGTGGCTTCACAGGCAACAGAAAACGAACTGCAATCTGCAGCGTCGTCTCGCTCGCTGTGGCTTCACTAGCAGTTCATTGTAGCGGTAGACGTGACCCGGGACCGATCATGCCGCAAGTTGATATTCGTAGTGTTGTACTAAGTGTACTTTTAGTTTATAGACGACGCCAGTTACACAAGAGAAAATGGTGTATTCACCCAATAATAAGCAACAGGAAGTCTGAAGGCTTGTTCCGTACGTTGCATCGCAAATTAAGAAAGTATTCAGACAAGTTTTTTGAATTTTATTGCATGTTTCAAAACTCTTTTGATTACTTGTTACAAATCTAGCATTTCTGCTTTTATAATTCTCATAATTTTTATTGTACATTTTTCTCTACTTCTAATATAACAACCTCGCAATCAAGTTCAAACTCCATTGTCCTCAATAGAATTCACTTTACTTGAAACAATTAATAATACAACTTTAAACAGAATAGCGTCGATGTGACTTGCGCCTTGGATGCTGGTCAGCTGCAGACTGCCGCGTTACTACAGTCTACAGCTAGTAGAGCCATCTAATGGCGGCAAAGTGTAGCGTGAAAATGGGACTGGTTCCATTTCCGCGCGACGCTTCATTCTGCAGCGCGCTGTAAAATGTTGCACGCTGCAGACTGTCGCTAGTGGAGCCATCTCCGTTTGTTCGCTACCTTCTCATTTATCTGACTTATCAACCACAATTTGCAGCGCGATAAATAACGGCAAGTCGAGCCCCAGCCTTAATGCAAAATGAGCTGTCAAATACAGCGGTGAGACAAGTCAATGACCTTACAAGACACTATTAGATTCTTGGATTTCTTGTTCCATAACGATCTGCGTTGTTAATATTAACTTTTTGTTGGAAATTTAACGACTTGCAGTCAGTTTTAAATTGTGAATATATAATAAATGTACTCACACTTGGCCGAACGTTTTCGAGTCATTGAATCTTATCTTCAAGGTCTTCAAGGGGATGAGATTCAATAACTCGGAAACGTTCGGCCAAGTGTGAGTACATTTATTATATATTTACAATTTAAAACTGACTGCATGTCGTTAAATTTCCAACAAAAATTTAGCACTATTAAATTTTGAATGTGACTTTTACCGTACGATAAATAATAAATAAATATACCATTTTGAAAAATTTTATAAATCTCAAGACAAATCAGTCAGACAAAAGGTTGTGTTCATGGGAGTCACAATAAAAATAAATGAATGTCATGTTCTCAACAAGTGGACGAAATTATAGGTAATCTTTTTTCACCAACAAAGATTAATCACTACTGTAGTTTGAAGTGGAGAGAATGAGAAAGAAATATGAAGTGTAAGAAACACTATTATTTTGAAAGTTGATAGAGGAGGCTCCTGGGAGAATCTACAGCCCCATCCCTACTCCAATAAGTTGCTAAAAATCTCTAGATCAAATTCCTCACAATATATACCTAGCGCAACTTTAGATTTCTACAGGTGCGGTTTAGTACTAAATTGATATATAAATGGTGAAGATGCAGTGTAAGTTCATTTTAAATTTGAAACAAAAATTAATCGACTTACTAAATTTTGATGACATTTCATTTCAGCTTCTCTCATGGCCATGTTAACATCTAGGAAATGGGCGATTTCTTCAGCATCAAACTTTTGATTCCATTCTACTGGCTGTGGAAATGATTATTTGCATAGCAACGATAAATAATAATAAAACCAAGTGAATTATAATACATTGGTTCAATGAGAGTATAAAACCAAGAAACAAAAATACTTTCATACAAGAAGTTAACATTTTTGATTCACTTCTAATTAAGCTTTATTGATTATGATCAAATAATATTTTTCATCGTTAATACAATAAAATGTCAACTATCAGCTCCATGGCAATCTATCAGATGACAGATTTTTATGAAATCGATTGGGCCGTTCTTCTCATTAGTCTGAATATTTTTGAAAATAAAGTTTTTGATTAGTTGTAATTTTACTGCTATCTAGTACTTCTACTACCACCTGGGAAGTAATAGCCGTGAGCTGTAGCAGGAATCTGTTCAATCAGATAAAGAATAGCTGGGCCCTCTTTGTAAGGGTGACCGATTGGATTGGCCAGCAAAACAATACTCTGCTGCAAAATCACTTCCCGGTGGTTCGGAACCCACCTAAAACTGTAGGTCTAATTCATCAATCACCATCATCCTGCTCATTACCCACGCACAGGTATCTCAGACCTATGTGGGCTTCATCCTAAAAAAAAACTAATCAATCAACAGCTTATATTTCATCGAATTTACCAACGATAAACTTGAAAAAGTGTATAGAAACCATGTATTTGTGAATAAATTGAGAATAGTGGAACACATTGTAAATAATTTTATATTTTTATATTTTAAATATTTTTTGGCCGATATGGCCAAGTTGAAAATGAATGCTGCTGTACAGAAAGGTCTCCATGGTCTAGTGGTTAAAAGCGCTCAACCGGCAATTGAGAGGTCCGTGGTTCGATTCCCGGTGGTGACTGATATTTTTGTACAGTAGCATTCATCGATTCCCATCAGCTGTTCAATGCTGTTGTCAATATCCGCCATTGCGGAAGTCTTCAGTATAAAGTAATAGCAATTAAAGGAATTCGAAATTAATAAATTCTGTTTAATTTTATAATATTTTAATTATTGCCATCTTAATGCCATTAAATTCCACACCTCTAAACAACAATTTTATTGATCAATACACAATATTCCTTGGTGTGTCACATAATACCGCTCTGAATTAGAGTGTTTTAAATAGATACTATCCCTGAACCGTCTGAGAGTAGGAGTCTCTAGATGTAAAACCAACCTCAGGAGATGGGGCATCCTACCAGCTGACACTGATACTTTATGTGAGTGTGGTAACATACAAGATGAGAACCATCTTCTGGAGTGCCCTCAACTCAACAATCCTTGTACTATGGAGGAAATTTTTGAGGCAACTGACAATGCCCGGTCGGCAGCAAATTTTTTGAAATTATTGATATGATGTTTTGCTTTGGACACGGATAGTAGTAGTAATAGATACTATAGTAAACTCAACGATTTGAGAACCTTTACCTGGTTCACTGATTACTTCTGGCTGAGCAATTGTCCATTAGTGTCACTAGTTACTTTTTAGTTACTATGGAATTTATTATCATTATTAATAATTTCAACAAAAGATAGTTCTTTGATTGCACAAATTTTCTTTAGGTAATGTAAGTATTACTTAACTTTATTATCAGCTTTTGATATAAACACTAATACGGCTATTGTAATAAATCATAATGATTGCTGATGAAGCTTTTTTCAGGGGCGAAAATGTATTACCAATTTGAGAGAGTAGAATCAAAAACTCATAAGTAATACAGTCAGTCTTAAAAAAATTTTTTGAATGATATTACTTATTATTTTAATCAACAACAATCATTTAAAGTACAGTATAATGATGTTCATAATCAATTTTGTCTCGGGGTTGATCCCCATCTGACCAAAAGATTTTTCCGGAGGCCACTACCGTGTTTCGGAAGTCACGTTAAGCCTGTCGGTCCCGGCTGCCTCAAAACAGTCGTTAAATCAGGTTAGAGACCCTGACCTTGTTCAGTTGTGACCTGACAACTCTGACACCAGCCAGCCAGTGGTCACACAATACTATTATTATTATTATTATTTTTAACAATTTTTTAAGCAAAACACTACTAAACAAGTTATTGTGTCAAGCAAATGGAGTTTATATTGCAAGCCAGTATCCTTTCCAACATTGAGGAAGGATAATTCAATAATATCCACCAGTAGTGTAGAAATAATCAGAAATTGATAGTAATTAGGGAAGTGATAGCCGCGAGCCGTAGCAGGTATCTGTTCAACCAGATAGATAAGCTGCGTTCTCGTAGGTTCTGTTTGTAACGGTGACCGATTAGATTGGCCAGTAAAAAAGACACTGTTCTCTGCTGAAAATCACTTCCCGGTGGTTCGGAACCCACCTAAAACTGTAGGTCCAACTCATAAATCACCATCATCCAACTCATTACCCACGCACAGGTCTCAGACCTATGTGGGCTTCATCCTCAAAAAAAAAAAAATTGAAGTTTACGATAGTTCAAAAGCATCAATGTTTTCAAAGCTATGAATTAATTAACTTTATGACATTGAACTCAATGTGCTTTCTGTGGAATATAGTAAGTTCAAACTCAATATAGTTAGTTATAAAAATAAAAAATAAAATATGTAACTTACCTGATGTATTTTCCCTTCGGCATCTTTCAAACTCATCCCAGTTGTGCTGGTATGCCCGCCTAGTGATAATATTGTATTGGTTGACTCATCCTTCATGGCCCTAACAGGTTGGGATTCTGGCTTAGAATTACTTTCATTATCCTGTAACAGATAAATCACATGTTTTCAAAAGCTTTATAAAAATGCATAGTTATCCGTAGTGTGACTCTTCAATCACGAATAAGTCTAATCATTAGAAAATTGAATAGAAAGGAGTGCAAAAACATAATATAGTGATTAGAATACTTAAAATGAATGAATTTTGCGTATTAGACTCAAGAAAAAGAGTAAAAAATTAAATCAGAGCTGAATATCTTCAGGGCGAAAATATCCAGTACGAACAGTACTACAAAAAATTTGTATTTTCTTGTTCAAAATTTGTAAAGAAAGCAGTAGTGGGCTATGCCTGTTGTATCTTTACTTGATAGTGTTTCGTGTAATTGTAATAAATGAATAAATGAAAAAAATATTTACCATAAATTTGTGAACTGTGGTCGAATTAATATACATTATTTTAACTAAGTCAAGAGAATCAGCTATATATATTGTCAAAATTTTTACCTTTTTATGATCACTATCGTTGGTGCGCCGCAAAATATCATTTTGATGATTAGGAATATTCATTCTGTCATTTGCCTGGAAATCAAAGAAAAATAATCTTTAAATAACAATTTTTGATTCAATTGTTGTAGAAAAGCAGTTTGTATTGTGTTTATATGTGTGTTCCCAACACAGTCTTTATGGTGAGAATTATCAATAATAAGTTTTATTTATTCAACATAGCACATTGTTATACAGTTGAATATCGTCAAGTATAAATTACAAACTAAAGGTAACACAATGCTACAGTCATAATTGGTATTAAATAAATAATAATGAAAGTTATACAATAAAACATATTCTGCATTAATTAAGTTGCACTATAAGCATATTTGTGGGGAATTATCACAATTATTTTATTCTATAAATTAAACCCCTAGCCCCTAGCATTCATTGAAGGACTGTGTCATTAAAATAATAGAGCAAAATCGAATTAGTTATGGTCCTCTAGTTTTAAAACACAATAGCTTGAAGTTAAGTTTGAATCGTGTAAATGGAAAATTGTCACTTTAAAACTAATACTTTCGTTCATGAACAAAGCAATTTGAATGCGGAATTTGCTTGATCAGTTACTAAAAAGTCCTTGCGATGAAGAAAGATCATTAAATAGACAATCCAATGGAGTTTGTTTAGGCCACCAAAAATAGTAGTTCGACCATGTTTCCCAAAGCATGGCTCAAACCTCAAGGTGGAACTACCCGTGGTATTTTATTTTAACCAATAAAAGCCATTCGCTTATTATTAAAAATATTATTTGCACAGTAGACTACTGATTTACTGATGACTGATTGTTGACTTTTTTTATCGATTGTTACATTGAGTTACAACTTACTCTTTTCGAGGTGAGAAAAATTGTATTAAGCTTTTCTGCTGTGTGGTATCATACATAATTATATTAGTAATTAATTTAATTAATCCTCAATTCCAATTTGAATCACAGTGATTAAATTTGATTCAAAAAGCAATTATCTAATGCAAAATCTGGCAGAAATTTTCTATAACGTCATTGAAAATTGATGAAATGATAGAATTTTCAGTAATTAATAATCATAAATGAAATATTCCTATTATGCACACTGAAAGTTTTTTGTAAGTTGTAACAGTTTAGAGACTTACCCTATCAATTTCAAATGACCTATCTCTAGCATCAATCTTCTTTGAGAAGTCATAGTTTCTAGAAAAGTCGAATGTCCCCGGGGGAGGCACATCCATTACCTGAAAATACCAAAATATTTGTCAGAAAAATAACGCACATACAGTGAAGACGTAAAACATGCTCAGCGAATTTAAGTTCTTAATTTGTTGATCCATTTACGAAATTAAAGTCTTACTTTCACTGTAATTTCTTCATAAAAAGATAAGTAGCCATTCAGATTATGCAGAATGAGTTGATTTCATCCCAAGTAGATCAGAATTTCACTTTAATTTTACTCAAAATATTATACATCAAACAAATTCACGATGTCTTGAGCAGGCAATATAATAAACGCCAACTTAAAATTCATTTTTCAACAGACTAACAGAAAATTATTAATTTGTTTCAACTTACATAAGAAACACACATCAGCATCATGTCTATCTCACGTTATTGTCATGGACATATGATTGGTCATGTGGTGAGCGTGGTGTTCAAGTGGTCGTGATGTTCAGTCACGACCGCTCAAGACTGCGCTTGGATGGGTGACCGTGCTTCAATGACTTGATGTTACAAGCTTTATTATCACTTACCTGGTGGTTCGGAACCCACCTAAAATAGTAGGTCCACCATGTTCCCCGTAACATGGCACAAACGGCGAGGTGGAACTACTCGTATTAAAAGCCATACGCTTATTATTATTATCTAAAATAAAATTATTGGAACGTATCCTTGACCGACCGATAATTGGAAGGTTTACTTTATTTCTACCATGACTTGAAATTTTACATAGCCCCTTCAGCCAATTCCGACAGTGTTATTGTCTGGAGAGTGGAACGAGGATTGGTATAGTTGGGGATTGGTTTCGCCACTATGCTGACATAACTATATCAGCATGCTAAACACACTGATTCAATTCTGAAGTTATGTACTTGACAATATACCCCCCTCACAAAGTCTGGCTGCAAAGGTGAGAGATGTTTGCACACTTCTGGGCTACTTCCTTTGCAAGAGACTGTCCAGGGTGGTATACCTTCTCAGGAAGCTAGGGAATACCTTGTCACAGCATATTACTCTCTGTTCCATAGCCACATTATGTATGGACTGCTGCTGTGGGGTCATGCACCTGCTTGCCATGATGTGCTGCTACTTCAGAAGAGGGCAATCAGGACCATTACTTTCTCAGGTCAGAGAGATCACTGTAGGCCACTCTTCAGAGATCTGATGATACTCACCATACATGGCCAGTATATCCTGTCCTCTGTGATGTATGTCAAGGATAATCTGCAAACGCTTGTGAAAAGGAACGAGGTTCACACCTACAACACCCGTCATGCAACAGATTTGGAGATACCGCGCAGCAGGCTAACTGGTACGCAGAGAGGTTTCCCATTGGCTGCCATAAGATATTTCAACAGACTCCCAGTGGAAGTGAGGAATGCGCCACGCACAAGATTCTGCTCTCTCATCAGACAGAAATTAAAAAATAGACCCATCTATTCATTGACTGAGTTGGCTGATGAGCCACTATTTAAAAAAAAATCTTCTGACACAGTCTGTCTGGTATCCCCAGTCAAGGACGACGATATCAAAAGCCATAAGCTAAATTGACAGAGACGTTTGAAGAGCAACACAATAATTAATGTTACCTCAATATTTGTGTCTGAAATTGATACTTAGTTCACCATAAGCCACAAAATTAAAATACTATTAACTGTAGTAGGCACATCAACAAAACAGAAAGAGCCAGTCAATAAAGTATGTAAGTCAACGCAACAACAGATAAATAAGTCTAGATGGCTAATGAAACTTAAAAGTAAAATTAGAATTATACTCACGGAATGTTTATGCAACTTTGAATCAATAAACTAATATTCAAGACAAATTCAACCAACATAACCTTTTCATAAATTGTGAGGTTACATCAATCATTTTACCACGATAAGTCTGTATAGAAAGACTCATTACTGACATTTAGATTGATCCTAGGAAAAACTATGATAAAAAATTTTAAAAAAATATTTGGATCCGCCCAATCGTTTTTAATTTGCTTTTGTCGTTCAACATTCTAAAAAATATCTATCAACAACACAAAAAATCGAGCTATTCAACTCACTGCCACCAAGATTACAAGTTCCAAGGCAGAACGACAGAAGACTGCCACAAAAATTGAAGAGAGTTTCTTTATTAAAATGTTTGAATGTACCGGTACACTTATTGTTCAAAACAAAATTGTTTAGATTTTCTATCTCGATTCTCAAAAAACTAGCATTTGTATGGTGAGTTTACTTGTTTACATAAATTTATTTGCAAGTGACAGATGTCAGAAGTGCAGAAGGTACATCTACGCATCTGCCTTCTTTGATGCATAATCTATGTTTACAGTTATAAAAAATGCGAGAAGAAACTGTACACAGCTCGAATTAACCTTATTTATCAGGTTAATTTTTTATACTCATCTTTGTTCTTTGTTGTGAATTAAGTCCTGGTGAATATTTGATCTTCGCACTTGGTTTGCAGACATGGGGTCAACTACAGGATACGTGCCAAATATTCAATCACAAATTGGATATATTACTCAGTGGTTTCATGAATGGAGTGAGATGCAGAGAAGTGACTTTTTGCCTATACTTGCCGATAAATTTGGTGGTAAGGGATATGTCAACGGGTTATTACCAGGTATGGATAGCATTGGTAGTTTAGAAGATAAGCCTTTGAACATCTTCCAGTGTCGAGTGAAGCTTTTCAAGGAATGGTCAGATAATTGGGGACAGCAAGAAAAGGATCAATTACTTGGCCACATCAAAGCAATGGATCCAGAGTTCATGAGGAAGTATGAAGAAGAAATATCGGGTATTAAGTCATCAGATCATGAAAGTGATATTAATGGGATGACACCAGCAGCAGAAAATGAAGAGAGTGCTGAGTGATTGTCTAGGGGACCTGATTTAATTTTTATATCATGATCGAATGCAGCTGCATAATTTGCAGTTATCTAACGTTAGGCGTAGGATAACTTTCATCTTTTGAGTGTGGTGCATAAATATTAACTTATATCTTGAGTTTGACCACCAATGATATTCCAAACACTTGGTTAGATATAGATACAGTACCTACTTTGTAAATGCTTACATGGTAAACTTATCTGATACATATCATGCTGATAGGTTCGATAGGTTGATTAGCATTAAATCAGGTACATTTATATAGATTAGGTATATATCATTATGCCAACCAATCTTTTCAATGCCGGTACCGTACCTGATTAGTTGGAACTTTGAAACGTATTCAAACCCGGGTTCAAATGTGTAAATGGTAGTTGTGTTATCCAGTTCTACATCAGAAACATGACTAGCTTTTATAAAAGCTAAATATCTTTTAAAGCATTCCAAACTAACAACTGAAACATCACTTTACCATAACAAAGGCATTTAATAAATTTGCTGTTTTTTGTCCAATGTGATATGTTTTATGCCAAGAGATTCCCATAAAATTGATTTTTCATGTCATCAATTTCAGGGAAGCAATTTTGATAAACTACCCAGTAGTTTTAGAGCTTTTTAGTTTTGTATATCTCAACTTATTCAAATCAGAAAAAATCTAAACCATTTTCTCAATTCATATTTACCGATTGAGTCGTCATTTTTCCAAAACTATTCATTATTTTTGAAGTCCCTGTTGAAAAATGACATGATAGCTTTAATTTAAAATGGAAATTTTAAGATGAAAAATTCCCTTCCCATATTGTGGAAGTGGAACCATCATTTAAGTAATTTTCAAAGTGAGCTTTATCCATTGAAAGTTGTTTTTAATTGTTCCTTGCAAATTCTGATTTCGTTTGAATTTGCTACATTTTTGTATGCACATTTATTTATTAGGCCTATGATTTTTAGAATTATTATTTATTACTCCAATTCGTTTTAATAATTGTTATTATTTTAAAAACTTATCTATAACTCTTAAAGTAAACTAGAAATAGCATACTGATTTCTGGTGCGTATTGGTAATAAATGGCGATCAAATCTTCAAATTATTGTATGAATCTTTCTTATCGGGTATGGGATAATTATCATGTATTGGTTAATTATTTCAGTAAGACTAAACAAATTTGATACCAATTGAATCTCTTTTTCTTAAAACCGTCACGCTGAATATTTTCAGGCGATTCACTTGTACTTCTTTGTCTACGATTATTAAAAGTTATGATTATTGAATATCCATAAATTGTTAGTGATATTTTCAACTTGATAATTTAAATTTACATAGTCAGTGATAATTCCCTTAACCTATTTCAAGTGCCATTTCTCACTGATTATTTCTATAACTCATCATAAATTTGAAAATTTTGTTGTTGTTTTTAAATTGAAATTTTCATTGCAAGATAAGTTTTTCAATATTGAAAGAGTTCACTGTCCGCATTGTCTAAAGATGCTCGTAGAATAGGGCGAAACGATCGTCAAACAAAATCTTTTTATTTTCACTTGAGATTCAATCTTTTTTCAGTTTGATAACACCAGTGACCAAGAAGATTGAACTAAAGCAACAAACAGTAAATGTTTCAGCTTATATTCGAAGTACAATTATTATTGACATATCAATGCATTATCAGCTAGTTGATTGTTATAGCCTTCATATTCTTATTATAATTTATTTCACCTAATAAAATTTCCAGATTTCTACAAGAGAATTCCACTGCATAGTTCGCACTGGAAGATATAATTTATTGAAAAAAATAATAATAATTGAGGCTTGATGAACAGGAATTTGAAACTTGAGAAGCTGCATTTCAACTATTATATTCAAGTACTGTAATTGAAATCCTGGGCAGATCTTTAACTCCGGTATCAACAAAATATGTAAGTGATTATTTTTCAAGTTTTAAATTTATTATTTTACTGGTCATCGTTGTTTTCATTCACTGTACTTTTTTCTAATGTGTGAAACAGTGCTAATAGAACAAAAATCCTTCCTAAAGGTCAATTCACACACATCAGTCACGGCGCGTCTCAGTTCCGAGCTATCCGCCTCGTCACAGTCATAAAATATATTCTTATCTGAGTTTCCGGTTACGCTGTCTACACTCGTCCGGCGCCGACCCGTCAGGTGACTGATTGTTACCGTGACTGAACTAAGACGGAACTGTGACTGTGACGCGCCGTAACTGATGTGTGTAAATCGACCTTTATATAGCAATATTATTTATTGAATTTTCTCTTCATAATTATTACATTTTGAGACTATGTTTTGATGAATATGTTTTATTTAAAGGTTTTGTAATTGTCAATGACTTATTCCTTGTTGAAAGCAGCTATTGGTTAAAGTTAGGATATTATAAATTTTCTCTAAGAAGCTTCTTTATTTTTTTTAATGATAATTGAAATTTCTAAAATTGTAATGTCATGGTATATACAGTATTTGCTTTTTACATGAATTAAAATGATCAAGAAACTATAAAAGCAGTTCTTTGGTGAATTCATGTATCTAGTCTTAACAATTATTATGTTATGTTCTTAATATGTCATATTAGACTATTTTGTTATTTACATTGTGAAGCAATAATTGACTTGAGATTTTTTAAAACATGATAAGGAAGTTAAAGTTAAAATTTAATTTTAGCTCTTCACTGGCTTTATATATTGTTCTCGTCTGATTCCTTTGGAATTTCGTAGGTTTTCTATTGGGTTTAAGCACCCTTTTGGGTGCTTGTTTTGGGTGGATCGTGAATTTCAATAGGTACTTGTTTCAGAACTTAGTCTTATTGAGATACAAAATTTCCATTAACGCTCAGAAACAAATTAAATTTTCTACTGAGTAGTCTGTGTTAGAGTTTGATTACTCTCAATATTAATTATAGCGAAATATTGAATTAAAATTTAATAATTGTTAGAGTTTGATTACTCTCAATATTAATTATAGCGAAATATTGAATTAAAATTTAATAATTGTAAAACATTTATAAGATAATTCTTAGTCTTGTGATAAAGAAAGTCCTATTTTTTTCTTAGTTGGTTTATTCTACTGCTTTGTCACCTATGTTTAATATAGATCAAGATTCTATTAAGTTATTGGTTGTAACTATAACTATGCTAATGAACCAATCCAATTTTTCTCCTTGGATCTTTTTCGCAATAATGTCATTCAGCATTGCATTTGATCTCCAGGTTTTTTATGTACGTTTCAAGTACATATGTAGTTTTTTCAGATTCAATTTTATAGACAACTTGTGACTATATTATATGTCATATTGTCTATTCGAATGTTTTATTACTCAAAGGAGAACTAATTGCGAAAATTAGTTGGCTGGTTCTATTATTGTAATAATAATTTATGGACTTATTAAATATACATAACGAATGTATACTTTAAAATGTCAGTTTATTAACTGAAAGTAGTATATTTTTACATTCCACTATCTTAGAACTGTTAACTTATTTTACCTCAACAATTTTTATAATGTTGTTTGTTGAGACTGACGTTGTTTTATATTGATGTAGCATAATATTCTATCAGAACTTTTGTTATGATCATTTATGTAAATAGGCCTAATTTAAATTTTATAACTAGAAACAAAATTAAATTATTTAATATTGAATTCAAGTTTTGATATTTTTACTCCATTCAAATGTGAATGAGTATAACCATTCCTGACTCACTCAATGCATGGAAAGTAGTTTTTTTCTGAGGATGAAGGCCACATAGGTTTGAAACCTGTGCGTGAGTGATGATTGACGAGTTGGACCTATAGTTTTATGTGGGTTCCGAACCACCCGGAAGTGATTTTATGGCAGAGAACAGTATTTTTTGTTGGCCAATCCAATCGGTCACCCTTACAAAGAGGGCCAAGAAGCCCTCTTATCTTATCTGACTGAACAGATACCAGCGCACGACTATTACTTTCTAATTGATTAATAATTTGGAAAATATTTATAAATTCGATATCTAGTGTATTATAAACTAATTTTTATAAAATATTATTGATATTGACTATTAATAGGTAGCCTTCCACTTTGGCGGCTCTAGTGACGCAGTTGGTTGGAGCGCTTGTCTGTGATTAAATGAGACTTCTTTTGCTGCAGCCTTGAGTTCGAATCTCATTCAGCCATAGATGTTTCTCATCATTCACCTCATTACCAACACACGTCTCCAGAATCTTGTGGGAATCATCCACAATAAAAAATCACTTATACTCTGCTAATTCTTTTACACCATAAAAAGATGTTGCTATCACCTTCAATAGCAGCTCTGAAGAATCGGCATTGAAGATGGCAGCAAAATTTGTTGTCGAATGTTCTTTGCCTCAAAAAGTAGACAGCTTAAAAAATAGTCGAAATTTGAAATACATTTTCTACTGTAAAATACCTTACTCAGTGAAAATTAATATAATTTTTTTTTTTTGAGGATGAAGCCCACATGGGTCTGAGACCTGTGCGTGGGTAATGAGTTGGATGATGGTGACTGATGAGTTGGACCTACAGTTTTAGGTGGGTTCCGAAGTGACTAAGAGACTAAGGTAAATACATAGATAAATTAATAGCATCATAATATTTATATTAATATATATATATGATAAATATTGATAACTTATTGATTTATTCTTTCGCTTTAATAACCAAACTATAAGTTCATGTACATATCACTTGCACCATCAGTGTTAACATAATAACATTTTAGTTGAATGAGTCTGCAGCATATTATCAGTAAATGCAGTCTAATCTTTCCAGGTTTTTGATGATGGGTTTTTCATCTATCTCCTATTGCAGTTCCACATTTTTTAATAACAATTAGCATACTATCTTTGCTGCATGCCTAGATTCTAGCCAGCTATTAGGTGGTCATTAAATCTCACAGAAAGCATAGGCAGTTTGTTCAGTTGTGTAATTTCATAATGTAAATGTATTTAACTAATAGAAAGATGAAATCTAGTCATCCAAAAACGTGATCAATTTTTATTCTAATAGAGAAGTCTGGTTTGAATCATTTTAGAGACCAAAATTTATACATTCTAAAATCTTATCCTTCTATTTTATGTGTTCTCAATAAAATTCACATTGCCTCATGTATCTAGCTTTTAATATATACAGTTCAACTATCTCTATATATAAAAATGAATGTCTGTATGTTCCCTATAGACTCCAAAACTACTTGACAGATCGGCATGAAACTTTGGGAATATGTTGTGTGAATATTGGGAATGGTTTCTGACCATAAATTTCAATAGGGGAGCTAATAATTATTATTAATTAAACCATTTTATAGACCTAACCTACTGAACTTGCCAGCCAAACAGCTTAAAGGAACAGCTGATATAAGTCAACAGTTTTTAATCATATGGCAGGCCCCTTAGTGGCGTTATTTACGCTGTCTTTGAACAGCAAAAGACTTTGCACTTTGCATGTAGGCTACCGTGCAGTTGGAGCCTTGCAATATGTAGGGAACATACAACTGGGTATGATGAAATGTAATTATGCCAGGTTGATGACATCTGTTAACCAATGCAGCTAGAAATTTGAAATGCAGCCTCAGCGGGAGGTGGCGAATAATAAAATAAAAAACCTAGCTTCTACCCTTATAGTTATAGGAGGTTTAAATTTGAAATGTTTCTTCATTCAGAGGTGGTGATTAAGAAAACAACGAAGCCTCTATGATCACCTGGAAGAGCCCTAGGACTAACTTCTTTCCTAATTTTAAATGTAACCTCAGCGGGAGGTGGCGAATAATAAAATCAAGGAGAATTTTTATGAGAATGCAGCAACGCGCGTTGGGCCAGCTAGTTCAGTATAAATTTTAATTCCAACTGTTGATTGTAGAGAAAGGTTTGAAGAGATTTCTTCCAAATAGATTATTGGAGAAAGAAGAATCATTTCAGTTGGGTGAATCAGTTCTTCATACCTCTTATTTTTCGTCCTCCAATTATCTATTGGAAAAATGTTCTCTTCAAGCCCCTTCTTAATCTCCTAAAATATTTGAAGATACAAAATTGTTGTAAATTATAGCCCTATTGAATACTTACGTTTCAACAATACATGTGTGTTTTAGTTAAACATTCCAAAAAGATTATTCTTTCGTTTCGGGAAGTGAGACTAATTTCTTTTTTCCTGCAACTGCTCGTAAAGTAGTTATTTACGTACTGAAAACTAATTGTAAAATACCTCTTTACTGCTCAGCAAGCGGTAAAGTACTTTACGCTCGCCAGCTGTTTTCTTTACGCTTCTGTTTTGATTTTGATGTCTTCTCATTGGTGGATCATGGAATCCCTGAAATTCACATAACCTCAAAAAAGGCGAACGCTAACCAAATCCGCGCATGGTCTGTGATGTTACAAACTACAAGCTTTTATTGTGTTGGAATCCAGAACTGCAGTTTTAGGAAAAATATTGTATGCAATTCGCGCGTGAAGCTTCTTTATCGCTCTCGCAAAATTACTGCGCTCCGCTACGCGTCGCGCAGTAAATGTTTTGGCTCGAGCGATAAAGTCGCGCTTCACGCTCTTAATACATAAATAACTATTTACATTCTAGAGCTTTTGGCTGTCACGCAATAATTATGATTTCTCTTCTGGAAGACAGAGGTTTATCTATAGTTTTTAAGGTTAAAAAGGTAATTTTAGCGAAAGTGCCAAAAATGACATGAAACTCCATGTAAAAGTGAAAAATTATGTTAATTTTCTGAATTATTGACTGATGTATCATTACCACTTAGTTTTATTGTTAGTGAATAGATCGACGTTACTTATGAAAAATACTAAGGAATGTTATTGTCTGTGATGTTTTCCATGACTTGATGAACAATCTTATATCAGAGCTGACACTGTATTTCAATTAAAATATTATGTTCACTCTCTTGTACTGGAAATGCTAGAGGGATTCATTTCACTTCTGAAGTGGCTGAAGAAGTTTCTCTTCAGAAGTGAAATGCATCCCTCCAGCATCTCCAGTAGAAGTAAATGAAAATAATATTTTAATAGGCATACAGTGTCAGTTTTGATATTAGAGTGCTATTGTATTTTTTAGATGCAGTATCCAATTTCAATTGAAATATTTCCACGCTAACTAGAAAATTTTTCTCAATACACGTAGGGAACTTGCTACATTTAAAAATCACTAAACTATCATTTCATAATGATAATACCATGTATTTCTGTCATATGAATATTCAATTATGAAGGATTCAATTTCAACATCTTATTGCCTCCACATGTAAACTCTTAATACTATAATAACTTTGTGTATGTTGAAACTTTATATATAAATGTTTTGTCTAACTAGATCGGTTTCACGCGGTTATTCTTGCATCAAGTTCAAAGCAGGTCAGAGCTTTTCTTTTTTGATCCAATAGCGCCCAGTGCACTTTTACGGGAATCTGAAACAAAATTTGAAAAAAGATTGAAAGAGAAAATGTAAGAGAGAGGTCTACTTCAAATTAATATGGTAACTATATGAAAAATCTAATAAAATAAATGATAAACGAATTAAAATAGAAACGAAGTAAATCTACATATCAATATTCTAAATACAAAGCATTGAGCATAGATTAATACCGTACTTTAAGAGCAATTATCTATACCTAGTAATGGTAAGGGTGCTTGCACAGTGGAGCATCCAATATTCGATTATCAACAAATCACCGTCGCAAAATGAATCACGAGCTAAGGAATGGTGTATTCACACCGCTCGATCTGTCATGCACCATTCCACAGCAAGTGTTTGATTTTACGATGGTGATCATCCTCGAGTATTGTATGCACCTCTGAGCAACACCATCTAATAAATAATCGGTTCCTGGATTTCTTGTTCCATGACGATGGGTTTTAACAACTCGAAAACGTTCGGCCTACAGAGTAAGTAAAATACTACTCATTCTTAATAAAAATTTGACTGCAAGTCGTTGAATTCACTTAAAAAGTGGATAAATAATCGATCTTTAAACACAAATTATTTGAACTAACTTAGGTCTTATTACTGTATAGTCAGTCTACTTAACATTTTCAGTTGTATAAAATTTTCAAGTGTATTTATTGGTGTTTATTCAGACAGTTAACTGAATAAGATAAAAAATACTCATACAGTAATAAATGACCAGGTTCATTGGTGAATAGCCCCATCTTTTGGAAGTGGAGGGGTTGATAGCACAATGATGTTCTGGGCTTTAGGCCCGTATTTATGAACCTGGTACAATTACCTGGGCTTTAGGACCGTATTTATGAACCTTGTGAACATTTCTTCAGGCTGCAATTACTCAAATGACACTTGAAATGTCTCTTGAGTGAATGCATTTCAAGTCTCCCATTGGGAGACTCGACTTGGCCCCTAACCACATCTGATATACCAATTTAACTAATAAGACTTTGATGTAAGAACGGATAACACTGACTTCGCCTATGAGCTAATACACATGTACACTGTACAATGTACACTGTATCTACAAATGCATGCATTCTCATTGGATGCCACATTCACGTTCACTATATTTCTTGCCTAGATTCAATTTGCGCTTCTAAGATGAATGTATGTTTCGGTATTCTACCACTATATACTCTACTTTCGAGTATTGTACATTCAGTCCGTGTTTTTAGCATGCAACTCTGCAATTATATTCTGAACTAGAATTTTACCCGGTCTTTCCCAGGAATCCCGTTTGAAGTTTTTCTTTCCTGGTAGATAACATGGTAGTTGTCATAAAATTACGAAATTGGGAAGGGTGAGTTAAATACCATCCAGTTCACTGTTTGAAAAGAGAAGTTCAAAGAAAAAAAACATTTTTTGTTGCACTGATTATGTGAATTTTTAGTGTTTTTTAATAACTACATTTTTAGCAACTTTGCAGCTTTACCCAAAAATCAAAAATAGGACTTCGAGGTGCACTAAATCAAGTTTAGAGGAAGCTATGTCAAAATTAGTGTTCTAAATTGTTGCCTTTTTTGTGAAATCCGTAAGACTAAAAAACACACCCCTACTCACCCTCTTATTTTATAGATATATTCAATATCGTATCGTATATTTCAACTTACTGTTGGATAAATGTGCAAAATATTGAACGAGTTTTTATACAAATACTCATTGCCAGCCGACAGTGGACACTTGGCGGGAGTGACTCCATCTGCCTGGTAGATTTTATTACAGACTTTCAAGCCATCTTGTCCAATCCAGGGTAGAGGTACATTTGCTACATATGCAAATATATTATTGGAAACGCTGTCAACATCTCCATCTGGAAAAGTGTGGAAAATTGGGTAAGTTTAGCTAGGAAAATATTCAATTGTGAATAAAAATGCTACAGTATAATAATTAATATTTCCCATAGATTTTCCTTTTACATGATGAATGATGCAGATGTTGCCACAACCACTAAAATAATCAACCAACGAGATACTATAGTTTTGACTGTCACGTCTTATTCAATCTCTATCAGACTGTGACGTGGCAGTCGAAACTATTTAAGTGGTTGTAAAAAACTATCATTCATCATGGATACTACCTCAATATCACCATCCCCAATATTAAGGAGATTTCCATTAATTCTTTTTTCTTTCTGTGTGGTTTCTTCTCGATCATTAGTTGGATGAAGTATTGCTCTCAACGGTCTCAGGACATTAATGATAATCATTTATAATAACTAATAACTAGCTTCAATAATAACTCTCTAGGTCTTGTTCTTCTCTTTTCTGCAGATGATTGGCAGGACATAGAATGATTCTTTCCTTTATCATCCAATGTCTAATAAAAGTTTATCACTTTTCGAAAAAAATCATCAATTAATAGAGATTTTAGAGATTTATCGATCTCACAGTCGATATATCGATTGGATTTCACAGTCTTTTGCCCATACCGGTACGGTAAAATTGATGTATTTACAGTTGGTGGGATTTGATTGGATAATTTTTATTACCGTAGAAAATTAAAAAATACATTAGTTATTTGAAAATTACAAGCTTATTAAGATTTATTTTTTCCACTTTTTGAAAGAATTAATATTTACACTTTGAATTTTGCAATGAATACGGTATACAGTATGTATTTGCATCGCAAGAGAAAAATAATTCAGGTTGCATTTAATACAAATACAACAGAAAAATGATGATGAATTAGGCACCATGTTTTTTGCATTACCATACCTTGTCCATTAAAATGCACCTCTAAATTATTAAGCTAGTTCTTGAAAAATCCTGCAATTAAGTTACCAAACTGTCAAACATATACAACATAGGTAGGTAGTTTATTATTTTGAATTTTGTTAGCTTTGAAAAAATATTCGAAATTAATAAATTCTTGGATAGGTTATCGATATGAGATGTAGTACTCTATTAAAAGTTGGAGAAAAAGTTCGTCACAGAAATTTCCTTGAAAAATTTTGAACTGTCTGTAGCAGTCAAGTGTGAGATTTTGTGAATTCATATAAATATATTTGGCTTAATCAAGAGTTGAATTTAATATCAAATTGACCGCCTATTTACCTGGAGTAAATTTCATTTCGATGTTGACCATTGTTCCCTGTTTCAGCTTGCATGGTGGTTTCTCACAATTGCCAATGCTAACTGAACCTTCTGTAATTGATTTTTCTCCTGCAAACGAAACGGTTTTTGATGAAATAATATTTTTCCATATATAATAAACAAAACAATAATTTCATAATAAATATGCATAACATATAAAACAAACAATTATATTGTCTTGTACAACAATAGCTGTATTAATGTTCCTTTTCTTTCAAAATTTACATATTTATAGTTATATATATTTTATCAAATTCATAAATTACCTCCTCTCTAGAATCGATTATCAAATTATTAGTTCGTAGAACCAAATTATTAGTTCGTAGTTCAAATAATTTCGTAGAACCTGCACTTTATCAATTTTCATTTGATTTTCATTATTTTGGTTTCGGGTTTCCGACAAATTCATTTTAAAATCTTCCCAAAAATGCATTATTAATTAATTCCTTTTCTCCCTGCGATACCTGCCCTGTACCCCGAATGCAAACTGAGCCTTCTTTAACAGATTTTTCTCTTGCAAACAGACAATAGAATGTATTTTTAGTATTCTCTAAAATAGGATATGAAATTTATATTTAATAGGATTGAATTGAGAAAGAAATTGATAATAAACTTAACTGAAACAGACACTCTAGACTCTAGATTTTTTTCTTGCAAACAGACTGTTTTTTAATAAATAAGTATTTTTTTATTTATCGAAATAATAATTCTATAAGAAAAACCCTGTCAAGAAATTAAGAAATTATTGTCAATGGTTTACAGGATTTTTCTTATAGAATTATTACTTCGATAAATAAAAAAATACTTATTTATTAAAAAACAGTCTGTTTGCAAGAGAAAAATCTAGAGTCTAGAGTGTCTGTTTCAGTTAAGTTTATTATCACTTTCTTTCTCAATTCAATCCTATTTAATATAAATTTCATATCCTATTTTAGAGAATACTAAAAATACATTCTATTGTCAGATTGTCATGTAACACCATCATGATTTTGAAAATGAAGCTGATGGATTTTTCCCAATTATCCTTGTCATTAAAAGGGTGCCAGTATTACAAAGAATACAATAAAATAAATCCCAGACAAATTATGCTTCAAGTTATAAGAGAAAATGAACCTAATCATTTGATTCAGAAGCTATTAATTAAACGCCTAATGATTATCGAGGAATTAGAATTTCAAATTAATCCTACAGATATCAGAAATGGAATCCAAAAATAGTTTCAAGTTTCAATCCAATAAAAACTTTCCACTCGATGCTGTATGTCTAAGCTGGAGGTCTATATAGTTTGTAGCATGTAAGGTACGAGTAAGATATGCAAAGGTGTCTGTACCAGTACTTTGGCTCATAGATGCTAAATTGATAAGATACCCAAAACAGTATTTGGTATTAGGGTAATGAAAAAAATTGTATTTATTATGACTGAATTACATGGCATTTTTTAATCCCGCTTGCAAGCCGTACCGTACTCAAAAAATATTTGATTGAGAATTATCCGCATGTTTTCGAAACTTATTTTAAACCTGCTGCTAATCATTGCAATGAAGAATATTTTTTTCTTTATTTATTGAGCCATTTTCCCCCATTACACATTGCACTAATAATCGGCTCCATCAATTCCATCAAGGTTGCCTATGCTCAATCATAGAAGCGGGAATTTTTGTCTTGTCATCCACCAAATTAGGTGAAATTTGTTCAGTCACCTAGAAACTTAAAAATCATTCTGATTTCAAGGAAAATCTAAAATAATTTTTCATATAATTATCGAGCAGATTTAATTGTTATTTCTGTACAAAATTTACACCCTGAAATCGAGAAAGATATAGTTATTATATTTGAGACAAGATCAAATAATTTTAATGCAAGTTAGTTTGAAGTGACTGACAATTGAATAAACTGACAAATATACATAAACAGAATTTATTAATTTCGAATTCCTTTAATTGCTATTACTTTATACTGAAGACTTCCGCAATGGCGGATATTGACAACAGCATTGAACAGCTGATGGGGAGCAATTGAGAGGTCCGTGGTTCGATTCCCGGTGGTGACTGATATTTTTGTACAGTAGCATTCATCGATTCCCATCAGCTGTTCAATGCTGTTGTCAATATCCGCCATTGCGGAAGTCTTCAGTATAAAGTAATAGCAATTAAAGGAATTCGAAATTAATAAATTCTGTTTATGTATAATTTCAATGCAATTTATTGTGTCCATCCATCACATTTTCAATTTATTACGTGTGGGTTATCTGGGTTTTTTTTATCGTTTTCTAAATATTCCAAAATTGGTATACTTTTCCCAATAGCTATCCAGTGATAGACGGTGATAATGGTTGTGATAATGAATTATAGAAAATGTGATAATGAATTATAAAAAATCCTGTAGCATTTCAAAAACCTTATCACTACTATTGTGAATTACATTTTATTTTAGTAGGCTAATCTGCTGTAAAAAATGTAGATATATTTTTATTCCAATCTACATTAACTCAATTAATCAAGTGGAAACACTGTAGCTCTTTAAAAAATATTAATTCTCCCAGATGAATACTTTAGTTCTAATAAAAATATATCGTTATTTCATTTTTGATACATTTACCTGAATTCCATCACGAGATCACATGAAATAGCTATGAGAACAATATTTCACTACTTATATTTTGAGTCATTCTAAAATTATTGACTGAATAAATCCAGATAAGTCCCATGCCCAAAAGGCGCAGATTATTTTCCACAAAATGATAAGTAATATTAATTATTTTGTGGTTTTGAGAGATAAATTAAACAGGAAATCTGAAAAACCAGGCGTCCTACTGGATAGCTGAAGAGGCATTGAATAAGACGTAGAAAGGCTTGTAGACACGCACAAAAATCATCATTAATTTTTTTGGTTTTCCGCGTTTCAAGGTTGTTGCTTTTTCGACAAAACTCCTTGTTAAATATAGAACACCTGGCAAAGATATGTGCAAAATTTATAAGGAGGAGATTATTAATTTGCATCTATGAATTTTTGATTAGGTAACTAGTAATTAATTTCTCAATTGTAATTTTAAATTGTAAATTAATTAGAATGAAATTTATGCATGATAATACTGTAATAACAATTTGGAAAAATTACAGATTCATTAGCTTTAACAAACAAATTGTAATGTAGTATCAATTAAGTTGTGACTCAATTAATTCTTTTTATTGTGGATGATGCCTACATGAGTTTGGAGACTTGTGCGTGGGTAATGAGATGAATGGGTGAATGATGTGAAACATCCATGGCTGATTTAGATTCGACCCAAGGCTGCAGGAAAAAAGCCAGCCAGAGTCTTATCTTATCACAGATAAGCACTCCAATCAACTACGCTACCAGAGCCGCCAGGTTTATAGACTAAACCGATACAACTGAGTATCCAAGGATATGACCCTGAAATGAATAATATGATCAAAAGTGCTAACTGAAATCTATCGAAATTATGATGTTGTAGATCCATCTTGTTTCCACTAATATGTAATATAAACTAAAAAAACACTTTTAAATGGAAATTAACTCACGTTATGGCGTGACGGCCGTTTCGCTCTGTTGTCTAGAGCATCGTCAGACGACCCACAGTACACTCACAGTGTGTACTGTGGGTCGTCTGACGATGCTCTAGACAACAGAGCGAAACGGCCGTCACGCCATAACGTGAGTTAATTTCCATTTAAAAATGTTTTTTTAGTTTATATGAAATCTATCATTAAACTTATAATATCATATGATTTACGATTAAAAGGTATTTAATTACAACGTTATTAATTTAAAAACAAATTTTTGTTAATTAAGTCTATATCTCAATGGAAATTTCACTTTCAAAAAATATAACTTGATTATTTTTCAGTTGAAGAAGATTAATTTGAATGTTATGGTTATGCCCACAGTTATTTGTCAACACTTTTCAAGTCAGTTTTAATTTTGTATTATTAGCCTACATTTGCTCTGCTTACTTTCTGATTGTATTATTTTTGAAAAATTGTGTATTCCTAAAAAATTTCTCTCTCTCTCTCGCCCAATATTTATTGTTTGAAGTGGGCTACAGCCTTGAAAAGGGTCTGCAATAGGGTCACAATCTCCAAAAGACTTTTTATGGTCTGTATAAAATAAGTTGAGAGTTGAACCCTCATCCGGCCAACATGTTACGTTTGCACAATTGGATAAAATTTTGATTGATTGAATCACATTTTGATTGATTGATCTTTATTCACAAAAAAAATAGAAGTAAACTGAATAGTGTCACACATATACAAAAATTTAGTCGCAAAGAATGTCTATTTTACGAATTAAAATCCATAAATTAAACCTTATGAGTGAAATCCTGCAAGGGATAACTCTACCACATATTATTCAAGTTTTCTTTTGAAATTAGCACATTCCTCTTAACTGTAACTTTCTTGGTAACAAAGAAAAATATTTTTCACACACATATATAACTTATTGTTTTCTTTTTAAAAAATTCTAAATTGTGCCTAACCAAAATTCTTCCTGATCTGGTATCATAATCACGGGATCTATTATTTTGAGGTTCGAAATTTTTGAAATACATGATGTATTACAACATCAAATATGTACTGGACAAGAACAGTTAGGATACCCAGCTAAAAGAAAAAATGTTTAACCGAGTTTATTCTGATGTTGAAGATCCATCTTGTTTCCACTAATATGTAATATAAACTAAAAAAAACAAAAACACTTTTAAATGGAAATTAACTCACGTTATGGCGTGACGGCCGTTTCGCTCTGTTGTCTAGAGCATCGTCAGACGACCCACAGTACACTGACTTAAGGTATACCTTAAGTCAGTGTACTGTGGGTCGTCTGACGATGCTCTAGACAACAGAGCGAAACGGCCGTCACGCCATAACGTGAGTTAATTTCCATTTAAAAGTGTTTTTTTAAGTTTATATTACGAGTTTATTCTATTCAAATTCTTATATCATTATAGCCCGTTTTTGCTGAAGTAGTATTTTGTCAAGGTTTCTCTTTTTTTGTACATCCATGATCCATGTACCCAACTTTTTTGTACGGTACATCCTTTGTTCATATCAACAAATCTGTAATTCAATTAGTGATTTGTATGTAAATTGCATCTTCGATATTTTTATTCATGAGACAAGCAATGATAAAAATCGAGGTTTAAGAAAATTAATCTTTTTCAATAAAATTGAATTTATGGAAAAGTGGAGATCACTTCGCTCTGACTCATTGGATGTACTAAAATGGCCGGGATTTATATCAAAATAACGTGGAAAATGTGTACGATGTATTAGCTATCCAATATTTTTCATCAAACTAATATTATTTCTAAAATAAATTTAAATGTTCGTCAATGTCGATACAATTGGGCCAGCGAACATAGATTTTTCAGCATGCTAGCAACTTTTTTGTTTAAAAAGATAAGTGGGTGGTATCAGCGAGAAAGTTGTTAAAAAAAAAATAGTTAAACTTATTTTTTCAAGTGTCAAAAGTGATAATTTAATGAACCTCAAAACGTTTTAGAGATTAGAACTGAACCAAATTTGAATAAATTTTCCTATGTTTTCCATTCAAGAATGAAGTTATTAAACAGAATTTATTAATTTCGAATTCCTTTAGTTGCTATTACTTTATACTGAAGACTTCCGCAATGGCGGATATTGACAACAGCATTGAACAGCTGATGGGAATCGATGAATGCTACTGTACAAAAATATCAGTCACCACCGGGAATCGAACCACGGACCTCTCAATTGCCGGTTGAGCACCCTTAACCACTAGACCATGGAGACCCTTCTGTACAGCAGCATTTATTTTCAACTAGGCCATATCGGCTCGTATTTCACAAGTAAGTTGAAGTGACTGACAATTGAATAAACTGACAAATATACATAAACAGAATTTATTAATTTCGAATTCCTTTAGTTGCTATTACTTTATACTGAAGACTTCCGCAATGGCGGATATTGAAACAGCATTGAAAAGCTGATGGGAATCGATGAATGCTACTGTGCAAAAATATCAGTCACCACCGGGAATCGAACCACTTGGCCATATCCGATCGGAGCATCCGATCGGATATGGCCAAGTTGAAAATGAATGCTCCTGTGCAGAAAGGTCTCCATGGTCTAGTGGTTAAGGCGCTCAACCGGCAATTGAGAGGTCCGTGGTTCGATTCCCGGTGGTGACTGATATTTTTGCACAGTAGCATTCATCGATTCCCATCAGCTTTTCAATGCTGTTTCAATATCCGCCATTGCGGAAGTCTTCAGTATAAAGTAATAGCAATTAAAGGAATTCGAAATTAATAAATTCTGTTTATGTATATTTGTCAGTTTATTCAATTGTCAGTCACTTCAACTAACTTATGAAGTTATTATCTATGGAATTTGGCTCCTGCATATTTATAATAGAAAGCAATATATTATGAAGTTTTTAAATGTATTTTTGATAAGAATTTGTCAATAGCAGCAAAATAAAAGAGTGGAGTTATAAGCCTATTGAAATCCTAATGTCGAATCCATTATGCTAGGCTTTTATGCATGAAAATCGATTCATGTTATCTGATGAGGCCAGTGTAAAATTAGCTAGATAAACCAAGGGCTATGTTGTCAATTTTGCCAATGTTTACAGATAGCAGATTAGTTGACACAATTATTAATGAATTGAGATGTTTATGAGTTGGACGTTAAGTTGAGATGTGTACAAAGATCAAATGCATCCTACTTTTAATAGAGTTACAAGAGCCGAATCACTGTTCTTTTGCATTTGCTCTTATTTTAAAACTACTCATTAAAAAATACATTTTGAAAACTTCATATATATCGTTCAGGTAATATTTCTTTTTATTAAGTGCAAAAACCAAATTATAATTTATTTTTTGAATGGAAAGCATTTGAAAATTCATTCAAATATATGGTTTAGTTCCAAGCACTCTTCTCTGTTTAAATCTCTAAATCATCACTTCGACTTTTGGGAAAAATCAGTTATTTCTGAACAACTTTTTTGCTGTTTTCACCCACTTTTATCCCTTAACAAAAAAGTTTCTACCAAGCTGAAAATGCAATGTTCGCTGGCCCAATTATCGCGACATTGTGGAACATTTTTATTTATTTTGGAAAAAAATACTATTTGGATGAAAGATATTTAGAAACTAATACAACGTACACATTCTCCCCTTCATTTTAATATACAGGGTGGGGGAAATGTTTGGAAACGGCTTAATATTTCATATACAAAGGTGATTTTGCGGTAGGTATGATTGAGGATCCTACTCAAATTGAAAATACTATTTTACTGTGACTTTAAAAATCTGGTCCGCCATCTTGGAACCGCCATTTTGAATGTAACTTTTTTTTTTAAATAGGAAGGGGGTCATGCGATACATGATTTCAATACGGAATTTTAAGACAAAATGAATGCCGAAAACCGCACATCGATATGTCAACCCGTTTCGGAGATATTTACATTATTAATCGATACCATGAAAAGCAGAAATGAAATAAATAAGTACATTAAAATCTTACCTATCAAATTTTTTGTTAATAGTGTTTGCTAATAAACATTAAAACCCAATTATTTTAATAAATGTTCAAACTGTTTTCCTTCAGCTGTTTGACAATGTGCTAATCTTAAATAATAGCCATCAAGCACATTTTGAATCATTTCGCGTGGAATTCTGTTAGCCACTTCAGTTATACATTCTCTCAGTTCATTAATTGTTGCTGGTTTCTTTTTGTACACATTGTCTTTCATGTAGCCCCAAAAGAAATAATCAAGTGGAGAGAGGTCAGGTGACCTAGCGGGCCACTCTATTGCACCTCTACGACCTATCCAGCGTTGGGGAAATGTTTGGTTCAATATATCCCGCACTCCTAATGCATAATGAGGGGGCGCCCCATCTTGTTGAAACCACAAGTTATGTAACTCTTGTCCGTTGATGTTCTGGATGGCTGGAACGATCAAATTTATTAACATGTTCTCGTAAATGGCACCTGTTAAATTATTCTCGATAATAAATGGTCCTACAATGTGACCATTTACCATACCAGCCCATACGTTTAATTTTTCAGGATACTGTGTATGACCCTCCTTCATCCAGTATGGGTTGACATCGGTCCAGAAACGATAGTTTTGCTTATTTACATTGCCGTTAAGCATGAACGTAGCTTCATCCGAAAATACTACATTATTAAAGAAGTTTGGATCATTGTCATACTTGTTCATCATTATGTCACAAAACTCTACCCGGCGGTCGAAATCATCCTCATTCAGTTCTTGTAATACATGAAGCTTAAACGGATGGAAATGAGATTCCTTAAGAACTTTTCTGACAGAACGAGTAGACATACCATGTTCCTTGGCAACGCTTCTAGTTGATGTATGCGGATCTTCAACAAATGATTGCATTACCTCTAAAGATTTTTCATTGTTGGTGGCAGTATTTGTTCTTCCAGTGCGAGCACGATCAGTCACTTTGCCCGTTTCTTGAAACCGCTTTACTGTCTTAAAAACAACACTTTTACTAATTGGATTTCTGTTGGGAAATGTTTCGTTAAATAAATCAGAAACTTCTTGGTAAGACCGTACTCTATCTCCATAGCCGCGCATCATTAACAAAGTTATTCTCTCGGTTTCATTTAAAAATGCCATTGCGAACGACTTTAAACACACTCACTACTTCATGATTGAAAAAGAATTCATTAAATCAGTTGGATTATTACAGATGATTTTAGGTTGATATCATGATTATTGTTGATATTATGATATCCAGAGTCAGATGTTCATCACGCGAAATGATTCAAAATGTGCGGTTTCATTTAAAAATGCCATTGCGAACGACTTTAAACACACTCACTACTTCATGATTGAAAAAGAATTCATTAAATCAGTTGGATTATTACAGATGATTTTAGGTTGATATCATGATTATTGTTGATATTATGATATCCAGAGTCAGATGTTCATCACGCGAAATGATTCAAAATGTGCGGTTTCATTTAAAAATGCCATTGCGAACGACTTTAAACACACTCACTACTTCATGATTGAAAAAGAATTCATTAAATCAGTTGGATTATTACAGATGATTTTAGGTTGATATCATGATTATTGTTGATATTATGATATCCAGAGTCAGATGTTCATCACGCGAAATGATTCAAAATTTTAATGTACTTATTTATTTCATTTCTGCTTTTCATGGTATCGATTAATAATGTAAATATCTCCGAAACGGGTTGACATATCGATGTGCGGTTTTCGGCATTCATTTTGTCTTAAAATTCCGTATTGAAATCATGTATCGCATGACCCCCTTCCTATTTAAAAAAAAAAGTTACATTCAAAATGGCGGTTCCAAGATGGCGGACCAGATTTTTAAAGTCACAGTAAAATAGTATTTTCAATTTGAGTAGGATCCTCAATCATACCTACCGCAAAATCACCTTTGTATATGAAATATTAAGCCGTTTCCAAACATTTCCCCCACCCTGTATAATCCCAGCCATTTTAATACATTCAGGATGTACAAGTTTTGCGAACCCTATACTAAATGATCATTGTTATGCCTATAGACTGGCTATGAGTCAGAGCAAAGTGTTATTCGGGAAGAATCTACTTTTCACGTATTTTCATTTTTATTGGAAAAGTTGAATTTTCTCTTGAACCTCCAACATTATCATTGTTTTGTATCTGGATTAAAAAATGTCTGGTATGCAATTTTACATAAAGATCACTCATTAAGTTACAGATTTGTTGATATCAACATTTTACCCCATTTTTTAGCATTTTTGCCGGCTGAGGGCTCAACTCTCAACTTATTTTATTCAGGTCATCTAAGGATTTAATACTTATAAATCTAATACTGTATTCAAAATCTTCGGCCTCTAAAATGTTTAATCTAACATTTAAATCCAATAAAATTTGAAATAACTTAAATATTACCAATAACTTCGGGCGCACAACCTTGAAAAATCTAAGATTTCAAGGAAAACGTTTACCATTTAATAAAGACAGTTTAGCTGCTGAGCTGATATAAGAAACAGTATTTTGGTAAATCAATGCATAACTATTTTACTAGAGTCTATGATAATAAATTGGCATTTAAATCACTTACTTGGACACGATTTGACATTAGTAATTCCGTTCACATGCGTTATATGTAGCTGTAAGGCTATAAACAGGGTTGCAACTAAGACCTTGTAGATGTTGTCAAAGTGGAGGATCATAGCTGTTTGATGAAAAATGGATCTTTATGACTACAGAAGTGTAAAGAAATCAAACACTTCACAGGATGTCAATCCAACACTAGAATCCCACACCAAATCTAAACAGCGATCAACTCTGCGTTTACTCGCGATCACCTGATAACGTTTCTGCCGCTTCGCCAGAATCTTGACTGAAGTAAAGATCTTTCTCCCGCCCGATCTCCCCACTACTTCTCAGGCAGTAGCGTTTGATACTGACCTGCCATCTAGCTTGATAGATATTTGTCCAGCAGAATATAATGGAAATCGGTCATTAGGCCTAAAACGTTTTTACATCGTCGACCTTGCGTTGTTCTTCTGCTCTATCTCGTCAGATATTGCTTTTTTATTCAAATATTATTGATGCTGTAAACATCAAAGAGCCTTGCAATCTTGGAAACAGAATCTACACAGAATTAAAATTTATCCTACACCAGTTTCAGTAAAATATTAGATCATGTGCATGGTTTTTTTGTAAGGAATATAAGTCTGCAATTAGGTAATGTTATGCTTTGAGGTAAATTATTTAATTGACCTGAATTCATCTCAGAAATCAGACAGAAAAAATAAAAAGGCAACCCACACCCCAGTGGCGTACCGAGGTTTCAAGCGCCCTGGAGCGGAAGTGTCTTACGATGCCCCCCACCCTTCAAACCCAAAAAAATCAGTCCCACACTCAACCACCCGATTGGGCTGATATTAATATAGTGGTCATTTACTGAATCAGCGGTTTTTTCCTGCCTTCAACTACGCAATATTTTTCAGAAATGCGAATCTCCGAAGAATGATTTTTCGCCAGGTCAGATTCTGCTTTTATCAATTTCCAAACACCTTGTTTTGGATTTTTTCACTTTTCTATAAATTTATTTGCAGTTAATTTTTTAGCATTTTGCAAGTCATTCCTATAAAAAAATTATATTTTGGAAATAGGATTCAAACGTGAAGTATGTCAGTCCTGTTCTTGTTAATATAAAAACCATTGAACTTCTTGTGGATTTATTTTTCCAGAATAAATTCAAAGTCTTCATTCAATTACTTGAAATTGTTATACCTTTTGTCACCCAATTTAAATTTTTTTGGCTTTGCTACTTTCGACTATTTGCTTCTTTTGACTCAATCGTTTTGCATTCTATCTGTTTGTAACGCATTTATGGCTAAACGCGCGAACCAATTTCTTTTAAATTTGACATGAATGTTCCTTTTAGTAATGCGCAGCGATGTAAACATACGATTTTTTAAAATTGTGTTTCATTTTACCCGTTTGGCCTTCATTATATTAATAATTTTTTTTTAAGTAAAAGGCAATTTTCTCTCAAGAGCGGTGCGCCCCTCAGAGCCTTGCGCCCTGGAGCGACTGCTCCACTCGCTCCATTATCGGTACGCCACTGCCACACCCCACATGAAAAACCAATTCACATTACACAGGTTTTCAAAACATTTCAAAAAATAATGAACTTTGGAGCTGGCGTATGTCTTGTGCCGTAGCTAAAATACGTTTTGGCCTATTATAATAAACATGTTTCACAAACTCAAAACTGTATAGTTGAACTGAGAAAAATGTATTTTATGTGGAAATAGACTCACTATGTTGTGTTACAATTGTTTCGCTCCGTTGTGGAGCATCATCAGACACTGCTGACAGTGTCAGACATAGACAGTGAACTGAGAGCAAAACAATAATAATGTAACAAAACATAATGCGAGTATTTATTTCCATATAAAATTATTTATTCTCATTTCAATTATACATTTGTGGGAAAAATATGGAACCAAACCAACGAATCAAAACTGTATTTTATAGTCAAATACGATACTTTGGTTAAAGTTCGATGTACTTACTGATTTTTCCTTCTCAAATATATACATATTGAATAATGAATATAATGTTAAATGCAAAAATATACTTTCAACAATACCTTATAATTTAAACAATAAATTGTTAATAAAATACTCCATGTTGATTATGAAAACTTACGTTAAGCATGTGATAGTCATTTTGCACTGTTGTAGTGCTTCGTTAGACACTTCGGCTGGCGGCCTACTCCAAGGATGAAGCACCATAACTGTGCGAAATGGTCATCACAAGCAAGTGTTTATATTCACCAAGGAGTATTTTATCATCATTCATTCCAAACACGGCTGACGTCTTACTCCTACGACGAAGCACTACTACAACAGTGCGAAATGGCCATCACACGCATAAAGTAAATGTTTGTTTTCAATATGGAGTATTTTATTATCAATTGATAGTTCAAAGCAAAGTAGAATTACAGCATCAAAAATATCTTAATGTTTTAATAAATTAACATAACACGCTTCCTAGTAATGGGAACCTTGTCCTAATAAATTCAATTTCAGAAGGTTGAATACCCATCAAGTGGCTGGATACTAGAAATATATCGTTGATTTATAGTTTTTTCCCAGTCTCCATATTTTATACAGAAGCCTAATAATTTATTCTAATAAGTTAGCTATAAGAACAGTACCTACACCAATAATTCACTTACAAGTGTAGTAGGGTAATTTAATTATTCCCCTTGAATGCGTTCACATTCATTCTTCAATATACGGTAATATGATAAATAAAACTTACCTTACTGTTACTGTAAATGTCATCTACAAGTGTATAATTTTAATGAATATATTATTAGAGATTGAAATTCAAGGGCAGAATCCTTTTAATGTCAATTTCTCAGATTTAGGCTCATTAAAAAGAAGAGGCTATTTTCAGCCAGACTTTATGATTTTTCACTGTAAGAGAATTTTAATTTAAATATTGTTGCTCACACCAGAATAAAATATTCAAAAAATTTAATTTAATGGTAATTCATTTGTAATTTCTACATTTTTTTATTTCACAGTTGATTTGGAAAATGAAAAAACAAATATCGCATGAACGATTTATTTATTGAACACAATAAATTACAGTAGATGAACGAATAATTACATATAAGAATAAATATAGAAATAGGAAAAGGGAAAAGTGATATGAATTGTTCACACACAAAGCTTTTAGCTTGAATTTTTCCTAAATATTGTTATTAAGTATTGTGCTTGAATAAATATTGACAAATAAACACACGGATACATTATTATATAAATATTATAGGATAATAAGTTAATAGGTGGGATAATGAGATTGATTATAATAAATAGGAAACACTATAAATTCAATGAACAATTTCAATTTTTAAAAAGGAAAGTAAAGTGGATAAAAACATATAAAATTCGAATTATTTCAAGTCCAACTTTAAAAATGAACTTTTAAGAGGAAAAGTAAAGTGAATAAAACATATAAAACTCGAATTATTTCAAATTCAACTTTAAAAATTAAGATAAAACATTATGTTAATAATTCAAAGAAAAGTTCATATAAAACATTATGTTAATATTTTAAAGAAAAGTAAATATAAAACATATAAAACTCGAATTATTCAAGTCCAACTTTAAAAATGAACTTTTTAACTTCTAAGAGGAAAAGTAAAGTGAATATAAAACATATAAAACTTGAATTATTTCAAATCCAACTTTAAAAATTAAGATAAAACATTATGTTAATGATTTAAAGAAAAGTGAATATAAAATTCGAATTATTTCAAATCTAACTTTAAAAATGAAGATAAAACATTCTGTTAATAATTTGAAGAAAAGTTAATATAAAACATAAAACTCGAATTATTTCAAATCCAAATTTAAAAATGAAGATAAAAAGTGACGAAGACAATACTGTACCGTAATTAAAAATATTTTCAACATAAAACAAATGAAACTCGAATTATTTTACGTCCAACTTTAAAAGCATTGTTTCATAAAAATTTGCATTCATCAAATGATAAGAAAACTAAGTAAAATATCAAAAAGCCTAAAATCTGCACTTCTGCACAGCATTTTCAAATTGTAAGGCACTTTGCTTGATTTTTTTCAAAATCTCTCAATGAATCTCTTCTATCACTTTACTTTTATTCTAACTTAATGAAAGTTCTAACTTCTGAATTTGAATTACAGTATTGCCTTCATCACTCTACAGAAACATACCGAATCTTAAAATGTTAGCCATCATTACTAAGAGTACTAAGATACACCATATAAAATATATTTTTTATATAATATTAACTTTTTCAAGTTGATATTATTCCAAGTTATTTTACGAATAATTATAAATTAATAATCCATATATTAGCAAGCTTCTTTGAGCAGTGAAATAATTTGTTTCTTGAATAAAGAACCCCTGAACTCATGGATTAACCTCTGTTATGAATAGCAGATTTTATCATTGATGCACAGATTTTCAAAAAAAAAAAATGATTGAATTTTGTCAGTTGGCAATTTGAAAAATAGATCAAAACAGCATTCTGCTCAAATTTCATGAATTACAATAATGATGATCATACATGCAGAAGTGATGCACAAGAATTGATTTGTTCAGTAATATTCCAGCCATATGGCTATACAGTTTATAATCTAAAGAAAAATTATCAATAGAATAAGAGAGAAAACTGAAGATGTATTTCTTCTTAGTAGATTTCGTTTATAGAATGAAAAATGTTCAATGCCATGAAAAAATCTAAAGGGTTATTTCTTCTATGTTCGTTTCGTTTATCAAAAAAGAATGATTTCATTTTGTCAAAGACTTTTGCTTTGATAAAATTTGAGTCTTAAGAGTAGTGCGCAGTTTTAATTTTTTGGTCATAATGTTTTTCAAAGTTTTTTGTATTGGATAATATTGAGGTGTTGAAATTTTATCTATTGCCATGAGAAAACTTTTTCTCATTAATTATTTTGTGAAATAGGCCTATGGGGATTCAAAGTTGAAATTTTTGAAGTTGTGGGCAACTGATCTTACCTACGAGTTATTTTAAACATTTAATATTTTTTTATAACTGAAAGACACCTTTGTTCTCAATTTGTTTCCCAAGGTGTCATTATCCTATGAAAAAATGATCAAAAGTTTAAAATTATTTGTAGGTGAGATCAATTGTCCCCAAAAACCGAAAAATTTCAACTTGGTACTTATTTCACAAAATAATTAATGATAATTACTCATGGCAATATATAACATTTCAAAACCTTAATAACATTCAATACACGAAAATTTGAAGAAAAAGTTATTACCAAAAACTCTGCACACAGCCTTAACTGTCAAGTAAGTTGATTAATTAGATTTTTAACTTTTGTTCTATTTATTAGTTTTTCCCAATAACATAATACAGGATGAAAAACGTGTTTTGTCAAATTGTTGATATTTTTGAATTATTATTGACTACCTGCTTCATGCCATTTGGGAGGCGTATGGTATAAGTATAACATTGTTGTTCGGTATATTTGAAATCTAATAACTGGAATATAATGATGTAAGTTATGTATTTGACAAGATACAGTACAACGAAATTGTAGTAACCTCTAATTCATTATGGAAACTGCAATTCAATGTTTACTGGAAAAAATTAATTTAATTTCGATTATTATAATAATTTAAATTTTGTTTATAAATTTTTTTTTTACCAACGTACGTGACGTTAATAATTCTAGAAGAATAGATAAGTGCATTATTACCATCAATAAATATTTAGTTATTAATAAATAATTAATTAGCAATCAATAATTATTATTGCAATAAGTAAAAATAAATACTATTCATCATTATACTCCTGTAATAAATAAATACATAAATAAGTTTAAAATCACAATAAATAAAAGACAAAGCACATTGAAAACATAATAAAAATTGTCAATCCTAGTGAGTAACCTTTCATATCCTAATCATACAAATACTTAATTTTTATTATTTTATAGGAATCAATACCGATATGAAAGTTTTTGATAATTACTGCTCTATGTAATACAGTATAGCATCACAGCACCCAGTGGCCGGGAGCCCTTAGTCTTGTCTCTTTATGTAAAAATATGGACAAGTAAAATAAGTAAAAGGTAATGGTGCTCATTCATTTCATAGTTTTAAAGCGAAATTTATGGTTATGCTGCACATGAAATAGCCCGAAATTCAATAGGCTATATTTGTTTGAAAATAATATAATTTTTCAAAGAAAAATCTCAATGAATAAATAATAAATATGGTATGAATAAATTACTGATAATATAAAAGTTAATAAAATATAAATATAAATAAATAAATAAATAAAAAGTAAATGAAATTGTTCATTGCAGGAGCTGACCCACCTGAAAGGAAACAAAAAATCATCACATAAAATATTTTCCATTGGTTAATATGTTAGTGATTATTTGGTAGATATCAACAATAAATAACCTTTTCTATTATCGATGAAAGTTTATAGATTATTCAATGTTTTCACAAGCTGATCTATTATAAATCGTTTAAAATATAAATTGTTTGTCTAAAAAAGTAGCATTATTTTACTACCAAATTAACTTCAAACTACAAAAATATTTTTTCGAAATTTATACATTTTATCCAGTGAGGTTTTTCAGAACTTTTGAATATTCTCAAATAAAATCATAATTTGCTGTAACTGTTCCTATGATAATTCAAACATCTGGAGTATAAATGGTACAAAGAGATGGCATATTTTAATCTTTGTCATGTCTGTATAACGGCACCGGGCATATTATTATTGCAAAATTATTGGCATTTGGCTAGTAAGCTATTGAGAATATTGTTATGATAATTGTTGCCACTAGAAACCAATTTTTCAACAACTTTAATACTGAAGTATAGGTTCTCAAACTTGTAGTTTTCCAGAAGGACATCTAAACAAGTTGATATAAACTCTTGATATTTTTGTAATCAAAACTTACATCAAAGTTGAAAATGACATTAATATTTTGTATTTTAATAAAATGCTTCTATGTAATAATCTCCACTAAGACTAAAAAAGTCGTTGAAAATGAAAAAGTATCGAATGGGATCTGAACCTTTTTATTGTAATACCTATTAAATCTTTTAGTAAATGAACAAGGTATTTGATTCAATTTAAATGCATGAGTCAATTTTTATTTTTGGTATCTTAATCACTCTAAAAAAATATCAAGAGTCTATTAAATCAACTTGTAGGGAAAACGACCTCTGAAATAACAAAAATTCCAAATTTGGAACCCCTTGGATTAAATATAAACTATTCATAGTGCAAATGCTTCTCAAAATAATTGGCAAAAAATGTTTATGACAATAAATGAACTATCATTTTAATCGCTTCATTTATTATCTACCGAAACAAAATTAAAAAAAAAAAAATGATGAACAAAAGCCTTCACTGCACAGCTTCTTGTGTAAAAAAAATAAATTGTTATGTTAGTTATGTATATGTTGGAAAGAAATCTGTTGTTTTTATACATGCTTCCAAGACTAATTTTAAATGCGCAGCCTCATGATACAATGAAAAATGCAGAAAATAAAGAAACCATCACAAGATTCAGTATCTTCCCAGCCCCCAGAACTCAAAAATGTGGAAGCTTCTCGGTAATCGTTTAGTGGAACACGATTCGGAAATAAGTGCTGAAGATTTTGTATTGATAATTATGATACTGAAAATGATGTTGGCAGTATTTTTGTGGATTAAGTGAGAATATGAGTAATAAAAAAAAAAATTGTGAAGCAACAAATTCTGGAATGTACAACCTAGAACCAGATATTTGGTAAGTTAATGGATTAGGCGGATTAACTTACCATATTTACATTTAATCTGTGCTCTCTGGACGGCGATTTTCTCGAGCCCTGGAACTTGGGCTTGGTTCTGGGCCTGGGTATAGGCCTAAATGTTGAAACCACAAGTCAGTCCTGAAACAATCATCAAGAATTAACAATCATTAAACTTTTCATGTGAAATTTAACGACTTGCAGTCAAATATTTGTTAGGAATAAGTATAACTCACTTAATCTGTAGGCCGAGCGCTTTCGAATCTATGAGATCCATCTTCAGAGGCCGCTAATGTTATTTGAACAGATTGAGTTCTTATCTTGTCAATAGCTGCCCATACAAGGTTGAAGAACTATATTTCAATCATAAAATTTATGTATGATTAAAATTTATCTATGTTAATCATAATTTTGAACAGATTGATGAATTCTTGATTGTTTAATGATTCCTGGATTTCTTGTTCCATGACGAACTGCGTTGTTAATATTAACTTTTCATGTGAAATTTAACGACGTGCAGTCAAATATTTGTTAGGAATAAGTATAATTCACTTAATCTGTAGGCCGAGCGCTTTCGAATCTATGAGATCCATCTTCAGCGGCTTCTGAAGATGGATCTCATAGATTCGTGGAAACGAATATTATATAAACGTATATTAGTGGAAACAAGATGGATCTTCAGCATCATTCACATTGTCCTTCGTTTATTCATCAATTTAATTAATATATTTATGGAGAATATACGGCATGTAAATAAGTGCTTCTAAATTGAAAAATTCTCGTAGGCTACATATATAAAAAAGAGCCATGGAACAAGAAATCCAGGAATAAAAAAGGTATTATTTTAATACATATTTGTAAATTCATACATTATTTGTACGAATACAGTTGTTATTTTCTCATACTAATTAGCTATTTTATAAGGATTTGAACTTAGTGACAGAATTGCAAGTGCTGTTGTAGGTAATAAGTAGCATAGCCTATAGTCTATTTGCTTTATTAAATATCGCTGTTTAATATACGCGCATATTCATAGAGGCTGATAAAGATTTTCCTCCATTTCAAATGAATAAAATCATAATTTAAATAGAAATACAGTGTCAGTTTTGATGTTAGATTATTAATAACGGTTGTTTAAAAAATGACGCAACCCTGAGATCAAATTACGGAAGTCATGCATGGAGTGAATTTTCTGTGCCCCAATCAATATTGAAGCAACATTTAATTCAATTTCAGCTATCTGAGACTATTTGGAATATACTAGCCAAGTACTATTAGTTTAATAACAGCTTTACTTTCATAAAATTGCGTCAGATTTATATTTTTTCAAAATGGTACGATTCTTCAGAGTTTTTAAAATTATCCTGTCCAATATTTACCAATAGGGCTCTTAGCATTACGAAGTTGACAAGAAAATTATCATAAAATAGGTTATAATTGAATTAAAACTCAAACAACATTCAAAAGATTATTCCAAATAGAGTAACAAAACAAATTTGAAGGGAAAGATGCTACAAGTGTTTTGAAATTAGTGCAAATCTATTTTAAAGTTAAAGTGCATCAAATCCAATCTAACTTTCTATTATCAGTACAAGATTGAATTTTAATCATGAGCATGTTGCATACGAAATATATTATACCCCATGGGTTTCGTCATTTTTGAAACACTCTGTATGTGATAAACATCATAATTCATCGCATTGTCTATTTTCCAAATAATCTACTTATCAATATTACTTTGTTAAAAAATTATAAGCTCAATGAAAAGTTGATAATCACTTACAAAAATTCGTCCCAGAATTCTTGGGTCAGTACGTTTTCGTCGATTCTCTCCCATAGCGTGAGGTCCAATCTTGAAACAGGCCCAACTTCTCTCCTACTCTGCTCTAGTCTCCTTACCTGAAAAGGAAAGCGCTATAATAAATATGTGTATTAAATAATATCATGAAAATAGTAATAAATTATATAAACAAAACAAAAATAAAATCTAAACTGTTTTGAAATTTTATCATAACTAAATATTTCAAGACGAAAATCGTAAGGACCTGAAAAGCGCGAGCATAATACCAACTGAGATTTTTATAGAAACATTTTCAGTCATTGGTTACAGAGCAGCTAAAAGAGAGGCGGTTCTGGCCGAAGTGTACGCAAAAAATAAAGCTTTCTCGGAAACTATGAAATCCTATTGGAATAAAAAGAGAAACTAAAAAAATCTTGACCGAGTCATCTATATGCATATCGTCTTCCGCCCAGGGAGAATTCGCCAATAATACATGTTATTTTAATGTTTGAATATAAAATTATAGGAGTGTTATGGATATGAAGTACACGATTTATAATACAAGAAGCCGAAAAGATTATCACTTGGCGAGTCACAATATTAGCTTCTCAAACAAAAACCTAGTTATATTGGTAGAAAATTCTACACTACAAGCTACCGCAGTTTTTAAAAAGTCGTGAAAATATAGAAATATTTAAAAGACAATTGAAAAAATATTTAGTTGATAAAGCTTTTTATGGTGAACAAGAGTTCCTTTCACATCAACATTAAGCCTCACCTCAACAAGTTGATATAGTAATTATGGTAACTGTAGTGTATAAGATTGTATAATTTGTTGATCTGACTTCTTAATACTCCGTAACTGGAGTCTCCAAGGCGTACCCTAATATTAAAAAAATTAGTAGGCTTCCAAATATGGAATACACAGTATTTCATTTGGTATCACTACTTTCAGCTGTACAAAAATAAGAATTGATAACACGAGGTTAATGGTAATAACTTTCTTAGACCAATCACTAAAAAGCTGTTACAACGGTGTCTAGACAACACTGTATATTGCTGTATAACAGTTACAGTGATCGTAATTGTAACACATTAATTCAGTAAATTACTAAATAAGATCCCATAGCTGAACGCGTGGTTATTGGCTAAACCCACATTTACAGAGTACAAGAGTTGAACAGACAGTTCAATGTTGGCACTATCTCTGTTATAAGGTAGCCTCCTACCTATGAAATTAGTGTAGCCTAATGCTGTTAAAAATCTTCGGAATTGAATAGGAATAGCCTAATAAAAAAATGCACAATTAGTAGGCTATATAATGTAGGCAAAGCATAGGCTAAAAATTCAAGATTATAATAAAATAATTAATTTCGAAATACCTTTTAATGCTATAAATTATGCCAAAGCCAGCAATAGGCCTATAGCATTGAAAAGAATTTAGATTTTTTTAAAATTGTGACCATGTAATTCTAGAAAAATGTTAGGCCTACATCTTCCTCGAGGTTAGTTTTATGTAAAGGGCTGGCAAGAACAGATTGAAAAATATCAATCTAGCCAATTAAGATTTATTCCAATAAAAAAGCTAAAACAGGCTGAACGACTTGTTGAATACATAATTATGAATAGCCTACTAAAAGTAAGCTAAGTACGGCTGTATAAAAATAAGCGTCAGCATATGACTTTTATTAGTGGGGAGTTTCACCTCGACAGTTGTCATGCTATGGGTACATAGTAAACCTACACTATTGTTAGGTGGGTTGCGAACCACCGGCCTGCGTACTAATTTAATGTCGGCTATGTATGAATTTTATTGGAGGGGGTCACCCTTTTCAGGGACCGTCGTAAGCTTATTTTTAATAAGATCGTACTTCCACCTTACCGTTTAAATCATGTTAACTTATGAAAATCATATAGACCTGGTGGACCCACCGACAATTATTTGGGTATCGAACCATTGAATTACCTACTAAGTTCGTAATTTGTTGGTTGGTAAAACATGGCTAACCGTCAAACTCGACTAGATTCATCCTTCCGAACTATCACATTATTTCCACTCATTTCACTGCACGATCACTGATTAAGTACATTATTAATTGTCTATTAAATTGATGTAATATGAGTTAAAATAGGCAGAAGACGTGTAGGCCTAATTCGTAAAAAAATAAATTATATAACGCATTCATCTCAATACAATTCCCTTTAATGTTAGTTTAACCTACATTTGTGATAGGTTTTTGGTTGAAAACATAATAATTTAATATTGTTGGAGATGGCTTGCCTTGGGGGCGTGATTGAAATAAACGACAGTGACGCTGTGATGCTTATAACGGCAAGGTCCAAACTAGCAGAGCCAGAGACTTATTCTCAAAACAGTACCGTATTCTATTAGTGTGAATGAGATTGAAATAATTGGAGAAAGTAACTTGACAAACCGATAATTGGAATTATCAATTTATCTGGAATTGAATAATTTCAAATGTGAATGCTAGGTTACTTCAAGGTTCAATATCTAAGTTACTCGACATTCAAAAAACATGTTTTATCTTTCTACTCACCGTTACGGGCCAGTCTGCTGTGATATGCGAGTTCCAAGAGGTTTGCTTTCGGCTTGTAAATTGTCGCCTAATAAGGGCGGCATCACGATGGGAAGCAAACGCTACAGCAACTTTCCTGATGCCTTCCGAACTGCTTACTTCGTGGACAGCATACACACCAGTAAAATTATTTTTAAAGTAAACAACCACTTCCTGCATAGGTACCGTAGCTGGCACCCCCGAAAATATAAGTTCGCTGTACTCTCGAGACTCCTCAACAACGAGAGTTTTGTTCATTACTCTCTTTCCATTGAAAAGTGTCATGGCTAGTTTACATTGATTGCAGTTGAAATATTTCACGAATGCTATTCCGCGACAGCGATCGTCATGAGTGACCATTACACGCATTTCGTAGATTACTCCAGCCTGCGAAAATAAGACAAATAGCATATTTTCATCACATTCCCCTGGAATATTTTTGACAATGATTTCCAGGCCTCGTCCCGGTGATGGAATCTCTTGTCCGGAAGGATCCACTTGTCTAATAATTCTCTGGCCATTCCTTTGAATTAAAGAATAGTTTCCAAAATTTCCACTGTCTAAGAAATAATCATTTACGTTACTGATTTCACCCATCTTCACGTCTAAAACCGTAACCGAACTTATTATAATCGAACTATCGTGTAACCAAACAACCGACCTTCACTTCAAGCTCCTGTAATGAAATTGGCAATGGGCAGAATGCAAAACGCTTCGGCACTTCTTCCAGAAGCCCTCCAAAAAAAAACCGCGAAACAGTGGACTAATTAGCGCGAGGCCTGACGGTCAAAGAACCCCACTTTGGATCATACGATATCGAAGTCGGAACGTGATTGGCACTCGACATCGCGCCACAACGGTCAAGTTTAAATTTCTTCACGTGATCGAGTCGTGTCGCAACCTGATTGGCGGATGAATCTTTGCACCCCTTTGAAACAATTGCGAGTCGCGAACCCGCGAGCTTTGAATGACTGTAGATCTGTAATAACATAATAATTTCTGATTTATTAGTAGATATGTTTTGAGACCTCTGGCGCACCCCCCCCCTTCCCCCTCTACCCCCCCCTGCAAAATGTTCCCCTCCCCCTCCCCTCTACCCCCTCCCCCTCCCCCCTACCCCCTCCCCCAAAAATCCCCCAAAAAATGGCCCCTCCCCCAAAAAGTGGCCCCCCTCTCCCTAAATGTGGCCCCCCTCCCCCGAAAAGTGACCCCCCTCTACCAAAAAATGGCCCCCCCTCTCCCAAAAAAATGACCCCCACCACCGAAAAATGGTTCCTATACCCGAAAAATGACCCCCCTCACCCTAAATGTGGCCCCCCCTCGCCCTAAATGTGGCCCCTCCCATCCGAAAAATGTCCCCCCTTTCCCCGAAAAGTGAACCCCCTGTCCAAAAAGTGACCCCTCTTCCTAAAAGTGGCCCCCCTCTCCCTAAAAGTGACCCCCCTCATCCTAAAAGTTGACCCCCTCATCCTAAAAAACGGTTCCCCTCACCATAAAATTGGACCCCCTTTCCCAAAAAGTGGTTCCTTTGTCCCAAAAATCGTACCCCTCATCCTAAAAACGGTTCCCCTCTCCCTAAAAGTGACCCCCCTCATCTTAAAAGTGGACCCCCTCTGCCAAAAAATGGTTCCCCTTACCCAAAAAGTGGTTCCTCTGACCCAAAAATGGTACCCCTCCTCCCTAAAAGTTAACCCCCTCATCCTAAAAACGGTTCCCCTCACCATAAAAGTGGACCCCCTATCCCAAAAAGTGGTTCCTCTTTCCCAAAAATGGTACCCCTCATCCTTAAAATGGTACCTCTCTCCCTAAAAGTGGACCCCTCACCCGAAAAATGACTCCTATTACCAAAAAGTTGTCCCCCTCTTCCGAAAAGTTGACCCCTTCATCCTAAAAACGGTTCCCCTCGCCCTTAAAGTGCTCCCCCTTGCCTGAAAAGTGATCCCCTCATCCTAAAAACGGTCCCCCTCTCCCTAAATGTGGACCCCTCATCCTAAAAAAGGTCCCCCCTTACCCGAAAGATGACTCCCTTAAAAGTGGTCCTCCTCTCCCTAAAATTCCAATGGATAAGTTTCAACGAGAAAGAGAGAGAGAGATCCTACATCACCAACCTTCTCATTCCAGTTGTGTCTGCTCATGACTCAATAGTTTGGGATCCACTTAGGTAGCCCATAGCATGACTATGCATATTCAATACTGATAGGCCAAGGTCAGGGGCCTTGGGTGGGGGCCTGGCATGGGTATATATGGGGGATCAGTTGCTGGTAGAGTCATAGTATCTCAGTGAACATCTACGAGTGCTTACACTGTTCAACCTACCAGAGGACATCATATCTACAAACCAATAAAAGTATGTATCTATCCCCTCACAATTAATGTCTTTCATTTCATCATCAATGTGATGCAATAACATAGTAGTACTAATGGAAATGCACTATCTGTTTCAGATGAACAAGGCCAGCCGATGCCAGATGACCGAGGGCTCTCAGGGAGAGTTTGTTGTGCTGGAGGACACCTTCAACTCCTGCCTCCGCACCCTGTTCTACAACAACAACTGCATGGATGATCCAGCCAAGGACTTCCACTCCCTGCTCAATAGCCTCGAGGACAAAATCATTACGGCCATCTCTAACGAGTTTCTGCATCACGGAACTGTGAAATTCAACTTGGTGTTGGAGGCTACCTACTACAAAAGCAGCCTCGACGAGCAGAACCAGGAGAAGGAGGAGTTCCAAGATGTGGCCTTCAAGACGCCCAACTATTCGGTGGTCAGCATCATGGAACTTGCCCACATTGTCAAGGCGGCATGCCAGAAAATGTTGGAGGAGGAAGCCAAGTTTGAGGGTAATTCCAGCGGATGGACCCTCCTCAACATCGATGGCCTACTCATCCGCATCAGCAAGTATTCGCCGCTGCGGGGATCATCCTACATTGAGCTGCCTACCAAGATTTCAGCAAGGAAAGCCATTGTGAACCCGAAGAACAAGGACCAGCAGTGCTTCAAGTGGGCCATGCTTGCCAAGCATGTCCAAGGAAAAGACCCACAGCGAGTCAACGACCGGTACTACCAGCTGACCGACAAGTACAACTTTTCCGGATTGTCTTTCCCCACCACCATCAACCAGATCAATACTTTTGAGAGGAACAATCCCGGAGTATCGGTCAATGTCTATGGTATCGATGCCGACAACAACATCTTCCCACGACGAGTTGGCAAGGAAATCAAGGCCGACCATACTGATCTTCTCCTGCTCTGCGAGAGTGAAACAGCGGATGGTGATGACTTGGAAGTGAATAGCCACTACTGCTGGATAAAGAACTTTGAAAAGTTGCTGCGAGCCCAGCTGACAAAACGTAGAGGACAGATTATCATCTGCAGACGCTGCTTCACCCACTACACAGTCGCTAACGATGGCGAGCGCAGGATGAAGGAGCATGAGGAGTTTTGTGCCACAAACAAAACAGCAAGGATTGTGATGCCCAAGCCCAATGACAATGGAAGCCCACCTACCATGAAGTTTGAAAAGCACTTGAACAAGTTTAGGTTACCACTTGTTGCCTATGCAGATTTTGAGTGCTTGTTGGAGCAGCCCACTCCTGAGAAAGATGGTGAAGCCCCAGAGCGGTGGATTGGAAAGGCTACAAGAGTTCTCCAATACCATAAGGCAATGAGCTATTGCCTCTACTTTGTGAGGGATGCTCAACAATTTCCCTCATGGCTCACCATCAGCAACCTCATTCCCCAGGACCCAATTGTATACCGTGGGCCAGATGCTGCTGCCCACTTCATGAAGACACTGACTGAGGTTGCAACCGATATTGCAGAAGCCATTGAATGTCATCAGACAAGGATGTCCCCGCTCTCTGACAAACAAAAGGTAGATTTTGATGCGGTTGAGTTCTGTGAAGCTTGTCACAAGAAGTTCACCAATGACAAGGTTCGGGACCACTGTCATATGACTGGGTTGTACCGGAATGCATTATGTAACAAGTGCAACCTGCAGAGACGTCGTCAAACCTACATCCCTGTATTCCTCCACAATTCCTCAAATTATGATACCCACTTGATCATTCCTCATCTTGGATCTGACAAATCTGAAATTTCAGTTATTCCAAACACATCTGAAAAATATATATCCTTCACCAAGCACATCTCAAAGAGACTCCATCTGAGATTCATCGATACATTCCGGTTTACACCCGACAGTCTGGACAACCTGGTAACGAATCTTGTCAAGACAGCTGAGAATGCCTCTGATCTTGCCAATGTATTGGTGCACACCTCTAAACAGTTTAGAGATAAACTGGCTCTTGTGTCCCGTAAAGGTGTGTTCCCGTACGAGTACTGCAACTCATGGGAGAGATTGGAGGAAACTTCGCTGCCACCAAAAGATGTATTCTACAGTAGGCTAACAGATCGCGGTATCAGTGATGAGGACTATGTACATGCGCAATGTGTCTGGCGCCAGTTCAGTTGTAGCACCCTGGGAGAGTACAGCGATCTCTATCTAAAATCAGATGTGCTCCTGCTGGCTGATGTATTTGAAAGCTTTAGAGACGTGTGCATGAGGACATACGATCTGGACTGTGCTCATTATTTCACATCACCAGGCTTCTCCTTTGATGTTATGCTCAAAAGTACAAAGGTGGAACTTGAGCTGCTGACCGACTACGACATGTACATGCTTATTGAACGAGGTATCAGAGGAGGTATCACCACCTGCATTCACCGCCATGCCATTGCCAACAACCAGTATACTGGGGCGCCTGTGGATCCAGAGAAACCTACATCCTACCTCCTGTACACAGATGCCAACAACCTGTATGGCTGGGCAATGAGCAATCCACTTCCTTGCCGGAAATTCCAATGGATGGGCAAAGAGGAACTGGAGGCAGTTACCAGAGACATTGCAGGTGTTGCTGATAGACAGCAAATTGGATACATCCTCGAGGTTGATGTGGAGTACCCTGCCGAACTGCATGATCTACACAACGAGTTTCCATTCCTACCAGAAAACCGGAAAACGCAGAAATCTGGATATGTTCGCCTGATGACAACGCTGAACTCGCATACACGCTATGTCTGCCACTACCGTCTTCTCAAACAAGCTGTCCAACATGGTTTGAGAATAACCAAGGTCCATCGAGGTGTGAGATTTGAGCAGACCGACTTCCTAGCTTCCTACATCCAACTCAATACCAGTCTCAGACAGCAGTCAAAGAATAAGTTTGAGAAAAACTTCTTCAAACTAATGAATAACGCTGTCTTTGGCAAGACCATGGAGAATGTGAGGAAGCGTATGAACATGGAGTTGGTCAACTGTGAGAACCGTCTAAAGAAGCTTGTAGCCCGACCATCATTCAAGGATCGAATCATCTTTGGGGAGAACATCTGTGCAGTGACCCTACATCAGGAGAAAGTTAATCTCAACAAACCGATTTACGTTGGACTATCTGTGTTGGACATTAGTAAAACCCTAATGTACGAGTTCCACTATGATGTGATGAAACCCATCTACAACGATCGTCTCAAGCTATTGTACCAGGACACAGACAGCCTCTTCTACCTGGTTGAGACAGAAGACATGTACAAGGATATACTCAACATCAAGGAGCTGCGAGATATCTTTGACACGTCAGAATACCCAACCGACCATCCATGCTACTCTCACACAAACAAAATGGTGTTGGGGAAGTTCAAAGATGAGTATTCGGCCAGAGCTCCTCACGAGTATGTTGGACTGCGCTCCAAGCTGTACGCCTGTCGATGCTACAATCCTGATCCTAGCCAGGCAAAGAGTGGACTCATCAAGAAGGCTAAGGGAGTACGGCGACCTGTGTTGGGTCAAGAGCTATCAAAGGATCATCCCGATGCCAAACGCTACATCGGCTTCCACGACTACCTGGACTGCCTCTATGGAGATGAGGCGATCTATAGAGAGCAAGTCATGTTCAGCACACGAAAACACCAAATCATGACGACTGTGCAAAAGAAGAAGGCCCTTAGCAATGCTGATGAAAAACGAAGCATAATGGATGATGGCATCAGCACTATGGCATTTGGGCACCATCAGCTCAGTAACAAAAGAACTTCCAGTGATGAAGACCAGCCTCCCACAAAGCGGGCTCGTAATGATGATGACGTCATGGACAGCAGTGATGATGACGTCATGGACAGCAGTGATGTCATGATTACTTCCAAGAATTAATGAGCATTGAGGCTATAAATGGACGTGCATCGGCGGATGACCTTCAATCATGATGCAGGCAACATACTATCTACTTGTGGCAGCTGCTGTGAGCGTTAGCTCGTTGGACCCAGAGTACAGGACTGAGGAATTTCTAACATCAAGGGAGCATGGACTGGATAAATCGAATGTGTTCCACATACGCCAGTGCCTGGTGTCAAGAATGGTGCTACACCGGAATACTACACAGGAAGCCATTGATGCAATGGGCCGTGACGTTAACGAATGGTACATGAAGCTGGCTGCAGAACGCAATGTGGAGGAGGACCTGTGCCGACGAGTCCATTGCGCATACAATTTGCGCACCTGTCTCCACCCATCCTTCACATCGCTGGGCTTTCTTGAAGCCATCATTGCTGCATCAGACACGGTCTGTACACCACACTGTCCTACACTCTCTACTACTACAGCTGTACCGAAGACTCTGGACAACTCACCGCCACCAGCCATCACCAGTGGAGCCAGCAGAGCGATATAATGTGCGATTGTGGAGATTGTCAACATGTTACCAGCAACCACTGGATTCTGCAACCACTATTCTGTTTCGGCTACGAAGAACAACCTGAACCATTTGGAACATTACAAAACTTTGTGGAAACAGTGTCATTATGCTTTCCTGAAGCCTTCATAAGTAATCTTTACAATGATGCTATTATTTTACAATTCCCTCTTGGCAAAGGACTGTGTGAAATTGCTGCCAACCTGGGACAGCTGTACCATTGGGTGCTTGTCGATATCATGGACTAAACTGTATGTATATCATTTCTATTGTCAATAAATATTGTATATCCACATGTCGGCTACTAATTTCTAACCCATGATTGACTTAAACTAGCCTTTTGGCGCCATACCAATGAAACATGTCTGTGGAATTGCGCAATATTATGCAAATGTGTTACGTAATCGCTGACCTTGACAGCTTCATTGGTATGATGCAGGAAAAAACATGTTTGTGTGCAGCAGTACTGACCTTGGCGCCATCCAGGAAAAACGTGACTGTGTGCAACAATCACTGACATTCTGGCGCCATTTCAATGCCTAGTATATATATTATGTAAACATATATTATGTATCAGTATGGAGAAGGCTACAATAGCAAGAGAGTTGCACAGGTCAGCTCGTCGGAATTTCCCAACACGTATGGTAACTGTGAAGGGGCTAGATGATCTGTATCAGGCTGATCTAGTTGAGATGATACCGTATGCACGTCAGAACAAAGGATACAGGTACATTATTACAATTATCAATTGTCTGAGCAAGTATGCTTACGCTATTCCGATAAAGAACAAGTCAGCCGATGCAGTTGTCAAGGCAATGCATCCTATATTTGAGCAGAATCCAATGAAACACTTGCAAACTGACGATGGTAAAGAGTGGTTCAATTCAAAGTTTCAACAACTTGTGAAACACTATGACATCAATCACTATTCAACGTATTCAGATAAGAAGGCTTCAATAGTGGAACGTTTCAACAGAACACTTAAACATTTAATGTGGATCAAATTCACTGAGCGTGGAACCTATCGCTGGACAGATATTCTAACCTCACTTGTCAAAGAGTACAATGGAAGAATCCATAGGACAATAGGTATGCGACCGGTTGATGTTACAAAAGAGCATGAGACATTACTGCTCTCCAGACTTAGTGAACAACGTCAAGAGTATCAACAGAGCTTGTTGGAAAAATCTGAAAACCGGTTCTATCCAGGTGTTCACCAAACAGTCGATCCAGGTGATAAGGTTCGAATAAGCAAGTATAAAATGACATTCGACAAGGGCTACCTACCCAATTGGACAAATGAGCTGTTCACAGTAACACGTGTGCGACCTACAGTGCCTGTAACATACGAGTTGGAAGATTGCAGAGGACAGCGTGTGCAAGGAGGATTCTATGCAGAAGAGATTGTGAAAACCAAAGTACCCAGTGTTTTTGAAATTGTTAGAGTGCTGAGAAGGAAAGGTAATAAACTGTTGGTGCGCTGGAAAGGATACGATCGCAGTCACGACTCTTGGATTGATAGAGCAGATTTAGTGTGATGAAGCCGGTTGTGCAAAGGAGTCACAGGTTCAATATAATTGACTTTGATCAAGTGGTGAGAGGCTGTGGTCTGACCGACCCAGAAATGAATGCAAAGAAACGTCATGGGCCTTTGTTCCCCAACCATATGCGCTGCATTATATGTGGACCGTCAGGCTGTGGAAAAACCAATTTACTGTTCAACATGCTTTTTGATCTTAAAGGAATCTCATTTTCAAACATCTATCTCTACTCAAAAACTGCATTTCAACCAAAGTATCAGCTACTGCGCACCATTATGGAAGACCTTGGACCTAAACTGAGCTACACCGAGTGTGACACATGTGAAGAGATACCTGCACCGCATGAGTTGCCCGCCAACTCGATAATAATTTTCGACGATGTGATCTGTGAGCAACAGGAAGCCATCAGACGTTACTTTACCACTGGTCGACACAGTAACGTTGATGCATTTTATCTGGCACAGACTTATAGCCGTATACCAAAACAGTTGATACGTGACAATGCCAATTTTCTAATCATGTTTAAACAAGACGAACTGAATATGAAACATTTGTACAGAGATCATGTGGGATCCGACATGACCTTTGACGAATTCAGAAGAATATGCAATGACGTATGGTCATCATCTGCGCATGCATTCCTTGTAGTTGATCAGTCCTCAGACAAGAATAGAGGGCGCTACAGGAATGGCCTTGATACATTCTTAGTTGAAGCATAGCAGTGATTTCGCTCAGTCTAGCACTGAACGCCGAGTGAGACGGACGAGGAGATGAAGCAAACTGTGGAAGAGATTGCACCAACCATCATGGAGATTGTCAAGCTGAAGCGTAACATCAAGAGGAAGCATAGAGAGCTGACACTGGGCAGGGAATTGACAGAGGAGCAGCATGCAAAACATTTCAAGACGCTTAGTGATCCACTTGCCAATATTGTTGAAACACTCAAATCTTCTAAACCACCGGCTCAACAACAGACACATCTAATGACTACACCATTTTTGGATGCACCCCGTATATTGCCTACACCGCCAACAACACCAGCCAGCAGCAGCACTCCCTATCCAGGAAGGATGAAGCATAGACTGCAATCACTGCCAGATATTAGAGAAGAGGAGTCACCAATCTTTGAAACATATGGAACAGGTGAAGGTGCAAGTCCAGCTGCAAGTACTTCGAGTGTTGCACGACAATTGTGGAAGCGTCAAGACATGGGTGATGACGATGATGATGATGAGGAAAACCTTAGTGTTGAGAAATTGCTCGATACTAGCAGTCATGTGGCACAACAAGCGTTGGCCCAATCTGATCTGGCTTCAAAACCAGTGGGGGAGTACATTATGCAATCAGTGCGCAAGGACTTTAACTTTGATGATGCATTTGGACCGAAAGTGATAGACAACTTGTACTATCTAGGCAGTAAGCTGCTTACCTTTGGACCTAAAGGTAACAAGATTGTGCTGTCTAATCCTGCAGATGGTAGGATTGAAAAGACTTTCAGAGCTACACCAGGCCTTTGTGAGCTGGTTTTCATGAAAATGCCTGACAAAGGAAAAGTGAAGGTAGACGACTTGAACACCTATAAACTGCTTTTGGACTTTACCAATGTGTACCGAGAAAACTACAGTCCAAATGGTAAGATTGCAAACTATAACAATATCAAGTATAAGAGGACAATCAAGGATCTGATAAGAGGAGGAGAAGCAGTCAGTGGGAAAGGAGCCAAAGTTGCTGGACGAGGACTGGTGGCACCTTTCAATATGGTTGCAAGTAATGGCAACAGGATTGAATATGTCTACTACAACGATCCCAACGAACTTGTGGACAGACTGAAGCTGTTGGATCAGTCTAAAGCAGTTGGCAACACTGGACATGAGAATGAAATCAACTCAATCTTGGAAGAGTTGGAGGAAGGCGGTTACATAGTTGGTAAGCCTGCACACACTATATAAGGCGGCAATGTTGCATTGATGGGCAGTAAGTCTCTCGAGAGCAGACATGAATTCTTTGGGAAACATCAATGCCCGTCATAGGCGTATGATCAATTTGGCAAATCCACGCAGCAATCGTGATGCTGTGAATCTGATTACATGTAGAGATATAATGTCATTTCATTTGCCAAAGAGAAGAGATCCCGATACATTGCAATTAATGACAAGCCTTAAGAAATCAATACTGACGGATATGCAAGATCCAATTCAACCTACAGATGGAGTGAACAAACAGTATTTGGAGAAAAGGATGGATGAACATTCAAAGGATGTGGTTGAAAAGTGTCTCACTGTCATGTTGGATGTTAGTTCGTCAAGTGAAAACCGCAATTTGACTAAAGAACAATTGAAGGATAAAATGTTAAAGCTTATGGGAATCTCCAAACCGTCTAAGGGTATAAAATGAGATGACAAGGCCGCTGATCGACATAAGATGGCTGTATGCAGAGGTAGACGGAGGTACCGAGGAAGAGGAGTACTTTCAGCAATCACAAACGCAGCGGGTACAATAGTCAACAAAGCGATAGACATACTGCCCGTAGAACTTCATCTTCCCGGCTACCAGTACTGTGGACCAGGTACAAAGCTTGAAAAACGATTGGCAAGAGGTGATCCAGGAATCAACAAACTTGATCAGGCCTGCAAGCAGCACGACATTGCCTATTCGAGGAATAGCGATACAAGGAACAGAGCAGCAGCAGACAGAGATTTGGCTGAACGGGCTTGGAGTGTGGCAACATCTTCAGACGCTGGATTGGCAGAAAGAGCTGCAGCATTAGCGGTGACCAACATCATGAAGGCCAAGGCAAAGTTTGGAGGAGGAGCGAAGAGGAGAGCTGCACAGAGCAGGAGGAGGAAGAGAACTACAGCGGCTTCCAGGAAAAGGAGTGGTAGAGGTCTGTACCTGAGACGTCAGAAGACGGGAAACGGGGTGCGTCGCCGTCAATGTGGCGGCAGAAGATGATTGTTGCTCTACCCGACCGAGCACTAACAGATGCCGACCTCTACAAGTACGCCTGCCGTCTCAAGCTGAAGAAATTTCGAGGAGTTTTCATGCGAGATGCTCTACCAACCAATGGACCACTGGATCAAGAGTGTGGCATCATCAACCTGGACCAAAGTGATGGAGCTGGCACACATTGGGTGTGCTATGTGAAGAAGAAGGATGGCATCGTTCGCTACTTTGACGGATTTGGCAATTTGAGACCACCGCAGGAGTTTATCGACTACATGCACAGAGGATCGAGTCCAGCAGCAAGGATCGAGTACAACTACGACCAGAAGCAAGAGGATCTCTACTCTCATATATGCGGACATTTATGTTTAAAGTTTTTGCTTGATGAAAATAAATAACAATGTACAACAATTGTCTTTTCATTTCTCCCACCCACATAGTATAAAGGTTCTAGTCTATACTCTTATCAAGTCATTGTGTAATAGTACACTGAGCAGTCAAGACCATGATGCTCTGCTTTGGAGGTAGAACCTCAATATTGAAAAGTGAATTTTACCCGCCACTTGATACAAGCAATGGCGAATGGGAAATTGGACTCATCAGCTTTACTAGCTGCAACTCTATACCAAATGTTGAGAATGGTTACAACAATGCACTACATTTCCTGGCTCCAAAAGTGGACCAGAAGGACGACTATGCAATGACTCATGAGGAAGTTACAGGTAAAGTGTTTGCTCAGCAGTTGTTTAGTGATACTGCTAACCAGGGTACTCAAAGGAAGCCTAGAGCTGCCCAGGCTGGAGGAGAAAAAGCTCCAGTATTGGTTTGGCAAAAGGTAGTATTGCCAGAAGGTAGTTTTGAATTTCAAACAATTGCCAACCTGCTGGAGGCAAGGATGAAGAAACGTGGAGTCAAGTTTCAGATGGCTGTGGACCCATCGACCTTGAAATGTTTAGTATTATGCGACGCCATGTTGGACTTTAGACAACCTGATTCAATAGGGAAGCTGCTGGGATTCGACCAAGTTGTAGAAGCTAAAGTCGAGACTAGAGGTATCACGACAGTGCAAATCAGTCGTCCCAATGTGCTGCGTATAAAGTGTAACATTGTGAGTGGATCCTACTCAAATGGAGTCAAGGATCACGTGATCTATGAGTTTTACCCAGATGTTGATCCAGGGTATAAAATGAGTGTGACTGTACAAAATGTCATCTATTTACCGGTAGACACCAAGCAGATTGGTAGCATTACATTGGAGATTGTTGATGAGAACGGACGTCTGGTGGACTTTAGGGAGGAACCGATAAACATAACCTTACATTTGCGACAACAACCCAAGTGATGGTGCTATTATTTGGCAAGTGGAATCAAGGATTGGATGTGGAAGCAGCAATGTCCCCCATGGAGGTGGTAGAACAAAAGTCTATTAATAGGGCACCATTTGTGAAAGACGTCATTCGACCATTGGACTCTGTGGTGTTAACATCGAGCAGCATCAAATATCTGCAGAAGAAAGGCTATCAAGTTGTAAGAGGAGGAAGACGACGACAACACTGAAAAATGGGAGTTTTGGATGTGACAAGGGCTGGCCCTTCAGCGGAGAACAGCATCACTGGCTATGAATATCATTCTCATGCACCGTATACTACAGGCTTTGGTGCCAACGATGAGATTCGGATAGCAATTCAGCAGCAGGACATCTATACACTGCCATCGGAGAGCTATCTGCACTTGGAGTACAAGGTGACCAATGCAGCAAATGCAACCTTGGGAGGCTCACCTTGTGTTTCTGGATTCTTTGCCCACCTGTTTTCGGAAATACGCTATGAGATCAATGGAGTTATAGTGGACAGCATACGTAGCCCTGGCATTGCCAGCCTGATGAAGAATGCCATGACCTTTGAGCGGGAAGAACAGCTCAAGATGGATGGAGCCGGCTACAGATATGATGCCCAGGCAGGGTTTGGCACGTTTGATGCCAATGGTGCCAACACAACCATCATGAATGTGCCACTTAGATACCTGTTAGGCTTTGCTGAGGACTATAGGCAGATTATGCTGAATGTGAAACAGGAGCTGGTGCTGAGACGCAGTGCTGACACTTTAGACTGTTTGAATACAGCAGGCAAGGTCACAATTGAGAAACTGGTGTGGAGGATGCCCTATGTAGAGGTGTCTGATGAAGCTAAATTGCGTCTGCTGAGACTGGTGCAAAACAACACGCCCATCTCAATGCCATTCAGACATTGGGAACTGTACGAGTATCCATCTTTGCCACAGACCACAAAACATACGTGGACTGTCAAGTCGACTACTCAGCTGGAGAAGCCAAGATACATTGTGATTGGACTGCAGACTGGAAGAAGAGGAGCGGCTACTGTGAATAGCTCATACTTTGACTTGTGCAAAATGAAAGATGTTCGAGTGTTCTTGAACAACAAGTACTATCCGTATGAAAGCATCAATGGTGACGATAACCAAGTGTACAATATGTATGCAGCATTCAATGGAGTCTACAATCGTGATGACGCTCGAGCAGGCAACCCACTTTTTGAGAAACATGCTGTGCGGGATGGTAAGATGTTACTGTTTCCCATTGACTGTTCACGTCAAAACGAATCGCTCAAGACGGGAAGCATTGACATCAGAGTTGAGTTTGAAGCAAGTGACAACATTCCAGGAAATACACATGCCTATTGTCTGCTGATACATGAAGTGGTTAAGGAGTATCAGCCAATGACCGGTCTTGTTCAATCAGCCTAGAGAGAGAGCGGTGGAGGATATAAAGGCGGTCAGCAAGCAGCAGTATGCTCATAGTTGCAAGAAGCATCGAGTGAAGCAGTCATCATGTCCAGGAGAGTTCTACGCTTTTTGGATGAGGAGGAGGGGGAGTTGCCACCCAGCGATGGAGAGGATGTTGTGGGCTGCTGCCCAGGCTACTACACTCAACATGAGACATCGTTGATGAAGGACGCTTCTACAAGTACAACCGACCTCAACCAGGCTTCCACTGATGATGACGACGAAGATGGCATCACACCAAGCAGGGCTACAGAACTTTTTGGACCAATACCAATCTACTTGATGGACTTTCAAGGCTTTGAGGGATTGAATAACCAGTTTATTGTCAAGGAGATGGCAATATTGGAACGTGACAATGAACATCATGTGTTGACTCACCACTACTTTTTCAAGTCACCATACCCGGACATTTTGCTGAAAACAAGCGGCCTGGTTGAAAGCAATCAATTACAAAGAGCTAAACATGGACTGAGATGGTCGGGCAATGGAGCCGGCCAAACACACCTCTCATATTCGGCCTTGAAGCAAATTGTATGTGACACAGTTGGAAGATGGCTGCACGAGAACAGTGAATCGGGACGGCCAGTCAAGATCTTGGTATATGGATATGAGAAGATTTGTCTGCTGGAAACGCTACTGCAGCTGAACAAAAAGGAAAATGTGGAGTACGTGGACCTGAGTTCGCCCTACCTATTCCATGAGACGCCCAACTTGGAGGTGCTGATGAAGACTACTACAGTCTACTGCCCAGAACATTACCTGCTCGACTTCTTGGAGACTGTGAAGATGAAGCTGGCTGGTGACAATGGAGGACGAGGACGCTTGGATGTACCGCCATTTTGTGCGCTCAATGTAGTAAACATCCTGCACAATTGGATCATGCAAGCATTGCAAAGAGATAGATATTTTTGTCGAAGTTTATTTTTGTCAATAAAGAATGAAATGTGAATATTGCGTCATCATTTACCCCACCACCTCTAGTATTTAAGAGCCTGCTGCTGCTCAGTATAGTTTAGTTTAACACCTACAGTCAAGATGATCTCAAGGATTTTGAGCTCAAGGGCAGCCGAGACACGCTTGAAGGCGGCAGTCATGGATCTAGAAGCTGAGCTACTGCGGCGGCAAGACAGCTTGAGCATGGACAATTTTCAACTTGAATCTGGGCATGCAGAGTCATGTGACGTCAGCTCTGAGAATATTCATATCCTTGAATGTGATTGTACTCGTCTCAGGAGACTACGCTATGCTGTCATCGATGCAGTACCTAGTCAAGGGTTTATACAATGGGTCAGAGACAAAGACGACTTCCCAGGTGAAAGATTTTGTCCAGGTCCACAATCTGCAAACTTCAACCGTACTAGTGTCAATTCGTTCCTGAAAGATATCTACATGGGCATTGCATCGTATAAGGAGGATAAGAAGCAACGGTCTCCAGCATCATATGTGGATAGACTGCCATTCATGGTGACAGCCTGTTTTGATAATCATTGGAGAGTGCCATTAGACACAATATACAAGTTAAAGAATAGCTTGGTAGCCATAATGGACTTGCGTTCAGTGCCTGGATGGAGGAACAAGGATGTTAAGCTGGAGATTGATTTCAACGACAGCGATGAGACTTGGTGGTGTGACTTTGAGTGCGGTGACCAGAGTCTATCTTTGGTTGGCAGAAGAAGGATTACATTCGCCGGCTTTGACTACAACTCTATGGATGGACGTGTCAGATGCATTAGGATTGAGGATGGTCAATCAGGCGATCCTGCTCTACTGGTATCAATTTGTAAAGCTGAGCAACATCCTAGATTATGGCCGCCAGGTGATGTGACCGATGGCGTGGGCCGTGTAAAGGAATCTCTTAATAGGTCGGCAGAGACCTATGGTGTTACCAGAGACTTTGAAAGGGGCAATATTGTAGCCAATTTCTATGTATTGTTTCATACTTGAGATTGTTTAATAAATAATGTATTGTAAGAGTATATACTTTTCTTTTCAACCTTTTTTCTTTGAAGCAACAGTGCACTAGGTGAACACTTGGTGTAAACTTTTAAGCCTAAGTGAGCACTAGGTGAACACTTGGTGAACACTTAGTGATCACTTGGTGTACACTTTTAGGCCTAAGTGAGCACTAGGTGAACACTTAGTGAACACTGGTGATCACTAGGTGAGCACTAGGTGAACACTAGGTGAACACTTGGTGTACACTTGTAGGCATAAGTGGACACTGAAACTATGGTAGGGGAAAATGAATAACAAATCAGTTGCAGATGTCACACTTTTATTTTTTCATTCATTATTCTTTAATCAATTGGATTCTATGGGTTCTCCCAGCAGGATGGCACATGAATTTATATGATTTCATGTCAACGGTTCCTACAGCAGGGACGAATTTGAAGGTGGTCCTGCAGTATGACTCTGGAAGTATAACCCATATGTGTGCGTTGTCGGAATCCAGTGTGACTGCCACCTTTTCACCATATTTTGTGGTGACTCTCTCTGCGCTGATCATTTGGTACGTGTGCCCTGGCTCGAGATCTTTCATGGATACGAGGTCTAGCGGCTTTTGGGATGCAATTGTGTTGTAGATGGCGTCAGCGGCATCATTAGTGGATGACATCTGAAAATGAACAGGTATTAGCATAATCTTACAGTCAGCATTGTGGGTCAGCCATTCATGTGGATGAGATTTCATGCAGTAGATGAATGAGATTTCATGCAGTAGATGAATGTGATTTCATGCAGTAGATGAATGAGATTTCATGCAGTAGATGATATCATGGTTAACCATTTGAGGTTAGATTTCATGCAATGGATGAATGATAACATGGTTAGGCATTAGATTTCATGCAATAGCTATGGAGGTTAGATGATCTAGCAAGAGACAAATACTTACTGTTATTGAGTCTTTAGCAGGATTCACTGTAGAAGCTAGCAGTCGTTTGCTGAGATACTATGGATCTACAAGCCAGAGGTCCTCTATATATACTTGGTAACCGGATCTCCCCAAGGTCAACTGTGCTCCCACCTATTTCTTGTACAGCCATAAATTAGTTGCATACGTTTTTCCTGGATGGCGCCAAGGTCAGTAATGCTGCACACAGACATGTTTTTTCCTGCTTCATTGGTATGGCGCCAAAGGCAAGTGATTACGTAATGCATAATGTTGTGCAATTACTTGTTTTCCTGCTTCATTGGTATGGCGCCAATGGCAAGTGATTACGTAATGCATAATGTTGCGCAATTACTTGTTTTTCCTGCATTGGAATGACGTCATACAAAATGTCAAGGCCGGTAGGCTAGTGAGGCGGGGTATTGGATGGGATCCTTATAGGTTATAGTCCAGCAAACTCCCACATGCCCCTCCCCACATGCTCCCATGTATGATTAAGTATAGAGATCATTCTTTATAGTCCAGCAAATTCCCCCCATGCCCCTCCCCACATGCCTCATGTATGACTAAGTCTAGAGATCAATCTTTATAGTCCAGCAAATTCCCCAGATGCCCTAGCCCCAGAATATGACTAAGTCTATAAATCATTCTTTATATGTTATAGTCCAGCCCCACCCAAGGCCCCTGACCTTGGCCTATCAGTATTGAATATGCATAGTCATGCTATGGGCTACCTAAGTATAGGTTATAGTCCAGCAAACTCCCACATGCCCCTCCCCACATGCCTCATGTATGACTAAGTCTAGAGATCATTCTTTATAGTCCAGCAAATTCCCCAGATGCCCTAGCCCCAGAATATGACTAAGTCTATAAATCATTCTTTATATGTTATAGTCCAGCCCCACCCAAGGCCCCTGACCTTGGCCTATCAGTATTGAATATGCATAGTCATGCTATGGGCTACCTAAGTGGATCCCAAACTATTGAGTCATGAGCAGACACAACTGGAATGAGAAGGTTGGTGATGTAGGATCTCTCTCTCTCTTTCTCGTTGAAACTTATCCATTGGAATTTTAGGGAGAGGAGGACCACTTTTAAGGGAGTCATCTTTCGGGTAAGGGGGGACCTTTTTTAGGATGAGGGGTCCACATTTAGGGAGAGGGGGACCGTTTTTAGGATGAGGGGATCACTTTTCAGGCAAGGGGGAGCACTTTAAGGGCGAGGGGAACCGTTTTTAGGATGAAGGGGTCAACTTTTCGGAAGAGGGGGACAACTTTTTGGTAATAGGAGTCATTTTTTGGGTGAGGGGTCCACTTTTAGGGAGAGAGGTACCATTTTAAGGATGAGGGGTACCATTTTTGGGAAAGAGGAACCACTTTTTGGGATAGGGGGTCCACTTTTATGGTGAGGGGAACCGTTTTTAGGATGAGGGGGTTAACTTTTAGGGAGGAGGGGTACCATTTTTGGGTCAGAGGAACCACTTTTTGGGTAAGGGGAACCATTTTTCGGCAGAGGGGGTCCACTTTTAAGATGAGGGGGGTCACTTTTAGGGAGAGGGGAACCGTTTTTAGGATGAGGGGTACGATTTTTGGGACAAAGGAACCACTTTTTGGGAAAGGGGGTCCAATTTTATGGTGAGGGGAACCGTTTTTTAGGATGTGGGGGTCAACTTTTAGGATGAGGGGGGTCACTTTTAGGGAGAGGGGGGCCACTTTTAGGAAGAGGGGTCACTTTTTGGACAGGGGGTTCACTTTTCGGGGAAAGGGGGGTCACTTTTAGGGAGAGGGGAACCGTTTTTAGGATGAGGGGTACGATTTTTGGGACAAAGGAACCACTTTTTGGGAAAGGGGGTCCAATTTTATGGTGAGGGGAACCGTTTTTTAGGATGAGGGGGTCAACTTTTAGGATGAGGGGGGTCACTTTTAGGGAGAGGGGGGCCACTTTTAGGAAGAGGGGTCACTTTTTGGACAGGGGGTTCACTTTTCGGGGAAAGGGGGGACATTTTTCGGATGGGAGGGGCCACATTTAGGGCGAGGGGGGGCCACATTTAGGGTGAGGGGGGTCATTTTTCGGGTATAGGAACCATTTTTCGGTGGTGGGGGTCATTTTTTTGGGAGAGGGGGGGCCATTTTTTGGTAGAGGGGGGTCACTTTTCGGGGGAGGGGGGCCACATTTAGGGAGAGGGGGCCACTTTTTGGGGGAGGGGCCATTTTTTGGGGGATTTTTGGGGGAGGGGGTAGGGGGGGAGGGGGAGGGGGTAGAGGGGAGGGGGAGGGGAACATTTTGCAGGGGGGGGGTAGAGGGGGAAGGGGGGGGGGTGCGCCAGAGGTCTCAAAACATATCTACTTTTATTGATTGTTTATTGTACAACTGAACTAGAGCAGCCCCCTAAAAGATCGATATTATCGAACAATATACTGCATTCATCAATATCACTATCAATATGATGAACTATTTACCTATAATATCTTCCCTTTGATTGTTATGCTGAAATGTTCAATAGCTACATTTGTTTATTTTTATTTTTTCACGAAAATAATATTTAGTATGGTAAATATTAATATATCAAATGTAAATATTTGAATAATATATTCAAACAAATAATATATGAATATTATATAATATAATTCCATGAAATGAACAAATTAATGAAGTATCAAAATAGTAAGTAGGTAGTAGTTCAGTTATTAAAAAGTTGTACCGTATTGATAAAGTTGAAAGATGAATCGTCGCGGTTCGAAAACGATTCAGCCAAGTGATTAAATTATTTTCTCAATTAAAAATGACTGCTAGACGTTAAATTTACCATAAACAGTTAGTATTAACAACGCAGATCGCTATGGATGAAGAAATTCAAGAATCGGAAGATCGTTGAATGATATATCGGCCTACAGCATTGGAATCATTTATTGTAGTGTTATCTAGGGACATTTGATCTTATTATTATAAAAAGGGGACTGGTTTCTTAATATTAATGGAGTCTGGAGTGGAGACTAGAGGATGGAGTAACAGAGATGAAGTTTATCTGCGTGAAGAGCAATGTAGAATAATTCAGTCTCGGGTAGAAGAAACTTCCAGGCTAATGCAAATTCATAGTTGTTGGAAACTTGGCGGTGAATTTAACAACATTTTAATTCGCTTTCTGTACGAGAAAGTCTTGTGAGCTCTATTGTATACAATTAAACGTTTAGGGAAGGAATAATTAAACCAACTCAGATTTGAATTTCATTGAGTTGTAATCTTTGTTAGCAATGTATTTTTGCGCCCGCTCTTTGATTCGATTGTTGAAAAGGGAGCTGGTTGAGTTGAGAAAATTTAACTCCATAAATTGTCTATTCCCTTCTTATTTAACTTTAACCAATCAAAATATTCATCTAACGAGTTATTTCAAAAAATTAAAAATACAGACCCGGTCAAGTGATATTGAATGTGATAAAAAAAACATAATAATAATAATAACTCTGGATGATACTGCGAAACATCCAGAGGAGTTTATTCAAAAAACAAACATACAGATATTAAAGAGAATCCCGACTCATAAAATTGCTACTAAATAATATAATTTTATTCCTAATTATGATACCCCACTATAAACCATGGGATTATATTTCATACAATTCGAACAGGAAAGAAGTTATCTCTTTCACAAATAATGAAAACCACAATACTGTATTTAACAATCTTGTCCTACTCATACTCGTCTGTGTTCGATAATTAATGACTTATTCTTTATATTTTGCAGATAATTTACATGAATATATCTCGAACATAAATAAAACAGACTCATGTGGACTTCATCAGCAAGAGAAGAGAAAAAACATAATATAAAGTATCAATATGTAGTATCTTGCTGAGCAGAAGGGAACTTTTTGAGTCGCAGCGGATGCGTTTTGAACTATGTGGTTCTTCTTCTGCGCTTGGTTGCAGACAGTCCTCACGTCCACACATCAAGATTCTATATATCAATAGTTATACTGCAGTTCACGAAACTGCAGATGGAAACTGAAAATGGATAATCACAACGATTATAAGAAACATATTATGTTTTGATGTAGCCTAATGAAGATTATGTGAAATTATGGATTAATACTGAGGTACCGGTACTTGGAAATTATTGTTATATTACGGGCTAAAAATATATGGTAACAAAAATTATTTGAAAGTTATGACTAAAGTGGAATCCCAATAATTCGAGTCTGGATTCCGTTACATCCAAGCTACCAAAAGGGACTTCTTAAGTACCTCATTAATAACAAAATCAATTTTTCAAGTAAAATTGAAATCTTTATTTGATCTCTGCAAGTAATAATATTTCAATGTTCTTTTCCACTAATATGAAGATGCAGTAGGCCTAGAAACAAAACACTTTTTGCTACCAGGACTCGATAACTCTCCTGACTGTACTTTATAAGATTTTAATCCATTCCTAGTGTTCATTGAACTTGGGTAAGCTTTATTACTGTAAAAATGTACGGTAGTTGATTTAATAATTCGCCCTGAGACTAATATGAAGATGTAGTAGGCCTAGAAATACTTTTTGCTACCTCTGTAGTACTGTTGAAAAGCATTCGATACCTCTCTTCACTGTACTATATAAGATTTGAATCAATTCCTACTTTTTTATGGACTTCAGTAAGCTTTATTGCTGTGAAAATGCAATTAATTTGATAATTCGTCTTGAGACTGATTTGAAGATAAAGTGAGCCTTGAAATTCTTCAAACTACATCTAATTATGTTGCAAAAATCCCAAAACTTCTCTTGTCTGCACTATACTAGATAACTAGATGAAAGCCAATTTCACCTGCTTATTAGGTTTCAGGAGATTCTAATAAGGTGAACATGTATTTATTTAATGGTTAGCCTTGGGACTCATGAAGATGTAGAGAGATATATGAAACTACCTGTAATAATGTTGAAGAAACTCGATATTTATCCTGTGACCTATCTCAACTATAAAAGATTTAAATTTATTTAATATGTTTATTGAGCTTGAGTAGTGTTTAATACTGAGATAATGTTATTTCTATCATTTAATAAAATCAAATCAAATTTATTCCATTCAGAAATTGTACACAACACAAACGTTATACAAAGATTCATTTGAATTGCTTAATTGTAACATAAAATGTACCTCCATAAATTAAATAGCTGGTCCTATGGAATCAGCAAACATATTCTATATATGCCTGTGCGTTCGCTGGGTTGCCATCTAAAATACATTAGTTTGCATTATGCAAGGCTAATTTAAATAGTAAGCTCTAATAGTAAGGATGTAGTTAATTTAAATAGTAAGCACTAATAGTAAGGCTAATAGTGAGCACTGTCTAAGATTAGAGTCAATTTCACCTCTTTATTGGGATCTGAATATTAGATTCTTTATTGGGCTTCAGAATGCTCTAATAAAGTTAAAATGCAGTTTATTCAATAAATAACTTGAATTGAGATGTAGTTGGTCTTGAAACACTGAACCACCTTCAATTTTTTTAAAAATTCAATACTTCTGTCTGTACTATTCTAGATTTAAGCTAATTTAACATATTTATTGGGCATCAGTAGGATCTGATGCTGTGAAAACCTGAATATTTAATAATTCGTCATGGGACTAATAAAGAGGTGTAGTGAAACTTGAAACACTTTAAAATACCTCTAATAATGTTGGAAAATTCGATTTTTCAAATTCTATACTACTTCTATTAGCTTTATATAAGATTTAAGATCATTTCAACTGTTTATTGAGCTTCATTAGGCTCAAAAATACTTTGGAAATGCTATTAAATCAATGATTCGCCTTGGCACTAATAGTATAAAGATGTATTGAATCATGAAACACTCAAGAACTCTTTCAACTATCTTCAGTAATGTTGGTAAAACTCCAATACTTATCCTGTCTAAACTATAAAAGATTCAAGTTAATTACATATATGATAATTGGGCTCAAGTAGGCTTTTCAATTCAATTCTTTATTTCCAAGTAACACTTTTACAGCACAAAATATGATCAATGGATCATAAATTAATTATTTAATTCTGAGGAAATACTATTTCTATTTAATAATTTTCTTGAGGACCAATTTGAAGATCTATTAAGCCATTAAACACTTTCAGCTACCTCTAGTACAGTATTGTAAAATAATTCTGATATTTTTGCAGTCTACACTATATGATTTTGCTATGTAAGATTTAAGCTAATTTTATGTGTTTATTGGGCTTCATGAGGCTCTAATACAGTGAAAAAACAATTCATTCAATAACTTGCATTGTTGGGAGTAATATGAAGATGAAGTAAGCTTTAAAACACTTCAAACCACCTCTAATGATGTTGGAAAACCTCAATACTTCTCCTTTCTATACTTCCTGTCTACACTATATTATACGATTTTAAAACTCACTTTCATTTTTTTTGTAGATTACGCCTTGGAGACTCCAGTTAAGGAGTATAAGACAAGTCAGATTGACAATTTTACAATCTTATACACTAGTTACCATAATCACTATATCAATTTGTTGAGGTGAGGCTTAATTTTGATGTTAAAGGAACTCTTGTACACTTTAGATTTACACTGTAGCTTTATCAACTAAATATTTTTTTCAATTGTTTTTTAAATATTTTAATATTTTCAAGACTCTTTAAAAACTGCGGTAGCTTGTTGTAGTTTCCTACCAATATAAGTAGGTTTTTGTTTAAATAAGCTACTATTGTGACTCACCAAGTTATAATATCTCCTCGGCTTCTTGTATTATAATCTTGTACGCCAAGATTTTGGTTAACATCTTGTTAAGCTGTTTATTGAGCTTCAGTAGGATCTATCGATTACAGTGAAATTTATATTTATTTGAATATTCATCTTGGGATTAATATGAAGATGTAGTGAGCCTTGAAACATTTTCAGCTACCTCTAGTTATGTTGAAAAAATTTAATACTTCTGTCTGCACTATATAAGATTTGAAATATTAAAAAATTGACTTTTTCGAAGCGACTAAGGTCTTCCAAACAAAACTAAAATCTCGAGTGGAAAGTTAATAAAGTGCAATAGTGCAAAAACTGTATAAAATCAACAAATTTAATTAACTGTGTCATCCACATAATGTCAAACTCAATGAACCATCCATGTTTTTTCTATTGACAATTTATTATATTATGACAGTTGCAAAAAACAAAGGCTTTGAGCCGTATTTTTGCACATAAAAAGCCTATTTCTGTATTTATTTCTGTAATATTCAATTGCATTATTTAATTATACAAATAAAGGCGTTCAATTATAATTATTATATAAAAAATCGCAGACATTATAGGGTCAGCCATTGGTTCTGGTAAAAAACGCATACTTTCAAATATACCAAATAATTTAAAATAATTCAATTAAGCCTATTATTGATTCCCGTGGAAATATTTGAACATAAGAATAATTTTTAATTTGATGGATGGGAAAATGCAAAAATGTCTATGGCCAAGGACAAAATGAAAATGGAGGATAGAATAAAAATTGGAAGACATTTCAAAATCACTTGACAAATTCATGAATCAGTGCAAGAGGAAAATTATATGCAAAAATCATAAACATAGTAAAAAGTAGTCTGTTTTTTTTTAAATATTTGTGTCTCATACTACTGTCTATTTCAGAAAGGGGGAAATTTGATTGCATTTAAATTAGACATTAAAAATAATTCTTATTGGTGCAATTATGGAAGATTATTTTAAAAGAAACATTGCTGCTCCATCAAAAAAAAAAAGAAAACTTTATTGCACTTGACAAACCTGGCATTTTTCTAAATTATTCAAGAATTGTCCATATTCAGCATTATCATGATAATGTTTACTATGATACCTAAATAAAATTAGGTTTTGTTCGAAATAACTTATTTTTCAAGTAATACTATAGTATAGTATAGTATAGTAAGTATAGTATAGTTTTCACATAGAGGTACATCTTCATATTTGCTTGTAGAAAAACATGCATTTGATGTTGGAAAATCAAATAATCAACTTGGATATCAAACAGCCTAATGTAGAACTACAGGCATAAATCTGAAAAATTATTTGTACACGGTCTCCATCAATGTAAATTCACTGTTTCATGGTGAAAAATAATCAGTTCTGTTTTTGTTCTACAATTTATCCGCATGGATATCTGAAAAAAGCGATTAATTGAAGGTATTATTTTTTGCTTAATAGCTATTTAGCTATTATTATTGATTAAATTGACCATAAGTCGTTACAAAAATTAAAGTTATAAAAGTTATTATTTTTTTGTATAAATATGGGGGCAATTATCTACAAATGTCTATAATCAGTCTGGAACTTAATTCATTGATAATTTGCTTATATTTTATTCGATTATAGTATCTCGAATAAAACTAATGTCGCCATATAATTATACTTAAATAATATCGTAATATCGTATTACTCATCATATTTAATTAATTAATTGAATTGTTCTTAATTATTCCTCTTTAAAAAAAACAAGTACATAGATAATAACAATAAGTCAGAGAAAAAAATATTCCTCACATGGGCTACAATGCCTGTGTGCGAAGAAGAGTCTGAATCGGTAGAATTTTATAAGTTATATAGAAGAAAAAGAGACAAACTTGAAAAATATTTAAGAGAAAAAAGAAATTACAGTCAAAAAAAGAAAAAAGAGAGAAAAAGTCTTAATATTATTTGTGGAGGATCATCTATCTATGGGAAATGCGAGGCCGGCAAGAGACACCCAGAGAGAAAAAACGTATACAAATAAGGTTTCAGGGGTGAGCACTAGATGATTTCAGGTTTCAGGGATGATTTTCACTTCTTTAGAGTACAATTGACATACGGTATTTATTATTATATTGGCAGCATGGATTAATACCAACTGTTTAAATATCAATGTGAATCCAATTTTCTAGTAAGGAAATAATGTGTAACCATTTTTAGTAACAGTGTAACCATACGGTAGTTGGAAAGGTTTTTTAACCCCGAAATTTCCTTGCACATTTTTGTGTATTTATATTTTTTATTATAATTTTTTTTTAAATTACTGTAATGTTTATCTCTATATACCGTGAGTGTATAAGTGAGTTTCAATTGACAAATAAATAAACTTGTTTTATTTATCTACCAAATGTCATGAAATACACTCATGTAGCATCAAAAATTGTCATACAAAAGTGGTTGATACATAATATAGAATACTGATATATAAAATGATAGTCAATAGTCAGTGGCGTAGCCAGGATTAGATTTCGGGGGGGGGGGGGCTCACCAAGGGGGGGGTGTGGGCAGTGGCTAGCCAGGATCAAATTGGGGGGGGGGGGGACTCACCAAGGGGGTATAGGAGGGTCCAGATTTTTTAAAAATTTAGTGGTGTGAAAAGCTAATCTAGACAACTTGTTAGGCTCTAAAGTTCAAAAGAAAGTTTTGAAAAATTACTACCCAAGAACCTAGGTGGCCAGGTTTGAAATGATAAAGTTTGATATACCGATATCTGTGACTATTTTGAGTCAAAACCCTTGAATTGGAACTAATCATACTTAACTTATGTACTGAATCTCAAAATTAATACTAATTATTATAAGTTTCATATAATTTATGTCATTAGCCTAAAACGCACCCAACCCAAAGTTCATGAAATCGGAATTTTTTTTATCATAGCACACTGATTTTACACGCTTGCATAGAACTTGCATTTATTTGTGTGTTTTCATTTATAAAATCCCGATTTTATGAACTTTGGGTGCGTTCAGGCTAGTGGGTTATACTGAATTCCAACTTCAAAACTAAATTTCTACAAGATGAGTTTATTCAAAAAGGTGATTTATCAATAATTAACAAAAATAATCCACTTCAAACTTGAAAATTGCATTTTATTTAATGTAATAAATAAATAATTATGGTAGTCACAGTTTTCTAACATGTTTTATTCGATTTCGTAGCTCATTTTAAATCAAAATTATCCATTTGAGCACCTAACAAGTTTCTATATCAAATCAAATCAATTTATTGCCACAATAAGAACAAGATATATTGCATTGATATATAATACAAAAAAATACTTTTGTATGCTGTGATCAAACAAAGAAATTGTATACAAGTATTTTCTTACGCACACAATTTAAAACAAAAGTAAAGTAAAACTTGGCACCACCCAGCAAAGGAAATTCCTGTCCGCTGGGTGAGAGTATCAGTTCAGAACTAATTAGTTCCTGCTATCCTGCAATCGATTCTGCAAATAAATAAAAAAAAGAGAAAGAGAACAAAATTATAATATACTATTGAGGTTAAAGAAGAAATTTCCAATTATCCATTCATTTATCCTATTCCACATCCTTAGTCTATTCTCAGCGAAAAAATCATCCAAACTACTGGAGATCAAGTTTATTAGCTTTGTGCTGAGATAAGTCAGCTGCCTCCGTACTATTGTTAAATTAGTGTTGTTTATGTTATATATGTTATGAACATTCGATCTAAAGTTATACAAAGTATATATATTTCTCATTGAAAACTCATCCCTATTCACCCATATATAGCAGATAAGTTTCTTTATATATAGCTGGCGTACTGTCATCACCCTGAATTGGTCAAAAGAGTCCCTACTAGAAAAAGTTCTTGGTTTATTCAGGATTGTCTTTATAATCATTTTTTGCATAACAAAAATCCTCTCCATGAAAATATCGAAAGATCCTCCCCATACCACTAGACCATATTGTAGTACAGATTGAACATAAGCAAAGTATAGGACCCTTAGCTCGCTCATATTCAATACTTTTCGTACCTTATAGAACATATAAGATATAAACCTAAGTCGTTTACAAATAAATTCTATATGAGGCTCCCACCTAAGGTTACAGTCGACCACAATACCCAGATACTTAACCGATTTCTCCTTTTTAATTTGTGGGCATGCACATTCCTCCCATTTATCAAATTCACAATTAGTATGTATCTTAATTTTCAATACCTCAGGTGGTTGTCCAACTGAATTAGGAGAGATAGTAATGTATTTCGTTTTTGTGGTATTCATGCTCAATGTATTACGATCAAGCCATTGTTTAACAATGGATATAACTTTTTCAGCTTTCGAAAACGTCTCTATCCATGAATGATCTTTGATTATTAAGGCTGTGTCGTCGGCAAAAGAAATTAATTTAGAATCTTTAATTTTCAGTTTGAAGTAACTTTATGAGTAACTATTGAGGAAAAATGCATTAATCTGACTATAACTGTAGAGCTATATTCCATTACGCAGTGTTTCTGTAATCTGTTCGTTATAATACAACAAAACAGATAGAACCCTTCGGCTTTAATAAGTCCTTATCTATTAGTTATTTGAGAATTTTTTATTTCTGAAATTTCGGGGGGGGGGCCGGGCCCCATGGGCCCCCCCTGGCTACGCCACTGTCAATTGTACAGGCTACACAGTAACATATAATAAAAAAGAACATAAAAATAAACTTTGAATTACTAGAAGATTTTTTAGTTTGATACTGTGCAATGTACCGGATTTTTTAGTTTGATACGGTTTATTACCGGTACTGTGCAATTGCTTTACTAATGTGTGTGTTGTCTTTGCTACTTGTCAATGTTTGAGTTCAGTGGAGCCTTACCGGTAACCAGTAAATGTTACCGGTGGTCTCTTATTGACCTATTTAAATGTTTTAACGTCTATGAATTTGAATAGACCAATCAGACACCACCGGTAACTTTAAACAGAAATCGGTAAGGCTCACAGGAACTCAGTTGCGGAGGATGATTTATATCATCAAAAAGAATATTATTGAGAATTAATATCGCATAAAAAATAACACAACTCTTAAGGTGTAAAATAATAACATAAACATCTGAATACATAAAAATTAATCCCTATAGTCTTTAACCGGAGGTTTTTTTAATTTAAGACAAACCATAAGCATGCTTGAGTTGATTCTGGCCTGGAACCCCTATTTATTGAGATTATATTTATAAATTCTTGGATTTCTTGTTACATAACGATCCGCGTTGTTGATATTAACTTTTTATTGTAAATTCAACGAATTGCAGACCATTTTAATTGTGAATAATTAATATTTCTACTCACTTTTGGCCAAACGTTTTTGAGTCATGGAGACTCAATCATGGGGACTCAATCATGGTGACTCAGTCATGGAGAATCATGGTGGCGTTTGAAGATGAGTCTCGATGACTCGAAAACGTTTGTCCAAAAGTGAGAAGAAATATTATTTATTCACAATTAAAATTGACTGCAAGTCGTAGAGTTTACAATAAAAAGTTAATATATTTATAAGTAGTGGGGGAAGAAGTAGTGTGTAAAGATTCGGTGAATGGTGGTAGAGAAAGAGAGAGAGAATAGATTGGCACGGTGTTTGAGGGGTGGGTGAGTGATGGTAATAAAATCTTGGCCGATGCGATCAAAAGTTGGTGCTTCTGAAGGGACATCACGTAGCGTTTAAAGGGTTATATCGTCCATCGGTAAGGAGAAAGAGCAAGGAAGAGAGAAGGAAGTTGGTGTTTTGACCCTGCCATCGTAAAAGGCCAACTTCTCAGGGAGATTTCCGTACTTTGCTACTTTGCTTGGCGCGCATTTAGAGGGTTCAGCTTTTCAAGAAAGGGGCGGTTAGGTTGGGTTTCCTCAGGGGGGGGGGGGTTGACAGTCTAGAAAGAGAAAGGTGTACACAACTGTAACAACAACAACACGGATCAACTGCAAACATTTAGCTCATTAAAGATAACAAAGATAGTTGTGACTCAACTTAAAATTTTAGTAATACACTGCTTGTACTAGAGCTGGGGATAATACAGTACAGTAGTTTAGAAATGCACAATAGACTACAGTACTTGATACAAGAACTCAAACTAGCTAAGTCCCAAACCCAGTCTCAAGGGAACTATCCTAATTCCAGTAATTGCTCGCTCTATTAAAGTAGTTGGATGATGTTTTGGAGCAAATAATTTCAGAAAATGGAACTGTATTGTGCAAAAGTTTCATATTATTCTGATTGTTCTTGCCACTTTGGTAAGGCTATTCAATTGGATATAGAATAAATAATATTCAAGAACAAAACTTGTAATTTTTAGTCGAAACTAAAACTAATAGCAACTGAACTGTTTCTTCTATTTCCCTGGTAAAATACGTCAGATTTCCACTCTATTCTCTTTTTATGTACGGTACTTTTTCTACCTTGTTATTATGAAGTTGTTTCAATTTTTTTATAGTTATTAGTTAGCTATAGAACTGTATGGGAGGGGAGAGAGGGGCAATTTTGTCCTAACTTCGCCCTCTCAGGATAAAATAAAGACAATCAACCAATCAATCTGATTCAGTGGGTTTACAATTTTGACGGTTATTTATAAATAATTATTCATGATGGAACAAGAATTATCAGCACAACAGCAAATGAAAATTACAATCAGCAATGAATTGACAAAGTTATATCCTTTTCATCTCCCTGGTACATAATATTTTTTTAATAATTACTATTTGAGTTAGTTAGCACCTAGTCAGAGACTAAAATAAGCTACCGTATTTAATAATATACATTTTCTCAAGTACAATTGTAACAAATTATATGCAGTGGTTGATTGATCAGTTTGTTTTTATCCTGGCTACCATTTATTTAAAAAATATTATTAAATTACTAGCCTCGTAATTTGAAGGCTCCCTAGTAAAATACCAGTTAGAGGAAAATACATTGTACAGTACTGTAAATATAATGAATATAATAAATCATATGAGTAAAACAAGAATAAAAAACAAATAATTCAATTTCATACTCACAGTTTTCAAACACGAGGTTTTATAATAAAAATAAACATCAATACATTTTTAAGTGAATGAAATTTGATGTCAAAGAGAATATGATTTAGTCAAATCATATAAATTACATACCAGGCACAATAAAATCGCAGGTCGTCTGGCTATCATCAACATTGCTAAATTCTACCTACATTGATAGATATGCTTCTTCAAGTTCTTATGGAAACTAATGCCTTACGTTAGACACTAGCGCTTTGGACTTTTCCAGTCCTTGGAAAATGATCTCAGTAGCTGCTTATCTGTTGCATCAGTTGGAAAACCTGTACCGTATCATTTCGCCAAATATTTTAAAATATATAGCCTACATGTGATAGACGAGGTTTTATAGGAAAATAAATTCAAAATGTCATTGCATTTTGAAGAATTAGCTCGCTGCAGCAAACAAAATTTAGTAATTTATCAATATCATTTTAATACGAGACCATTGACATTTTTTAATATTAATTCACTTCATGTTGATTTGATGGTTTGATTCCTAAGATAGAAAGAAAGGTTTACTTTTATATTAAATCAATTTTATCAAATGGTTTTCAATTTACTAAGAAAAGGCTTCGCATATCTTAAAAAACTTTAACCTGACCACCAATGACCTAGTGGAAGTTTTAAGCTATTTATGTATATACCACTGTTGTCCCACTTTTTGACAAGACTTCCACGGATGCCATTATTCTAACCACGAGTGTTATTTGGTGTGAGCAGTGGGGGGGGGGGGGGGGGGATGTGGCCCCCAAAGATATGACAAAAAGGCGTGTGTGTTGATATTAATATTATTACTAAATATTGTATATTCAACAAAAGTCCTTCATTGGCATAACATTTATGGAATCTGTGATGTTTTCCATGACGAAATACTTAATGAACAATCTAATACTAAAACTGACACTGTATTTCACTTTTAAATAATGTTTTACTCACATATATTGGAGATGCTTGAGGAATGCATTTCACTTCTGAAAAGAAGCTTCGTCAGCCTGCCGCCAGTGGTCATGCTTTGTTGAGGTTAGGATGAGCGGCCATTATGTATTTGAAAATTGCGTTTGATTTGAATTGTGTTTGGTCGTTGAGTAAGTTTGTTCTATCTTGTTTATGGTGTTTGAATATTTCATATTGTTCCAGTGTACGGTATTTAGTTTGTGGCTTTTTTGGAATGTGTGTAGAATTTAACAATAACATTCAAACAGACTTAGAAATTCTACACACATTCCAAAAAAGCCACAAACTAAATACACTGGAACAATATGAAATATTCAAACACCATAAACAAGATAGAACAAACTTACTCAACGACCAAACACAATTTAAATCAAACGCAATTTTCAAATACATAATGGCCGCTCATCCTAACCTCAACAAAGCATGACCCCTGGCGGCAGGCTGACGAAGCTTCTTTTCAGAAGTGAAATGCATTCCTCAAGCATCTCCAATATATGTGAGTAAAACATTATTTAAAAGTGAAATACAGTGTCAGTTTTAATATTAGACATTTTATGGAATTGATAACATAGTAATAAAGGACACAATTGAGCCAAATTTCAAGCAATTTGGATGGATCTTTTAACAAATCTGACCGATTTTTTCTATTTAACACCTGCCCCCAACGATAGGTTGGAATAATAAAATGGAGCTCCTGATTCTAATAACAATGTGTCAGGAAGATCTGTAAGCATTTTCATCGTTTTACATTATTTATATATTGATCCTTTATTCAAAACCCTTCTATTTTATTGAAAATATGACGGTTTTTACTTTTTTTTGTAATTTATCATGAATTATTGGCCCTATAAGTTTGTAAAGAGAACAAGAATTTGAAAAGAGAAAAAGGTTTTCGAAAATTACTATTCTGTTAGACATTGGAGCAAGGCCTGCAATTCTTTTTCCAATATTAATTATACTTTTTGCTCATTATTCGAATACTGTAAACAATTCTATTCCTATTTCCTACAGGCTAATTATAATCCTACAATTTCTGTATAATTATATTCCTATTTGTATCAAAGTATCAAATTTATTGTAATTTCATTATGCAAAAAATGCAAAGATACGGTATGAAAAATAAAATCAATATGCCCAGCTATGACTCCCATTTATTGATTCTCATTTTTCATTGGCTTGATTTGTGACTGAATAATTTGTGCCCAACCTAAAAGGATTTTATTTATATAGATAACAATTGAACGATTGTATTGAAAAAATAATCAAGATAATAATAATAATAAGCGTATGGCTTTTAATGGCGGGGAGACCCTTACGGGTAGTTCCACCTCGCCGTTGGTGCCATGTTACGGGGAACATGGTGGACCTACTGTTTTAGGTGGGTTTCGAACCACCGGGTAAGTGATAATAAAGCTTGTAACATCAAGATGCATCATGCTAACAAATTTCCGCAATTTGTACGACTTTTTCAGGTAATTTAAGTTACCAGATCACCCGCTAACACAATCTCAAGATCAGTTTGTCACAATATTATCAATGTTCCTAAAATATAAAATTTATCCATAACAGTCATTGAATCATGTAAATACAGTATAGTTTTGATTTATGTAAATATTAGCCGAAATATGTACTACTGTATTTAGGCTATATAGTATTTTATGAAACAAATTGGAAACTGAAACATATACAGTAACCAATATATGATAAGCAGTGCAATAATGCCAATAAAATACAATTTTATCACATTAAAATAGAAAAATTATATTCAAATTATATCATTGTTCAACAGTCTCAAGATCAGTTAGTCACAAAATTTTGATTTGAACACAAATTGATTTGTCACAAAATTTGACATAGATGAACAGAGTTTGAAGTTCGAAGGTTTGAATTTTGAACTTTGAACAGAAACACAATAAAAACCCAGAAATTAATATTCTCCTCTACCTTCAAAATCAGTTTGATCTTATGAATGTAAAATATTCTCTTCATAATCCATCAACCTAATATTGGTGGAACTCTTATTATTCTTTCTCAAGTCTGTTGCTTACCGTACCACTGCTACATTTATTGATTAACTTTGCTAAATTTCTTCCACCACTCCGGCATAAAATAATATACAGATTCATTCGACTGACAATAATAATTGCCATGTACAATAAACAAATAACATAATTGAAAAATATAATTATTTAAAAAAAATTACAAAGCAATACCATTTATACAAGTTGTATACAATTATTGTACTTAAAACATGTGTACAAGACTGTACAATAATTATATCTAAACAAATAACTTTAATAAAATAAATCAAACTTATAAACTTGATACTGTATATTCAATAAGCAATATTATTGTTTTCCATGCTTCTCATTTTTTGTTTGTATGGTTGTTTTACAAATATTATGCTACGAAATATTAGTAGTACAGTCAAGTGTATTACAGTGCTGTATTGGCAGGCATCTGCTGAGGCATTAACTAATTAATTTACTGAATACATGTAAAAATTAAAAGCCAATATTCAGGATTAAAACTATTGTTTATCATCATCAAATAAAAAATTGTTCCATTTTTCTGAAATGAACTGAAAAACGGTTAAATTTTTGCCAAAAAACTCGCACCCCTTCCGTTCTCACTATATTGTACAATCGTTATACTGTACATGACGTCATGCTGGATTGACAGTATGTTTTGCCATGTAAAATAAACATATAATACACATTAAAAAAATGTAAAAATTATGCTATCCATTCTAGATAGAAGATATTATATATAATCTATATACAGGGGTGCCCACAGGGGGGGGCTATGACGCAGACTGCGTCATTGAAATTCTTGGAGGGGGGGGGGTTCCAAAAAACGTTTTGGGGGGGGGGGCGTAAAGTTGATTGAAACCGTGTTTAACGTGACAACATTCAAAAATATACTACGAAGTCACCAGATAGAATGTCAATTAATGAAAATATATTTATAATTATTATTATACAATTGAATATGAATTAGCTAAAATAGTTATGTTTAGGATTTGTGCAGGAAGTTATTATTCAAACTTAGCAAGACGCTAAGCGAGTGCTCTGAAAGTGGTTTATAAAACTTTACTCTCCTTAACAGTTACTAGTTAATCAGCAGAAAGAGCAATAAGTCGATTTAAAATTATCAAAAACAGACTCAGATCAGCTATGGGAGACTCATGGTTGTCCACTCTAATGGTTCTAGCTGCAGAAAAAGATGTACTTGAGTCTATTTCTAACGAAGAAATAATTGAAAGGTTTTCTGTTTCCTCATCCCAAAGACAAAAACTTCTATGTGGGGTTTAGAGAGATAGATTTAACAAGCTTAGAAGGTGCCTAGCTAACTTGTAGATGGTCACAGCCTACAAATTTAAAATGTTTGACTTCAAACTGTTGATGTTTTTCATGTATTTTATGATAACTACTTACTAATAAGTAAGAACTACTATAGCAAAACTTACTAAATACTAAAAATTCAGTAATTTTTCATAACTATGTCTTTATGTTGTTTTTGAAAGACACTTCTTTCGGTTGTGTGTTGTAAATAACTATACATGAAATGTGTGCCTTTTATGTACTTCATCCATACATAAATTCTCCCAAGATTATGGGAGATATCACTAAGTAAATAACCTGTTGTTTAACTACTGTCCAATAAATGTCTTAGTATTTTGAATTTTTGTCTTTTACAAATGAAGTTATTAACTCATTGTTTTCACTTCCTTTAAATGAACAACTTTTTAGAATTATTTAACCTTAATGTAATTGGGACACCGAACATAAACTTATAGGTATTTCATTTTTATTGAACATTGTGTATTTGTAATAATATTTTATTGTTTAAAAACCATTTAGGTTCAAATTCTTATTTAGCTATTTTGCAATTAAGTTCATTGAGCAGAAGTTCATAAATTCAATCATTGATATTTCTTTTTTACCTTTACAAAAAAATGTTAGCTATGTAAAGAATCTCAAGAAATATACGGTACATACATTTTGTATATTATCGACTGGGTTTGAATTTTTTCAATAGTTTTATAAATCTTCTTTTAGTTTTGGAAAGAATACGGGGGGCTCTTTACGCATTTTTGGGGGGGGCCTAATTTATGGGGGGAGGGGGGATTGTTGCTATCTTTAGGGGGGGGGTGCGTCAAGAGGCTTAGGGGGGGTGGGCACCCCTGTATAACGCACTCAACTTCATCTCCTGCGTTTACTTATCATATTTTCAGTAAGCACAATATTTTCCACACTTGTAACGTCATATAGGCCTACTATTTCAGTGTAGGTATATTCTGAAAGGGACCACATCAAAATGAATCAAAAGCCATTTCACTTTTAAGAAGACTTTCGCTATTATAATTTTCCGAAATACAATATTCCACATTAAATAAAACGTTGTAGAATTTTCCTTAGTTTATCTTTTCTTATAAGTGGATTTTTAGTTACTTAACTTTCCATGTTATAAATTAATTATTGGCTTCCTAATTCGATAAATATTTCATAATGTAGGCTTTAAGAAATTTCTCATGTTTTCAAAGTTTGAAAATTCAACTAAAAAGCTTAAAATAAAACATATTTTAAAACAAAAAAAGAAACCGACTTCAGTGAAATGATTAAATACTCACGTACTAAAAAGTTTAAAATAAAGTATTTACTTTAAACTGAGAAAATTTTAAATTTCATACAAGTAATCTTTTGAAGTCGGCGCCAAATTTCCCATAAACTTCTAAAATATAACAGAATTACTCTGTGATGTTTTCCATGACGAAATGATTGAACAATCTAATATCAAAACCAGGGGTGCCCACAGGGGGGGCTATGATGCAGACTGCGTCATTGAAATTCTTGGGGGGGGGGGGGGGGTTGCAAACAACGTTTTGGGGGGGGGGGGGTCGTAAAGTTGATTGAAACCGTGTTTAACGTGACAACATTAAAAAATATACTAAGAAGTCACCAGATAGAATGTCAATTAATGAAAATATATTTATAATTATTATTATTATTATACAATTGAATATGAATTAGCTAAAATAATAATGTTTAGGATTTGTGCAGGAACTTGTGCAGATGTACTTGAGTCTATTTCTAACAAAGAAATAATTGAAAGGTTTTCTGTTTCCTCATCCCAAAAACTTCTATGTGGGGTTTAGAGAGATAGATTTAACAATAGATTTTAGAGGGAAGTGATAGCCGCGAGCCGTAGCAGGTATCTGTTCAATCAGATAGATAAGCTGCGTTCTCGTAGGTCCTGTTTGTAACGGTGACCGATTAGATTGGCCAGCAAAAAAGACAATGTTCTCTGCTGAAAATCACTTCCCGGTGGTTCGGAACCCACCTAAAACTGTAGGTCCAACTCATCAATCACCATCATCCAACTCATTACCCACGCACAGGTCTCAGACCCATGTGGGCTTCATCCTCAAAAAAAAAAAAAAAAAAAAAAAAAACTTAGAAGGTGCCTAGCTAACTTGTAGATGGTCACAGTCTACAAATTTAAAATGTTTGTCTTCAAACTGTTGATGTTTTTCATGTATTTTACGATAACTACTTACTAATAAGTAAGAACTGCTTTTGAAAAACTTACTAAATACTAAAAATTCAGTAATTTTTCATAACTATGTCTTTATTTTGTTTTTGAAAGACACTTCTTTCGATTGTGTGTTGTAAATAACTATACATGAAATGTGTGCCTTTTATGTACTTCATCCATACATAAATTCTCCCAAGATACTACACTAAGTAAATAACCTGTTGTTTAACTACTGTCCAATAAATGACTTAGTATTTTGAATTTTTGTGTTTTACAAATGAAGTTATTAATTCATTGTTTTCACTTCCTTTAAAGGAACAACTTTGTAGAATTATTTAACCTTAATCTAATTGGTACACCGAACATAAACTTATAGGTATTTCATTTTTATTGAACATTGTGTATTTGTAATAATATTTTATTGTTTAAAAACCATTTAGGTTCAAATTCTTATTTAGCTATTTTGCAATTAAGTTAATTGAGCAGAAGTTCATATATTCATTTCATTGATATTTCTTTTTTACCTTTACAAAAAAATGTTACCTATGTAAAGAATCTCAAGAAATATACATACATTTTGTATATTATCGACTGGGTTTGAATTTTTTCAATAGTTATAAAAATCTTCTTTTAGTTTTAGAAAGAATACGGGGGGCTTTTTTCGCATTTTTTGGGGGGGGGCCTAATTTATGGGGGGGGTTTGGTGCTAAATTTAGGGGGGGGGGGTGCGTCATGAGGCTTAGGGGGGGTGGGCACCCCTGTCAAAACTGACACTGTATTTCAGTAAAAGTGACTGTAAATCACATTTAATTGAAATACAGTGTTAGTTTTGATATTAGATCGAATTTCTTATCAATTACTATGTATTTCAGTAAAAGTGAGTGTAAATCACATATTTAATTGGAATACAGTGTTAGTTTTGATATTAGATAGAATCTCTTATTATCAATCACTTCCCGGTGGTCCGGAACCCACCTAAAACTGTAGGTCCAACTCAACAATCTCCATCATCCAATTCATTACCCATGCAAAGGTCTCAGACCTATGTGGGCTTCATCCTCCAAAACAATACATTGTTAGTTTTGATATTAGATAGAATTTCTTATCAACTACATAAAATATTTGGCACCGACTTCAAAAGATTACTTGTATGAAATTTAAAATTTTCTCAGTTTAAAGTAAATACTTTATTTTAAACTTTTTAGTACGTGAGTATTTAATCATTTCACTGAAGTCGGTTTCTTTTTTTGTTTTAAAATATGTTTTTTAGTATGTGCCGTGAAAATGGTATTAGACTTAAATGGGAAAAATGTGAAGTACTGAAATCTGAAATTACTTATTTAGGGTTTAAAATTGACAAAGATTGCATACATAAAACTGATGATAAGATTGCAGTTGTTAAGAATGCAAAACGTCCTACAAATGTATCAGAGTTGAAATCTTTTCTAGGGTTTGTTACATATTACAGTACTCAAGGTTTATACAGGGCATGGCTAATTCTCTCTCACCTTTATACAACTTACTCAGGAAAAATGTTGTTTTTTCGTGGTCACAAGAGTGTGAAACTGCATTTCAAACAATTAAGAAAGATATTGAAACAAAACTTACTCTTGCGGATTTTGATGTCACTAAACCTATAATTGTTGCTACTGATGCTAGTAAATATGCTATTGGTGCGGTTCTTTCATGTTTAGATGAAAAAGGTGTGGAAAGGCCCATAATTTTTGCTAGTAGATGTCTCACTGCAGCTGAGCGAAATTATTCCCAGATAGACAAGGAAGCATTGTCAATTTATTAGGGAGTTAAGAAATTTTTCAATTACTTGTTTGGTCGTCATTTTACTTTACTGACTGACCACAAACCATTACAAAGCATCTTAAATGCTCATGCTGCTACTCCATTCATCAGTGCTACACGTTTATTACATTATTCATTATTTTTACAAGGTTTTGATTACACCATACAATACCGTAAGACCACTGAACATATGAATGCTGATTTTTGCTCAAGATTTCCTATGGAAATGGTTAATGACAATACTATTGATGAGGTTCAAATTGTACAAATGAATCAAATTAATATTTTACCGGTTACAAGGGAACAAATAGCTCATGAAACTAGAAAAGATCCAGATATGTGTAAATTACTTCGACAAATTTTAGGTACTGAAAATGGTGAAAATACAAACAATATTGCTGAATATTCAGTTGAACAAGGTTGTATTATGAAAGGCTTATGAGTTATGATTCCAAAATCTTTACAATCTAAAGTACTTGAGGAACTACACCAAGGACACTTAGGAATTGTAAAAATGAAAGGCCTTGCACGAAGTTATGTCTATTGGCCAAATATTGATTCTGATATTGAGCTTGTTACAAAGAATTGTATACATTGTGTGCGTCATTCTAGACAACAGTCTAATGTGAATTTACATCCATGGCAATTTCCTTCAGGACCATGGCAAAGATTACATATAGATTTTGCTAATCCTTCTCCAGGATTATGGCTGTTAATAATTGTTGATAGTTACAGTAAGTGGGTTGAAACTTACATAATGAAAACTCTTTCAAGCAAAGAAACAGTTGAAAATTTGCGTGAATGTTTTGCTAGATTTGGTTTACCAGTTACACTAGTATCAGATAATGGTACTCAGTTTACCTCTAGTGAATTTCAAACCTTTTGTACTAATAATGGTATAAAGCATATTACCAGTGCTCCTTTCTTTCCTGCATCCAATGGTCAGGCAGAACGTTTTGTACAAACTGATGAAGTCAGGATTAATTAAATGTTGCGAAGGTATGATTGTAAATTCTACTTTACGGTTCAAATTAAATAATTTTTAATGAACTAAAGAAAAGCACCACATGCTACTACTTGTGAAAGTCCATGTAATTTACTCATGAAAAGAAATATTCGAACTAGACTAGATTTGATGCTACCCAATATTACTGACAAAGTGTTAGATACTCAAAGAAAGGAAATGCAAAAACAGACAATTAAAGATAAATGTTTCAATATCAATGATAGAGTTATGTACCGAATTTACAATAATAAGGGTAAATGGAATACAGGTATTGTAGCTGATAAAATTGGTTCTTCTATGTACAATATCATTACTGATGATAATCTTTCTATTAGGAGACATGCTAATCAAATGAAGGATTGTAAAATTAATTTAAAGGATTTTTCAACTGATATACCTAATGTTCATTATGATACTGATGTAATTGTGCCTAAATCAACAGTACTTTCTTAACAATCGAAAGCTATTACAAGCAATAATGTTGATGATTCTACTTTCTTTTCTAATTCTTTCAAGAATGTTTTACATTCAACGCCAGTTTCTACAAAATTACCGATTGTGACAGATACTATTTACCATACGCCACAGGCTAGACCTGTTAGGTTCAGAAAACCTCCTGAAAGGTATTCACCCTAGGTTTCATTACGGGGGGAGGTGTCATATATCCTTGTACAACATGAATTTTAGTTTTATTTTATGCAGTTGGCAAGACTGTGCCACACCAGAGAGACAACGCCTACTGTACTATGTCTCTATTTTCGATTGAATTTTCATGATGTACGGTAATGAGTTTACTTACGCTATTCATTCTTTTAATAAAATATGTATTTCATCAATTACAATGAGTTTGTGATTACTTCTACCACCTACGTTGCAGAATTGAATACTATAAAATACATAGCACAACAGAATGGTTACAAACACACACTAATAGACAAACTACTGCACAGAATATCAACAAAACCAATCACTCACACCAGCAACAAACAGAATGACAACCCCCATACATTCATCACACTTACCTACCTCAACAAAAAAACTCATAAAATAGCAGCTTCATTCAGGAAACTCATAAAATAGCTTACAGAACAAATAATTCACTCAAAAAACACCTGCATTTTCAGACAACATCTCAAAACAAGTACAACAGATCTGGAATTTACAAATTGAAATGTGATGACTGCAACAAGTTCTATATAGGACAAACTGGCAGGACATTCACCACTAGATTCAAAGAACACACAAGAGCCATCTCACACCCAAACACACATTCCACTTTTGCTGAACACATCATTTCAACAGGCCACAGTTATACAGACATTGACACTAATTTAGACACACTACACTTCACTCACAAAAGCCATAAACTCAATGTTCAGAACAATATGAGATTTACAAACATGCAAAGCAGGAACCTGACAACATTTAAAATGATCAACTTAACTTCTTCTCACACACTCTATTTGACAAAATAATCCCAATTTCAAACCTCCCGCCTACTCATCCCCCCACCCCAGCACCATTCCAACATACATAACCCTCAAACTCATACCTTAAGTCAGTGTACTGTGGGTTGTCTGACGATGCTCTAGACAACAGAGCGAAACGGCCGTCACGCCATAACGTGAGTTAATTTCCATTTAAAAGTGTTTTTTTAAAGTTTATATTACATATTAGTGGAAACAAGATGGATCTTCAACATCATAAATAAAATTACTTCCAATTCAATGACGAATATACTACAGCCATCCTGCCGACCTCCCTATGTGATCACCCATTTCTAGCATAATGGTCGAAATGTGTCTCCAACACTAAGAGAAAATCCAAATATTAAAAAATAATTTAATTTCTGTGGAATAATTTAATATAAGAGTCCTTCACCAAAATTTTTGATTGCCGGCCGCCACTGCAGTGCTCAGTGAGTAAAATATTTTAATTTTCTACTCAAATATTTGACTTCATAGTCGTGCAATTATTCATAAAGTAAAATACTGTAATTATTATTAGTAATACGCGCAGTTCGTCATGTATACCAAATTTCAAGATTTCAAAACCAGTAAATGTTACCAGTGTCATTTTTTGGAGGATGAAGCCCACATAGGTCTGAGACCTGTGTGTGGGTAATGAGTTGAATGATGATGATGATGATGATTGATGAGCTGGACCTACAGTTTTAGAATAGAATGACTTTTTTATTTGTTGACGTGGCGAAGTTTGGACAGTTATGTCCAATCTACCACTTAACCAGTTTTCGGTGGGTTCAGAACCACCGGGAAGTGATTTTACAGCAGAGAACAGTGTCTTTTTTGCTGGCCGATCTAATCGGTCACCCTTACAAAGAGTGCCCAGTAGAACGCAGCTTATCCCTATCTGATTGAACAGATACCTGCTTCGGCTCACGGCTATCACTTCCCTGTCGTCTGGTCTATTAAAATTCAAAGATGTTGAAGAATTTGAATAGACCAATCAGACTCCACCAGTAAATGAGAAGGCTCCCATAAACTCAACCAATAATCTACTTTTGAACCTGATTTTACAAATTGTTTGGGGGGGGGGGGGCTTGAAAACGCTTTTGGCACAAAATGGGCAATCAAGAAGTGGAAGGGCGACGACTGTATTACTAGTAACAATACTATTTGATCTAAAACTGTTTTTTTTCTAAGAAAAATTTTGAAAATCCAAAAATATATAGTTTTAAAAAGTACAATAATTATTATAGTTATTGTCGATTAGGACAATATTGTCGATTTGAGAGCGTTAATATGGTAACATCAGCTGATGAACCGGGTCCACTTTGATTCGGTCTCCTGTAAACAAAAACAGTCCCAGTAATACCAACTAGAACCACATGATAATCAAGTTGGCATTGCTACCAGTTACCGGCTTTCATAATCAGCTGACTGCCTCCATTTTCTTCAACGTCATCATCAAACCTCAAACCTTCATCAGTTGATGTCTAGCAGTGATAGAGAGAAGAGCTGTTTTGTGCTCCAGTAGATTTTTCAACACACATCACTGGAATGTTACCTTAAATTTGCTATTTAAACAGTGCCTACTGATTAAATACTGAAGTGCTCAAATGATTTAGTGATGAATAAATGGAAAATCAATTCTGGATATCTTTCACAAGGTAAGCAGTTTCATATCAATTTTTGCAATTTAGTCTATTTTAAGACACCCTTAAATACCATAGTTTCTTAATTGCATAGCTTTGCTCCATTATTTTGAAGTGAGAAGTAACTAAAATTAAATGGCTAAAATTTAACCTAAAAAGTTCATCATCACTAACTCTTTGAAATCTGTCTAGTCATTTTCAGTTACCAACTCTAATTCAATAACTATGTTTCAATACTCGGGTAGGGTAAACTCTACTAGTTTTCCCCTTTATTAACTTATTTCAAAGCCAAGCTAAGAAACTATTTAATAACTACAGTTTTTAATATAAAAACCAAGAAAGAATTGTTATTCATTTTTAGGTAGACTTCTCGCTATTCATTATTATACATTGACCTTGACTACGGTACCAATTTATTTTATAGATCATTAGAATTTATAAATTTTATTGGGACATTCTCAGTGAACATGCATTTTCTCATTTTGTTAGTTTTAATCTACCAATGCTGCTTGATTTCAAATTTCTCATGAATTTATTTTTATTATTGCTTCTATTTTCCCTTGGACATTATTTTCCAGACAGTGTGCTTCAAAAGTCAATCTTAAAACTATCCATCAATTGAAACGTCCTTCAAAAATCAAAAGCAGAGAATTTAAATTGTTTTTGACTGAAAAAAGAAATAATTCATTGTTTGAAAAATAAGTTCAGAACTGGTCGTCGCCTACATTATAATTATTATAAATTGATAGTGATATTATATAATCAAATTAAAATTAGTTATCACACTAGTAGCCTCTTAGTGGAATTTCAATGAGCTTTTATATCATGATGATCATCCAAGTAACTAGTAACTATATTGTTAAACCTCTTATTAGAGCTTGTATGCATACTGGGCTAATTTAATTTTATGATTTCAAGAAATGTTTCTTACAAGCCAGCAGCTACCGTACTGATTTGAACCATGATCTACCAATAATTGATTCAAACTATTCCAATCCTTATAGATAATTAATCCATATTCTTTTCAATGAGAAAATGTTTTTCAGTCTCATTTAATTATTATCTTTAATCTCTGTCCTTTTGCTCAAACTCCACTTACTCACTACTCAAATATATACACATCCCACTTGCAATTTGACATGTTCAGTGACTATAGATAGGCCTACTGTACTAATCCAACATTTTCTCAAAATTATGTTGCTGCAACCCAAATTGACCAATTTCTTTGATTATTTCACAATTATTTTTAGGATATTATAAAATTGGGTTCCACTATTTGACGTCGTTTCAGGCATTGCTGAATATAGTTAGCAAGATTATTAACTTGAAGCTAGTTTGTAAAATATTTTTTCAAGTTTGGTTTCTCAGTCGTTTAGTAAATTATTCAGTAGCTATTGATTCATTAGCGGCCCTAAGGCTTGTTTCACACACACCCGGCAGTCGGGTAACTGGTGTTGTTTGCCCAGCTGTACGAACATTGCATTATATGGGACTATGTAATCATACCGGATAAACAATAATGGTTACCTAACTGCTGGGTATGTGTGAAACAAGCCTTAGGGCCTCTAATGAATCAATAGCTTTTGAATGATTTTCTAAACGACTAAGAAACCAGGCATGAACCATATATTAAATTGATCATGATGTTATTTCCATGCCAGTGAATCGAAATGACTCATTCCAAATTCAATTCCATTGGATCACCAATTAATTCTAATATATACTAATGATAGTCTTATTGGGATTGAATAGGAAATTTTAATTCATTCCAAGTATCCTCCAACATTATTCTCAAGGGCAGAGATTGTTCATTGATATACTTGATGAATGAAGTGGCTGTTTTACCCTATCAAAATTTCAATATAATTATTGTTGGAGCCGTATTGATACTGGTTTATTTTGTATGGCTTTCCATTTTTAAGAACAAGTATTTCTGAGTTTTCAACTATATACAGCAAAACATATGATGCAGTATCAGTATATTAGGACACATTGTTTAATGCTCAAGATACTTGATCTTAATCAACATCATCACTTCAAACACATTCTATAGTCAATTGAATATTGCCAGCACATATCAATTTCCAATCAACTTTACAAACTTTTATCAATGTAACACCACCACATATTTTGATATAATTGAAGCAATCAACACACCTCCAAATTTGTAATAGCTTAACTGAACTATTTTTTTTTTCAACAGGATGACTGATCAGTTCAACCTACTTCAAGAAGGAGATATGAAAAGACTCAACTTCACGGTAACCTCTTCAGTAGGTCAAGATGGTGGAGTACAAACTGGCCAGGACGTGAAACTGGAGATTTGGTATTATGTATCTTGCTTTTATAGTCAGTTAGGTTAGAAGTTTCCCACCATTCTCCTGCATATGCTAGGAGGTTTACAGTTGTTAGTCAAGTACCACACTCTTCAACCATGCTCTTGGATTGTGCCACAAAGTCATATTTGTGGCTTCGATGGCAGGGTCTGCATCTGAGAGTCCATGTCTCTCTTGTAGAGTTCATGACCGCAGTTGTCAGATAACGCTGCTATACGTCCGTCTTATGATGGAGTGGTACTGTTTATTGTAGCTGGTGGGATGTGTTATGAGGCTAACAATCGTGAATGGAGATTTGTTGGGTTGTAGGGCATTTGCAGTTGTTAATCATGTATCACACTTTCTATCCGGGCTCTTGATTTGTGCCATGACATAATCTTATCGCGCTTGATGGTTTTTTGGCTGGGTTCAGTGGCTCTCACGGATGCTTCGAGAGTCTCTCTCCTCGCTAAGGCCTTGTGACTACTTGTTAGTTCCACAAGGAGAACAGGGTGCACTGCTCAGTCGCCACAACCATTTTATTATGGTGTGGTACATTTCATTGCAGCTGGTGGGTTGATATAAGGCTAACAAATGTAAATAGGGATTTGCTGTTAGATCCCTGTCAGGATTCTCATGTCACATTCATTGTGCATGGATTGTGTTACCCTGTGATCAAGAGATGCCGGTTGCCAGGTGAAAACCCTGGAGTAATGATGTCTCCGACATATGTTGAGTGCAGGTGTTAGCACCTTTATGTTTGGTAATTGTGATAAGAGATTAGATTAGACATTGATTATGCAAAAATTGTGGGAGTGGCTCTCACTTTAGCTTCGGCTACTGGCTTTGTGCTTAGAGCTTATGCCATATTTACTGTTGCCAGTGAAAATGCCATAAGCTCCAACACACTGAGAATAGAGTTCACTAAATCAAATCATTTATATATCCTCCTCAACAAAAATAGAAACGTAAAAATATAAAAAATACATCTGAATAATATAAAATAAAATTGCACTAAATCAACAAATATATAACTAGTTTATATGGTATTTATATACCAGTTTCAAAAGTACAAATCATGATTTGAAAGAATCAAAAAATTTTCTGGGGCTCTTATACACATGCTAGGAAGTGGAAATATGTGATACTATTTATCAATTGCTTAGAGGCGCTTGCCTACAGATGGTAGGAATGCAAATATTTGAAACTATTTATTGATAGATTATTGGCGCTTGCCTGCAGATGTAGGAGTGCAAAAATATTTGATACTATTTATTGATAGATTATTGGCGCTTGCCTACAGATGAAGGAGTGCAAAAATATTTGATACTATTTATTGATAGATTATTGGCGTTTGCCTACAGATGTAGGGGTGCAAAAATATTTGATACTATTTATTGATAGACTATTGGCGCTTGCCTACAGATGTAGGAGTGCAAAAGTATTTGATACTATTTATTGATAGATTATTGGCGCTTGCCTACAGATGTAGGAGTGCAAAAATATTTGATACTACCCAGGTAGCAAAAAAAACTTGAGGAAAGCTTTCTGAAAACTTTCCGTGACAGCTTGGAACACTTGCCCCAAGTTTGCCATGGCAAACAAGCAAACTTTTGGAAAGTTTTAGGAAAGCTTTCTAGTTCCCAGTTGAAACACTTGACACAAGCTTTCCTTAACAGTTTAAAAAAAACTTGAACAAAAGGCCTTTACCAAGCTTACTGGGTAAGCTTACAGAACACTTAAATTAAACACTTTTGACAAACTTTGCCACAAAAGCTTTCCTCAAAAGTTTAAAAAACACTTGAACAAAACGCCTTTACCAAGCTTACTGGGTAAGCTTACAGAACACTTAAAATAAACATGACAAACTTAGCCACATTTGCTTTGACCAAACTAGCCTGAAGTCTATTATTTTTTTTAAATTAGCCATTAAAAAAGCTGCAATTTTTTTAATACCGTAACTAATATACAAGCATTTCATTACAAATAAATGTAATTGCAATTTGTTTGTTTAATGAACAAACAAGTTGTGATTACATTTCAGTTATGAACTAAAATGAATAAATAAGGCAGAAAATAAAAATATGGAGTTGAGTTAGTATAACTCAGGAGTTAGAAAATAGTATAGTTTATTTATTTAAAATAGTAATAATAGTTTATTTTTATGTTAACATTTCATTCATGTGAACGTATGGTAATGGATCAGTTTTTAGTGGAGATCCTCTTGCGACGCCTGCCTCCTTTGCCTGGAAACAAAATATTCCTTATTATTTATTTATTTATTACAATGTAATAATAATAATAAGCGTATGGCTTTTAATGGTGGGGAGACCCTTACGGGTAGTTCCACCTCGCCGTTTGAGCCATGTTACGGGGAACATGGTGGACCTACTGTTTTAGGTGGGTTCCGAACCACCGGGTAAGTAATAATAAAGCTTGTAACATCAAGTCATTGAAGCACGGTCACCCATCCAAGCGCAGTCTTGAGCGGTCGTGACTGAACATCACGATCACTTGAATACCACGCTCACCGCATGACCAATCACCACCCTTATTACAATGTAAATATATCTGGTATTTAAAAAGAGCAGTTTGCCCACAGTTTAAATGCATTAGAGAACTACCACTAAACTTGTAAAAACATACTAAGCAGATAATAATTATTATAAAAGTTAGTAGTCTGGTTTTGTTTATTTTTAGTGTCAAAAACAAAGAAGTGCTGCTCTCTCGTTAATCTAGTTTATTCTACTTAGTATGCTTGTTATTGAACTAATGTTTTATTTTTTATAAAAGTACCCCTTCCGCCCTCACCCATCAATCAGCAGTATTGGCTGTGCGAGGAGAAACTTTGGCCCAACGGTATTGTCTTTAACCTTGTCCAAAATTCTCTACTATGACTAAAATAAAAACAGCTGTATCTTGTTGTCCAAAATCAATAAATCAACCTTTTTTTATAGCCTGGCATTGAACTCAGCACAAACATTACTGCAACAGCACTAGGTATGCAAGACTTTCAATAATATGTTTCAGAAGTTCAAATGTCCACTTTGACAAAATTACAGATTGAAGTAAAAACATTTGCTTTGGACATCTAGCAACATTAAAAATAATTCTAAAATGACCTTAAGTCGTAATTAAGTTGGAGAATTTTTCACTTTGCTCAATGCCTTGCTCAGCGACTGCCGTTTCCGACTGATATCTAGCTCATTGACTGCCATTTCTGACAGAGCTATAGCATAGAGGTTGTAATTTGTAGTCGATATGAAGCATACCTATTGTCATTCCTGGTCAAGATAAAGGAAATGAATGTCACTAGCCAAATTATGCTGTGTGATTGTCAAATACTCCCCACAGATATACTTTGTGATCGCCACTTACAGTTGCAATTACACAAAATGTGATTGTCAAATACACCTGATTTGAATGCAATCGTCAATAAAGAAATTATTTTTCATGATAAAATGTGTTCAGGATGGTGCTACTCTGTTATATTTATACTTATACATTGTATGAATTTGAAGGCATCAACCTCAGTCACATAATAGTTATTTATGTATTAAGAGCGTAATGTATTAACATTTACCGCTCGCCAAGCAATAAAGAGGATCAGTTTTCAGTAATCAGTTTTCAGTACATAAATAACTAGTTTACGAGCAGTTTTAGGGAAAATATTGCATGTCTTAAATTGAATTTTAACCTTTTTTGGCAGATCAGGGTCACAGTCTACTTTTGGACATCATGTCATGTTTCCATGAATATAATATATTTTCTACAAAAAGAGAGATACCGTACCTATATATTAGGGCAATAAAATTAGTGTATCAAAAGAGTAGATATATCGAAATTGTCTTCATTCAAGGATTAGGCAATAATATACTCTTGTTCCAACTTGAAACATTTTCCCAGAGTAGATATATTTACCACATAAAAACAGCTGTTGAGAGCCTGTCTACTTTGAATTTGCTTCTCATAGCTACTACCGTATCTGGCAGTGTAGCCAACATCAAAGTACAATAGTATTGTGGCCAAAGCTGACATTTAACCGCGCAGGCTGCCAACATATCACTTCAGATGAGATATATTGTATTTTCTGTGAACTATTTTGATGAAATTTTATTCAATAATTATTGGTAAACCTCAATTTTAATTTTGTGTTGCAGTACAATTTATTGTCTTTGAAATTCCATAGTATGGTGGGGGGGAACTCTGGAAGTTTCATTTTTTCTATAATTCAGCTTGGCATGACCATCTCCTGTAGCACTGTCAGTCTGTAATGTTTATATATTTGCTACTCGCTTAGCTAGTAACTATTCCAATTTAATCGACCATTTACTCTTGATAGAAAGGCATAATGCACTAGATCGAAGAAATCAGATAAATAGGGCCTTATATAGCCGTACAAGATAGGAAGAAACAGCTGGAGTGTGGCAAAAGTTTTTCCGTTGACTTACATATATATATTATATGCATAGATATTGTCATCACATTACGCAATACCTATCTCAAATATTATCCAGCTGATTTTTCCTACCTAGTACGGTAAAGAGACACTCTACATATGTGACAATCTATGGGAAGTAACTTTTGTATGTAACAAAAAATATATTATATAACAATGATATGTAACAAAGATAATGAAGAGATAATGAAGATTAATGAAGAGAACCTATCCTTGTTTCGCCTCAAAAAGGATGAAGGAGTTGGCCAATTTCATTGGCAAACGAATTTGATATGTATAAAGGTTCCAAGAAAATGTGTTTAAAATTTGAAGTTGATTGGTCAACATACAAACTCACAAACATACAGAAAAGGCCAAGCGCCTTGATTCAAAACTAAGAGAACTCGCTATATACACTCGTTCAAATATTTTGTAATAAAAATATAGCATCAATCAAGTTACCTCTTCTGAATCCTGGGGGTGGCTTGTTGTAACGAAGTTTTTATTGTGTTTTTCATAACATCGATCGATATTTCCTTATGTCGCCTCCTTACAGCTTCTGTTAAAACATAAATCTGGATGAGACTTCATTTAAAGAAAAAAAGGAGGAAAAGGGCCATGCTCAAATGACATTTGGGAAGGTTGGGATAACGTTTATTGTATGTATGTCAGTGGTGAGGCGAGGCTTTTTACATAATCATTTATGTAGAGAGATTTATCAGCGTATCCAATCTCCACTTGAAAAATGAATCATCTTTCATTGATATTCACCTTAAAATACTCCATACTGGAGGCTTACCTACTAATTAACTGAATATCTGTTCTAATTTAAAGTAGACATTTTCAATATAAATACCACCATTGCAGCAGACCTGCATACTCGGCGAATTTTAAACGGTTCAAAACAAGTTTTTGTCAACCTAACATAGCAGTAAATTTCATTTTTATCTTTCATTCATATAATACTCCATACTGGAGGCTTACCTACTAATCAACTGAAAATCTGTTCTAATTTAAAGTAGACATTTTCAATATAAATACCCCTGGATTTCTTGTTCCATGACGAACTGCGTTGTTAATATTAACTTTTCATGTGAAATTTAACGACTTGCAGTCAAATATTCATTAAGAATAATTATAACTTACTTAATCTGTAGGCCGAGCGCTTTCGAATCTTTGAGATCGGCCTACAGATTAAGTAAGTTATACTTATTCTTAATGAATATTTGACTGCAAGTCGTTAAATTTCACATGAAAAGTAAATAAATACCCCCATTTCAGCAGAACTGCATACTCAAAACATCAACCTAACATAGCAGTAAATTTCATTTTTTTAATTTTCTCCATAAAAACATGAGGAGCATGAGTATGCAGGTTTGCTGCAGCAGGTATGTGAAAATTGGGACGTTTTAAATCAATATACAGAAAAGCTAAACTAGAAGAAAAGCCATATAATAAGTTCTGTCAAGATAAGCCTCACCACTGATGTAGGCCTTCATCTTTCTTGACAATTTGAAAGAGAAGGCTGAATTGGATTGTGACTTATTTAAGCTATAATGATTATGGTAATAATGTTGTGTTCGTTAATTATGTAGTGGGATGTGACCACGGTAAACTTATTCAATAAAGTCTGCCTATTTGCTCTTAGACCCAACTATTTAGCATTATACTACATTACTAAAGGGTAAGGAGGGTTTTTAATGACAAACAAAGCATTTAAGAGATGTTTAGCCCCATAGAAGTTGAGAAATAATGTGTCTTTTAGAACGAAATTGAAAAGGCGAACAGCTTATGATTTCAGCAACCAAACTGTTCAAGCTAAAAACGAAGAATAAAGTTTGGTTTAAATTTATCAATAAATATTTGAGATATTCAAGTAAATCCTTCAAAATTGCAACTGTAGCATGGTGAGTTAGATACCGGTATTCTATGAGTTGCATGGGTTTAGTAAAAGATTTGTCTTAAAATTATCTTTCAAATTAACTCACCAAAAATTAAGCCGCACATCTTGGTGTCTAAGAATTTCCTCTTTGTTCGGAAATTCCCCATTTTTTTCCCCGTGAGGGAAAAATTCTCCGCCATATCATCTTTTAGCAAATGCTTCAAAATGCTGAGTGTTAAGGCATATGCATCGCACCCACCTACCGCAGACATTGATTTAACCTGGAAATAGTACAAATCAATACTAAAGAATCAGTAGATCAAATTATTTTTTTTTTAAATCATCAGAACTTTTGCTAAATAAATTCATTTAAATGAAACAAACTATCAAAATTACTTTTCAACATAAAAGTAAAAAACGATACTACTGAAGGATCAATATAGGTGCTATTTGGTAACACTGAAGTGAGTGCTAATCACAAGTGACAGCAAATTTCCAATGATTGTTCACTCCAGAACCAACTATGATTGGTAGCTTATTACATTCTATACATATTCAAAAAACATGTTTTTTATAATTTTCAACAGCATGAATCTTTAAATTTCTACATTAACATTGACCTATTACCCTACCAACGCTCGCGATATTATACTGTATTGTGTATTCATTTAATTACCGCCAGCAATATATTATAAGATCTGTAAGATGGGGTGGCAGTATTCTTGACACAACAACCTCTCTACAGCGATTTTTTTCTCAGGATAATCGACTTCGTTATACTGTGGTTCAACTGTAGTTAAAAAGTTTAGTGAATAATATAAATAGTGTACCGTATATAGTAAAATGTAGAATGTAGTAATAGTATAACTGTATTTATTTTTCAACAAGACTAAAGGTCAGAGATCTTTGCAATTACATTGAAAACGGAATGTCAATATTTTTTTCAAACTTCTTATATCATGAACTTTCATTTACATCAGTAGTAATGGGATAAATGCTACATACAAATCTTAACAGAAAAAAAATCTTTATAACTTGTCATTAGTTGAAAACCCTTAAAGTTTTATCCAATATGTAAATCAAACTCAAAATAAATATTTTTCAATGTTTCTAGACATAATAATAATAATAAGCGTATGGCTTTTAATGGTGGGGAGACCCTTACGGGTAGTTCCACCTCGCCGTTTGAGCCATGTTACGGTTAACATGGTGGACCTACTATTTTAGGTGGGTTCCGAACCACCGGGTAAGTAATAATAATAAACTTACCACCGGGTAAGTGATAATAAAGCTTGTAACATCAAGTCATTGAAGCACGGTTACCCATCCAAGCGCAATCTTGAGCGGTCGTGACTGAACATCACGATCACTTGAACACCACGCTCACCGCATGACCAATCACCACCCACATAATAGACATAATACACAGTTGTTAAAAAAAGAAAGAATTATTTTTTTAAATTTCCTCAACAGCCTTGAATATTTTTTAAAAAGTGTCGTAAAATTTACGAATGCTTACCGATAGTGTAGCCTAATTCCAACAAGCTTACCGTTATAGGGTAATTAGTTTCAGTATTTCCTTGTTTCGAGTAACCAAACTGATAAAAATATGGTTGAGTATGATATCAATCAATCAATCAATCTATAGTACCTAAATCAAAGTTCAACTATTGGTAAACTTAGACCATTCTGATTTTATTTTGTTCAAGATCAGGTGTTTAAAATACAATCTTCAGCTATGGGAATGAGCGGTAAAGGTTCAGATGTGGAACTTGTATCCAGTGGAAATATTGAATGAGATGAATTAAAAAACTCTTCTAAAAAGCTAAAGCACCCTCAATAACTAAACCTATGTGTAGAGTATGTGGACCTGGACAAGGCTGAAAGTTTATTGGGTACCGGTAGTTACCAAATTAATTTTGACCAAAGGAATGTCTTTTTGAAAGACATAACATTTGAAAAATAGGCTTCTTTCGAAAAGATAACAAATTGGAAATAGTTTAAAACATTATGAGCAAGAATCTAAGTCAAAGAGGCGTGTGGAATTTAGTATAGGAACGGTGCTTTCTTACATTATTACATATAAGGGCTGGCTTATATTAAAAAGTTGATAAAATTATACAAAACTCACTTACCTGATAGAAGTTGGCGAAAATAACTTTGAAGATAAACAGTTTTATGACTAAAACAATGTATTGAGTGTATATAGGCCTACGAGTATTTCAAATACGTAAACAACGACAGCTCAACAACCACAAGCTACAACACAATGGCGCGAATGGACTGAAACAGTGTTATGAGTGTAAACGAGTAAGTTTATACCAAACAAAAACCAACAACAGTTCCACATTTCTATTTCAAAATGGCACGAATCGACGAATGTGACGAACGAAAAGTGTGTGACGTTGGTTACTTTCTAGCGGAGAATCGGGAGAGTTTCTTCTAAGATCCTTAAAAACTGTCTGCTAGCTTGTCCCAGCTCTATAAATGGCAAGTGTTCGACGACAAGCTATCCACAAACTAGTGGCAGACTTTTTATGGCATACTTTCCGTGGAATGCTTACCTCACGTGTTTGGCAAGTTTGGTTAAAAAAGTTTTTCCTGCCAAACGAAGGGCAATGCTTTCTGTAAGCTTACTTGCTACCTGGGTATTTATTGAAATATTATTGGCGCTTGCCTACAGACGTAGGGGTGCAAAGATATTTGATACTATTTATTGATAGACTATTGGCGCTTGCCTACAGATGTAGGAGTGCAAAAGTATTTGATACTATTTATTGATAGATTATTGGCGCTTGCCTACAGATGTAGGAGTGCAAATATATTATACTATTTATTGATAGATTATTGGCGCTTGCCTACAGATGTAGGAGTGCAAAAATATTTGATACTATTTATTGATAGATTATTGGCGCTTGCCTACAGACATAGGGGTGCAAAAATATTTGATACTATTTATTGATAGATTATTGGCGCTTGCCTATAGATGTAGGAGTGCAAAAATATTTGATACTATTTATTGATAGATTATTGGCGCTTGCCTACAGACATAGGGGTGCAAAAATATTTGATACTATTTATTGATAGATTATTGGCGCTTGCCTATAGATGTAGGAGTGCAAAAATATTTGATACTTTTTATTGATAGATTATTGGCACTTGCCTACAGATGTAGGAGTGCATAATAATATATTATACTGTTTATTTATAGATTATTAGCGCTTGCCTACAGATGGTAGGAGTGCAAAAATATGTGATACCATATTTATTGATAGTTTATTGGCTCTTGCCTATTCATGTACGGTGAATGTGATAAGAAATTAGATTAGACATTGATTATTCAAAATTTGGGGAAGTGGCTCTCACTTTAGCTTCAGCTACTGGCTTTGTGCTTAGAGTTTATGCCATTCTCTCTGGCAATGCTTTGGCAGTGAAAATGTCATAAGCTCTACCACACTGAGAATAGAGTTCACTTGGGTACATTCAAGCATGGAAGCAATAATTCAAGGGTAGTTTAAGGGTGCTGTCCTATACTTGCTAGGAAATGAAAATATGTGATACTATTTATTGATAGATTACTGGCGCTTGCCTACAGATGTAGGGGTGCAAAAAATTTGATACTATTTATTGATAGATTATTGGCGCTTGCCTGCAGATGGTAGGAGTGCAAATATGTGATACTATCTATTGTTAAATAAGGAATTTTCCCCATTTAATCACTCTTGCTCAAGTCTGTTTCAGCCACACTGTGTTGTTGTCATCACCACTTCTTCTCGGGTATTCTTCTCAAACAGATTCAACTCCATTCGTGCTACAGTCTTTTTTTAAGCTTCATCTACTAGGTAATTAACTGTTTTTCTTTTCTTGTAGAATCTATTCTAAATAACTGAAGAAATCACAATAGCCTTCATAGCTAAACAGATTCGGTTTCAGAGCAATTCAAATATCTAATCCAGTGCTGAGTTTCAAGCATTGCATTTTGAGATTTATCCAGATATCTCAACGCAGTAATAATTGAATGTTTCCATGAGTGATGATTCTGAATCTCCATCAATAAATCAGATAATAAAACCAGCCAATCCGACTTAGCTTTTTTAAATGCTATCCAATTCTAAACTATTCTTGATTATTTGAATTAAAAATTAAATTATGTTGTTTTAAAACTATTTAGTGGACTTTATGCTTTGAAAATTTCTTTTATCTCTGATTGTTTTCTAGGCTAGTTTGCCAGCAGAAGTGTTCATCTAATTGCTATCAAAGAGGATGGAAACTCCAAAACTAAAACTGATAAGATATATAGTAGTACCGGTAGCTTACCTGAACAGAATTTTTGTTTGAAGCTTGGTATTTGATGATCCAGACAAACTGCTAGCTGGACAGTTACTTGAAAAAATATTATTGTTGAAAATGATAGAATAATATTCTTCAAAAGATTATATTGTTTTCATATTGATGCAGGAAATTTGATGAAAATTTCTGTAAACATGATTAGGCTACCAATACAGTTTCAGTAGTTCGTTGGTATTATAAACCTTTTAATCAGAATTGAAATGCAATAATTTTTGTTTAATGTTGAAATAATAATTGTTTTTTGCTTTTCTACTGGTGGGGAAGGAATTATGCACAAATTCTGGAACGCAGATTTCAGGGTTATACCGGAACGTTTTTCTAAGTATGTCGGGAATTAAACAAATATTTTTTAGCAACTTTTTATATTGTACTTGTAATTGGGCATGCATTTATGTTGTTACAATTCTTTGTTATATTGTGTTTTTCATGGCATTGATTTAAAAAACGTTATGTATTAATAATAGCAAAAAAATCATTTTCTATTTAAATTCAAACAATGAAAATATATATAGTTGATAAAGTTTCTATAGAGTACAAGTGACCTTTTCAGATTATTTCAAGTCTCAACTTTTGTAATTTTATCGATTGTGGCTATTGTAATTTGTGAATACTGTTTGTATTGACTAGTCTTAATACTTCAAGGCATGATTTTGAAACACAGTTTGTACAATCCACTACTAGGTAGGGCATGCAGTTCTGTTACTTCGTTTATTTGTTTTATTGTGTATTTCTTGTCATTGATTTTACCAGACACTTTGTATCAATCATTGTTAAAAAATGTCAGCTCCCACTTCAAACAATTGAAGATATATCTAGTTGATAATGATTTATAATTTAAGTATAATTTCAAGTTTCAACTGCTGTAATTTTATCGATGGTGACTAATGAAATGTGAGAATACTGTTGGTATTGACTTGTCTTGTACTCCATGTGTGGAGTTTTCAAGGCTTAATCTTTAAAAAATTCAAATAATAATAAATAAAAATACAGGATGAAAAGGGCAGAAGAAGGAAGAAGCGAGAAAGGTGGGAGGTCTAGGCCACGGGCTTCTCCATCTTTCTTAGTATATTATATTGAATGATCAACATTTAATTTAATTTCCACTTTTAATAATATTTTATTGTTATATAGATAGAAAACATTGTTTTTTAAATGTTATGATTTATTCAAAATTATTTTCTCTTTTGTATGAATTTCATTTATAAAATCTTATACTGGGTTCTCTGATGAACAAACCGATGGAGAATTTTGAGAGGCTCTTTTTGTCCATCTTGAATTACATCTGAAGTTCTGCTCTTCTGGTGTATTTTGATGATGTTCTCTTTTTGGTGTTTAGGGAGGGGGGTATTGTTTGCTGGAGGGGGGTATTGTTTGCGGTACTGGTTCTATTGTGTTGCTACGGTGTCAGTTTGTAGAATAGCTTTTGATGTCTATTTGTTGTATCAGAGGAGTACTGCAGAAAACCCAGCAAATGAGATTTATATTAAAATATATTCTTTTTAAAACAATTATTATTTATTAATAGAAAATGTGGTCAGGGGATACTGTTTGGTTGGCAGGACAGAGGTGATCTCTGGAGGTACCCCAGGGATTGCCTCTCAACTCCAACACTACTTCCAACACTACTATGGGTTGTAGTTAGGAGCAGTATCCACCTCGCGTGGCCCACAAGGCCCCTCCCGGAAGGGGGGCAAGTCAACCTTACGTCCTCGAATGGTGTTGATGCCACACCTCGTGTGGGCTGGGAAACGTACGTCCTGGGTGCCCTCGGTTTGGTTCATCTCTTGACTGGAGGCAGTGTTGAGATGTCCCCTGACGGTGGGATACCACAGTGACTGCGGCCGACAAGGCTCTGGCGATTGGCGAAGTTAGGGACACCCAAAGTTAGTAGACAGATCTATCTGCTACTAATCTTGGTGGTCTCTCACTACCGCTTTTCATGAATTTTTACTATTCTTCCTTTCTGTTCTCAATTCCCTTTTGGGGCCAAGTAATAGGTGTTGTTAATTTTAATTTTTTTATTTTCTCATGTAGGCATCTATTATTTTATCATCCTATACATTTTGTATATTATCGACTGGGTTTGAATTTTTTCAATAGTTTTATAAATCTTCTTTTAGTTTTAGAAAGAATACGGGGGGCTCTTTTCGCATTTTTGGGGGGGCTTAATTTATGGGGGGAGGGGGGATTGGTGCTAACTTTAGGGGGGGGGGTGCGTCATGAGGCTTAGGGGGGGTGGGCACCCCTGCTATATATATAATAAAAATGAATGTCTGTCTGTATGTATGTATGTATGTATGTATCTATGTACCCTATAGACTCCAAAACTACTTGACAGATCGGCATGAAACTTTGGGAATATGTTGTGTGAATATTGGGGATGGTTTCTGACCATAAATTTCAACAGGGGAGCTAATAATTATTATTAATTAAACCATTTTATATACCTAACCTACTGAACTTGCCGGCCAAACAGCTTAAAGGAACAGCTGATAGAAGTCAACAGTTTTTAATCATATGGCAGGCCCCTTAGCGGCGTTATTTACGCTGTCTTTGAACAGCAAAATACTTTGCACTTTGCATGTAGGTTACTTTGCATGTCGGAGCCTTGCAATATGTAGGAAACATACGACTAGGTATGATGAAATGTAATTATGCCAGGTTGATGCCATCTGTTAACCAATGCAGCTAGAAATTTGAAATGCAGCCTCAGCCGGAGGAGGCGAATAATAAAATAAAAAAACCTAGCTTCTACCCTTATAGTCGTAGGAGGTTTAAATTTGAAATGTTTCTTCATTCAGAGGTGGTGATTAAGAAAACAACGAAGCCTCTATGATCAGCTGGAAGAGCCCTAGGACTATCTTTTTTCCTAATTTGAAATGTAACCTCAGCAGGAGGTGGCGAATAATAAAATCAAGGAGAATTTTTATGAGAACGCAGCAATGCGCGTCGAGCCAACTAGTATCCAAATAATTATACAATAATATCCAATCAACTGAATAAAATATTGATTTATAATGGTTGTTTTCTAGACGGCATATTCAACAAATATATTTATGCATGAAAAACTGGCACTGTTTTGGTATAAACCTAGGCAATTGGCTGGAACATGAACAATTTCCTTAATAATTATATTCAATTGAGTTGTGGTGTGTTGGGGTGTAGGCGTTTCAAGTAGCTTCTACTACACAACTATTACTACTATTTCTGTATATCCTGTTTGTATGATTCCATCTTTGTACTTAATTGTATGTATTAACTTGATAACCATAACTTATTTCATTTTTATTGTTGATTAGTAAAGTGGTTTTACAATCTAATATCAAAAGTGACACTGTATTTCAATTAAATATATGATTTACACTCACTTTAACTGGAGATACTGGAGTAATGCATTTCACTTCTGAAAAGAAGCTTCGTCAAGTATGTAATTTTACACACTGAAGCTGTCAATTTTTCTTATCTTTAATATATATTTTTTAATCTTAGTATTTTTTTATCCATGTCGAACTGCAAGTGAATAGTAGATATTTTCACTTAGACGACATGCAGAACTATTTGAAATAAATAAGAAATTCGAATATTTATTTCTTATGTAACCACTTAAATATGTAATCATCTGTGCCATGTATGTAAAGGGCTGCGTAGCTCAGGTAGAATGATTGATTACTCACTCAAAATATAATTTTATCTATATTTGAACATAATAATTTGACATCTCACCTCTATCAGTTATCTCACAACAAAATATAATATTATTTTATTAAATTGACTTTAATACAAGTTATTAATTAGAAATGAAGGGGCTGGCAACTCGCTTGGTATATCTGAATATTTAAAATGTTATAGCAAGATAGAGCAAGATAGATGTTGATTTGTGATGGGGTCTGCCTATTCTTTAGCTCGTGAATGTAATTGTAAAATTAACTAAGATCTTACATACTTTGTGATGGGATGCCATGCAAGATGGAAGCTCCTGTTCCATCCTGCATCCATCAACACAAGACACCAACTCCCTGCTGACCACTCAACTAATGCCCTCTCCCAGTAACTTGACAATACCTTAATTATATTAGAAACAAAAATGTTTTGAGCATATCAATGTCAAAGACAAATGAATTCATCTATGCCATTGAAATAATTCTGACTTAATCAACATCTAGTACTTCCTCAATGTCACAACGTGTTTTAAAATAAAACATTCTACTGAAAATAATCCTTGAATCAGATTTGAGGAATAAAACTTATATCTTACAAACTCAAACATTGAAACCAATGGTGACACTTACTTGAAACAGATGTTTTCAGGTTGGTGCCCATCGACCTGTTTGAAGCACTGATGATGGGCTTCAGCCCGAAAATATGTTTTGTCCCACGTAAGAAAGAAATATTGGAATTTGTTATCTATTTAAAAAAAGATCTGCATGTCGTCCAAGTCTAATATTTTATTCCACTCACCATGATCAAGTATTTTAAACGTTTCTGGAGATAGCATAAAGCATTTGTACTGAATTAGAGTATTGTATTGTTATTTCAAAAATGTCTTGGACATTCTATCGTCAACCAATAATCGATTACTGAATTTTAGCACATTATTGAAAGATAGAATTGAATCTCATTCTCTTAACTATCAATAAATAGTTTTTCAATGGGCGTAATATCCGGTTGGCACTCTCTTTATCAACGCTGTTGATGTAACAGATCATTTGTTATTATAGGAAGTTGAATTTCTTGGAGGGTATAAAATGAACTGTTATAAAAGTGTATTTATGGGTTAATTCGTTGAGAAAGGAGAGCGTGTTCCAAAGTTTAACCGAGGAATCGGCACTTTTTATTATTATTTTCATTAGTTTCGGCGGGATGGGCGACGATATTTTATACAAGTCTTAATTTCCAAAAGAGAGAACAGGGATCGTTAAATCCAGCCTGTTTGGAACAGTGCCCAGGTAGGCGATGGATGACTGGATAAACCTCGCTGCTTGGCCCTTCACGGCAACGGGCACATCTCCTCGCGGATGTGGATCAGCCCTCAGCTCAGCCCCTCCCTCCTCACCTCAACCGTAATTGCCTCAGAGCGTCAGCCTCAGCCACTACTATCCTACCTCAGCACCCCTCATCACCCTCAGCGCAGCCAGATGATCCCAGAAATGTGATCGCAGCTTTCCACAGTCAGCAACAGCTATTTGCTGCGTTTCTTTTTCTTTGCCACTATTCAGTACCGAGGTAATATGTGTTGAGTTTAAATTCCAAGATGGAAATCTTGCATTTTGAGTTACATCGATGTGAGTTCTAATTCAAAGGTCCAAGGAATTCTCCCCTTCAAGAATAGGAATTTCGATTCAAACATTTTAAAAACTGAAAGCCGTAGCATTGTTTCATTGTGCTATAGCCTGATGCTCCAATTATTCAAAGAGAAATAAGTACTTATTGACTTTTTATTGAAAATTTAACGACTTGCAGTCAATTTTAAATTCCTGGATTTCCTGTTCCATGACGAACTGCGTTGTTAATATTAACTTTTCATGTGAAATTTAACGACTTGCAGTCAAATATTTGTTAAGAACTTATTCTTAACAAATATTTGACTTCAAGTCGTTAAATTTCACATGAAAAGTTAATATTAAGTCAATTTTAATTGTGAATAAATAATATTTGTACTTACTTTTGGCCAAACGTTTTCGAATCATGGAGATTTATCTTCAAGGAGTCCTACATCGGTGATGTTGGTTTTTAGGTTAGAAGAAAAACCAATATCACCGATCTAGAACGCCTTGAAGATGATTCTTCACCGAAGATGGTTCTTCTGAACCCGAAGTGAGTACAAATATTATTTATTCATAATTAAAATTGACTGCAAATTTACAATTAAAAGTTAATGTTAATCCAAGAAAAAGTTAATATTAATAGCGCAGATCGTTATGGAACAAGAAATCCAAGATAAATAAGTAGTCAAAAAATTAGAGACAAATATTAGAGAATATAGAAATAATATTGTAAGCTATTTAGAAATATGAACTAAAATACCGCCTTATTTCAAGCCTGCAAACCTGTGATCGTGTAATCAAAGAATAGAAAAACTAGCTTAATTACCTTTTAAAATGTACCTTATTAAATTTTCAACTGCATCTAATTTCTTCCTCACATCTATTATTTTACAGGCATATTTGCTTACTGTTTTGTAACGCTAAAATATGCTAAAGTAAGGGTTTGTTTGGATGTGGCCAAAGAACGAAAATAATTATCATTAATCTAATTCAGATCAACTCTTATTATGAGAACTTAGTTCATTGTAAAATATTAAAAACTGAATGTTGTAGTATTGTTTCATTGTGCTACAGCCTTATTTCGTTTGAATTGTGCCAAAGACAAATATATCTTTGAATAAATAAGTAGTACAAAAAATGGGTACTAATATTAATATGGGTAGAAATATTAAAAACCGGGCGTTGTAACACTGAAATGTGCTAAGGTTTGAACGAATTTGACCAATCATCGAGAATAATTCTTAATAATTTTATTTAGATTAACCCTTATTATCAAAACTGTTTATTGTAACAAACTATAAAATGAATCTTGTAGGATTGTTTCATCGTCCTGAAACTTGGCCTGTTTTTTTCCAATTTGGTCAAATTGGTGGGGGGATATAAAGTGAGAAAATAATGTTGAGGGATATCACCTAAAAACGGGTCCTCACCATTCTTATAAAAGATTCAAATCGAGCTGTTATTTAGTGTCGGTTGAGAATTTGGGGGATACATCCTCTTTATCACCCCCTGGATTCGTGTCGGTACATGGATAGCTTATTGGAAATCAACCCGCTTCACTCTGCCACATATGATTCCAGATAAATTGCGCGATCAGCACTTTAATGATGGGAGGGAAGTATCGCAATGTTCTTGGTTGCTGAGAGTCTCAAGGCCACGCTGCTACACGTCTGATGACAAGTGACCATCCTAACGACATCTAGGTGGCAGAAAGTGAACTATACTCAGCGGCTGACCGTTGCGGCCATGATCTGTCCAGTTCAGTCAAGCAAGCAAGAGGTTTTTGTCAACCATTTTCCGTGATTTATGAATCGTGTCGCTCTGTCGCTCATATTTGTGTCTGATATTCATTTGTTCCGTGATGTGGTTCATACTTTTAAGGAATAATAATTCATTGCTGTATATAATTTGCAAACGAAAGTTTTTCGCGTAACTGTTCACGAATAGTGATCATTTAGACAGAAATTTACTTGATCAGGGAACATCGCAATATACTCCTTGAGTTTGGACACAGTGGACACTCAACAAGCGGAATAATATCATAAAAGGTACTGTAAACCAGTCAATCGCTTATTTTTTGCCAAAGTGTAGACTAAATCTTTATTTTTACAACATTAATTCATTGTAAGTTAAGACCATGGAGGTTATAACCGGCATCTTAGTGACTGTGCCTATACCGGCTGAACGATATTTACGGATAACTTTTAACATGGATTGCTGACCGTATCTAAATATGTTACAAGAATGAGCAAAACATATAGTCTACTTTCATGTAAACATAAAGGCTAGAGCATCTGTGACTAACGATGCAAGTCTACGCGTAATAGAAAATAGTATGTCGGCCATAATTGCCTGATATGATTTTAGTGAATTTATCCAAGAAAAGATAACGTTCGAATAGATGAAATGTTGAAAATGCTTATTAGAATTATTATAATGAGCACTGCATAGACTGGCCGCAACTTTAGTCTGTATAGTATGTTATTAGGATATTGGGCCTAGGCTACATGTGAAACTGGTCTTAAGATTGAAATGCATGTGTGATAAATAACAAAAACCCAATCGTGAGTAGCTTTGACTTTTTGATTGATTGATTCGATCATTGCATGCATTTCTTCGACAATAATAAATTTGTACTGTATTCAATTTCTGTCTGCTGATGCCGATTATTGGAGGGTACCTACTCAGTAGTAGGCTACTTAATGAATTTGCGCACTATAATTTTTAATTTTTGAGGAAGCCTAATTCACGGGTATAAAACATTTTATTAATATTCTATTAAGCACTTCTCTATACAGTGGCCTCATTGAAGATTTCCAACTATTTTTTTGAAGATACTTTCTTTTCAATTCTCCTTATTAAAGATTTTTTTCTGGGAAATTCAAATTTCCTTCTTATTAGTTGCCCGATCAAATTAAATGGCTTATCCAATTTCCAACAATCAAAATTTGAATCTTGATGTCCAAAATTCATAGTGATTTTCCTTGACTATAAATTAATTTACTTAATTTGATGTAGACAAAGACAAGTACTCCAGCAAGATGTTCATCGATTTTCTAATGAAAAATATTGTTATTAAGTACCGTAAAGCATTTGTTTCACCAGTAGGGTACGCGCTACGGCTACCTCCACTTTCATATCAAAATTATTGAGCCTCACCTCAACTATTTTAAATATATTGTGATTGTGGTAATTAGTGAATAAAGATGGTATTACTGTATATAATATTTTATATGACTTGACTTGCCTTATACTCCATAACCGGAGTCTTTAAAAAAAACCTTAAGAGTTACACTTATTTTTTGTAGCCTGTACTCATGTATGTAGTTTTAAATGCTCTGTGAAGAAATATGCCTTTAGTGGACTCTTCCACAATTGAGGATAACAATTCCATGTAGCTTTGAGTTTTATGTGAAAAAATGTAGTTCCTAGGGATCGTAAAATTGCTTTTATATTTGTAGTGGACTTCACCGACAATTTTGACGAGGGATCCTATTGTGTTGGAGAAAGAATTACTAGGGTAAGATCAGTTTGAAAAATAAAACTTTGCACAGAATAGGACAGCGGTGATGGCGAGGGGTGAAGGGTGAAGTTGACCCAGTGGTAATGGGGATTGTGTGCGAGGGTTTGAGTGGCTGAGTGATGAGGGGGAAGTGGGTATTGTTTTTGATTCGAGGGTGTGTTTGGGGACGACGAGGTTGGGTGTTAAAAGTGGATTAGCCCTGAAAGGTGTCTGTGGCCCCCCAGAGAGAAAAACAGAGTACTAGAGAGAATTCGTTGTGAGGGGGGGGGGGGATGAGTGCAACATCAGCGGCCGCGGGAGATTAGGCGCGGGTTTTATGACCCTCCCTCCTCTCATGCATTTGCATCCATCTACATATAAACTATTTAAGAGGGAGGGGGGAGGGCGTGGTAGAACGTTTATACCCGGTTTTTAATCACGAAACCCCCTTGCTCCTCTAGAACACAGCACCAAGAGTGTCCCGGTCCGCCAACACCCTTCAACTGACGAGACCTCCATCATTATGATAAATATTAACAGCGACCACCTTCTTCCCCTCTCATCCTACAATTACTCAATCCTTTCCCCCCCCCCTCCTTCTTCAAAAGCTTCATCAACGCCAGAAAACCATCCAACTGCACAATAATTCAGCTTCGCCTCTTCGTATATCCTTCAGACTCGTAAAATTGCAACCGGCTTCAAGTGGAAATCGATCTGTTTTATTCGCGGAGTCAGTATATCCATCAGTCCTTCATTCGCCGAAATTATCGTGGATTTCCTATCTCTTTCGATCCCTCTTGTAGCATGCTCCAAACTCAAATTTCGATACCATGATCACTCTCACTCTCGGGGGCTTCTCACTCTTCTCTCTCACCCCTCACACTTCCATTAGCTATCATTCTCTCTCTTCCCTCACCATCTCACACTGTCTCTCTTTTCCTCAACGTTATTTTCGAGCTGAAACAGATTTCAGTAGATAATTCATGCAGATTTGAACTCTTCCACTCCAAAAAACTACGCGGTTAGGTCATCAGCTTCTCAATACTTCAGCTTTTCTGTAGCCTATACTTTATTTACGTTAATTTAGCTAGATTTCGTTGTGTTGTCATTAAACATTGTATGAATTTTGCAAATATATAATATAGAACATGTATATAACTAAATAATGATATACATAACATAATAGGCCTACTAATTACATTCGTATAGCCACGTACTAAATCACGGGAGTATTTAGGTTGCGCGTTTTAATTGCCAGCCGCTTGATCTATCAATCAACGATAAAATTTGTTTGTCAACACATTTGCAATTTGTTTGGCAACACGTCTACAGTATAAACTACATTAATTTCAACGATTATTGGAAAAAATCTTATTCAATATGCAACGATTGGCAGTTGTTATTAGCCGTGATTGATACCGTACAAAAATCCGACTTTACTTTAGTGTAATAAGAATATTCAAAAGATTGCCACATTCATAGAGATTGGAGGAATGTACTAAAAATGTGTAAAAACATCACTAATTACTTAGTTTTAGGTACTCCTCTGCAGTACTAAGGCCTATCACATCGTAGTTATAGTTTAGTATTCATTAATCAGGAATAGGTCACAAAAAATATGATTTTGATTTATTAATTTCGAATCCCTCCGTCAGCAATCGAGCCCTCTGAGGTGACTGAGATTTTTGTATAGTAGCATTCATCGATTCCCATCAGCTATTCAATGCTGTTGTCAATATCCGCCATTGCGGAAGTCTTCAGTGTAATTAATAGGGCTTGGAGGAATTCGAAATTAATAAATCATGTTTATATAATTGTCAGTTCCTTCAGAGCCAACACAAAAAATTATTTAAACCTATACTGAGAGCAGGAAAAAGAAAATTTATCATTCCATTCATTTCCAGAAGCTTGAGACAAACACAGAAATTTTCTCGGTATGGAGGGTACAAACTAAAATACTTCTTACTTGAATATTTTTTTGTAAAAGGTTTTTTGAATGAGTTACTTTTTGAGTTAACTCCATGAGTTACACGCATGTGAAACTCCGGTGGGAGTTGCAAATATCTGTCAGTCTGCCAATAATAAGTTTTTGTGATAAAGTTATAAGCATGTTGAAGTATGTTGAAATAACTTTCATGGTTCTCTTCTGTTAAAGCATCTAAATGTCAACAGATCCTCACTAGTTTATCATTTAGAACGGAAAAATATATCTTATTCCATGGTGCATTAGGTTTTTACACAGAAAATATAGATTAAGAGCTGAATGAAGGCTTGGAAATGATGATGCAAGATTTATTTAATAAAATCAACTGTAATGAGAAAACTCAATTATTATTTGAGGGAGACAATACAAGCGTGACGTTGCATTAAAAGTTGACAATTCAATTATGTACTGACGTTATAATCGAATCAATGTTGTAATGAATACGCTATATTGTTGAAGATGAGAGATAAAAAAATATTTCTGTTAGCCCATGAATGGTGGTAGCGATTTGTAATTCAATGCAACATCCGATTCATATGGGGAGATAATAGGCTTACATTTGCATTTTGAAATGAAAGAACAGAATTAATAATTCATTTGTTTCAGGCTGTAGGTAAATTGTTTGTGAAGTGTGGGGAAAATTATATTTTTGGTTTTCTGTGTTTCAAGGCAATTAAAAATTGTTATCAAATATTCTCTTTCACTTAACCACGTTCATGAGTTGTAATGAATAATAAGATAATGCAAAACAAAATAAAAAACCAAAAACAATAACAGTGATGGTGAAGTAAATTCATACTTTGAGAGGAAATAAGACGATAAAAATGCTCATCATGTACGACAGTAATTTTCCTTTGCCAAGAAGGATAAAAATTGCATTCATATTAATACAAAAGTCACCAGCCAAATAAAATATTTGCAAGCCCACTTTCCAATAGCCGACTTATCAGGAAATAATGATTGATTTATTAATATAAATTAATTTTAATTTAAAGAATGTTAGTTTTTCCTTGACATGGTGAATTTTAAACTGAAAAATCTACTCTCCTGCTTAACCACCTCAATGAGTGTAAATGACTAGTGAGACAATAAAAAATGATAGAAATAAAATATGGCAGCTTTAATAGTTATTTATGCATTAAGAGCGTGAAGCGCGACTTTATCGCTCGAGCCAAAACATTTACTGCGCGACTTTATCGCTCGAGCCAAAACATTTACTGCGCGACGCGTAGCGGAGCGCAGTAATTTTGCGAGAGCGATAAAGAAGCTTCACGCCCGAATTGCATACAATATTTTTCCTAAAACTGCAGTTCTGGATTCCAACACAATAAAAGCTTGTAGTTTGTAACATCACAGACCATGCGCGGATTTGGTTAGCGTTCGCCATTGTTGAGGTTATGTGAATTTCACGGATTCTGTGATCCACCAATGAGAAGGCATCAAAATCAAAACAGAAGCGTAAAGAAAACAGCTGGCGAGCGTAAAGTACTTTACCGCTTGCTGAGCAGTAAAGAGGTATTTTACAATTAGTTTTCAGTACGTAGAGAACTACTTTAGGAGCAGTTGTAGGAAAAAATATTTTTGAATGATAAAGTGATTTATTTTGGAGGATGAACCCCGACATAGGTCTGAGACCTGTGCGTAGGTAATGAATTGGATAATGGTGATTGATGAGTTGGACTTCAGTTTTAGGTGGGTTCCGAACCACCCGATTCATACTCGAGAGAGAAAAGGCCGAGGTGAAAAAATTGTGTACGCATTCATGCGTTGCGTTTGAATTTTTGAAACTGCGCCATTGTGAAAAGAAAAGGAATACTGCACCGTAATAATAATGAATAAATAATATATGATTTGATAAATTCTGTAAAAAAGCTTAAATAAATGTTGCTGTTTATGATGAACAACTCACCAGTCCCACTGCCGGTGCGACCGCCCCCGCCAGGTAATCACCCAGTGACGACATTGGTGAAGCAAGGACGGAAAATTTTATAATCTATAATATCCTTGTTACTAGGACAACGAATGACTGATTATTTATTTATAGCTAACAGTCCTGTGCCGAATTACCAGCAATGAGATTGACCTCGGGTATTTTACAGTTGAATAATAATTGTTAATAATGTTCTTGATTCTATAGGCTCTATGTTCTATGATTAAGCCTATAGGCTATTTATATGTTTTTATTGATAGTCAAAATCTCTAAAATGGCATTGACATTACACTCTTCGTTTAGCCTACAGCAATTTCGGTGATAGGGTAGAACTCAAAATTAGATATGTTGAAAAAAATTTCCTGATTATTTTGGAAAACTACATGAGTCTGAGATTTGTGCGTGTGTGATGAGGGAAATGAGAATGTAGACCTAAAGTTTTAGGTTGGTTCCGAACCACCGGGTAAGTGATAATAAAGCTGAAAATGCCTTGATTTGTCATCGTAGCTTGTACTAGCGAGAGCAGTCTCGATCTTCAGCTTTTAAATCAACCGAGTTCAGCTATTATGTTATTAAATAATCATAGTTTATTGCCTGCCATTTGAGTCTCAGTTCATACATGAATTATACATTAATACATGAGTATTAATGTTTAAACATTGTAATGATTAATATGTCGCTTATACATGAATAATTTTTTTTTTTGTAGATTACGTCTTGGAGACTCCAGTTAAGGAGTATAAGACAAGTCAGATCAACAATATTATACACTAGATACCATAATTACTTCAATTAGTTGAGGTGAGGCTTAATTTTGATGTGAAAGAAACTCTTGTACACTATAAAAAGCTTTATCAACTAAATATTTCTTCAATTGTTTTTTAAATATTTCTATATTTTCAAGACTTTTCAAAAACTGCGGTAGCTTGTTGTAGAATTTCCTACCAATATAACTAGGTTTTTGTTTGAATAAGCTACTATTGTGACTCACCAAGTGATAATCTCCTCGGCTTCTTGTATTATAATCATGTACATCACGATTTTGGTTAATATCGTTCGTTTTTACATATAGAGTAGCTTCATACACATATAAGCAGGGTACAGTTAGGAGACCAAGTCTCTTGAACAACGGCCTACATGAATCTAATCGATTTACTCTTTCCATACACCTAACCGCTTTCTTTTGGATCTTAAACACCCTATCAAAATTTTGTTTTGATGAATTACCCCATACTAAGATAGCATACCTAATATGTGACAGTAAGAGCCCATGTTAAGCTGTAAAAAGTAACTTTTTGTCATTCAATCTAGCGAGCTGTCGCAGGACAAATACCCCAGATGAAATTTTACAACATATTTTCTCAATGTATGGAGTCCAGGTCAATCGTCTATCCAACATAACTCCTAGAAATGCAATTTTTTCTTCCTGGTCTAATTGATTATCGTTTACAAACACGTTTATAGCCCTATCTTCATTTAAATTATGTTTGTTTTTGAATTGAAGGTATTGGCATTTTTTACTATTTATAGTTAATTTCAACTGATTTAAAAATTGGACAATGGACTGCACACCTATATGGGCACTTATTTCTAAATTATCTAGAATGGAATTGCTGAAAATGAGTGATGTATCGTCAGCGAATAAGAGGGCTCTACCACTAATTAATTCTTTAGGTAAACGGTTGACATATAACAAAAAAAGCAATGGACCTAGTATTGAACCCTAGGGCACTCCAGCTTGCACCTTTAATTTATTAGATTTATTCTTTACTATACTATTACCAACTACTGTAGTTAGTTCTACACATTGTTTTCTCCCAATAAGATATGATTCAAACCATTTCAGTTCAACCCCATTTACACTCACATTTTGCAGTATTTCCAATAAAGTTCTATGATTAACACAATCAAATGCCTTTGACAGATCTAAGAAGATTGCAGTAGCTTTATCACCTGAATCTATTATATCTATAAGTTTTTCAACTAGAGAAACTATGGCTGTCTTTGTTGATCTCCCTTTTTGGAAGCCATGCTGTTCATCACAGATAAAGTTAGCTTCTTGATGGTGCAGAAGTAACCTATTTAGAACTACTCTTTCAAAAATTTTACTTATTACAATTAAAATACTAATGGGCCTATAGTTTTCTACCTTTTCTCTATCACCGCTTTTGAAGATTGGCAAGATCTTCCCCTCTTTTAAATTATCTGGAAAAAACACCTTGTTCTAATGAATGATTGATCAGATGAATCAAAGGGTCTAACAATTGATCTTTACATTCTTTCAGAAATTTACTGGATACCCCATCCATTCCTACAGTTTTTTTATTATTTAAACTATCAATGATATTTGACAACTCGTCTTGGGATACTGGGTGGAATTTTAATTCGTTCTGAATCCCCTCAGTATTCCTCATGTCACTAATACCTGTATTAAGAGATTTTTGAAGATTCTTAGCAACCAGTTGATAATATCTGTTAAATAAATTACAAATGTCTACACTATCATCAATATATTTGTCATTTTCGTTATATATTCTGGGGACACTAGTATAAGCATCTACATGAGCTACTTGCCTATTTTTGTTTATTACATCCCACACTGCTGTGTTAAAGTACACACTATTATTCAAAATTTCAGCTGTTTTCTTACATTTCGCTCTTTTCACTTCTTTCGTTTAGTTTTTCTTTAGAGCTTTGTAATTATCTTCACTTAACATATTTCTAGATAGTTTGAATTCATCATATGCATCTTTAACCCTATTTCTTTCTGCAAGGATATCATCAGTTAAGCACTCTTCAATTTTGTCTAATTTGCTTTTTACAGGGACTTTTTCAACTGGACAACTCATAGTAATATGAAACCTTAAAATATTAATGAAACTATCATATTTGTCATTTAAACTATTGCTATTGTAAACCCTACTCCAGTTTTCTTGTAGCAGATTCTGCTTCAAACAATCGATATTCCCCTGTTCACATTGTTGAATTTCTTTCATTACTCTACTCTTTTTAATTGATTTATGACCTTGCAACCCCACCTCTAAGATTTGATAGTCATGATCAGATAGTTCCGAGCTGCCTAATCTTGTTTTAGAGTAATCTATATTAGTAAGGATGTTATCTATTATTGTTTGTGATGTTCTTGTGACTCTGGTATATTCATGAACTTTTATTTCCAAGTTATTCATGTATATAATATCCCTTAAATCTTCTGTCATTTTATTCTGTGTTGCAAAGTCTGTATTGAAATCTCCCGCTACAATAACGTTTGTAAAACGAGTAGTAGTAATCTCTAAAATCCTATTGAATAGTTCACAAAAATTGTTCCATTCCCCATTTGGTGACCTATAAAATACCTAACACCGCTACTTCGAAATTATCGTCGATTTTTACTCTTAACCCAGAAACTTCTAAATCCATTTCCACAGCAAATTTCTCTACATATTCTAAATTAAATGTTTGCATATTCTTAGCATTTTTAGTGAAGATAGCTACTCCCCCACTTCGATGAGATGTCCTGCAATACGACGTTTTCAATGAATAGTTTGGAATATTAAGTTGTGACAATTCATCTTCTTTTAAACCATGCTCGGTGAAAATAACTATATCAGGAGCCTCTTCTTTCAAAAATACTTCGATTCTATCTATTTTGTTACGAATGTATTGAATATTCTGATGGAACACAGTGAGTACCGGTACTTCCCTATCATCCCTTATTACTTTATCGTTGCTTTTGCATATTGAAGTAGATTTACTTAATCTCTTAGAATCTTGAGAGCCTATCAGATTGCTACAAGAGTTAATAGAATAGAAATATATTTTATTGAACATCCAAAAGAAACATAATACAATGAATGAATAATTACAAAATATATATTTTTGACATGACCAGCTGGTCGTCTGCCAAGTTGAGCTGTGAATTTTCATTTCTCACAAATATAACAAAATACAACCTACCTAAAATCTACATTCGATATACTCGATTTTTCAATCGCAGGTATCTACCATTTACAATAGAAATCTCAATGCTACCATTCAAAAATTTTGAATTTGACAGAATTGGATATATATACAACATTTGAAATTTTTTGATGCTACCATTATAAGACTAATCAGCGATAGTATGCTTCTACAGCTTCTACTCAATACAACATAATTATCTCAAATAACATAATTATTACGATTAGCACAAATCAGAAAGACAAAAATGCAACAAGAGCAAGACAATTTTACCATATTCAAAAACATCACCGCAAATATTCAAAGAAACGAATCATGTATTACACTCTTGTAAATTAGATCAATCAACAGTAGTATCCTCCCACTAGATAACTCATAATCATATCATACTAACACATAACAAAAGGATAAGAAACATAACAAGTTCGCGTACATTTTTAAGACTATATACAAATATATCATACATTGCAGAAGATGTTTGAGAAAACAGACGCGATCATGTATTATACTCCTGTATTAGAATTTTTCTATATGACCATGCACTTCTAACATAGCTTATCAGTGCCTTCCAATCACTTCCATTCAAAAAGCCTATAACCTGTTCCTCTGACAACACTCCATCACCCAAATGCACCCTTCTCATTTCTCCTAATACAGGACACCTTCCCATAAAATGTAAAATATCTTCTTCTTCTCTCATATTACATAATGTGCATAGCGTTTGGTTTCCCTCCCGTCCCACACTTTCATTCAAATACCATAGGCCTCCCCTCGATCTGAATATAATTGATTTCTCATTTCGGGTGAGATTTGTTTTTAAATAATTGTTGTGCTCGGTTAATGGATTCAAACGTGAGTATACTTGATGTAATCTAGATTGCCTTGCACGCACAATCCATTTATTGTTACATTCTCCCTTCATACATTCATTAATACTCTTCAATTTCTGTCTCCATACATCCTGAACTCCTTCCTCCCATCCCGGCAATTCAATGTCATATTTCTCTGCTTGCGTTTTCCACATTCTATACCAACCCACATTCTGTTCAATCATTTTTCGCGCAAGTTTTCTTGGTAGTCTATTTGGTTGCAGAGAAAGTATTTTGAGAATGTATCTATAGTGCAAATCGAATAAGTAGTGGGATAAACTACACCTATTAGTCTCCAGATAGATAATATAATTGGGTGTTGATTGTGGCAGAGAGAACAATTTCTTAATGAAGGACCTATGAAGACGTTCCACATCCTCAAATTTATTATAACCCCACACCTGTCCTCCGTAACTCACAAGAGCTCTTACTACCGCCTCAAACATTATCCACTTACTCTCCTCCTTGACTTCATTCTGTGCCACGAAAAAATTCCAAACATTATTCACAGCAAATTTTGCCACCGATACACGCTCTCTAACATGCTCACTGAACGTCATTTGAGAAGTGAATGTTACGCCTAAGTATTTGTAGCTGTTAACGATACCAATCTGCTCTCGTCCCCAGTACCACCTCTCATGCCGCGCCAATCGGCCTCCCTTTCTAAACACCATTATCTTTGTTTTATCTGAATTTATTGTTAGTCCCCACATCTCGCAATAATTCTTCAAACATACAATCATTCTCTGTAATGCTTTGGGTGTGGATGCCGTCAGTATCAAATCATCCGCATACATCAGGCCTTTCATATTTAATTCATCAACCCATATTCCTTCCTCCATATCATCAAAAATGTCGTTGATGAAGAGAGTGAACAATAGCGGGGAGAGTGAGCATCCCTGTTTTAATCCGTTATCTGTACTGAATGCTTCACTCATGCCATCGTCTTTTCCTCCGCCACTTTTACACCATACAAATGCACGTGTATTTTTGTATAATTTCTCTATTATATTCACAAATTTAGTAGATACCCCTATCTGGAATAGCTTATACAACAATGCATGACGATCTACCTTATCAAACGCGGCCTTGAAATCGACGTATAAACAATAAACTTTATTTTTCCCTCCCTTCAACTTCAAACTGATGATACTATATAAATTGAATATGTTATCTATTGTACTGTACCCCCTCCTAAAACCTGCCTGTTCTTCATTTATCACTTTATGAATTTCTACCCATTTATTTAATCTATGTAGAAGGATACCTGAAAAAAACTTTGCGAATGAGTTAATAAATTGTATTCCTCTGTAATTTGAAACTTCATTTCTATTACCCTTTTTGTGTATTGGGAAGATAACTGCTTCTGAAAAACTGTCAGGCACCAGACCTGTATCATATACGTAATTAAAAAACCTAAGTAATAAATTTAAAAATTCATTTGAAGCTGACTTGAAAAATTCGGCTGGTATGCCGTCGGTGCCTGGTGCTTTATTACTCTTTGCCTTCTTAAGTACTAAATTCAGCTCCTCTCTCGTTATCCTCGCATCTAAGATTTCATCTTCTATGAAAGGAAAGGCATACGGTATTTTTTCTGCTTCAACTTCTACTGACAGTAATTTTTTAAAATGTTTTACCCAACTCTCAACTTTAATCTGACCTGAGCACGTGAAGGATGTTCTTTTAAATGATTTTACCGATGCCCAAAACTGTTTCGAATCACGTACATTCTCGAGACTTTTTCTAATGTTTTCATAGTATAAGGCCTTCCTTTCTTTGCACATCTGTGAGTATCTTTTGTTTTCTTCCACATACATTAGCCTCGCTTGTTGAGTGTTAGCCCCTCTGAAAAGTCTCAGGTAAGCAAAGCTTCTCTTTCTCGCTTTTTCACAGTCCCAGTCAAACCATTTCTGTTTAGCACGCTTATTATCTCTCTTAATAAACTGTGCATTGTTACCAGCCGCCTCCTTAACAATGCTGATAATCTTTTCGGCAGCATGATTACTATCTAAGGGTAAGATAACGTCACAGCTGTTCTGTGATAACTTATTACGGTACATTGTAGCATTTACCTTCGCCCAAATCAACTTAGGTAATGGCGTCAGACTTTCTGCCTGTGTCTCTGTAAATCCACATTTCAATTTAACTTCTATTGGCATATGATCCGAAAATCTTTCGGCGAGAACTTCAAAACTACACACCACTGCCAGTGCATTCATCGTAATACAACACAAATCTATAACTGAGCATCCAACTTTTGTTACATACGTAAATTCTCCCTTACTGTCGCCTGTCGACCTTCCGTTTAATATACACAAACTAAATTCCTCACACATCTTTAATACTCTACGCCCATTTGCATTCAAAATTTCATCTTTGGAGTTTCGATTAGTATTGAACACCCAATCACTTTCCATTATCTCACCTGGTATTATCTGGGATTTTCCTATGCGCCCGTTAAAGTCACCTATCATCATTACCTGCTCACCCATTTCTCTGCCTTCCATAAATCTATTTAGCTTATTGAAATCGTTACCCCAATTCTCTCCTGGAGTCAGGTAAACTGGCAATATATGAACTTTGTTTAAATCCCTACATTTGACAGTTATCACTGACCATTCGTCTATATGAGTGAATTTACAAGCTTCCTTCTCATTATAAACAGATCTATAAGCCATCATTATGCCACCCCTTGCCCTACCAAATTCTGCTATTCTAGTTGCTGGGACCCAAAATATACTGTAATTTGGGAAATAATCTTCCAAACGAAGAAAATCTTTCTCCTCAACAAAAGTTTCACATAATATTATAATATCATACCCATTTACAAAATTAAGAAAATAATTTGAACTCACCTTACTGCTAAGACCAGCTACATTATAGCCTAACACACTTAATTCGACATATTCTTGTACCTGGCAGACGACCTTATCCTATTCATTGAATTGTTCATTGAATTTCACTTTTGATTGTTCATCCCTCTTTTGAATATTTCTCACTATGTCAGAACAGCCTCTCTTCATAATATGATTTAACTTCTCTATACCATTCTCATCCCCACATCGTAGACCTTCCTCTTCTTTCCATGTGAAAAACTCGCCCTCAATAGCCAGTTGATCGCCCTTCATTGTAGCACTTCGCACACCACCGGCCTGCATTATTTCTTTTTTAAGCAAAAAAAGTCTATTACGCCGTATTCTCGTCTCACGCGAATAGTCCTTATGCACCACAAATCCTGTTCCCTTCAGTTTACTTGTGTTTTTCAATATAGAATTGATGTCTTGGTCCTGAGGGATATGTGCAATTATCGGCGCATTGTCTCTTCTTTTGCCTAAAATGTGAGCTCTATTAACATGCACTTGACGGTCACACTTCAGTACGTTTGCACAAAAGTCTTGAACTTTTTCACGACAGTCCTCGTTGCTTTTGAATTTTAAACCTCGAAATATCAAATTATTCCGACGTGAACGATCCTCGTAACTGTCCAATCTATTCATAATTTGGATATTTTCAGCCCTAAGACGTTGCACTTCTTCCTTTAGCGATTTGTTTTCTTGTGTGAGATTGGTTAGCGCTGTTGTAAGTCCCAACACATCATCCTTTTTCGCCAATTCACTAAGTTTTTTATCCAATAGCTTCTCAATTATGGCTTCGATGTTTTGTAGCAAATCGTTATTTCTAGAATCACACCCTTTTTTTGCGACGTGTAAATTCTCAGGAGAACTCATAGCACGATCCCTTTTCTCACCTCGCGTAACTACGAATTTATCCATATTTTGAAAAAGTTCTTGAACCACTCGACAATTACAATTTATATTTCACAGAATTATTAAAGAAATAGAATAAACTTGTTCTAACTGTACTCTTTCACTTGCCGGCGAAGCTTATCTCGAGATAACGGTGCACCGAAAAATACGTCTGTCTCGTTCAACTGTCCAAGCTCAACTCTCTGCTACAAGAGTTCCTTCCACTAATGCTATGTTGCACTAAAATGCACTAATAATTATTGTTGAACGACTGCTAAATCTGATTTGATTGTCAATCACGATGAATTGGACAAAAAGTGCCTCTGGTGAGGAAACCTGATAGGAAGTTGTACCGGCTTGCGGCTTCTTCTCCTGCAAAAGGTACCACTATTTTTCAAAATACTCCTATTAGTATAAAAATACTCCCAAAATAATACTGTGATCTCTTTTCATTCTTCTACCTAATCAACAATAGAAAATAAATTTGATATAATGATAAAACTTATAAGTAGATTTTTTATTGATGTGGAACTTCATAGTACGCTTGTAGTGGAATTAACAACCATAAACCTTGATTACTTTTACAATGATAGAAAATGAATGCTCATTATTTATCTCTTTAAATTTCTCTTACTACATTATTCAATGATAGAGATTGCATGATGCCATACAATGATATAAAGCAAATTCAAAGAAAGGGAATTATGCATATAGCAACCAAAGTATTGTACTATTTTCATCGTTACTTAATTTCATGGTTTGGGTTGTTATGTAAAGAGTCGAAAGTAGACCCAAAATTTTCTGCAATGGGCTCTAAACCTTACACATATTTAAATAGTTAAACATTTCATTTCATTTTTCATTTTATTAATCGTATGTTGAGCATTGTATCTTGTACAATATAAACATGAGTCATACAATATTCTTAAAATATAAACAATCATCTCAATTAAAATACATTATACATACAATATAACTCAATGTTGATATGAGTTATTATAGAAAAAATGTCAACAAATTTTAAATTTCTCCAAAGTTGAAAAATTCTTCTAAGCTGTAGAAGCACTTCATTTGTCGAAGCTCTGCAGGAAGGGCATCATGGTTCTTAGCCATATACTGAGGACTTGCCTCATAAAAAGAGGTTTTGTGAGCTTCGAGTCTTACATTTACCCTGCTTCTTGTATCGTATGCATGGAAGTCCGCTCCAGTCATCCATTCTCTCTTACATTTTAATGCCACACAGGCCGAAAAGTAAACAAACAGACAGGGCAATGGCAAAATATTATTGACTGTAGAAAAAATAGTAAAGCATTTAAGATGATTTTTTTATTTTGTCCTCCATGATTTTCTGCTTGAAAGGTAGCACATACACATTTGATTAAATCCAACCATAACGAGAATACAGCCGTTATAACTGTAGGCGTTTTGCTGTTTGATAACTACTCTTTTAGGCAGTACTCGATTATCAACGTGCGGAAAAGTGTGTCAAATATCAGTGTTTTGATACCTGAGCGATGTGTGTATGAGTCAAAGGATCTAAGAGAGCCGGCTGAGGGCAACAAAGCGCTACCAAATTTTCCATTTTGCCAGTCACCAATGTTGCTAATTTACAATTAACATCAAAACCGCTGATGACAAAGCAAAGTTGGAATCAATAACGCTAGACGGGTCAATGCATCTGATAAAATAAACTGTGATGTGTTTTAAATGGATCAAATTACCATAACACCATTGGAGAAGCAGCAGCAGCATCAGTATATTCCCAATCAAACTAATTGAAAAGACCAGCACTGTTTGACAATTGGGCTCATGAATTTTAATTGTGTGGATGCTAGTTGGGCTTGGCGAGTGCAGAATGTTTGTGGGCGGACAGACAGACTTTCGTTTGATGCCTGACCATCTGACATTGGGCTCTCTCCTCTCTGGCAACCAGTATTGGCATGTTTCTGCTTTGCCTGACGAACAAATTGTAACTAGCTTTAAGCCCAAACTTCCGGTGATCGAGGTAATAATTATTAATCCTCTAATCAGACAAAACAAACGTGCTCATCATCAGAACAGCTCATCCAACATTTTGGTGATTCAAGCCGCCTCCCCCTCACCCAAAACCACGTGCTTGTAATTATTATTTCTCTAGAACAATTGGGAAAAGAGATAAGCTTTATCAATCAGTAAAACAATTTTAAATTGATGAAATATTTTGCATCATAATAAAATAATAATAAATAACCAATTTTAAATTGATGAAACAGGTTTCATCAATAATTAGTAGATGCAATGGAGAAAGATATATAAGCTTCACCAATCAGTAAATCAGTTTTTGATGGAATATTTTTCATTCATAATTACTAGATGAAATTGGAAAAAGGGATATAAGTTTTACCAATCAGTGTATCAATTTCAAATTGATGAAATATTTTTCATCAATAGGCAGGTTGAATGAAATGGCTTTATAAATAACTCCTTCCAAAGAATAAGATGAGAATGATGAAGGGAATGATTGAACCGTTTGGTGAGCCTTTTTCATGCTTGCTACCATCGGGCACCCCCGTAGGGTCACTAACGCCTGATTAGCGATGTCATTAGTGATGAAGTTGTAGATTTTTTAGTATGAGAAACGCTCATTTTGTCTTTTTGAAACAGATGCTGTGGAAGAATTTTTGTCAGTTCTAGGAGTTGACGTAAATTTTAACCAACTATAAATCTAATGACCAATTGCATAAACACTAATCAAAATTTGATCCCCAATCACTAGCAAAACTGATCTTAGATCAGGAGAATTTCATCGTACAAAGTACATTAGAGAGGCTACCCCTAATGAAAACGGGTTTCTGGTCAGTTTTTGACCAACCAATTTTCGATCACCAATCAAATGCTGCTGCGCTCTAGCGTACAGTTCACACAGCTTTTAGAGTATCTGTCATTAGAGTAATTTACATTTGAAATAGTTGATAATTGTATTGTTTTCTATTTTGTATTACCTCCTCCATCCTCTCTAGTTTTATCTCAGGAGTAGCCTATGTGAGCTTTGTTACAATGTATTTGTTCTTTTTGTATTGAATAATTATTATTCAATACAAAAAACCACAAATGCATTGATAAATTATGATAGATTATTTATCATGTTTTTCAAATATAGTTATGCAACGTTATACTCATAACTTATAACTCATAATTGTTAGCTTGTTCAATTGTTGGGTGTGTTGTGCTATAGGCCTACTTTATATCATTATTAAAAGGAAACCATTTGTATGGTTAGTCCAAAAACAAATAAAATGAAAATAATACGGTAATTGTTATTATTATGATTTCTTATAATAATAGAAGCTAATAAATTGCGGCTATGATGATTATTGTTCTGCGGAAACTACTTTCCATATAAAATCTACAATCTTGCCAAATAGACTGTTCTCTGCTATAAAATCACTTCCCGGTGATTCGGAACCCACCTAAAACTGTAGGTCCAACTCATCAATCACCATCATCCAATTCATTACCCACACACAGGTCTCAGACCTATGTGGGCTTCATCCTCCGAAAAAATCGAACTTTCCTCTCGTCAAATCAGCATCACTGATTCATGCAAAGCAAATCTTGAATCAAATTTGACCTTTGGTCAGGTGATCGGAGATGAGCTATTTTTGTGATTGGCGTTCATGCAACAGAAACTTGATAAATTTGATTATAATATTCAATCAGAAGGGGAAGTTTCTCCAGAAAGCATAGCCTAGAAACAAACAATCGTTCATGTACTTGGGAGTGCTTCAAGTCAAAACTGATTTGCATTAGCACTTCAGCAAGTTCAGTATTGCAGAATTTATTGTTGAGAGAAGAAGGCATTAAACCATTGTCCATAACTCTCAATTGGGGTTTTCAATAAGATCTGCCATCAGATCGCGTTAATATTTGAAGAGCCTAAATTCCTTTCATCCCTTTTTGGCCATTCGGTGGCGTTTTATGGCCTCAGTTGGCTGCTGCCAGTATTATAACTGTTTACAGTTGTTCAAAGTCGCGTGAAATTAAGGTTGCATCCAGCGCCTTTTTAATTGCTGCATTCTACGAGATTTGCGACCCTAAAAAAGAAGAAGAAAGGCTTGAGTTTCCCGCTCACTATTCTGGGACAAGCAATATGCCCCCAACCCCTTCCCCATTTCACCAGTGCTGAATTTATACAAGACGCGTTTTTCCGAAAGGCTGGATCTACGGTTTAATTACCGCACTGAAAAAATTGGGTAATTAACGACTACGAGTTTGCTCGCATTCGGGTAGTTTTATGAGATTCTCAACGTCACAATATCCATTCGAAGGTGTTACACAGGGCACTAGTGGAAAATCGCTCTTGATCGCCACTAAAACAACACTCAAAGTTCTTAATTATTGTGGACAGTCATTGAGCACTGCACAATTTCATATCCCATTAGAACTGGAGTCTTTTTAAAACAGGAATTCCCATTCAACTGTGATTATTTGTACTACTTGGAAGCGCCAGTTGTTTCGTCCATGAACGGAACTGTAGGTTTTGAATGCTCCGTTAAGTTTGTATAATTATTTACTCTTCCCTAGTGTTTTAGTGACTTAGTAGATTATTGGAGCGTGGTTAATGCGATTGTTGAATGATTGCATAGTTATGAAATACTGGTTGCACGACTGACTGACTGAACTTATGTTTCCTTGTAACAGAATAATATATATTCGTTCTATTTTCTGAAGAATTCATTGATTCTCTGTGACGTTATTGTAGGTTATCGGATGGATCATGGATATATAGGTATTATAACTGTATGTGTATACAAATATGTATTTATAACACATACTTAAAAATTACAAACAATAGAGGCTTACAGCAAACGCCAAAACAAACCTCATTGAATACATTAGATTGACAAAAACCAGACAAGGAAATCACAAAAAAAATTTAAACGCTAAGCTAACAAAGAAATAAGTCGAAATACATACAATAAGAAAACTGCATGAAATAAAAGCATAAAGAAAAATAATTAACTTTAAACAATGAAATACCAAAATAGTTAGAAAATCACATGAAAACAGTATAAAGAAAAATAACTTTAAACATTTGTTAACTCTAAACAAAGAAATAATAGAACAGCTATAAAAAAAAAATATAGAAACAAAACAAATATGTTTATAGAAACAAAATAGAAGGAAAGAAGAGGAAAGTAGAGGAAAGAAGAAAACATATAATTTATGGTCTGCATCTAAAATTCCAGAGCTTGAAAACATTTTCTCCTGAAACTGCACAAACTATCTGAGAAGAGGTCTAGAACTGGATTAAATCTATTGTACAATATTTATGTATAATATATATATATGATGTATTTTTATATGTATCTGTGTTGGACATATCTTTACATTTACTTTGGAATATAAACTTTGTACATCAGTGTATTTAATAAGAAATAATTATTGCAATTTTACAAGTGATGAGAAGTGATAAACGTGAGCCATAGCAGATAATGCTCAATCAGTTAAGATAAGCTACAAACTCCTGGGCCTTCTTTGTAAGGATGACCGATTGGATCGACTAGCAAAAAGGACTTTGATCTCTGCTGTAAAATCACTTCCCGGTAGTTCGGAACCCATCTGAAACTGTAGCCACGAGAATAGCATCGGTTAACATGTATTATAAAGGCCAATGTCATAGGTGACCCACCTATACCTAGAAGTTTTTTTTTTGAGGATGAAGCCCACATAGGTCTGAGAACTGTGCGTGGGTAATGAGTTGGATGATGGTGATTGATGAGTTGGACCTACAGTTTTAGGTGGGTTCCGAACCACTGGGAAGTGATTTTACAGCAGAGAACGTGTCTTTTTTGCTGGCCAATCTAATCGGCCACCGTTACAAACAGGACCAACGAGAACGCAACTCATCTCTATCTGATGGAACAGATACCTGCTACGGCTCGCGGCTATCACTTCCCTCAAGTTCTCAATTTTTTGAGATTTTCTTTCCTATAACCGCGGGATTAGTTGATTGCTCCGTATCTTTGACAGACTGAACAAAGTTTATTCCATAAAATTTAGAATTGTACTGTATATATAAAGGCTTCTTGTTTTATTTGTGTTACTTGGAAATCTTAGAGCAGTGTATTTTCTGAGGGAATCATTTAGAATGAGTATAGGTTTCTTGTTGAATGATTCATTTCCTGTGTTTCTTGTAGTAAACAATCCAGGTTACCCTGCTGTAGTCAAGAAACAACTTGCGCAAAAAGGCAACATATGCAGTTGAATTCCAAAGTGTGCTGTCAAGAATCCCAACACGGCATCCACTATTTTATTCAACAGGTTGTGTCTGATTTCTAGACTCATCTTGTGAATGCTATTTTCTTCCTGCTGTAATCTCGCCGACTTCACACAATCACACAATTTTCTCACAAGTTTTGTGAAGTGGCGCACTTTAGATCGCTGATTCCCAACCTATTGTGCGCTCCCAGCTGCAGATTGTGATTGTGTATCTCTTGATATACTAGTGGGGAAAATGAGAAATACACCAAAGAGTAAGAAGGATGTAAGTCGAGAATGATGAAAATGAATGATTGGAAATTAGAAATGTTGGAGAGCCTTTTTTTCCAGTAATTAACTCTTGACTGTTCTCATATCTTCTACATTTCCCACATGAAATGATCATATATTTCAGAAGATATTATGTATGTCAGATATTGATTTTTAAATGCTTGCAAATAAATAAATGGGAAGTGATAGCCGTGAGCCGTAGCAGGTATCTGTTCAATCAAATAGATATAATCTGCGTTCTCCTGGGTCCTCTTTTAAACTGTGATCGATTAGATTGGCCAGCAAAAAGACACTGCTCCCTACTGTAAAATCACTTCCCGTTGGTTAGTAACCCACCTAAAACTTCATCCTTAAATAAAATTATAAGGAGAAGAAGAGAAGGAAGAGTATGAAAAACAAAAAGTTGAGGGAAGTGATACCCGTGAGCTGTAGGAGGTATCTGTTCAATCAGATAGAGATAAGCTGCGTTTTCCTGGGCACTCTTGGAAGGGTGACCGATTAGATTGGCCAGCAAAAAAAATACTGTTCTCTGCTGTGAAATCACTTCCCGGTGGTTCGGAACCCACCAAAAACTGTAGGCCCAGCTCATCAATCACCCTCATCCAACTCATTACCCAAGCACAGGTCTCAGAACTATGTGGGATTCATCCTCCAAAAAAATTTTTTTAAAAATGAATAGATGAATGAATAAATGAATATGGAACCAGAATATTAGATGTTTAACGTTATAATAGTTATCATGATACAGCCTACTTACTCATGAGTTTTAGGATACATTGTATTAGAGAAATTATTGATCGCTGCAGAACCTTTGTGACTTAAACTCATAAGATATGTAGCAGCATACCAAGCCCACTGAATGCTAAGACTGTCTTGTATCCAAACTTTTTGGGTTCAAATCATTGCTTGTCAGAGACATTAAATTGAAAAGCAATGCAAATAAAGATTTTTTGAATTTCTGCTTCTTAAGATGAATATTAGGCTGTAATTCAACTTGGGCAAATTAAAGCATAATTTCTGTGAGACTAGAACCTTACAGTTGGACACCAAGTTGAAATGTTATAATAGAAGCAGTTTTGGGCTTGAAGTTTGTTGCTTTTTAACATATTGTATTTAGCTTAGATGAACGAATAATGTAATGCGCTTTTAAATAAGTAAAACAGACATAAAGGTGTAAAACAAGTTCACTAAAAATTCTTCTCACTGCAAGTACAAATTCTATTAAAGAACCTGAGAGCTGGATTCGCATTAATCTTCCTTACTTGATTGGAAAGATGAACTTATTATTAATTTGCTTTTCATAACCCTCAGTAATTACTACTGCTAGTAGTGAAGATTGACTTCCAATATAATTAATTATTCGGCTCGCTAGCCGTTATATTAGAATAAGGCGAGTCTAACAGAATTCGAATTGCCAGCGTTGAAAAGCTATAAAATTCCAATTAGGATTGTGACTAATTGGGGTGGCGAAGGGAATTGTTTACAAATTGGGCACCTTTTCATAATGCAATTTGTGCCGGCCGAGAGCCGAATATAGAAAAGAGGCGTTGTATTTATCTGCAAAAAGTGTAATAGGAAGGCTGGCTGTGGGCCAGAATTCTGCTACATGGTGTTCATTTCTTGGCCAGAATTCCAGACAGACAGTCCGACACCAGATTCCTAGACAGAGATAGATATAGAGATTGCTTTTCTACATTTCGACTCGATTGCGTGGTTTGGTGGGTGTTAGTGGTGGGGGGGGAAGGGTTGAAGATAAGAGAAAGACAGAGAATGAGGAGAAATAGGGGGTGCAAGGAGGAAGAACAGTCTACGCGCTAAAAGGACGAGTGAATTACTATGAGAATCTCTGCAGTGTGGCAGAGACTAGGGAAAAGCATTCTCGTTCCAGTGTAGTGTTGTAGTAGGGCCAGTCTACGCTACACTCATACAACCGAGTGGCGCCATATTTTTTGAAATATGAGACAAGCAAGTTTCTGTTGGCGTCTTGCGAATGCATTTCTGCGTCCTCAAAATATACACAGATTGGATGCGAAACGAAATTGCATACACACTCACTCACACACAAGTGCATTGAGAAAATTTAAGAATGTATTCCACGTCAGAAGGGTTAGCTGGAATTGCTATAGCTACGCCTAGCTGCTCGAAACATACATAGAATACGACGTTGGATAGTTCCGTTTCCTTGGTTGATTGAAAAAGGCTCGTAAGTACTCATTTGAAATCTATTGGAAATTTTTTATGTCTGGATCAAAAGTTCTTATGGTTTTTGCTTCTTGAGTTTTATGTTGTTCGATTTTCCGTATAATGGCTGCGATGATGAAAAGTGGGAAAGAACTAAGTTCGTGAAGTATGTTTCCCAATCAATAATAAAATAACTGTAGAAATATTACTTCAAGCTTGAAATAACTTCTATCTTGAATTCATGTGGAGATCGGAGATGTATATATCTGTTTGGGTATATTTCAAGCTAGGAAGCTTGGAAGTGATATTTTACACAAATTAATTCTAATATTATGAGAAAAAATGCATCTTCTTTGAAAATCTGATTTGAAAGTTTGGCGGATCAAGCAATTAGATGAAGTTTGATGACTTTAATGCACTTCTATCTAAAAATGGTACATCAAAGGAGTGTATGATCCCTTGTCCTGAAATAAGAAATCTATGTTAGTTTTTTTTCTTCAAGGCTGAAGTAGCGGCTACAAAATTGAGTGGTTATATAGAATCGTGGAGCTAGTTTATATTATTTAAATTTTTTGTTCCATTTGATTGTATATTATATTCACGAGGAGAATAAAATCTTCTCCAGGTTGACTTCAAAATAGAAATTCACAGCAACAGTGCAAACATCGTCAGTACTGTGAATTTGATATGAATAGATTCCTCTATTAATATTAAGGAGATCCTCTCTACCAAGTGCCAACGGCCTCCTTGGAGGGCGGATGAGTGGTTAGAGATTAGGGCACTCTCTTGTCCTTGAGATGGGAAACTGTCTCTTAAGGCGGATGAGCCACTAAATGGTCAACTATTTATTCAGACGTTTTCATCCTTGAACATGAACTGTACTATCGATGTTAATAACGATTATAAACTTGCATTTACAACAGCTCATACTTTTTTGAGTAGTATCGAACGCGTTTCAGGACTTGAGCCCCATTTTCAGCGAACAGACAATATAATTATATGCCATTTCATATTTTATCAGCTCCATCTATTAATTCATTTAAATCCCGCCTATATCTTCATTTATTAAGGGAACAACCTTCTGTGACAAATTTACCATGTACATGAATGTGTACATGCTGTATCATCATCGTTAAGTTTTCCAACACCTCTTCTCACTCTTTTTTCTCTTCTCACTTTCATTATATTTTTAGTTTTCTTCTTACTAACATTATTATTATTGTATTATTATCTTTATTTTTTCTTCTTTTTTTCCTTTAGCAATAAGATATTTTGCAACTTCTATTCCTTTTGTTAAAATAAAGTTTTGTTTCAATAGGCTTAAGCCTTGAAACTATTGTCAATGTCAAGTAAATAAAGAATAAAATAAAAATATATACTCGCGTATACTTACAGACTATGTATTGTCTTTTCGCAGAATGGGACTCAGGTTCTAAAGCTCAGGTACTACTCACAAAAGTAACTCCTGTTGTAAAATGCAAGCGCATAATCATTATCAACATAGTAATTATTGTGGAATCGTGTACAGTAAAATAAATAAATTTTTTCCTCAACTGCTGTCTCTCAAACGCAATACTGTTCTTAGAACAAGTGAATTCCTCTCAAATGCAATACTGTATTCAAGCGAAATCAGTCTGCAAAAATAACCGGATGACTGATAGAATATCATTGAAAAGCATTATATGGGAAGCGTTGCCTGCGATTCAGCTGAGTTCTCTTGATTCTGAAGAGCTCAGACAGGTAGACAGCAGGTAGATCAGCTGATATGGGGCCAGAATTTCACGAATAATACTCGCCACTTATCCTTTGCAGTTTCGGGGATGCGATTGATCGTGGATTTGTGTCGAAGTGTTATGATCGGACATGATTTTCAGCTTTCGTCTACTAACTTCCCAACAGGGTACGTCGAGAGTACTCGGTTCGAGAGGCGTGTTCCCGGGAGTCTGCTGGGATTCGAGAGCATTCTCTTCGATTGTGCTTGTGCGCGCGCGTGCGTGCGACGCGCTTGTCGAACTCAATTAGCAGAGCCGATTGCGGCGATAAATAATCAAAAGCGTTCGGCTCGTACGGATTTACTGGCCGATCCGTACGTCGATAAAACCGTTTCAGGCACGCTTCAGACGATCCCGATGCCGACGAATCGCGTCACCTGCACATCCGACAAATTCACTGATCGGTGGAGAGCATCAGTACCGAGTGACCACCGCTCACAATACCATAATGTCCAGCTGTTCAGAGTTGTCAGTTCGTTACATCTACCCAAGTAGACTACCATCAGCTGATGCAGTGACGTAATCTGGATCTCTTTTCACGATTTTATCTTTTACTAGCTGTTGTGCCCGTCCTTCGTACGGATTATGTTTAGAAATAAGACTAAATATGTTTCGGCTTTTTTGATAGCAACGATCATGAAGTTGTTAGCAGCTTAGGCCCCCCCGTTCAGACGATACAGTTTTTTTGCGGTACGGTTTTTTTACTGTACGGCGTCAACTGTACTGTGATGTTCACACTGTCCGGCTTTGCTGCTTATTGCTGTGCTCTCCTCCTTCTTCCATTGAGCTTCCAGTTCAGATTTATTTATTCCAGTCCAGGATTTTTTTATATGTGTAAGATTTTTTCAAATAAGTTTCTTACTGAAGGTTTTTCTTAAATTTTGATCAAAGTACGCAAATTCTGGTTTCAATATTCCACACATTTTTCTCTCTTTATTTTTATATTAATCTTAAGTCTTGTCCCACAAGGCGGGTCTCTCATATATTAGAGAAATTAAATTTTCACAATTAATATCTTCCACTTCTGGACACTGGAATTCACTAATAAGAAGATCAATGCTGAAGGAGATCAATGCTGACGATCTGAAGACTGCTTCCAGCATAATAAGCGTATCGTTTGAACATATCCATTACCGGTACAATACATGTGCCACCGGATACGGATAGTTATTTTGCGGTACAGCTGATTTTTGCGATACAGTTTTCGAAGACAAAACCGAATGTAGAAATCGGCTAGAACAGCTTTTTTACTGGATCCAGTCGAAACAGTATTGTGTGAACATACAATATGAAATGTACATGCGAACGAAAGCACTGCAAAATAACTGATACAGCAAATTTACTGTACCGCACAAAAACTGTATCGTGTGAACGGGCCGGGACCTTAGTAAACAACTTAGAACGTAAACAATTCAGTGATAGGTATCGGAGAGAATATTTTTTGAGAACAGCTGATTGATATATCATGATAAATTACGTGATTTTTTCTTATGTGGTAATAATAGTGCTACCTGGCACAAACCGCACCTTCCTAAAATGTTAATTTTTGTTTTGATAAATTGAAATTATAAATTTTTTTTTTCAGCAAAGAAATAATTGATGAAACATAACATGAGCTTTGATTCACCAGTCATATGTTTCCTAAAAGACTGCAATGCTCCGACTACGCAAGTCTGCAGACAGCGTAAATAACGCCGCGAAGGGCCCACCATTTATATTTTTTGAGAACAGCTGATTGATATATCATGATAAATTACGTGATTTGTTCTTATTCTTATGTGGTAATAAAACTTGGAAGAAATGTATCCAAAATCGCACAATACTTGGTTTTTAAACTTTTATTATTCTGTTGAAAAAAAAGTTAATTTAGTTTTTTATAGCTAAAGACATTGTCAATAATGTTTTCAATACTGTTCAATAACTAAAATCCCGATCGATGCTCTCGTTTTTGAGGAGAAGGCCGCGTAAAATGTATCCAAAATCGCACAGTACTTGGTTTTTAAACGTTTATTACTCTGTTAAAAAAAAAGTTAATTTAGTTTTTTATAGCTAAAGACATTGTCAATAATGTTTTCAATACTGTTCAATAACTAAAATCCCGATCGATGCTCTCGTTTTTGAGGAGAAGGCCGCGAAAAATACCTTTGCGGCCGTGACAGACAGACAGACAGACAGACAGAAAGTGAGATAAGACTATTTTCGGCTTATTTAAAGTATAAAACGTAAAAATAACCGAAAAATATACAATTCTGATAAATGTACAGACAAAACTCTAATTTTATTTATATAGACAATCACTTTAAGGCCCGTTCGCACAGTATAAGTTTAACCTTTAGTTTAAACCAAATCTAAAAGTTTTGTAGTTTAAACTGTGAAATAACTTGAAAACCGTTTTCTCAGTCTGAGTTTAAACTGTGTCTGGAGTTTAAACTGTAGTCTAGTTTAAACTAGCCAAATGGGAGGTTTAAACCGAATAATACAGTTGTAGGAGACCAAGGCCAAGGAAGACTGAAATCTAGGAGACCTGCCTGGAGAATGGGGGAATTAATGAGTGCTGAGAGACCCAATGGGCAGATAATGTGGATGAGTCCCTGACCATCACAACTACATGGAAGAGCCTACTAAACAACCAAAAGGCTTTACTCTTCCTCGCCACCTTTGGACTGCTCTGAATCGCATCAGAACAGGGCATGGACGGTGTGGTGATATGCTGTTCAAGTGGGGATTGTCTGAGGCTCCCAGTTGTGACTGTGGCAACCCAGCACAGACTGTCCGACACATTCTAGTGGAGTGCAGATATAGAAGGTTTGACGGTGATGGGCGGGACGTGGTTGAGGTGTCGCCTGCTTTTGTGGCATGGATTGAAGCCCTGGACATTGCTCTTTAGAGTGACAAAGGAGCTTGACTGTTTCATTTTGTGACTATTTACTGAAGATGACTCTGATTTTTGTCGAAAATAACCTCTGCACATTGCAAATCAGCCATACGATAAATAAATAAATAAATTTAAGGTAACCTCATTTATGTTATGTTTGTTGTACAGTGAACGATTGGTTATAAAGGTATAGGAAGATAGGTTATAAGAAAGTATGGAAGAGTTTATTGAGATTTTTAATGAAATTGAAGATGAGGATTACGATAATATTGTGACAGTAGTGCCAAAAGTAAAAAATATTAGACAAATAATTAACCATTCTAATTCCTGGGATGAAGACGAATTTTTTAAACGTTTTCGCTTGCAAAAAGCAACTGCTAATATAGTTTTAAATCAAATAAGACACTCGATCAAAAATACAACTTGGAACAGTGCGCTTTCCTCTGAAGACATGTTTTTAATAACTCCGATACTTTGCTTCAGGAAGCTTTTTAATTAACGTGGGTGGTCATAGAGGAGTGTATGTAAGTACGGTTAGTAGGGTAGTGCATGAAGTTGCTCGAGCAATATCAAGTTTAGCTCCAAAATATATTTGTTTAATATCGATTTCTTCTCTTCTCAGCACTTCTGATCAAAACAACGTTGACAATCAATATTAACCGCAATGTAATAAATCAAATCTGTTGAGCTGGGCATTCACGTTCCAACTTGTTGTACCACTTGCAGTACTGCTAGTAGTACTGCTAGATGGATAGTCGACTCCACTCACGCTCCTACTTACAATCCAACTTTATTCCTAGTCAGCTGTGAACATCGCTCTCGAGCCGAAAAATGTAACCGAAGATGCCCGATGTTGCCCGAACTTGCCCGAAAGCCAAGCACTGACTGAGATAAGTTGGACGACTTTGATCCGTCTGCCCCACACACGCTCCAACACCGTCGACATTCGGAAGTCGTCCCTCTAGTCGTCCATGTAGTCGTCCATCTACAATTCCAACCATCCAACAAGCCCATTCACGTTCCGTTTTCGGATCCAACCTTGGAGGTTGGACTGCAAGTCGCACTGCAAATCGGAACGTGAATGCCCAGCTTTAGCATGGCATAAACTCTTCATTCAAGACGAACATATGCTTTTTTTTAGTGTCAGCGAAGACATTTTATTGCCAACCTAACACTAATCTAGTTTAACTTAAACTAGATTGGTAAAAGCACTGTGGAAACCAACTTGAGTTTAAACTTTAGGTTTAACTTGAACTCGATTAAGATAAACTAGTTTAGCAATTCATACTGTGCAAATGGGCCTAAGTCTTTTTATCAATAATTTATAAAATATATATTAAAATAAATGAATACTTATATTTGAATATAAACACTCTAAAATATAATTATATACTCTCAAGAAATTTGGACGTCTCTTTTGGTTTATGGTATATCTAACTGCATTAATTAATCTACTGCATTTTTGATTCTATCATACAATTATTTAATTCTGAGCACTCGATAATGTTGTAGCATTTACATCACATCAAGGATAGTACTTCTCAGGTATCACTAACTAATTCAAAATGAAATAATTATTTCTCCAATCAATTCATATTCTCTACTTTTTCGAAGTGCCAAGCATCTGAAATGTCAGCTAACCATGACAAGAGTAGAAAGAACAGAATAAAGAACTCAAAGGATTTCTTAGCTTGACCTTATCTTACTTACCTGCTACGGCTCACAGATTACTTTCCTGAATTGGTTTTTAGAAATTTTAAACCGTTACAGATTGTAAGAATATGGAACGATAACCACTATCACAACGTTAGTTTTCTTGCAGAGTTCTGAGAAATATTGTTTATTGGTAAAATAGAGGAGGTCAAGCCAATGGGTTAATCCTTTCCATAATAAATAATTGACCAGCATTTAGCCCTTCTAGAGCTTTACGTTTATAATGTTTATATTTCATGTGTACCATCCCACACAGCTTCTCTTTAGCCTCGGGATGCGAACTTTTATTAGTCTTAAGAATTTTTAAAATATGTGCTTATATACTGTGTAATGTTTGTGACTAATAAATTTTATTCATTCATTCAATTAGCAATTTAGGTTAAAATAAAATAGCTTATTAGTCTCAGACTAGGTGCAAGAATAACTCCAGCAAAAACAGTTCTGAGAAGGGTGTGAGAAGAAACTCTAGACTGATGTATCCATCAAATACTGCAGCAACAGTGATAGTGGTATACGAGCATGCTACTCTAGCCGCCGCCGAGTGAGAACGGTGTCTGACTTCAGGATGCTGTCTGAATCATTGATGACACCTAAGCCTAGGAGACAACGGTGTCCCGGTTTCTGCTTGCGCCGCTTGTGCCGGGTAACAGCTGCATTTTGAAAATTATAAAAGATGCACGGTGTGGAGAGCACTTAGAGCGGGATTATGTTGGCCCAACAAAACCCACACCATAACGATCATAGCATCACATGATGATGATGTTTCTCCTCAGCTAGACGCTGGTCTAGTTCTTCGTTGTTCGTTGCCTAAGATTTATTACCGTTTCGCTTCTCCACTCCTAACGCTGATTAATTCTCCATCATCATTCGTGCGACAGTCGTGACGCAGATGGCGTTTCTCACGATCTCCCTGTGAGTGGAATTGATAGTTTCAAACTAACCTGTCACAATAAGTGACTTAAAACATCTATGATGTAGGAAAAATATATTGGAATTTATAGTTGCAAAATAACCTGTCCAGATCAATTGAAACCATTATGTAGAATAAATATTTTATAAGTTATAGTTATAAACTATAAGTTATGCTAGCAGGAACATTGATTTTTGTAGAAACAATGATATGTTATAGCTGGTGCTAATGTGTCTAGAACTGGTTGTTTTTTTGTTTGGCGGACGTTGTCTTTGCTTGTCCTTCTTAGGTCCGTGCTAGTTAGGTGACAACACCTTTATTCTTCCCTTTTTTCTTCTTTTTCTTATTCTTCAATCTCATCTTTTTCCTTTTTTCTTCTGCTACTTTATTCTCATTTCTATTACAGTCAAGTACTTGAAGGGTTTTCAATATATATATTTTTCTGGTGTGTATTTTTCTTTTATTGTCTACATTAAGTGGAATTGCACTTGTATGTTACTTTGACAGATGAGGACCGCTCCCGCTCACAGACTGACAGTCTTTGCGGGTTCATTTATTCTGTAATTGATTGATATATTGACTCAAATATAAGACTCATTCTCGATTCACAGACTGTTTTGCTCATGCGGGTCTTATTAATTCAATTTATTCTCATTTCTCATTACATCGTTGGTGATTGGTCATGCGGTGAGCGTGGTGTTCAAGTGATCGTGATGTTCAGTCACGACCGCTCAAGACTGCGCTTGGATGGGTGACCGTGCTTCAATGACTTGATGTTACAAGCTTTATTATCACTTACCCGGTGGTTCGGAACCCACCTAAAATAGTAGGTTCACCATGTTCCCCGTAACATGGCTCAAACGGCGAGGTGGAACTACCCGTAAGGGTCTCCCCACCATTAAAAGTCATACGCTTATTATTATTATTATTACATCGTTTTACATAAAAGAATAAAATGTATAAATAATATAACTGCATGAGTAGAATAGCATAAAAAATACATTGAGAAAAGCCTCTTACCTCAGGCTAAAGCCTGTGTGTAAGAGTGAATTTGGTTGATAATGATAAGATAAATAACTAATGATAGGTGTAGCTTGAAAATATGATATATGAAACAAAATGAAGCTTTTGAATTTCATTGTGTTATTAAAAGATAATTGTGTTGTATGTACTAAAATTAAAATAAACCAAGTTTAATTTGAATGTAAGCATAGCGGCCTCGGTGGCTCAGTGAGTTGAAGCGCTTGTCAATGATTTGATGGCTAATGTTCCTTGTGGTCTCGATTTAGAATATCATTCAGGCTGGGATGTTTTCATAATTCATCTCCATACCCACGCAAAAGTCTTAAGGCTCATGTGGGCATCATCCAAATAGAAGCATAATATAGTTTTTATGTTATATAGTGTTATAACTGTACGCTATGCTACGTGTAAACTGGCGAGAAATTAATGTCTGGTAGCACCATTTTGCGAAACTTTTAAGCGTGAAAATTGATTGAAAATCGCAAGAGTTGCCTAAAACGTCTATGATGATATCTAGATAAAAATGACTTGTAGTGACAATTACAGCATTTTTGGCAAGAGAGAGAGAGAGAGAGTTCACGAGTTTCTCGAATTTCGAATTTGTGATCATTGTAGTGGGTTGGAATGGACATATTTAATATCCAGTGTATTTAGCATATTTTATTGAATAACTAGCAATTTCGTATCGCATTTGCCTCTTCACTTCTATATTAATATTGAATTGTTTTTTTTTTTTGTATTACAGGAAATTGACCCTCACCACGTAGGAAGAATGACGGGGCTTATTCGTTGCAGAGAGGATGAATAGATTCGAAGTTGATGTTCTGAATCATTCTCTGATTCTCAAATTCAGGTGAGCCATAATAACCAACGAATAAGTACCGTAGTGTTTGGATTGAAATACTACGATATAGCTCAAAATATCAATGTATAATAATATTACAATATTAATTTACAATATTACTTCTGTACTAATTGAGGTAGGCTTCTATATTTACATAGTAAGTAATTACTAATCATTACTAGACAAGTAAATAGGCACTGTATTTCACTTTTAAATAATGTTTTAGTCACATATATTGGAGATGCTTGAGGAATGCATTTCACTTCTGAAAAGAAGCTTCGTCAGCCTTTTCAGAAGTGAAATGCATTCCTCAAGCATCTCCAATATATGTGAGTAAAACATTATTTAAAAATGAAATACAGTGTCAGTTTTAATATTAGATTGTTCATTAAGTATTTCGTCATGGAAAACATCACAGAAGTAAATAGGCATGATCAATTTAGATGGTAATGAATTTCGAATTTCCCGTTCAACTCTATCAAATGCAACGAAGCCTTCCGGTATACGAATAATGAGAACAACAAATAGAAATGCGAAAATTTGATGAATGCCATTATCCAAAAAAATCTTACCACTGCGAGGGGTAAAACTTTTTGGGTAATAACATTCATCAAATTTAGCATCTCTATGTGTTTCTGTTGTCAACATTTTGTTGTTGTATTGAGCAAAATTCAGATCATTTGATAGAGTCAAATTGAAAATACTCACAGGAACAAAAATAAACGACTTAAGGCTGAAATGGATTCATGGATATTGACAAGCAAAATTGAGAAAAAAATATTCTAATAGTCTACTATTACATGAAATTCATTTTTCACAGCATGTTTTCAAACCACTTCCATCTCCCTCCGTTTCTTCTCTCTCTCTCTCTCTCTTCCTTCATCTCCTTCTATTTTCTCTCTGTTCACTGCTTTATTTCTATATTCATTTTTTGTATTATTGTTTATTTAAAAAAATTATTTAGCAACTCATACCTGCGCACAGGATTGTTCCTTGCAGGTATAATGGATTCTTTAAAATGTTCTAAATTATTTTGTTTGTATTTGTCAAAAGAGAATCTGAATAAATTTTGATTTGAATTGAGAATTCGAAACTCATTATCATCCACATTGATTCAACAATTATTGTTTATGATTGTAATATCCTTGCATTATTTCCACCATCATTATAAATTTATTATTTTCTCATTCATCTAAACAGAAATTGGGAGAAACAGCAAGCTTTTCAGCTCAAAACTGTTCCTTCCACGAAATTCCAACTTGGGAGTAATTCATATGAATTGTTACGAAAGCAAACAAGCAGTTATTCACGCACTTGTTCTATTTATATAATTCTATCGTTTTCATGGTTGGGCGTGACTGCGACATCCGATCTTCATTCTCTTGCTCTTCACATGTCTTTGTCACTCTTATTCTTCAAGTCTGCAACTCTCTCACTCAATTGATCTTCTCGTCAATTCTACATTCTTCTTGAACAATCGAGGTCTATATTCCAAGCATTCTTGAAGATTCGAGAAGCCACCGATTCTTGGAATTATACAACTACAACAGCTATATAAAGGAGTCCATGTGAACCAGTGAGTTGAGTCTTACAAAAGCTTGCGTGACAGTTAATTTACAAACCTGTGTGACAGATTGTATTACAGATCTCGTGAGAGAGACAATCCAGTGCCAGTGGAGTAAACAGTGCTTGATTCCAGTGTCAAGTGCAGAGACAAGTGTTTACTGTTTGTGCAGCTTACTAAATGTGTTAAGTGATACTATTTGGGACTGTCAAATAACGAATTGGACTGTGCTTTGTAAGTGATTAGTAGCTCTTTATCATCATTTCTTTCTGCATTATTGTACAGTTTATTGGACTCTAGTTTCTTTTGTTATCGATCAGCCTGTAATTAATTACTCCTTAATAACTCTTGTAAATAATTACTGAAAATAAGTATTAGCTTGTCGTTTGATGATCTGTTTTTATTTAATTAATTGAACTTACAAATATTTGTGTGTAAATAAAGTGCAAGTGTGAACTTTAGTGTTGCCAGCCTTATTTTAGCCAGTAGAACCCATAACAGAATCTTTAAAAGTTAGGTTTCACACGTTCAGTCACATTATTTGGTAAAAGGAAGCTGAATCTTGAAATGACTAATGAATAACTTTTAAAAGAGTGTCCATCCCTATCTATTTTGGTTTGTCCATGCAGCTAATTTATTTAATAAAATAGTATTTCATTCACCATTAAATAAATCAAATCAAATTTATATCTCAAGATACAACATAATATGTTTTACCAGAAAAAGAATACATAAATAACAATTTAGACAAAATACACTCCAGTACAGAAATAGCATCTTGTGGACCGTTGGAGGGAATACTATGATAATTAACCTTAGCATATAAATTTAGAATATTGCTTCCAGCATGATTGGAAAACATTTGGCTGACCTCTAATGCGGCATCTAACCTATGTGAATGGCGCTGGCCATTACTTAGCAATTTCCTCGTATCTCAGGCTTTCAAACTTGTCGAGGGTCCGAATCAAGTTATAGAACTACTTAATAATTTGGTAAAGTGCAGGTCATTCGTGGATACTCGGGGCCGATAGCGGCGATTCTAATTCCATAATTAAATGTGCCCTTGTCTAATGGACAAGGCATGGTTATGGGGCGGTAGGTTGGCAATAGTGGGTGGTCGACTATGAAATTGGATTTGAAGCGCAAGACAAAGTTTCCTCGCACAAAACACAATCTACATAGACTTAAACAGCATCTCTCCATCATATATTGAATATTCATTATGAAGCTCCATTTTTCATATTACACCCACAAATTAAGAAGTTTCCATTCAGCCAGCAGGTTTCCTATTCCAGATTTTCAGGGGCATTGCTTGTTTTATGCTCTTCACTTAGTGGAACAGCACTGCTAGAGAATCTCAACAGACAAGCGTTTTCAAAGTTGAAATTTAGAATTTCCTTTATTCCTCCTTCAAACAAACATTTACATGATACAATAGTTGCAGCAGTTCTTATAAGAAAATTAATAGAATAATTTGTATTATAGTCTACAAAATAACAATCAATTTAATATTATGCCTTTTTTTCTATGATAATGTTCTATTATAGCCTATAAGATGCTGCAGTTCGCTTTTGGTCGATCACTGAAAAAAGTATTCATACCAAGCCAACTCCCCTCGCAAACATTATTCGTTGTGATGTTGAAGATCCATCTTGTTTCCACTAATATGTAATATAAACTTAATAAAACAACTTTTGAATGGAAATTAACTCACGTTATGGCGTGACGGCCGTTTCGCTCTGTTGTCTAGAGCATCGTCAGACGACCCACAGTACACCACGAGTGTACTGTGGGTCGTCTGACGATGCTCTAGACAACAGAGCGAAACGGCCGTCACGCCATAACGTGAGTTAATTTCCATTCAAAAGTTGTTTTATTAAGTTTATATTATTCGTTGATAAGTGTGTTATTAGATATTCGGCATTGTTTTATCAAACTAATATTATTGAATTATTTTTGCACAGTATTGGCTGATAAGACGATAATGATATACCTTGAGTAATAACGCTGAGGAGTAAATATCTGCCTGTTATCAGTCAGCTAAGAGTTTTCTTAGTTTGTAGACACAAATTCAGCTTTATTCGGATATATATAACAGATCCCGTACCAGGTTAAATAATAAAATCCAGCGATGTGAAGAGGCATATTTTTGTAGTGGAGATCAGATGTTGATCACATCAGATAGATCACATCACTTGAAAAATTCAAGTGATATTTTCTGGTTTAATTGATTTTTTTTAAATTGCAATTTTCCATGAACAAAGCTTACAAACCAAATGAGTTGTACAAGAGATCCTCAAGATGAGAATGGAGCACAAGAGAAAAAACCTTTATACAAATTATTTATAACGTAAAATCTTCCTAGTTTCTTATCAATATTAACTGTAGAAAACATTGCTCAATAAGTGGTTTCCACAATCTTTATTTGTGATCATGAGTTCACGAATATTCATACAAATTAATGTTGAAAGGTAATATTCTTCCATGTTATGTTTCTTGAGAAATTTTAATTTTGGAACAACTCCTATATTCTCGATTTCCGAGGATGATATTTTCGAGAAGACAATGTTTGAGTTCTTGGGAGCCTGCACCGGTGTAACTGCTGGCACCTCTAGGAGTCTGGTTGGTGTATTCTAATTCATCAGTTGTATAATGCACTCTCGGTATGCTCCCATGAACTCAAACATTTTTAGATGGGTACAAATTGCGTATAATCTGAAATATTTGAAATTCTCGAAATATTTGAAATTGAATCCTTGATGATTTGACATTTCTTTAGAAATATTATGGTATAGATTGCTGCAATTAATTATTATTATTATTAATAATAATAATATTATCATTATCATTATTATTATTATCATTATTATTATTATGATTATTATTATTATTATATCAATTTTACAATTTATCATTACAACAAGACACTAAAAAAAAATCTCGCAATAAACAGTGAAATTATGTTTTACACAATTAATTTACAAAGCGATATAACATATCACACAAAACTTATATTTTGTTTCAATGCTACTCTATTGCCCTATGAACTTATTAAACCAATCATTTTCTTCTGCCTAATATATATAAAAGAGTATATATTAAAGATATATTAAAGATATATATAAAAGATATATTTAAAAGAGTATGAGACACTTTTCACAACTATGTTGTCCACCAAAGGAGCAGTCTAAAATAGAGTTGGAAAGTTGTTTTTTTGTAGATTACGTCTTGGAGACTCCAGTTAAGGAGTATAAGACAAGTCATTTTACACTAGTTACCATAATTACTATATCAATTAGTTGAGGGTGCTGGTGATGCTGTTGGTGATTGATGGAGTTAGTAATTGGAATGAGTCCTTTCTGGCCCTTCAATATCGATCATTGTCTCTCAAAACTACAAAATCTGCAACCAGACGAAAATAGTAAGTTTTTTCAAACAATGTATGTTTTTATTTGAAAATTTTGTACTGGATTTTGTGAATTATGGTGCTTACAGATGTCAATATCAACTATAAAACGTTACTACAAATTCATTTGCTAAGGATAACTTATAATTAAAATTCATAACCCATAAAATCCTTCAGGTTAGGAGTTTGGTTGAGCAGATAAAAGTTGTAATTCAATTATTTATTATTATCTACTATTGATTCGAAAATGTCCCGCATAAGTACTTGCAGTACTTATAGTAATTATTAGCTTATTAATAATTGATCTCCAAAATAGTTTCTCATTCATTCTTTTGAATTTTTGTCTCTTTATTCTCGCTTTTGTCGTAGCTGTTGAAAAAGATGATCTCAACTCAACAATGGAGGATGAAATCGTTGTTACAGACATGTTAGAACAATAAACGCGAAAATGAATGAATGAGAATTGAGCAAAGAAGACTAGAATGTTGGCACATAGCTTGTATGCAAGTAATGAAAAGTTAATATTTGTCTGCTAGGAGTTTGGAGAGCAATAACTGCATGATATTGCGTTCAACGTTGCTTTACAAAGTCTCCCCTTTCTTTAGTTGATAGAACAGTCTACATAGAAGATAAATGCTACAAGCTAGAATCATCTTGTTGGAATGAGTTCAATCTTTCCTTTCGTTGTCAGGATAATTCACTTATTTATGACAATCAAATAACATGGGCTAATAACATGTGGAAGAGATGATAGTTATAAATGAAGAGCTTTATTGCACTCTCATGTATGATTTTTTCATACTAGAGATTTATTACTAAATCTGTCATTGCATTGATTCGCTGGAAAAGGTAACTTACATGATATTACACAACTCGGTAAATGTTTTCCCAAATTGAATTATTTTCGAATTATAATTCAATTCTATTGATATTACCTTTGTGAACACATACTGAATACTGGACACAAACTTCATTTGTTTAAAACTGTACAAGACGCAATCACTTTTGACAGCAGCGAATTTTCCTACTTTTTCAATTTTCCCATTTTTAATTGAACGAGCGTAGCGAGTTCTTAGTTTTGACTCGTGACTCGAGGTTCGCGGCTTTTTCTATATGTTTGTGGGTTTGTTTGTATGTTTGACAATAACTTTCGAACGCTTTGACCAATCAACTTCAAATTTTAAACACATATTCTTGGAACCTTAATACTGATCATGTTCGTTTGCCAAAGAAATTAACCCCCTCCTTCATTCTTTTTGAGGCGAAACAAAAGGATAGGTTCTCAGCCCTTCAATAATATACCTATATATTACAATATATAGAAAATAGTTGTTTTCATCATATATGGAATTCGCAATAGATTTCAAAATATAAATTTTGATTTATCATCAACTGTAGGTGAATAAATGCGATCAGGCTTTTTATAGAATCTCTATCAGCTGATATAGTAATTTCATTGCCCTGTTATATGGATATATAAACAGCTGCTTTTTATGTAGGAAATATATCTACTCTATAGATACACTGTTTTGAAGATACTGATTTAGATCAAATTCACAAGACATCTATCACTTGAAGTTCAAGTTCATCGTTGCTCCGATACACAGATGATATTATATTTTCCACAAAAAAGAGCTACTTATATCTCATTGTATATCAGGGCAATAGAATACAGGTTGTGACTAGCTCTTTTTTGTGGAAAATATAATATCATCTGTGTATCGGAGCAAAGATGAACTTGAACTTCAAGTGATAGATGTCCTGTGAATTTTATCTAAATCAGTATCTTCAAAACAGCTGTTTTTCGTTACTACTTTCCCCTACGATAAGCTTCCCAAATGAGTTTCCCTTTTCAAAATTATTTGTTTGCAAGCGAATTCTCCAGACTGTTGGGCTCACTAGTTTAATACAATTTGCTGTCTCCATTCAACAGCTTCAGCAGCATCAGGCATAGTGCGAGGCTCAGTACAAAGCTCTAATAGCTTTCAGGCTGATTCCAATCTATTTTAAGCTATGAATCTAGCAGGTTCTTGCATTGGGTCGATTTAAAAATAATTTGTCAAAAATATAAAATTACTCAATTTCTCTAAAAGATTCTCAAGAAGTGTGAATGTGTGATGTAGGCATTTCAAGTCTTGACTGTGACCACGAAGGCCTGTCAAGTAAAGGCCAGTAAAGTCATGTACATAATATGAGTGGAATTATGCTAGAATTGTACAATAGCCTACGGTATAATTTTTTAATTTTATTCCATAGTAAGAAATTCTAAGACCAGTATTTATGGTTAAAGTATGAAACATTCCCATGCTATAACTTTTTTAAGTACAGTTAATTAGCTAAAGCTAGCTGAAGTTTCCAAGCAGAAGGGGCTTGCTGCTTGAAAGTTTGATGGTGGAGGTGGGTCGAAGGGAGGGGTCTTTGCGAGATTGCCCCTCCTTCCAACCTCTTCTTCTGTAAATTTCCAATTTTAAGGAGGGGGGTTCAAGATAGCCATTGAGCCATTGTTCCCTAGTAGTCTGTTAATTATGTATCTATTAATGTTTTTCATTTCACAATTTTGTAAAAAAATCACGACTTCAAAAATGTATGATTTAACTTCATGTAATAGGGACTCCATTTTACGGGCACTAAGTATTAAATCCTACCTATAGGCAGGGCGTAGCCAGGGGGAATATCGGGATACACCCCCCCCCCCCAAATGTTGTAGTCATCTTTCACAATGCTAATAACTTACAGATTAAATTAAAACACTTAATACAAAAATAAACCCTAGTTTTTTTTAGCACATGAGTTTGTCACGGGAACCGCAAAAAACATACAATGTTATTATGGTACTCTTACTCTGCCACGGCATGTACAGTTTAGTGAGCAATGTGGCAATGCAGTGTTTTCGAGTGGCGTCTGTCTCACTGACTCTTCCGGATCGGAGATATATTTCATTTAAACTGACAATTGCTTCAATTGAAATATCCAAATAAAAATTACTTTACAATTATCAAAAAATCATTATAAAAATGATAAATATGAAAAAAATTCCGGGGGAGAACCCTCGGACCCCCCATCAACTGCGGGGATTCCATTCCCCCACTCCGCGTGGAAAAATCACGACTTCAAAAATGTATGATTTAACTTCATGTAATGGGGACTCCATTTCATGGACACTAAGTAATAAATCCTACCTATTGGCAGGGGCGTAGCCAAGGGGGATATCGGGATACATCCCCCCCCTGAAGTTCAATCCTGGCTACGCCACTGGCTTGATATTCAAGCTTGATATCTGCTCCATTCTAGAAGACAGCGTGAAAACAGGAAATCGTATACATTAATTTTGCTTACTGATATTCAAGCTTGAGGAGCAATAGCACAGTTTGGAAGGTGCACCTAGTCCACCTGTCAACTCTGAATGCCAATTTTCCAATGCAGAGATAGTGAGTAAGACCTGTCGGCTGTATTGGCTATTCTGATTTCACCCAATCCACATCCATAGCCTTACTATATTCGGTGCCAGCATCAGATGTTTCAGCAGAGTTCTCCCCCGGGTTGTGTGTGGTGGTGGGAGTAGGGTTGACTCCCTTAGGCGGATCATCGCTGCCTGCTAATCCACAGGATGAGTCTGTGGGATATGATATGGTAGGGAGGGGTGGAGTGAAGGGGGTTATAGGGGATGATGATGTTGTGGGTAACTCTAAATTCGTGGGGGGGGGGGGGACAGTAAACGCTGAATGTGCTTTTCAAAGGCAATCTCTGTCATATGCCACGGTGGTTGAATCTCCCCTCCTCCCCACAACGCGAACCCCCCCCCCCCTCTGTGGCACAATTACCCGTGCAATTAGATGTTGATTATACGGATTAATCTCTTGATATTTTGATATCTGAGTGATCATAGCTATGACCAACGGAGTGCTGGTAACTCGAAAATTGAATTTAGCGTTCATCCGCGCTGATGTTGCTGTTGCTACACTCCACAACACAAACGTGCTACAATCTGATCAGTATTAGTACAAAGTTCTACATCATCTTTGTGGATGATTCCTGTGTGGAGAGCTGTAGCCACAGGGTTTTGAGTTCAATTCCCGTTCAGCTGTGACATTGTTTTGGGTCTGCCCCATAATCAAAACCTGATCAATGTACGCGTCCTTGGAATGAATGGTTTTGACCTGTCCCTTTGATAAATGTGATACAAACTGATTTTCCAAATGGAAATAATTTAGTGGTCTGTATGCATTATGTGTAGCATACATTTGTTGCGATTGGGTATTGTGGGATTTTTCAATGACCAGAAAATGATAGCGAAATATATTATTGGAAAAAGAGATGGATAAATACTATTTATTGATGCTGTCAGGGCCATAATAATAATTATTTTTTCCTGCAACTGCTCGTAAAGTAGTTCTTTACGTACTGAAAACTAATTGTAAAATACCTCTTTACTGCTCCGCAAGCGGTGAAGTACTTTACGTTCGCCAGCTGTTTTCTTTACGCTTCTGTTTTGATTTGGATGTCTTCTCATTGGTGGATCACGGAATACGTGAGATTCTCATAACCTCAACAATGGCGCACGCCAACCAAATCCGCGCATGGTCTGTGATGTCACAAACTACAAGCTTTTATTGTGTTGGAATCCAGAACTTCAGTTGTAGGAAAAATATTGTTTGTAATTCGCGCGTGAAGCTTCTTTATTGCTCTCGCAAAATTACTGCGCTCCGCTATGCGTCGCGCAGTAAATTTTTTGGCTCGAGTAATAAAGTCGCGCTTCACGCTCTTAATACATAAATAACTATTATTATTATTATGTGTTCCGTATGTATAGCGTTTAGTATGCATTTATTGCAATTGTTTATTGAGAATTTTTTCAATGAGAAAAATGAGGTCAAATTTTTTCAGATTTCTGGAAAAAGAGATGGTAACTACCATTGATGCTGTCAGGACCAGAATAATATTTATTTTTATTATTTTCAATAAAGTTAGTACAAGTCTATAGTTTGTACCGACACCATTATAAATGCTTTTTTAGTCAGTCGGGGTGATTGACCATCGCTGAAAGGCTTTTTATAAAATGATACTGTAGTTGCTATTCCTCTTAAATGTTTCATTTTTCCAAAATGAATTTGAAACATCAAGTCCTATATGTTTTGATAAATTACAAGAGATAAATAATTATGATTGGTTGTGTGTTACAAACTATATAGTAAAACTGAAGAAATAGGATAACTAAGTTGAATAACTTAGGTATTTTATTTAATCACTATAAATTAGTCATTACTGATTATTTTCTTGATAAATTTTAGGACATTTCATGTAAAATTCTGCTACATAACTACCGCTCTTATTTGTTTACAGACTGCTGAATTGTCTCCTCACTGGGGTTGAACGACAACTACGGTAAAAAATTAATTAACAGTTAATTTTTATGGTAACAAATTTGGTTGGTAGATTCGTTGTCAAGTTAAGTAGACTTTCCTTTGCTGTTTTGACCTTTTTGTTATATTGTATAATTTTTTTAAATGCTAACCTCTCTTAGAATGCAATTTTTTTTAATGATGGAAGCCCACATGGTCATAGTCTTGTGCTTGGGTAATGAAGTAAGTAATTATACAACAATGCTTCGAATTCTTATTTTTATCATTTTTTCCGATGATGTCCTCATGAGTTTGAGACATATTGTATGTGAGTTGTGAGGTGATTGATGACAAAAAATATTCAAGGCTGAACAAGATTCGAACTTGTGACCGCAAGAGTAGCAACCAGCTAGTCTTATCAGAGACAGGCGCTCCAACTGAATGCGCCAACACGGCTGCCAATTTTCTGTGCTGAAATTGAGCTGGCTGTGTACTTTTTGTAATTTGTGTGAATTGTCAGTAAATCAAACTGGAATAATATTATAACTTTTTTTGAGAACTAGCTAGTTTCTCTTAGTACCATATTATCAATTTCAATAAAAATATTGGTGTTCTGTTCAATTTCTTAGCTATGAGTACATTCCTAACGTTCCATTCAGGATAATTATTCAAAGGAACAGTCACTCTTAAAATATTTTGCATAAAAATAACTTTATTAATAGATACTTCATGCGAAAAAGGGTCCTTCTTTATTGAAAACAGAAATAAGCTCTACTAGAGAGTCTTGATAATTAATTTCTTGGGAATCGCTGGAAGTGAGGATCTTTAATTATGAACTTCTCTTTACATCAATAACTGCGCCTCTAGAAAATGAAAGCAGGCTATGAAGATGAACTGCCCTTTGATCATAATTTTTAATAACGTTTATTCAGTGAGTGTGATGTATTTTAATAAATTATTTATGAGACACCTACACTTGATAGAAATATTTTTTTTAATGTCAGACCATCAGCAAGAAATGAGACATAAAATATTTTTCTTTGAAAACCATACTTCATATAGATTTTTTTAGTAAGCCTCAATGTTTCTTACACATGATAATTATGTGAGAATTGGAATTTGATTTGCCTTATACCATAATGTATATAATATATATTAATGTATATTATATCATTTATGCGAAAAATTGAAATGTATTGCCAAATAGTATAGATGGAGAAATCATAGTCATATGTAATATTAAATTGGATTTTATATTAAAAATTTTATTCAAATATTTAATTAATTTTTTGTTTGTTATTCTTGAAACAAAATATAATTCTATGGCACAATACGTCTTTCCCAATAATATTATTATATTATAACAATAAATTTATCATTTTGATGTGTGAATCACAGTTAAAGACCTTATAATTTGTGTGGATATTTTATTTCACAGAGGTACATGGATGCAGAGCTGAAAAAATCGCCGAGAAAAAAGAGGAATCGCTGATGAATCTAAGGATTTGGACCTCCCAAGATCAATCACCATACAACGATGAAGTTCTACAGTAACAAGAAATAATGCTTTACAACCAAAATTCCGAATAGAACGATCCTTGTAAGTTTCTCCTAATATATAATCGTATATATTTTTTTAAGTCTTAGTAGTGCTTTAGACCTTAATTTTAAGGCAATAAAATATATACTGAAATAAATGTTATTCCAATCTATGTATAGATTTAAAAATGAAAATTGCATACAAATTTTGAGAGAATAATGGATTCTTCTCTTATTTGACAATACGATTTTTGGGCGTTAGGTTCCATCTCATTATTCCGAGAGATCCCATTATAAAGCCAGACATTAATAATTCAAGAAAAAATATCTATCCTTCATAAGGAATTCAGCACCCATATTCCACGATAATAATTGATGGAAAAAGTTTTCATGCCAATAAATAGCCATAAACCAAAAATAACTTGAAAAAAGTCATGAACAAACCCCTACGCACCAGGGGCGCCATTTGGGGAGGCAGGGAGCCATAGCCCCCCAACATATTCCAAGAACTAAAAAAGATGCGTGTATTGATATATTAATAGTATTACATTGAACAAAATTTCTTCATTGAAATGTTGGAATAACATATTAACTTGATAGCATTGTAAGGAACATGATTGAGCAAAATATTAAGCAATTTAGATAGATTTTTTAACAAGTCTGACCGATTTCTGCTGTTGGCGGACTGAAAAGACGCTCCTGCTTATAATCTATCCCAACAATAACTACGTATAGTTGTAAGAACCACGCTTACACATTTCTTCACGAAAAAATGACTTTTCAACCGCTGACATACATATTCAAGCTCGTCACATATATTGAAGTTATTTTCAAAGTTAGCAGCTTAAAAATTATGAATAATACGAAATATTCATATTATTGAAGTACTGTACTTTGTAGTACATCTTTAGATGGTAGAAAACTATAGGCACATTAGTATTTTAAATGTAATAAGTAAAATTTTTGAAAGAGTAGTTCTAAATAGGTTACTTCTGCACCTTCAAGAAGCTAACTTTATCTGTGATGAACAGCATGGCTTCCAGAAAGGGAGATCAACAAAGACAGCCATAGTTTCTCTAGTTGAAAAACTAATAGATATAATAGATTCAGGTGATAAAGCTACTGCAATCTTCTTAGATCTGTCAAAGGCATTTGATTGTGTTAATCATAGAACTTTATTGGAAATACTGCAAAATGTAGGTGTAAATGGGGTTGAACTGAAATGGTTTGAATCATATCTTATTGGGAGAAAACAATGTGTAGAACTAACTACAGTAGTTGGTAATAGTATAGTAAAGAATAAATCTAATAAATTAGAGGTGCAAGCTGGAGTGCCTCAGGGTTCAATACTAGGTCCATTGCTTTTTTTGTTATATGTCAACCGTTTACCTAAAGAATTAATTAGTGGTAGAGCCCTCTTATTTGCTGATGATACATCACTCATTTTCAGCAATTCCATTCTAGATAATTTAGAAATAAGTGCCCATATAGGTGTGCAGTCCATTGTTCAATTTTTAAATCAGTTGAAATTAACTATAAATAGTAAAAAATGCCAATACCTTCAATTCAAAAACAAACATAATTTAAATGAAGATAGGGCTATAAACGTGTTTGTAAACGATAATCAATTAGACCAGGAAGAAAAAATTGCATTTCTAGGAGTTATGTTGGATAGACGATTGACCTGGACTCCATACATTGAGAAAATATGTAGTAAAATTTCATCTGGGGTATTTGTCCTGCGACAGCTCGCTAGATTGAATGACAAAAAGTTACTTTTTACAGCTTACCATGGGCTCTTACTGTCACATATTAGGTATGCTATCTTAGTATGGGGTAATTCATCAAAACAAAATCTTGATAGGGTGTTTAAGATCCAAAAGAAAGCGGTTAGGTGTATAGAAAGAGTAAATAGATTAGATTCATGTAGGCCGTTGTTCAAGAGACTTGGTCTCCTAACTGTACCCTGCTTATATGTGTATGAAGCTACTTTATATGTAAAAACGAATGATATTAACCAAAATCTTGATGTACATGATTATAATACAAGAAGCCGAGGAGATTATCACTTGGTGAGTCACAATAGTAGCTTATTCAAACAAAAACCTAGTTATATTGGTAGGAAATTCTACTACAAGCTACCGCAGTTTTTGAAGAGTCTTGAAAATATAGAAATATTTAAAAAACAATTGAAGAAATATTTAGTTGATAAAGCTTTTTATAGTGTACAAGAGTTCCTTTCACATCAAAATTAAGCCTCACCTCAACTAATTGAAGTAATTATTGTATCTAGCGTATAATATTGTTGATCTGACTTGTCTTATACTCCTTAACTGGAGTCTCCAAGACGTAATCTACAAAAAAAAAAAAAAAAAGATAATTTGTCATCTGGTGAGACCGTACTCTCAAGGTTATCCCTCAGGGATTATTCCCCTCGCTCACGTCTGTCGTAAATCTTAATGAAATGATTGTATCCAATAAGTAGGCTGGAATTCCTCGTGAAACTAGATTGATAAAGAATTAAAATGTTCCTCACAATTGTCTAATTTCCTATGCGCTAGGCGCGTATCAAATGATGCCAATGCAGAGATTGGAATTTTGTGTGGGGGAAAGTTGCAAGAATTATCACGACGATGCATTTGCTGATCCCAACATCTCATTTTGATTAGTTCAGTGCTTTGTGATAAATAATTTAATAGCTGTGCTCGTGATTCCGGCCATGGCCACACCACAGTGTGCACTGTATATAGGTAGGAGGCTGAGCTGAGTGCGGATCATGTCCTATGTAATGGCTGGGATGATTCAATATTACTCGTGCCATATATGGCCTGCAGGTATGACAAGCGCTAGTGAACGGCTAATTATTCAGAGCATTGGCCAGTTGTGCCAGTCCCAGACCAAGACCCAGACTCAGACCTAGTTGTTCCGCCTTATCTACTGATCAATATTAGCTAACCATATCTAAAGCTCTATCTATAATTTCATCGGTTTTTTATACTGTTGTTAATAAACATGTACTGAATTTTGTAAAACATCACAACAGAACATCCTCAATGAACAATTAAATTTTAAATCACACAAACTTTGCAATCACATTCTACGAAACCACAATAATTCTTCTAACTAAAACCGACAATGAATAGAACACTGATGATCCAGGTAGCGGTTGAAAATAAATCATCACGATTCGAAAACTTTTCAGCCTACGTTAGTGAATAATATATAATAATAATAATATTTATTTGCCAAAAAAAGAAAAACGATACAAGAAAATATTTAAATGTACATTATATCTTATACTTGGCACAGCTAGCAAAGTGAACACTTGTGCGCCAGCTGCGAGTTCATCATAGACATACAAATACAAAAAACAAAATACAAAAAATACAACAAATGTATAGCTTTCGGTTAACCAATGACACGAAACATTTCATGTCTCAAAAACAGATCTCATCTTCTCATAGACAATAACAGGATATAATAATAATTTGACCAATAAATACCAATAAAACAATTAATACCAATACACTAATACAATACCCAGAAAATAGCAATATATCAATAAATAATTAGACGGTATAGACAATATTTATATAATAATTAATTTTTTTGTGCTTTAGGTAAAGTGAAATAAATATTATGTTTAACCCAGGTGAATATTTCTGTTTTGAGAGACTTCGTAATCTTTTGATAGATAAATTTTATAGGGATTTTGTTTGAAACTATGTCTGGAAGTCGTCAAATTTACCATAAAAAGTTAATATTAACAACGTGGATCAAGAAACTCAAGAATCTATAAAATGCTGATAACATCCATAAAATTTTAAGAACCATCTATAGGATGTTGAAAAACATCTATTGAATGTTTAAAATTTATTATTAAATTACCTTTAAAATGTATGAAACAATCTATAAAATCAACTTAGATTAATTTCTTTAATATTTTCCATGACGAAATATTTGATAAACAGTCTAATATCAAAACTGACACTGTATTTCTTTTTAAATTATGATTTTTACTTACACCAGAGGGATGCATTTTGCTTCTAAAGAGAAAGGGTCACTTAGCTTCTCTTTGGGAGCGAATTGCATCCCTCCAGTATCTGTGAGTAAAAATCATAATTTAAATATAGGCCTAAATACAATGTCAGTTTTGATATAAGATAGATTTAATTATCGGTTTGATTTGGTCATCGGTTTTCGTGGTTTGGAATTGTCGAATTATCACCTGCAAAACTTAGGATTGATGCATACTGATTCCACATAAGGTATTCAGAGTCTATCAATGGTAACCTAGCTATACAGTAATGCGATTATGTGTATATTCCCATGTATTTATGCTGTTTAATTCCATAGTAAATGGTTTATGAGATTCATACTCATCGCTTATGCATTAAATTTCTATTGCTTTATTTCGCCCGATTTCATTGTTTAATGCTGTTTAGAATTATTATTGAAGTATCTGCTGCAAAACTTGGGATTCAAAAATTAAATTCATGTAACCTTTTTCAGTAGTATTCTATAGTATAGTATTTTAATATATTTTGTTATAGATGGCTCCCAAAAATGATAATGGTTGACCGTGATTATCGGGATCTGTATTGTTAATTCTCGTTGTATAGACTATCACTACACTCGTTGTATATAGACTGTCACTTGTATTATAGAACTTCTGATGGTTATCGAAAAAGCCTTTTGATAGTTGTTTTTTCTTATGAATACCACATGAGTTTGAGACCTTTGCATCAGTCATGAGGTGAATGATGATACAATGATGCTTTGAATGTTGGACGTACAGTTTTAGGTGGGTTGCAAACCACCGGTTAAACTATAATAAAGCTGTTATCGTCATGTCATCGCAGCAGGTGACCCTTTCAAGTGCAGTCCTGAGTACCAGTGACTGAACCACTTGCACATTCTACTCTACTGGAATGTGCTATCCAGTATAACTGTTCCGTTCACGGGCCGTAGCAATTAGTTATCCAATTTGAATTAACATTGATTCGTTCACGTTTCGGATTTATTTAATTAAAAATAATGAATTTAGAAGTAAATGCGCGCGCCAATCACTAATTCAACCAGTTTGTTGGGCAGGTCTAATTAATTTCCCAATGAACTCGTTCAGTCGGCTTGCGCACCTGCATGTATAATATCGAGTGTTTCCAGATTGTAATGTATTTATATTTTTGGTTTAGATTGGTAGAAATATACAGGTATATGTTGATGATTTGTGTGGTGGCATGACAGCTGGCATATTTGATAGACAGAAGTGGAGAAGCGGACGTTTTACGTTTTGGTAAAATGTTTATTTAGCAGGAATTAAATATGTAAATTATTGTGAAACAGACACTGCGGCGTGGATGGAGAGGGTGGGAAGTTTCAGGGGGTGAAAAGTCTTTGGAGTAGGCTGAGTGATAGTAAGGGGGGTGTGGGTGGGGGGTTGGGTACGCGCCTGCGTCCCGGTGCTAGAAGGGCGGGCGTCCGGCATGGTTCAGTTTGTGCCGGAATGCGTTGCGAGAAGGTTATCGTGTGACCTTGCTCCGCGTGACATCCGTGAACCCGTCCGCACTTGCTAAGAAACATCTTCAAGTTATTAAATCGCCACTAGACGATTCAACCCCCTTTGCTAAAGCCTGTCTCCACGATGTGAGACTAGATCAGTGACAGTGACCCCAAATCATGTTGGTGACCTTTTGACATAACTGAGGTGCCCCTGTGAACAGTGAGTGTGCTCGTTGGAATCGTGGGTGGGAACTGGTCGTCACTTGTCTTCTTCCGGAGTCACCACCACGTTTTCCAGGCCAAGGCCCTCCAGCTGGTCGAGCACATGGCCTGGGGATTTGCCGGCATCTGTTGGCTGGCTGCCGCGGCCGCTGCGAGACTGCTAGTTGCTGAACAACAAGGTAGGAACTGCTGAAAATTGTAGCTACACTGCTTACAGGGAAGAAGTCGAATTTTTATCCCAAAGGGTAACTTGGAATTTAATACATTTAGAATTCTCATAGGAAAAAAACAAAAGGGATTTATTAGGAAATTTTCAAGTTGAATTCGTATCCCAAAGGGCAATTTCGAATTTTTCATTTTTTTATTGCTGATGATGCCCACATGAGTCGTCCGAGACTTGTACGTGGGTAATGAGGTGAATGATTACACATAGATGCCGGACGGTGGAGCGAGATTCGAACCCATCCATTATTTATTTATACATCGAGAATTCCATAGCAAAAATGTTATGGAATTCTGATATGGGATTTAAAAGGTTTGTTATACCAAAGGGAAATCTGCAATAAATATTTATACATATAGAATTCTCATAGCAAATAAAAAATCGATGCGTCATGACTAGAGCAATTGAACAAAAATTAATTTCGGGCACAGTAGAACTCCAATTCTCTGAATCAATACAGACTGGACCCCATTCTTGGATAGTCAAACATTCGTGTCATTGAATTTTCTTTAAATTTTAAAGATAAATAGTCTTTTCTTGCTATTGAACAATGCATTTTTTAATTGTTAAATGAAAAGGCAACACTTTTTCAAGTCAATTAGCGTGTATGTTCTCGCAAGTGCTGTAGATCAGTTGTATTTAATGTAAATGGAAGTCATTATTTTCGGAACATCTCAGTCAATGTCAACTGCTTCGCTATATTTATTTATTGAGGCAAAATTATACTGATTTCAAAGATGCAACAGACTGATATCGGATTTAAAGGGGTTGTTATACCAAAGGGTAATATTGAAGCGATCAGGATGATCAGCGATTTGGAGTTCGGACAATTGGAATTCTACTGTACTTCCTTGATATTTTAAGGAATCGTCTGATGTCTGATTTATATAGTTCTGGTCTGGCGCAAGAGATGTTTCTTCTTGATATTTTCTAGCGAATTTTTCTATTTTTCTCGAAATTTTCCAGCTGAAGAGCTTGGTCATCAGTCTTATTTTCCAGACCTCTTGTAATGGATCAGACTTGATCCATCCTCCAGAAGTGATCCAATAGTTCAGACTTGCAATGGATTTATTTATATAAGGCACAATCACAAGTGTTTTCCATTCACAATCTTCAAGTGTTAGTGTGATCGAGAGTTATTTTCTTGTTAGACCGCCGTATGTGCCAGCACATTTAGAGTTTAATTGCCCTGGGGGCAGGAAATAAGCTTGACATCCAAATATTTTGTAACGGATAAAGTTGAATTATTTTATATTTGTTTTCTTTTTCGGCTGTCTGCGTTGTGGAAAATCCGCAAATGAAATTGTCACAACCATATTTATCATGAATAAAAAACAGTACTATAGTTTCGACAGTTACACAATATAATTTATTCTCAATGATCTCTGATGAATTTCGATTGATATTGAAAGAAAGTTTTTGTTTACATAAATATTTTACGTTGTAATATATGATAAAGAATGTTTCGTATCTATGGTATATCAGGTGAGGTAGGCCTCATTGAAGAGTAGTGAAGCCTGGATAAAATGAACGAGTTCTTGGAAATGAATGTCATAAATGGAATTCATAAATTATCAAGAAGTGAAAAAACCAAGTTTATAGAATTGTGATTGAGGAGAAAGATCTATTCACATTTTTAAAGGATATGATGGAAAGTATGAATGTTGTTATCTGGTAGACATCTGGAAAAAATAATGGGTTCTTGGAAGTGTGTCATTTGGAATTCGCATAGAGTAAAAATATTCAATACGTGGAATCAGGCGTCAGAACAATGAGGAAACATGATCTCTGCATTTCTATGATATCAATATCTTCTCATAGAATTCAATAGGCCTACTCATTTGTTAGTAAATTCACTGTTGAAATTGTTTGTCACTGGGAAAATGTTGTATTATTCACTGTTCTATTATTCTGTTGTTCTATTATTTTCACTACAAAAGGTTGCAACAATTCGGTTTCACATCAATGTGGATTCATGACCAGGTTTCCGAGAATTTTTCAGAGAAACTCTCTCAATTTCTCTTGATTGTTTCAGACAGTACCTGAATAAGCTCTCACACAAAATTTAATTTATCCTCCATTTTATTTTATTACTCTTTATTATTAGTGAAAACCCCTTTCTACAATACTAGCGAATAAAATATTGACATTTTGAAATTGAAATAGAATGTAATATTAAAAGAAAAACAGAATAGAAATAGTTTTTTCCTATTGTGAATAGCTACGGAATTAAATTATTTTTTTCTCAAAAACCCGAATAATTATGCTGAAATTTTTTTCCAGTTACGTAGTGTAATGTGGAGCATGAAGTCAATATTTTGGATAATGAATGAATAATTAAAGTTAACTAATTCGCCCCATATATGGTCATTCAAATACCTTCTTCCACAGCACAAGTCTCTTCATCCAAGATTCGATCTTCTATGTCTGTATCCTATTTTATATATTCTTCTATATCAGGCCTAAGTGCTAATTTCTAAGTCTGGCTAGGGTTGGTATTCAAGGTTTTCCAATGCTATTTAATTAAATCCGTGGACATGTCCTGAAGTGCGATGTTAATCAACTTAGCAGTCAAAACGGTTATTTTACGCGTGCCTCGTGTATATGGTCCTATTTTGATCCATCCATTTATACAAGTTATAGTATGGACAAGTGTGACTTGTCTCAGCCTGAACAAATATGGCTTGGAATGGACGGTTTTGACATACACAAAAAGCCTTTCTGTGTGAAAATATATTCTCTCTTATTGACATTGTAACATGAGGTGATTTTATTGATTAATTTTGACGTGAATTTACTCAGGTCTACATCCTCATGCCTCAAAAGATCTCTTTTTTGAAAAAGCACAGTATTAAAATCTCGACTCAAAAAACAATTATCAATTAAAACAAGTTATTAATTAAAGCAATCCTTATTTTTTCACGCTTTTCATAGCTTAGATTATTTATGGATGCTTTAAGGGGACTCATATCACAGTAATTTCATAATGAATATCTAGTTCGGTTGATTAATCAGATTGAGCAGACAAATACTAATAGGAGTTGGAAAGAATTAGATGATAGCTGTATAGTACTCAATAGCAGAGTGCAGCTACCGGCATGTGATTGACAAAAATAATAATTATTATTACTATTTGTATTCTTACATCTCAATACATAGATGTATACTAACATAACAATGTAGGTACATAACAGAGATTGAGTGTCATAGCAAGAATTACAGTGACTTTATAAGGGAAGTGATAGCCGTGAGCTGTATCAGGTATCTGTTCAATCAGAGAAAAGCTGCGTTGTCCTAGGCCATCTTTGTAAGGGTAACCGACTAGATTAGCCAACAAAAAAGACACTGTTCTCTGCTGTAAAATCACGTCCCGGTGGTTCGGAACTATCTAAAAGTTTAAGTCCAACTCATCAATCACCATCATCCAACTCATTACCCACGCATAGGTCTCAGACCTATGTGGACTTTATAAAAAAAAAAAAATAATGATTTGACTATATTATGAAGTCACTGTAGCAAGAAGCAAGTTGTGGAAATAGGTAGTCGACATTTCCGCATTTTCTTCTATTATTGGTTTTGTTTTCAGTCCTCACAACCACTTTTTTTCTCTGATGTTTCCCACATGAGAATGAGTGTCTCCTCAAGTTTTACACGTAGGTAAAGAGGTGAAAAATAATATAAAAATGCTACGTTGAACGCGATTCGAACCCTCTAAATCTTCACCAAATAGTTTTTATAAGTCCTAGATCTCCCCTCCAACACAAGTACAAATAGTACAAATAGCCGGAAAATAGGTTTCAAAACTATTAAATTCTTCTTTGAGATATTGTGTGTTGATTTTAAGTGCTGTTTGGCTGGTTGGATTGAAATTGTTTTTGAAGGGATAGAGTTGAAATAATTAAGACTTAAATAGCATAACATACGGGTATTAGCATCATAAAACCTTTGTAATCGTCAGTAAATAGCACGCATTCCCGACATGCTCTGTTTATAGTGTCATTAAAGTCTTTTTTCATTTGACGAAAGCATATTGTAGCGAATATGAGAATGAAAATATTGAGAAAGAAGGACAGTGGTTCTCGGTGTTATCTGCTATGTAAATGTTTACTTTTAAGCAATTAATTACTCTGCTTTTGACACTTTTATGGTGTTTTCTTGGTAATTTGTAGAATGTTCTAGTTGTTTGATTAGAAATTAATGGAGTCTTATCGAATATTGTGGAAAGTTCGAGTTTCCTTGATTGTTTATTTTAGAAATCGGTAGAAGTTGGTAGAGAAATCTAGAGATATCTCAATAATTATGAAAAATCATATAAATAGAGGTAGAGTCTTGTAAATTAGTTCAGTCTTGTCTGAAACCATTGGAGTTGAGAATGTTACAGAGGAACAGTGAGATTCGAACAAAATTAAAAGTCTATTTTATGAGAATAAATGATTTAGTTTAAGCTAAAAAAAAAATTATTTATTAATGAAGGTTAGAGTTGTTCAATAAAAAATAAGAAACACATTATGATGTAGAAAATAGGAGTGTCAAGTGAGTATTAAAGTGTATCCAGAGTGATAAGTGTCAATGAGTGAAGAGCGATACCATATTGATTGGTTGTTTAAGTGACTTGATTTTTTTCGGTGCAATAGACAATAGACAGATCAATGGATTACAAAGAAAATATAATGGGCTATATACAGTTATATAGATTACGAAAAGGAATCTATTGTTATTCATTGTTGAATTTGATTGTAATATAATGTCTTAATAAAATATCCCTCAAATAGCTTACAGCTAGAGGGATACTATTGCATTGTGAAAAAAAAAAAAATTCGTCGTGATAAACAAGTGTGACAGTTCAGTTGTTGTTCTACGTTGATAGGTGGCAGTAGTGACAGTTCCCGTTAATACAGACAGTGCAATCCTGTTGGCGCTATTACAAACCATCTAAGGAAATTTCATTGTCTGTAGTGATAATTCTCTTGACAGTTCTATAGTGATAATTCTTTTCCCTATTACTGTATTACGGACTTGTGCTACGTAAGTTAATTGTTCTTCCTCGACGATTCTTTTCGAATATTATTGTACAGTTATTATTTAATATTCGATCGGCCTTTTGACATTTAGTGATTGATTTTTGTACAGTTTATTGAAAACTCATTATCAGTTGAACAATATCGTGTTATCTGTTTTTAATTGCTTATTTTTCTGTAAGAAATTACTGACCAGTGTGAGTTGTAGATTATTTGTGTTAATAAAGTGCAAGTGATAAATTTAAGTGTTGCCAGCGTTATTTTAGACATAGAACCTGTAACAATATTTTATTCGGAGAATATTTAAAAACGACATGGAAAACCTTTTTCTGAATGAGCTGACCAAAATAGAATTTGCCGCATCGGGTGTGAAGTGTTCACGGGAAAACTTGACTAAATCCTGTTTTCAATAGATTAAATTCAACAGTCTTAGGGGGAAGCAAATAATCCTTTTTAAATGGATAAAGTAACAGATCAAAAACATCTACTTGATTAACAATTCAGTACAGCTCATAGGACTACAGTGGTTTACTTGGAATTTCCTTGAAAATCAATAAAAACCGGTTAAAATGGTGATTTTATCATTTTTATAGTCTGACCTTATTCCGTTGAACATGGAAAAACAATGAGGTGCACCTTTTCACAAACCTCAGTAAATAATGAGATGATTGAAATTGAATGCAAGATTTTCAATATCTTCAAAATCTTCCTTCGTATTGGTAATGACTTTGATGTAGTATAGTGGATATTCAAATAGAAAAATGAATAGTCACAACTGCATTATTATCAATGAACGAGGTACTGGGCCTATAGCCCAGATTTCGGGGGTGGGGGGGGGGGGCTCACCAGGGGGGGGGTCTGGGGTATAGGAGGGTCCGGATTTTTTTTTAAATTTAGTGTTGTAAAAAGCTGATCTAGACAACTTGTTGGGCTCTGAAGTTCAAAAGAAATTTTTGAAAAATTACTACCCAAGAACCTAGGTGGCCAGGTTTGAAATGATAAGGTTTGATAACTGTGACTATTTTGAGTCAAAACTCTTGAATTGGAACTTACAATACTTAACTTATGTACTGAATCTCGAAATTAATAAAATGATAATAAATTGCATTTCAAGTTTATAAAAATACAACTCAAATATACATGAAGGAAGCATACCTTTTTATAAGTTTCATATAATTTATGTCATTAGGCTTAAACGCACCCAACCCTAAGTTCATGAAAACGGAATTTTTTGATCATAGCACACTAATTATATACGCTAGCACAGAACTTGCATTTATTTGTGTGTTTTCATTTATAAAATCCCGATTTCATGAACTTTGGGTGCATTTAGGCTAGTGGGTTATACTGAATTTTAACTTCAAAACTAAATTTTCTACAAGAGTTTTCTACAAGAGTTTTTACTTGTATTTCTACAAGAGTTTATTCTAAAAGGTGATTTATCACGAGCCGCGAGCCGTAGCAGATATCTGTTCAATCAGATAGATAATAAGCTGCGTTCTCGTAGGTCCTGTTTGTAACGATGACCGATAGATTGGCCAGCAAAAACGACACTGTTCTCTGCTGAAATCACTTCCCGGTGGTTCGGAACCCACCTAAAACTGTAGGTCCAACTCATAAATCACCATCATCCAACTCATTACCCACGCACAGGTCTCAGACCTATGTGGGCTTCATCCTCAAAAAAAAAAAAACTAATTAACAAAGTTAATTCACTTCAAAACTTGAAAAATTGCGTTTTATTTAATGTAATATTTCATTAATTATGGTAGTCACAGTTTTATAACATGTTTCATTCGATTTCGTAGCTCATTTTAAATTAAAATTATCCATTTGAGCACCTAACAAGTTTCTATATGAGTGAATATTTGAACGATGCATCAATCTGACTATAACTGTAGCTATATTCTATTACACAATCAGGGTTTCTTTATTCTGTTCGTTATAATACTACAAAACAGATAGAACCCTTCGGCTTTAATAAGTCCTTATCTATTAGTTATTTGAAAATTTTTTATTCATGAAATTTCGGGGGGGGGGGGGGCTGGGCTCCATGGCCCCCCCCTGGCTACGCCACTGCCTATAGCTTCGGCAGTCATGTCATTCTCAATCTCATGATCCCGATCTATTTTGTTCTTTATTTTGTATCCTTTGCCCGTCAATGGATAACAACATGAGCAATTACGATTGCAGTTTCACTCAAAACAGTTTTATGTAAACACTACACTCAAATATATGTAGAAAACAGGGGTAACAAATACAAAAAACAGCAAAAATATTAGAAGTCAACAGACAGTGAACTGCGATCAAATTTAGTCTAATTGATTCATGTAGATAATACCAATTCAATTTTTTATGTATTTTAATCTGTGGGTTATCTATTGGAATAAATGTATTATATTGAATTTGAAAGTCATTATTAGAGAAAATACTTCAATTATAAAATGCGTCCTAATTGATTAATGTAAATACGGAATTCAATTCCTGTGGTAATTTTTCACTACGCTATTAATGGAATCAATGTATTAGTAGTCAGTGTATTAGTAATCAATGTATTAGTATCAATGTATTGATAGTCTTCTAATTGGAAATTCATTATAGGAGAAAATAGTTCAATAAAATATTCAAAGCCAACGTTGCCATCATCATAAGTAATTTATCAATAGATTATTTTCAGCTAAGTGATGATATCAGCGTTTAAGATTAGATGAATCGATGAAGAATGAGTAGCTTACATCTTGAATCGACAAAAGTTCTGGAAACGTTCACTTAGCTATACAGTAATGATATTGTTTTACATCATAATAAAAGCTTCGGAATTCCATTCAGGTAGTATTTATCTTGTTGGAAACTTCCTAAAATAATTGAACTAATTCCTGTTAATTTCGATTGAACTATCAAGATAATGTCTACGGGAATGCGTAGTAGGGCTTGGGTTACCAACTATGCTAATGATATTGTATTATTGATAATATTGATTGTGGGAGAATCCCATAAGTCGGGCGCTGTGACCTATATTATGTCATCTACATCGTCATCACTGATGTAAACATGTTACAGGTGCAGTCATCGACCAATACAAGGCACTGAACTGATTGCTGAACGTTTCAATTATTTATGAACGTGCTATTGAATGCATTGACCCAGAGGTGGTCGCTATGAATATGTGATAAAATTGTTATCTCCCTACACGGTGAGAGTGTAATTATTGTCATCAAAAATTCATTGCCTTACCTGTATATTCCATCAGCACTTTCACCCGATAGAATTCATTAATTTTATCCAACAAAAATTGGTCGGCTGATTGAGTTTTCATTGGAATAAAAAGGAACCCCTCCACATTGTAGGCTACTGTGTAATAATGGTAGACTATAATAAATAAATATCGAGTAACCTGGCTGGCTCAGGTCTGGTGTCAGAGTTATCAGGTCGCACCTGAATCAGTTCAGGGCCTCTGACGTGACTTAACGACTGTTTTTTGGTAGACTAATATGTGGGTTTAGACCAGAGATTCCCAAACTGGGTGAATTCGCCCAGTTGTGGGCGATTTCAGCACGCCAGTGGGTGAAGCTGACAGAATGTTATGGGCGATTTGAAAAAAAATTTGGTGGGCTATTTAAACAACTCTGCATGGAGAATGAAGACGATTTTATGCACTTCAAAAAATTCATTTCAGACAGAGTTTGGTGTTATAAAAGGTGTTAAGCAATATAATTACCTGGGCGTTACAATAAATGAGGATGGCAGAGACAATGTAGATATTTTGAAAAAAATAGGAAAGGGAAAAAACATAATCAGGGCACTGCATCCAATTCTGTGGAATAAAACACTAACGAAAAAAACTAAAACAAACATATATCAAGCTATGATAGAACCAATATTGACGTATGGATCAGAGATGTGGGTCATGGATCGCAGGCATGCTTCAAAATTGCTTGCTGCGGAGATGATGTATTGGAGAAGATGCTCAGGCTTGTCATTATTGGATAAAGTAAGAAATGAAGTAATAAGAGAGCAAATGAATGTGAAGGAAACAACACTGAGTAGCATAGGAAAAAACCAGGTAAAATGGTACGGCCAACTTCGCCGAATGAATATGGAAAGAATACCGCTGAAAGTCTTTGAATGGACTCCGAACCAACATCAGAAGCGAGGTAGGCCAAGGAAAATATGGATGGCAAATGTTCGGCAGGAAATGGAAAATAGAGGATTGCGAGAGGGGGACTGGAGAGATAAGGAGCGATGGCGGAAGGGATGCGAGAAGCGACTCTTAAAGTTGCAAAAATTGCTAATTATATAAAAAATTCATGTAGCTTAAATCAAAATTTTTTCTTTAATTCTTTTAATTGATTGTTATTCCTTTTTTAAGACCTATTACTTGCAAAATTTTTAATGTACATAATCGTACCTAAATAAACATGATGCACCTATTAAGAGAAAAATGTCTGTAAAAATCCTCATTTCTCAACTTATATTTAGGTATTTGAATGTGTGTTTGCAATTCTAAGATTTGTGCGTTTTTTGAAATCTGGTGGGCAAAAAAATTATGAATCTAGAAATTGGGCGATGGTCAGAAAACGTTTGGGAAACCCTGGTTTAGACTAAGTAGGAATTAATATTGAAAAATATAGAAACGTACAGAGGCGTAACTGGATTTTCATTCGGGTGGGGGGGGGGGGGGGGTGTTGATGATGCAGTGGTGTGTGTGAGGAAGGAGAATGTAGATTCTAGCTAGAGATTGAGTGTTATAGCAAGAATAACAGTGACTTTATAAGGAAAGTGAAGCCGTGAGCCGTAGCAGGTATCTGTTCAATCACAGAGATAAGCTGCGTTCTCCTGGGCTCTCTTTGTAAGGTTGACCAATTAGATTGGCCAGCCAAAAAGTCACTGTTGTCTGCTGTAAAATCACTTCCCGGCGGTTCGGAACCCACCTAAAACTGTGAGTCCAGCTCATCAATCACCATCATCCAACTCATTACCCTCGCAGAGGTCTCAGACCTATGTGGGCTTCATCCTCCAAAAAAGTAACTATTTTTAAAATACGTCGATCTTTGACTTATTTTTGGGAAGTTTTTAAACCCTGTTTTTAGCAGGCATCTAGGGTTTAGACTGAACATATATATCAGACTTAACTTTTTTTGTTTGAGTGGTTTTAGAGAAACGGTGATAAATGAGTCAGTGAGCCAGTTGGCTTGTATATGTAACGACTTGCCAACGATGTTGTAATACATTCTATAATAGAGGAAAAGAAGGAGTAGACCTCTTACAATTACGAAGGTGGAATGAATATATGAAAAACAGAGGCTATGACTAATTTCAATCAAAAGAGGGGTTACTCTCCCGAAAAGTTTTTGAAGAATAATTCCTCTATAGAACTACGTTTTAAGCGATTCCAGACATCTTCTATGACTCTAATGTCAAAAATTGACTATCAAGGCATGTTAAAAGGTAGCCGGACAACAACGTACACGACTAAAAGCGAACAGAGACATTAGCGTACAGAAGTCAGGAGTGACAGTTGATGAGGGTCAACGCAGGTAGACAATTTTGCAGTATAGCGGACAATATAATAGCCTACGCAAAATAGCTGATTTCTGCATTCTTTTACTTCGCTGCACTCATTTTACTCTACTCCAGGTGCGTCAACTTTAGGCTGGGGCTCCACTCAATCAATCAATCAATCAATCATATTTTATTCAACACAGTACAACTTTTAAAATGCAGTACAGTTGAACATCGTCATTTATAATACATCAAAAATGATAATAAATAAAGCTTAGGTTGGAACATAGAACTACTTATAAATACATATCACTACTTCATAAATGGAGATCAATTCATTCTGGATTTAAGCCAACCATCTTATGATACACTAAAACTAATATCAACAGGTGAGTTCGAGTCAACTATAGAATAAGCAACAATTCATTTAAATAATCAGCTAAGATGAGTAAGAATTATCATTAGAAATAGTCATAAATTTTTTCTATTTCGTAGAACTAAGCCAATGGTAATAGGCCACTCATAGTATGAACTCATCAACAGAATAATATGCCTTATTTACCAAAAATTTAAAAAGTTCAACCTTGAATGTATTATTATTATTATTGTTGGATGATAATTTCAAGGCGACTGGTAATTTGTTAAAAAATTTGCATCCTGCATAGCTAGGCTTCCTTTCAAACAGTTTTCGCCTATGAGGCTCAATGGCAAAATTATCTCTTCCTCTTGTGTTATATGAGTGGACATCGGCACTAACTCTGAGGCTCACTCTATTCTGAACTGAATGCATGATGACCCTGAATATGTAAATGGAGGGTACAGTCAGCAAAGAGAGCGCTCTAAATGCCTCTCTGCAAGGGTGGTTGTATTTTAGATTTGCAATAAGTCTGATAGCCTTCTTTTGGAGGATAAATATTCTCTGAATATTTTCTTTTGATGTTCCACCCCAAAGCTCAATTCCATAAACTATATGACAGTAAAATGTAGCGAAATACACTACTCTGGCTGTATTTTGTGGTACATACTTTACTAAACTTCTTATAAGAAATAGACTTTTGCTAACTTTTCTGCTAATTTTATCAATGTGTAATGTCCAAGTCAGCTTTTCATCAAAATTTATTCCTAGCATGTCTACTGAATCAGTGCACTCAATCACATCGTCACCAATATATACTTGAGGAAGTATAACAGAATTTTTAAAATATATAGTTTGACTTTTCATAGGATTAATTGATAGATACATGTCATTAAAATATTGGACAACTGCATTAGTAGAGATGTTCATGTCAATTTCAAGATTGTTAACATCTATATTAGCAAAAAGAAGAGTTGTGTCATCTGCATAAAGTGTAAAATGGACATTATCATCTGATACAGCCGAATGCACATCAGAAATATACAATAGAAAGAGCAGTGGGCCAAGGATTGAACCCTGAGGGACTCCGGTTTCAAGCTTCAACTTAGAAGATGCAATTTCTCTCAAGGATGAAGAAAGACAGACATATTGAGAACGCTCATTCATATAAGATTCCAACAGTCTGTGAGAAATACCTCTCACTCCTAGGCCTTGCAACTTGCTCAGCAGGACCCCGACATCAACACAATCAAAAGCATTTGAGAGGTCCAGCAGTACAGCAGAAGAATAGTTCCCCTTATCCAGTTCATCCAGAAGCCTTTCATATAATCTTATCGCTGCACCAGTAGTTGATCTTCCTTTAACAAAACCATACTGGTATTTTGGAATAAGCTCAAATTTGTTCAAATAGCTAGTCAATCTCAAGCTGATTATTTTTTCAAAAATTTTTGATAGAGCAGGTAGTATAGAGATAGGACGATAATTGGATATATTAGTTTTTACACCTTTTTTGTAAACTGGAACAACTTTAGAGATTTTAAGTTGATCAGGGAATACGCCCTGTTCCAACATTGAATTGATTACATTAACTAGAGGGGAAATGATCTCATTTATGCATTGCTCAATCACATAGATCGACAAACCATCATAGCCTCTACTGTACTTGGATTTTATATTTTTTAGAATGGATAGAACTTCATTTGCATTTGTAGGAGTTAGAAATAAGCTACTATGTGGTGATGGCAATTTTAGATTTTTGTATGCGCTTTGGTGATTCCCATGCACCTTACCTTTATCAGTCTGAGATCCCACTGATACAAAATAATTATTAAGAACAGCTGCAATTTTGCCAGGGCTTCTGATCAATTTATCATCAAGCTTAATTTCAAAAATCTCATGGTGATTTGCAATCTTATTTTTGTTTCCTCTGAAACTATTTATTATTTTCCAGCTACATTTTGTTTTATTGTCTGAACTTAAAATGAGGTTGCTGAAAAAATCTTTTTTTGCTGAAACTACACTGTCATCATAGATTTTTTTAATTCTATTGATTGTATTAATATCAATATCCTCACCTGCATTGAATCTGTGTATAGCCATACTAAGCAACAAGCGTGTCTGCTGCAACTCCTGTGTCATCCAGTTACCATATGCACTACTAATATTATTATTATTAAATTTCTTTTTGGCCCTTAGAGGGCAACACACATTAAAATGATGGAGGAGAGTTTGATAAAATTTATTGAATTTCTCATTTGAATCCCTTTCATCATAAACGTTACTCCAGTTTTCCTGAGATAAGTTATACCTAAGTAGAGCAATATTGGCATCTGAGCAATCATGACTCATTTTGTAAAATTTATTAAATTGCTTCTTTACTTTACCCGGTCTTACTTCATTTCCATGGGAAATTCCAATGTATTGAGCGGCATTATCTGATATAAAAGCATGGATTACTTGAGCAGAGTACAAAGAGCAGGGAATGTTTGTGAAAATATTATCAATGCATGAGTTACTTTTTAATCGGGTCACTTGATCTATAGTATATGTGAGACCATATTGATCCAGAACTTCCACAATGCTAGAGCGTCGGCTGCTGTCCAAAAGAAAATTCACATTAATATCGCCCAGGGCAACCAGATAATCTTTTGGGTTACTCAATGTACTGTCCATAATTAAGTTGAGATTATTTTTAAACAATGCAAAATCACCTTTTGGTGGTCGGTATATTCCAATAACAATTAAGTTTTGGGAATCCAATCTGATCTTTATTCCGGCCATCTCTATACTACCTTCAACACATAAGGACCCAGTATCCAGCACCGACAATTTACCATTCTCCAAAGATTCATAGAATTTCCTATTCACAAATATGGCAACACCCCCCTTTCTCTTGGTATTTCTGCAATAGTACGAAACTAGAATAAAATTTGTCAAATTCAGGTCCTCGATTTCAAAATCCTTAAGAGCATGTTCTGTCAAAACCAGAATATCAGGGGATTCATTCTCTAATAATATGTTCAATCTACTAATTTTATTCAAAATGCTATCAACGTTCTGGTGAATTATTTTGATTGTTCCATTAGGTTGTAGAGAAGTGAATCCGACATTTTTTATCTTTTCTTTCCCTACATCCTGTCTAAAAAATCACTATGAGGGCTTGACAATATCTGTGTTATAGGATTTGAGATGGAATCATTACCTAGCAAAGTATCATGGCTGTCACATGCGATAGGGCTCAGATTAGTATCAGAAACCTCCTCTTGAAGCCACCCTACATTGTCCTCAAACTCCTTGTTCGCTCTCTGAGTTTCGTCATTGATAATAAATTCACTATGGACTTGGTTCTGCTCTGGAGATGACCAATCTCTCACTGGAATGGGGTTACCAATACATGATAATATTCTCTGAGAGAAACTCCTTTTTCCTCTATGATTCATGTGGAGGCCATGTGTAGTATAACATTTTCTTGGTAAACCAAAGAGATCAATTACTTTTAGTTTCAGTTTATTTCCCAGATATTGTATTGCAGAATTGAATTTATTAACCCAGTTGTGTACGATTGATATTCTTGGTAAGTCATGCCTATATGGGAGAGTACATAGTATTACATTTGTATGGTCAAGAGATTTCACGACTTTTTCTATTTTTGACAATAAGTTTTGTAGGTGTTTAGTTTGATAAGTAGAATTTATATTATTTGTAGCTCCCAACAATATAATAAAATCATTTTCTGTGTATTTCTCGACCACATTACATGCTAAAAGAGAATCCAATATCACTTCCATTGGAGCACCAGGAAAAACATTACCAGACACACTCATGCCTAATTTTATGTGATTATGAAGGATTGAAGAGACCTGTCTACCATGACTGTCTGAAAAAATTCTAGCTCGACCTTAAACCACTGGCCGTAGTTTATCGTGCTGCAATTTGCAGGCGCTACACGCGACAGTTGGGTGGCTTCACAGGCAACAGAAAACGAACTGCAATCTGCAGCGTCGTCTCGCTCGTTGTGGCTTCACTAGCAGCTCATTGTAGCGGTAGACGTGACCCGGGACCGATCATGCCGCAAGTTGATATTCGTAGTGTTGTACTCAGTGTACTTTTAGTTTATAGACGACGCCGGTTACACAAGAGGGTGGATTCACCCAATAATAAGCAACAGGAAAACTCAAGGCTTGTTCCGTACGTTGCATCGCAAATTAAGAAAGTATTCGGACAAGTTTTTTGAATTTTATTGCATGTCTCAAAATTCCTTTGATTACTTGTTACAAATCTAGCATTTCTGTTTTTATAATTCTCATCATTTTTATTGTACATTTTCATTTATTGTATATTCTCTACTTCTAATATAATAAACTCGCAATCAAGTTCAAACTCCCTTGTTCTCAATAGAATTCACTTTACATGGAACAATTAATAATACAACTTTAAACAGAATAGCGTCGATACGCCTTGGATGCTGGTCAGCTGCAGACTGCCGCGTTACTACAGTCTACAGCTAGTAGAGCCATCTAATGGCGGCAAAGTGTAGCGTGAAAATGGGACAGGTTCCATTTCCGCACGACGCTTCATTCTGCAGCACGCTGTAAAATGTTGCTCGCTGCAGACAGTCGCTAGTGGAGCCATCTCCGTTTGTTCGCTGCCTTCTCATTTATCTGACTTATCGACCACAATTTGCAGCGCGATAAATAACGGCAAGTGGAGCCCCAGCCTTAGGAAAAATCTAATGTGTAACCGAAGTGATAGCCGAGTGCCGTAGCAGGTATCTGTTCAATCTGAGATAAGCTACGAAAATCCTGGGCCATCTTTGTAACGGTGACCGATTGGATTGACCAGCAAAAAAGACTGTTCTCTTCTGTAAAATTACTTCCGGGTGGTTCGGAACCGATCTAAAACTGTAGGTCCAACTCATCAGTAACCATCATCCAATTTATTACCCACGCACAGGTCTCAGACCTATATGGGTTTCATCCTCCGAAAAAAAGTCGTGCTCAAAGTATCTTACCTGCACTTGAGAAGTATAATATTCCTCACTCCACTGCGGCTCTTGTACAGTGCTTCTTTGCACACTAGTTACACAAATAACTATTGTCTCTGGGTCTGGGGGGGGGGGGGAACCATCCTCCTGAGAGATATAATATCATTGTCACTGAAAGACGCTGATATTGCATAATAAAAAGTAGAATTTGTGGGTTTAAAGCGATACTTTCTAGAAATTGCGGATTAAAGCGAGATCTATAGTTGGTCGAGATGATAATTAAATGATTGAAAAAGTAAAGCTCTGATAAGCTCAAAGTTGTGAAAGTTTGAGTTCCCTATTCCTGTAGTAAATAGTATGTTCTGATTCTTTGTGCAAATTTGGAATTTGATCCAATATCAATCAGATCACAGCGGATACGATTTGATGTTCACTTCTCGAAGCCACATTATTTGTTATAGATAAACGAGGCACTATAGTTTTAACCAAATATCGAGTAAATATGAAAATATGATCGTTTAAATGTTTAACATCAATTCCAATCGATAACATCAAGACTAATCGTTCACGAATAGGGTAGCCTTCGAAATTGGGAAAGCTGGCACGGGGAACAAATATTTCCAAATGAACGGACTTTCAAAGCCAAATGTGCTGGAAATAATGCTTTAAACATTGTCTACTTGTTGCCGAATATGTTTCCATGAGGCTAGAAGTCGATAGTTGATCGTAATCACCACAAATAGAGTAAACTTGAAAATCCTTGCAGTTTATGACATTTGAGTTATGCAATTTTCAAAAAAGCTTTTCCAGGAGCTGGGACAGCTGGAAAATTACGCGGAAAGTCACAAATAGGAAATTATTGACTTTTGTTTTGCAAGATTTCCACTCTTTCCACCCATTTTCCAGTTAACATCCAATTTTGGAAGGGTCATGACCCCCATGACCTTTTCCCTGGGACTTTCCTTGAGCTCTTCTTTATTCTTAATTTCCATTATGTACGACTTGTAGTCGAATAGACCCAACATAGTCAAGAATACAATAACAAGAATACAATAACAAGATTACAATAACAATAACACAATAACAATAACAAGATTACAATAAGTCTCCACGAAATTAAAATATAGGACTATTTGTGAAGACAATATTTTTCTTTGCTGTCCAGACCGTAGTCTTTTCAACTAAGTTTAATCAATGGTTACCTTCTGCACCGGTTGCAACACTAGTATCATTAGTCGATGAATTTGAATAGACAATGAGACGCCTAGCGGTGCAACCGGTGCAGGCTCCCATGTACGCACCCAATGTGATAAATCTTATTAATAATCTTATTTTCGTCACCTATCACTAGGCTTATATCCTAAAGCATTGCAAGGCATAGTTTGGACGCTTTATTAATAGCAGATCTAGTGATGTCGTATTAGTGATACTGTAGTGATGGATTAGTAATACGTCTAACTGACAGGTACCTGCAATAATAATAATAGGAAAGTAGTAGCCGTGAGTCGAAGCAGGTATCTGTTCAATCAGATAAAGATGAGCTACGAACTCCTGAGCCCTCTTTGGATTGTGCAGCAAAAAATAATGAATAATAAGACGAAATTGTCACAACCATATTTATTAAAAAAATATTGAGAAACTAGTTTCGGTTGTTATACCATTATCAATCTCAAACAAACTGTTTGTTTGGTATAACAACCGAAACTAGTTTCTCAATATTTTTTTTATAAATGGGGTTGTGACAATTTCGTCTTATTATTCATTATGGATACCTTCCACAATATCACCTTTGCCACTACAAAGACAGTAACAAATATTGTTCTATGCTGTAAAATCACTTCCTGGTGGTTCGCAATCCACCTAAAGCTGTAGGTCCAACTCATCAATCACCATCATTCAATTCATCACTCAAGCACAGGTTTCAGACATATGTGGGCTTCATCCTTCAAATCTTGGTCAATAATTAATTTATGTGATTTAATGAGAGCTTTGATTACCGGTAGGGATGCCCAGTCATCTTGAAGTAAAGTCTTTAGGTGCTTGAATACTTGAAATCTTTAATCTTGAAAATTCGACCATTCGGAAATTATAAAAATTGATGCAGAAACTCATTCTAATATTACTTGAAACCTTTCCAAAGAAATTGGAAACAAAATACATAATTTCCTCTCTTTAGATTAATTTTCATTCTTTTTACAAATGCATACTATTAGAATGTATAATGTCTAATGTATTAAATATCGAAACTTAACACTAACGTTAAACAAAGGAAAAAGAATCAGTAATTTAGGGCCATAAAATAATAAACATTCTCTTCTCTTCAATATATTATAGCGATTTTGTTTCTTCTTATCTTGTAATTTTGGTGTATTCAGATTATGCATCTAGTTCGTAAAGCTCTTATCTACATTCTATAATGATTCTGCTCACTTTGTATTGAAATTTTGAACATAGTTTTTTCTATATCAAAGTAGTAGTTTCCAGTTAAATGACTTTTTAAATTTTTTTATAAAAATAAATTTTTTAAATTGGAGTAATAAAAACACGAGCAATAGAAAACTCAATTCGATAATTCTTAGTGTCTAAAAGAAGAAGGAATTATACTCTACAACTCTCTTCTTTACAATATATTACAGCCATTTTGTTTCTTTTGATCTTGTATTTCTGGGGTATTTAGATTATGCATCTGGTTTTTAAAGCTCTTATTTATAAATTCTGTAATGGTTCTGCTCGCTTTGTATTGAAATTCTGAACACGTTCCCTTTCCTATATTAGAGAAGTAATTTCCAGAATATGTATTTTTAAATCTTTTTATAAAAATAAATTTATTAAATTGAAGTAATAAAAACACGAGTAATAGAAAACTCAATTCGACAATTCTCAATGGCTGAAATAAGAAGGAATAATACTTGAAGAGAGGATAGGGAAGAAAAAGCTTGCTATTTGTCCCAAACCACACGCTTGTCTTTGAATGAACACCAAAGCACCAAAGTGCTATCAAACTAAGATGTGATGCAGCACTCCAGGTCAAACTGAAAGAATAAACAGAAAAGTGCAGTAAAGCCCACGGTTCCTAGAACGTGCAACAGGCGTAGCTCTACGTGCATCAATGTAGCCAGGTCGTTGTTTCTTTTCCTTGTGGATGAGAAAATGTTTTTGCTGTAAAGCCGGAATCCTGCAACATTTCAGTGGGATTCAATAGACGCAGCTCTGTAATTTCAACTGTCCTGGAGACAAATTCGTGCACAAACTAGAAATTCACTGCTGTTCTTTGAGTTTTCTGTACTAACTGATGCTATTGTAAAGGATAAGTTGGTGTTGTTCTGCTGGATGATCAGTAAAGAAACTTCCTTCCCTCAAGGGATACTTGGGAACAAGGAAAATTGGACATACTGTCATAGAGATAGCGTTCTTCCTATCTCTATGCTTTCAGTACCAACTATTATGACATTAATTTCTTAACATAGACTATCACTATATATATCAAAACAGTAGTTTTTTGTGAATGAGAATTACATCCCAGGTAGAGAATAATTGTTTAAAATATGTTCTTTTTTTTCAATTACTGAACTTTTCTAATTAATTAAATAGAGCGTTAATTAGATAAAATCCTGTAAGCGAGATTTTGCTAGCACATCTGCTCATTAGTCTTGAGACTCTGCAGCAATAATAATGTTACGGGTTCTAATGTCTAAAATAAGGCTGGAAACACTAAAGTTCACAATTGCACTTTATTTACACACACTAATTGTAAGTTCAATTAATAAAGAGAAACAGATCAACAAATGATTAGTTAATACTTATTTTCAATAATTATTTACAAGAATTAATGAATAAGTAATTACAGGCTGATCAATAACAAAATAAACAAGAGTCCAATAAACTGTACAATAATGTAGAAGGAAATGATAAAAGAGCAACTAATCACTTACAAAACGCAGTCCAATTCGTTATTTGACAGTCCTAAATAATATCACTTACACAACGTCTTTAAACTATTAATAGGCTGCACAAACAGTAAACACTTGTCTATGCACTTGACACTGGAATCAAGCACTGTTTAACTTTCTTAGTAGCCTTCTTGCAGCCTTCAATAGTATGATTTATAGAGCTTTAACCATTCCAATGAGCAATCATCACTTTGAAAAAGAGATTAGTACGATTAAACAGATAGCTATTACAAATGGATATGAGGAAATCATTGTCAATAAAATGTTAAATAAAATAAATAGGAGACTAGCAGTAAGTACTAGCATTGCTGTAACGGAAACTGGGGAAAGGTCATGGATAACGGTGCCTTACCTTGGCCCAGTTTCTGATAAATTAGGAAAACAACTGAAAAAGAACGGTTTTGATGTAGCTTTTCAAACCAAACCAATTTTAAAGAGCTTATTTGGGTGTAGTAAAGACAAAATTGATATCTGGGATAAAAGTGGGGTTTATAAATTGAATTGCGGTGATTGTAATGCTTGTTATGTGGGTCAGACTGGTAGAAGTTTCAAATGTAGAGTAAATGAACATATCAGGGATTGGAAAACCCAAAAAGGAGATTCAAATTTTGCGAACATCTCATTAATAATGGACACAAGTTCAAGGCTGAAGAAAATGTTGAATTTCTGCATTTGATTGGCAAAGGCAGACAATTGAACATTTTAGAAGCTTTGGAGATAACTAAGTTGGTAAAAAACGATTCCATAACTAATTTAAATGACCAAATTTATTTTAACCAATTCAATACAACTAACTTGGTTTCATTATAATTCCAGCCTATTTTTAAAAAGCAATTCTTATGTGTATTTCTCAGTTGACCTTGATTGCATTTCAGTGAGCTTCAAATTTTAAAAGAATTTTTTATTTTAATTTGAATAAATTCTAGCCTTATTACAAATTTTTTTTTTTTGTTACTTTCTTGATGTTCACATTGTTTAGTTATTGATTTGACTCGTATTTTTGCTTCTTACTCCTCCCACCAGGGGGCGTGACTTGACAACCAATCACAACGTCCGATTAAGGTCAGCCTCTTTCCCTCTTAGCCAATAGTATCATTTCATGTATAGTAAGGCTTCTCTGTACTTCAGTTTTTCAGTTTGATTGAGATTGATAATGGTGTAACAACCGAAACTAGTTTCTCAAAGTTTTAATAAATGTGGTTGTAACAATATTTCGTCTTATTTTTCATCAAGCACTGTTTAGTCCACTGGCACGAGATATGTAACACAATACGAGCTTTTTTAAGACTAACTCAATGGTTCACGTGAGCTCCTTTATATACGAGATAGTAGTCATAATTCCAAGAACTGGAGGTCACCAGACGCTTCGAGAAGGCCACGTAACATGATCTCGATTGTTCAAGAAGTCTGAAGAAATCTCGAGAAATTCAATTGAATGAGAGAGTTGCACACTTGAAGAATAGGAGTGAGAAAGACATCTAACGAGAGAGAACGAGAAGGATCAGATTGCAAGCTATGCCTGTCCATGAAAACAAAACATATAAATAGAACAAGTGCGTGAATAACTGCTTTTTTTTTGCTTTCGTAACAATAATTAACAAGAAAAAACTTGTAGGAAGCAGTGATGAAGTTTCATTTCATTCGAATACACTGTCAACAAAATCTTGGAAAACAAAAAACTTTTTAGCAGCTTTAAAGACAGCCTACACTTTGTTGGATTTCATGACACGTATTTTTTAACTAACCTTGAGGCTTCTATATCTCAATGGAAACTTCAAAAGCCCTTCCTCTAAATACTTTCCAAGCCCTCTCTCCCCGCCCACAAGTTCAGGAAGCGTAAAGTTAGGTACGGACCATAAAACGTAATAGTCTTCAAGAAAATTATATATTCTCAATTAAGATTGCAGGATTGCATTATTTCTCTGTAAATAACAACCATCGAAACACTTGGGGAAGTGATAGACGAGTGCCGTAGCAGGAGGCATCTGTTCAATCAGAGATAAGCTACGAAACTTGAGGGCGCTCTTTGTAAGGGTGACCGATTGGAAAGACCAGCAAAAAAGACTGTTCTCTGCTGTAGAATCACTTCCCGGTGGTTCGGAACCCACCTAAAACTATAGGTCCAACTCATCAATCACCATCATCCATTTTATTACCCACGCTCAGGTCTCAGACCTATGTGGGCTTCATCCTCCGAAAAAAGCACTTGTCATATATTCAGTTGTTTGTGAATGGATGTAGTGGTACTTTTCCATGGTGAGTAATAAGACTTGGATGTTGTTAAACCACTTTATTTTGAATACATTGCATGTGGCAGGTTAAGCCACGAAACCATGGTACTGTAATTTTTCAATAATGTATTCAAAATAAAGTGGTTTGACAACATCCAACATGGGTCATATACGTTCTAAAGTCCAAATAATTTATACTGAGTGGTCTAGTTTGTGGTGAATAAATAAATTACTCATTCATTCACAAGTTTCAATGAGAAGCATAGCTGTGCTATGGGGTGTAACGTTGCCACCGAGAAATGCATGGTAAGAATGCTGTAACAAAGTGTTGGGGGATTATGGTGGATAAATTCCAGACTCAAGTTCGGACTACGATCAGAGTTACGACTGAGAGAGAGAGCACTTGGTGTTCTCCCAGCTCTCAGAACAGTTGTATTCCAAAGACGGATTCGGGTTGAAAAGGTCAATTTCTCTCTGTTTAGTCATAAAGTGCGAACAAGCTACGTAACACTAATGCGCAGGCATTTATTACAAGTCACGCAGAAATCTGCGAGCAAACTTTTGTCTGCAACTGAGTCCCTACGTATTAATCAAATAATTTTCATTACTCCAACATGTAAAATGACAGAAATTTACGCTCCGAAATTATTCACAGGATTTTTCTTGAGAGGTCTCTTAATACTCCACATGAAACCCGCCTCTCCCCTCCCCACTTGATTAAGCCGTTGTCTTTTTACGTTTCAATGAAAGATTTCATTCCCGCGTTACATAAAGTTTTGCAGTAGATGAGTCATTTGCAGTCATTCCCTCTCTTAGAACTTATTCCAAAAGTTTTATGTCGAGGGATATAATATGGTTATGCTACCAGCAAGGTCAGAATTCAACCATTTCAACACTTTAGTGCCTATAAGCTACACGGTTATAAAATTTGTAATTCTTCCGCAAAGTTTATTATTGTAGCAAATGAAAATAATATTTTGTTAAATAATAAGAATAGTATAATAGACGCTTTTATTGACAATATTGTCCTGAATTGTATAGTGACAAATTATAAAACTGAGTTTCTGGATTCATGATATTGATTTCACAATTATTCTGATATTCTTTGTGTGCGAAATAAACAAGTTACAAAAATTAAATCTCTTATTGGTTAAATTAATTACTACATAAAATCTATCTCAACAGTATATACTGCTTCTCAATTAACTTCGTGCACCCTAATGTACCTTATTATTGAGGTTTTCCCATTTTATGGATTATTTTTAGTACAGAGTAGAATCCAACTAAGATGTTAATGAGGCAGATAGAAGTACACACTAATTATCAAGGTATGAAATAGTTTTAATCGAGTTTAAAATTGGTATTTCAGATTTCATTTTAATTTTAAATCCGTAAATTTTTCAATTCTCTATTAACTGAGCAAGAAGAACAAATATTCATATTCATGTAGGGGAAAACTCAATTGAACTTTATTTTTGATTATCGAGCAAAATGTTATATGAAAAGATCTAGATTTTATAAAAATCAAATCGAAATTATTGAAATAAAAATGATACAAAAATACACAAAAAGAGCAGTAAAATTTGACAAGAATAGATAATAACCAGATCAACATTCATGGACACAGAAAAGGAAAGCTCGAGCGCGCTGGCCAACCATAACAAAATAAAATAATTATTTAAAAAAATTACAGAAATACCACAAAATAAAAATAATAGCGAATTAGAAAACTCATTAAAGATTTCAATTCAATTCAATAAATATAAATGTACAAATGATTGGAAAATGATGACAAAAAGATTAATTAAGCAAAAAATGAAAAAAAAAATAATTCAAGATAAATAATATCGTGGAAAAAGTGATAATATGAGACTATAGTTTTAAAGAATACATTTTATAAACCCAATTTTCCAATTTTAAATAATGTTTGTTGTATTTATTATTATTATTTTCTAAACCCAATTTTCCAATTTTAAATAATGTAATTTGCAAATTCTGGCTGCCAATAGATCAGTAGAAAGTATATTTAACAGTTTACAGCAAATATGTTGATTTTAGTGTTTGTTGTTGTCTTTTCTGAAACCCTTTTGAGATCAGAAAACTTGGAAACCTGTAAAATGAGGAACGCTGTGTTGGAAAGCAATATTGTCCATGCCTGTAGTTGGAAGAGAAATAGCCAAGGAAGAGTGAAAGAGGAATAAAAATAATGTGATGAGCTCTTGAAAGCTATTTGTTCGAAACGTTAGTTGGCAGAAGCATTATGCATATTTGATTATAAAAATACGTGCCATTCATTTCAAAAGCAAAACTCGTGACATATATTGGAAGAATGAACATGGGACACACATTTCAAAGCTTGGGTAACAATTTTTATCTTCCATCTTCTTCAAACGCGTTTCGGACAAGTTTGGAATTCCTTCGAATGTTTGGTGCGACGCTTTGTTTACGATCTGGTGGAAGGAGAGAAACATTTTCACTTTCCAATAAAGCAGCGTCTAGAGTCCAGACAAAAACTGAATACTGTAGCCGAAAGTGGATCATGTCATACTTTCTCATACAGTTTTGTTGTTAGGGTCTGTTGTTGTGAGGATTCTTTCACATTCATGCGAGTTGACTAACATGAACGACGTATGCCATTCATCCCTCACCCCTGAACATACTTTTTCATGGGAAAACTCATCCCTTCCCCTCTCCCTAACCACTTCCTCTCCTCATCCCCTTTTCCTTTCACCTCCATTCTTCGGGTATCATATCATCAACGCCGAGCCAGGTTTGTTTAGCGTGATATCGCCTTTATCATATCGCCTTGTGGGTGAAGAAAAACAACATTTTGACGAGGCCAACGATGAGTCACTATTTCTGATATCGGGCCATCGATTTTCCACCTCGAAAGGTATTTAGCGTTGAATTTTTCTTTTCTATCTGCCATCGAACACTAACGCATACTTGAAAAATGGACATCACTTATTTTTCCAAATAAAGATACTTCTTTATCACTTTCAAAGTTCATTATACATTTCTTTATCGATGTTTACTTGGAGAATAAATTGTTTTCTTTTTTATTGTTCTCTTCAATTTTGTTTCTGGAAGAGCTATTGCTGTTGGTTCTGAAATGTAGAGGTTCATTACTAATTGAAATTTTAATAGTAGTTTATGCAACGGTTGTATTATGAGAGCCTTTAAAGCACGAGTTAGATGTTAGTTAGGGCACGAGCGAAGCGAGTGCTCTAAATATCTCACGAGTGCTTTAAAGGCCAAATACAACCGTTGCATACACTATTTTATCTACGACCACTGATACGCGATAAAAACATTTTCAGAAAAAGAGTTAACATGATTTGCTTCTTTCCAATCAATGAATTGACTGTAGGATTTTTCATACAAACTTTTCGATTTCTCAGGCAAAAGGCTCTTCAATGCCGAATTTGCCCTTTCAGTTATTTCTTCGGGTGCTGAGATAATTTAATTTTCACTGTCACTATTATTCATGTTTAGTTGGATAGGTAGATCTATCATGTACCGGCACCAACCGTTCAGCCAAACATACGCATCAGCAACATAACCTATACAGTGCTTTTATCAGATGCGATACTGTTTTGTTCCGTTCCAGTATTTCGAAACTGGAACAGTGAACTAGGGTCGTGTTATAATGTACAAGTTGTACTGTAATGAGGTCATTACAGTACAAGTTTCAAATTCCATTTAGAAAAAGCTACTGTTTCGATTTCAATTATGAAACTGTAATGATTGCGTTATAACACGGTCGTAGATAAAATATATTATTCAATACACTTCCAGGTATTTTTCTTCTAATAGTTTCTTTTTCTCATTCATTGTGCTTTTTTCTCCAATTTCTCTAAAATTATTTGTTTTTTGATGAGCGTTTCTCAAGTGCTATTGCTGAAGTTGTAAATTCCTTACAATCTTGATGCTTAATAAGTTAAACTCCCAAAATACCTTACACATTCTTAGTTGGCTTATCTTCAATATTTTTAGGTAGGACTACTTCTTTTGTATCAGTAGGTATTTCTTTTTTATCTTTATCTTGAGGATTGCTTGCTTTTGTTCCATTTCTCCTATATTTTCTTTTGCTAAGTATTTCTGAAGGCCTTTTGCCGTGGGCTGAATGCAAATAATAATTATCTTATTTTAAATTTAACATTCTTTCTTTATGCGGTACCACTATATTTCCCTTATGGTAAAATAGCTTTGCATTAGGCAGTTGTTTTATTGAACTGGAATTTATCATCTCATTCATTCCTTTGGGGATACCCTTGCAGGATCCTTATGGTAAAAGAAAGGTATTCTTATATGATATGTTACTTGCCATTCTTGGACTATAATTAGTTTAAGTTCAAGTCTCTAATATAATACCTTCAAGCAAAACTAAAAATGTAGTTTTTTTATGTTTCAGAATATAATGCAATCGTCCATAGTTTCATATATCCATTATTATTTTTATGCCTAATGTGTAGAAGAGCAATAAATAGTTTAAGTAATAATTGCATAATTCCAAATAATGATCATGGAATTATTCCATTTATAATATTTTGATAATTTCATATGTAAACCATTTTTATTCAGATCTATTCTCACACAATCAAAATCAAATAAAAATTTATTATTCAATCAATAACATAATAATTACAAAATTATTTTAGTTGAACTTCATAAATACAGAATATGTTGTATCATTAATTCATCTTTAGAAACCCCACTATAAAAAACAATCCAATAGTATTATTTACACTGGATAGGAATTCAACCCCAACAAAATAAAAATAAAAAACTTTAGTTGAATAAAGAAAATCAATTTTCATTTCATGATAAAACTTTACGCTGCACTTTTTTCATTTGTTCAGAAGCATAAAAATAGAAAAATAAAGAGGGAAAAAGAATAAACAGAAATAAAACAAGTTCTCTTTTCTCATTGAGCGCATTCTATAATTAGGGATTGCTTTGTGCTGTATTGCGTTGGAAAAAAATGTTTGGAGAGTTTCCTCAATTAGACGCATTCTTTTTGAAGCATAATGGAATCCGATACATTTATCTGTCCTTTTTTTAGCAACGTAGTTTTCGAAATCTGAATGAATAGTTAATTTTTGGAATTGGGTCACCTTGATAAATATCTACCTATTTCCTATTTGAAATTTGATTCAACTTGTTTATATTTTTGTTATCTGAAAATAATGCATTTCATTCAATTAAAGGTAGCTATTTTTATATAGAAAGGTCAAATGTAGGTGCCTAGTCTGTGAAGACAATAGGCCTAATAATTATTATAACTTGCGCTTGTTTGACTCGGAATTGTTCTCTGCTGTATAATTACTTCCCCGTGGTTTGGAACACACCTGAAACTGTAGGTCCAACTCATCATTTACCATGACCCAATTCATCGCGCACAGGTCGTAGACCTATATGGGTTGAATCCTATGAAAAAAAGTAGAAAGAACTTAATATAATACGATTACTTAGATTATTAGTGGGCGGAGTGGCTATTGTCAGGTATTGATGAAAGAATGATGACATCAAAATGAAAGACGTAAATGTATTGATTATGTTCGGAAAACGACGATAAAAATTCGTGGAAGATGCTTGACAACAGTGGCGTAGCAACGGGTGGGGGGGCGGAGGGGGCGGACCGCCCCGGGTGACAGCCCAAGGGGGGTGACAAAAAACAGATCCAATCAGGCTTTAAAAGAACTGGTATTAAATGTTTTTTAAATATTTTTTAATAGATCATTTTTTCTAATAAATAATAGAGGAAAAATATTCCGGTTAGGGGTGACATAACAGGCGACTGAGTTGCGTGCGATTGAGTTGAGAGAGAGGTTGCTTATCAGCTAAATTAATTTTGATTATTTGAAGAAATCTGTTCTTTTCTACTACACCTGCCACTGCCATTCACCATTAGAGAATCAGTGGATTTGTTGATGCAGGTGTCAGGAGTGTAGCCAAGGAGCGTCCATTAGCGATGAATCAAGCACTTAATGGAATTTGAATCATAATGTGGGTTGAAATATTGAAATACAGCGTTCACATAAATGGTATATGGTTTTTTTGGGTGAGAGCTAATGCTTTTTTGGGTCGGCTAATACAGAGATATGTATGGGTCAAAATAATGTGGGAGGATTTATGTACAGAAACGCTCATAATGCAATTTTAGAGGGGTTATTTTTAATTTTTCCTCACCCCCTCCCCTCCTTCAAACAAGAGAGTCATATATTTTGTCAACATCGTGAAAAGACACCTTAATTTATTCTGAGTTATCGGCCTACTGTGAAGGTAGATGATAGAGTTTAGTAGGGAAAGTTATAAAAATTATTAGTTTGATTCGTGAAAAGCAAGTCATAAAGTAATGTACTTGAATTTCAAGGCATAATATTATTTCAGTAAAAAAAGTATTAAGTAACAAATTTTTTAGTATAAATTTCAGTAGTAGGTCTTGTAGGAGTTTTTTACTAATTAGACTATACCGTTTACGGTGAGTCTATAGTCAAGAAAGTGAGGTGCTCCCAGGGGTTGGACCCAAACATTTCTCGTGGCTCAAATTGAGTCACTCAATTCTCAAACACAAAAAAATCAATTGAATTTTTACCAAATATTAAGATGAATGAGTTTGTGTCTAAAAGCGCTTGAGAGGATTATTTTCTATTTTTCTCCGAGGGAAAACCCCCGCACCACCATTCTACCATCTATGAAAGAGGTAGTTGTTTCATCAAATTTCACATCAAAACTAAGCCTCACCTCAACTAATTGATATAGTAATTATGGTATCCAGTGTATAATTGTTGATCTGACTTGTCTTATACTCCTTAACTGGAGTCTCCAAGACGTAATCTACGAAAAAAAATCAAGTGTTACAGGGCTCCTCCAATCTAATTCATAATTCACATTTTTTTCTCTAAATTCCAATAATATAGTCCTAAGTACTATTCCCAAAGTGAACCAGCTAATGATCTAGCGGAATACTCAACTGAATCACATGCTGTTCAAGCAGGCTATTCCAATATTTTCAATAAATTAGCCTGCCCACATTCTGAAGAGTTGTGATATGCAGGCCTAAGCTAATTGTGCGTAGCCCAATATCAAGACAAACATCATCAAAGTTGCTTTCAAAAGACCTAAAAATCAAAATTTTTCTGACGCCTGCCCCCGGCGTCCCAAATGTTGAATATCTTTATAAAAAAATTATAACTCTACCATGGTTGTTATAAAATAAGAATCAGCTATGAATAAGGTATCGTTTGTTAACTGTGTGTAATGTGATGGCAAGTTGAAACACCGCCCCGGGTGCCACAAGACCTCGCTACGCCACTCCTTACAAAAACTAATTAACAAAATTACGGTTTAAAACTAGGTTTCACTTTGTTTGTTCACTGAAATTCTACTCGATCAAGGAATTAATATTCTTCAATGTGGATTTGATGAGATAATTTAATTAGAGGAAATTGGTTGGAGCTGATTTTAATGAGAAAGAAATACAAGGAAAGGCGCAATAACAAATCAATAAATAAGTATTCTTAGAAGGGCAGTGAGATACTATTATAATAGATATTTTCTTCTTAGATTGAAAGGTTATTTAGGAATTTCAACTTTACCACATTGATTAATCATCCTTGTACTCCATCTTTCTTCTCACTCATTAAAATTTACCATAATTAATATAAGTAGTTGGGATAATAGAACAGTATTGTATATTTATTGAGAACAAAATGACAACTATAAATTTAACAGGTATAAATTATTTGAAAGACTGAAAGTTGTTTTCTTAAATTTATTGATTACTAATAATTGTAATTCATCTAGACTCTGAGTTAATATACTATGATATTGAAATCCCCCGCAGACGAGAACTCATGGTTTGTTGATCGCCTGAGATTTGGGTTGGTACTAATATCATTTTGAAACAAATGCATTTCAATGTTGTTATTAAAGTGTAGTAGGATTGAAAAGATTATAATTTTGAAATGCAAGACGGTTTTAACTCCACCCTTCCATGTTAAAAACATCACTTGCTCTCTAGTGGCCCAGTCAAATTAGACAAATCGAGACTTACAATTATTGATAGAGGATTGTTTTTTCGCCAATCGCTTCTTCTAAGCTTGGGAAATAAAATACAACGAATCCTCTAGGAAGAAGGGGGATGAGGTCGATGAGGAATGGGGTGAAAAAGAACAATTTTTAAGTTTTTTGCTAATCACAAGAACGATAACTCAAATCTATATTTTCGTTCTTATCAAAGTTGGTAGTTATCATGGTTATCCAATCTGAGAAATTGTTCACTTTCAGTGATTCAAAATTAATATCTGAATATTCTCTGACTTACAAACAAATATATTTGACGGAATGTTCTATTGTCTGCACATTATTATCATATATTTCAAAATGAAATTAATAACATCGATTTTCTGGGAAATTCCAAAATTTTATTTAGTCTAAAAGCAATTCTCATTACAAATTGGTACCTTATTAAAAGCCCTCATCAATAATCAATTTGGAGGAAGGAAAATATATTTATTTGCTGAAGAGTAGTACTTCTCATGTAAATGGAATTGCTCACATTTCACAGATAATGAGTATAAAATAACATTACTTCAATATGGGATTGTACAGTATAGTTAACACCCAACAGCGATGTTGACATGTTGAACAGTATGATGTATGACCATTAATGTTTTTTAATATGAATATAACTAAAAATGCACATGAGACGAAAATTAAGGTCACAATAATATGAGTAAAAAATATAAATTAACTAAAACTAAAACTATTGATCATTTGATCAATATTTTAAATTACAATGAGAATGAATACGTTGAATTGATATCGTTCCAAGTACCGTCCGTAGAATGTGTATGTCATATAATATGTTATTATTCGTCATATATTATTCGTTTCACATGTTTCTGTCACATACTATAAATAAATATCTTCTCTGCAAAGCTTTGCAAACATTTTACATAGTTTTTTCTTTATCCCGGTTTTAATTAGATGTTTACTTTATAAAGTATTAACTTAGAACACCATTGTCATTAATGCTTCCATCATGAATCTCGTATCTTTACCACTTTATCTATAGCATACTCACTTTTTCTATCCGATTTTTTTCCTTTCCCAAAAGTTTTCCTTCCAAGAAACCTAATGAAGAAGGCTTCTTTTAAGAAAACGAACCTCTGAGCAAGTGAACCCCCGAGGATTTCATTCATCCCAGACTATTATTATTTATTCACTTATCTGCATCACTGACTTTTCTACTTTTTCGTCTACACACATACACGAACACTCACTCTCTCTCTCTTTCTCTCGTCGAACCTCCCTTCATGCAGACGCCATCGGTGGTGAGTTTTCAGCAGTCGGAAAAGTCAGCTGAAAAGTTTCCAGGATATCATATTTTGAAGCCATTACACAGAAGGGTTGCTCCACTGAAGCCTAACCACCAGTTACTGTTATTATTCTAGTTTGAAAGTAGCGGGATAATATCAAGCCGACCCCCCCCCCCCTTCACAACTCCCCTCCCTTGCAGCTGCAATGACGGTCGGTTAACATAAAATGTTTGAATTAGTTTCGAAATTAGCTTTCACCGTTGTGTTGGTTAATTGCTTTAATTACGGTAGAACATCACCGGGATAGCCAGTATTTTTTATGGCCGCATAACAGGATGCAGCCATCAAGGTGCATATAAAAAGACAGCCGACCTTTTGAGAAAATTGAAAAACAATCCTTCCATGGGAATTGGCGCACTTTACTTTCAAACTGGATGTGTCACCTATTCGATAGGGAAAATTTTGTTCCCAATGTGCGCTAATGTAATAAATAGTGGAAATAAATACATAAGAATTCTATCAAATAAATAAATAGTGGATGTGTCACCTATTCGATAGGAAAAATTTTGTCTCCAATGTGCACTGATGTAATACTACTCCTACTACAATAATTTAGTAGTTACTACAATTAGCATGGGCTAATATTTCCTTATTCTTTTGACTTTGTTTATGAACGAGTTTGACACCGGCCTTGAGGATTCCTTATATCAAACGAGACTTGAAAAGGTATTTTCTAAAACATTAAATTCCGTATTTATGAACCTACTTTGAAGCTTCCGTATTTGAAATTGACTTTTAAACCTCTAAATTTAATGCTTTTAAAGTCTACCTTAACCCAAGGAGCCCTCAAGTCAAGTTCACAAATATGGGTCTTAAAATGTGGTACTTACACATAAATTACTGAGCTTTCATTCATAGGTTTCTTAGTAATGGCGAAGGTGATATTGTGGAAGGTATCCATAATGAATAATAAGACGAAATTGTCACAACCACATTATTTATTAAAACTTCGATAGTATCGGAGCCAATAGTTTCATTCCATGTACAATATATAAACTATATATAGAAGGCTTCTCTGTACTTTAGTTTTCAGTTTGATTGAGATTGATAATGGTATAACAACCGAAACTAGTTTCTCGAAGTTTTAATAAATGTGATTGTGACAATTTCGTCTTATTATTCATTTTTCATAGGTTTTTCTATGATGTTACAGGATATTTAAAATGATTGAATTGTTCAAGAATATTTATGATTATTGATTAATCATACGATATTCTTCAACAAATGAATGAATTTCTATGAAATTCTATTATTATCATCTAGTTTACTATTTACCTATTTAATCATTCTCTATTCCACTATTTATCACTTTAAATTATCATCTAGTTTACTATTTACCTATTTAATCATTTTCTATTCCACTATTTATCACTTTAAATTATCATTATTGTCTGTTATTTATGTTCAGATTTCCATCAATTTGAAATCTAGATTCCATTCCTACGCACTAGTATAATTTAGTCGCGAACCGGTTTGTTTTATAGAATTGAAAATATGGTAGTAACAAATTATTTTGTAGAATTTTTCTCATGATTTTGGATTTTCTCAACGAATCTGAAGAAATGGTTTGTCAATTTCATATTAACTTTAAAAAATCTAATTGAAGACAAAAGATATAAACTGAAACCAAGATAATTAACAAACTTTGCGAAATGAACTAATAAATCAAATTTTACATAGAGGTTAGGCTACCATAAAGCTTTTCTGTAAATAAATGTAGCCCAGTATAGTCTTTATTCTAAATAGCGTATAAGTCCCAAATTATGTGCTCAATACTGATTTATTTGTGAATAATATTCTCATTTCATAAGTGGTTTGAGTTCATGGATGCTGAATTGTGTAATTTTTCAGGCTAGCGTGTAATGAAATACTGTATGATTGTAGAGTATTTGGGAAGTGATAGCCGCGAGCCGTAGCAGGTATCTGTTCAATCAGATAGATAAGCTGCGTTCTCGTAGGTCCTGTTTGAAACGGTGACCGATTAGATTGGCCAGCAAAAAAGTCACTGTTCTCTGCTGAAAATCACTTCCCGGTGGTTCGGAACCCACCTAAAACTGTAGGTCCAACTCATAAATCACCATCATCCAACTCATCACCCACGTACAGGTCTCAGACCTATGTGGGCTTCATCCTCAAAAAAGAATTTAAGTATCTAGAGTATTTATGGGTTCGGAACCCACCTAAAACTGTAGGTCCAACTAATCAAATCACCATCATCCAATTCATTACCATAGACCCATAGGTCTCAGACCTATGTGGGCTTCATCCTCTGAAAAAAAATTATTAAACGATGAACTTCAATTCGTATTATTAAATTCTGAATTAGATTTATTGATTAGTCATTAGACATAGATAAATGTCATCTATGTCGGAAATCTGATAAAATGATAGTTTCTCTATTCTACGTAGAATTTTGATTTGATTGGCTTTGATTGGTAAATTGATGTGATTGTGGAACACCCAGATAGGTTTCCAATAACTGAAAGCAATGCGAGTTAGTTGGGGGAAAATTAGGAGTTTCGTGACAATAGTCTATTAGATTGACTGCTGATAAGTGAGGTAATTTACTCTTTTTCCACAGAATGAACTTGAGGCGCTGCTGTACTAAATTATTAGTCCAATTATTTTTCATCGGAGACAAAATTTAGTTGTAGCGGCAAGTTTTTAATTTCGCATACAAGGATTTCATGTTAATAAATAACACCTTAATTACTGGTTAATTTAATCTGAGCTGTAATCGTGGGTACACCTCCTCCCTCCCTCTTCTACCACCTCTATTTTTAATGGGATAACCTCATTCTACTACAACCTAGCCTCATGTTCATTGATAAAACATTTTTATTTCTACAGTGGTTCAATTGAAATGAAGTAGTGGGCTGTGCCTGTTGTATCTTTACTTGATTGTTTTTGTAATAAATGAATAAATAAATAAATTAGTTACTTATAATTCCGGCTTGGCTGCTGTTGATTTTTTGAGATCATTGACTTTGATAACATTCTTTGAGTTACTTGATGTTACCTCTGGAGAAATGACATGACATGAGAAAGTTCTCCCCTATTTGTAAATACCTTTCTTAATTATTGTTCTTCCTTGTCTTTCTTCTTCACCATCTTCTTTTCTTCTTATTCTTCTTCATCATCATCATCACCACCAGTTCCTCCTATATAATCATCATCATCATGATTTTCCTCTTTATTCTTCTCCTATTAATTTTTCTTTACCCTCTTTTTTTTTTCATCTCTCGCTTTCTTGCTTTAATGATTCCTTTCCCATTTCTCTTGTTCTTTAATATCATCATTTTCCCCTTTATCATCGTTTTCTTCTCCATACTTCTGTTTCTTTTTCTCACCTTTCTAATTTTTTCTCGGGTGTAGCCCGATTCCCTCCCAGGCGAAAGGTTGTCCCTCAGCTTTCCCCAGGTAGAAAGTTGGACATAGCCCATTCACTCCCAGACGTGAACAGGTCTATAAGAATCATAGCACCATTCCCTCCCATTGGTGAAATGATTTTAACCCGATTGCCTCCTGTTTAAATATCTATATTTATATATATGATATAATAAATAGTTAAATATCACTGAAATTTAAATACACATTTAAAGATATACCTCGTGGTGCACCACGAGGGGGCGAACTAACACACCCCATACAGTCTTTGCTGTCTATCAGCTGCATCAATTATATTATGTATTTCATTTTTATACTAAAAACAACAATTTTTGTAGCTCACTGGCTTTACATATTCCATTCTTGTAATGATTCCAGATTTATACTTTTCAATAATTTATTTCGGTTTGAATTTCTCTTTTTCGGTAATCTTCTGTTTTCTTCATGCATTTGAAGAGTTCATCAAAATTTTGGAATTCATTTCCATTTCTTTCAAAACTTCCACAAATTTAAAAATATTTGGGTGTGATGAGTAAAAACTTTTATTGAATTTAGCCTACTATGAAAACTTTCACTTTACTATGAACTTAGTTGCGCCCAGACTGCAGGAGGAAATTTCGCATCTTCCTCAATCAAAGTTTCTACAAGGTACTTACAAAATTGTTGCACCTTACTGCTCCTGATTGCGGGAGGGAATCGGGCTATGATTTTTATAGACCTGTTCATGTCTGGGAGGAAATCAGGCTATGATTTTTACCTGGCTGAGGTCCTGGGTGGGAATTGGGAATAGCCCTTTTCTCCACCTTCCTCTTTTATTTCTTTTATTATTCTTTTTTCTTCTTCATCTTTTTCTTTTTCATCTTTGTCAACCTTCATTATTTATTTTTTCTTTCCCCTTCTTCTCCTTGTTCGTCTTTCCTTCTTCCGCTTACCTCTTTTTCTTGTTCATTATCTTTTTGTTTATCATCATCATCATCATCATCATCATCATCATCATCATCATAATATTCTTCTACACCTCTCATTTCTTGCTTTCTTCCTTTTTATTGCTAGTCTCTTATTTCCTTTATGCTTCTCCCATTCTTGTCCTTACTATTCAAATGCAAATTTATATTTTTCTTCGATCACTGGAATTTTACTGAAAATCTATTACTTCTTCATTTTTCTTTTCACTATTATCCAAATTTTCATTGAAAACATATACTCTTTTCTTATATTATTTCTCATTTCTTTTATCTTGCTTCTCTTTACAGTATTTTTAGTATAAATATAAAATAGTTATTAATAATTCTTATTCCTGTTTAATTTATACCAGTGAGCTACTAAATAGTTTTTATTATATTACGGACTAGTGCTACGTAAGTTAATTGTTGTTTTTCGACGTTTCTTTTTTAATATTATTGGACAGTTTATTGTACAGTTATTATTTAATATTAGATCGGACTTTTAACTTTTAGTGATTGATTTTTGTACAGTTTATTGAAATCTCGTTATTAGTTGAACAATATCGATTTATCTGTTTTTAATTGCTTATTTTTCTGTAAGACGTTACTGATCAGTGAGTGTTGTGATTATTTGTGTGAATAAAGTGCGAGTGATAAATTTAAGTGTTGCCAGCGTTATTTTAGATTAGAACCCGTAACAATACTATATGGTAGTATTTTTAATTTAGTGGCTCTGGTTGCGCATTTGATTGGAGCACTTGTCTGTGATAAAATGAACATTTTTTACTGAATATATCAGGCGGCTCAGGTAGCACAGTTGGTCGGAGCGCTTTTCTGTTAGATAAGACTGGTTGGCTTCGTTTCCTGCAGCCTTGGGTTCGAATGTCATTCAGCCATGGTTGTTTCTCATCATTCACCCATTCACCTCATTACCCACGCACAAGTCTCCGGACTCATGTGGGCATCATCCACAATAAAAAAATAATAAAAATACAATTATCACCGGTAATAATATTTAACAAATTTCACAATAATCAACCTTGCGTAGTAGGAGAGACAATTTAAACGGATGGAGGTTGTAAAGCAGTTCTTTTGTGAAGTGTGACCTACCTTCTCAGAGGACGTGGTGTGCCCAGGGGCGGCTCGTATATTAATGTAGGAGCAATTCATTAGGCGGAGGCGGCAACTCTTGGGTTGGAGATCAACTTGAGCACGTCGTCTTGACGCCGCCCCAGCCAACGCCTTCAGAGGCAGTATGTGGAGGCAGCACTTACACATTAGACTGCTGTCGAAGAAGAAGGATAATGAGACGAAAGAATTCGAAGAAGAAGAAGGATAATGAAACGAAAGAGGAAGAAAAAGAAGGATAATGAGGCGAAAGAAGTCGAAGAAGAAGAAGAAGAATAATGAGACGAAAGAAGACAAAGAAAAAAGAAGGAGAATGAGACGAAAGAAGACGGAGAAAAAAGAAGAAAATAAGGGTGAAGAAGGAGTAGAAGAAAAAGCAGAATAAGAAGAACAGATTTGAATGAAGGATGGAGAAGGAGAAGAACAAAAAAGGAGTAAAAGCAGACGAAGATGTTTTGAATGAATTAGGAGTAGGCAAATAAGAAGAAAAACAGAAATGGGGAAGTAGTAGAAGATGAGGAAAGTGAGATAAATATGAAAAAGACAAAACTTGTAAAAATATAAATAAAAAATGGTGGGTATGAATAGGACGGTTAGGTCAAGGAGAAGTGAGAAAATAGAAACATCTAAGGCAGGAAAGTAGAAAAATGAATGAAAAGAGGGGACAATGAGAAGAGTAAAATGAAAAAAGGGAGTAGGTGAGTGATAAGGAGGAGGAAGACGGAGAAAGAAAGAAAAGAGGGAGCAGGATAGCGATAAGGAGGAGAGGAAGACGCAGTGGCGTAACGTACACCCCCGCAGACCCCGCGGCGCGGGGGGGCCCGGGCTGTAAGAGGGCCCGGAATGAAAATAAATTTTTTCAAGAAATAGCCCGTGCCCAGACTGAAATTAATATACAGAGAGTGATTCAAAACTAAACGGAAAAGAGCGAAGGTGCTAACAAGGAGGATGTGAATGTGGATCCTATGGAATACATCAATTTCAAGGTTTCTAGATTAATTATTTACAATATAATCAACTCTCAACTATTTACATCTTTCAGGAGCCCGTAGGCTACAGTCAAAATCATTAGACTGGCCCCCCTTGAAACATGATTGAATTTTAAACTTTAATAGATAAAAAGGTGTTTTGTTCTTACATAATTATGATAACTGCCCACAAAATATGCAAGTTTTTCAGGGGGAGGGTGGCAAGGGTGAGGGGGGATATTTATATGATTTTGAGGAGAGGGGCCCGGAAAATCTGTTGCGGGGGGGCCCAATTGGAAAGCGTTACGCCACTTCGAAGACGGGTAAAGAAAAAAAAGGGAGTAGGTGAGTGATAAGGAGGAGAGGAAGACGGAGAAAGAAAGAAAAGAGGGAGCAGGATAGCGATAAGGAGGAGAGGAAGACGGAGGAAGAAAGAAAAGAGGAAGTAGGCGAGTGATAAGGAGGAGAGGAAGACAGAGAGAAAAAGAAAAGATTAGGTTAGATTAGAACACTTTATTTATGTAAATTTACAAAATTTCTTAAATGATTTTAAATATAGCATTATTACCGTCGCATAGGTAACAAATGCACAGCAAATGATATTAATTTTAACTAAAGAAAATCCTAGTGACGTACTTACATAAAATGGCGAAGTCTGGACAAAAGAGGGAGTAGGTTAGTGATAAGGAGGAAAGGAAGACGGAGAAAGAAAGAAAAGGGAGTAGGTGAGTGATAAGGAGGAGAGGAAGACAGAAATAAAGAAAAGAGGTTTATGAGAAGGAAACAAATAAGAAGGGGATAAGGATATGAAAGGTCAATCCAATCGGTCACCCTTACAAAGAGCGCCTAGGAGTTTCGTAGCTTATCTCTGATTGAACAGATACCTGCTACGGCTCGCGGCTATCACTTCCCCAAAAATTAAAAATTGAATTCAAAAATCAATAAGAATTTCATTGCATTCAGTTGCCGTAGCAGACTCGGCCATCACTATGTCATAATCAATATTTAATTGATGTCATAGTCTTTCTTGCTCAAATTCATGAAAATGTAAAAATTACAAAAACTTCCAATTTTACTATAAATACAAATATTTTACAGTTAGTCTTCCAATAAAAACGTGACTTGCTGCTGTTTTCATTTTTAATCTAAGTGAAATTAAAAATTTAACGAAAAAGCCTTAATAATGTATTAGGTTTATGAGAAGGAAACAAATAAGAAGGGGATAAGGATATGAAAGGTGGTGGAAGGAAGAAAAGAGGTATATGAGAAGGAAACAAAAAAGAGGTGATAAGGATATGTGGAAAGTATATGACATATAGAAGAAGGAAGTAGAGAAAAGTGGAGGATAAGGTTCATGAGGAAGAGAGAAAGCCACATGCAGAGCTCCAGCTACAGAACAAAGTACGTGCATCCTCATAGTAACGATCCCTACTTGCCCCTTGTAAACTCACACCACTCAACCCCTAAACCGCGATTCGTCTAGTTTGTTAGAACTTGACTTGTATAATAAGCTTTGTGTTTGTGCGTGCGTGTGCGTTCAAAATTCGCTCAACTTTGTTCCTGCTTCCTCTTGGTCGTAGTTGTTGCAATTTTCCACCAACTCGCGCTCGCGGATTCTGCACACACGTTTACATGGAGGCCGCGCGCGCTAGACAAAGTTTTCGAGTGAACCTTGTTTAACGACAACACCAGTCGCCGTTTCACAGGTAAACGTAATTGAGATTCTATGATATAACTATAGAATACTGAAACTACTAGTATTTCCTCCTCCTTGGAAGGTGAATCTGTATCGCTCTCTTAGCACTAAATTTTCAAAAATTATTGTTATTGTACATAGAGTTTCTGATTATCATGACTTAATCGCTTCCATACATACCGAGTTCAAAAAATTGTAGTATCAAATAAAACATTTGTTAATTTTTATCCATATCGGATCGTTTGTTGATATTATGACCGTATTAATATTCTAACAGTATCTTTTTATTCGGATGATGAAGCCCATATAGGTCTGAGACCTGTACGTGGGTAATGAATTGGATGATGGTGATTGCTGAGTTGGACATACAGTTTTAGGTGGGTCCCGAACCACCGGGAAGTAATTTTACAGCAGAGAACAGTGTCTTTTTTGCTGGCCAATCTAATCGGTCACCGTTACAAACAGGACCTACGAGAATGCAGCTTATCTCTATCTGATTGAACGGATACCTGCTACGGCTCGCGGCTATCACTTCCCTAAAGCATGTGTTAAATTTTATCCATATCGGATCGTTTGTATATTGTAGCGTTTTTTGGAGGATGAAGCCTACATAGGTCTGAGACCTGAGCGTGGGAAGAATTGGATGATGGTGATTGATGAGTTGGACCTACAGTTTTAGGTGGGTTCCGAACCACCGGGAAGTGATTTTACAGCAGAGAACAGTCTTTTTTGCTGGCCAATCCAATCGGTCACCTTACAAAGATGGCCCAGTTTCGTAGCTTATCTCTGATTGAACAGATACCTGCTACGGCACTCGGCTATCACTATGTCATAATCAATATTTAATTGATGTCACAGTCTTTCTTGCTCAAATTCATGAAAAATGTAAAAAATACAAAAACTTCCAATTTTACTATAAATACAAATATTTCACAGTTATTCTACCAATAAATCGTGACTCGCTGCTGTTTTCATGTTTAATCTAAGTGAAATTAAAAATTTGGCAAAAATCCTTAACAATGTAATAGGTGCGTGACATTTTCATAATCTCTTAATCACTTAATTCCCAGAGTATTTGATATCTTGTTTCTTTCTTTAAAATTTGGAGCTGCTTGGATTTCTATTCTAAGGTATGAACATTATTTTCTACATTGTTATCTGCGGAACGTATAATATTGTAATGTGGCCCGGATATAACGGAAACTCAAAAACCTTGTGAGAAATATGGTGCGTGACCGAATAGCTTAAGAAATCGTGTTTTCTCACTGGCAAAGCTCCATTCGATACCAGATATCGTGTTTATTTCTAACGCAGCCAAATCTAACGTAACTTTTGCTATGGGAAAACGTTTCTACTTATCATATTTGCCCAGGTGAAACCTTTATTTTAGCACAAATACAGCTCTATTCTGATCATTATACGGTATCAAAGGTGAGTGAGTTTCTCCAACGCGAAATTTCCAGCTATTTCAAATTTCGTAATATTCAAATAGAAGTTTATCAGTATCACAGTTTATATTCATAATTAAGGTTTACAATTGAATGAATGCTTTACAGTGGTAATGGTAAAATGCAAATAATATTAATACTTTCATTACAATATCAGTTTCAATTTATTATTTTATACTAAATTGGAGATGTGTAGAGGAAAGAACAATAGAATAATAGACTAAATGGATAACAAAGCTTTAAAAAACACTTTTAAGTGGAGATTGTGACTCACGTTATGGCTTGACGGCCGTTTCACTCTGTTGTCAAGAGCATCGTCAGACGACACTCAGTCGTCTGACGATGAGGAAAACAGAGTGAAACGGCCGTCACGCCATAACGTGAGTCACAATTTCAACTTAAAAGTGTTTTTTAAAGCTTTATAATGCATTATTGGAAACTAGATGGATCTTCAACATCAGAATAAATGGAGATGCAAGAGGAATTATGAATAAGATAAAAAAGTGAAATAGCAAAAGAGGGGAAGGAAGTAGCAAAAACGAAATTATGAGTGAAGGAAAAGTCAAATTCATACAAAATGTCAAGAAAACGAAAGAAATCCGAAAAAGAAACGGGAAAACGGAAGATTGAATTAGAGAAGAAAACGCGAAAAGAATTCTCAGAAAAAGAAGTAAGATAAATAAGAGTGAATGCAGGGGAGGGATGCAAATAAAATAAAAATTTGGGAAAAGGATGTAAAAAAACCGGTAGAAGTGAAGTGGGAAGGAGAGAAAGAAATAAAGAGTGAAGGAGAAGAGTAGTAACTGAAGAGGTCAAAGGAATGGAACAATGAAAAGAGGAAGAATGTGATAAAGATGACATGGTGCGGGGAAATTGTTCTTGACAATATGACAACCCCTCACATAGAACCTACTAATTGAATGAGGTAAACTTCATTTTTCTAGAAAAATAGATGTTTCCAAATTAATTTCTGAATTGTTATTGTTCCCCTCAGTCACTGTACTGCTTATTTCAATTTTTCAAATAGTTATTCCGTTGGAAACACGTGTAAAAATATTATTTCTGATTTAACTATTGAATTGAAATATAATAATAATTTAGCTGAAAATTTAAACTCGGATTGACGCATTTGACTGACCGTTAAGAATTTGATTTGATAGGCTGATAACATAGATGCTATGAATTTAGTAAAAATTTTAGATGACTGATGTTATTGATGTGAAATATGAAGTTAAATTTAATTTTGTTATTGTATTCACATATAGAAACTATATTAATTGAGAAACTTAATTATAAAATCTGATAATGATGATGATGATAATAATATTTGATACTAATAATACAAGCGTACAATTAATTTTAAAAATAATCAGAATATTTAGATTACCTATCAGATCTAATAAAACAATCTTCAAAAGGTTTACCACTGTTAATCTAAATCTTTTTTTAAAATGATCATGGTGAATGCTAGAAATCGACCTAGAGCAATATTCCAGAATGAATTCCATGTGTGAAAACTCAAATAGGTTGTATTTATCTGGAAAAACTGCAGCTTAAGCTTCACTAATGAATTATTCCTCAGCTGTCAGTTAAAAAAGCGATAAGCGACGAATAATGGTTTGCCCTAGTCAAATGCAAATGCAAATGCAGTGTTTGAAGTTGTTCGATATTGATTCTGAACAATTGAACAATGCTGAGAATCTATCGGTTCAGTTAATTCCTGCATAGTAGAATCATTCACTAAATTGAATTTTTCAGTATCATCCAGGTTTTCTATGAACAAATAGAGCGTGCCATTGGGTAAACACGTTGCTGACTCTTGAAAAATTCAGAATGAAAGATGTTCAATGGCAATTTTAAAGGAAAATACTTGGAAAGGAATGCTTTACACTTCATTAGCATACTGATGCGAACATTTTGCATTGCTCGTCAACTATCTCATAATATTCTATTTCCATATCTTTCTACCACACATTTTTGTGATATTCATTACACTTTTTACAATTTGAAACAAGATTCATGGTTGAGGGCATTGAAAGCTGATGCTTTGAGATCGAGATCTCTCAATTATTGCAGACTGTGAATCTCGTGCCTAATTAAAACTCTGTATGTATGAATTATTTTTTCAAACGATAAGATCAAGTTGAAAATGTAGTTTTAAATATACAAATTATCAACGTAATCTTCAAATAATTGTTATGTTCTTCTTTCTATTGATGATCGGGCCGCATATTCAAGCATCTTGTATCAATAGTTCGACTATAAATTATGAATTAATATTCAAATTATCAACATTATCATGAACTAATTTTTATTTTCTACTTCCTATTGATGATGATCGGGCCTTATCTATGCATCTTGTATCAATAATAGAACCATAAATTATGAAAGTATAGTCCAATACAATAATACAATTTATTATACTATGCAACTAAGCAATTAAAAAAAATGCTAAAACTACAGTCGTCAATCTTATTGCTCCTAGATGACTCTTGAAAAAAATTACAAGTTACTCGTTATCAAGCAACCAATCTTTGAGTGATTTGGTCAGTTTCTCTTCTTCAGTTCATCAATATGGAATTCGATTTTTTTGAGTTTCTATTGCAATTAATGGCTATTGAATTTCTGTTGTGATTAATGCCAATTGAAATATTAACTCCAAATTGAAAGATATTGTTACCTTGATATGCAGCTCATTGTTATATAGCGGCGTGCCGCTTAGTGCAGTTGGTCGCAACTTCAGCTTACTGTCGCTTCAGCGGTCTTGGGTTCGAATCCCGCTCCTCCGTCTGGCATCTATGTGAAATCATTCACCTCATTTCCCACGCACAAGTCCCGGACTCATGTGGGCATCATCAGCAGTTAAAAATAAAAAATTTAGTTGTGATTCTTGTACAGTCGATTGTCATATCTCTGTAGTGGTGATTCTTATTTATCTACAAATAGGTCGTTGCGAAATCGGCCGGCTTAAACGTTGCCCGGCGTAATCCACTTTGATCGAGTCTGTAGCCCATGTCCGTAACTGGATCACTGAGTTATATTTCGGAGCCAAACTACAGCCCTTAATAACCGGCTCTGTGTTCCTGGAAAACAACTTAACCTTAATCGCACCTGCGTTGCTATTATTATAACATGAAGTGCCTTATTTTGGAAGCTGAAAGGAGCTGTTATGATTTGACCTTCCTGGAATTGCAGCATTGGTTTAATTTTGCACTAGTTATATTTTTCACTAATTAATTAGCACTAATTTAGAGTTTTAGGGAACCGTACATTGAACAAAAAGGTTTACCAAAATAGTATATTTCGCACCTAGGGCCGAAAATGTATGTTTAGGGCTCGAGATCACGGTTTTCAAGTTCGAGACGAAGTCTTGAAGCGATCTTGAAGCGTTTGAGAGCCGGCAAAACATTTTTGTCAGCGTTGCGAACGCTATTTTTCGCCACACCATAAAAAAAACAAACAAAACAACAATGTCAAGTTGGCAATTTTGAAAGCGAAATTTAAAGCTATGCCACTAGCAAGAATACAATGTTGTTCAAGGCCATTTTCTTTCCGCCCTAGGGCGGTAAACGTTTACAGACCTCGTCGGAAACCGAACACTTTCGGCTTGCATATGACGCACGAAAAACAGCTCATTACGTCCTAGTGTGGCGAAAAATAAGTTTTTAAAACTCAGTGAATCTTCAAGGTATTTTAAAATTCCGTTTTTTCAATCATTTTATGTGATCCAATACTTTTATACACTTGAGGGAAGTGATAGCCGTGAGCCGTAGCAGGTATCTGTACAATTAGATAGAAATAAGCTGCGTTCTCCTGGGCACTCTTTGTAAGGGTGACCGATTGGATTTTCCAACAAAAAATACACTGTTCTCTGCTGTAAAATCACTTCCTGGTGGTTCGGAACCCACCTAAAACTGTAGGCCAACTCATCAATCACCATTACCAACTCATTACAATTATTTATTTATTTATCTATTTATTACAAAACACAATCAAGCAAAGATACAACAGGCACAGCACAGAGCCCACTACTGCTTTCTTTACAAAATTTCAATTGAAAAATCCAAATTTTAGGTTACGTTTAAGTTAAACTAAAAATTTTACTTTGAAGCACAATTCCTGATTCTTTTCAAAACATGAATATTAATTTAGATGTCCACTTTGAGAACGAAGCACTAAAACTGTGGTCTCAGACCTATGTGGACTCCATATAAATAAATAAAATAGAAATATATTTATAGTAGTAGGACAAGGAAAGTAAAAATTGAAATCAATGGTCTCACTTGTGAGAATATGAGGAATGCTATTTGTTTCCTCAAAGATTATTTAATCAGGTAAATTATTACAGTAGTTGGTATAAGAGGTAGTAGTTATTGAAGATATCCAAGAAAATTTAGGCTATGTATTATGGGTTTCAATTAAACGTAAATCTGGAGCTATCCTGGAAAAATTTAAATTTATTAAGTTGCTAAAAAAGATTCAAAATTAATTATCGTGAGTGTACTTGTTTGAATATATTATGTAATCATTCTGTACCTCTTAATCCTAGGTTAATCCGTACAAAACTCTTATTCGTTGAATCTGCGGAAAATTTGGAATTTCTTGTAAAATTTCTAAAAATTCGGAATTCAATTTAGATCATTTTAAGAGTAAAAAATACTTTATCGCTGTGAGATTTCATAGGATTCAATATTTGAGATTATTTTCGTATAAAATAATTTTAGAATAAAAATTAATAGAAATTTTAAACTTTATAATTCAACATTTGAACCAATTGCATTGGGATGTATAAATGCTGTGATTGAATAAATTCGCATTAATGAAAAAAGAACACAGAATAATATATAATGAGAAGTAGACTAAGTTGGGTAAGTGAGTAAGTTGAGTGAGTAATATAGTAAGAAGTAAGCAGTTTTCCTACTTCAGTTTGTTCATAGTACTAAAAACATTATGAGAAAATAATGATTGAATTTTTGTTTTTTCAATTTATCATGATATATTCAAAATTCAAAATTCTTTATTGCCAAACTCTTGTAAATAACAATCAATCACACACAATCAATACATTTTTATTTCTTTGGCGCCATCAGCAAAGCATAGCTTGTTCGCTAACGACGAGTTCTCCTTTATTACAAATGAAAATTTTCCCTCTTTACTACCCAAAATTACACTGGAATGTTCATCAATAATTCACTAAATCAAGCATCCAACCAATCAAAAAAAAAAACAGTCCAAAACAAAAAAAACAGTATAACAAAAAAGAAAATCCATCATCACTATCTTTAGCAAAACAACCGTAGAACGAAAAAGAAAACTTATCAAATACAATAAATAGGCAACTATTACTCAACCTAAACGTTACTATAACTTAAAATATATGTTACTTTTGACCCATTCCTCTACATTTCTCAATAGAGTTTGAGTAAACCTTTGTGTTAAAAAGTGTGCAGGAATCTTGTTTATTAGCACCATGCAATAATTGGTGAACTGACGCTTACATACTGTCAATCTTGTATACTGTATGTTGTATCTATTTGTTAATAGCGGTCTTGTATTGTAATATACGTTTCTATTGTCAAATGAATGTTTGTTCTTTATTATGTACAATACGCACCTAATAACATAAGTTTGCCTTAAAGTGAATACATCAAGTTCATCAAACAGCAGTTTACTAGGATATCGTCTTGTTCGTCCCAAAGCCGCTCTTATTATATGTTTTTGTAGAGTGAAAACTTTATTAAAATGTGTATCAAAGGTTCCCCCCATACTTCTATTACATACTGGAATAATAATTGAGCATATGCAAAATATATTTTCCTAATTATATTCAAGTCTTTTATTTGATTTATTTTATAAAAAGTGTAGATTAAGTCTTTTAATTTAGAAGTTAAATATTTAAGATGAGCGTCCCACTTGATGTGTTCGTCAATCATATTATTATTATTCGATTGGTTTATGAAAATTTAGAAAAAAATAAAAAAAAAAAAATGATGGAGTGACTGGTTATTTTAGTTACATTGTGATTTGCTGAATTTTTTATTTATTTAAATACAATTAGAAAAAACATGAAGAAACAAAAGTCATGAATGAAAAATACTAAAATAAAATGTAAATTATAACTAGGAATAACAGGACTAAATTGGCACTACTAGCAAAGCGACCTTGAGCGCTAGCAGTGAGTTCATATAACTAAACAAATTAAACATTGAACAAATTAAAAAATATTATACATTCATATTAATGCTAGAATCATTTATATTCCATACAAACAAAATAGAAGTGAATAATTTGAAATATACATTTTTGATATTTGATTTACATTTTTATATTCATGATTGATATCTCATACATACAAAGCAAGGATGAAAGTTAAAGTATTAAAGTGACCGAAACTCTTTTTAAAAAATGAATTTCTTTTATTTAATACAATATAACATCAAATACAAGTGTACTTGGAGAACCGTCCGCGATGCTAGCTGGATCAGAACTAATAAAAATACAATGAATTTCCTATACTATGATAATGCTTATTCTACAATAATTCGTGGGAATAGCTGATGGTCTGCAGGAAGCCGCTAGATAACTCCTCCATCCCTAAAAAGAACTTCGGGGGGTGGTTGAGTAGGTGGAGCAGGTGACGACAGTCTCTTGAAGAATTTTCTGTATACTACGAAGCCAACACCCACTAGAAATGCACCATACAGTGGACAAGTCCATAAGCTTGCCGTGAAGTGGTCACTTTTGAAGACTGGTCTTAATTTATTTAATTCAATTTTATCAAAGTTCAAACTTTTAAGTTCCACGGAAAATTCTTGTTTTTGAGTCTCTTCAAAGTCTAAATTCAGCACTTCCAGGAACTTAGGGTGTCCTCTAAACTTTGTTTCATGAGCTTGTAGTTGGTTGGTCTTGTAAGTGATATTGTTATCGTTTACACTGATAAGAAATACACCTTGTAGCATAGTGTTTCTAGTCTCTTTATAGTTTTGAATTTTCAAATTTTCTTGGTACGGAAATGTCGCTAAATATTGATGAAGTTCTGGAATCCATTTTATTAGATTTTCAAGTATTCGTAGAACAGTGAATTTGCAGTTTTTCGTTGAACCATATTTCAAAATTGAAGCTTCACAGCTGAGGTCGTGATGAGACACTTCGGTGGATGAGCATAAAAATTTCTTTCCAATTATATTTTTACATTCTGTTTCTAAACCTAAAATTTCCAAGGTTTTTGACTTTGGTTCTAGCAAGTACTTGACTCTAGGTAGAATAGTTACATAATTATTTTCCTGTTTAGTTGGTATAGACATTAATTTGTAAAGGTTGAAGTCTGCTTCATCAGTAATTGGTAGCTTAATGAAATAAGTGATTTGTTTCTTATCAATTATACAATCTACATCTAACAATCTTTCAATATCAAACATATTCTCTATTACTACAGTTACAGGCATTTTATTATTATAATATTTGGAAATTTTTGATATTTCATAGAACAGTTCTTTTGCAGAAATAATACTAGGATGAAGAGTTTTTAGTTTACAAAACGTCAAAGAGTTCTCTATATCTTGTATCAAGCCCAAGAGTAAGCTATGTCCACTTGCTCCCCACTATCAAAAAAACTAAAATTGAAATGCATCATATTTTTGTACTATTTTTGTACCTTTTTGTACCACCAAAAGAAAATTTTGTACCACCTCCCTACCTGAGATATTAGTAACTCCAAGGTCGGGGAGCAAGTGGACACTCTCTCCCCGCATATGTCATATGCAATAAGTGAATACACCATATTTTTGTACTATTTTTGTACCTTTTTGTACCACCAAAAGAAAATTTTGTACCACCTCCCTAACTGAGATAATATCAACTCTGAGGTCGGGGAGCAAGTGGACACTCTTTCCCCACATGTTATATGCAAGATTTGAATACACCATATTTTTGTACTATTTTTGTACCTTTTTGTACCACCAAAAGAAAATTTTGTACCACCTCCCTACCTGAGATAATAGTAACTCCAAGGTCGGGGAGCAAGTGGACACTCTCTCCCCGCATATGTCATATGCAATAAGTGAATACACCATATTTTTGTACTATTTTTGTACCTTTTTGTACCACCAAAAGAAAATTTTGTACCACCTCCCTAACTGAGATAATATCAACTCTAAGGTCGGGGAGCAAGTGGACACTCTTTCCCCACATGTTATATGCAAGATTTGAATACACCATATTTTTGTACTATTTTTGTACCTTTTTGTACCACCAAAATAAAATTTTGTACCACCTCCCTACCTGAGATAATAGTAACTCTAAGGTCGGGGAGCAAGTGGACACTCTCTCCCCGCATATGTCATATGCAATAAGTGAATACACCATATTTTTGTACTATTTTTGTACCTTTTTGTACCACCAAAAGAAAATTTTGTACCACCTCCCTAACTGAGATAATATCAACTCTAAGGTCGGGGAGCAAGTGGACACTCTTTCCCCAAATGTTATATGCAAGATTTGAATACACCATATTTTTGTACTATTTTTGTACTATTTTTGTACCTTTTTGTACCACCAAAAGAAAATTTTGTACCACCTCCCTACCTGAGATAATAGTAACTCCAAGGTCGGGGAGCAAGTGGACACTCTCCCCGCATATGTCATATGCAATAAGTGAATACACCATATTTTTGTACTATTTTTGTACCTTTTTGTACCACCAAAAGAAAATTTTGTACCACCTCCCTAACTGAGATAATATCAACTCTAAGGTCGGGGAGCAAGTGGACACTCTTTCCCCACATGTTATATGCAAGATTTGAATACACCATATTTTTGTACTATTTTTGTACCTTTTTGTACCACCAAAATAAAATTTTGTACCACCTCCCTACCTGAGATAATAGTAACTCTAAGGTCGGGGAGCAAGTGGACACTCTCTCCCCGCATATGTCATATGCAATAAGTGAATACACCATATTTTTGTACCTTTTTGTACCACCAAAAGAAAATTTTGTACCACCTCCCTAACTGAGATAATATCAACTCTAAGGTCGGGGAGCAAGTGGACACTCTTTCCGCAAATGTTATATGCAAGATTTGAATACACCATATTTTTGTACTATTTTTGTACCTTTTTGTACCACCAAAATAAAATTTTGTACCACCTCCCTACCTGAGATAATAGTAACTCCAAGGTCGGGGAGCAAGTGGACGCTCTCTCCCCGCATATGTCATATGCAATAAGTGAATACACCATATTTTTGTACTATTTTTGTACCTTTTTGTACCACCAAAATAAAATTTTGTACCACCTCCCTACCTGAGATAATAGTAACTCCAAGGTCGGGGAGCAAGTGGACGCTCTCTCCCCGCATATGTCATATGCAATAAGTGAATACACCATATTTTTGTACTATTTTTGTACCTTTTTGTACCACCAAAAGAAAATTTTGTACCACCTCCCTAAAGGAGATAATAGCAACTTAAAGGTCGGGGAGCAAGTGGACACTCTCCTCACTTATTTCATATGCAAGATTTGAATACATCATATGTCATCTGCATGATGTATTTTTTAAAAAATATCCATACAAGCCCAGTTTCAGCTAACTTAATACAAATTCAAGCCTATCATATTATCTCAGCAGGTCCTAAATTTCAGCTCATTACCTTTTTTTGTTCAGGTTTTATTGGGGTGTATTACTGTGTATTTTCAGTATGCAATATTTCCAAATATTACTAATAATTTAAATACTACTAATAATTCTAAAGATCTCCACTATGAAGGACATTGAAAAAAATATCAAATAGCTTATGGAAATCGATGTCCACTACTGCACAAGAATATTCAGTCAACACCAGGAATCAAACAATGGATCTTCTAATTGCCAGTCTACAGAATTATTGGTAGTATTAAACAGAATTCGAAATTGATAATGATGTTTGAAATTGGCAGTTTAACAAATGCAACTTACTGTATTATAATGCTAACCAGCATTTAAATGATAAATACCATTCAATTTTGTTGAATGAATGGTAGTTATCATTGAGAAGTAAAGTGCCTAGTGAAATATATTTATTCTAAATGAAAGATTCTTTGAATAAATAATTACATTGCAACATACAGAACTGTAAAAATCATTGTTTATTGTTCCACAAATAATGTAGAGAAATAATTAAAATTATTCTAAGCGAAAATTACAATAATACCAGTCAAATGTGGACTTTATTCATTGAGTTAAATAAAAAGTATCTAGCATTAATTACCTAACATCATCATTACAATATAAATTCTCCTAAAATAATATTCTATGAAATATCTTTTCTAAGGCTAATCTTATGACAATTCACAAGTTGAAAAAGAGCAGTCAGAAAATATCATTATTTCTTCTTATAAAATAGTTTTTTAAAAAATACTACCTATTCAATAACTTCTTCATTTTATCAAACAGAAACTGCCCATTTTTCATTCAAGCATTCATGCTATATTCATAATGTTGTCACACATCTTAGCATCTTTTTCCTCAAAAATGTCTTTAACAAATCGATTAATAAAATATAAGTCAACACACAATTGAAATATCTGACATGAAACAAGATTAATAAAATATAAGTCAACACACAATTGAAATATCTGACATGAAACAAGATTACAGGTTTGCAAATTTTAAAATCCAAATAACATGAAATAATAGTTTATTGGTTGAATGCAAGTGAGGGCAGACAAATGATGTTATTGACAATTACCTGGATCAAGTGTCTGTAAAAAAATCATTACAAAAATAGAGAACAGATTTAAAAATCCCTTTACATTTAAAAAGGAATCAGACAAATATAAAATATGTGTTTAATATAAGTTCTCATTCAATATTGTTTGTTAATTAATAAAATTATACTTGAATTTGATGTAGTCAGGGGCGCACCCAGACTTTTGGTTTGGGGGGGCTTACCTGTCCTACAAGGGAAAATTTTGTTAGGGGAGGGGGGGGGGGGGTAAATTGGGATTTTCAGACGACTTTTTGCAAGATTGTTGCCCGATAAAGTTTATTGAGGGGGCGGAGATTCATTACTTGACTTTTTAAAGAGTATTAGTATTAGAGTAGCTATGGGGAAACAAAATGTGTTCATCATGAGTATTTTTTGTACAGTGTTTCAGGAGTTCAAAATCATTCTGCCAGACTGCTTAAGCAACTTCTCATGAGGGTAAAAAACTTAGAATCAATGTAGGTCCGGAACGCTTTGTTACAGAAATAAAGAGGGCGATAGATTACAGCTATTCCAGCATCCATTCAGAAATGACCAAGGTCATATAGATGGTGTGAATTAAATTGAATCAATGTAAAATTATCTGAAACATGCTACATCTACTATTATAAATTTTTATGTCTACACCATTCTGAGACTTTTGCGTTGTTATTTTACTGTCGGCCTAGTGGTTAACCAATTCAATTGCCAATGAACCAAAAACTTTGTTCAATTTCTCCTTCAAAACTTGCCAAATCATTTTTTGAAATGAGATATGAATGTACTCAATAGTCAAGAACGGTCCCAAAGTTTATAGAGTTTTATTGAATCAAAGCATACTGATTTTGCACATATGCTTTCCACTTGCTATTCTTCTGTCTTTTTATCAAATTTAAATTATGATTTTGTAAGTTCTGGGTGCTTTATTCACAATTAATAGCCAAGCTCATGCATTTCAATATTAAAAATGCCTTCTTTTGGCCTTTTTTGTGTATTTCACAGGATTACTCACGGTAGTTAATGTTTCATTTGAGTTTTCAGTTCATTTCTCATCAAATGTATTAAATTTTCCACCTAAATAAGCGCTCTAGAAGCCTAGAGTTTTCGGAATGAGTACTAATTTATTGATCTCTTATTGAAAAAGATAGCTTCACTATTCTGCTATATTTATTTCTGTATTGAAGCGTTTTTGAAGGAATAAGCTTATGCAATCTTATTGAAATTTTTTCGCAAAAACCTGTAAACCGTTTTTAGGAAATTGTTAGCCGCGAGCCGTAACAGGTACCGTACCTGTTCAGTCACATAAGGCAAGCTGCCACCAAATGGATCAGCCACCAAATAAAAGGGTTCTTAGCTATAAAATCACTTGCCGATGATTTGGAACTCACCAAAAACTGTGGGCCCACGCACAGGTCTCAGAATTATCTCGGCTCCACCTTCCGAAAGGAATTACATTATTACCGTTAAATGTATTACAGGTTTATGAGGTTCTAGAGACTAGAGGTCCTGTACTTATTGGTTAAATGAATGCCATATTGATATGAGTGAAACGAATTATTTTTATTATCTTTACCCAGCCACCTAGTCAAATTTAATTCTGCAAGGCTACAAAGTCTATTTCCACCTATGGTAGTCACTCATAGTATTCCTGTTAATAGTACAACGATATTGTTAATTGTCATCCGATTTAAACAAGTTTTAAATGTACAGCCTAGAGTCCATATTACACAGTCAATTCACTTAAAAATTATCAACATTTTGATAAGGATTTCAGGACCTGAGGGCAAGACTTGAGCCCCAAAACCCCCCATGTCAAGCCACTTGTTATGAACATTATTCTACTTGAAAAGTGTGAATAAATGACATGTACCAACACTAATCAGCCTGCAGCACATACTCTCTATATAGTAAATTTTCTTGAAAATTATTAACAATTTTTTAAGGAGCTCGGGTTCTTGGGGGGGGGGGGCTTGAGCCCCCTAAGCCCCCCCCCTGGGTGCGCCACTGGATGTAGTGAAGCTATCCCATCTTTGGTCAAGCCATGTATGCTATGAAAATTAAAAAGTATAAATTTCATGTATGATGTAGCCTATGGTATTGAAAGAAGTTGATCTATTATTAAATCAGATGACTTTCAATACCATAAGACATAAGATGAAGATGGAGAGAAAATCAGTTGAGAGATGATTGTGATAGAATTATTGTAACAGAATTGGAGTTCTTAGAATAAAAAGTGTTTCTGTGGGTATTCAAATTTGGTTTGTGTTATTATCAATTGAAGTTAAAACACAAACACAACAATTGAGGCAAAAAATAATTTGGATTTGAGATAACAAAGAACTAAAACAACTGAACATTTTTCCCTTCCCTCATACCAAGAATCTTCAAATAAGTGAACTTATTTTAAAATATTACAAACATCACAGTTTGATACGAATTAATAACAGGGGAAATAACAAAAAATTGACAAATTAACTCAACATTAACATGATGTTTGTAATAATACCAAAAAATTTCGTGAATCGTGTATATTTTCAATGAATTAAATTTTATTCACTTATTAATCAAATATAAAAGTCGAATATAAATGAACCACTCAACATTGGCCAAACTTTTCAAGAATACATCAAAATCATTGACAGACAAAAATGCAATACTAATGATAATATGAATCATATTAATTATATTATACACAACTAAGATTTACAAAGGAAAGTTCAGATTGGGAACTAGATTCTTAAAATATTATTCAACTGCATAAAAATAGAAATTGTGATTTAATTAAGCTAGAATAGGACAATTATTAGTACAAAAATATGGTGTATTCACTTATTGCATATGACATATGCGGGGAGAGAGTGTCCACTTGCTCCCCGACCTTAGAGTTACTATTATCTCAGGTAGGGAGGTGGTACAAAATTTTATTTTGGTGGTACAAAAAGGTACAAAAATAGTACAAAAATAGTACAAAAATATGGTGTATTCAAATCTTGCATATAACATTTGGGGAAAGAGTGTCCACTTGCTCCCCGACCTTAGAGTTGATATTATCTCAGTTAGGGAGGTGGTACAAAATTTTCTTTTGGTGGTACAAAAAGGTACAAAAATAGTACAAAAATATGGTGTATTCACTTATTGCATATGACATATGCGGGGAGAGAGTGTCCACTTGCTCCCCGACCTTAGAGTTACTATTATCTCAGGTAGGGAGGTGGTACAAAATTTTCTTTTGGTGGTACAAAAAGGTACAAAAATAGTACAAAAATATGATGCATTTCAATTTTAGTTTTTTTGATAGCGGGGAGCAAGTGGACATAGCTCCAAGAGTATATTATACGAAATTAAAAGTTGATTAAGAATATCTCTACATTTTTCTAATTCTACATAATCGCTTAATCTACGGTTGACATACGTTAGTTTTGAAACGAGTTCCTTAAAATTATTGTCAACTATATTTAAAGTTTTGTTAAATTCATTCATAATATCCACATTCATTGAATATTGTAAAGCCATTTGTTTATCAACATTATATTGATTGTTTTTTATATCATTCAATATTTTTTCGAAATTTTGGCCATCATTTGCATCTAAGTTTCCTGTTATAGTTTTAATAATCGATCCTAGGCCATCAATTAATCCTCGTTTTGATCTAGGGACATTTGCATTGTCCACATTTAGTATTTCTAATTTTTCTTCAATTGTATCTTTAGAATGATTAATAAATCTCATAAAATTAACAATATCTCTAATTTTACTACTATTATCAGTGACATATTCAGTATTATTACTAAAATTACTAAGTCTAGAATTAACAATATTCACCACATTTTTATAGTACAAATCTAAATTATTTATTTGTCTGAAAATACCTTCGATTTCATAGTAATGTACAAACGTATGTTGAGAGCTTATCAATTTTGCTGGTCCTAGTTCAATTGGTAATATACCAACATTGTTAGTAATGTTTTTTATAACGGGGTCTGATGAGTCAGATGCTGTGGACGCTCGAATGAACAGGAAGGACCTGGAACAGGATTTGAATTTGTATCTAATTGTGTATTTTCGGCTGCTGTATTAGCATTAATTTCATTTATTTTTCTGGGTCTCTTAATTTTTGATAAATGGATTTTTTGTCGTGTGTTATGATGTCTTGGCGTAATTTTGGCGGTCTTGAGTTCTTTATTTATTGATTGAATAGTCTCTTTATTATATTTATTCTTGGTTTTACTTTGCTTCTGTACATTTCTAACGTAGACTTCTTTTGGAATGTCTGGTAATTCTTCTCTATCTTTGTTTCGTTCATTAATTACATTTTCTTTCCTGTTTTGGTTGAGTTCTTTAACGTGGTCAAATAATTGTTTGGTTTTCTCTTTATGATTATTTACGTATTCGTTTATAAAGTTGTTTTGGAAGTTTGCTTCTAAAATTGGATTTGATTCAATATGTCCGTATAAGATTTCGATGGGTGTCAGTCTGGTTACTGAATGAATACTATTATTGTAAGCAATTATAGCGTATTTAACTTTGCTTTCAATTTTTTCGGATTTGAATTCTTGTCGGTTGTTGAATATTCGTATGTGTTCGATTAATGTAGAATGAAAGCGTTCGGCTAGGCCGTTAGATGGTGGATGTTGAGTACTTATCCAATGGATTTTAATCTTATGTAATTCGGTCAATTCTTTTACAAGTCCATTGTTAAATTCGCATCCATTGTCTGCTACAATTGTTTGAGGAATTCCGTGATGGGAAAAGAAAGTAAACAATTTGTCAGCTATTTCTACACTGTTACAGCTGGCTACTGGATAGCATTGTGCATATCGTGAAAAGCTGTCAATGATTGTGAGAAATTTTACTTTTTCCAAGGTTATAGTATCTATATGAATTATTTGTAGTGGTCTTACAGCTGTCGGTGTCAAGTTCATTTCTAAGTTCAGCGGATTTCTTTCATATTTCGTCTTGAGACAAATTTCACATTTATTAATAAAATTTTGAATGTAGTTTTTCATATTGGGCCAATAATATATTCTTCTTATCTTATCATACGTTTCTTGTATACCTCTGTGATTGGTTTTCCCGACATGATAATTTTCAATTGTATCCATTCTGTCATCTTCGTGTGTAACGTCCAAAACTTTAATTTTGCATCTAATGAGTAATAATTTAGAGAATTTGAAGTTTTTAGCAATGACTGAAGCGAATCTTTCGTAAAATTCGTTTTCAAAATATAAACTATATCTCACGTTTGGTACTAGGTATTCTTTCACAAATTCCACTATGTCTTTATCAAAATTATTTTCAGAGATTTCTACCATCATACGCATTTTATTATCAAATATTATGTGAATGACAACTTTTTTGGGGTTACTTTTCACAAGTTTCAGTATGATCTGATTTTTTGCGAAATTGACTGGATCTTCTGATACAGGTATTTCAACTGAAGTGTTGCTTTCATAATTCGAATGCTGAGTATGTGAATTGTTCTCAATGAATTCGTTGTCAAATCCTAAGAAATCTGTTTCATCGTCAGCTACATTTGAATGTTCAGTAGGTGGGTTGTTATCTATGAGTTCACTGTCAAATCCTAGAAATTGAGTTTCGTTATCATCTACATTTGCAACCATTGATTGTGTCTCTTCATTATTAGATCTAAGATTTAATAAATTATCAATAGCTTCATTCACTATAGTATCAATTTCGTTTGGATTTTCGGAGTTGGTATTGTTATTATTTAGGTGAATTCTAGAAAGTGCGTCTGCGTTCTGGTTGGTTTTTCCTTTCTTGTAACATATATCGTAATCATATTCTTCTAATTTTAGTCTCCATCTTAATAATTTAGAATTTGGTTCTTTCATAGAGAATAACCATTGAAGCGGTTTGTGGTCAGTGAAAATTTTAAATTTCCTTCCATAAAGGTAGGGGCGAAAGTATTTGGTTGCCCAAACAATTGCCAAAAGTTCTTTTTCAATAGTTGAATAATTCGTTTCAGTGTCATTAAGAGTTCGACTTGCATAGGCAATTGGTAAGTCAGCTCCGTTTTTGTTTTGGCTTAGGACAGCTCCTATGGCAATATTGCTTGCATCAGTTGTAAGATTAAATTGTTTTTCAAAATCCGGATATTGAAGAATTGGTTCGTTAGTAAGAATATTTTTACAAGTTTCAAAGCATTTAATGTAATCAGCGTCTTTTATATCTATTTTAGCATTTCTTTTCAAACATTTAGTTAGAGGTTTTGTTAGGTGAGCAAAATTATTAATGAATTTTCGGTAATAGCCCAAAAGTCCTAAGAATCCTTTAATCTCTCTAGTTGTTTTTGGTATGGGGTATCTTTTTATAGCTTCGACTTTATCAGGATTTGGTTTTACTCCATTTGGGGTAACTATGTGTCCAAGGAAATTGACTTCCTTACGTAAAAATTCCGTTTTGTCAAGTTGCACTTTAAAATTCGATTGTCTTAGCCTTTCAAAAACTTGTCTTAATCGATCTATGTGTTCTTCCAAGCTAGTTGAATAAACAATAATGTCATCCAAATATACTAAACATAGTTCGTTCTGTAATCCTCGTAATATGCTATTCATAGCTTTCTGGAACGTGGGAGGACCGTTCTTTAACCCGAATGGCATACGTAGAAATTCATAATGCCCAGTGTCTGTTGAAAATGCTGTTTTTTCAATACTATCAGGGTCCATTTCGATCTGATGGAATCCGGAAAATAAATCAAGTGTTGTAAAATATTGCGCTCTTCCTAATTTGTCTAAAATACCTGTAATATTAGGAAGGGGAAATTTGTCATCTATGGTTTTAGAGTTCAGCCCTCTGTAGTCCAGTACAACGCGAAATTTCCTCTTACCGGATGCATCTGGCTTTTTTGGTATGACCCAGATTGGTGAATTCCATGGTGAGTTTGAAGGTCGAATTATTTTTTGTTCTAACATTTCATCAATTTGCCTGTTCACTTCTTTTTTATAGATTTCAGGGTAGCGATAGCTTCGAGTATAAACTGGAATTTCATCGGTGGTTCTAATTACGTGTTTTATTTGGTTAGTGAAGGTCAAGTCATTTCCATCAATGTGAAATATATCAGAATAATCTTTAATCAGTTGTAGAATAGCATTCTTCTCCTCTACATTCATATGGTCAGTTCTTATTTTTGAAAAGTCAACTCTGTTATTTTGGAGATTGAGCAGGTTGAAATTATTACATGCATTTTGTCTATGTAATTTTTCCGCTGAAATACATGAATAGTCTGCAAGAGTTTCTACTATGAATGGCTTAGCTATAGAAATCTTCTTATTTTCTGTTGTAGGATTTAGTATAGTGCATAAAGCTTTGCTGTTGTTAACTTTAATTAAACTTTGTGGAATTTCAAGTCCTGAAATTTTTTTATAGGCCATTAAAGCTTCGCCCTGTTCCATATTTGCAATGGGAACCTCTATTATTGTTTGAGTTCGGGCTTGTATAAGAAAAGATTTTACTTGATGCATTGGTTTTTTCACTGAGTCTGGTTGTAATGATTTTTCGGCAGTGTTGAAATAATAAATTGGTAGTTTGTTTCCATTGAAAATTATGTTATTGTTGGTGAAGTCCAAATTGATGTTCAGCTTTTTCATGTTATCAATTCCTATAAGTAGGTCAAAATTTTGGTGAAAATCAAAAAGATAGAAAGTAAGTTTTGATTTTCCAAGCAGAGGAATTTTTGTACTAAATTTCTCTTTTGATACGTCATGCGCAGTTGCAACTTCAAAAGGATCTTCAATCACCTTATCTTTATAGCATTCCATACCTATTATTTTTTTCACAAACGATTTAGTACTACCAGTGTCAATTAATACTCTAAAACGTGTCTGCGGATCTATGAAATAAGGAAGCTCATTTTTGTCATCTTGCAAGTTCATTATGGAAAATGTTTTTGGGGGCTGGTATCCTCTAAAAAAGTCACAGATTCGTCTTGTTCAAAGTTTTGTTCATCTCTTTCAAAATAGTCTTTGTTTTGATCATCCAGTGTTAGTTGTTCTAAGCCATTTTCCAATTCACTTGGCATGTTTTGAAGTTCAGTGAAGTCGTTTTGTAATTCATTAATTGGTCGCCCTGTCATTTGATACAGTCTAGGTCTTTTCTGAGGACGATTATTGATAGAAGAAGTGCTCATTGGTGTTGGGTGATATTGCTGATTTAAGTTCTGTGGTCTTGGCTGATTATTATTAAAATTTTGTTGTGTTCTGTTCACATATCCTGAATTTTGTGGATTCTGAAAATTGTTTCTATTCTGATGAGATTGAAATTTAGGCGTTTGGTTGTTGTAAAATGATTGATATCTTGGAGGAGGGTTTTGTAATTGCATTGGTCGAACCGGATAGGATTTGTATTGAATTGGAGGATTCGGCAAAGTTTTTCGTGCATTAACTGTATTTTCGTGTGAATGACTAAGTTTGAATTGAAAATCATTAGTAAGCATATTGAGAGCACTGTCCAAAGAAGCTGGGTTCTTTGTACGCATGAGTGATCCAATAGGCTCTCTTAGTCCTCTTAACAAAACTCTGAGTGCCAAATTATTAACATACTGACATAGAACATCAGAGAATTTTGGTTCCTTATTAGTAAAGTAAGCTATTTGCAGGTTCAACAATTTTTGAATTCGTTCATAGAATGAGAATGGCGACTCTCCTATTTCTTGTTTCAATTCAGCCATTTCAAGATTAAGTGTGAAACAGTCTCTCTTATCCATATAACTATTTAATAGTATCTTTCTTACATCTGGCCATGCATAACTATTCGAGCTAGTGATAAGATCTACAGCTGGACCTTTAATTTTTGCAAGAATTGTTGAAAACAAATATTCATTCTGAAAATCTTCAGGGTTAGAAGTTACAAAGAATTTTGATACTAGCTTATCACAAATAGAAATAAACCTATTTAAAAGAGTAGGCTCTCCACAGAATTCCGGAATCATATCCAGATACTCTTTCTTTAGAGTAGGAGTAGTTATTGGCGTAGAAGCCGTTGAGGTCATTTTGATACTTCAAATATAATAATAAATTAATTACAATTAATTCAATAAAATACAAAAATACAATATTATTAGGCTACTCACAACATAAGAAATTTTATGCTCATCATGAAGATCTAAACGTTGAATATTTCTATATCTTTGTCTGCGATGCCAGGTAGACTTTTGTGGAAAATTCGTAGAAAAGTTCGTAGAATAACGCAGGAAAGTTTTTAGAATAATTTGGGTTCCACTACACTTCGTCTGTTAACATTCACTGTCTTTATATCACGCAAGTTCGTCGTTTCACTGTACTTAAAAGTTTTTAATTTTTTAAATGTTTCACTCGTAAACGGTTGAAACCGAAGAACAACGATTTTTGTTTGTTCCCGAGTGTCCTACCGACTGCGCCAGTTAAAGTATTAAAGTGACCGAAACTCTTTTTAAAAAATGAATTTCTTTTATTTAATACAATATAACATCAAATACAAGTGTACTTGGAGAACCGTCCGCGATGCTAGCTGGATCAGAACTAATAAAAATACAATGAATTTCCTATACTATGATAATGCTTATTCTACAATAATTCGTGGGAATAGCTGATGGTCTGCAGGAAGCCGCTAGATAACTTGAATGAATGAATTCAAAGGGATTTCGAAAATATATTACAGTTAGCCAATCACCAAATCAATTACCTGTTAATAGAGATTCATTTATGAGAGATTTGGTTATAGTGAGATTCATTCATGGAGCACAGAGATTATCCAGGACAGTTTTTCTGCACAACCTGAATCAATTTATCTGAGTTGGGAGTCTTCTGTCGACCTCAGATAGAGTCAGAGATCGTCTCAATAACTTCTCGAACTAAATTCCGGGGAAGCCAGAACAAGATTTGTCAACGTCCTACTTTTTTCTCCAGTAGTACTCGAAACAAGAAACTTGTCTCACTCTTTCATAGCAACAGGTGACAGATTGGTGCTGATGCTGATCGAAATAAAATGTTATAGATACAGACGAAATGATATATAGGTATATATTGATATCGTTTCATAAGACATTTCTCTCCTGTTTAGATTGATCTTTCTTTTGAATGGGTGAATTATCGCGTAGGCTGTAGATAACTTTGTGTTCAAATTTAGACTGAGATTCCTAAGAATTCTGGAATATTATGGGAACCTTTCAAAAGAATTGTCAGTAAGTCTGTATTAGTCTTACCAGATTCATCAAATTGAATAAATTGAGTTAGGTGAATGTCTCAAATTAGAATAATATAATTATGTTTTTTGTTTTTATTCACTGGAAATTCCCTCTTTGGTAGGCTTTCAATAATGAATTGAATGATAATTAAATCTATTTTCCCGCACAAAGGATCTAGATTTGATTTAAGACTAATGCTATTCAATTTTTCAAGTTTTTTTATTACTTTTTATAATTTGTTACTTTTTATAGTTTTTTTTCTCGCTTGAATTGACGTACAAGTATGAGGCGCCCCACACAGGAGTACCTAGGGGCTGCCATATTAGACAATAGGCATGTATTATTATATACAGTTAGCAACTATGTTTGTTTTTATGAATTCAATTTGAAAGTGTTCAAGTATTGTATGTGCTTTTGGTCGAATAAATTATTATTATCATTATTCTAAATATTTCAGCCTTTGAATGTAGTTTTTTGACCAATGGTCTATTATTGTCAATAACTTCACTTGCCATTAACGCTCGCCGCTTCGAATGAATCGTGCTGATTTATAACAACTAAGCATAGGATTACTAATTACTCAAGTAATTGGATATTAGAACAACTTTTAGAACCTGGATGTTTTCAAATAATAGTTTGCCAAGTATTACCAAATAGGCGATGCAGTTGGTTTGAGCGCTTGTCTGTGATTAGATAAGTCTCTGGCTGGCTTCGTGTCCTGCAACCTTGGGTTCAAATCTCATTCAGCTATTGATCTATCTCATCATTCAAATCATTATCGGGGGAGTTTGATCTCACTAGTCGTCAAATCTGCAAGAAAGTAAAAACCAATCCGTCAAAAAAAAAAAAAAAAAAAAACAATTCAAAAAACCTCATTATCCACGCACAAGTTTCCAGACTCATGTGGGCATCATCCGCAATATAAAAGAATTGAAAGCTTGATTCCACATCAATGAACCAACAATTGTGGAGGGAGAATTGAAAAATATTCACTCAAAAAGCTTTCCAGGTTCCCTTAAATCTCAATAAAGAATCATCAATACGGGTTTAGTGTCTTCATAAAAAGTTTTGATGATTTCTGTTAAGATTTGACAAGAGAGATATAATAGAAGTATGATAGATATATCAATGTGATACAATATCTACAATAATGATGATTTTGATGAAGATATTGAAGATTTGATGAGGAAGATGAAGGCGATGAGATACAATGTGCCACACTTTGGCTTCACCATGGTGTACTAATGATATAAAAGGGAAGAACTGGTCGCCTTGTTAGCTGTGCTGCCCGGAAACAACTTTGAAAGGTCCATTTGGTGTGTGATCGTTTATTGGAGCAGCTAGAGAAGGTGCAAGTGGATGTGGAAGTGGAACAGAGTCTGCTAACGTTTGTTCTGTTCAATGAGTGTACATTAGTTTCCCCTGTTGTTGCGGGGTGAGGGGGGCTCCATATTATCAGTGTCGGTTGTAAAGAGGGTTGTGGAGAAGAGGGTGGATCGGAATCAGATTCCATTCTGCGGGTGGTTGGCTTCAAGAATGCGGTCTTCTCGTTTTCCTGCCCATCCTACTCCTAGTCCTTTTCCTGTTCTTATTTTCTCGCCTTTTACTTTCACTTCTTACCACAAAGTTCTGTCCAGAAGCGAAATATTTTCACACGTTGTTAAGAAAGCTGGGTTGGGATCTGAAATTCAACAATAATGTCATTATTAATGAATATTTTATAATAAAACAAACATTAAGAAATGAAAAACTCATTCAGCCTATAACATTCAATTGTAGTAGTAATGAGATTATTGATTTTCAATTGATAGGGCATTTGTGGTTTTGAGACTTCACTGAAAGCATTGATCAACACATTCTCGTTGAGTAATATTATCTGTGATGTTTTCCATGACGAAATACTTAATGAACAATCTAATATTAAAACTGACACTGTATTTCACTTTTAAATAATGTTTCACTCACATATATTCGAGATGCTTGAGGAATGCATTTCACTTCTGAAAAGAAGCTTCGTCAGCCTCTTCTTCAGCCTGAGGCTGACGAAGCTTCTTTTCAGAAGTGAAATGCATTCCTCACGCATCTCCAATATATGTGAGTAAAACATTATTTAAAAGTGAAATACAGTGTCAGTTTTAATATTAGATTATAGAGTAATATTAAATTAAAAGCCTTCCTATGTTCTTGTTCTTAGTTTCTCGCCTTTTCCTTTCAATTCTAACTAATACAAATTTTTGTTTTGAGCGAAAATACTAAGGGAAGAACTGGTCGCCTTGTTAGCTGTGCTGCCCTAGCTATATTATTTTCATACTTTCATTAGAAATCAAGGTTGGAAGTTGAAATTGAACAAGAATAATTCCATTTCAATCATGATTTGATCCTCAATTAACTGATGGGACATTAAAGGTTTTGGTACTGCACTTTTCTCTTTTTTTGAAGATAAAGCCCACACAGGTTTGAGACCTGTGCGTGGGTAATGAGTTGGATGATGGTGGTTGATGAGTTGGACCTACAGTTTTAGGTGGGTTCCAAACCACCAGGAAGCGATTTTACAGCCGAGAACAGTGTCTTTTTTGCTGGCCAATCTAATCGGTCACCCTTACAAAGAGCGCCCAGGAGAACGCAGCTCATCTCTATCTGATTGAACAGATACCAGCTACGGCTCACGGCTATCACTTCCCCAAAAATTAAAAATTGAATTAAAAATCAACAATAAATTTCATTGCATTCAGTTGTTTCTTCCAACACCGCAATTCGTTTCAACAGCCTAATTCAATGGCTTGGAGTGGTGATTAACCTTATTTTGATCTTGAAATGAAGAAGGCTTGTTATATTCTAGGGAAATGAAAAGTAAGACGAGTAACTATTTCTTAATAATTTTTCATTATTTATTTATATAGAGAAATTAATAATAAATGCAAAGATGCGACAGACCAGAGTCCAAAACTGCTCTCTTCGCAAATTTTGAGTGAGCTATTTTATCCAAAAGTTTTAGGTTAGTCCACGCTAAAAATTTAGATTCTCTAAAAACATTCGAAAAAATGACTTGTTTCTTTCCACTACTGATTTTAAAAGTTTATACTGAAATTATGACTATTTATTAATTATGGTATGATCATTGTTGTTTTTTACAAAAATTATTCTTAAATTTAGTATTGGACTGTTTTTCTACAACCAGTTATATTCTGCTCCCTTTATCAACCATATCCAGTATTGACAAATAAAAGTTGAATTGAGTATTGCAGTAGCAGTATACCTCCACACGTTATGGCAATATAGAGCTGAAGCAGATACGTATTGTGCAGCATTCCCTGGTGACATGAGGTATGCCGTAGCTGAAAAAGCACCAGCTGAAAATGCTTGGCTATGAATATTAATGCGGTTTGCAATGTCACTGGTGATCCGTCATACGTTTCTGAATATATATTTAAATTTGATTCTGAGAAAAGAGTATGCAGCATTTATAACTGAAAACCAGTGTTGTCATGATGTTGCACTTCACCAGAAACAGCTCTTTGATGGAGTTCTAGGAACATTGCCTGGGTCGCCAATTTTTTCACTTCTTAATTTTTGCTTTCTAGTAGAATAATGTAACCTGCTTGTTGTTAAATTAACATATCTCGCAATATCATTGCGTTTAAGCTCTATTCTTATGGTCTAAAATTAAAATTGCAACCTAGAATATCATGGATGCGTCACAGGTACCTCCAGCCGTATTCAGCCTGTGGAGTGCATCTGCATAATGGAAGAATCGTACTGAACTAAAATACTGAAATTCTACAAATAAACATGATAGCAGACTCTAAAATGTGAAAGATTCATGACTCCATGCTAGGAATAACATGAATAGATAAATGCACTACTTAAAAATGAATGCAAAGGGTCAAAATGTCATTTCAGAATGTTAAAATAACTGGATGCAATTTTTATAACTTGAATAAACTTGGGGTCATGAGATCTGATAGAAACTTTTGAATTTTCGAGTATGGAGCGGGTGGAATACTGAATTGAATATATAGTTAGTGGAAGGTTGATTATTATTGTAGTTGGGAGTTCTTATACATTGTACAGGTGACAAAGTATGCTTATTTGAATGTACAAAAATAAAAGTATTTCGAAATATCCATTGAATATATCAGACTCATCATGTAGTGTATGGCCAATAATTCAGCAGTCCAAAATAAATATCCAGTCAGTTTAAATATTCGAAAAATGTATATAACTGACTAAATACCTGCTAAATAACTGTTAAATATATAACTATATATAAATATATATTTATTATTGAATAATAAATAGATTGATAACATCAATCATTCAATAAAATAGTATGATTTCATACGTGCAGAAATAATCTCGGTTATGGGAATACGTCTGGAATAAACTAGCTAAACAGCTCCTCCCATTAAAATAGTTGATTGGAAACTTCAGATTTTATATAATAATATTTTGGAAATTTATATATTTTCAAGACTGGATCAAGGTGGAAATACTTCAACTTCATTTATCATAATGTAAGTGAGTTTTTTAAATTTGTGAAAAGTATTAAAACGAATCAATTACTTAAATTGTCAATTCAAATAATTTAAAATGTAATGCAACTAATAACTTGTTTCATTTCAAATTATTATGATTCAACTAATTCAAGCAGAGTGAACCAATTATTAAAATTGTCAATACAAATTATTACAATAATTTTTAACTGTAATGCAACCTAACAACTTGTCAGATTTCAAATTATTATCAAGCAACTCAACTAATTCAAGTAGACAGGGCCATATTATCTATTACTATTCAAACTTGATTTTATCCTGTATAAATCTCAGTCTAGCTCTCACTTCCATTGAACTTTGGAATGCTGTACAACTGAGTTTCGACCACAATGAAAAGCGGCCAATGTAATGGTTTGTTGTGGTCAAAATCGTTTCCACGTCGCAAACGCTGCTCGTTTGGCGTCATGGACGTGCGTATCTGACCCCCCCCTTCCCCCCAGGGCCCACTGTCCACTGCGTATCATTGGCCACGCAATTATTTCTGGCTATCCGTCGCCGCGTAAGTCCTGGACGGCGTTGTTAAGCCTTTGTTTTCGGCTCGAAACCGTTCATCTGCATTTCGGCTGCTCTTTATCAGGTTGCTGCATGAACGACTCCGCCACACCAACCGCCACCCATCACCCACCATGCACCTTATTGTTCTAATCAGGTTGTGCCAAAACGGCTAGCTTATAGCCGCGCTTCGCGCTAATTCTTCGTGATGGACATGTTTGTAACATAGGTCAATAAAAGTTCGCTAGTTAAAATTTATAATTTACTAGTTAAAATTTGATATTAATGAGTAGGAATTGCTGAGGAAATGACAAATGCCAGAGATTAGGTCATAAACTGACGGTTTGTAAAGTAGGGCAGTGAAAGCTTACTAGTTAAAATTTGATAAGCAAATTGGAATACGTGAATTAACAGAATTTGATAGTGATTAAGAGACGAATAAGAATTGTTAAGAAAATGATAAATGCAAGAGATACGAACAGGGATAAGATCATAAAAATACGTGTTTGCAACATAGGACATCGAAAGACATGTACTGTAATTAAAAAGATAGTAATTAGATAGAAGTAAACAGGAATTGTTGAGAAAATGACAAATGCAAGAGATACTGAGAGATAAGAACATAAGCAGAAAGTTTTAAGTAAAAGAGTTGAAGAAAACTGCAAAAATATGGACGGGAATCAGAAAATAGCCTAAAAATTAAGATTAATTTCTTTGTAGTGGCGAAGGTGATATTGTGGAAGGTATCCATAATGAATAATTCGACGGAATTGTCACAACCACATTTATTAAAAAATATTCAGAAACTAGTTTCGGTTGTTATACCATATCAAACTCAATCAAAGCTCAATTGTTTGATTGAGATTGAAAATGGTATAACAACCAAAAATAGTTTCTCAATATTTTTTAATAAATATGGTTGTGTCAATTTCGTCTAATTATTCATTAAAAATTAAGAGATTTTGGGAAGGGAACAACAGGGAAATAATGAATAAGCCCGTGATTATTCAAGGCTTACAGTGAGGTAAATTGTTGGCAATTGAAAGATACACAGTAATTGTTGGGAGAATTAAAAATGCAAGAAATTTTCTTAAAGATTAAAACATAAGCAGAAATTTTGAAGTAAACGTCATGAAGAGAACTGGAAAAATATGGATGTAATAATAGAAATCAGAACATAACCAGGAAAAGAAGAATTTTGGAGTTTAGGAAGGAAACGAACAGGAAATGAATAGCATGCCATATGATTAATGGAGTTTGAACATTGTTTCAATGCTGCAAAGGAAAAAATGGAAAATAATGGATTTCCTGATGGCTGTCAGTTGTTGAATAAGTTGTTCCTTGAAGGAAAAAATGAGGAAAGCCAAGTTAGTTTTTAATCATCTTACAACTGAGCTAGTTCTTACCAAACAGGAAACAGAATTGAAAATTATATAACAGATCTAGAGTCTAGGCATAAATATTTAATATGTATAGATATCACTCATACACCCGCAGTCAAGTTTTTCAAAACATTGCCTTTTATATAATTTGTGAGTCTTCTGGGTCGTTGGAAGTTTTTGTGCCATGATTTGGTTGCACAGTGGGATCTTGAGCCTCTACAACTCAGTATAAAACTTACCTTTACTATACTCGGTGGCATCTTGATTCTGGTTTGGTGCAGTGACGTAGCCAGGATTAAACTTTCGCGGGGGGGGGGGGGAATGGAATCCCCCCCAGTTGATAGGGTTCCTCCCCCGGAATTGTTTTTGAAATTTATCTTTTTAAAATGTTTTTTTTGATCATTTAAAAGTAATTTTCACTTGTATAATTCAATTAAAGAAATTGTTAATATTTAAATTAAACAGACATCATTCAAAAACACTCACTCATTAAACTAAGGCATTGCCTTATTCTCACTAAACTGTACATGCCGTGGCAGAGTAAGAGTACCATAATAACATTGTATACTTTTCGCGATTCCCGTGACACTCTTGTACTAAATAAAGCTAAGTTTTATTTTTGTATCACCTATTAATTTAATTTGCAAGTGGTTAGTTTTGTGAAAGGTGACTACAGCATTTCGGGGGGGGGGGGGGTATGTATCCCGTTATCCCCCTTGGTTACGCCCCTGGCTTTGGTGGAGTTCCTGAATTTCTTGATCAGGAGTCTTCTCAATGATTTATTTTTCTTTACTATGTTTGCAATTTGTGTTTACTTAATGTATTAAGAAAGCCTTTCATAATTACCTGAAGTTTAATTCGGCGCCCGACCGACAATTAAGGCGCCCGACCGGCAATTGGGAGGTCCGTGGTTCGATTCCCGGTGGTGACTGATATTTTTGTACAGTAGCATTCATCGATTTCCATCTGCTATTAAATACTGTTGTCAATATCCGCCATTGCGGAAGTCTTCAGTATAAACTGATAGCAATTAAAGGAATTCGTAATTAAAAATTTATAATTATTATTATACTATTGAATGTGAATCAGCCAAAATACTGTAGTTATGTTTAGGATTTTTGGATTTAGGCTTATTTTTCCGCATTATTAAAACCCTCAGAAACTAGAACACTAATAGCATGTAATTTGATATGTTCTATTCTCGAACAAGAAAAATGACGAAGCTTGTGCTTATTACAGAATAATATGAAACTAATTTATCTATTCTCTATTTTTCAACAATAAAAATAATGACTCGTTTAATACTTGAATAGATCAATTAGTTTTATATTATTTGGTTATCAGCCAAATAATCCAATGGAGGAGGATGGATACGAAATGTTAAAAAAGACCTAGTACTGGCCAAAATAACCAACAAAGAAATTTTCAATAGAAAAAACTTCAGAATAAAACTTTATAAATGGGAAGTTATACCAGAGACAAAACCTCCAAGAGTTGGAACAAAATGGAGTGAAGAGAGAAAAGCTGAATTCGCACAAAAAATGAAAAGCTGGTGGGCAAACAAGAAGAACAAGTCCATAAAATGAACTATCTTCACTCAGCGTCTTCCACTTGGGAGTTTTACGTCTAAAAATAATAATAAAACTAATTGATCTCTTCAACTGTTATAACTAGCCTGCTAGTTGGGAAGAGAATATAGCAGAAGTCTGAAGGTACTATAAATAAAGTGATAACCTACAAATGAATATGTAGGCTTCATATCAACCTCCCTTAAATGTTGGTTAGGCCTTATTCGAGTGCAATATGACTTTCTGTTGTACTAATATCATAATATGATCGTACTACTGCAAGGACGATAATCGTATCTTATCATCATGAATCTACTTCCACCTTAACACTTCTCAAAATAGATTCGCTGTCAGCGATATAATCTAAATGTTTGTCAGAGGACTCATTACCAACCCTTGCTAAGGGACCAGGTGTATGACAGTCAACTGTTGACATTTGACAAACAACTCTATTACATCATGATAGTAGTGTGTTCTCAACTGTTATTCCCAGATGACTGCTTCCATATTCTGCTAATCAAAAAGTGTCATGTGATTATCCAAGATGGGCACAAAACGGCCATGATAATTGTCGTTCATACGGTTAAACAGTTAGCTGTAATTGTTATGGCAACACCACTCAAAATAACGACTCACTTGTGGGACGGTTTTAAATTAGACAAGCGAGATGCAAATAAGCAACAGGTGGGTTATTACATAGTTTTTCAACTTTGGTAATGAGAATGTAACGTTTAATAGTGAAAGGTGCCCTCTTTATTATTATCATGCCATCAACTGAGTGTTATGATACCAAATCTGTCCTAGAGATGTCATCACTGCATGATGATGAATTTTAGATCTGCTGTATGCTCCCATATTTTTTAAAATCTTATTAAGGCTAGACATTTTTATTGACAAAATATAAACTATGTCTGTGGTTGCAGATAGATACAGGTACTGTACTATTCTATCACTATTTATAGCGATTCTATCACTGTTAACTGTGAAACAACCCTATTAATATGGGACGTTGGGATAGACGAGAAGTCGGTTCTCATGCAATGTGGTTTTCCTAAATGTCTGAAATAATAATAATAATAATAATAATAGTAATCTTTTATTTCCTCAAATACAAACAAGCATACATGTTAAAAAATTATAATAAATTATAAATGTTAAAAAATTATAATAATTATAAAACAATCAATTACTAGGAGAGAAACCAAGAAGTTACAAAGAAAAAAATATTTAGTTCAACTTAACTATCATTTACAATAAATAAAATGTTACAAAAAAAATATCTGCAGAAATAATACTGTATGCAAATAATTTCATTGTGAAATTATGTCCGCATACAGGAGCATCATAGGATCCAACAAAGATGCCATGTAATGAAAAAAATTGAAATTTGAGACATATCAGGGTAATTTTTGTATAAAAAATCATATTATGATTTTACAATTTTTTTAGTTCTTTTCAAATCAGATAGATTGGAATGGATGGTGCAAAAGAGAAATAAGATAAGAGAGAGCTTGAAATAAACAAGTGGAAGAGACAATAAATATTTAAATAATGAGACATTTCAGGGACTAAATAATGATAATTATATTATTAACGCAATAATTATAACTAATTATTAACTAAATTATTATAATCAGTAACTAAATAATTTAAATAATGAGACGTTTCAGGGACTAAGATGCAAAAAATTACATCCGCGCAAAAAAACTGGTTTGTTTTTGATACTCATATTTTCCACAATCTTCTCAACTTTGTTCATAGCATCCTAGACGTGGTTCTGAAAGAAAACACTCAACGTATTTCCGCCAATGTCAGATCTGATGTCTTTGCAAAGATGTTTGTAAAGATGAGTTCGCAAGAAGCGGCATCTCTGCAATATGTTCAAGTAGACTCCTCGAGTACATTCCTTTGTTGTAGATTATGTACTGAGTCATTTCCTGTATGTCATAACCAGGGTGCTCAAAAATGGGAGAGAAAGATGTGATAAAAATAAGGAGAAAAATATGTATTTGAGAGATGTGTGTGAACCCAAACCCAAAACGGCTGTAACCGTTGTATGAAAGCGCTGAAGCCTTGGTCCTTTTGATTGATTCCTGTGACTTTCTTCCACTCAGTGCTCCTGCAAATACGCACACACTTGCTCGAAATCGTGCGTACATACGCGAATACACAGGCACACACATACGTTGCTGAATCTCGAATCAGTTGCAGTGAAGCATGACTTGCAAACGAGCGGAACCGATAGGGTAAAGTCGAGGCTGCTGGCTCCTGGTTGATGCAAACGCCGAAAGATTTGTGAATAACGAACGCGCTGCGCTTCGTATGAGCTCTGCCTCTGCTTCACACAACCTTGACAGCAATTTCCGGTTTGCGATGACGTGCTCTCTTCAAAATCCAAGTTTGTCGTGTTGATTGAAAACAAAAAAGTTATTGAACTTCGGCATCATGGTTGACCTACAGTTGAAGTGGCCCACATTTCCTTGGATTTTTTTGTTTCTGTCTTCTAAAGCACAAATTCACAAATCTCTTGTCAAAATCCAAGTTTGTTGTGTTGATTGAAAACAGAAAGTTATTGATCTTCGGCATTATGGTTGACCTACAGTTGAAGTGTCACACATTTCCCTGGATTTATTTTTGTTCCTGTCTTCTAAAGCATTATAAAATAGAATATGTTTATGTATAACGTCTGAAATACCTCATTTATAACCATAACAAATAATATAATAAAGTGAGAAAAACGGTTCTCGATTATTTCTCAAGCAACATTAATTCAACATTCTCAAACAAAACTTAGCAGTTTGATATTTTGTACTGGAATTGCAATAATTCACAATTTTTTATTTTAGACTGAATAAAAGTATATTTCAATTACTACCGTACAAATTGAATTACCTATTATGTCTCTTACACACTTCAATAAATTATCCTTCAAGAAGCTGTAGTATCTTTGTATATTCTTCAAAAAATTGCATAGATTATTTCTCAATTCTCTAATAAATTAAGTACAGTATTCTTAAATATAAATAATTTCATTAATCTAGAAAAATAATGATAATACTATTCCAGTATTTGAGATAGATACGGATCGTCAATTCAGCGGAAAATAGTTGTTCAATACTAATTTGTAATCATTTAAAAAAATTAAAAATACTAAAAGTTATGCGAATGGATGTTGCACATTGCGCTAGCTATTGAATAATAAATTTTATTTCAAAATTATTTTAATCGCAGGAGTTAAAACGCAACGACGATACGAGTTTTATTTCGTTCAAATTCAAATATCCCGCTCTGACGCATTGGTACAGTTGATATCAACGCGAACTCCTACATCTATCAATCAAGGAGTTATTCCAATCTAAAAGGCAGTGGCTATCTGTCTCGCTGGGAATGATGAAGAACGTTCTAGAACCCTTTGTGCCGGTCAGGACTTGTCAAACCCTGTCTTAGATGGGGCGCACGTTGAGCAGTGCGACACAGGCGCGCAGGGCAGAGCAGAGCAGGGCAGAAACGTGTCGCACAGTTTAAAGCGCATGTTGGGAGGCAGTTTCATTCTACAGTGCGACGCAGGTGGATGTGCTTTTTGAGGTGTATTGTGTTTGTCAACATTTTTTCAAGATTTCTTGATCAAAGGTCAGAGTCAGATTCGGATGCGGAGTTTGATTCATTGCTATTGCTGTACATAATAATAATAATAATAATAATTTTTTATTCAGCCAATCAAAATGCACAATACATTTTTATATGACAAAAATACATTCCAAGGTGCAAAAGGTATAAGTATACAATAAAATAAATAAACTTTAATTTTTTAAATAAGCAAATAAAAAATAAATAAAATAAAATTATAGAATATTCAAGACAAAATAAATATAGGATATTAAACTAAAAATTATTTAAGAATTAAAAAATAAAAATATTGTTCACCCCTCTCTAAGCCAAGCTTGTGCTGAGGGGTGAGTCGCTTAACCAAATAACTTTACCCTGGACTGAAAATATCTTTCAACAAACTAAAATGTAACTCTCAAAAAACTAAAAAAAAAAATATCTCCTTATTCACATTTGTTAGCATATAGGCCAATTCAATGTTTTTCAATATTATAACAAACAAAGAAATTTTTACTTTACTGTGGATTAATAAGATTAAAAAAATAAACTATCATCCATCTTGATTGAAACATGAGGTCAAGAGGGGACAAAGCGAGGGAAAAGTGACTACTTGAAAAAACGGAATACGAATGGGGCATTCGCAATGAAAAAAGAACTATCACCAGAACAGTTTAAAAATGTTTGTCGTCTTAGTCGAGAAGAGTTTGAAGAAGTACACCAGATGATTAAAACTTTAATTGTCTCAGAGGGCTGTAACGCCCAAAGGCCTGTGGGAACTGAAGAAAAACTCGATCAATAACAATTATTGTTCTTCTATATTGTTCCACCAACAAAGTAACGTGAGAGCAGCTTATAACGAGTGCACGAACGGCGCAGTTTCTGTGTCTCTGTCACAAGTGCGACGCAGACCAATGCTGCTCTGCCCTGCTCTGCCTTGCCCTGCGCGCCAACGTGCGCGTGATTTCTGCGCTCCTACAGCGGAGCATAGTAAACGCATGGGACACAGAAACTGTGCTGCTCTGCTCTGCTCTGCTCTGCGCCACCGACATCTCAACGTGCGCCTGGCCTTAAAGCTTGAAAGCATTACGTAAAAAAGTGATAAAGTTGACAGTCATTACCGTTTTAATCCGTAGTATTCATCAAACTTCTTTTTCGTTCCAAATGTGCTATTTGATTGTATTCTTGAAGTGAAATTTGTTCAAGCCATTCTAGACCGTAAAGAACAGTTGAGTCAACGATCTTGATTACAAAACGAGGTTAGTTTCTCGGAGAACGTTTACTAACGTTATCAACTTTCATTATGCTATTAATGTAATTTAATTCTAGAGCTTGCAATTCATTCGTATTGCTGTGAATACTAGCTGTAGATGATTATTTCATAATCTTGTTCATTCTTCTGTATCGGCACATTTTCTAATAATTATTGATGGAATTCTTTGAATGCAAGGAATCATAGATAAGTGAATATTATTATTAATGTCCTCGTGCCTATCGAAGTATGCAATAACTTATTACGAATGCAAGAATACACCGGTATTATAATTATCATTTAAACTTAACAAAGATCTGCAATTATTTAATTTATTTATTATTCAATTTTTTAACGTAAAATCAAGAGAAACTTGAAGATCTGCCACAAATAAATTCTTCCTATTCAGTTGAAAAAACTATCATTAAGTAATGTGCAATCATTTTAAACATTGAGAGCAGTATTAGAGTTAGTAGCACGGTGTAATACAGAAAATAAAAAATGTTTGGCCATAATCCTGAGTACGGTCGGCATTAGGGCCTACTTGCAGTTGGCCAGCTTGTGTTAATTCCGTGTAATGTCTCACCATGCACTTTAAGAGTCCTATTTCAGCCCTCAACTCCCATATCTGTCCCATTCTTTATCGCACAGGTCACCCGGCTCTTGGCCTCCCTTTTCCCCCGCCAAGTCCTTATTCTCTCCTTTTTCTCTTTCCCTTCTCTCACTCTCTTTTCTCCACCACGTCCTACAAATCAATCTTGCTTGCGGAAGCGCTTCTCCTCGGCTGGAGGATTTTTGTCCTTGCCTAATCTGGACATTCTACTTGGGCTTAATTCGGACAAAGAATAGGAAAGCACGAATGAAAGAAATGTTGTGGGTTTTGTGGAAGGAGTCTGACTCACAATTTTTCACAAAAGAATGGTTTGATAAATAACATGGAACTGATGCTGTGTCTGTTCTAAAAGCAATATTCGTTCTAATGCATTCTATAGTTCTCATGGAAAAACCTCACTACAGCAACTGTTGGAATGGAATGTGTAAGTTGAACCTTCAAAAATTTCAAATTCAAACCACTGTGGTCAGCCTATTTAAGACTCGGTTTTTAACTTAGCGAACTTTTCAAGTTGCACCTGAATAAGCTCAGGGCCTCTTCAGTGACTTTATGCCGGTTTGTAGGGAACCGACAATAATATCAATGAGGACTGACGTGTTAGATAGGTTAGACTTGTACTAAGGATTTCCTTCAAAATTCTATGTAGTTTATGCTTTTTCATCAACCTGATTCTTGCTATTATCCTAGTTTTAGATAATCGATTTTTGTAGTCGATCAATCTATATGAATGAATCCATTTCACTTAGTAACTAAGAGACCATGACCAATCCTTTCTTCAATTTCAACTATAAATTTTAGTTACTAAGTGAATCAACTCGTGTCATTGAATTTTCTTCTGTTGTGTAGGCCAGAAGTTTTAGAGAAGAATAGACTAAAACATGACTAATTATTGTCATGGTTCATAGAATATAATCTATCTGTATATCTAACCCTCTCAGATTATATCTGCTCAGCTTCTTTGATAACTCATTAAAGAATTTCCAATGGTATTGTGTTACTTTTGAATTTCACATGACGAGACCTACAGAAATTGGTGTAATTTAACATTTAGTTTCAATCCAGTTGAAATTTTGATTTTAATAATAATAAGTTTTATTTATTCAACATAGCACATTGTTATACAGTTGAATATCGTCAAATATAAATTACAACTGAAGTACTAACTGTGTACCTAAACTGTGTAACTAAAAGTAACACAAGGCTACAGTCTTAATAGGTATTATTATTGAAGTTGTACTTAATATTAGTAGTATTAATATTATTGAAGTTGTACAACACACTGAATCTTAGCTACTAGTTATTAGTCCTTAACTATTTCAAATCTCGAGTGTCGAAAAAAAAAATTATATACAATTGAACACTATAAAATGCTCTGGCTACAAGGAAGCTGTACAAATCGTTTTTAAATTTATTTATTTCTGGCAAGGCCCGTAATTAAGTTGGTAATTTTTTGTGCAAGTTCGCTCCTAAGTGAGTTGACATTCTTTCATAAAGCTTCATTCTTTCACAAGCCTGTGCTGTTCAATGACTAGTTTATTACTGCCCCTAGTATTGTAATTGTGTATATCAGCATTCGTGGTCCGATTACAAATATTCTTGTGTGTAAAGATTAGGAGTTTATATATATAAATGGACGGCAGTGTTAAAATTTTTAAGTTCACAAAAGCTTCTCTGCATGTTTCATTGAACTTGAGTCCAGCCAAATAACGGATTGTCCAGCCTAAATAATATATTTATTAGGGGCTGAATTCACATTTGTGAGAGAGGATAAAATAACTTTTAGGGACCCAATTCTTTATAATTGTGTTTGTACCTCATTAGAATTGCTATTATCACAAAAATTATTCTTCATAAAAATTTACAAATTACAAAAATTAAGAACTTCCATAACATTTTTCTGAAACTGAAATTTCTGACTAATAAAATTAGCTTGCAATTTATTATGAAACATGGCCCTCATTCTAAATCTTTAGAATCTCCCTTAACAAGACAATTCGACTTGTTTTTTTTTAGTCAATCAATCAATACATGTTCACACCCTTCTTTTCCAATCAATAAAAATACCATTCGCAGCTCAATAGTCTCTTTAACTGTTTTACTGGCATACTGTAATACATTTTAAAACAATGGACCAAACTTCTAGCCTAGAGCTGAGGAGCAGTGTCATTAACGTAGATCCTTGTGTACGATGGGTTGCTCGTGCATTGTGGGAATCAATGAGCCGATATAGATATATATTATATATAGTCAGTCGCCGCTATAGATATAGATGACAATAAAAGGCACCATCTCTATTCATTCGTCCCCGGAGGTTGGACAAGTGTTGTCGTTTATGTGCGATGGATAATACTTGAAAACGAGCTAATACAAAATGTGCAGCAGCCTCTATGAAAATGCTGTTACTCGCCCATTTTGTGTGGTGGCTGAGGCTGTAAATAACCTGCGCTGTTTCATTCATAAATGGATTTTCCGACCGCGCTTTTCTGCAATAAAAGCTGCATTTAAGTGACACGCCGCTGCAGTTGTACACGATTGTGGTAGCGCGCTTCAAACCTGCAAATTTGACAGGAGTTTTCACTAAGCTCACGCGTCTGCCAACGATTTTTCTTACTTAAAAACTCCTGTAGTAAGTGGTATTGATCGATAAAGGCAGTAATATCACCAATCAGACTTTTGTAAGTGATTGATAAATAGAGGCATAACATAATCGATCAGCATAAGAACACTATTGTAGTCTGTGCACATAAAGGGTCAAAAGTAAGGGTGGTTGCACAGAACATACTTACTTGAATACTTGGTGTCTAGGTCGATGACTGGGGGTGCCAGATAGACCGCATCAAGATTTTGTCTCAAAAGAGATTACATACTCTATGTAATCAATGATAATCATCATCGCATAGAAAACACAATCATCGGACCTAACCTTTGATTCAATTTGCGTAGTCTATTTCATGTAACGGTGACCGATTTGATTGGCCAGCAAAAAAGACAGTTTTCTCTGCTGAAAATCACTTCCCGGTGGTTCGGAACCCACCTAAAACTGTAGGTCCAACTCATCAATCACCATCATCCAACTCATTACCCACGCACAGGTCTCAGACCTATGTGGGATTCATCCTCAAAAAAAAAAAAATTGAAAAAAAAAATTGATGTCTGTTTTCCACAAAAAATCACTCTGTATCAAATCACCAAGTCTGTGTTTCTATTTTCCAGACAGGAGATTGCTCGAATCATATTAGATTCCACATGTTTCACGAATGAATTTATTGGAAATATTAATAAAAATTGTATAATTATCATTTCCTTGGTAATCACTTGTTATTATATCTCATTGAATTCTTAAACATTATTTGGTTCTCTAAAACAAATGTGTTATTCATGAACTTGATTCAAATGAAGGCTCAACCAGATAAATAAGAGGGCTTGAGAGCTATCTTTAAATCTGATTACAATTGCATATTATGATGGAGTTCATTTTAAAAATCATATGTTTCCTGTAGAGAAAGGCCCTAGTGCCTCACGTTTTTCCTTTAAAATATCCTTCAAATGCAATCAAATTTCGAAATTTCTTACACATCGCTGAAAATTCCTTAAAAGATCCATGCAAAATTTCATAAAATTTGCTGCCCGTATTTAGCCATGAATGCCTTACAAACATACATACACATGCAAAAAGGTTGAATTGAAACAGAAACCTCTCTTCGTTCGGTCAATCAAAGGGGATAGTGATCGTCACCTAATTATAGTTGAAGGGCCGGAGTATGTCAATACTGCAACGCAGCAATCGCGCTGACAAATGAATAGCTTCTACAGCTATATGTGCACCTATATAATATAATTTGTAGTCAGCGCCGTTCACATGACAAACCTGATGATACAACATAGTTGTATGCAGAGTTCATTAGTGATGGTTCTCATGTTCTTTGGTAATACAAATCATCTTTTCGATGGATCTTACTGCTTTCCAAAAATTGGTAGAGCTTTTCTTCCTCTGTAGTAATTGAGTAATACTAATTTGAGACCTCTATTTAATAGTGATCCATTCTTTTATTTTAATTCATCTATTATTTCTTCTATTTTTTTCTTCTATTGATTCTTCTATTTTTATTTTTCTATTAAAAATGTAATAATCTATTCTTTTAGTTTTAATAATATTTCAAAACAGTTTTCTTCTATTTTATTGAAATGTTGAATGGAAAAGTAATACTGGCCCCTAAATTTAATAGTTTAGTTTTTATCTATCAATTAAACTGCAACACTTAATAATAATAATCACTCAATTAAGTTTCTTGAATACAATAATATTATTTTTGATTTCGATATTTCAGCAGTTTATTTTTATGTTTTGAAATACAAATACTAAATAGTAATGCTGTAATACTATAAATAGCTTACTGCTTTCTACATTCAATATTAACTTATTATTGGAAATTTAACGACCTGCTGTCAATTTTAATTGTGAATAAATAATATTCCCAATCACTCTTGGCCGAACGTTTTCGGGTCTTGGAAACTCATCTTCAAGGCATCCTAGATCGGCGATGTTGGTTTTTTGGTTCGAAGAATTGTGGCTTTTGTATAATGTGATATCATTCAAACTGGACATGCTTTTACTGTCATCACTACCAAATTACACATTTCACATATAACATCTAAAGGACACAAACGCAGCACCTTGGAGCAATTCGAAATTTACAAACAAACCACACACAATAAACAAAATATTCTCAATGAGAAATCAAATTTCAAATCACACAAACTTTTTGATCACATTATACAAAAGCCACAATTCTTCTAAAAAAAAAATCCAACATCGCCGATCTAGGGTGCCTTGAAGATGAGTTTCCAAGACTTGAAAACGTTCGGCCAAGAGTGCGTAGGAATATTATTTATTCACAATTAAAATTGACTGCAAGTCGTTAAATTTACAATAATAAGTTGATAATAACAACACAGATCGTTATGGAACAAGAAATCCAAGAATATATATAATAATTGCGTCAACCCGTTCCAATATTTCCACTGAATTTATTTCTATTTTTCCTGTAGCTTTGAAAGCATTCCTCATGAAATATTCCAATAATTATAATTATTACATGATTGAAAATCATGAATGGAATCAATTTGTTGAACACTGGTTTGAAGTTTAAAATAAAAAACATCCATTCTACATCCTATATTATTGTGCCGTGAAAGAGATCCAAGAAATACAAGATGGTATTTTCAAAGAAATGTTGATCTCTTTTACAAAAAAATTCACAAAATTTTAAAATAGAATCAAAATCTTAGGTAAGGTCGCTGTTTCACTTGAAATTTCTCCTTGAAGCGCAATAATTATTCACTAGTCTTTTTATGTTCAACAAAACTTCGAGGTGAATCATGATCAGTTGTGCATGTTAAGCGATGGCATGATAGGAGAGAGCTTTTAAAAAAGCGTGCAAATTATCAGAGTTCTGAGACATTAAAATAAATATTTTTGAACTATTGAAACTAAAATATGCAAGTAATAGAATTTCAGTTGCAAGATTGCATTTTGATGAAAGTCAAATAGATTTCAAAAGATTTTACAATTAATTCACTCTGAAAACATCCTTTCAACTTCGCTTACAATGTCGTTTTTATTTTGATAGGAGGTTTCTATGAACTAGGTATGAATATTTAAGTGAAATTATAATACGACGTCTGAACTGCATCTTTGTGAAAGCAAAGAATTCGTGCTGCAGAGGATCGCAGGTTTCCAGGAAAAATTTGAATTCCTGGCGAATGAAGCGGGTGTTCCAATAATAGATTGATGTTGTCACAAAACGAAATAAGAGGTATTTCTGTTTCTAAATTCTGAACTCATTTATTGATTTTGAATTTTTCTGGAGTTTTCTGAATTGTTCAAACAATCACTGAATATTTCCTGACAAAATCCGAGAATAGCTTTGTAAAATTATAGCTCTGGAGTATCAGCATTTACCTCAGGAATTATAAGGCTTTAGAGGTGGGTTAGCTCAGCTTTCACGTTGAAAACTTCCCAAAAGCTTGTTCTTTTTGTGAGAGAATTTCCATTTGCAGATTCACAGATTTTTCTTCTTAATTATAAGACTCAACATCAAAGAGAATCTGGCGCTGTAAGAGTGCAGTTGATTATAATTTTAGAAAAGTATATTAATGAGTAGTTACTTTGAAGTGAATTACAAGAAATCGATTGTTATTTGAAGCAAATTTCAGTTCCCCGGCGGGGTGATTTGAAAAAAATAGTATCTTTCCAAAGTTTAATGAGCTTCATTATGGTGAGAGAATTCTTACAAAAGAGACAGAAATCCTCCGAAAGACTTGTGAAAGGAGTTGGTTGTTGGCTGTACAGAGTTCTGTAATGAGGATGAGGATTTATGAGAGGAAGCTGATGGAAGTTCAGTGCTCCAGGTGGCAAGAGAGAAAAAATAAATTGTTAATCCAACTTGATCAAGAACTCAACTTGACAGTGCACTGATTTTTGGAAAATCTGGTTGACTTCCATTGCTCAATCGATTAATCTTCAAAGTGCACTGGTTCGTGATGATAAATGAATGGGAAATGGAGATTCAGATTTTGTCGCTTCAAATCATAACTTCATCTTGGTCTCTTTGAGATTGGACAACTTTTGCCTAATTCACTGCAAAGGAAGATGGGGAGAGCGGAATCAAAACTTTTCACTTTTGCTTATTTGTTTTCTACCTTCTCAGCGCGCCATCGTCTACCATCAGGAGAAATCTTCCCTTAGAGAAAAAGGAAGACTTCATCAAGTAAAATAGGGATAGGATCACAAGATTGAGGTTATAAAGTTTACAGCTGTAAACAGCTGTACGTGCGTAGTTAGTAATAGGGTTACTAGCATGAAGTAGAGCGCATTAACTCTATGATCTGATATCACCTTCAATTTTGAAGTTATCAAAGCTAAACATCAACTATAAATTTAAAAAAATTCTTTATGATTTAAATATGTTATTTATTTGAATAGAAACATATAATATTACTGTATAATTATGTGAATAAATCAAATAGTCATTTGACATCCATTTCCACTAATTGTAAACGTATCCTACTCATTCTACTAGCTTATTCTAGAGAACAGTTATTAGAACAATTACACTTTCATAAAATTATGCATTTGAAATTAAATACGTTCATTGATAACCTGTAACTTATTCTGTCAAGAAATTTCAGAAAACTCTTATTCAATCAGCTTTCAAGAATTTTTTTGCAGAGTGCAAATGATTTTAATTTTAGAAAAGTATATTAATGAGTAGTTACTTTGAAGTGAATTACTGTAAAAGAAATCGATTGTTACATGAAGAAAGTTTTAATTTCCCGGCAGGGTGATTTGAAAAAATAGTATCTTTCCAAAGTTTAATGAGCTTCATTGCACTATCTCAAAGTGATTCAACCTAGAACTTCCAACCTAATTGTAAATTGTTTGTAACTTATAAATCCCAATATCATTACTTCTACAGGCTAACCTTATACAGTCAAAGTAGTAGTCTGTTTTTGTGACCATCAAATTTTTAATAGAGAGGAGCGGTTGTCTGTGATTAGATAAGACTCTGGTTGGCTTCGCTTCCTGCAGCCTGGAGTTCGAATCGTATTCAGCCGTGGATGTTTCTCATCATTTACCCATTCTCCTCATCTACGCACAAGTCTCCAGACTCATGGGGGCATCATCCGCAATAAACGAAGAAACTTTACTGGCTGTTGCTTGTGGGAAATTAGAGATTGGTGATGTCATGGGCTCCAGAATAATTTTATTTCCTATATAAATTTGGTACTGGAGAACAGTCCATGAACTACCCGGGTATTTTTAGGAACGTATTATTTGGTTTTTTCATTTAAGGGAAGTGATGGCCGTGAGCCGTAGCAGGTATCTGTTCAATCAGATAGAGATAAGCTACGTCCACCTGGGCACTCTTCGTAAGGGTGACCGATTAGATTGACCAGCAAAAATTACGCTGTAAAATCTCTTCCCGGTGGTTCGGAACCCACCTAAACCTGTAGGTCCAGCTCATCAATCACCATCATCCAACTCATTGCCCACTCACAGGTCCAAAATCTATGTGGGCTTCATCCACAAAAAAATTATCTTATTGAAATGAAAATTTGAATATCTCTTTGCCCACTGAAATTACAACGATTGGGTCATCATTTTTCAATACGGTTAGAATCCTTACTTTTCGAATATTGAAATAGTCTATACTCAATACACATCCACCAAAAAACTATTCCTTTTAGTAATATAGATTCTAGATCCTTTTTTTACATGTCTATTTTTATGGCTATCAGATGCTCCAAATTCACAGCAGTCATAAACTGAGAGGACTGTAGAGAAAAAATGATTTATAATAAAGCAGCCGCACAAATACAAAAAGTATTGTGGAGACTCATTTCGGGGGCGGATTGCGTTCGCAGCGCTGACTTAACCACTGAAACTGTCAGGAAGAAGTAGAACATGAATTTCTTTTCCTTCCTTTTTTTCAGCTAGCGTTCTCTGACAATAACAGGGCGTTTCATTTCACAAAGCTTCTTGATTAGAGCTATTCAGGTCCGGGGATGCGATTGTGCCTCCTTGATGACTTCTTCCGTTTTTCCTTTGCCGCTCCCACTCCTCACTACCACCCCTCACCACGTTCGCTCACAACCCTGTAACTTTTCCGGTTTCCAAAGGATGTTTGATTTACAGTGTTGTGATCAAGCCTTGGATCAGTCGTCCAAAACAAAAACTGCTCGGCCAATCTTCCGCTGAAAAACTATTATTAGATCAGTTACTCTATCTGTTGGGCCATGTTGGTGAATATTTTTTGTATCATGGTGATTACCATGACTTATTATGCATAAGTGAAGGGATTCCAAAAAAATTGGGATAATATTAAGTGGTATACAAAATAGGTATGACTATTTCAGTAGCATTTTAAATATGACTGTGAAGCTGTATTTACACTATTTAGCCGTGTTATTTGTAGCTCTGCTTCTAATATTTAAGTAGTATTTTAAATACAATTAAAAATTTTTGTTTATACTACTTAGCTGTACTTTTTGTAGCTCTGATACAAGTTTTATTTAAATAGCACAGCTATATAGCAAATTTTCAACGATGCTTTTTATATTTTAGCAGGGATATTTAGATATACGCACTAAATTTAGCTTAGCTAAATAGTTTAAAACTAGCTCAATAGTAATATTTTTAGATTTCACAAACTATTTTTCTATTATTATTTCTTAAACAAAAACTGGAGTGAATGCTTTCACGAGAAATTAAAATATTGAAAACATTGAATAACCGAAAAAAATTCTCCTAAAACTAGGAAACTCAATTATAATTTTATTAATTCAAATAACTCAAATTTTCATGTGTAGTAAATTGAATAGATAAAATATTCATGTGAAAATTAACACAATTTAACTTATTTGCTTTGCTCTTATATAGCTTTGCACACAGTCTTTGGTCATAATATCATTTACTTTCAGTTTATTAAACATCAATTTATAGAGAGCGTTTGATTTGGAATTGAAGTTAACTTTATTTGGAAAAGTTTTGGATAAATATTTTTGTTATAGTAGACTCCATCTTTTTTAATGTTATGACATCTACATTAGTTAGGTATCGTTGAAGATTAAAATTTTCTTAATTTTTCTACTACATCTGCATTGTAAACAAAATTGAAATGAGAAATTTGGATTATAAAATCTACAATTGAATGTCATATCATTCTGTTAGGTTGAAGAATTCTTAAAAAAAAAAACAGGAAAATTGAAATAATTGTGGATACAAAATAACAATATTATTATAGATACTTGGAAAATAATCAACTTATGGGCACAGCACATATAAAATTAGTAGGAACTGACTTGAAAAACGTGCAACATAATATATTTCAACAGCTTATTTATAATAATCATATCATACTCACAATTAACCTGACAAAACATCCAAATACTGTTTCAATTTTATTTACGAGAAATAAATTTTTTTATCTGAGCAATGTTATTCAAATGAGGTAGATTGCAATGTTGAATGACTATATGTTGCATCGAATTCTTCATAATTCTAATCCTTTCCTTCAAAAAATGCATTGCAAATGTGTTAACAATGATCAATAGAGTACTTACGTGTCATGCTGTTGCTTTTTCCAGATCAACACAAGGGTGCTGACAGTGAGACTGAATACCATTAGCACGTTAGACCAACATTATTATTTATTCAGTAGGCTATGAGGTGTCGAATATGGATTTCAAGTAGTATAACAAGTGGATTGCATATTTGCGTCCAAACAAGATAAAAATAGAGGGGTTCTTTCTTATGAGTCTTTATATGGCGTCTTTTGAGATTAATCTTCTTTTGGGTCTTTTTGGGTATTAATTCATCCAATCTCATGATAATAGCAGGAAGAGAAAACATGAGGTCATTGGTATTAGCATCGGCATGAATTAAAATAGTCTCATTTTTTTTCTACTTTACAACTTCCGGTGAATCACCGAAATTCATCCTAAAGCTAGTAAATTCAGCTATTATAGCTGAATATATAAGCTTATGCCTTTATGGGCCAACAGAAAATACAAAAAACAAAATAGAAGTGTCAGAAATGACTTGTCATAATTTAAAATAACAAAATTATAGCTGAATGACTGAATCCTTCAAGATTCAAGAAGTGTGGTCAACAATTCTCACATGTGAAGTCTCTGCAATTATTTACAACATATGGGCTAGATTTCTATTAATTTTCCTCATTTCCATTTTCTTTATTTTTTCGTGTAATAATATACATTAATTGAAGACAAAAAATAATATTTTCCATTTTTTTAAACACAAACATTTAAAAATGCTCCAACTCAGGAATAAAGCGAGTTAGGAAGCAAAAATCTGTATCTAATTTTACATAATTAAATAAAATTAAGTTAAATTTAATAATTCTATTTTACTCTATACAATAAAGAATGACAATTTCATGTCCAATTCTATTTGGAATTTGAAACAATCATTTTCTCATAGAATAATATAAATTAATCAAAAAACTATTTTTTACACTAAATAATTTATTCAACTATACATTCAAATATTAAAATCAACCTACCTTTCAAATTAATTCTCAACACTAGACATAACAGACATATTGTTAATTGGTGGCTCCCACTGTAATATGTGTTGGTGTGCCACTGGATTAGTCATATATGTAGGTTTAGATTATAAAAATAAAAGTTTACTAGTGCGAAGAAATCTATTTGCACTAGTTGATAGTTTTATAATATTACAAAATAATATAGGCTTAGATTATAAAAATAAAAGTTTAATTAGTGCGAAAAAACTATGTACATTAGATGATAGTTCTATAATTACAAAATAATATAGGCTGTAATAGATATTTTTCTGAAAACATTTTAGAAATATATTACTATAATAAGAATTGCCCTTAAAAACTCGAATAGAATAATGTTTTAACATACATATTCATCTAATTTATTTCTAATAAACCGGTATCTATAACACCAAAGTGTTCAAATCTTCTTTATTATCACTTGTCAATTCTATATATTTTTCACATGTGAACTCTCAATAATTCACAGCACATGGAATAGATTTAACTAGATCAATTGAAAACATTTTATTTATTCCTCATAAAATATCATATCTACTATAACACCAAAATGTTCAATTTTTTCTTTTATCTTGTCTCAATTTTATTCTGAAAACTGTATATCTTTCAGATGTGAAATTTTAATAATTCACAACAGATGGGCTAGATTAATTAAATGAAAATGATAATTGGATTGAAATGATCAAATTGAATAAATATTAGAAATAAATACATGTGATGAAAAATAAAATACAGTACTGTTTATTTTTAATATGAGAACATTCAATAATTCACAACACATGAGCTAGATTAATTGGGAAACAATAATGGTTGGATTGAAATAATAAAATAGAATAAATTTTTGAAAGAAATATATGGATTAAGAAAATAACAGTAAAATACTGTATATTTTTCAAATATAAACTTTCAAACATTCATAGCAAATGGGCTAAATTAATTAGAAAACAATAAGTAATTGATAAATAGTGTATAATATTTATCCATTTCCTTCTAATTAACCTCGTTACCTCAAACACTGAATGGTCAAATCTGTTTTATTATCACACTTGGAATCTGCATACATGAGAGTGGTGTAACAAGAAATGCACCAAGAGTAGACTGGAAATCGGAGTGGAGTGAAAGTGAGCCAAGATGGTCGTCCTCGTCGTCGTGTGTGTGAAGGAAGTCAGGAAGGAGAGTGGCGGCGATAGCGAACACTAGTCTCTGGGGGAAATGAACCGAGAAAATGTCCGTGACATGTCCAATTTGGCCGACTTTAAGAAAAAAAGAGCTTCTAACCGGAAGTAAAGAAGTGGCCCGCGGAGGAGGAGGAGAAGAAGAAATTGAATTCGATAAAAGATGGCCGCCAGTAAACGGCGATTGATATATTTCTTGCAAGTTAAATTCGAGTCGGGGAACGAACAATGGGCAGAGGTCCCCGAACGTGTGGAAATGGAAAGACAAAGCAGTTTCGGCGGCTGAAAGAAAGTTCCCCCGTTGGGGAACCGGGGGAAACCAAGGGAAGAGTAACTATTTAGGGGAGAATCGAACGACATGACTTTCTTCATGACGGTAACTGCGCTCTCTAGGTCTCTTTCTCGAATAACTCGAATTCGGGGAGAAATGAGGCGTTGGAGTGGCTGTTGCAGAAAGTAATCAAAATTGCTAGCAACAGTGGAATGGCAACTGCGATTTCAACTCTATCAATGTTGCTGGTTGCTGCTAACTTATATATTGCTATGTGACGAAGTGAAAGGTGCTCTTGATGTGCCGATGGATTCGATTCAATCTAGTGCCGATCTAAAAACGGGAATATCATTCCAGAAGAAGAATAGAGATGTAATTTGATCCATCTTCTACAATTCTTCAACAGCGTTTCAGTTTCTGTTGAGTTTGTCTTCATAAAGTAATGGAGACAGAAATATTATTCTCATTTCTTTGAGAAATTTTCATACTTTAGTAATACATTTTTCATATAGTGATAAATAAGAACAAATAATGTACATACTGTAGTTCCAAATATTCCATTATTTCATGACCTATATATTGATCCATTTTTCAGATTATTCTTTGTTGCTTTAAGATTTTTTTTTATTTTGCGTACTCTTCTTGTAGTTTTCTTTTGGTATGTCTGTCTTGTGGTTCCACTTCAATTATTTAGGTCGAATTCGGTAATAAGTAGGTCAATGCATATTAATTTCCTGTGGTTTCAAACAAATTGGTATTTATTTTTGAAAACTTCCTTCTTTTTTCAGTTACCCTTGAAATATATTTGATTTTCTATTCAACTACAGTATTTCATATTATTGTCCCCGATTCTGTTATGATTACTCTGAACTTAAATCGATAATTATTTTTGATCTTTTCAAGGTGATGAATAAAGTGGAAGCCTTTTAATTTGGAAGGAATTTTAAAACTCTCTTCGCCATTATTTAGAAATTGTGCTCGTACACAATAATTTATTTAGTTGTGTTGTAATTGTTTTATTATTACCAGTTCCTATTCTATCTGTTTTTCAACAAAATTACATTTTCCTATTGATAGATCTGGACCTAAAGTGACGTGTACCTTAAAAAAATTTCCAATGACAAATAAATATCCTCTATAATACTAATTGATAATAATACTTATTTACTGTTTTTTCAGGTATGTATCCTGTTGGAGCTCACCTTTGACGATATTCACTTGAGACTCTCGATATTGGTTTCATTTTGTTCACATAGCTGCATGCCAGAATGACTTATCAGCATGCGGCATGTACAACTCTGAATTTTTTCAAACAAGCTTGAACAGCGTTGACCAGTAGGTTTGCACAGGTCGGTTAAGAGTATCATTCATTCAGTTAGGAATATTTCTTTATATCATTCTGATAAAAAATTGTGTTGAGTTGAAGTTTGTCATTAAAGCCGGCTTTTTCTAGCTCCGAATTTTTGCGGAGCGCACTGCACACCAGTGTTGCCAGACGCAAGATAAATAATTGCGGAGAATTTTACTCAAAATTAACATACAATTGTTTGTTTGTTACGTACGGTAATTACCGTATGTTTCATTGTTATACACGGCAATTTTAAGCCAAATCAATAATAATTACGTACGGTAATTATCGTATGTTTCATTGTTATGCACGGCAATTTTGAGCCAAATCACCAATGTAGTGGCTTGCGACTGTCAACACTGATACGCAGAGCGTTCCGCAAAAAGTTTGGAGCTAGAAAAACCCGGCCTAAGACTCCTTGAAAGCCTATACTTGAACAGGGTCAGAAACGGATAAAATTTCAGAAACTGTTATTTAGATAACAAGAAAAAGTTTGAAAATATGCATGAGAATAAAAATTCATGAAAACTAAATTGATCAATGTAATACTGGTAGATCCAAGCTTTTCAAATAAAATAGGTGCATAGTAGGCATACATAGTGAATGAATTAACAAGTTAAGGTCGTTAGGAATTCAAATGGATGTTTGATTAAATTTTCTGTGGACTGTAAATTTCAACGTCGCCGGTATTTTGCGTAGAGTGGAGAGAAGTGCGAGGAGCGACCTGTAACCGTAAATTAATCTCAAAAACCTTCTCGATTTCATTTAATTCATGAATGCCATGCCGCCGCCATGCATGCAACATATTGTGTGTCTATGTGCGCTCCACTGCATTCCTCGTGGTACACCTTTCTGCTCCCACTCTATTCCCCGTCTGCACCAAACTCAATTAAGTCTCGACACAAATTCTAAACAATGATGAAATCCTTTCATATGTTGAACTCTAACTGCATTTCACCTGGATAACAATGATCGCCGCATCGAATATCACACTAAGTTCCTATCGCATGAGATAATAATAATTGGTAATCCTCATATCGTGTAGGGTCGGTGTTCATGATGGCATAATATGGAATCGATGAGAGAAATATAATCGATTATTCGTTTGTGAAAGAAATTAATTGATGGATGAGGATGAATTTTATTTCCCCTATAGACTTCCCTAAATGAACGTGGAATCATGCGGAAATAATGTTTTCGGGGGTGTCCGATCCCACTAGGTGTCAAATCTGCAAGAAAGTAGAATCCAATCTGTCAAAATAATGTTAAAAATAGAAAAAAGTTTTTGTTCCAACTAATCATAGGATTAAAAACAGTCGTTAAGTCACGTCAGAGGCCCTGAACTTATTCAGGTGCGACCTGATAACTCTGACACCAGACCTGAGCCAGCCAGGTCACACGATATTATTATTATTATTATTATTATTATAGGAAATGTATTTTGTCCATCACATCATGCAGCTTATTGGTTACAATAACAATTGAGGATAATTAATTAATTTTTTAATGAATAATAAGACGAAATTGTCACAACCACATTTATAAATTAATAAATGTGGTTGTGTCAATTTCGTCTTATTATTCATTATGGATACCTTCCACAATATCACCTTCGCCATTAATAAGAAAATTTATTTTTTATTAATTACATGCACAATTCATTTATAAATTACATTTTTTATAATAATCGAATACTTTTGGGAAAAGGCTTAGCTGACTTGTTCTGTCTCTTTTCCCAACTTTCCAGTTGTTTTTAGAAACTCTCACCTACCCTTGTGGGTTAAGTGGAAGAGGGGGCTTGTATGCCTCAACTTCGCCCACAGCACTTTTTGTATTGTAAAGTGCGAAATAAAGACATTTTATCTATCTATCTATCTACGCAATATAATATTCATCATCTATTTGGTAATAAAATAATGTGTATTTCATCACTGTTATCAAGTAGTATGAGTATTGCATGTACCGGTACTCATAAAAATTTATCATAACTGATGATGATTGGTGTAAAATATGTTCAGCATTTTGTAATTAATCTTCTAAAAATAATATTCTTTATCCTGAAATTAATCTTCAACTTATAAACCAGTGATTAACCATTACATAACCATTTATAACTTTCTCAGAATTCTTCATTCCAACAGACTTTATTAGTTGCAATACATCATTTTTATTTAGCTGAACTAGTATAATACTATATATAATACTATATCAGTCCGTGTTGAAGCCACTAGATGAGATATATCAAAATTTTCAATCTACAGTGCTTATAAATGGAAGAAAATTTAAATTTGATTGGGGTGTAAGGAATTCCTGACAAAAAATACCTAGTGATTGAAGTCAATAGACATATTTTTCTCTTGGATTTCTTGTTGATCTGCATTGTTAATATTAACTTTTTGTTGTAAATTTAACGACTTGCAGTCAGTTTTATATTGAGAATATATAATAAATGTACTCACATTCGGCCGAACGTTTTCGAGGTATTGAATCTCATCTTCAAGGCATCTGCCTTCGAGATGCCTTGAAGATGAGATTCAATATTTCGAAAATGTTCGGCCGAATGTGATTACATTTATTATATATTCACAATTAAAACTGACTGCAAGTCGTTAAATTTACAAAAAAGTTCGTATTTCGTTTATTGCGGATGATGCTCACATGAGTCCAGAAACTTGTGCTTGGGGTAATGAGTGAATGATGAGAAACATCCATGGCTAAATTAGATTCGAACCCAAGGCTGTAGGAAACTAAGCCAATCAAAGCCCCCTATCTTATAACAGGCATGAAAATTTATTTAACGGACATTGAAATTTATATACCGATAGTTGAAAAAATTATTACATGAAATAGTTTTCATGGAGATAATGAGCTTATTACTTTATTTCTCTACAACAAAGTAATAAACAAAGTTACTACTCTTTCCCAGTTGTGCCCATAATTCGCGTGTTTGATGGATGGGGGACCCTTCCTGCTTCCAGAAGCCTTTTTTTTATGTTCCCCGAAGTTTTTTTTTATTTTAAGCTTATAGTAATATTTCTTTTTTAACAGAGATTTTTTATTCCTTTATAATTATTATTCTTCTCTTTTGTAATTATGATGCGGACTCTTCTTCACACACAGGCGTAAGGCCCATGTGAGGAATTTTTGTTCTCTTACTATATTTTGTATTGAATAGTTTGTATACGGGTTTTTTTTTGTTTATTTTGTATCTTATACGAATATACCGATATACATATTGTATTTGTTGAAGGAGAAATAAAACCATTTTTGATTTAAATAATTAACCTCAATAACGCATTATTGAAATAAATTAAAGAATATGGTAGGTATGCATCTCATTACCCACGCACAAGTCTCAGACTCATGTGGGCATCCTCCCACAAAAAATAAACCGAACTTTGCACATTTCATGGTTTTTTTTTGTTTATTTTGTATCTTATACGAATATACCGATATACATATTGTATTTGTTGAAGGAGAAATAAAACCATTTTTGATTTGATTTTGATTTAAATAATTAACCTCAATAACGCATTATTGAAATAAATTAAAAAATATGGTAGGTATGCATCTCATTACCCACGCACAAGTCTCAGACTCATGTGGGCATCCTCCCACAAAAAATAAACCGAACTTTGCACATTTCAAAATTGAATATTCATGAACATAATAAGTTTATTACTTTTTTTGGCTTAATATATACTGTATCCATATTTTTATATGTATATCTAGGACATGGAAAGTAGAGTATTTTTTTTTGTCCATTATCTTTGTCTAGACAGGATTTCATACAGGGAAGTGGATTGGAAGCTAGTAGTGGTTTTCCACAAATGGAGCAGATGCCTTTTGGTGCTATATCAACCAATTACAAACAAGCCCTCTGATATGAATACCATAATTGATTAAAAAAAACTTAAACCCCATTTCTGGAACTATTTTGCATTGATAAATGGACGCGAAGATCGTTCGCGTACGGTGTACCACCAATTCGAAATAATAATAAAGTTATGCAGTCACATCGAGGAAGCACTTACATGGATTAATTCTGGTCCAGCTTCAATTATATTAAATTGACCATTACTTTTTCGAATAGCCGCATCGAGAACGAGTGATACGCGTGCTAAACAGTGGCCGCGGGTTCCAATACAGCTCATATGCAAATTCAACTACGACACCCTTTTCGGTTTAATTTCTATTTTAATGACGACACTAAAGATCATTTGTCACCATAACGACTGGCTATTAAAAGTTTCGATGGATCGTCACTGGCGTATTTTACTAGCGCGTTGTTTTCGGTGGCCGCTGTATAATGAAAGAAACATAAAGAAGTCGGATATTGTGCAACGTACATAGCTCACAAATAGCCAGCCTGTCAGATATTATTGTAGTCGACAATTAAGCTGTGGTAACGAAATTATTATTCGAAGAGATGCTAACCAGATCGGGGTGCATGTTTGAAATTGATATGTTATTGCGTTTTTAACATTTTCCATGCTGAATTCCATGTAAAAATTAAATTTTTTGATTGTAGGAAATTAATAATTGGAAGTTTCTGAATAATATTGCAGATTTTCTGTTGTTCCAACTCACATGGTGATTATGGATATGCTATTGCATTTTTTACTTTCTCCATTTCGAATAGAAGTATTTAATACTAGAATAATTTAAATTATTATTTGAAGAGAGGAAAACTGAATTGAGGTCATGGTAGTTATTGATATACTATTGCGTTTACCAAAATTTCCATTATGAATAGAAGGTGAGATTTGGAATTATTTGTTAACTTTTTAGGTGAGTTCAATGACTTGTAGTCATTTGACTGCAAGTCGTTGAATTCACTTGAAAAGTTAATATTAACAACGCAGTTCGTCATGGAACAAGAAATCCAGGAATTATTTGTTGTAGGAAATCAGATTGTAAGCTTGTATTTTTTATTCATTCATAGTTAGCAATTCCGTCATAGGAACTGAGCAGTTAATATAATTTTTCAATGTATTTATTAATATAGTAGTGATTATTTTCAATACGGTATAATAATATTTCACTTTACATCTCAGCTCTCACAACAGTGAACTATTACTGTATTGTTTCAATTTCCTTTATTATATGGTCTGGTCATCAGATAACTTTAAAATTGGTTTTTATCAAATTTTCTGTTGGCTTTCTGCGGAATGTTTTCAATTTTTGTTTGAGATACTCGGGTAAGAGGTATATTTGTTAGTTACTTCGACTTTTTCTTACAAGAAAATTTGATTTTATGCTCCAATAATCCAATATGCGGTTATTATGTGGAAAATATCGTTTTGTGAATGAATTATTGTAATCTAATAAGAGTTCAACAACAATAATAATAATTATGAAAGTTTAATGAAGATTATGATATAATTCAAGGACAATTCGATTTGTAAGTAAATTGGTTGATTATTGGATAATTGGTTAATTTGTACTAACAAAAAGATTATGATAGAGTGTAGGAATCCACCTAGGATGAGAGTAGTTTGATATTGTATAATGTAATCACATTATCAATAATCTATGAACAATATTATTATTATTGTTACTGAACTCTTCCAGTAGTGATGATTTCTTTCCTTGATGGTTTAGCTGAGGTACTTCGGCTATTCTATGATCAGAGAGCAGCTCTGGTAGCGCAGTTGGTTGGAGCACTTGTGTGTGATTAGATAAGGGGCTGGCTTCGTTTCCTGCAGCCTTGGGTTCGAATCTCATTCAGCCATGAATGTTTCTCATTATTCACCCATTCACCTCGTTACCCACGAACAAGCGTCCGGAATCATTTGCAATAAAAAATTCTTGGTGTGTTTAGCATGATGCTCTGACGTGAATCTCATGCTACATGTGCCGTTGTTGTTTGAGCCTCTTCATCTGCAAGTTTGCAACTCGTCAATAAGTCCCACCGCAAATTGAAACGAACTCTTGGTCAAGGTTACTAGAAACATGTTTCCAGTAACCTTGGACTTGGTGTCATGATGCAGGGTAACTTCTTAAGAAACATAGAAAAAACTGCGCCACTGGAAGGTAGATTGAAGTCTAGTTCAGTCACCTTTTGTGACGTCACCATGACTGCGTTTCCATCTGCGAGTTAATAACTCTTGGAAAATCGTGAATTGCTAGGTAATGCATGATTAAGGTTAATAGAAACAAGGTTGTTCCATAATTCGCTCGAATCACCAAAATAGAAAAGTCATGACGTCACTCTGTTCAGAATTACCCTTAACTTGGTAATTTCAGCTCTATTTGTACACTTCAGTACAAAAATGAAATTTTTTGCTCGTCACAGAATTGAAGCTATATCTTGATCATGGGCTACTCGATCCTACTGAACTGAAAAACGCCACAGCCCCACCATTTTTCTAGTTCTCAAAAAGCGGAACAACCTTATTTTTAAAAACCTTGATGCATGATTATCTTCCCAAATTCAAATACAGTATCTCACATTGTTTTTATTAGACTTCATGTTTTTTATTGTAACACGATTTAGGATTTACTCGGACGTATATCTCCAATAATTTATATTTCTAAAAATAACACTTCTTTCATACATAACATTTACTGAAATTGTCATACTTCCAATCAAATATATAGACCTCAAAATACAATATTTTCAAATTGATATCAAATTCCACGAGAAATGCGTGAAACAGGCCCGCGCGTGACACTCACAAAAACCATGTGTGATCTGCACAAGCCAATTAACTTTGCAATTCTGAATTTAGTTGGAAGGTTCGATTTCGACTGCCAAAATTCTAACGCAATAATGGGCGAATGCATTGCCGCGGTTTAACGCTCAAAATAATACTGGCCGGTCTCGGTGTTACGTCCCAGAAAATGGTAATTATGTTAATGAGTGGGTAGCGCATGTGTGAGTGTGGTGTTGAATTTGGGTCTCAAATATCACATGATGGTCCAGTTATTTGGTCCATGGTTGGTGATGAGGGAGGGGTGGGGAGGAGGTACCTTTTCCACGTTTGTTGTTAGGGTGAGGAGGTGGTTTGATACCGTGCGAGATTATAATTGCAATAGGTTGGGCATCGCTTCGTATACAGGTAGTAGGCGACCGTGTGCTGTGAGTTGATTACAGCGCGCGATATGGGACTTAAACATTAAAATGGCGTCGGATTGGGATCTGGCGGTGATTATTGCGAGCTTTACCTTCCCACTCTGTATAGTCACAATCATCATGATCATCAATGATGGCTGAGCGTCGTGAACAGTGTTGAGGGGGGCCAACAATCATTTACCTGATACATAATGGAGTGCTTCGACTCATATTTCATTCAACAATCATTTACCTGATACATAAATATGAGTCGAAGCACTCCATTGAGACGGTGACGCTGTAAACAATCACTAGCAGTTTGTCAGTGACGTCCCTATCTAGGTATCTACCTAGAGATTTCTGGAGATATCTACCTTATCGAACCGTATGCTCAGTGCGGAGTGTTTGATTCTAAGCGGAATCATATCTAAGCGAAGTGCTTCTCTATACATTGGGTATAAACAGCCTACCAGTTTTTTTTGTAGAATACGTCTTGGAGACTCCGTAAAGGAGTATATAAGACAAGTCAGATCAATAATTATGCGTAATACAATATGATACAGTTGAGTGTGATACAGGACCTTACTTCCTGATTTCGACCTTTCATGTTAAACATAACTGAGTCTAGGTTTTTATTCATTTTATTAGTGTTATATTTTTTACTTACATAAAATAGGTACATGATAAATTTGGAACAGGACAGTTCATTCCAACACAAGTATTGTAACTTGCATGTTTTGAGAGTGAACCAAACCGTTTCAAGAGATGATTGACGATTGTTAAATTTTTCCAAGATTTTATTTTATCATTGCAAATTGCTGTACAAATTCTTACGGGCATTTGCTCCAATTACTGATAAACACACTTTATTTTTTCCTATTTTATTATTTCCGAATTATCTTTAGAAACAATTCAATTATTTTTTCACATAAAACGTTAAATAAGTTTAATAAATATATTTATGTTCCGTTCCCCTTTTCAATTTCCATCTTTTTTAAAAGAGGTTTTAGTGAGTATTAAGCTTTGTGAGTTGAGTGGAAGAAGTGGCTCGTAGTCTTCAACCTTTATCTTAAATTAAGTATGAAAGTAAGCACTTCAGTATTTTAAATGTGAATAGATAAGTAGTTTATTTATTTCTATTTTATTTATTGTAGTTTATGTATTTCCATCTGTTTCTCCTATTTGTCAACCTTTTTTCTCGTTTTTCAATTTCTCACTTCCTCTTTTTCCGTTTTCTCTTCTAGATTTTCTTCCATCCAGTCTACACCTCTCCTTGTTAAATATATCTCTATCACTTGCTCTCACTTAACTCTCACTCACTCTCTCTCTCTCTCTATCACATTCTCACTCTCTCTCTCTTACTCTATGCCTCTCTCCCTCCATCCACCATCCATTATCTACATCTATAGCTTCCTCTTCATCTTCATCCCTTCTCAACTGCTGTCAGTCTACGATACCATCCTATCTCTCTATGAGTACACAACGTTGGTTGTCACAGCCACCTCCTTTCGCGCACCGATCACCGCATGTTAGAACTACTGTTTGCTCAGCCTTGTGCTTCGGGTATAACCTACATTTCCAAGATGAAATCAAACACTAACGCTGAGCTAGATACCCCTCTCCAAGCCACTTGCAAACTGTCTATAACAAGATAACACCTGCGCCAAACTAGAGTTCGGTTGGAGTGAACAATTTTTAGGAGATGAGCTAGTTTCGATCATAACTTATTCAGCTACTACACCATTGTGATAATCTGATTGCTTTGTAGTTTTGTCTTAGCCTTTGTTGCTTTATCTTATTCTATTAAACGAGCAAGGAATTGTATGCACATATGTACCTATTTCCAGTCACTATCTCAAAAACGACTCTTAACGATTTTGATGAAAATTAATATTTAGGGGCTTCTTGGTGCAAAAATACGATTGCGCTAGGTCTCATTCCTATAAAAACTCGTTGAAGGACACAAAAAAGAGAAATCTATCCTTACAGGAACAGATGATTAAAAAATTAATTTCAATCATATGGTAGGCACCTTATCGGCGTTATTTACGCTACCTGGAACGCGAAACTTACGCGCGTACCATGCAATCGGAGCCTTGCAGTTATGTAGGAAACACATGACTGGAGAATCAAAGCTCAGCAAATGATTTTTCCATTTCTTTGGTGATTTGATTACAAAACTAAACCTTTCTAATTACTTTGGTCCATCATGTGAAAAGACACTCAGGGTCCCGAGCTCCGCTCAGGGGTTACTGTTTCATGTGCCTGATAGTTTTATAATTTTAAATTTCTTTTTCAATGCAATCTATCATTGTTACTAAAAAAGCCAGCATGTTCCTTGTCCGTATAAAACAGTTCCAGCCAATTTATGGTTGAAATTCAGTGAAATAAACACACATGCATACGGTGTCAGCTCACTGCCTCCTGTTTGCAGAAAGGAGCGTGTCTGTAACATATATCTTATTCTATTAAACCAATTTTATTTTAACCAAAAATCGGCTGGAAATGTTTTCTATTAGTCTATTTTCAAAACAGTGATAGATTTTATTTAAAAAAATCATAAGCCATAGGCTACCCCCGAGCGAAGCTCGGCTCCCTGATCTTATTCTATTAAACGAGCAAGGAATTGTATGTATGTACGTATTTCCAGTCACTATCTCAAAAACGGCTCTAACAATTTTCATGAAATTACGAATATAGGGGCTTTTTGGTGCAAAAACACGATTGCGCTAGGTCTCATTCGTTTAAAAACTCGCTGAAGGACACAAAAAGGAGAAATCTATCCTTAAATGAGCAGCTGATAGAAGACAACAATTTTTAATCTCATGCTGGGCCCCTTAGCGGTGTTATTTACGCTGTCTGGAATGCGCGTACCGTGTTGTCGGACCCTTGCAGTTTTTTTTTAGAAAAAATACGACTGGTGAATCAAAGCTCAATACAACATGGGTTTTCTATTTCTTTGGTGAATCAGAAAACTTAAATTTGGTTATTATGAAGACGGCGATAGACATTGGAAGAAAAATTAAATCAAAACTATAAGCCATAGCGAACGAGCGAAGCTCGGCCCCCCGATATTGTGTAATAATGCACCTCATTACCCACGCACAAGTCTCGGATTCACATGAGCATCATCAGCAATAAAAAAAAATGACATTGAGGTTAAGTGGGAAGAGGAACCTAATGTTTTAAACCTCACCATCAATAGATTAATCAATAAATTGCATTATTCATTACAATGTATAAACAATTGTTTGACAAATCTACAACGAATGTGAAGGCGCAACAGACTCAAGTCCAAAACTGCTCCCTTCACAAATTTTGAATATGTTACATTGTCCAAAACATTGAGTTGAAACATTCAACATTTGCTATAAAAACCTTTACTCGAAAAATAACAAAATGAATCTCCTTAATCACTTAACCGCTATCAATTTAAAAGTTAACTTGAAACACTAAGAACAGTGTTAAAAATATTTTATAATATAAAATTTTTATAAAAACTTTTGAGCCGAAAAATATTATCTTGTTGCTATGGTAAACAACAAACAGCAATATTGACATCACATACTATATTATCACTGTCTATTCCATAAATTTTCCACAAAAATGAACTGTATATTTGTATTTTATAATTTGTTTAGTAAATATATGTTTTCCAATTATTATTGGTACATCCTTCACCAAACCACAAACAAATCAACGGCGAGAGTCGGAGATCTCCACAGGAAACGGTTCGCCTCCAAATGACTGGCTAATTGAAACAATGGGACGCTGAGGGAATAAGTGAACTCGAACTGGCTGGTCCCTGGAGTTGATACCTGGAAGCATTCAAGGCTGCTTCGATTAGATTTATGAACCCCGACTGCAGTGGAATTCCATTGGCACGTCATTTATGCTCTCCCATCGCAGTCGATTTGGTTTAAGTTCACATTGTAAATGAGCGACCATTGCTCTTCTGATAAATTGTTAGCAGGTGTGATGGATTCGCGATCTATGCCCAAATTAGGTCAAGTCTCTTCTTGAAGTTGAAACCTCGACACTCAATCACAGAAAACGGATGTTGAATATTGTTTGACCCAGTTAAATTGGACTTTCATCTTTCATCAATTTATATGTTACTAGCTATTGTGCCCGTCCTTCGTACGGATTATGTTTAGAAATAAGACTAAATATGTCACAAGTTAGTTTGAAGTGACTGACAATTGAATAAACTGACAAATATACATAAACAGAATTTATTAATTTCGAATTCCTTCAATTGCTATTACTTTATACTGAAGACTTCCGCAATGGCGGATATTGACAACAGCATTGAACAGCTGATGGGAATCGATGAATGCTACTGTACAAAAATATCAGTCACCACTGACAAAAATACAGTGGTGACTGATATTTTAGTACAGTAGCATTCATCGATTCTCATCAGCTGTGCAATGCTGTTGTCAATATCCGCCATTGCGGAAGTCTTCAGTATAAAGTAATAGCAATTAAAGGAATTCGAAATTAATAAATTCTGTTTACTAAATATGTTTCGGCTTTTTTGATGACAACGATCATGAAGTTGTTAGCAGCTTAGTAAACAACTTAGAACGTAAACAATTCAGTGACAGTTATTAGAGAGCATATTTGAGAACAGCTGATTGATATATCATGATAAATTACGTGATTTGTTCTTATGTGGTAATAAAACTTAGAAGACATGTATTCAAAATCGCACAATACTTGGTTTTTAAACGTTTATTATTCTGTTAAAAAAAGTTAATTTAGTTTTTTATAGCTAAAGACATTGTCAAAAAGGTTTTCAATACTGATAAATAACTTAAATCCCGATCGATGCTCTCGTTTTTCAGAAGGCCGCGTAAAATGCCTTCGGGGCCGTGACAGACAGACAGAAATTGAGATAAGACTTGTTTCGGCTTCTTTAATGTACAAAACGTAAAAATAACCAAAAATATATAATTCTGATAAATGTACAGACAAAACTTTAATTTTATTTATATAGATACCCACATGAGAAAAAGTGTGGACTTGCTCAGACTTGCAAGAGTCTGATGATGAAAAAATTCCAGGTTGAAATGAGAAACGAACTTGGGACTAAATAGCAGAGGTAGTTAGTCAGTAACAATCTATTTTGCACTTGAATAGTAAAAAAATATGAATCTAGGACTGATTCATAGCAGGGCATAACTTTTAAAACATAAGATAGATCTATTTCATAGTTTTTTCTTTAATTGCACCGCATTTTCTAAGCAAAGGATGGCTTACATTGGTAGGTGATACATGGCTCACGTTGGATGGTAAGGGAAAGATAACCGATGCAATTAAAATCATCGTTGACATTTTAATTCAATTAACCTTGAATAAGTGACATTTTGAATAGTGTTACAAATAGTGACTTGATTTTTATGTTAATAATAACAATTATAATTGTGTGCTTTTCTTATTGTGGGGAGCCTCTTACTGGTAGTTTCTTCTCGCCGTTTGAGTTATGTTATGAGAAACATGGTGAACAAGCTGAGTCTCGAATAATGAATTAATGCTGAACTCATGGCAATGATTATCAGCTGTTCAAAAATGTTGAAATTCTAATTTTGAGGAATTAATTCTAATTTTAATTTTATATTTATATTTTTTTACCTTGTCTTAATTGTTTCAACTACTTGAGTACTTGAATCCTTTAAGTCCTGCTTTACTTTAGTGCTTTCTTTGAGTACTCCAGGCACTTTGAATGAAAGTCACAGGTTTCTGTCACTGCGAGTGAGATATCTTGATTTTACTTCTCCAGTTTTGCACAGACTCATATTTGACCCAAGTGACAGTTTTAAAGAGCTACTATTTCTAATATCAAAATATTATTTTCACTCACTTATACTGGAGATGTTGAAGGGATGCTTTTCACTTCTGAAGAGATGCTTTGTCAGCCTGCCGCCAGGGGTAATTTTTTGTTGAGGTTATGATGAGGGCCATTATACAGTTGAAAATTGCGTTGGATTTGAATTGTGTTTGGTGATTGAGTAAGGTCATTTGGTATTTGGCTCTGATTCAAGTTAGCTTATAATAGAAAATTACTAAATTAATTAGAAAATTGCAATAAATTTTAATTACTTGAATAAATTATTCATCTAGAAACAAACTTTCGTTTTCAGCTTCCCATGTTTCTCGTTTTCTGCGCACCCAGCATGCAGTGCTATAGCAATTTTCTTGTTGACTATCACTTAAGCAGTGTTAAGGAACAGATTGATGTCTGTGATGCTGCATCCTCTGAACTAATGGTCCTTGTATGCCATCTAGAACGGGGTCCTCTGTCTTGTAGCATAGGTATGTTCGAATGTTCATTACGGCAGACAGGGGAATGTCAAGTGTCCGGCTTCGATCGTGGGGAGGTCTGTAATGCCCCCTTATAGCCAGAATGCTGCTGCATAGATTCATTGGCAGTCAAGCATTCCTGTAGGTGATGTACACAAGCGGCATTCGCACTAATATCTGTGTGTTATTATTGGTAGTAAATTATTGCTGCTGAGGACTATTGAATAGATATTGTGTTGGACATTGATCAATCACAGCATTCTCTCTTTAATGAGGAGGAAATTCGTTGGTTAATATTGATTTTTCATGAAAAGTAGTGTGGAGTTTGCCAATTGGGAAGTGAAAAAGTGGAGACCATAAATTAAAAGGCAGTTCCAAATTCACTGATAAGAGTTGTTAAAGACATGAAATTGTTATTTATTGGAGTTTTGCAGTTATCTTAAGATAATTTGACTATCTTGTGAGACCAGACTCCCCCGGATAGCCACGAGCCGTAGCAGGTATCTGTTCAATCAGATGAGATAAGCAACGCTCTCCTGTGCGCTCTCTTTGTAAGAGTGACCAATACAATGATTGGCCAGTCAAAATTACTCTGATTTCTGCTATACAAATCACTACCCGTTGGTTCGAAACCCACCTAGAATTACAGGTAGACCAATTTTTTCAATAACATGGCTCAAGCGGTGAGGTAGAACCCTACCAATACATTTAAAAATTTTAGATTCTAGAGATCATAACATTATAAGATTATAATTAGGGATTCAAAAATTAAGGTGATATTTTTTGTGAACTTGGTAATTTTCTTCAAATGAAAAACTAAAATATTCAGCTACCGCTGTCAGGTGTCCGTATTGATGTGCATTGCAACATGAATTGATTATAGTGATATCTTGTATTTTAGAAGTCTTCACAAAAAATGAAACTCATTCGTTTGTTGATTTTTTTATTATTGCTTTTCTATACGATACTGAAAAGTTGGAGGCTTTCATTGATAAAATCTTCTTGAAAATTCATTGTAGTAATACATTGTAGTAGTAGTATTACATTGTAATTTTAACAGACAGAAATCTAGAGACTTTTAGAATCCAACTAACAATGAAAGTATCCAACTTTTCTGTATCGTATAGAAAAGCAACAATTATAATATCTATATTAACTTTTTGTTGTAAATTTAAGGACTTTGTCAGTTCACAATTTAAAACTGTCTGCAAGTCGTTAAATTTACAACATAAAGTTGATATTAACAACGCAGATTGTATTATTGAATAATTATATTATTAATTTAAATTATTTCTTTTTCAACATCTGTCTCGATTGGAGTTCTATTATTAGATGTTACATAGCTGTTTAGTTTTATTTCGTTATTGGAAATTGAAGGCGACTTTCTTACCTAGGTATCATTTTTTTATTTAATCGTTTCAGTTTACATTGATCAAGAATAACTATATCTTGTTTCTTTAAATGCACTACCAATAGGAATACTATTCATTCGGGTCATCAATCTTCCTGTCATGTGTTACCGAGTACATAGTTTATTGGTGATACAATATTGTCGTACTTGAATACTTTGGTGCCGTTACATGTATTATGTATCACAGATTTTGATATTATTATAGTGATTGGTATCGCATGGCTGTTGGGAATGATTTGAAATGTACATAATTAATTCAACTTATAACAGTAATCAAGTCTCTAGATTGCGATGATCCTTTTATTCACGGTAATATGACTATTATCTTATATATTTCATTTATCTAAAAGATAAGCATTTCACTCAACTCTATCGATTAAGGATGATAGTGCAGCAAGTATTATGATCTATTATTTTTTAGAGACTTATTTTAATTAATTATTAAAAATACCTAATTATTTCAAAAATCTATGCCAATCGTTCAAGGGTTCCGATCTTTGGCTTTCAGTTTATTGCACTTGATATTGACATGGTTGTATTTCAAATTGTGATTAATTCAATGTATATCAGGTGCGTGAATTTTTGTATCCGGTGAGGAATGAGCGGGATGCGCAGATTAGTATTCTTTCATTGATAAGATGAATAGACACGAAAGAGAGTTAGATTCTCTCAACGATATAGTTTGTTCAGAGTATGATAGTTTCAAAAATTTTAATACCTTCTTTAATAACGAGGTTGAGAGCTTGAGAATATTCCACCTTAACATACGTAGTTTTAATTTGAATTTTGATAATTTATTGTTGGGTTTGAATGAGCTAAAATTTAAGTTTGATCTTATCATCCTTACTGAGACATGGCTCAACGAAGATGATGAACAATCACTGGATGGCTATGATACGTTTAAAACAACGTTAAAACAAAATCGGAATGATGGAACTCTTATCTTTGCAAATAAATTGCTATCAGCAATCGGGAAGGAGATAGTGTTAGGAGGAGTAACTGCGATGGAATTGAACTTTAATCATAAAAACAAGCCTTACAATATTCTGGCTGCCTATAGAACACACGAAAGTAATGTTTACATTTTTATTGATAGTCTGAAATCCCACTATGAGAATCTTTCTCCTAATAAATCTTATTTACTGGTTGGAGACATAAACATAGATATATTAAGTACTAAACCAAAATCTGAGCTCTACTTAGACACAATGTATGAGGCTGGGTTCATCCCTTGCGTTGATAAGCCTACTCGATTAGATTACCGTACTGGCAGTTCAACCTGCCTTGACCACATTTTTATTCGGCAGGGAAATTTCAGTGAAGTTCGCGCTGGTGTGGTGCAGGCCTCTGTAACTGATCACTTTGGAATTGCATTAGAGGTTATCACTAACATCAGTGATACCTCACATATTCATGATGATGATATTAAATTCTTTGTTGACAGTGCTCGGTTGCAGGGCTTGTTAGCTCGCCAGAGCTGGGACTCTGTACTTTGTTTGTCGGATACTAATCAAGCGGCAAACAAATTTTTTGATATTATTAAGGATAGTCATAACTCGTCTAAAAAACCCCTTAGGAAGCCGAATGCCAAAACAAAAAAACTGAAGCCATGGATAACACAAGGCTTGGTTTGTTCTATCAGAGAAAGAGATAGGTTGTCTAAGCTTGTCAAGAAACAGCCCTTTAATCTAGTTCTACAAAATCAATTTAAAGCTTTTAGAAATTATTTGAATAGTCTAATAAAAATTACAAAAAATAGCTATTACAGATTGAAAATTAATGATTGCAAAGGTGATCCAAAACAGTTCTGGCGCTCTATCAATGAAATAACCGGTAAGAGTAGACATAAAGATCAATTTCCCACAGAACAGTTTGTCAATAACATGAATAATGTTAGAATCGATGCTGATATTCATAAAACGGTTGCAGATGATTTCAACAAATATTTCTCCTCAGTAGGTCAAAGACTAGCAAATGAAATCAAGGTGAGTGGACCTCCAATAATAGATGATAAGGATTATAGACATGATAATGAACTGCTGAAATTCCATACTATCTCAGATAATGATATCTTAATATATATTAGACAACTTCGAGGCATGTCAGCCCCTGGCTATGACGGTATATCAGCACGTTTTTTAAAAGATAATATAAACTTGTTTTTATCTCCCTTGAAGCATATCTATAACTTAAGTATTTCTAGTGGTGTTTTTCCAGACATTTTCAAGGTTGCAAAGGTATTTCCACTTTATAAGGGTGGTATTAAGTCAGATAAGAATAATTTCCGTCCAATTTCAATGTTGAGCGTTTTTTCCAAAATACTGGAGAAAATTGTCAAGCACCAACTGACAATATACTTAGAACAGAATGACATTCTTTCTGACAGACAGTTTGGGTTTAGGACCAACAGGTCCATATCTGATGCTTTGTTCCAGCTGAACCAGGAAATGAACTTGTCCTTGAATCTAAATAAGAAAAACCTACTTGTATTTCTGGACATGGCGAAAGCCTTCGATACAGTTGATAGGTCTAAGCTTTTGAGAAAACTTGATTTCATAGGAATTCATGGTAGAACACTTGATTGGTTCAAATCATATTTGACAGATAGACAGCAACTTGTACTAATCAATGGAGTAGAGAGCGACTTGAAGTTCATACAATATGGTGTAGTCCAAGGTAGCACTCTTGGACCACTTTTATTCTTGATATACATTAATAATCTACCAAAACTGAATTTGAATGGTAGCTTGTATCTATTTGCTGATGATACAGCCTTGCTGGTGTCTGGTAGAACAAGAGAAGAGATGTATGCCAATGCTGTGTCTGACCTTGCAAAGCTGAAGAAATGGCTTGTTCAGAATACTTTAACATTAAATGTCAATAAAACAAAATTCATAGAGATTTCATTAAAAAATACCGGTGTTCAGACAACTGATAGTTTAATGCTCCATTCTTGCAATGACCTACAGAGCTCCTCTTGTGGTTGTCCATCAGTTGAACGAGTGAAATGCTATAAGTACTTGGGCGTGATGTTTGATGAGAACCTAAATTGGTCAGCGCATATCACATATATTAAAAACAAAGTACGTAAAGCTATATTTTTGTTCTACAAGCTCAACAGTATTTTGAATTTGAGGGAACTCAGGAACATATATTTTGCATATGTACAAACATTAATACAGGGTGGTATAATTTCATGGGGAGGCTGCTATAAAACAATTTTGGAACCCTTAAAAGTAGCACAGAAAGCTGTCTTGAGAGTGGCACTAAAGAAGGACAGTAGGGCTCACTCTCATGAATTGTATAAAGAGTTTAATGTACTGGATGTTAGACAATTATTTGTGAAAAATGCTCTTGTTTATATGTACAATCGCCATGCTGATATTTTTATTAGAAACACTCATACATATCCAACACGGGCGGCTACTAATTCAGGAATAATAACACCTAAAATAAATAAAACCTACTCATCCACAAACACCTTTTATATAGTACATATGCTCTTCAGAAATATTCCCAACAAACTGAGAGAATTTCAAGCAGTACCTCTAAAAGTGTACAAAAAAGTTGCTAACTGTTGGTTATTCGAGATGGGAAGGGATGGTACTGAGAATATTCTTCACTCTGTTTACAGGTAGCCATAATCACTGTCAAATGAATTAATTTTTAATATGGTGTTGTTGGATGGATGTTTTTTCAAGCTCTAGCCATTTTTCGTGTTAGATATAAGAAATATGTTCTATGCTAATTTATAGTTCTCATGTTAATTTTCAGTCAATCATTTCATCATCCAGATTCCCCCTTACTCACAGGCAATAGCCTATGTAAGGGGTGTTCTCATTACATTCATATAGCAGTCACATAGTATACAATAGTTTTTTTATTTTTTATTTGATATGCTATATTATACTGTATTATTATTGTTATTATTATATTTTTTCTGTACCACTTACAGTATTTTGTAAATTATTTGAAGAGAATAAATTGAAATTGAATTGAATGAATTGAATTATGGAACAAGAAATCCAAGAATATAATATCAACAAACGAATGATTTTCATTTTTTTGTGAAGACTTTTTGATGACTTTTTACCTACAAGCAGTACAGCCATGATCATGATGAGATGTCTGTGTGTTATAAAAACGGCGGATATGAAGCTTAAATGAAACTTCTCTCTTATATTTCTTTAGAACACCTTTTTGTATGATAAATAAAAATTATCAATGAAATTTAATTTTCCCTCCAAAAATTGGCAGTCTATTCCCCGCTACAAACTTGAATAGTCACCCCCCGTCCTCCGTCAAATGTCAAAATATTTCTGGTCATATTCTCAAAATAATACCGCTTTCTCTTATACAATTACAGACTTGGGGTATTAATAACGAGTAATGCAATCACAAACAGAAACCATCACTTGTGAATTGGTGGGGTGGGGTTTGATAATAAACAATAAACATGCAATTCTATTCGTCTGTTCTATTTAAAACCGTAAATACGACGCCTGAACATTAAAACATTCAGACTTGAACTACAAGTTTCCACGGAAGAAACCAATTGCATTAAGAATAAACCTGTATAACGTTTGGAAGTACCGCGTAATAATGACAGAATCTCAAGTTGAAACTTTTGAGATTGCATGTGCTCAACTTAATAATTCTTCTGCAACCAATGTTGATATGAAATAAATTGGCACTATTCTACTCTTGAAATTTACTCACTCTTATTACTCTGTACTCTCAGCTACGGCTATAAAATTTGAATTCATCGTGGGAGTGTTAAGATTTATAGTTTTGAATGTGATTTTATTCCTGTGAATGGGAGTACGAGTGGTGTCATTTGAAGCTACTTTCATGTGACTTTTCCACCACTACCATCATAATTCCCTTCTTCTCATCCTCTCCAACCTCCTTCATTCCAACTACTCCTCCAAATGTTACTCTTTTTCGCCTTTCTTTCTACTCTCTCATACTTATCTCTTTTCTCCTCACTCTTCATTATTCTTGTCTTTGTTCTTTCCCTTTCTCTTCTAATACTAATTTTCTTTGACTGAAATTATTTCATATTCTTCTTTCCTACCCACTCCTTTTTTTTGTTATTTTTTAACTTCAATACCTTAGGCTCTTGCGTTTATGGCCGTTTCTTTTTTAAAGCTTCAAATACCTTGAATAATATTATCCATTTGGCTATGAGTTATACGTTTATGATATGATATCCTCTGCAATGTCAGTTTCTTTCTTTGTCTAATTGCTGTAGTCCTGTAGTGGTTGACTATAATTAATGATGTTATCCATTTGGTTATGAATAATACGTTTATGATATGATATCCTCTGCAATGTCAGTTTCATTTTCTGTAGTTCCTTTTTCATTACATCTTGAACAAGACTGTGCAATCTATATAGTTTATTAGCTTTCTGAAAAAGTGGATAATAAATATTAGACTCAAGAGGCTTGAATGAAGTACTGGGATAATGTACAATACTTTTCATTATTATTATTATTATTATAATTATTATTTACTTATTTATTTATTTATTATTATTATTATTATTATTATTGTTGTTGTTGTTGTTGTTGTTGTTGTTGTTGTTTAGATCCGTAGTGAATAACGTGAAGTCAGTTATAATCTGTTGCAGTTCTTTTTGTGCTTCCGGTATTCTGTAAGAAATTCATATTCTCTCAGAGACTAGCACAATGTTCTTCTGTTTATTTTGCTCCACGTTTCCTGGGCTTATCTTCTCTTATTATTATTTTTTCTCCTATTATTTGAGTTAGCACCTAGTTGGAAACTAATATTATTTAGAAACTCTTATTACGCTTGAAACTTTTATTATATAGAAACTCTTATTATTTAATCTTTACATTAGTTATACAACTTTTCTTATTATACAACAAACTATACATTAGTTGATTCATGGCCGACTCTAGTTAAAGGCCGGAATATACAATATGGCAACGCCGCATCAGCTGCTGACCGAAGGCCGACACCGCCGATATTTTTTCATCGTTTTGATTTGAAACGATCTCTTCAGTCTTCGCATTCATTTTATTATTCATTAACGTATAGAAATAATTAATAATTGACACCTTTTTTTAATAATATATACTTATGTAATCCGTACCTTAACTGTATAAATAAATGCAATACATACTTATTATTACAATAGGTACTGAATAACTATCCTACCAACAAATGTAAAGTACTGCTCAATTGTAATTTATATCATTTTTATAAAAATTGTAGAAGAAAAACAATATTTTCAATAGAATACAATATTTTATTTGTCTAAGAACAATTACCATGAGACAATTATTGTCAAAATGTACATAGTCAAGACAGATTGATACAGTACGGTAACTAATTTATCAGTAAGCAATAACTATTTATTGATCATTCATGCATAGTCTGAAATGAAATAAAATTCTCTAATAATCTGTAGATAATTCTTTCTAATAATAATTATGATGATAATGAAATAAAAATTATTAATAATAAAAAAGGACATGAAAATACATAATTTAATCTTTAGTCAAAAGATATTGAATTTTGTGGTATTCAATAATACTTACTCAAGCTGTAGAATGGAATTTTACTAGGTAGTTGAGCACAGGAGGAGGAGATAGGCCTACTCTTATTACATAATAATCTTAACAGAGGAGTACGGTTTAATCACAAATCTGGCATATCATATCTTACACTGGCTGAGATCTTGGGAATATTAAGGAATTTGCATTCATAAAAAATTATATAGTTTTCACCGTTGCCAATTATCCAACCAAGGTGTTGCAATTTATTATCGCTTTTATCCACTAAACTCTTTCACTGAAATCTTTAACACTATCACTGCATAACCATTCATCCACTTTACTTACATAAGCCTCTTCGGACTGCTTTCTGCCTTCTTCTGGATCTCTTTTCTTAACCTCTACAACACTGCGGTACGATAGTAAAGGGGAAAAGATTTGAGGGACAGCTTCTGGTTTCAATTCAAAACTGGACTTTTTCTTGGAAACTCCTTCCAATCACCTTTGGAATCTCGGAACTTTTAAATTCGTGAAATTGAAATTTCAGGAAAATGTTTTACAGGCTACAAACTGCAGAGTATTTGATAGGCACCCAGTTATCACGTGAAATATTTTTTACCCACCTTTCACGTAATTGTTTGTTAGTGTGGAACTTGAAAACCGTAACGGACCGGCACGTTTCATCTTCAGTTTTATGATAATTACTTTTGCATAAAGGAACACAGCACTTCAAAAGCATTTTGAAAAACCAACAATCTCCTGCTAACATCCATAAACCACTTTTTGGTTAGCTTAAAGCATTTATGCTTACATTTGAAATTTTTGTTTTGAACATTATGTTCAATTTGTCGGCCTTCAATGCGCTGTTGCCAGTTTTCAGCATTCCGGCCTTCACTAGAGTCGGCCATGGTTGATCTCATGTCTGCAGGTTTTCTATTTTCGAGGTTTTCAGGGGTGATTATGGCATTTTTGAAGTCCGTTTCTACTTGTATGATAAAAACTGATGTCGAAAAACAATGCCTTTTAACATAATATAGTGCTGTTCTTCTATATTTTTTATTCCTGATTGTTCAAGATTTCAAAATTTACAGTTTCAAATCGCGAATGTGTGTCAATTCTATGAGGTCTCAGACTTATGTGGGCGTCATCATAAAAATAAATTTCCTGTCGAGATTTTGTCGTGCTCAAGTCTATTGTTTAACGGAGAGAAGTTATCACCTGCGGTTACTGACAGCATATTATTTATCTTGTGCAGCATATGTTTTGACTGCGGTTACCTGAATTATTGAAAGTCTGCTGTGGATGGCAACCCATGGTGCTGGAGTGAGCGAGCGGTGAATTCACAGAAGCGAATTTTTCGCCTGCGAACAGCATCTATATATTATTTCTGGGCTGATATCGGGAGCGACAGAGGCATAGTGCATGCATGTGAGACCGCATGTGTGACTTACTAACAGATCGCTGGTCATATATGAAATGCCAACTCTGGAATGGGTGAATAAATTCACATGTGCACATACCAGCCACATACTGCGTTACGTTTTCTCAGAGCTATCAAATCCGGCGAATCAAATCTAAACTACAGTTTTCTTTGATGGCGGTTACCCATTCTTGAGAAGCAGTTGAAGCTTTTTTTTTCTTTCACCCATTCTCAGCTGCTGATGTTGTGTTGCATAGTATTTCTGATTATTTCAAATATAAGAGTACATTGCTTAAAAAATAAATATAGAGAAATATACGAAATAGGATAATACATGGGACAAAGCATATTTATTTAAACAGAATTTATTAATTTCGAATTCCTTTAATTGCTATTACTTTATACTGAAGACTTCCGCAATGGCGGATATTGACAACAGCATTGAAAAGCTGATGGGAATCGATTAATGCTACTGTACAAAAATATCAGTCACCACCGGGAATCGAAGGCGCTCAACCGGCAATTGAGAGGTCCGTGGTTCGATTCCCGGTGGTGACTGATATTTTTGTACAGTAGCATTCATCGATTCCCATCAGCTTTTCAATGCTGTTGTCAATATCCACCATTGCGGAAGTCTTCAGTATAAAGTAATAGCAATTAAAGGAATTCGAAATTAATAAATTCTGTTTATGTATATTTGTCAGTTTATTCAATTGTCAGTCACTTCAAACTAACATATTTATTTATTGATATAGGTAAAATATATCTGGTTGTAAAACTGCTTCTATTATTAAATTTTTACAAGACTCCCAAATATTTGCATTTTAAGTTTACGTTATCAAGTTCAATTCAAACGAAGCACTTCGATTGATTTGATTTTCTCCAAACTTCTACTGATTATTTGAAATTATTTCAGTGAAATTTAAACTAAATTAGTCAGTTATAGAGGTGTCATTCAGAACCCAAAGATGAAATAACTGTGGAAAAAGGCGGCTCTGGAACTTGGTTGGAGCGCTTGTCTGTGATAAGATAAGGGGCTCTGGCTGGATTCGTTTCCTGCAGCCTTGGGCTCGAATCTCATTCAGCCATAAATGTTTCTGATCATTCACCAATTCATTACCCACGCACAAGTCTCCGGACACATGTAGGCATTACCGCAATAAAAAAAAGAACTCCAGAATGTAGAATACCTTATCTACTGAGTTTTTGCAATTTCAATTGGGAATATTAGAAAAAAGTGAGGTTACAACCAAACCAAAATCGTATTTTATGAGGTTGAATGAAAGATAAATTAAACTTACAGCAGACTATAATGAGTAATTAGAAACTTGTAATCTATAACTTTGATGTAAGACTAACGAGAAGAGTAAGATCTAAACATTGCAATATGACCTAGCTAAGACAAGGTTCTTCGAAATTGGTTCACTTACAATTAGTGTAAATTTCAGTGAAATAATTTCAAATGCTTTGTAAAATTTTGGAGAAAATCAATTCAATCGAAGTGCATAGTTTGATCAAGTCAAGCTTGAATGAATGAACTAACTGATGTTTGAACCCAAAATGTTGATGGAACCTGTAACATTACCAGACTAAAAGTAATTTATTGATCTTATTTTTTCACTCAAAGTATCTAGTTGAAAGTAGTTTTCTCAACAACTCAACATCAAAGAAGATGAAACTTGCGAGTTATGGTAAGAGTGATGGAAATATGACTATTATAAATATAACTATATTAAACGAAATATGAATATTGTATTCCAATAACACAGCCTTTGTTGAACAAAATGATATTGGTATTGGATTTATACGGGCATATATATTACTTATACTTTTATTTATACTTACATATATATGGAGCCACCCAGAATCTTTCCATTGTAGCATTAGGGCAGCATGATTGATAAAGGTGGCAGCACATTATTGACACGTGAACAAACTTTGAGCAGCTTATAAGCCGATGTTACTGGGTTCACAGGCTCAGGTCTTGGACCTCAACTAGATATGGCCAGTTTCAAGCTGTCTGCACATTGTAAATCAGTTTCCTTCCTTTATACCTTTATCACCTTATACCAATTTTACATCGTACAAACCAGAATGAACTTGATCGACGTGTCTTCTGGTTATTATAGTCGTTGTTAGCCTGACAAGTATCTTTCAAGCCATTTTCTACGAAAACTCAGCTGTCAACATTTGAGCTCCACAGGCTGCAGCTTGTATTGATAGTCGTGAATAAGAATTATATTCTATTGTGTATATCTATAATAGACGGCAAGTTCGCTTCGCTCGCCTTAACCATCTAGGGCCTTTTCACCACCGGGGAAAGAAATTCGTAAAAATCGAGCATTTTTACAATAAAATTTGGCCTAATTAATTTATTCTCGTGTTTTTAAATGATGAATAGAGGTGTCTTATCTTCTAACATTCAACATACATAACACTTTATAAGGATGTGATTATTTTCACAGCTACTTATTCTTACAACTTTTTTCTTGTAAATACTATTTTTATCTTGCCTTGAAACTAATGAGCAAATTTGTTCTATCCTAACTTACTAATCTTAAAATAATACAGAGACACTCTCATTAGAATCTCTTACTACTTTGTTAAGTGCACTAAAAGCTAGATTTCACTCAATCACTGCTCTGCTTTTTCACTGGACACCACTTGCATAAGCACTACACTAATTCAAACGGCTTCTTCCTTTTAAGCCTCCGCACCAATCCTCCATGGTCTAGCAGCTGCATTGCCTCGGCGCTGTTGTGTCGGTGGAGCCGAGCTTCATGAGATTCTAAGAAATGATTATTTAAATTGTAGCTCTTACACTACATTGGCTAGAACAGAAACGCTAACTCACAAAAGTGGTCTATTTTTGGTAGGCTTGCAATATTTATTTATCTATTTATTGCCAGAAAGGCAATAAAGTGGAGATGCAACAGATAAGTCAAAAATACACTCTTCACAAATTTTGACTATGCTATACTGCCCAAAACATTTAGGCTAGCTCACACTGAAAATCTGTATACACGAAAAACATCACTAAAAAAAATAAAATGTTTATTTTTCACTTAGAGGCTATTAATTTGAAAGTTCACTAGAAATGGAACACTAAAAGCAGTTGAAAAGAGATTATAATATTAAATTTTGATGAAACATTTTGGGTTGAAAAATACTGATCTTGTTGCTGTGGTAATATGGTTTATATTCGGTAGCACTTTGAATTTAGCAGACCTAAACGTGAATATCCCCCGCTCGGAACGTCAGTAACAATAACAAAGCTTGACATTCCACGCACAAAGCCTTCCAGCTACTTATGTCAATCATATTTCTACGTTTGGACGAAACTTCTCATTCCTGCAAGTGAACAGTGGGCTCTTGATTTGGAAAGAATGGACAAACGCATTAATATGATGTGAGCAGGCCTATCAAGTTGAGTCTATCAAAGTTCTACTTCTCAGAGGGGCGTAGCAGAACAATCCTGCACATTTCAGACAGCCTATCACTTATTACCAGCCATGCTGGATATTCATTAACAGCTAGTTTAACTTGATATTGTCTGAAAGTGTTGAAAGCTTTGAACAAGGCATGTTGTTACGACCAGCTGTCAGTTGTTTAACTAAGCACGGGATAATGGGCTGTCAGGTCCCAAACTATTGTAAGGTTCTGGTGAGTAGCGAACAAACAGCGGTCCGCTCAACTTGAGTCAACATTGGTGGTCGTTTGTAAATGGTCTGGCCTCCAGCAAATTGTACTGTCTGATTCTATAATTATTAAAGAAAACTGTTGCCAACAATAATAATAGTACTGTTTACATTATGCTTTCAAGTCACAATAGTCCATCGGTTGTCCGTTCTCATACCCTACATCACGAATTTCAACGATTGTTTAGGCTTGAGTGCTTGCGATCAAGTCTCATTTGTTGAATTACCGTCAATTTGTTCTGCATGTTAGCTTGTTGTCACTTGCTGATCATTCCTCAGTTAACCTAGACCATAGTTCCACCTATACCTGTTGCATAAAAGTTCAAACAATAAAATTCCAATTTAAAAGTAAAAAAAAAAGTAAATGCGTAGTATTGCTTTTTTTAAGGATGAAGCCCACATAGGTCTGAGACCTGTGCGTGGGTAATGAGATGGATGATGATGATTGATGAGTAGCACCTAAAGTTTTAGGTTTTATTGGTGGGGAGACCCTTACGGGTAGTTCCACCTCGCCGCTTGAGCGGCAATAATGTTTTGATACATTACTCTTAAGTTAGGAAGGCAGGATTGAGGTTACACCTGTTGCTTTCATGAATGTACACTTAATAAATAAATAAATAATCATGTTATTTAAAACATGGTGAACCGGCAATTTTAGGTGGCTCCGAATCACCGGAAAGTGATTTTACAGCCGAGAATAGAGTCGTTTTTGCTGGCTTATCCAATCGGTCACCCTTACAGAGAGGTCCCAGGAGAGCGTTGGATATATAATCTCACTTAACAGATACCTTCTACGACTCACAGCTATCACTTCCGTAATTTGCAAGTAATTCTCATAAGATGTGTTTCAATCACCAGAAAAACAAGTATCAATTAATTTTATATTCATTTATGTAGGTAACTTATAAATAAACGTGAAGCAGCAACAGTCTTTATGCCCTAACCTGCTTGTATTACTAATTTAAAAAAAAAGTGTAGATTGAAAACAACAGGAACCAGGTAGTTATTTTTCACATTTAACCAATTGAATAAGGTTTTTTGACTTGTAGACTTGTCAAATTCAGTACGTTCATGAAAACGAGAACTTTATATCCTACCTTATAAGTCATTTTTATAAAAAATAATGCAAGATGTTTCCCATTGAAAACAGACCACACGCAATGATACAATTGGCCAATAGAGATATGAACAAAAATCAAATAATTTTTAATGAGTAAATAGTTATTAATAAAAGAGCATAGAGCCCAATTGTAAGATGTGCTGTTGAAGGTTACAATGAACTTTTCATTGAATGTGCCTGCTTATACTGTACTTTATTTTACATTTCCTTAGAGCTCTTTATTCTGTGATTTCTACTCTTGTCATGGTTAGCTGACATTTCAGATGATTGGCACTTGGAAAAAAAATGGAGAATATGAATTATTGATTGAAGGAATAATGATTGAATTTCGAATTAGTGAGTGATAGCCGCGAGCCGTGAAAGGTATCTGTTCAATCACATAAGATAAACTACAGACTCCTGGGCACTGTTTGTAAGGATGACCAATTGAATTGGCCAGTAAAAAAGTCAATTCTCTGCTGAAAAATCACTTCCTGTTGGTTTGGAATCCACCTAAAACTGTAGGTTCAACTCATCTGTTATCATCATCATCCAACTCAGTACCCACGCACAGGTCTCAGTCCTATTTGGGCTTCATCCTCCGAAAAAAATAAAAAAGGAATAAGGAGTTCTATTCTCGGCGATAGTCTACTGAGTTTTTTACTCTCCAGCATTATAATAGTGCAAAAAAGACACTGTTCTCTGCTGTAAAATCACTTCCCGGTGGTTCGGAACCCACCTAAAACTGTAGGTCCAACTCATCAATCACCATAATCCAACTCATTACCCACGCACAGGTCTCAGACCTATGTGGGCTTCATAAAAAAAGTAATAATAATAATTAGTGATTTTTCAGCAGAGAACTGACTTTTTTGAGTGAAAATACTGTATTTTTAATTATAAAGAACAAAATCAATTTTTATCATTTATTTCATTATTGGTGAGACTTTGATGCCTCACTTTATATTAAAAATATAGTATTTTCTCTCAAAAGCAAAATTATTGTCCATATGTTTAATCATATTCTATTCTATACTCGGTTCTTCTTTGATGCCTCACTTATTTCACAAATATAGTATTTTTACTCAAAAGCAAACTCATCTGTATATTGATTAAATTTAAATAAAACAGTTTCAAATTCCATCATGACAATGATGAAAGAAATTCAAGGACTGAAAAGACTAGAATACTAGTACTGTTTTTATTCAACTCATGCAACAGGATTCCATCCTCAGTGTCATTTAATCATTCATGTATGTGTTCAATGACTAGTGGGGTACTCAACGATTATGATCTGAAAAACTGATATTGATGTTGAAACGGTAATTGGAAGCCAAAACTCAAAGAGAAGCTTTCTGTGAAGCTAGTATGCAGTTTCCCTGCATCCTGATATGTATCTGAAACACAGCCGGCGTAGTTCTCTTATTTTGCTAAACAAACCGAGCGTGAACCAACGAATAATATTCACAGCTTCCAGGTTAGTGATACTATGCTGATGATTGTGCTTCCTTTGTAACTGACAGAATTTCTGATTCGCAGATTATCAGCAGCGTGTTTGTTTGGTAACAATGGTAGCGCTTCATCCACAACTAGATTTCGTAAAGTTTCAAAGGACGCTCGAATATGATGGGAGGGCAATACACTAAAAAACAAGCAATAACTACAAAAATTAATTTGGAGATTCACTTCGAACGAGTATACGTCAAATGCAAATGCCGCGACAAGAACTGCGAACCCGATGGTCGTTGCCATTAGAAACAATAAATGAATCTATGTTATCTGCCTGCGTCTCTCTTAATTGAATTTCTCTGTGCGTGGTTTGTGAAGTTGCGATGGGGTAAAGGGGTGAATGGAACAGAGGGTATGTGATTGGGTGTGGGAAGGGGGGATGAGAGCCACTCTGGTCGTCCGTAGAGAGCCATGCTGTAATCGAACTTAAATTATATTTTCTCCTACTTCACATCTGTGTGCCAGTTCGGAGAGACGCTTTTTTGCACGCTTATCTGGCTTCGCTCACCTGCCAGTATTGTATGCTGGTGCGAAAACCCATTCTTTGCTCAGGAAGGTTTTTTTTTGTTATTAGCCGGGCACTAAATATTCAAAATTCAGTCTCCACTGGCTGGGCTTAACTGTTAGACTTTATTTTTGGAGTAGTATAGTTTTGAGACCTCTGGCGCACCCCCCCCTTCCCCCTCTACCCCCCCCCCCTGCAAAATGTTCCCCTCCCCCTCCCCTCTACCCCCCCTCCCCCTCCCCCCTACCCCCTCCCCCAAAAATCCCCCAAAAATTGGCCCCTCCCCCAAAAAGTGGCCCCCCTCTCCCTAAATGTGGCCCCCCTCCCCCGAAAAGTGGCCCCCCTCTACCGAAAAATGGCCCCCCCTCGCCAAAAAAATTACCCCCACCACCGAAAAATGGTTCCTATACCCGAAAAATGACCCCCCTCACCCTAAATGTGGCCCCCCCTCACCCTAAATGTGGCCCCTCCCATCCGAAAAATGACCCCCCCTTCCCCGAAAAGTGGACCCCCAGTCCAAAAAGTGACCCCTCTTCCTAAAAGTGGCCCCCCTCTCCCTAAAAGTGACCCCCCTCATCCTAAAAGTTGACCCCCTCATCCTAAAAAACGGTTCCCCTCACCATAAAATTGGACCCCCTTTCCCAAAAAGTGGTTCCTTTGTCCCAAAAATCGTACCCTCATCCTAAAAACGGTTCCCCTCTCCCTAAAAGTGACCCCCCTCATCTTAAAAGTGGACCCTCTCTGCCGAAAAATGGTTCCCCTTACCCAAAAAGTGGTTCCTCTTACCCAAAAATGGTACCCCTCACCCTAAAAGTTAACCCCTCATCCTAAAAACGGTTCCCCTCACCCTTAAAGTGGACCCCCTACCCCAAAAAGTGGTTCCTCTTTCCCAAAAATGGTACCCCTCATCCTTAGAATGGTACCCCTCACCCTAAAAGTGGACCCCTCACCCGAAAAATGACTCCTATGACCAAAAAGTGGCCCCCCTCTCCCGAAAAGTTGACCCCTTCATCCTAAAAACGGTTCCCCTCTCCCTTAAAGTGCTCCCCCTTGCCCGAAAAGTGATCCCCTCATCCTAAAAACGGTCCCCCTCTCCCTAAATGTGGACCCCTCATCCTAAAAAAGGTCCCCCCTTACCCGAAAGATGACCCCCTTAAAAGTGGTCCTCCTCTCCCTAAAATTCCAATGGATAAGTTTCAACGAGAAAGAGAGAGAGAGATCCTACATCATCAACCTTCTCATTCCAGTTGTGTCTGCTCATGACCATGACTGGGATCCACTTAGGTAGCCCATAGCATGACTATGCATATTCAATACTGATAGGCCAAGGTCAGGGGCCTTGGGTGGGGGCCTGGCATGAGTATATATGGGGGATCAGTTGCTGGTAGAGTCATAGTATCTCAGTGAACATCTACGAGTGCTTACACTGTTCAACCTACCAGAGGACATCATATCTACAAACCAATAAAAGTATGTATCTATCCCCTCACAATTAATGTCTTTCATTTCATCATCAATGTGATGCAATAACATAGTAGTACTAATGGAAATGCACTATCTGTTTCAGATGAACAAGGCCAGCCGATGCCAGATGACCGAGGGCTCTCAGGGAGAGTTTGTTGTGATGGAGGACACCTTCAACTCCTGCCTCCGCACCCTGTTCTACAACAACAACTGCATGAATGATCCAGCCAAGGACTTCCACTCCCTGCTCAATAGCCTCGAGGACAAAATCATTACGGCCATCTCTAATGAGTTTCTGCATCACGGAACTGTGAAATTCAACTTGGTGTTGGAGGCTACCTACTACAAAAGCAGCCTCGACGAGCAGAACCAGGAGAAGGAGGAGTTCCAAGATGTGGCCTTCAAGACGCCCAACTATTCGGTGGTCAGCATCACGGAACTTGCCCACATTGTTAAGGCGGCATGCCAGAAAATGTTGGAGGAGGAAGCCAAGTTTGAGGGCAATTCTAGCGGATGGACCCTCCTCAACATCGATGGCCTACTCATCCGCATCAGCAAGTATTCGCCGCTGCGGGGATCATCCTACATCGAGCTGCCTACCAAGATTGCAGCAAGGAAAGCCATTGTGAACCCGAAGAACAAGGACCAGCAGTGCTTCAAGTGGGCCATGCTTGCCAAGCATGTCCAAGGAAAAGACCCACAGCGAGTCAACGACCGGTACTACCGGCTGACCGACAAGTACAACTTTTCCGGATTGTCTTTCCCCACCACCATCAACCAGATCGATACTTTTGAGAGGAACAATCCCGGAGTATCGGTCAATGTCTATGGTATCGATGCCGACAACAACATCTTCCCGCGACGAGTTGGCAAGGAAATCAAGGCCGACCATACTGATCTTCTCCTGCTCTGCGAGAGTGAAACAGCGGATGGTGATGACTTGGAAGTGAATAGCCACTACTGCTGGATAAAGAACTTTGAAAAGTTGCTGCGAGCCCAGCTGACAAAACGTAGAGGACAGATTATCATCTGCAGACGCTGCTTCACCCACTACACAGTCGCTAACGATGGCGAGCACAGGATGAAGGAGCATCAGGAGTTTTGTGCCACAAACAAAACAGCAAGGATTGTGATGCCCAAGCCCAATGATGATGGAAGCCCACCTACCATGAAGTTTGAAAAGCACTTGAACAAGTATAGGTTACCACTTGTTGCCTATGCAGACTTTGAGTGTTTGTTGGAGCAGCCCACTCCTGAGGAAGATGGTGGAGCCCCAGAGCGATGGATTGGAAAGGCTACAAGAGTTCTCCAATACCATAAGGCAATGAGTTATTGCCTCTACTTTGTGAGGGATAAACAACAATTCCCCTCATGGCTCACCATCAGCAACCTCATTCCCCAGGACCCAATTGTGTACCGTGGACCAGATGCTGCTGCCCACTTCATGAAGACACTGACTGAGGTTGCAACCGATATTGCAGAAGCCATTGAATGTCATCAGACAAGGATGTCCCCGCTCTCTGACAAACAAAAGGTAGATTTTGATGCGGTTGAGTTCTGTGAAGCTTGTCACAAGAAGTTCACCAATGACAAGGTTCGGGACCACTGTCATATGACTGGGTTGTACCGGAATGCATTATGTAACAAGTGCAACCTGCAGAGACGTCGTCAAACCTACATCCCTGTATTCCTCCACAATTCCTCAAATTATGATACCCACTTGATCATTCCTCATCTTGGATCTGACAAATCTGAAATTTCAGTTATTCCAAACACATCTGAAAAATATATATCCTTCACCAAGCACATCTCAAAGAGACTCCATCTGAGATTCATCGATACATTCCGGTTTACACCCGACAGTCTGGACAACCTGGTAACGAATCTTGTCAAGACAACTGAGAATGCCTCTGATCTTGCCAATGTATTGGTGCACACCTCTAAACAGTTTAGAGATAAACTGGCTCTTGTGTCCCGTAAAGGTGTGTTCCCGTACGAGTACTGCAACTCATGGGAGAGATTGGAGGAAACTTCGCTGCCACCAAAAGATGTATTCTACAGTAGGCTAACAGATCGCGGTATCAGTGATGAGGACTATGTACATGCGCAATGTGTCTGGCGCCAGTTCAGTTGTAGCACCCTGGGAGAGTACAGCGATCTCTATCTAAAATCAGATGTGCTCCTGCTGGCTGATGTATTTGAAAGCTTTAGAGACGTGTGCATGAGGACATACGATCTGGACTGTGCTCATTATTTCACATCACCAGGCTTCTCCTTTGATGTTATGCTCAAAAGTACAAAGGTGGAACTTGAGCTGCTGACCGACTACGACATGTACATGCTTATTGAACGAGGTATCAGAGGAGGTATCACCACCTGCATTCACCGCCATGCCATTGCCAACAACCAGTATACTGGGGCGCCTGTGGATCCAGAGAAACCTACATCCTACCTCCTGTACACAGACGCCAACAACCTGTATGGCTGGGCAATGAGCAATCCACTTCCTTGCCGGAAATTCCAATGGATGGGCAAAGAGGAACTGGAGGCAGTGACCAGAGACATTGCAGGTGTTGCTGATAGACAGCAAATTGGATACATCCTCGAGGTTGATGTGGAGTACCCTGCCGAACTGCATGATCTACACAATGAGTTTCCATTCCTACCAGAAAACCGGAAAACGCAGAAATCTGGATATGTTCGCCTGATGACAACACTGAACTCGCATACACGCTACGTCTGCCATTACCGTCTTCTCAAACAAGCTGTCCAACATGGTTTGAGAATAACCAAGGTCCATCGAGGTGTGAGATTTGAGCAGACCGACTTCCTAGCTCCATACATCCAGCTTAATACCAGTCTCAGACAGCAGTCAAAGAATAAGTTTGAGAAAAACTTCTTCAAACTAATGAATAACGCTGTCTTTGGCAAGACCATGGAGAATGTGAGGAAGCGTATGAACATGGAGTTGGTGAACTGTGAGAACCGTCTAAAGAAGCTTGTAGCCCGACCATCATTCAAGGATCGAATCATCTTTGGGGAGAACATCTGTGCAGTGACCCTACATCAGGAGAAAGTTAATCTCAACAAACCGATTTACGTTGGACTATCTGTGTTGGACATCAGTAAAACCCTAATGTACGAATTCCACTATGATGTGATGAAACCCATCTACAACGATCGTCTCAAGCTATTGTACCAGGACACAGACAGCCTCTTCTACCTGGTTGAGACAGAAGACATGTACAAGGATATACTCAACATCAAGGAGCTGCGAGATATCTTTGACACGTCAGAATACCCAACCGACCATCCTTGCTACTCTCATACAAACAAAATGGTGTTGGGGAAGTTCAAAGATGAGTATTCGGCCAGAGCTCCTTATGAGTATGTTGGACTGCGCTCCAAGCTGTACGCCTGTCGATGCTACAATCCTGATCCTAGCCAGGCAAAGAGTGGACTCATCAAGAAGGCCAAGGGAGTACGGCGACCTGTGTTGGGTCAAGAGCTATCAAAGGATCATCCCGATGCCAAACGCTACATCGGCTTCCACGACTACCTGGACTGCCTCTATGGAGATGAGGCGATCTATAGAGAGCAAGTCATGTTCAGCACACGAAAACACCAAATCATGACGACTGTGCAAAAGAAGAAGGCCCTTAGCAATGCTGATGAAAAACGAAGCATAATGGATGATGGCATCAGCACTATGGCATTTGGGCACCATCAGCTCAGTAACAAAAGAACTTCCAGTGATGAAGACCAGCCTCCCACAAAGCGGGCTCGTAATGATGATGACGTCATGGACAGCAGTGATGATGACGTCATGGACAGCAGTGACGTCATGATTACTTCCAAGAATTAATGAGCATTGAGGCTATAAATGGACGTGCATCGGCGGATGACCTTCAATCATGATGCAGGCAACATACTATCTACTTGTGGCAGCTGCTGTGAGCGTTAGCTCGTTGGACCCAGAGTACAGGACTGAGGAATTTCTAACATCAAGGGAGCATGGACTGGATAAATCAAATGTGTTCCACATACGCCAGTGCCTGGTGTCAAGAATGGTGCTACACCGGAATACTACACAGGAAGCCATTGATGCAATGGGCCATGACGTTAACGAATGGTACATGAAGCTGGCTGCAGAACGCAATGTGGAGGAGGACCTGTGCCGACGAGTCCATTGCGCATACAATTTGCGCACCTGTCTCCACCCATCCTTCACATCGCTGGGCTTTCTTGAAGCCATCATTGCTGCATCAGACACGGTCTGTACACCACACTGTCCTACGCTCTCTACTACTACAGCTGTACCGAAGACTCTGGACAACTCACCGCCACCAGCCATCACCAGTGGAGCCAGCAGAGCGATATAATGTGCGATTGTGGAGATTGTCAACATGTTACCAGCAACCACTGGATTCTGCAACCACTATTCTGTTTCGGCTACGAAGAACAACCTGAACCATTTGGAACATTACAAAACTTTGTGGAAACAGTGTCATTATGCTTTCCTGAAGCCTTCATAAGTAATCTTTACAATGATGCTATTATTTTACAATTCCCTCTTGGCAAAGGACTGTGTGAAATTGCTGCCAACCTGGGACAGCTGTACCATTGGGTGCTTGTCGATATCATGGACTAAACTGTATGTATATCATTTCTATTGTCAATAAATATTGTATATCCACATGCCGGCTACTAATTTCTAACCCATGATTGACTTAAACTAGCCTTTTGGCGCCATACCAATGAAACATGTCTGTGGAATTGCGCAATATTATGCAAATGTGTTACGTAATCGCTGACCTTGACAGCTTCATTGGTATGATGCAGGAAAAAACATGTTTGTGTGCAGCAGTACTGACCTTGACGCCATCCAGGAAAAACGTGACTGTGTGCAACAATCACTGACATTCTGGCGCCATTTCAATGCCTAGTATATATATTATGTAAACATATATTATGTATCAGTATGGAGAAGGCTACAATAGCAAGAGAGTTGCACAGGTCAGCTCGTCGGAATTTCCCAACACGTATGGTAACTGTGAAGGGGCTAGATGATCTGTATCAGGCTGATCTAGTTGAGATGATACCGTATGCACGTCAGAACAAAGGATACAGGTACATTATTACAATTATCAATTGTCTGAGCAAGTATGCTTACGCTATTCCGATAAAGAACAAGTCAGCCGATGCAGTTGTCAAGGCAATGCATCCTATATTTGAGCAGAATCCAATGAAACACTTGCAAACTGACGATGGTAAAGAGTGGTTCAATTCAAAGTTTCAACAACTTGTGAAACACTATGACATCAATCACTATTCAACGTATTCAGATAAGAAGGCTTCAATAGTGGAACGTTTCAACAGAACACTTAAACATTTAATGTGGATCAAATTCACTGAGCGTGGAACCTATCGCTGGACAGATATTCTAACCTCACTTGTCAAAGAGTACAATGGAAGAATCCATAGGACAATAGGTATGCGACCGGTTGATGTTACAAAAGAGCATGAGACATTACTGCTCTCCAGACTTGGTGAACAACGTCAAGAGTATCAACAGAGCTTGTTGGACAAATCTGAAAACCGGTTCTATCCAGGTGTTCACCAAACAGTCGATCCAGGTGATAAGGTTCGAATAAGCAAGTATAAAATGACATTCGACAAGGGCTACCTACCCAATTGGACAAATGAGCTGTTCACAGTAACACGTGTGCGACCTACAGTGCCTGTAACATACGAGTTGGAAGATTGCAGAGGACAGCGTGTGCAAGGAGGATTCTATGCAGAAGAGATTGTGAAAACCAAAGTACCCAGTGTTTTTGAAATTGCCAGAGTGCTGAGAAGGAAAGGTAATAAACTGTTGGTGCGCTGGAAAGGATACGATCGCAGTCACGACTCTTGGATTGATAGAGCAGATTTAGTGTGATGAAGCCGGTTGTGCAAAGGAGTCACAGGTTCAATATAATTGACTTTGATCAAGTGGTGAGAGGCTGTGGTCTGACCGACCCAGAAATGAATGCAAAGAAACGTCATGGGCCTTTGTTCCCCAACCATATGCGCTGCATTATATGTGGACCGTCAGGCTGTGGAAAAACCAATTTACTGTTCAACATGCTTTTTGATCTTAAAGGAATCTCATTTTCAAACATCTATCTCTACTCAAAAACTGCATTTCAACCAAAGTATCAGCTACTGCGCACCATTATGGAAGACCTTGGACCTAAACTGAGCTACACCGAGTGTGACACATGTGAAGAGATACCTGCACCGCATGAGTTGCCCGCCAACTCGATAATAATTTTCGACGATGTGATCTGTGAGCAACAGGAAGCCATCAGACGTTACTTTACCACTGGTCGACACAGTAACGTTGATGCATTTTATCTGGCACAGACTTATAGCCGTATACCAAAACAGTTGATACGTGACAATGCCAATTTTCTAATCATGTTTAAACAAGACGAACTGAATATGAAACATTTGTACAGAGATCATGTGGGATCCGACATGACCTTTGACGAATTCAGAAGAATATGCAATGACGTATGGTCATCATCTGCGCATGCATTCCTTGTAGTTGATCAGTCCTCAGACAAGAATAGAGGGCGCTACAGGAATGGCCTTGATACATTCTTAGTTGAAGCACAGCAGTGATTTCGCTCAGTCTAGCACTGAACGCCGAGTGAGACGGACGAGGAGATGAAGCAAACTGTGGAAGAGATTGCACCAACCATCATGGAGATTGTCAAGCTGAAGCGTAACATCAAGAGGAAGCATAGAGAGCTGACACTGGGCAGGGAATTGACAGAGGAGCAGCATGCAAAACATTTCAAGCCGCTTAGTGATCCACTTGCCAATATTGTTGAAACACTCAAATCTTCTAAACCACCGGCTCAACAACAGACACATCTAATGACTACACCATTTTTGGATGCACCCCGTATATTGCCTACACCGCCAACAACACCAGCCAGCAGCAGCACTCCCTATCCAGGAAGGATGAAGCATAGACTGCAATCACTGCCAGATATTAGAGAAGAGGAGTCACCAATCTTTGAAACATATGGAACAGGTGAAGGTGCAAGTCCAGCTGCAAGTACTTCGAGTGTTGCACGACAATTGTGGAAGCGTCAAGACATGGGTGATGACGATGATGATGATGAGGAAAACCTTAGTGTTGAGAAATTGCTCGATACTAGCAGTCATGTGGCACAACAAGCGTTGGCCCAATCTGATCTGGCTTCAAAACCAGTGGGGGAGTACATTATGCAATCAGTGCGCAAGGACTTTAACTTTGATGATGCATTTGGACCGAAAGTGATAGACAACTTGTACTATCTAGGCAGTAAGCTGCTTACCTTTGGACCTAAAGGTAACAAGATTGTGCTGTCTAATCCTGCAGATGGTAGGATTGAAAAGACTTTCAGAGCTACACCAGGCCTTTGTGAGCTGGTTTTCATGAAAATGCCTGACAAAGGAAAAGTGAAGGTAGACGACTTGAACACCTATAAACTGCTTTTGGACTTTACCAATGTGTACCGAGAAAACTACAGTCCAAATGGTAAGATTGCAAACTATAACAATATCAAGTATAAGAGGACAATCAAGGATCTGATAAGAGGAGGAGAAGCAGTCAGTGGGAAAGGAGCCAAAGTTGCTGGAAGAGGACTGTTGGCACCTTTCAATATGGTTGCAAGTAATGGCAACAGGATTGAATATGTCTACTACAACGATCCCAACGAACTTGTGGACAGACTGAAGCTGTTGGATCAGTCTAAAGCAGTTGGCAACACTGGACATGAGAATGAAATCAACTCAATCTTGGAAGAGTTGGAGGAAGGCGGTTACATAGTTGGTAAGCCTGCACACACTATATAAGGCGGCAATGTTGCATTGATGGGCAGTAAGTCTCTCGAGAGCAGACATGAATTCTTTGGGAAACATCAATGCCCGTCATAGGCGTATGATCAATTTGGCAAATCCACGCAGCAATCGTGATGCTGTGAATCTGATTACATGTAGAGATATAATGTCATTTCATTTGCCAAAGAGAAGAGATCCCGATACATTGCAATTAATGACAAGCCTTAAGAAATCAATACTGACGGATATGCAAGATCCAATTCAACCTACAGATGGAGTGAACAAACAGTATTTGGAGAAAAGGATGGATGAACATTCAAAGGATGTGGTTGAAAAGTGTCTCACTGTCATGTTGGATGTTAGTTCGTCAAGTGAAAACCGCAATTTGACTAAAGAACAATTGAAGGATAAAATGTTAAAGCTTATGGGAATCTCCAAACCGTCTAAGGGTATAAAATGAGATGACAAGGCCGCTGATCAACATTCGATGGCTGTATGCAGAGGTAGACGGAGGTACCAAGGAAGAGGAGTACTTTCAGCAATCACAAACGCAGCGGGTACAATAGTCAACAAAGCGATAGACGTACTGCCCGTAGAACTTCATCTTCCCGGCTACCAGTACTGTGGACCAGGTACAAAGCTTGAAAAACGATTGGCAAGAGGTGATCAAGGAATCAACAAACTTGATCAGGCCTGCAAGCAGCACGACATTGCCTATTCGAGGAATAGCGATACAAGGAGCAGAGCAGCAGCAGACAGAGATTTGGCTGAACGGGCTTGGAGTGTGGCAACATCTTCAGACGCTGGATTGGCAGAAAGAGCTGCAGCATTAGCGGTGACCAACATCATGAAGGCCAAGGCAAAGTTTGGAGGAGGAGCGAAGAGGAGAGCTGCACAGAAGAAGAAGAGAACTACAGCGGCTTCCAGGAAAAGGAGTGGTAGAGGTCTGTACCTGAGACGTCAGAAGACGGGAAACGGGGTGCGTCGCCGTCAATGTGGCGGCAGAAGATGATTGTTGCTCTACCCGACCGAGCGCTAACAGATGCCGACCTCTACAAGTACGCCTGCCGTCTCAAGCTGAAGAAATTTCGAGGAGTTTTCATGCGAGATGCTCTACCAACCAATGGACCACTGGATCAAGAGTGTGGCATCATCAACCTGGACCAAAGTGATGGAGCTGGCACACATTGGGTGTGCTATGTGAAGAAGAAGGATGGCATCGTTCGCTACTTTGACGGATTTGGCAATTTGAGACCACTGCAGGAGTTTATCGACTACATGCACAGAGGATCGAGTCCAGCAGCAAGGATCGAGTACAACTACGACCAGAAGCAAGAGGATCTCTACTCTCATATATGCGGACATTTATGTTTAAAGTTTTTGCTTGATGAAAATAAATAACAATGTACAACAATTATTGTCTTTTCATTTCTCCCACCCACTTAGTATAAAGGTTCTAGCCTATACTCTTATCAAGTCATTGTGTAATAGTACACTGAGCAGTCAAGACCATGATGCTCTGCTTTGGAGGTAGAACCTCAATATTGAAAAGTGAATTTTACCCGCCACTTGATACAAGCAATGGCGAATGGGAAATTGGACTCATCAGCTTTACTAGCTGCAACTCTATACCAAATGTTGAGAATGGCTACAACAATGCACTACATTTCCTGGCTCCAAAAGTGGACCAGAAGGACGACTATGCAATGACTCATGAGGAAGTTACAGGTAAAGTGTTTGCTCAGCAGTTGTTTAGTGATACTGCTAACCAGGGTACTCAAAGGAAGCCTAGAGCTGCCCAGGCTGGAGGAGAAAAAGCTCCAGTATTGGTTTGGCAAAAGGTAGTATTGCCAGAAGGTAGTTTTGAATTTCAAACAATTGCCAACCTGCTGGAGGCAAGGATGAAGAAACGTGGAGTCAAGTTTCAGATGGCTGTGGACCCATCGACCTTGAAATGTTTAGTATTATGCGACGCCATGTTGGACTTTAGACAACCTGATTCAATAGGAAAGCTGCTGGGATTCGACCAAGTTGTAGAAGCTAAAGTCGAGACTAGAGGTATCACGACAGTGCAAATCAGTCGTCCCAATGTGCTGCGTATAAAGTGTAACATTGTGAGTGGATCCTACTCAAATGGAGTCAAGGATCACGTGATCTATGAGTTTTACCCAGATGTTGATCCAGGGTATAAAATGAGTGTGACTGTACAAAATGTCATCTATTTACCGGTAGACACCAAGCAGATTGGTAGCATTACATTGGAGATTGTTGATGAGAACGGACGTCTGGTGGACTTTAGGGAGGAACCGATAAACATAACCTTACATTTGCGACAACAACCCAAGTGATGGTGCTATTATTTGGCAAGTGGAATCAAGGATTGGAAGCAGCAATGTCCCCCATGGAGGTGGTAGAACAAAAGTCTATTAATAGGGCACCATTTGTGAAAGACGTCATTCGACCATTGGACTCTGTGGTGTTAACATCAAGCAGCATCAAATATCTGCAGAAGAAAGGCTATCAAGTTGTAAGAGGAGGAAGACGACGACAACAACAGTGAAAAATGGGAGTTTTGGATGTGACAAGGGCTGGCCCTTCAGCGGAGAACAGCATCACTGGCTATGAATATCATTCTCATGCACCGTATACTACAGGCTTTGGTGCCAACGATGAGATTCGGATAGCAATTCAGCAGCAGGACATCTATACACTGCCATCGGAGAGCTATCTGCACATGGAGTACAAGGTGACCAATGCATCAAATGCAACCTTGGGAGGCTCACCTTGTGTTTCTGGATTCTTTGCCCACCTGTTTTCGGAAATACGCTACGAGATCAATGGAGTTGTAGTGGACAGCATACGTAGCCCTGGCATTGCCAGCCTGATGAAGAATGCCATGACCTTTGAGCGGGAAGAACAGCTCAAGATGGATGGAGCCGGCTACAGATATGATGCCCAGGCAGGGTTTGGCACGTTTGATGCCAATGGTGCCAACACAACCATCATGAATGTGCCACTTAGATACCTGTTGGGCTTTGCTGAGGACTATAGGCAGATTATGCTGAATGTGAAACAGGAGCTGGTGCTGAGACGCAGTGCTGACACTTCAGACTGTTTGAATACAGCAGGCAAGGTCACAATTGAGAAACTGGTGTGGAGGATGCCCTATGTAGAGGTGTCTGATGAAGCTAAATTGCGTCTGCTGAGACTGGTGCAAAACAACACGCCCATCTCAATGCCATTCAGACATTGGGAACTGTACGAGTATCCATCTTTGCCACAGACCACAAAACATACGTGGACTGTCAAGTCGACTACTCAGCTGGAGAAGCCAAGATACATTGTGATTGGACTGCAGACTGGAAGAAGAGGAGCGGCTACTGTGAATAGCTCATACTTTGACATGTGCAAAATGAAAGACATTCGAGTGTTTTTGAACAACAAGTACTATCCATATGAAAGCATCAATGGTGATGACAACCAAGTGTACAATATGTATGCAGCATTCAATGGAGTCTACAATCGTGATGACGCTCGAGCAAGCAACCCACTTTTTGAGAAACAGGCTGTGCGGGATGGTAAGATGTTACTGTTTCCCATTGACTGTTCACGTCAAAACGAATCGCTCAAGACGGGAAGCATTGACATCAGAGTTGAGTTTGAAGCAAGTGACAACATTCCAGGAAAAACACATGCCTATTGTCTGCTGATACACGAAGTGGTTAAGGAGTATCAGCCAATGACCGGTCTTGTTCAATCAGCCTAGAGAGAGAGAGCGGTGGAGGATATAAAGGCGGTCAGCAAGCAGCAGTATGCTCATAGTTGCAAGAAGCATCGAGTGAAGCAGTCATCATGTCCAGGAGAGTTCTACGCTTTTTGGATGAGGAGGAGGGGGAGTTGCCACCCAGCGATGGAGAGGATGTTGTGGGCTGCTGCCCAGGCTACTACACTCAACATGAGACATCGTTGATGAAGGATGCTTCTACAAGTACAACCGACCTCAACCAGGCTTCCACTGATGATGACGACGAAGATGGCATCACACCAAGCAGGGCTACAGAACTTTTTGGACCAATACCAATCTACTTGATGGACTTTCAAGGCTTTGAGGGATTGAATAACCAGTTTATTGTCAAGGAGATGGCAATATTGGAACGTGACGATGAACATCATGTGTTGACTCACCACTACTTTTTCAAGTCACCATACCCGGACATTTTGCTGAAAACAAGCGGCCTGGTTGAAAGCAATCAATTACAAAGAGCTAAACATGGACTGAGATGGTCGGGCAATGGAGCCGGCCAAACACACCTCTCATATTCGGCCTTGAAGCAAATTGTATGTGACACAGTTGGAAGATGGCTGCACGAGAACAGTGAATCGGGACGGCCAGTCAAGATCTTGGTATATGGATATGAGAAGATTTGTCTGCTGGAAACGCTACTGCAGCTGAACAAAAAGGAAAATGTGGAGTATGTGGACCTGAGTTCGCCCTACCTATTCCATGAGACGCCCAACTTGGAGGTGCTGATGAAGACTACTACAGTCTACTGCCCAGAACATTACCTGCTCGACTTCTTGGAGAATGTGAAGATGAAGCTGGCTGGTGACAATGGAGGACGAGGACGCTTGGATGTACCGCCATTTTGTGCGCTCAATGTAGTAAACATCCTGCACAATTGGATCATGCAAGCATTACAAAGAGATAGATATTTTTGTCGAAGTTTATTTTTGTCAATAAAGAATGAAATGTGAATATTGCGTCATCATTTACCCCACCACCTCTAGTATTTAAGAGCCTGCTGCTGCTCAGTATAGTTTAGTTTAACACCTACAGTCAAGATGATCTCAAGGATTTTGAGCTCAAGGGCAGCCGAGACACGCTTGAAGGCGGCAGTCATGGATCTAGAAGCTGAGCTACTGCGGCGGCAAGACAGCTTGAGCATGGACAATTTTCAACTTGAATCTGGGCATGCAGAGTCATGTGACGTCAGCTCTGAGAATATCCTTGAATGTGATTGTACTCGTCTCAGGAGACTACGCTATGCTGTCATCGATGCAGTACCTAGTCAAGGGTTTATACAATGGGTCAGAGACAAAGACGACTTCCCAGGTGAAAGATTCTGTCCAGGTCCACAATCTGCAAACTTCAACCGTACTAGTGTCAATTCGTTCCTGAAAGATATCTACATGGGCATTGCATCGTATAAGGAGGATAAGAAGCAACGGTCTCCAGCATCATATGTGGATAGACTGCCATTCATGGTGACAGCCTGTTTTGATAATCATTGTAGAGTGCCATTAGACACAATATACAAGTTAAAGAATAGCTTGGTAGCCATAATGGACTTGCGTTCAGTGCCTGGATGGAGGAACAAGGATGTTAAGCTGGAGATTGATTTCAACGACAGCGATGAGACTTGGTGGTGTGACTTTGAGTGCGGTGACCAGAGTCTATCTTTGGTTGGCAGAAGAAGGATTACATTTGCCGGCTTTGACTACAACTCTATGGATGGACGTGTCAGATGCATTAGGATTGAGGATGGTCAATCAGGCGATCCTGCTCTACTGGTATCAATTCGTAAAGCTGAGCAACATTATAGATTATGGCCGCCAGGTGATGTGACCGATGGCGTGGGCCGTGTAAAGGAATCTCTTAATAGGTCGGCAGAGACCTATGGTGTTACCAGAGACTTTGAAAGGGGCAATATTGTAGCCAATTTCTATGTATTGTTTCATACTTGAGATTGTTTAATAAATAATGTATTGTAAGAGTATATACTTTTCTTTTCAACCTTTTTTCTTTGAAGCAACAGTGCACTAGGTGAACACTTGGTGTAAACTTTTAAGCCTAAGTGAGCACTAGGTGAACACTTGGTGAACACTTAGTGATCACTAGGTGAACACTTGGTGTACACTTTTAGGCCTAAGTGAGCACTAGGTGAACACTTAGTGAACACTGGTGATCACTAGGTGAGCACTAGGTGAACACTAGGTGAACACTTGGTGTACACTTGTAGGCATAAGTGGACACTGAAACTATGGTAGGGGAAAATGAATAACAAATCAGTTGCAGATGTCACACTTTTATTTTTTCATTCTTTAATCAATTGGATTCTATGGGTTCTCCCAGCAGGATGGCACATGAATTTATATGATTTCATGTCGACGGTTCCTACAGCAGGGACGAATTTGAAGGTGGTCCTGCAGTACGACTCTGGAAGTATAACCCATATGTGTGCGTTGTCGGAATCCAGTGTGACTGCCACCTTTTCACCATATTTTGTGGTGACTCTCTCTGCGCTGATCATTTGGTACGTGTGCCCTGGCTCGAGATCTTTCATGGATACGAGGTCTAGCGGCTTTTGGGATGCAATTGTGTTGTAGATGGCGTCAGCGGCATCATTAGTGGATGACATCTGAAAATGAACAGGTATTAGCATAATCTTACAGTCAGCATTGTGGGTCAGCCATTCATGTGGATGAGATTTCATGCAGTAGATGAATGAGATTTCATGCAGTAGATGAATGAGATTTCATGCAGTAGATGAATGAGATTTCATGCAGTAGATGATATCATGGTTAGCCATTTGAGGTTAGATTTCATGCAATGGATGAATGATAACATGGTTAGGCATTAGATTTCATGCAATAGCTATGGAGGTTAGATGATCTAGCAAGAGACAAATACTTACTGTTATTGAGTCTTTAGCAGGATTCACTGTAGAAGCTAGCAGTCGTTTGCTGAGATACTATGGATCTACAAGCCAGAGGTCCTCTATATATACTTGGTAACCGGATCTCCCCAAGGTCAACTGTGCTCCCACCTATTTCTTGAACAGCCATAAATTAGTTGCATACGTTTTTTCCTGGATGGCGCCAAGGTCAGTAATGCTGTACACAGACATGTTTTTTCCTGCTTCATTGGTATGGCGCCAAAGGCAAGTGATTACGTAATGCATAATGTTGTGCAATTACTTGTTTTCCTGCTTCATTGGTATGGCGCCAAAGGTAAGTGATTACGTAATGCATAATGTTGCACAATTACTTGTTTTTCCTGCATTGGAATGACGTCATACAAAATTTCAAGGCCGGTAGGCTAGTGAGGCGGGGTATTGGATGGGATCCTTATAGGTTATAGTCCAGCAAACTCCCACATGCCCCTCCCCACATGCTCCCATGTATGATTAAGTCTAGAGATCATTCTTTATAGTCCAGCAAATTCCCCCCATGCCCCTCCCCACATGCCTCATGTATGACTAAGTCTAGAGATCATTCTTTATAGTCCAGCAAATTCCCCAGATGCCCTAGCCCCAGAATATGACTAAGTCTATAAATCATTCTTTATATGTTATAGTCCAGCCCCACCCAAGGCCCCTGACCTTGGCCCATCAGTATTGAATATGCATAGTCATGCTATGGGCTACCTAAGTATAGGTTATAGTCCAGCAAACTCCCACATGCCCCTCCCCACATGCCTCATGTATGACTAAGTCTAGAGATCATTCTTTATAGTCCAGCAAATTCCCCAGATGCCCTAGCCCCAGAATATGACTAAGTCTATAAATCATTCTTTATATGTTATAGTCCAGCCCCACCCAAGGCCCCTGACCTTGGCCTATCAGTATTGAATATGCATAGTCATGCTATGGGCTACCTAAGTGGATCCCAGTCATGGTCATGAGCAGACACAACTGGAATGAGAAGGTTGATGATGTAGGATCTCTCTCTCTCTTTCTCGTTGAAACTTATCCATTGGAATTTTAGGGAGAGGAGGACCACTTTTAAGGGGGTCATCTTTCGGGTAAGGGGGGACCTTTTTTAGGATGAGGGGTCCACATTTAGGGAGAGGGGGACCGTTTTTAGGATGAGGGGATCACTTTTCGGGCAAGGGGGAGCACTTTAAGGGAGAGGGGAACCGTTTTTAGGATGAAGGGGTCAACTTTTCGGGAGAGGGGGGCCACTTTTTGGTCATAGGAGTCATTTTTCGGGTGAGGGGTCCACTTTTAGGGTGAGGGGTACCATTCTAAGGATGAGGGGTACCATTTTTGGGAAAGAGGAACCACTTTTTGGGGTAGGGGGTCCACTTTAAGGGTGAGGGGAACCGTTTTTAGGATGAGGGGTTAACTTTTAGGGTGAGGGGTACCATTTTTGGGTAAGAGGAACCACTTTTTGGGTAAGGGGAACCATTTTTCGGCAGAGAGGGTCCACTTTTAAGATGAGGGGGGTCACTTTTAGGGAGAGGGGAACCGTTTTTAGGATGAGGGTACGATTTTTGGGACAAAGGAACCACTTTTTGGGAAAGGGGGTCCAATTTTATGGTGAGGGGAACCGTTTTTTAGGATGAGGGGGTCAACTTTTAGGATGAGGGGGGTCACTTTTAGGGAGAGGGGGGCCACTTTTAGGAAGAGGGGTCACTTTTTGGACTGGGGGTCCACTTTTCGGGGAAGGGGGGGTCATTTTTCGGATGGGAGGGGCCACATTTAGGGTGAGGGGGGGCCACATTTAGGGTGAGGGGGGTCATTTTTCGGGTATAGGAACCATTTTTCGGTGGTGGGGGTAATTTTTTTGGCGAGGGGGGGCCATTTTTCGGTAGAGGGGGGCCACTTTTCGGGGGAGGGGGGCCACATTTAGGGAGAGGGGGGCCACTTTTTGGGGGAGGGGCCAATTTTTGGGGGATTTTTGGGGGAGGGGGTAGGGGGGAGGGCGAGGGGGGGTAGAGGGGAGGGGGAGGGGAACATTTTGCAGGGGGGGGAGGTAGAGGGGGAAGGGGGGGGTGCGCCAGAGGTCTCAAAACTATACTACTTTTTGGTACTATTGTTACTCGATCTGGATCGTTTTATCAATATTTAAGGAAGTTTACAGTCTCCTAGAATTGAGATTTGACCAGAACCAACTTATTCAGGTCCAGAATTGCTTCTTATGAACTTTGAGCAATTTTCTTGATCTTAGCGTTCTTGTTTCCAAAGAATGATTTTATCATCTGAAATTATCATATTATAGAGAGAAATTATTACAAGGAAGGGATGAAGGTGAATTTATTTATTCATGTAAATTAATAATTTTTCTCTTTACAGATACAAGGGCAAGGCGAACACCAACTTGATAATTGGGTTTAACCATCAAATTTCAAAGCTGATATAATCTTTACCATTAATTTTATTATAAAATAATAAAAATATTATCTTTATTGTTTTTTTATAAGAATAAAAATAATTGAAAAAGATAGTTGCGTCAGAATCTTCTAAGCTTATTCCATAGTAATAACAATACATTAATTCTCTGTTATCATATTTTACATCCCCTCAACCAGAAACAAACAATCATTTTCCTTCATCTCCCCCGATAAAGGTGACTTAATCCTGAAATTTTCAAACAATGAAAAGCAAGAAAGCTATATTCGTGTCATTTATGGGAGATGAGGATCTTTTTTTCGTAGTATATCACCTCGAAATATTCTTTACTAATATGAACTAACACAAGAAACAAACACTATGTTAATATCGGCAAAGAATATTTCGGGCGAAAATGCATATAAAATAGTTCCTCACCTTCCGTAAAAGACACAAATATAGCTTTTTTGTTTTTCATTGTTTGAAAATTTTAGGATTACCGGTACTTCACCTCATCTCCCTCCTTCCCCCGAAAAATGACTGTTTCTGATTGAGGGGATGTAAAATACGATAACGTAGAATTTGTATCGTTATTACTATGGAATAAGCTTTGAAGACTTTGACCCAACTATCTTTTCTTTTTTTTAATTATTGTATAATGAAAATATCAGCTTTGAAGATTGATGATAATCTTTAGACTCAACTGTTATTATTAATTCATATCATAAAATAATGAAAATATAAGCTTTGAAATTTGATAGTTGAACCCAATTATCAAGTTGGTTTTATCTTGCTCGTGCATCTGTAGAAAAAAATATAAATTTACATGAAGAAAGAAATTCAATTTAACGCAAATCTGTCTCAGGTTCCTTGCTGTGCTGTGGAATTTCATATTGGAAACAATAATGTAATTGAAATTGTTTTCATATTTTAATTATTTTATTTTATTTATTTATTGTGACAAATTTACAACGAGTGTGAAGGTGCAACAGTCTCAAGTCCAAAACTGCTCCCTTCACAAATTTTGATATGTTACATTGTCCAAAACATTGAGGTTAACACAGAATAAAAATTTAAGATATGCTGAAAACCTTCACTCGAAAAATAATAAAATGAATTTTCTCACTTGAACACTATTAATTTAAAAGTTCACTCGAAAAAAAAAACACTAAAAACAGTTAAAAATAGTCAGTGTAAAAATAATATTACATTTTTATAGAAACTTTTGAGTCGAAAAATATTATCTGGTTGCTACGGTAAACAACAACAAATTAATGCCAATTAAAGCGAGTCTGCCTATTTAATGGACTTTAATATGAATATTTTCTAACAAATATCATTCCTCAATATTCACTGACATATTTATCTCAATAATAATTCCGCTTGTCGGTTTTAACTTGCATTGTATCCATTAACCGGGGTTTCCTCACTCATTTGCTGGATATAGCGACGATGTGGTATTTCACGTTTTCTAACCTAATACTCAATTATTTCTATGTAGAGAGAATGGAGAGTACTGGTCAATTAGTTTTATTATACCCACAAGAGAGGATTGCAACTCAATTTCAATTTGGTGTCCTTGCTCATTCACCTTCTCTTACACAATTTTGTTTGAGATATGTTTCCTTCCTTTACTCACTCATTCTTTCCCACTAGCTCTCTCTTTTTCTCTCTCTCTCTCGCTCTCTCTCTCTCTTTGTCTTACGCACGCACGCACTGGCACACACAATAATTGGAGCCACTGAAGAGGGAACGTTGATCATGTAGTGTGCCTCGTCTAAAGTTTATCTGGTAAGCCACGGCAAAGCGAAGGAAAGGAAGACCAGTGACCCTTAATTACTGGCAACAATGAATTTTCTATCCGGGTTGTACGTTCCCGAATAATGGAAAATCGTTAGAGGCATCTCCCTTTGTGCCCTCATGTTATAACTTGGAAATACTATACATCTCTTTCACCTACTGGATACTTCGTCTCAGATTCTCTCGTAATTCGTTAATGCATTAACGTATCGTATTATATATACGGTTATTATACGTTTCATTTATCCAGAAGAGCTTCCTCGTTAGAACGGAATGATTCCAAAATTTATAAAAAAAAATAAATTGGAGTTTTCCTTTTTAGTATGATTTTATTCGCAGTAAATAAAACAATGCGTGTAGTTTATTTCCCCCGAAATATAGATAGATAGTTTATTCTCAAATATATAAATTTACAACAAAAGAAGATTTCAGCAATGCCTTGCAACTATTAGTAGTCGAAAGAAACATTCAATATAAGCTATATAGATACTAAATAAAAATACAAAATTATATTACTTACCTAATGGAAGTATTTTTGAGAACGTACATTCCAGCACACAAGGCTCAAAGAACATTTCAATGTCTTGACTATTAGTAGTCGAAAGAAAAAAATTCAATGTAAGCTGCATAGAAACTAAATAAAAATACAAAATTATATTACTTACCTACTGGAAGATTTTTTAAGAGCATACATTCGAGCACATAAGGCACACTTCTGGACCGCTGGAGGGAGTCGATGGCAAAATGCAAAAAATGCAGATAAAAAACAAGGAAAAACATAAATTGAATTAAAATTTTTGATATTCTTCGTTTATATCCCCCTTCCGAAAAAAAGATTAACATTAATTCAGATGATTAATCGCTTTAAACCTCATTAATAATTGATGATTGATATACAATTATATAAATCGTTATAGTTCAAACACCTCTAAACAACTCATAAATGGAAATAATGATTTTACACCTGTAACTGAAAATTTTGTTAGGCTCGTGCTTCTTATGCAATTTTAATTTTACATTTGACAAATTAATTTTCAAGTTTATCACAACCATAAGAGTAAATTAAATATAAAATCATTGTAATTAAATCATAAATAGAATTATTGATAATTAATTGATCCAATCAATATTTAAAATTTTGGAAGAGGTGTGAGAAAAAATAATGTTAACTTTTTATGTGAATTTAACGACTTGCAGTCAAATATTCATTAAGAATAAGTATAATTTACTTACTCTGTAGACCGAGCGCTTTCGAATCTTTGAGATCCATTTGCACATAAAAAGTTAATATTAACAACGCAGTTCGTCATGGAACAAGAAATCCAGAAAAAATAATGTTCTGCAATTCTTATTAAGGATGTTTTGAAAAATTAATCCGAGAACTCCTAGATGCTTGTCCAGTGAATCAATGGATCAAGTGGATTTTTACTTAATAAGAGGCCTATTTGCTATCACAAAATAGAACACACGCTGTGGAATGGTTGTAGACAGATTGAATATAGCATAAATAGCACCATTTCACAGCATGTGTTCGACCTTGCAATGGTCATTATTCTCGAGCATTGGGTACTGCAATTACTGTATTATCCTCATAGGTCAATTATTTCAGATTCCATTCAATTAAATTTTCTTCCATACAGGCCTATAGACATGCATTTACAATAGCATTTCAAGATTGAAAAATGATTATTGCCAGAAGTTGTAGTCTACATAATACAAAATCAATAATTAATATATCTACATGAAATTCTTGCTGTTATGAGACAGATATAAAGCTATTTCATAATAAAATAACATAATACTAAAGGATAAGGAGATATTTATTCCATCTTATTCACAAATTATTATAATATAATATATATAATCAATGCTAAAATAAAGTAATTAATATAAAATATTTAATCATTAAATAATAATTATTATTAAAAAGCTTAGCCAAACACAGAATATGATATACTCCAATTAGGAAAGCAAAGAAAGACAGATACAAAAAGGTTAATAAATCCTAACATTTTATAGTAAATTTAACGACTTGCAGTCAATTTTTACTCACATAGGCTAGAACGTTTTCGAATCGTGATTCATTTTCAACATTTTGACCGACACTCGCGATCAAGGATGCTGCTGAAAATGAATCATCACGTTTCGAAAACGTTTCATTCTACGTGAGTAAAAATTGATTTATTCTCAACTAAAATTGACAGGAAGTCGTTAAATTTGCCAGATCGTTATGGATAATGAAATTCAAGAAATTTATTATCAATGCTGAAATAAATATAAAGTAATTAATCAATTCGATTAATTTAAAATATTTCATCATTAATAATAATAATTATGACAAAGCTTAACCAACTACAGAGTATAATCCAATTAGGAAAGAAACGAATGACAGATAACAAAATAGTTGATTAATTTTAACTATGAAGAAATAAAAAAAAAACAGAAACTTTCAAATATTTAGGTCTAACTTTAGATCAAAACCTGAATTGGCAAAATCATATCTCAAATTTACATGATGGTATCAAATCGTCAGTTAAAACTTTTTATTGTTTGAAGAATTTCTGCGAACCTAGTCTGCTAAGAATGCAATATTTTGCTCTGATTGACTGTAAAATACAATACGGTATTACCTGTTGGGACGGTACCTGTAAGACCTATCTGGAGAAACTAAGAACCTCACAATACCATACCATAAGAATAATAATGAAAAGGCATATAAGAGGTAGTTCCTTATCGTCCTATTGTTCCTTGAGAATGTTACCTATTCAACATCTGTTTGTTTATAGAGTTTCGAAATTATTTTTCATTAGGAGTAGCAATACTGGTACCGTTAATCTATTTTATCAAACGAGAAGAATTTCACAGATTTTTAGATTGCCTGAAGTAAATAAATATGTATTTAAACAGTCATTTCAATATATCGCTCAAAAATATTTCAACCAATTACCGCTAGATATAAAATCATCTGAATTTTTAAATTTATTTTTAAAACAACTTGAAATTTGTTTTTTTTTTCAATGCAGAATTCGAATTTTTTTAACCATTTATTGATTTGAGTGGGTGATAGCTCTTGTGGATATGATCGAGGGGAATTTTAATCTAATTGGTTTAAAATCAATTAAGCCTAGTTTTTAAGTAATTAGTTATAGTTTTTAAGGTGTAATTATTCATATACCTTTGGGTGGTTCGGAACCCACTTAGAACTATAGGTTCAACTCATCATTCACCATCATCCAATTCATTACCCACGCTTAGGTCTCAGACCTATGTGGGCTTCATCAACCGATAAAATAATTTAAAGAATATTCGTAGACGCCATGGAGTGCGAGTTGATTATGTGAAGCGAGTTTGGCTCAGATAAAGTGTACTGTTATTATTTTTTTAATTTTTGTGCCATGAAAAACGTGGCCTAAAGAATTTCTGCATTTCATTTTGAAAATGATTGTGATTGTTTATGAAGGAATAAATTCCATTATTTCATTTCGTTATTTCATTTTAAAATGATGACAAAATAATAAATCATTTCAATAAATTAAAAATATTCCATCATTTTGAAACGGTAGTGAAATATACGATATTTTACAACAGTATCTCGATCCTATTTTAAAATATTCGTCCGACAACCGCTGTCAGCGCCCTGCGTAATATTTAACCTTGACTGTTGAACTTATGAAGTTGTAGCGATGATGTTCACAACTTTTCGTTAGCGATTGGACGTGATTTGCTTTGCAAAACTCCAACTGTATTGACGATAGCTGCTAGCTGTGATGCGATCCTCTGGCTGACGGTGGATGGGAGGTGGGGAGAGTTGAGCGTAGTTCGATCTCTCCTGCGCCGTGAAACGAGCTCGCAACTTGTGGAGAGCTGTTGACAAATGATAGTGCCATACATATTCATAGCTTTTGTGCGGCCGTCGGCCGTGCGACTTTTATTCATGCTACACCGTCGAATCGTGTTCCGTCGTCGCCGCCGCTTGATGGAGCTGGAGCTCCAACTCGAGCATTGTTGAATTGCCAGCTAACAATTGTGTCCGGCCGCGCGCTCTACGCAGGAAGAGATAAATTTCGGTTCCGAACGCGCGCACGCGTTGAAAAACACTCCAAAAAACCTATCCGCTTCATCACGCTAGAAGCCACCCACCACGGCCGGGCTTAACCTTTTCCATCATTTCTCCAATTTTGTTCAGCAAGTACTTATGCGAATGATTACTCATTCGTTTCAGTGATCACGTTTGCTTCCGCTATTTTTCTCTCTCGATTGTTTGGCTGAAAATTTATGAAAATATCGAAAGTATTTTTCTGTGTGCTCAAGTACTCTCCACACAGTCTGCGCTTTTATAAGCTCTCGTATTCATTGAATGAATTCGAAAAAAATTTAATTCCTCATTGAATCTTTATTAACATTCATTCATTATCTATCTTTTCCGTGTTTGTGCTATTCTGATCACATTAACACTGTAAAGAGATATTCGTGGGATAAATCCAAAAATAATTTTGAATTTCACATTGATTTTCTATTATCATTCATGATTAAACTTTTTCATGTCTGTTTCACTTCTTTGATTAGATAACGCTCTGAAGGGATTGTCATTGAATGATTCGAAAAATAATTAAAATATTCTCATCGGTTCTATATTGTCGTTCGTTGTTCATTTTTTTCATGTCAGTATTATACTTTGATCAGATTAATGCACCCATTCATTGAATTGATTAAAAAATTATAATTTGTAATAATTTCTTATCGATTCTATGTTATTATTGGGTAGATTAGCTCTGTGAAGGGACGTTAATATTTTAGTAATAATAATACTATCGGCTGGCTCAGGTCTGGTGTCAAATAAATTCAGGGACTTTGACGTAACTTAATAACTGTTTTAAGAATGCAGTAAATTTACCTTTCTTTGTAATGGCGAAGGTGATATTGTGGAAGGTATCCATAATGAATAATAGACGAAATTCTCACAACCACATTTATTAAAAATATTTATTTATTTATTCATTTAACAAGCACTCAAGAAATGTGAATACAACAGGCTATTGCCCAAAACTGCTCTTCACAAAATTCTTAAAGTAGGATCCAAATCTTAGGTTAGGTCGCTGTTTCACTTGAAATTTCACCTTGAAGCACAATAATTCACAAGGTATTATTTTATTTTTTTTCATTTCAAACAAACACTATCACAGTCCAAAAAAAGATTTGGAACTTTGAAATTTATAAGCCAAAAATCTTGACTAGCTAAACTCATTTACCATAGTTACAACATAAACAACTAATACTGAGATACTAGTTTCGGTTGTTATACCATTATTAATCTCAAACAAACTAAAACTAAATTACAGTGTAGCTTAATATATATATAATAAACATGGAATGATACTATTGGCTAAGCGAGAAAGAGGCTGACAAGAGGACGTGACTTGTTATGGCCTTCAGCGAATCACAACCTTCAAAGAAGGTCAGCCTCTTTCTCGCTTAGCCAATAGTATAATTCATGTTTAGTACAGTATATATATATTGAGCTACTCTGTACTTTAGTTTTAGTTTGTTTGAGATTGATAATGGTATAACAACCGAAACTACTATCTCAATATTTTTAATAAATGTGGTTTTGACAATTTCGTCTTATGCAGTAAATTTACATAGATTCATTATTAATTTTTTCATGTTTGTGTTACTCTGATTGAATCTACGTTGTGAAGAAACGGTAATTTTTTAAATATGTTTATTTGTTAAAATCTATGATAATCATGAATGCTGTAGGGCTATTTGTATTTTTTCATTCATTTTTCCTTGTTTGTTTCACTCTGATTAGATTGATGCTCAAAAGAGGGTTATTTATTTTAGATTATCAAATTAATATGCCCCAATTTGAAGATAGTTTGAGTGCATAGACTTGCGCCTAAAAATTTTCGTTCTTTCAACCCTTTTTAGTATCTTATCATGAGACATATTCTTACCGAATGTGATATGCATAGGTTTGAAGGTGCCACAGATGAGCTTATAAATTGTACACCTGATGCATTGCAGTGGCTGGAAGAGCTTGATATAGACCTTTAGCAACATTATTTTAGTTATCTACCTGTGAATCTTAAAATTTTGACGAATCATTGACATGATGACACAGTTAAATGATAAATGTATATATTATAAAAGATATACCGATATATCCTCATACGATATATATAGTATCTTATCAGGCCAGTTCAGTTAATAAAGCTGTAGAGGAAAGAGGACTTCCTGACAATACAAGACGTTTGGAACGTATTACTTTTGGCGAGCTCAGAGTGATTGAAAGTGGGGATCTTTTTGGTTGGAGGGGGGGGGGGAAGGTTCTGATACGGTCGGGATTGAGGAATGGTGCTCTTTAAGTAGCCCTCAGAAATCTGGTCTTGAGAAATGCTATTGACTCTGGCGAGAAGAGTTATCTGTGTCCTTTTTTCTGGCTTGGAATGCTGGCTGCCGAGTTATCTCTGTCCTCTTTTAAGCGCGTGGAATGCAGGGGAGTAACTGCAGGGTTGATCTGAAGTCCGGCGGCATAAAGTCGGCTCACTTTACTGCTGGAGTTGGAAATAGAGAGCTCGAGCTCACAAATCGTGAGCGTGACGACCATCGAAAGCGCAGTTCGACGCTTTTAGAGTGAACAGCTCAATCCTCTTCCGAGTTGGCCTTTGCCACTATCATCCGATCATCCGTCCACTCGCTCGCTCGATCGCCGCGCCGCGTCTTCCGCTTATGCGATTATTATCGGCGCTCTTTTACGATTCAGAAGGCCGTGCCAACTTATCGCAGTCGTCAAAGTGTATTGCATCTTTCACATGCAAGTGCTTCACTTTCAATGCGGGCACTATTAGTCCGTTACTAATTGCATCCTAGTCATACTATCTACATAATTCATCCATGTATAACACCTAAATTTGAAATTCACATGTCGTCGTTCATTTGCTTTGATCATTTGAAACTTTGTTATTCTGTTACTAAATTAGTGATTATCATGTCTTCATTTATTTGTTGTGATACTTAGGACCCGATTATTAAAATCGTCCCGTTGTCCGTCCGTCTGTGCCCTAGCGCTTGAAAGAAATATTCAATACTCTTGAAGATTGGTATATAGCTTCCTCATAGACCAATTGAGATCGCTATTGATTTTAGAGTTTGTGGGTCGAATATAAAAATGATTATTATTTAAAAAAGATGTCTACTACTATAGGCTCTAGTTTTGGTTAGTTATTTGGTTAGTTATGGGTAGTGAAAATCAAAAAATTGGACGTTACGAAGGCTGATGCTTAGCCCAATTATCCACTCTATTTTGTTTTGAGCTTTGACGTTTTCATTTTTGATTGTGTTGAAATATTTTCTAAAATTATTTTAAATTGCCACATTGAAAAAAAGCAAAGAAAAATCATTCCGGCATTATACATTATTAGATTTGTTGAATAAGAAGAAACAAAACTTTTCTTGAAGAATGGTCGATGTGCATTTCTTTGTGAATTGATAAGCATTTTATGATGTTTATAGAAATCGAAGCAGTTTTTTTTATGATGCCCACATGAGTCCGAGACTTGTGCGTAGGTAATGAGGTGAATGATTACACATAAATGCTTGACGGTGTAGCGGGATTCGAACCCACGACCGCTTAAACGACAGCAAGCTCAAGTTGCGACGCCCCAACCAACTGCACTAAGCGGCCCGCCATCCCTTTTTGAGTGAGTAGTGTTGGACCAGTGAGGTCTAGCCTACTGTTTACAGAACTACTAATATACTCAATTATTGAGTAGAAAGAAATATTGAGTTCATGAGTTTGTCATCATTCAATAAGTTATTAATGAAATATCAAAGAATCAATAGGTTTCGATATATTTTTTCTATTTGAAATAGGATAATTTTGCCATTTGTGTGTTTTTCCCAGTAGAGGGGGAACATTTCGTTCAATTTTACAAGTGATAAAAATTTCATTGCAGCATTTCCCATGAGCGACGCCCCAACCAACTGCGCTAAGCGGCCCGCCAACAAGTTAAATGGTGCATAACTGATAATAATAATAATTATTTGATGAAAATTCTTCGGGTCCTTGTATAATCCGTTGTATTGATTTATTAAATGAAACTTTGTGATTCAAGTGATACTGAATTTAAAATTTAGTGTTCTAGAAACTTAGAAAATTTGTCATTGGACTGATACAAACCCTAAAACTCTCAGCTCTTCATTATTTTATTTTTGTTGTGATCATTCAAAACCGTTCTCAATGATCTCAAATTCTCTTTTTCTTTCATTTACTGCTTTGTTCACTCGGTTGTTCTGTTTCCTCTCGACTTTAGATCACGTAAGGGAGCTTGCACAGTGACACATTAATCCTCGATGGTAATCATAGATGCAGAATCCAACACATGCTTTGGAATAGCGTATGACGGATTGGAGCGGCTTGAATACCGCCATTACACAGCATGTGTTTTATTCTTGCATCTATTGTCTATTATCGATGATAATCATAGATGCGAAATCTAACACATGCTGTGGAATAATAGCGTATGATGGATGCGAGCGGCGTGAATACCATCATTCCACAGCGTGTGTTTAATTCTCGCATCCAAAATTATCATCGAGTATAATAATGAATGCTCCACTGCGCAAGCACCCTTCTAGTTGAGGGCTGGGTAAAAATAGAGAATGAATAATAAGACGAAATTGTCACAACCACATTTATTAAAACTTAGAGAAATTAGTTTCGGTTGTTACACAATTATCAATCTCAATCAAACTCATGATCGATTGAGATTGATAATGGTGTAACAACCAAAACTTGTTTCTCTAAGTTTTAATAAATGTGGTTGTGACAATTTCGTCTTATTATTCATTATGGATACCTTCCACAATATCACCTTCGCCACTACAAAGAAAAAAAATAGAAAGTTAAAATAGGGCTACCCAGTAAACAAAACATAATTTAATTAATGACATAGTGCCAAAATATCACAACAAATACATAAATGAAGTCATAAGAATTTTTAATTCAGTATCAGTAATAGATGCGGAATGTAACACATGCTGTGATCATTGTAGCTCTCGTGCTGTGATGGCTTTTGACAGATTTGATCAGAGTGAATACCTCGCTTCCATAGCATGTATATATGATTTCAGGATTTCGTATATATGTGTGATTGATCAAGCACACCAATTCAGCTTATTCCACTTGACTCAACAATAGCATATGTTGTATCATTTTCGTGGTCACAATTATTACCAATTGAAGATAAAATGGAAGGGAGGGGGAGCAATATTCCGGATGAAGGGTCAGAAGATTAAAAGGTGGAAAGTCTTATAACGTCAAATAAAAAAACTTAATTCATCATTTAACATTATACAGCTCCAAATAGACACCTACAATTATAGAAAGAAGTAATCTTTAAATGGACTTAACCTGACTCATAACTATGTGAATATAAAAATTAAAAAGAAATAACACTATGAATAAAATATGAAAATAATTCATGTGAAAAACTTCAAAAATAAATACATAAAAAAGTAAAAAAAAAAACTGTGATGATCCTTCTTCCATCATGCGGGCGCAAGAACAAAATATTTTAATTTAACTTGCCTATGAAGCTTACTTCGCAGTAGAAAATGGTCCTGTCTCGTTGATAAGATCTTGCAATAGGAAAATATTACAATTAGGCTATAATGATATTTTTGTGCTCTGAATTTCTTGTTCCATTACGAACTGTTTTGTTAATATAAACTTTTCAAGTGAATTAAACGACTTGCAGTCAAATTTTTATTAAGAATAAGTAGTATTTCACTTACTTCTGTAGGCCGAACGTTTTCGAGTTGTGGCCTTGAAGATGGGTTTTAACAACTCGAAAACGTTCGGCCTACAGAAGTAAGTGAAATACTGCTTATTTTAATAAAAATTTGACTGCAAGTCGTTTAATTCACTTGAAAAGTTAATATTTTTGTGGTTGTCTCTAGAATTTTGCGTTTTTAATTACAGTGCTTGTACCTGCTGATGTTAGGAAAAGGGCTTGAAATGAAGAATAGAACCCACCTAAAACTGTAGGTCCAACTCATCAATCACTATCATCCAATTAATTACCCACGCACAGGTCTCAGACCTATGTGGGCTTCATTCTCCAAAAAAAAGAAAGATAATAAGAAAGAGAAGAGGTTTTATCAAGAATCAATCATTCATTTAGAATGTTTAAATTATGAAATTGTTGATGCAGTGCATGAACAAATATTTGTGTTACTAGTGTGAAAATTAGCACTTTGCTGCACGAGAGGAATGCATCACGCACGAGCCATAGGCGAGTGTGAAATAGTTGTTTGAGTGCAGCAAAGTTACTTTGAGCGCGAGTTACCTGGAGTGCGGCAAAGTTAGCTGGAGTGTGGCAAAGTTAGCTGGAGTGCGGCAAAGTAAAAGAGTGCAGGAATCAGTTTTTTTTGCTTACTGTAATGATTAAAGTGTGCATAAATAGCCGCTTTGTTAGATAACTGTAGGAAATAGCTGTTTGTGAATAAGTGTAGGAAATGTTTTGTGTAAGTAGTGCACAAAGTAACTCTTTGCTGCATAAGATAAATGCATTATGCACAAGCTGAAGGCGAGTGCGGAATAGTTTCTCGAGTGTAGCAAAGATACTATCAGCACGAGTTACACATTACATTTCTCCTACAGTTGGCACACCTTGAGTGCAATAAAGTAAAATGAGTCAAAGTGCGACAAAGACAGCTGGTGTGCGGCAAAATACAATAGTGTAGGAATCAGCTGTTTTGCGTACTACAATGAGTACACAGATAGCTGTTTTGTTGGATAACTGTAGGAAAACAATATTTTTCTAGAAATGACCTCTTTAAACGTTTATAAATCTTTCGAACATGCAGTACGAAATGCAAGTGCAATGCAATAGCGCTTCTACAATAGCAATTCCACAGCGAAATCACTTCAATTTTTCAAGGCAAGTCATGACTGATCAATTTTCTCGAAACGTTCTCAAAATCTGAAACGGTATTTTAGGAAGTCTATCCAGTTGGCTCTCGGTGGAGGAGAAAAATATATGGGAGATTTTCGCAACGGCTTGAAAAAGGAAGGTGATACTTTCTATTTTGTCGATATATCGAGGGTGTACAGTTAAATCGAAATAAATTGCCTCTTCTTTTCTGGCATCGTGGGCCGCGCACTCTTCAGACCCATAAAATAAAATGGACTTTGGTTTTACTGAAGCTCTACAGCAATTTCGGAAACGTGTGCGTTCTATATCAACCTGCCAACTTTTCATTAGGTTTCATTCAATGCAGAATGGCTCTCTCGTTTGAAACATGCTGAAAAAATGTTGAATAAACTTTATTAAATCTGGCTTATCATTTTTTGAAAATTTTTGAATTTGTCATTTCTCTGCTTCGTTTGTGCATGGTATATTGAGGCCATTCATCTACGTTATTTTCTTTTTGTCATTAGTTTTATCTCATCTGTCTTCTGGAAAACGAATTCTATTCAGTTTTTTTAAACAAACGGTTGTTTAGTTACCAGTTATTTGACAAAATCTTAATTCACTTCTAAACAATATTTCCGAATATGATTGCTTTGAGAACAAATCTTTTTTTTAAAATTAGTATAAATGAATCGTTGAAACCTGTTTCAAAGTAAATTATAACCATTCTATGAAAGTATTAAAAATAAAGCTGACAACTTCGTCTTATTATTCATTATTAATAGTAAATGAAAGGAACTTTCTAGATTCACTTTTTACGTTGAACTCTAACCTGACACATCAATTCTACAATTTAGAATGATATATTACCGGAATAATATGTAAATTATATCGTATAATTTATTAGTGTTTGCCATAGGTCTTACTAGACCTGGCAACGTAAGATGTTATAAATAAATAAATAAATATAATAAATTAATAAATAACTGTTGATATTTCAAAACTTAATCGAACTCTGATTATCATTTTCATAATTTGGTATGATAATAATAATCAACGTAATCACAATTACAAAGCAATGATTGGTCATTCTTTGAAGCTCTATCTGTGTTCATTCTTCATCGATCTCTGATCAATAGAGCTGTCGACCTATGTAAAGTCCAGTATAGTCCAGTTCAATATCTAATAAGGAATATTAGGCGAGATAAAGGGATATTATTGGCTGTTTTCTGATTTGATGAGTTATGAATGTGGATTAAGTGGATTGCTGTGCTTGTCAAGAGAATTGCAAATTAATAAATTACACAATTAATGAAGTATCTAGAAGTGGAAAGGCACCTGGTAGAAGTGACAAACAGGGAGGTGCAATGGCTTCAACCAATGAAAAAAATGATTTAACATTCTCGGACTCACGTGGGCATCATCAGCAATTAAAAAAAATATTCTTCCATTGCATTCCATTCTTTCAATTGCATTAACCAAATTTAATTCAACCAGAATTCCAGTAATCTCTAGTAATATCCTTAAAGAATAGCGTGGTCTTCCTAAAAAGTCCTACATACGATTGACATATATATATATTTTTGGTTGCAGTCCGATATCCTTCCACCAAAATAATTGCAGGAGTTTCAATACCTGACAATATCGATACTTCATACCATCGATTGCAATTGTATATCAAATGGTTTGCGTATCAAAGTGTCTGTATGAAACAGCAATTTTAACGCATCAATTGATGTCTGGAATCGTATCGTGAACAAAATTTAGGTTAATAAACTTCACAATATTATAAACAGAAAAATAAAACGTACCACGTTATCAGCTGTTTCGTATGATTCGGATGATACAGAACAGGTGTGTTGATAAGCAAGACAGTATCAATACTTCCATACGGTATCGAAACTCCTGCGATTATTTTGGTGGATGGGATATCGAACTGCAGCCATATTTTTTGTAAAATGAACTTTTTTACGTACTTCATAAAATTTATTTTCTGTATAATAGTTATACTTAATGAATGAATTTCAACTTTCTTTTCCTTGCTGATCACCAGAAGCTCACTCATTTGTTACTTCACTCATAGACTAACTTTTTCTTGCATTTTCCCTCATTCTATTTCTACTGCATCGAGTTTATTCATCTCAATTACTTCAAAATTTGAAAGTGCATTTTATAATTTCTGAAGCAAAGAATGATAGCTGTGAGCTAGGTAGCATTCGTCTCATCTAGTTATTCTCACGGGAAGGAAGTAGTGCTAACTTATTCTGTGTCAAGGATAATGCAGACCTACATTGGTGTGTTTTTCTTTCGAAAACACAAACACACTCAAGTATTTTGTGCTAGTGGTGGTGTATTTCCTCTTCCTATGTCTGTACACACTCCTGTTTTATTACTGAACTTTCTGCACACTCTCTCTTCCTCTGCACTACTTGCTGAGTCCCTCTCACTTACTTTCTTCACATTTTCTTTCCTTTTTCCTATTCCCTTTTCCTCTAAACTCACTCATTTTCTCTCCCCAATTATCTTACAACCATCCCTTTACTATCATCCTCCTCATTCGCTTCCTCTTTTCTCTTTCTTCCCCTTTTTTCTTTCTCACTCCTTCCTACTCCCTTACATTCGTCTCTCTTTCTCTTTTTTCTCATTCTCACTACTTCTTTATCCTTTTTGGATCTTATGTTTTCTACCTCTCCTAATTATTATTTTTTTATCTTTTCCTTCCTCTCTCATAATATTCCTCTTTCTGCTACTTCTCTCTCCATATTTTTTTACCGTTCTTTTCTCATTCTCCCTTAAATTTTCTAATTTTTTTATTCTTTGTACTTCCTCTCCAACGATTTCATTTAATTTTTTATCCTTTTTTTTATTTTTTCACTTATCATTTTTTATCCTTCACTACTTATTTTCTACTTTTTACCTCTCCATAATTTACTCCCAATCACTTCTGTCCCATCTTCTTCTCATTCTCTTTCTCTGCTCTCTTTCTTCTCTCACTTTATCCGTTTATCTCTCACTCACTACTTTTTCCCCTTTTTAGTATCATTTTCTTATATCTGTTCCCAACTTTTCCATTCCTTATCTTCTTCCTTCCTCTTTCAAATTGTTCCATTTTCTCTCTCTGTTCTCAACTATTTCACTTCTTCTTTTCTTCTTTCCTCTCTCACGTTTTTCTGCTCTCCTACATCTTCTTCTTCTGCTATCCTCTATCTCTCTCTTTCAGTCACATTACTTCCTCTTTCATCTTTTATTTCTATATTTTTCTCTCTCCCATCTTCACACACTTTCTCATTCCCCCTTTCTTCTTCAATTTTCCTCACTTCCTGACTTTCTAATATAATTAACACTTCCTCATCCTCACTCACACACTCTCTCTCTTTCTTTCACATTATTTGCTTCTTTTTCCTTCTATTTCTATATTCTTCCCTCTCCCATTTCACACACTTTCTCTTTTCCTCATTCCTCCTAACTTCTCTACTTTCTATCTCTTTCTAATTAGTTTTTCTTTCACCAGTCACTTTCACTCCATCTCGCAGACCTTCTCTATCTTTCCTTGTTCTCCTTGTCTTCTCCCTATCACCTATTCTTGTTCTTCCATATCTCCTCTTCGTGCTTTCTCTTCCTTTGTCTCTCCAACTCACACTTCATCTTTCACCGCACTTTCTTTATTTTTCTCTCACTCTTCCTCACTCCTTCACTTTCTAAAATAACTCACTTTTTCTAATAAGTCTCACTTTCATCTGTCACTCTCACTGTATCTTGCAAACCTTTTCTATCTTTCCTTGTTTTCGCAATCTCCTCTCTATCACCTTTCCTTGTTCCTCCGTATATCCTTTCCATGGTTTTCCCTATTTTCTCTCTTTCTCTTCAACTCACACCCCTTTCATCACACTTTCTCTCGTGCATGTCTAGTCCCTGTTCAGGTCTCTACCCGGCACAAACACACAAAGTAGCAGAACATCAACGTAGTAGCAGCAGCAGTAGCAGAAGCAGCGTTGCCATTGTTCACTACACTACCGGCCGCTGCCGCCGCCACAATGATACAGCCCCCAGGGATTGTCATAATCCGTCGTATTTTAATAATAATATATTCTCTCTTTCGGTGCGCTTCGAAACGCCAGTCGAGCCGGACGCCATCTACAGTAGCCAAGGCAAAGCTTTGCACAGCAAATTAATTTTGACCCTTTCTGCTGTTTTTGATGATAATGCTTCAAGAAAAACCCCGACAAACAGATCCCCTCCCCCGCTCACTTGTCGCGCGTCTCCCCCTTGACAAGAACAAGAAATTTCCATCCAGTTTTCTGAAAATTTCAGACCAGATTAATCCATTAGTGTGTTAGGTGTCATGTGATGTACATGAGCTACTCTAATATCCGTATCCAAGTCGTTCAGCGTCTACTTCTTCACTCTTGAAAGCTTTCTTCACCGTTGACGTCGCTAACGTCGCTAACCATTTGATGAAGTGATGAATGATGTACCGTATCAAAGTCTATTCAGATAGGTCCGAAATCAAAACGTATGACAGGAAACGGAAAGATTTGAATTGAGTGGGAGTGGAGATGGGTCCAAATTTACAAGTGTTGAATTCATTGAGAGAGAACCATGATTTTAAATAGAAGGATTTTCATAATTATGCAGGTTGGTTCTGGTCAAAACAATGACCCCGACTTTTCTCATCATATTTGAAAAACTTGGACTTTATTAATTTATTTAGTCATTATTACAGAGACACAATCAAGTTGGAAGTGATAGCCGCGAGGCGTAGCAGGTATCTGTTCAATCAGATAGAGATAAGCTGCGTTCTCGTAGGTCCTGTTTGTAACGGTGACCGATTAGATTGGCCAGCAAAAAAGACACTGTTCTCTGCTGTAAGATCACTTCCTGGTGGTTCGGAACCCACCTAAAACTGTAGGTCCAACTCATCAATCACCATCATCCAACTCATTACCCACGTACAGGTCTCAGACCTATGTGGGCTTCATTCTTAGAAAAAAGTGAAGATACAACAGGTACAACCCACTACTGATTCCTTTACAAATTTTTAACCGAAAAATCTAAATTTTAGTAGTAGTTGTGATTGAAACAATTGTAGAGATTGTTGCTAAAATAGTGAGCAAACCTTCTTTAGTGGTTGATTTAGTTGTATAAAAGAATTCTTCTCTATTGTTTAAAAGTGGGTAACTGTCAAGGAATTTCCAATTTAAAATCGTTATTGAAAATATGCAAGTTTTGTTCATCGAATTTAATTTAGTAGTCTTGTTAAAAAAACTTGATTTTCGCTCGCATGAAATTAGTATACATTAGAAAATATTTTTTTAATTTTTTTATCCAATTTAATTTAGTAGCCTTGTTAACAAAAAGTTGATTTTCGCTTCCATACAATATTAGTATACAATTAGTATACAACTTAGCATACAATTAATCTTGAGAAAACTTGAACTCGAGCGATTAATGTAATTATTGAAACTAAAGAGAATTAAAATAATTATAAAAAATAAATGAATATAAATAAAATTTATTCATTGATCTCTACAACAAAAAACAAAAATTAAAATAAATTCGAATAAAAGAAAATACAACATACAATATTCTCACATGAACTTATTGTTTAAAAGTAGGCAACTGTCAAATAAATTTTATTTTCAATATTGATATCTTGTATTGATGTACATTTAACATTTTCAAGTTTTGTTTACTAACAGTTAATTTCTTCACATATAATCAGTTGAATCTTACAAAATAATTCCTTTGTCATTGACTTGACAACAATTGATTTTCTTCGCTTACAGTAAGCCTAAATCTCCCTAAATAGAGTTTCTTTGTCATTGGCGAAACAAACGAAATCATTTTCCTCAATGTTTTCAATTTCTTTGGTAAACAAAGAATACCTTCCAATAAATTCAATTTAATTCAAAGGAAATTGGAAGGGATTATAGAAGGAGTCAAAAGGAAAGAGATTACGCGAAGAAATGCTGGAAAAATTCAAATTATAAGATCGTTGAGCTTGATATGATAGCAGCCAATTCAGATATTCTTGTTTATAATGATTGTTATGGAATTGAATGTATATAAAAAACAAAGAGAATATATGAATACAAATGAACAAGAACGATGAAATTGGAAGAAATACTAGCGGATTCAAATGAAAGGATTACAATTGTAGCTTAAAGGAGGAAGAAGTAGAAGAAGGATAAGTGGGAAAAGAAGAAAATTTCTATCAGAAGAAGAATAAGAAGATTTCTATCTGTGAATTCACAAAGCCAACCAAATACGGCTGAAGTAACGCGTAATGAATACGGCGACTGGTGGAACAAGAAAGCAGTGGAAGTGAATGTCTTGGAAACATCTAAAATGTTTCAATTTGGAACAACTCGGTTCGAGATGCTTGAACCGGATGGTCTTCTAGGAGGAAAGGATTCGATAATGCTTCTCAACAATAATCTTTCGAATCGTACTCCAGCTTTAATTCGGCTCTTGAAACGTCGCTTTTAATTTAGTTCTACAGATATAGAAACTGTTTCTGAGAATTCTTGTACATTTGAAAGTTTGTTGATGTGATGAGTATATGTGCCGACCCCACAGACTAATTTTTGTAAGTGCTCGACTGTCAAGTCTGATGTCTTGACTTGTAATCAAGAAAGCAAGTTCTGTCAAATAGCGGATTCAAAAGTTAGTGTTAATAATAATAATAAGCGTATGGCTTTTAATGGTGGGGAGACCCTTACGGGTAGTTCCACCTCACCGTTTGTGCCATGTTATGGGGAACATGGTGGACCTACTATTTTAGGTGGGTTCCGAACCACCGGGTAAGTGATAATAAAGCTTGTAGCATCAAGTCATTGAAGCACGGTCACCCATCCAAGCGCAGTCTTGAGCGGTCGTTAGTGTTCATGGAAATCCTGGAGAAAATTTCAGAGACTCTTATTCATTACAGTTTGATATTATTGTAAAGCAATAATAATGAGAAAGATGAAATTAATTGGATTTTTTTTTTGTTTTATTGCGGATGATGCCCACATGAGTCTGGAGACTTGTGCGTGGGTAATGAGGTGAGTGGATGGATGAGGAGAAGCATTCATGGCTGGATGAGATTCGAACCCAAGGCTGCAGGAAACGAAGCCAGCCAGTGCCTTATCTTATCACAGACAAGCGCTCCAACCAGAGGCGCCAATTGATGATGATATTCTTGTTGGTGCTCTCAAAAGTAATAGGTTATTCCAGCTTGAATTTCTGAAAAATCTGGGTATTTCAATTACTAAACGACATGTGATAATGAAGAAATGTGGGATTTATTTTAAAGTAGAATAGGTTAGCTTGACTTGATTGATAACAAACTTCATCGTGCATGGATTATGATTGTTTTAATACAGTTCTCATAAATTCAAATCTATAGTCTCAAATTTAAAGACGATTGTGAATACATAATTTTCCTCAAAGTAGTTGATAGCTTTCATGAAAATTGTTTCATCCCCTTATGGATTCTTCAGATCGAATTGAAAAGTAGGCTTCTAAAGTAGTAGAATAATTATTCAAGACAAGAATACTAAAAAGTATTTATTTATCGTGACAAAATGACAATGAATGTGAAGGAGCAACTGACTCAAGTCCAAAACGGCTCTCTTCACAAACTGCGAATATGTTAATGTAACAATAAAATGGATACAGTAAGATTACCGATTGAAAATGATAGTAAAACCGCCTTCAGAGACATGAAAACAAAGGGCATTGACCAGATCGCCGTGCCCGCTCAATGCCGGATTACTGGACGTGCCGTACTGGCGCACGGCCGGATTATAGAGACTGTACTGTATATTTTTGAAAACATTGAGGTTAATTTTAATATAAACTTAAAAAACACTTTTAAATGGAAATTAACTCACGTTATGGCGTGACGGCCGTTTCGCTCTGTTGTCTAGAGCATCGTCAGACGACCCACAGTACACTTGAGTTTTTCAGTTTTCAAGATTATATTACATAAAAGTGGAAACAAGATAGATCTTCAACATCTTAATTTTAATGCTGAAAATTTAGATTTACCGAAATACTCCACTCATAAAATAATTAAATGGTTTCTTTCCGATTAATTTCACCATATTAATTTCCTTTCACTTAATTTCACGATTAATTTGAAAGTTCACTCAATACTAAACACTGATAACCGTATTTGTATTGTTCATTAATGCTAATAATTCATTTAACGAGTAGTCTACTTATTACATTCAATAAATTATCCTTGGTTTTCAATTATATTTCACCTGGAAATATTAATTCTATAACCTGGATAATTCATGATCAAACTTCAATTTATTTCACTTATGGATAAATATGTGATATAATGCTTTATTTTATAGCCCACTGATGTCTACATAATAATTGCTTCACAAATAATAATGATAATTTTTTTAAATTTATCATATTGATAATATAATAGTATTTATGTGATACAAAAAATTAAAAAAACTCCATCATCTTGATTATCTAACAACTAATATTAAGATAATTAAAATCCAATCAATTAAGGTACTCTAATCAACTACTAGTGTCCAACAAATGACAGGCTCCAAAGTGAAACTCCAATATCAAAAACTAGACGTGGCTGTAAAGAAAAGCGCTGTGTGAAAGGTTCGATACGGCTTTCAGATCGGTTGTGGCACGGTACAGTTCATGAGAGGTGGGTGGCGTAGAAGAGTAACTATGGCGCTGACGGTCAGTTTGGGTTTCGGAGACACCGCACCGTAGCTCCGTACCGGTGCGGAGTTTGCTGCGTCACAGTGAGAGTGAGTGAGAGAGTACGAGAGAGTGGGTGAGTGAGTGAGAAAGTGATGGAGTGATAGTGAGTGAGGGATTGATTTATATGCGAGACAGACGACAAATCTGGTAGCCACGGACAACGCGAGAACACGGAACCATCGCCAACTACCACTGAAAACAACTAGAAAAACATCACCTGCATCATTCCCCCTCCCCTCCCCCTCAAACCAACTGGGGAGCCCGAAATTTATTCATTTTGACAGCCCCCCAAAATATATAGCCCTCTTAAATTCTGGACAAGTTACTGCCCCCCTCCCCAGGTGAAACCGACGCTCCGTTTAAAATGTCACGTTTTGTAGTCAGAGACGTGTTGCGCGACCATCCATCGATACTTGGCTCGCAATTTGTAGCGCACCCTGTATCAGTCATCATTGCCTTTTTACGTTTCCCCTGTTACCTGTTAATTCTCACTTTTTACCTCCCTATAATTCTTATTGGCCTGTACGTCCACAATCGTTACTGATTGAGGATTCTGTCGATCACAAACTGTGGTAAAATTTAGATGGATTGATGCAGTGGGACTTGGAAAATTATTTTTCTCTCATACTACTACTTGATTACTTAATACTCAACTAACTAACTAATTAAAATCTGGCTTTTCCGACCAACCTCACTACTCGACTGCCTTTATATAAATGAGCTGACCCTGGGGTCCCCTGAACCCTGGGAATCCCACCATTCATAACAATCATTATTATTATTATTATTCTGAATATAGTCACTTTATTTTTCATGCAATCATTCATTACAAGCTTCCAAGTCGCAAATTATATTTCAATGCTAGAAAAAGTGAATTTAATGATTTTCTCTGAAGAAACGGCTTCACTGAAGACCTCAAATTGCATTCATAATGAGCTTTCAAGTGAAAAATTCGTAATTCATCAATGGAAATGATTTATTTTGGATTTTTATTTTTCAATTACATTGTAAGTTGGTGAATACGCTTCACTACTTCCTGAGTTTAAAGCGTATTTTTACGGAATATTACACATATACCATTCGTTTGAATAAGGCTATTTGCCAGTCCAAATTGGATTCAGTATCTTTTTCACATCATATTGAGAAGTCAAGTTTTGTTGAACTCAATCCTCAACATTCATTCATTCATACAAAATAAATAAAAATGAAATCAAATAAAAATATAAAAACTATTGAATATAAAAACACAACTATAGATTTTTGTGGTTGAATGGTAGCAAATCGCTTTAAAATATATCAATTCACATTTCCCCTCTACTTACCGAATTTCATCCACTAGCCTTATCATAATGTCGCCACATCTCATTAACCTACTCTAATAATCAATTCTATTTTGAAGGTATTATTGAATGGATCTGTCGATTCATTCACTCTCCTAACCATAACATCACCACATCTCATTAAAACCTACTTATATAATCATAAATCAAGATCTGCTTCAATAACTTTCCCTAGAGCTCGTATTCGAGTGATGATAATTATGACGTCATACAACGCTCTTCCATCTTGTGCCCGATTTTCGCAACAATTTCACGGCTGGCAAAATAACTGCGGACATTTGCCGCAAACAAAAGTCGAATGAGACAAAACAAACACACAGCGACCAAGAGTTGAATAGAATTGTTTGTGTTTTAATCTCGAAGCTACTACCGTTTGTATTATATCTGGGCGACGGCAGGTTTATGAAAATATACCTTTATATGCGCGGGTGCGGTGAAGATCATTCTCATTGCGTACTTTCATTATGAGTGCGGGTGAAGTGGAGGACGGCCGAGCTGCTACATAAATTACTGGAGTCCATGTTACCCTAATAAGAGATCAAACTAGATAGGCCCTAACTGCAGAGGTGCTTTCTCCCTTATGCAATGTTTCTATCTTTCTTTCTCGCATTATCAGACACTTCCCTCAACTCGTTTGTCTCTCTCTTCAGCGTACTGTGGCCCGGGAAAGTCAACTAAGTGGTGTCACATATATTCATCAGCACGAGCACATGACCCACACGTTTGCGACACTTTTCTCTCTCACACCTCTTCTCTTTCTCTCTCTTACTTCTCATCTGCACCACTATCACATCCCCTCTTTCGGGGTTGGGACCCCCCTCGACTGGCGTCAAATCCAACGAGTTACAGCCGATAAACATTCTCCCACTCAACCTTATCTACTGTGTACCTACTACCCGCGTCCCCATACCTTACAAAATTGTCAACTCTCTTGAGTAACAAAATTACATGCCTTCTATGTGTAACCCTCGTCCCTCCTCTGCTAAACACTTCATCAGACACTGCAAAATTCCCGAATTTTCCGCCTTGAATAGCATTATTCTGGCTGAGTTTCCGGAAGCATTCATGTCACTCATTCAAGTTGATCAGCAGGAAACTTGTTGATGTTTTATGGGTAAATGTGATCAGATTCAACCAAATACAATAAATAATAATGATAGTTGTTGGAAGTAAGAAAATGGGGAATTGTCTATATTCATTGTGAATTTCAACAATTCCTTTTGTCATGATTGTAATACTAATTGGTCCACTAATACAGAGAATGAATAGCATGAAAAAGTCATTCAGTTTCAATTTTTTCAATCTATTCATTTGCGAGAACCATCTAGTGAAATTCACCAATCTACAGTGAACTAAATTCAAGAAAAATTATTTTTGATTAAATGGTGTTATTTTAATTAATCATAGTTTAATCACTTTCCTTTTACATTTTATTTTTTCATTGGCTCACTAATACAATAATACAATGCAATAGTATGATATGGTGGTTCAATTTCCGTATGGCGTTTGATTTAAACTAGAATCTTTCAAATTTCCTAGTAAAGCTGGATAAAATAAAATCATAATTTTTCAAAACTTGGACCACTTTTCGACCTTGTAATAATCTGTACTTCATCAGCGTAAACAATAATGAATTGTATAATAGGTTTACACTTGCAATCAGATTCAACCAAATCCAATAAATAGTACTGATATTTATTAGAAGTAAAATTGGGCACTATCCATCAAATATTCTTAATAAATTTGAATCATTCCTTGCCATGATTGTAATACTGTTCATTGGTCCACTGATACACAGAATTAATTGCATAATAAAGTTATCCAATTCCAATTTTGTTGTGAATAAAGTTGAGCACTTCTTGTTCTGTGCTCCAATTGTGTGAAACTAGAAATTGTATGAAATTCAAAGTTGATCTAAAAGTTACTTCAATAAGGCGTACTTATTTATTGAAAACATTTGCAACTAACACAACTCTATTAGAAATTATGGTTTCACTCTATTAAGAATCCACTCATTAATTAGCATTCTATGTACCTGCAAACCACATTAGTGTTCAATAAACTGATAATCCACTGCGACCAGGATTTAATAAAAAATTAGCTATTCGATAATGTCATAATATGTTTAATAAATATAATTTTCTCCATTGATTAAAAAATTGTTACTAGCTTGTATAGCATAGCCATTTAATACGCTTATTGGTGAGTGACATAAAACTAATATTGCAATACTCATTAATAATAATTTCTCAAAAAACACAATCAGCTAACAACTATAATGATTCCAAAAAGTATTAGTTTTTAAAAATAAAATCATAATTTTTCAAAATTTGAGGGTTACACCCTACTACTTGTGCATTTTTATAAGATGGGACAAGCTTCTTGCAGAATTTATGCACTTGTAGCACAATGTACTATTTAAAGATCATTGTAAGAAATCGTGACCCAGTTTTGTTAAGGTGCAAGGAAAAGAGTAATCAATGGCCATAAAGATTACTAGTCGAGACTTTTCCATCGCCGATAAGGCAACCGGAAATATTTTTCTCAATATCCCTCCTATGCACATAAAATTCGACTTCACAAGGGTGTGAAAGTTTTTGATTAGCTGCAAACAGCGCATTACGTTCTTGCCACAATTTTCACAGCGTTTTGATACGTGCTACGTCATTCTTGAAGAGGAACTGATGTAGAGCGGCTATAAGAGTTTGTAAACATTCATGGAGTGTGATCCTTATTCCATGGGTGGTGAGGAAGCTGACTGGGTGTGCATTGGCAGAGAAAAGTGGGTAGTTAAGAGCATGTGAAGAGGCAATAAATTATCGGATGGAGCGGCATTGGATAGTAACGCCGGCAAAGAAAATCCCCACTGGGATCGCTCAGCGGTATGCTCGTAAGCAGCATGTAGCAGAGCAGTTCTTGTGTTGTAACTGGGGATTTTTGGGACTTGTGCACTGCAACGCTTCTTTATCTTCCCCCACAAAAAAATCATCCCTAAAAAGTACTATCTCGATATGATTAAGAGTGATGAATTACTGTAATTAATTTCGTGCAGGATTTGAGAGAAAAGTACTGTTGGAAAGTATTTCAGCTACTAAGCTGTGAAGATTTTGTCTGTCATAGACGTGATCGAGTTTTATCAGTAAGTTTATGGAGGAACTCAGTCCAACGTTACTTACTGTGGTCAATATGAGAGCTCATTGTCGATGATTATCAATATTTGTTCTTTGATAATTAATAAGAATTCCTTATCAATATTAGTTCTTCAATAATTAATATGAGTTCCTTGTCAATATTATCAACATTAGTTCTTCAATAATTAATATGAGTTTCTTGTCAATATTATCAATATTAGTTCTTCAATGATTAATATGAGTTCCTTGTCAATATTATCAATATTAGTTCTTCAATAACTAATATGAGTTCCTTGTCAATATTATCAATATTAGTTCTTCAATAATTAATATGAGTTCATTGTCAATATTATCCATATTAGTTCCTCAATAATTAATATGAGTTCCTTGTCAATATTATAGATATTAATTCTTCAATAATTAATAAGAGTTTCTTGTCAATATTATCAATATTAGTTCTTCAATAATTAATATGAGTTCCTTGTCAATATTAGTTCTTCTCGACGTTTTATGGTAAATTAAACGACTTGCAGTCAATTTTAATAATTGAGAATAATAATATTTTCCTCACTTTTGGCCAAACGTTTTCGACTAATCTTTAAAGGCATGAGTCTCCATGACTCGAAAACGTTAATCCAAAAGTGAGTAAAAGTGATTAAAATTGACTGCAAGTCGTTGAATTTACCATAAAAAGTTAATATTAACATCGCAGACCGTTATGGGACAAGAAATCGAGGAAATTAGTTCTTCAATTTGATTTTTATCCATTGAAAATTTATTGCTTGAATTACTATAATCACATACTTGGGGTCGGTTGGAGATCCTTAAAAAGTAGACAGGTGTATAATTATGAAGTACTGTGTTTGTAGGTAGTATTAGCTACAAGGAATGTGAGATGAGATATCTTATTAGTAAACGTTTGTTCGATAACTTAAAAAGCTATCAAGCTCATATTAGTATACTGTAGTTTTCATATAACTTGGCAGCAGTACGTTGGGTTCAGATGTAGCATGTCCCATTTGCTACATGCTGCCAAGTTATATGAATACTACAGTACCTACATTGAGACATTCTTTAGCTCAAGGCATACTTTCACTTGGAAGATGGAATCACTCACTAGAAAGGTTGTTCAAGTTTCCTTCAAGGTTTCCTCAGCTCGTGGTAGACTCTATAAGCATTAACTCGAGAGGCTTTCTTAGTCACACTTGAGTTTTGAAGAAACCTCAATGTAGGTTCATGAATTTATAAGTAGGTTCTATAGTTTTGGGCTTCGATTTTTGTTCAAATATTTTGAACGTCTTATTGAAATTATTGGCAATGCATAATTTTGTTGACTACGTGTAAAAACCAAGATGGTCTAATAGAGCTATTCAAGTATTCAATGGTTGATTTTTTATTCTGTTGATTAAACATCCATTATTAATATATCTTTTGTTTGATTATGTAAGTAGAGGAATTAACATTTAATCCAAGTTTTTCGGTTTTGTCTATCCTTTCAGAGGTATAAAATAGTTATCTGTTGATACGCAATCGGTGAACTTATTTCTGAATAATTGATTGGAAGAATCAACTTCCTCAACACGTAATCGGTAGCAGACGTTATGTTTTTTCTGCTACATTTTTTTTAAGAGCAATTGAATGAAATATTTATGTGATTTACACTGTACTATGATATTTTATTTAATTCTTGAGCCCATTATAGGTCTATGTACGACTGAAAAGACGCTACTGAATAACAACTCGTGACTTAGAATCCATGTTAATTTATATTCATCTCTCGACGCTGAATTTCGTCCATTTTGTTTCTCCCATAAGTTAACATGTAACCCACTTGTTTCTGCCGCCGACATCCTGTCACGCTTATTCGGTTCCGTGAAGGACTGATAGTCTATCTATTATATCATAGTACTGGGCATATCTCGAAAATAAATAATATAATGGCTTCTCAAAAGAATAATTATTCATATTTCAGCAAACTTCTCCAAACACATGCTCACTGATAACTGTCGAATCAATGTTATTGTACAGTAAATATCACTAAAATCTTTTAGCTCTATAAATTAAAACAATTATTAAGTATTCACATCAATCACTGCTTGTAGACTCTGTATAACTAAATGCACAATGAAGCTATATACTTCGACCTGAATGGCCCTCGAGTTGGTAAATTGTTATCGCTATGGACGCCATGGAATTTGTTGGTAGGAGAAAAAAGTGTTGGGAAGATTTATTAAAAATGCTATCTGGACAGAAATGATGGTCGGTGGGATGGAGGGGGTAGGCTGAGGAGGCGCGCTGTTTGCCTAGCAGAGCTGAGGCTGAGCATAATGAACTTTTAGTAGCTATCATCTTGTGCGATGCTTCTGGCATGCTGGCACATGTGCTCTGCTGTGCTGTGCTGTGCTGTTGCAAGCCATGCTGTTCAGCTCCACGCTAATGAAGTAATTCGCTCGAAACTCTACGCTCAAGATGCAAAAAGTTTGTAAATTGCTTATTTTGCTTCGGACCCTTTTTCGCCAGCTATCGACTCTCTATGGGTTAGTGTGTATGTGTGTGGAGGCAGTTGAAGAGAGTTTGAGTAAATGAATGAATGAGAGAGAGTGAGAGTGAGAGAGAGAGAGAGAGAGAGAGAGAGAGAGTGAGTGAGAGAGAGAAAGAGTGAGAGAGATAGAGTGTGAGAGAGAGTGAGAAATAATGAGTGATTGAGTAGGGGAAGAGAGATAGACTAAGTGAGTGGGAGGGGTGTCGGGGGAGGGCGGGAGAGATGTATGTTTTCAGATAGGATGAGAAAAGTGAAGGCCATAAAAAAGAGTAAAAGGAAGATAAATGAGAGTAGGAAGAGCTTGAAAAAAGTGGTAAAAAGGCAGTGTGACAAAGAGTGAAAGATGAGGAAGAGCATGGTGGAGAGAGTGTGAGAAGAGAGATTGAGTACGGGTGAGGTTATGAGAGAGTAAGTGATAGAGGGTCAGAGAGAGAAGGAGAGAGAGTGTGAGAGAGAGGGAGGGAGAGAGAGTGAGAGAGGGAGTGTGTGAGAGAGAGATAGAGAGGGAGAAAGAGATAGAGAGGGAGGAAGAGAGGGAGGGATTAGATTAGATTAGATTAGATTATTTACTTTATTCATGTAGATTACAAAATGCACTTAGATTCTAGATAATGATAATTAAAAATATATAAGTACTGTAATTATTGTTCTATGAATTTAGGGAGAGGGAGAGAGAGACTGAAAGAGAAAGGGAGAGTGAGAAAGAGAGAGAGAAAGGGCGAGAGGGAGTGAAAGTGAGGGGGAGAGAGAGTGATGTATGCTTTAAGAGAGAATGAGAAAATATATGATTAGTGAGGCCTATGAAAAAGTGTAAAACGGGGATAAATGGAAAGGAAGAGCTTGAAATAAGTGGTAAAAGAGCTGTGTGACAAAGAAGGAATGATGTGAAGGAGCATGAGAAATCACGGATACTCATGAGAAGGATTGTAAGAGATAATACTTTGAGAATGAGTTGAAGAGAGTCAAATTAAAAAGAAAGAACTTGAAAAAAGTGGAGAAAGTGCAGTTTGAAAGAGAGTGCGATAAGGGAAAGTGTGTGAGACTGGGAAAGAAGGAAGGAAACGATGAGGAGGATTGTAAGAAAGGAGATGGAAGACAGTGAGCAAGGAGTAGAGTGTTAAGAGATTAGAGAATAAGAGATTGGAGAGGAAGATGGAAATTTTTTCGGGAAGAAGAAAAAAGTATGTGTTTGAGAGAAATTGGAGGATTAAGGGAAGTAGGAAATAAGAATAATTGAGAGCTGAAGAGTATAAGAAACAGTAAACGGAAGAGATAGTGAGAAGGGGATAAGCATGAGGAAGTATAGAAGAAATAATAAGAAGAACATGAGAAGAGTTTAATGGAAGAGTATTGTATGAGTTGTTGAAAGAAGAAAGGAGGAGTAAAGAATTAGTGAAAGAGGGAATCGAATAGCAAAACCGAGAGAAAGAGTGCAAGAAACAGAGCTTGATGAATAGTGGGAGAAGTAGTGAGAGTTGGGAAAGTGATGAAGGATGAGAATATTCAAGGAGAGAGTGATGAGGAAGAAAGAAATCTGAAGAATGACATTGAAAAAGGGATGATTATAAAGAAGTGTGACAGAAATACGAAGAGCATGAGAAATAGTGAATGGAAAAGAGTGCTGGTGATAATGAGACATGTAGAGGGAAACAATGAAACAGAGTACAGAAAATAGAGCTTGAATAATAGTGGAAGAGGGTGAGAATCTAAAGAAAGTGATAAAGGTTGAGAATATTCAAAGGGTACAGAGAGAAAAAAGAAAGAAAGTGGACGAGTCAGTGTGTGGAAGTAAGGGGAGAAAGACTAAAAAAATATCGAGGGAGGGTTTAGTTAGTGGAAGAAAGAGAAAGTGGAGTATGAGAAACGAAGAAAGATAGAAGGAAACAAGTTTTGAGTTGAACGACGTTCAAAGGGGAGGGAAGATACACAGTTTGAAGTGCGTTGGGTGTGGAGGGGGGGAGGTTGACAGAGAGATACTGCACGCCCCCTCCCAATAAATGTCTTCATCCGGTCCAATGAAAAGAGTTATAAGCTCGTCGCATTACTCTTCTCCAAATTTCGGGAAAAACACTCTTCAAGATTATTAGAGAAAGCTTTTCATTTTAGAACATAAATTTCGTTGTACGATACACGTCAGGGTGAGCTGGAGCTCCAGCGACTACGACGACACTCTTTGCAAAAGCCAAAGTACAACAGCAACAACAAAAACAACAACACGCCTGTCTTTCTGCCGGGAAATCTTCGCTATTCGTATGCCAGGGCGTCGCTTCTTGCTCAAAGCATCGGTCTCTTTCTGGAGGTCTCAGTAGCTCAGCACAGCACAATAGCAAAGATATCTTTGGCCAACTTCCAGCAAGGCAGCCGCCGGAAAGATACATACATCCCTGCGTGTACACTGTTAAGGCTTGGCCCTTCTATGGCCTCTTTCCACTTGTATAACGACGACAATCCAACCTCAATGGGATCGCCGACCTCTGCACCAATCCTTGTTGTTCCTATTTACAATAGCGATTTTTCTCGTACATGAAATATTCATGGTGCTATCCCCTGTTTTATTTCTCGTCGCGATTTAGGACTATTTCTTGTAATGCTGGATAATATTGTGTTCCAAACTCAGTTCTCAGACTCTAAATAAGAATCAACTGCTGATGCTAAAGTCCGTAGAATATTATAATACCAGAATTAGAAAGTCCATCAATATTTTACCATAGGGACTGTCGAGACACTATTATTGAGACCTGAAACTCATGGAGTCAATGTAATTTAATAAAACATGAAGTTGTCACAACCACATAAATTTATTGAAAATAGTGAGACACCATTGTCAATCTCAAACAGAGTTCTTTGAAATTGGTGTAACAACCGAAACCAGTATCTCACTATGTTCAATAAATGTGGTTGTGACAAACTCTGAGATTGATAATGTTGTAACAACCGAAACTGGTATCTCACTATTTTCAATAAATGTGGTTGTGACAAATTCATATCTTATTCTCTGTGATGTTTTCCATGACGAAATACTTAATGGACAATCTAATATTAAAACTGACACTGTATTTAACTTTTAAATAATGCTTCACTCACATGTATTGGAGATGGTTGAGGAATGCATTTCACTTCTGAAAAGAAGGCTGACGAAGCTTCTTTTCAGAAGTGAAATGCATTCCTCAACCATATCCAATATATGTGAATAAAACATTATTTAAAAGTTAAATACAGTGTCAGTTTTAATATTAGATTGTCTTATTATTCATTATGGATATCTTCCACAATATCACCTTCGCCACTACAAAGAAAGACCAATGTGATTTCTCATTGGTTATGGTTAATGCCAGAGTTAGAAAAAGCTATACATTTTAGTATTACAAGTAGTTTATAATGTATTCTTAGAGTTGAAATTTTCAAGTTTATTTGAAGATAATTTGACATATAAGATCGGACTCCCCCAATAATTATAGTATTATCAGGTTTCTAAAACCTTCATTATTATCTAGATGTTTTGAATTGATTGCTTCTGTAGTTTTTTGTATTGTGTACCTTATTTTGGTGCCGGATATTTAAATAATGATTTGAGTGCTTAGATAAACACATGTAAAAGTACTCTATAGCTGTAAAACTTCTACAAATTTTCATGATACTATAGGCTTTTGGCCAGTTTTTCTCAACAATCTTGGGTTGACAAAAATATTGATTGAAGTAATTGAATTTTTTTTAGAAAATGGTCATCAATTATTAACCACTTACTTTATAAAAAAATAGATGTTCGTAGTTTCAGCATTTTGTTGTCAGAAAGTCTTTTTTGAATGGATACAAATTCTTGTTGATTGCTATAACTGAAAAATAACATTATAGATGTCCATAATTTCTAGAGTGAGATGCTTGAATTGATTAGCAAAATGAATTATTGAATATATTTTTAATTTATTGTAATTTATTTTTGTGTCTAGTAGGTGCCTCAGTACTTGGGTTACAGAAGAAATAATAATGGTAATAACAATAACAATCTCGTTTTGTATATTGAATTTTAAAATTTAGTTTCTCAATGATAGTTTTTTGAAATAGGCAAGTTTCCCTCTCATATTCCAAACACAAATTCTCAATTTGTTGCTGATTGAAACAAATTTCCTCAAATTACATCAAATCACTACAAAAACAAATGTACAATATATAAAAAAATTACAACTTTTTCTCAAACACTGTTTTCTGAAAAAATTATCAGAACTTATTACAGATCTATAACATATAGTACACTCCAACATAAGTGAACTCTTCAAAACAATAATCATGATGTAATTTAGTTATTTTGTTGTAGAAAATCCGATGAATCCATCTATTTCTAGTCAGAAATTTGTTCCCCAATACATTATCACATGCCAACCGCAGTCGAACTGATTGTCAAGAGCTAATTTGAAATTTGCGAGCAACATTGACTTCACTTTGCAAACAAAACGCGTATTGCTTGGATAAGCCAGCAGGCAAGGTAGGACATTGTTTGTTGTGTTAAACTGGGCGCTCAGCGTCGATTAAGTTAATGCGTCTGACTGCTGCTGCATCATTGTCCATTGTGTCCGGGTTGGAGTCTGGATCCGGATCCGGACGCACCTGCGGTCCGAAATCTTCCGATTAAATGCGTGCGTTGAACGCTAGCCGACTGTCGCGTATTATACGCGTCGCTCCGCGTTAACTGACAGCTATTTTGCCAGCGGCCTGGTTTTGATTTATGGCCATCGACGTTCATTACTCATTTTCAATAATGGCCATCGATGATTACTCAAAGGTAAAAGCTTCAAACCGCTCGTCTGTGCTCGCTCATCTGTGCCCGCTTCGGCATGCCGAGTTTCCGGCCTTCAAAGGTCCGAGTGGGAAGCGATTGCAGCGCCCCTGGCGGCAAACAATGCGAAACAAACCTTCATTTCGTCAGCCAACCAATCCTCTTCAAATGAAATTCGCTCCTACTTTCAGCCCCCTTTACCCACATCATTACAATTCCGATCAATCGACCTGTACTAATTTGTATTGTGGAACTGGACCTCTCAGCTGGAATGAATCATTTCAAATTCAAATACTGATCGGAATATGCACAAAGAGATTCCAGGGCAGAGTATTCTGGGTAGCCTCTTCAGGGTAACAACACTTTCGCACCCAAAGATGGTGAGGTAGATCCTCCGTTGTGAAATTGAATCTGCCAACATGGATATTGTCTGACGAAAGGTTGAGCACCTCTCCTTTTGCAATCAATGCTATTCATAGATAAGATGTTTTCTATAAGTGTGTTATACATAAAAAATATAGATATTTTAATAAAATATGAATAATTTTTGGAAATCATTTTCTATTCCAACATCCTAACTAAAACACAGTCTATGCAAAGATTTAACAGGCTATTGACCATAACACTGCTTTCTTCATTACATTCCAACTGAAAAATGCAAAATATTTTAATTTATCAATTTTTTCCATTTCTTTGTAACACATAATCACTTATTTTCCCAGTCACAAAACCCTCTCATTTAAACTCTCATCGCTCTGCTGATCTTTCTCACTCTACCTCACATTTCCACATCAACATCATCAACGCTCCTTTATCATCCTTTCTCTTTTCTGCTACAATTCAATTTCTTGTTTTATTTTCCTTACTTGATAATAATTTTTTAAACTAAAATATTCTATTCTATTCTCATTTTTTTCTTTACTCCCCCATCGATTCTTCATTAATCTCCCCATTCTCTTTCTCATTTCCTGGTTCTTCTTCTCTCTCCCTCCTTCTAACTTTGACTCAGTCTTCTACCCTCTTTGATCCTCGTAACCTCTCCCCCAATCACACTCTCTCTCATTCTCCCACCCTCTCACATCCTCGATCCTTCATCGTCCTCCTCCTCAACTTTCATAAAGAATCAACCTGCTCCGTCCACCAATAGCTTCCGATAAACCGAACGCTCCTTCAGTTTTTTCCTCCTTTTCCCGGTATGAGGAGTAGGTAGGAAAAATGTCTCCACAGTTTCATTTCGTGAGCCTAGTAGGTAGGTGGGGCTTGCAAAAGGTAACAGATGCTTTTGTCTTTAATATGATGATGCGTCTATGGTGCTGCTGCTGGGCTGACAGAGAGGTGGCTGAGGCATCTGGAGTCGAAGTGAGTGACAGCAGGTTATTGCAACGCTGCTCTTCGGTTTCTACAGGCTAGCAGCAGCAGTATCATCTCGTATGTGAGTGAGTGTGAGACGGGGATCGATTGACAGATTCCTAGAGCTGTTTGGGACCATACTGCGAAAGAGCAGACTGGCATGAAATGGCAGGATGACGCCGCCGCCGTGGGATAAGAAAACGCGTGGGATGGGCGGAAAACACACCAAGAAGAATGGCGGTCGGCTGGTGTGGAGGAGGATGCCGGTTTGCCCGGGGTGAAGAAAAACAATTATCTATGTGGTAGCTCTCTCCGCGCTGCACCCCTCCCCTCACCATCATACTGGCACTAGCCGCAAAACACACTTTCGACGCCAATAATGGTGAACGCAGTAAAAACATGGAATTCCTCTTGCTAGCCTCCCAACCGACATTTCAGCCTTATTCAAAAACATAAGACACGACGGTTGGATGTCCACTGATGGATCGTCGGCTTGTCGGAAATGAGCGGTTTGATTATTATTGGGAGGGATTGAATATACATGAGGAATAATGTTATTGGAATCAACGTTGGATTGTACCAATTTGATACAACTGACTTGTATCATAGACCAGTCATCAAGAATGGTGACAGCATCGTCATGTTTATAACATCAAGAATGCTTATTCTATCCATCTATTCCATCTTAAATGCTTATTCTATGCTTGTATGGTGAGGGATAAATATAAATTCATGTATTAATCCTCTAGAATTAACTGTGTTGGAAGTAGTTTTACTTCAATGAACCGACTTGTATGGAATAAATGATTCAATTAGATTTTCAGAAATAACAAACTATGAGGAATTAGGGGCTTATCTCGCTAGAATCCCTGGGAATTTCAGCCTTCTAATTGTAGATCAATAAGCCTGGATTGTAACTCAATAATAATAATTTACAATAGTTGTTTATATCATGATTATTTATTGGATTCAGAGTATATTTTCTAAAGTAGTCCTTTATTTTCAAATTAATTTATTTACTGGAATCAACTCGGACTAATTTTAGTCCAATAAGGCAGGATTCCAATATGATAGATAACGTGATGACAATAATTACGATTGTGTATAATGTATGTGGCTTTCAGCAATGTTTTATTTTTCACTAGCTGGCCCGACGCGCGTTGCTGCGTTCTCATAAGAAATTCTTGATTTTATTATTTTTTGTCACCTCCCACTGAGGTTACATTTCAAATTTCAACCTTCTAGGACTATTAGGGAAGAAGTTAGTCCTAGGGCTTTTCCAGCTGATCAGAGAGGCCTCCTTCGTTGTTTTCTTACACAGTAAGACCTTACTCACCACCTCTCAATGAACATTTCAAATTTAAACCTTCCACGACTATTAGGGTAGAAGCTAGGTTTTTTATTTTATTATTCGCCATCTCCTACTGAGGATACATTTTAAATTTCTAGCTGCATTGGTTAACAGATAACATAATTACATTTCATCATACCCCGTCATATGTTTCCTACATACTGCAAGGCTCCGACTGCACGGTATCCTACATGCAAAGTTTTTGCGTTCCAGACAGCGTAAATAACGCCGCTAAGGGGCCTGCCATATGATTAAAAACTGTTGACTTCTATCAGCTGTTCCTTTAAGCTGTTTGGCCGGCAAGTTCAGTAGGTTAGGTGAATGATGATTATTTGCAAAACACACAAACAGCTTGTACATCGAAACAGCGTGTACAGCAGATCGAAAAATTTCAAATTATTTTCCATATGATTAAAAGATCCCAGTAAGCTAGCTAGCCATGTACCCGTGCTTTGCATAGGCAAAACTTTAACCCCCTAAAAACACCCCTAAAATTGCGAATTTTGAAAAATCCTTTCTTATTGCACGGTGAAATCCTATAAGGATTGTTCATACGAAATTTCAAGTTCATAGGCCTAGTAGTTTTGGCTCTGCGTTGATGAGTGAGTCAGGGTATCATCCTTTTATAGATAGAGATTATTCTAACAGATGAGGATTGAAATAGCAACACCGCTTTTAATGTAATTAACTATACCTAGCAACAGAAAAACAATAATTATTATAAACTAATTTTTCAACAGAAAACATTTGTTTGCCCTTCCCATACATTTTCTCTAGTTTAACCGTGGTTGATTTATTATGATGTAACCCATGTCTGAAGACCAGTGCATGTTTAATGAATTGGGTGTCGATGTTTCCACCTACAGTTATATGTGGGTTTCGCACCACCGGGAAGTGATTTACTGCAGAGAATAGAGTCTTTGATTTGTTGATTTTCTATGCTTAGGCGTTTATTATAATATTTATTTGTACCATTTTTTTTTTAATTGCTGATAATGCCCAAATGAGTCTGAGACTTGTGCGTGGATAATGAGGTGAATGATTACACATAAATGCCTGACTGTGGAGCGGGATTCAAACCCACGACCGCTTAAACGATAGCAAGCTGAATTATCCGCCATTTTATTGTCACATTGTCACAGTTAATTTGACTCTTCACCTATAAGTAATCCACCTATTAATAAAGTCCTATAAATATTAGTCCTCTGCCAATCAGAAAGCTCAATATCGCTCAGCCTACTAGGAACTCGCATGCTATTAATCAGCCAATGTTGGGTACATGAAGATGCTATATTTTTGCTCCATTTTGTACATTATGTTGTATTTTTTACATTGCCTAAGTATCCTTCAGGTCCAAATCCATGACAACCAACTTCATGGAGCATTCATTTGCCCTAAAAAACCTGACCTACTTGGAAATCCCTTTGTAATTGCACTAATTCAATAAACTCGGGAAGCACAAACTGCATCAGTTTGGTTGGCAACGCGATAAGTTTCAGAATAACAGTGAGATGCGGTCAAGTGATGAGAGCTGACACTTAGTAGAATCCACATTGTACATTGGAATTCATTACCGTGCTTTCAAATCCAAGTGTTTCGGCAGTCTATGTCTGGTGCAAAGCATTACCGCAAAAGAGTTGAAGAGTGTTGGGTGTAGTTGTGCTGAGCCGTGTGTGTCTGACCACAGCCGTGGTGGACTCATCCACAAACTTTCGGCAACCGGCTCCAATGTTTGTTGTGCGGTCCTCCACGCCCCTTCCCCACCATGCATTATCATGGACTCTCATCGTAAAGCAATTTACTTCTTGCTCTAATTCGTTCTCCTTTCTCAACAGCTGCTGTTACAACCTTGTGATTACTGCTTACAAAGTTCGCTAATCTTCTTTTCGCTGGCCAGAATTTCATGTACAGTAACCTTCCAATAAGCTGTGTTGTTCGCTTGAGCTACTCGACTAATATTTGAACAGTCTGCTCCTGTTTGAAAGTTTTCACACTAGCATTATGTAGTTACACGGAAGTGCAGTTGGAAATTTGAAGTTAATTAAAAGGAATTTTATGAAGGTTGCTTTCGAATTATGCAGCCATGAACCATTAACAACAGAAAAGTTTTTATGAATTTGATTCAGGATTTTGTGGACGTGACTCATTTAAATCAAATCAAACTTTATCACCAATAAAGTACTGTGGTTCAAATAAAAATAATTCTTTTTAAAATTTCTTTAATTTCCAGAATTACAAAACAAAATTAACATAAAAATTATTCCCATTGATAGCCTGATTCCAATTGATTTTTAGTCGGAGCACCACCTTTCCTATGCTAATAATTATATCTTCTTCTTAATGATTCAATGTTGAGTAAAATTTGAAATCTGTTATAGCTTCACATTATTTATGGTGGGGGTGAATGGAAATTTACCCTCAAAAGTGATAGCCGCGAGCCGTAGCGGGTATTTGTTCAATCAGAGAGATAAGCTGCGTTCTCGTAGGTCCTGTTTGTAACGGTGACCGATTAGATTGACCAGCAAAAAGACACTGTTCTCTGCTGTAAAATCACTTTCCGGTGGTTCGGAACCCACCTAAAACTGTAGGTCCAACTCATCAATCACCATCATCGAACTCATTACGCACGCACAGGTCTCAGACCTATGTGGGCTTTATCCTCAAAAAAAAAAAAAAAAAAAAAAAATTGTGCAGAACTTTCTGCCTCATATTATATCAGCTCAAATAACGTAACCATTAAACCATTATACGTAACCTCATAATAACCATTATAATATTATATTAATCTTTCTGGATTCTTTAAATAAATAAATAATAACTATTATAACGTAACCTCAATAACGTAACCATGAATTTATCACGATTTTTCATTTAGCTGGATAACCAGCAGTTTTCCTTTGAAAAGGTGTATCCATTTTTATTGGAGTATTGTGCATTCTACTCCTGTCAATACTGGTTTGCTTTTCGTCATTGATGTATGATAAGCTATTGAACGTAGAATACATAATGTTGATGCGCCTATTTTCACTGACAGGATAATTCTCGGTGGTTCGGAACCCACCAAAAACTGTAGGTCCAACTCATCAATCACCATCATCCAATTCATTACCGACGCACAGGTCTCAGACCTATGTGGGCTTCATCCTCCGAAAAAAATGTCTTATATTACGAATATTACTGGAAATAATATATATTTAAAATTACAAATGTAAACAGAATGCCAACTCCACCTCATCCTATGGAGTTTTGGATTTGTTCAGCTTTAATTTCCTTGTGTCACAGTACATTGCATTCGAATCTACAACCTATTTCAAATTAAAAAATTTCATAGCCATCTACTTTTGACCTACCGTATATACATTACAAAATTAGAAAAATTTAAAAAGAGACACTTCAAATGCCTCTATTCTGTCTTGTTCCATATACGTTCGGTTTCATCGGGATTTTCATAGAATATCAAAATATGTTGAGAATAGTTTACTAATATTGGATTTATTATCGAACAAGAACCATATTTGGAACTTATTAGTATTTATGAATAGCTTGGTAATACACATATCCTTCTCTACAAAACTATATGTTCTCTTAATTATATGTATATGTTCTCTTTTTACGTTTTCCCTCATCTTGGATAGCCATACATTCTGAAAAAGGGCAATGCATGTCCATACAAGAATCTGCTCAATGCTTTAATAAATAAAATGCCAATTAGACTTTGGAAACTATCTTATTGACTCACCTAGTTGAACGTGGACATCTGTCAAATACACTGACAACCATTCCACAACAATAATATTTGTGGATAGTTGGTAACACTTGCGTGTTCACAAGACTACACTCACACACATGCACTTGTACTGCATTTAGCACTCACACTGAGCACGAGACACAAATTTCTCATTCTGTTCATACACAGCGGGCGCTAGACGCTGTTGGTCTGCGGTTAGCCATACAGTTTGCTTGCGCGGCACCGTTTTCACAACTCACTCTACTCGCAAATAAAATCCTCTTATTTTAACCTTTCAATTTGGATATACGTGCTCCACAATACGCAGTGTCATTGCCGCATAAAGAGTACATTCAAAAGAGGAGAGAGAACATGGAACAACAAGGATAGTGATGATCATTCAAACGAGTATGCTGCTATCGAAATATGCTTGCATGAAATATGTGGGATCAAGCTAACAAATTAATATTCCATTCAGGCGAGAGTGAATAGCGCAGTAGTAATCAATAATACCGTGGGAGGAATGCAGATGCAATTCATACTGTTTTGTCTTTGTTTTTTTCCGCTGTACTCTGTGTGAAATTAATGGGGTTATTGTGATTTCTCTCTGCTATTTATTGATTGTTATCTATTTTGTTTTTTCTCCACCCTCAATTGTTAGTAATAATTATTCTCAGTTCATGAATAGAGATAAAATCATACAAATCTAATAAGACCTCTCAATTTTGTTCCAGGTACGTTGGTGTAGAAGTTTTTCAAAAAATTGAGAAGTTTAAGATATTGAAGCAATGATATGCTTGGACACAAGCTATATTCCACGGTAATCGTCTCGAAGTGGTGTATATTGGAAAGCCCAGGTAAGCTTTATCATATTATTGCACTAATTATCATAAAATCATATTCAGGGCAGATTGAGCAAATTATTTTATGATGATTATTACAGTTGCATAGAAATATTATTGTTATTGGAAAGTAACTTTTATTCCTGGATTTCTTGTTCCATGACGAACTGCGTTGTTAATATTAACTTTTTAAGTGAATTCAACGACTTCCAGTCAAATTTTCATTTAGAATAAGTAGAATTTACTTACTCTGTAGGCCGAACGGTTTCGAGTTATTGAATCACATCAACAAGGCCACATTCTAGATCACATTCAATCACATTCTAGATCGGCGATGTTGGTTTTTTGGTTGGAAGAATTATTGTGGTTTTTGTAGAATAATTCTTCTAACCAGCAAACCAACATCGCCGATCTAGAATGCCTTGATGATGAGATTCAATACTTCGAAAACGTTCGGCCTACAGAGTAAGTAAATTCTACTTATTCTTAATGAAAATTTGACTGCAAGTCGTTGAATTTACTTTAAAAGTAACTTTTATATCGCAAATGAAGTATCAGATTCATGTAACTCAAGTATTTTATCTGGTATAAAATGAGTTGATGGAAGTTAGTAGATTCGATTATATTTGGGAGAGAGAGGTCCATCAATACTGATCAGTAAAGCCTGTTAGGGAAAGAGAAATTCTATGCACTCTCTCTTCGTCATTTTCTCGTCGTCTTTCATAGATAATGTTTATTGATTAGTGACAGTTCCCCAAAGTCCATAATTGGTGCATAGCCTACATCACACCCTGATATTCTTGATCCAATATTGAAATCTTATTAGGATAGTGTGCAATATTTTACTGTTTAATTTCTCTTATGTTTATTGGAATGTAAATGCTTGCAGTGGAAATAAATAATCTTATCTTATCTTATCTTAACTGTGGTCAAAAGCAACAAAACCTGACAAATCCATGACCACCAGAGATGAGTCTACAATATGAAATATTTCTGGTTGAAGAGTATCCTAACCAATTTTCTAATAGAGAAGAAGTAGTAGTTGATGTGCAGAGACCAGTTAAAGCACTGATATTTTCTCCTACCTGGTGCATCAACTTTTATGAGTATATTAAGCTCATGAAGCTAATCACGGATACAAACCAAAATGTAACAGCAGTGCATCCCTCTTTAGGTTCAACCTGTGTGGAGGGATGGCTCGCACTCTAAATAAGCTACAAAATAATTATTATAAAAGTGATAGAAAATATAAATAGTAGGCCAACAATCTTGACCAATATTACCAAAGTTACTGGTTCATTAACTGTCAAAGACTATATTGTGAAAAAAAGATTTTCATAATATTCATTATTCATCCGCCATGATGAAATTTGATGAGTTTCAAGTTCAAGATCTGGTGTCCTTTTTTCTGGTTGAAAGTTATTTGAGATCAAGATTGTATAAACCAGTCTACTATTCCAAATCTACTTACTCTTCTAGCAAACTGGGAGAGAAAGTCAAACTTCTACGCTATCCTATATTTCCTGTAATATCAGCGTGGAACAGATTTCATTGACATGATGATGATAATAGGTGATACATGATGGTAAAGTACTATGATGCGGCGGTACTATGGTGCTTTTTTAGGCATATAGATGGAGAAGTTCTTGGAATTGATGAGATAGGAGAGGTTATTTTTGTTGAAATTTTACGTTTTTTGTGTTATTTGAAGTGGTAACAGGCACAGTCGATCAGTTCTAGTTCTATTCGTGTTTACCTGTTCAATATCATACCAGTATTGTAGTGGTTTGTCTTATAAACACTTGATTTTAAAGGTATTTAAAGTGATAACAGGCTTAATATTTAATATATACAGGAAAATTAATAATACTATAATATTGCATAAATATTGTTCCAAGTCAATTAGAATAGCAGCTTGTTGCATGCCATCTCATCTAGTTGAAAGCTTTGTAAGCTGTCATTTGGGGCAAAATGATCTGCGGTATTGTACTAGTCCCTGGGGAGTGGAAAGCTTAGACAAGATTGCGAAGCGTGTATGATTGGCACCGGAGGGTAGACCAGCTGTCTGACTGCTTCCTTCTAATGAAATAATTTTGAGAGAGGGGGTTGTGAAAGGAAGAGATTGATGAGTCTGTGGACTGCAATCGAATTTATTTTATCTCTTATTCACAATTTTGAACTGTAAAATGTATTAATGCTGACATATTAATAAATGTGTTATTCCTAATACCCTAATAGTAGTAGTATTATAAACTTACTACAACTTCTGCTATTGGAAATGTTGCAGTTTCTTATCAAATTTCTGTCGAAAATTCTCAATTTATGTGCAATTAACTGTCCAATGCTGTAATGCTTTCTATGACTGATAACATAATATGTAGAATTTTAGCTCTACTATTCATTTTCAATAGTGCTATCATTCTTTGTTACTATAGATCAATAAATCATATTTAGGTCTGGAGTCTGCAGTGATTGTATCAGTTAGTCAAAAAAGGTTGATTTGTCAAATAAAAATGAATAAAAACCAAACCGCGTTCAATGAGTTGATTGACAGGATCTATTTAATCTATCATGTGATAGCTTGCTGCATATTTAGTGCTTTAAGAGTACAAATGTCATATTTAGTGCTATAAGAGTACAAGTGTCATAAGGGGACTAGCCATCAAATCTATTTTATTGAATAAAATATTTACTTTCCGTTGATAAAAAATACTGATGGATGAGCAAGCCAATTCTTTTAACGTGAATTACTTTTCGTTTTTGTGTTCCTATAGCCGTTTTGCTCATATTTTGTGATCTCAATGAAAATAAAAATCATTAGTTTCAACTTGTGTCTAGAATGATTTCAAAATTGATTTTAAAATCTGGCTTCTACTTCTAAACAGCAGAAAATTGATAATATATAACATAAATTTTACTTAGTTAATTTATCTATCTAGAGGAGGTCTCTTTGATTTCATTATTGATGCACTCATACACAATTAGGAAATAAAAAGCTTTTCAGCTTAAAACGGCTTCCTTCGCAAAATTTCAGCAATTTAAACGTTTAAAGCTTTGTGGGTTGAATCCAAGTTTTACTAAAAATCTTCATTTGAAAAAGTATATAACTTGTTAATCTATATATATAAAAATGAATGTCTGTCTGTATGTATGTATGTTCCCTATAGACTCCAAAACTACTTGACAGATCGGCATGAAACTTTGGGAATATGTTGTGTGAATATTGGGGATGGTTTCTGACCATAAATTTTAATAGGGGAGTTAATAATTATTATTAATCAAACCATTTTATAGACCTAACCTACTGAACTTGCCAGCCAAACAGCTTAAAGGAACAGCTGATAAAAGTCAATCGTTTTTAATCATATGGCAGGCCCCTTAGTGGCGTTATTTACGCTGTCTTTGAACAGCAAAAGACTTTGCACTTTGCATGTAGGCTACCGATCAGTCGGAGCCTTGCAGTATGTAGGAAACATACGACTGGGTATGATGAAATGTAATTATGCCAGGTTGATGACATCTGTAAAGCCGCGTCTCCACCAACCGAACATGCTCGGCGAACAGTGTTCGCTGGAATCAGCTGATGTCGCCGAACATTTTTTGGAGTTGGTTTGGTGTGGACGCCTTCTCGAACATTATAATCGGTGTGGCGGGAACCTGTTGTTGGTCGTCACTGTTCGCTCACAGACCGAACATTTCAATTGAACTCACGAACATGTTCGGTGACCCATATTTTTAATGTTTGCCCGTTTTTTGTATTCGCCAACAATGTTCGGCAGACATGTTCGGTTGGTGGAGACGCGGCTTAACCAATGCAGCTAGAAATTTGAAATGCAGCCTCAGCGGGAGGTGGCGAATAATAAAATAAAAAACCTAGCTTCTACCCTTATGGAGGGTATTCTACCCTAATAGGAGGTTTAAATTTGAAATGTTTCTTCATTCAGAGGTGGTGATTGTGAAAACAACGAAGCCTCTATGATCAGCTGGAAGAGCCCTAGGACTAACTTCTTTCCTAATTTGAAATGTAACCTCAGCGGGAGGTGGCGAATAATAAAATCAAGGAGAATTTTTATGAGAATGCAGCAACGCGCGTCGGGCCAGATAGTTTAAAATAGAAAATAGATGATCATCACCAGATCATCTGTCTACGACAACAGGTTGATTCTTGATTGGACTTTGAATTTATCATCCATTTAGGTTTTTGTTTTCTATGACAAAATTATAAATAGATTTCGATAACTCAGGTCTTTGTCCAATTGATAATCATAAAACTTTCAATCATTAGGATTATTGTTAATTTATGCATTAAAACTTGGCTGAAGTTCTGTTTTAGTTTGAATAATTCCAGTGGAACAAGGTCGATTGATGCGCAGCTGCAAAGTTTTACATTTCTCGAACTGTTGCGCCGGTTTCAAAGTTAGTATTCATTTCGAGACATTACAACTCCAATAAGATCGAAAGATACGATTGCGGACTTTGCGGGGAGAAGACGTAAATATAAATAACAGAAATTTTGCAACTTTTGCGAATCGTGGAATTTACTTTCAATAACATACAACTGGAAGAATAATGAATTCTGAAAAGTTGCTACATTTATTACGACTGCATATTATTACTCAGTTAAATCTTGACACCCACTCTGTGGAAGTCGGGCCGTTCTCATTCACACAGTGCCTAAGGCCTCTTTTCGCACCATGAATTATTTATCACTCTCTATAGTATGAATTCAGAAAGTTTCTGATTACTTGTAAAATTCTTAGTCGTGTATTTCTGCCCGTTCTCGCCTTATCATTTATTATTTGAAGTTATTGCAGGTCGGGCACCCTTTATTATCATTATTATTCCAATACTATCAATTCAGCTCGGCTCCTAGTGGCTAGGAAATATATTGTTACGTTTCTAAGCCAGACAGAAGAATATGTAAGACTTTTGAAACAACTTTTCAGCTACTTTTTCTTGTAAAGTTTTGCAGCGATTTATTACTTCTTGGAATGCTCGCCTCTGTCACCTCATCCTTTCGGCGACAAAATACTTTCTCCTGTCTCTTGTCGAGTTTCTAGGTGAAAATTATTCTTGAACTTTTCGTGACCTTGAAATTATCAATCGAAATTCACAAAGAAGACTGGTTTTGGCTATTAATAACGACGAGCAATGATTTATTTCATCTCCAAAGATACATGTATTATTGTTTTATTCATTCTTTGAGGCGCTTTCAACACCCTCCATTATTTGTTCTGACATCACCACCAATCAAATAGGGAGGTGATTGGACACGTGGTTCATGCAATCTTGATGTTCAGTCACGAGCGCTCAAGACTGCGCTTGGATGGGTGACCGTGCTTCAATGACTTGATGCTATAAGCTTTATTATTACTTATCCCGGTGGTTCGGAACCCACCTGCAAAAGCAGGTCCACCATATTCCTCATAACATTGCTCAACGGGGTCTTCCTACCAATAAAAGCGATACGGTTATTGTTGTTACCAATCAAATACTCGACTATTTCTTATGACTAGTCGTTTTTTGTTGAGTTCCACGTATCTCATTAAATAAATATATCGCAATAATTTATCATTTTAGTATATTTTTATAAATTTCATATTCAAGTCGTTTTTCAATTGAGTTTCATGTATTCCATCGAAGAAATATTTCCCAATATTGAAGGAAACTGTTAATTGTTTTAAAATGTTTATATGTAAACTTTAGTTGATCCAAGTTCTCATACAAAATGATAATCTGTAAACTTTAGTTGGTCCAAGGTTTCATACATCTATTAACGTAGGTTTAGTACTTTAGTTCAATAGTAGTATTTCAGTTCATTTTCAAACTGTAAATTAAGGTAATAAACTGATCAGGTAAATCAAATATAATATATTATACGATATCAATACATATCAAAGGTGAAATAAATTGGTCAATAGGTTAATTATCAAATCAATCAAGTAGTTAGGTTTCGCAACTAGCCTTCTATATCGTACCCTCCCAACCTTGCAGCATCGTGTTTTCAGAAGTTTCAGTCCATCTCTTCCAAATGATTAGTTAATCATTTCTGATATGATCCCTTCTTGTTTTGCACATTATGGTTCTAAGAAACCAAATATTCAAAGCTGTGTTATTCTGCATATATCCATTATTCCTTTACTTCTGTATTATATAATAATTCCAGTTTAATTTACATGTTGAAGTTGGATTACAGTTACGTTATTTTAGACCTTCCCACAATAGGCTCATATTTGCCACCTAACATTTAATAAAATGTTTGGTGGGCCGCTTAGCGCAGTTGGTTGGGGCGTCACAACTTCAGCTTGCTGTCGTTTCAGCGGTCGTGGGTTCGAATCCAACTCCTCCGTCTGGCATCTATGTGTGTTATCATTCACCTCATTACCCACGCACAAGTCTCGGACTCATGCGGGCATCATCAGCGATAAAAAAATCAACTCTCTTGACATATAATATTTTTGCAAAGACTTTCACCTTCTAATATTGAACAATAATAGAGTCCATTAGGAGAAAACTCTTTCAACATATAATATTTCTGCAATAATCTTTGCTGTCTAATCTTGAAAAATAATGAAATTGATTCATTCAGCAAACGTCACATCGTACTTCGGTCGTTGATGTTGTTATTAACTCCTCACCTTATTACCAGACAATATCAATCGACCTCGCCTAAATTAATTCCAAGTGCTCTCTCTCACTATCTCTCTTCCTCTCAATCCTCACATGAACCGAGTTGATTTATTAAGCATCAACATCGATAAAGATGATTAAATTGTATATACATGTGTGTTTGCATGAGAGCCTGAGAAGTAAAGCTATAGTCGATGCGATACTTAATCGCGTAGCTGTCAGTAATGCACACATGTATGGGTATTGTATACAGATATAGATGTTGGATTAAAAGCTTGAAGGCAATAATAGAGCAAGAGATAATGCTGTCAGGTGTGAAAGGGGTTCGCGAACGATGAGCAGGCAGAATGAAGACATTAGTTTCGTATCTAGTTACTGGCTGAGCGGTATAAACTGCGTCTGAGTCCTCTATTGCAAGTAGTAGTGGTGTGGTGTGCTGGTGCTTCATGCATTCTGCTCGTCTCCTTCTTGGCAACGCGCTCTGGATTAAGGAAATTCAATTAGCCAAAGGTTTTCGACGACGGAGACGAGATTGCTTACTCTGCTGGTAATTACGTTTCATGCTTCTGTAATGCATCGTAGTCGTAGAGGATGTCGAGTACAGACACTGCACTTGTGTGTTAATCACTTCTTATTACAGTAATTCCTTGTGCTGGGGGCTGCTCAAACATTTTTCCCTGCTAAACCCTGCATTGAGGGGAGTGGCGTGTGGTTGAGCCTGAAGTAATTGATATTTCACGAGTGTGAGCCAGTTATTAGTCGTTTTGATCTCTAATTAGATGGAGACCCATCTTGCAGTTAAGCTAGACTTTGGTTAGACCAGCGTGGATTACTGGTTAGTAGACAAGATTCTTGAGAGTCGCAATTTATTAATATTCTCAAAACAGTGAAAAAATAAAAAGATTAGTAAGTGAGTGAGTGATTGAAATAGTTATTTGTGTAACGCCCATGCAGCACTTTACTGCTCGAGAGAAATGCATTGCGCATGACCATGAGCTGCAGGCGAATGCGGAATAGTTTCTCGAGTGCAGCAAAGATACTTTCAGCACGAGTTACACATTACATACGTCCTACAGTTACCACACCTGGAGTGCGACAAAGTGAAATGAGTGGGACGAATTCAGCTGGAGTGTGGCAGAGTAAAGAGTGCAGGAATCAGCTGTTTTGTGTATTATGCGTGTCAAATAGCCGCTTTGTTAGGTAACTGTAAAGAAACAATATTATTATGTCGACGTTACTATTTAACATAATAGTGAAAGTGTAAACCAAGGCTCTCTTCATCAGTTAAGCAAATGTGATTGATACTAATGAGAAACGAAGAGTCAGTTGCACAATTTGACCTCCGGATATTTTGATAGGAAAAATTTTAAATATAAAATCATTAATTATAGATCAAATGATGGACTCTAGCACCACTTATAATAGCCACACGACGTTTTAAAACTCGTAGAAAACACTAGTATACGTTTTTTCCTTTTTTTAAATATAGGTTTGATAATAATATATGTTTTTTAAATAAATAAATGTTTTATTTCTCTTATAAAAATAAAGTACAATTCAAACTAAACTTAATTCTTCTAAGACAAGAGAAATTATGTCAACATAAAATTCAATAGTTTCATCATAATGATGTCAACTTATAACTTGACTACTGTAATACTATGTTTTTTTTTAGTTACAATGCTTCCAAATTCAACCGTCTGTATCTATGGTCAAATCGAAATTGTCGGTCAAAAACTGTCTGTGTCCGATCTTTCTGAAACGCAAATCTGGAATGAAATTAGTCTTGATTCAGGTGTTCTGATAAAAGTTATTTTTTGATTGGCGTTTGTGCAACCGGCCTATGGTTTGTGCTACAAGCAGGCGAGTATACGTGATAGTCGAGTGCCGTAGTAGGTATCTGTTCAATCAGAGATAAGCTACGAACATTTTGGGCCATCTTTGTAATGGTGACTGATTGGATTGGCCAGAAAAAAAGACTGTTTTCTCTGCTGTAGAATCACTTCCTGGTGGTTTGGAACCCACCTAAAAATGTAAGTTCAACACATCAATCACCATCATCCAATTCATTACCTACTTACAGGTCTCAGACGCAGATGTGGGCTTCATCCTCCGAAAAAACCGCTCGCTTGCTAGTTCTACTAGCGCTAATAACCTTGTCACACAAAGTTAATTTTGCGCTTTTTACTCGCTGCTAGTTTAAAGCTGCGAGTAACTAGCTGCGTGTGATCAAGGCTTAAGTGATGCGTTTACAAATAATGGTGAAGTTAGAACATACGTTCGCTTTTCTGGAGCACTTGACTTCAAATTGAAGGAATAGAAGGAGGGATCATGAAAGGGAAAAGGAAGAAGTAAGAGGAAGAAAAATAAATAAAGGGAGGAAAAGAAGTAAGAAGAAGTAAGAGGAGGAGGAGGAGGAAGAGGAAGAGGAGGAGGAGGAGAAGGAGGAGAAGAAGGAGTAGAAGGAGGAGGAGAGGAGGAGGAGGAGAAGAAGGAGGAGAGGAGGAGGAGGAAGAAGAGGAAAAAGAGGAGGTAGTAGAAAGAAGAAGGAGTAAGAGGAAGAAGAAGTGAAACAGGAGAAAGTGGGGAAAAGGAAATTATAAAACAAATATCGTGTGAGAAGTGTGAGAGATAATATACACATAAACGTATAGGAGCGAATAAATGAAACAAAGGGGAAATACTTTTCAAATTAGAACGTAAAAATGAAGAGAGCCAGTGTGATTAGACAAGGCAAGGCAGCAAGGCTTAGAAAATGTAACATGGTCCTGAATGGTGGTGTGGTATGATGATTGGGGGGGGGGGGGGGGGGGTGGGGGGTTTGTCCGCTGATTGAGATTCACAGTGCCTTATGATTGTGTGGGGAGGAGGACTAGAAGGACTAGAAGCAGAGGTAGTGAATGTGGACACAACTACGACAGTTAATGAGGGGTGTACTGTGGAACTGTGGAAGTGTAGTGAAGGGTTGAAGGAATATTACGTGTGTGCGCGTACGTAAGCTGTAGCGTCATCCTCACTCACAACATCGCGATGCTATGTAAATGCCATGGCAGACGTACATACATATTGCATGTCCTACTTGTTCACGCATTCTGAAATCCAGCCTCCACTCCTACTAGCTCTAGTACCTAAATTCATCCCTTGTCCCATTCAGGATAATATTCTTACTGGGAACTTCTACTTCCCAACACTACACACATAGAAAAGAACGCACACATCACGCGCGCGGACCCCAAATGAGAGAGTGCACATGAAAAAATCAGCACAGCCTTCGGGCATTATAAGGCTTAATTGTCATATCCCGTGCGTTAACGTCTGCATTGAATCTCGTCTACTATTCTAACTGTAATCTTCTCCGAATGAGTTGGATGTGTTCATGTGTTTGCTAAATTGAGCGAGCATTGAATAAACGCTCAACATGTCACATAACTGCTTTCAGCTTTTCCAGTCATCTTATCAATAATAATTAATGAAAGAATAATTTGTAGATTCTTGTAAATTTCATTAATAAAGGAAGTTATCTCTGATCTAATATAATCTTCTTTCTTCTTTCTTCCACTCCTCTTCCTCTTTTTTCCCCCCTGTACTCTTCCCCATCACCTATGTTCTTCTTCATCACCATCCTCCACATCCTCTTCAACATTATTCTTCTACTTATTCTTCCTCCATCTTCGTCCCCCTCCTCATCCCCTTCTTCTTCCTTCTTCTTCCTCCCCTTCCTCCCAATCCTCTTCATCGTTATTATTTTATTTCTTTTTCCTTCTACTTCGTCCCCCAACACTTCCTCTTTATCTTCTTTTTCTTCTTCGTTCTTCTTCTTCCTTCTTTATCCTCCTTCTTCATCATTCTTCTTCTTTCTTCTTCCTTCTCTTTCATCCTCCTTCTTCTCCGCCTTATCCTCCTCCTCCTCACCTCCTCCTTCTTCTCATCCTCCTCCTCCTTCCACCCTTCTTCTCCTTTTCATCCTCCTTATCATTATCATAATCCTTCTTCTCCTCTTCCTCCTCCTCCTCCTCCTCATCATCATCATCATCCTTCTTCACCTCCTCTTCATCCTCCTCCTCCTCCTCCTCCTCCTCCTTATTCTTCTTCATCCTTCTTCGTCTTCTTCCTTCTTCTTTCTTCTCCTTCTTCTTTCTTCTCCTTCTCCTCTACGTCCTCCTTGTCCACCACCTCCTCATCCATCTTCTCCTCCTCCTCCTCCTTCCACCTCCTTCTCCTCCTCCTCCTCCTCCTTCTTCCACCTCCTTCTCCTCCTCCTCCTCCTTCCACCTCCTTCTCCTCCTCCTCCTCCTCCTTCCACCTCCTTCTCCTCCTCCTCCTCCTTCTTCCACCTCCTTCTCCTCCTCCTCCTCCTCCTCCTCCTCATCATCATTATAATAATCCTTCTCCTCATCATCATCATCATCCTTCTTCACCATTTCCTCTTCCTCTCCTCCTCCTCCTCCTCCTCTTCCTCCTTATTCTTCTTTTTCTTCATCATTCTTCTTCCTTCTTCATCTTCTTTCTTCTTCCTTCTTCTTCCATCTCCTCCTCCTCCTTCCTCCCATTTCTCCCCCTCCTCTCCCTCACTATTTCTTTTCCCCTTCCCACCTTTCTTCTCCCTTCTTCTTCCTTCTCCTTTTTCGTCTCCTTGTTCTCTTTTCTTTCTCCTTCTCCATCTCCATCTCCTCCTCCTCCTCCTCCTCCTCCTCCTCCTCCTCCTCCTTCTCCTCCTCCTCCTCCTCCAGTCTCTTTTTCCACCCTCTTTACAAGAATCTCAGAATTACGGTTCCCTTTTCACGCTCTCGCTCAATCTAATGTTCATTATTGTATTTTCGTCATTTTAAACCATCTAACACTTGCAAATTCTCAAAAATCATTACGTCACAATCAGTTCCTGGATTTAAGAGTTACGAATCACTATAATACTGTAATTAGTCTCATAGATTGTAAACTTGCACAAATAAATTTATCTGCACCAATCACGTACTCTCTACCACCCTTTTACTCATTTCTAGAGATACTCTTCCCAATCACTTCCTCTTTCCCCTCTGTCCACTCTCTCACTCTTTCCTCTCTTCCTTTTTTCATAATACTCACTTTGGTATTTCCGCTTCCGAGAATAACTCGCCGATTATATCAATTTGAAATGAAAATGACCGGATTCGTTTTGTACTTTTTTTATTTTCCCTTTTTTTAAAACTTTTACAACGCTGTCCGAGTTTGTGAAAAAACTTTTAGGCGCTGTTGGAATGCAGTATGTTGAATACAGGTGGATTCAATATTAATGGAATATGTGTTGTGGAAGTGATAGCCTCCTACACGCAGTGTAATAATAATAGGTGGAATGTTACTGACGTTACACGCTTTTAATGTTTCTGAATGAATCGTTCCCAGTTCTAAATAAATTAAGATATACCTTCAACAAATTGAAACTGTGATTTTATGGAAATTACAATGGATCTGGTTACCTAATCAATTATAAACTTTTTTGTTGTCAATCTATCCCATTCATGATATGAGGAATCTTTTTCGATCAATTATTTTTTTCATGCTGATGGAAAATGATAATTATAAATAGGGAATTTTTGGAGTAGATAATTGCGGTTTTCTATGGTGCATCTTTCAATTTGTACAATTATTGGAATGTATACTATTTTCTTTTAATTTTCATAAATTGTACTCTATTTACATCTCGTATTTAAGTTTGAATATTTGTAGATTGTTAGTAGATAAGTTTGTAGATTTGTATATTTTTCTGCATCAATATGACACTGGTCATAGTGATTTATTGGTTTTTTTTTTTATGATACAAGAAAATGAGTATTATTTAGAAAGATCTTGAATCAAGTGTCTAGCATTAGTTTGTTGATTGATATAATCACCGTTTGATACAATTTCTTTGAAAATTCCGAAAAAAACTTACTTTTCCACTCTTATAGAATGGTGGAAAAAATATATGAATTATAGCTTTCTTTAACACTCTTAAGAATCATTTATAAATCACTCTTAAAAAACTGTTTGATACAATTTATTTGAAAATTCCTAAAAAACTCACTTTCCACTCTTTTAGAATGGTGGAAAAAATATATGAATTATAGCTTTCTCCAACACTTAAGAATCATTATCATTATGATATAAGAGAAATTAGATGATAAGTAGTGATCCTTGTTGAGGAAACTTTTATGGGGTTCCATTTAACAAAAGAAGAGAAAAGATTTTGAAGAGAGAAGAAGCTGATTGAGGAAGAAAGAAAGACAACTACACTGTAAATAAATTGGAAAGCTTCTTTATATAGTCTTGAAAATCAAGGTAAATGAGAAAGCTTAAACTGTACAATTAATTTTTGGAAATCAAAATAGGGGACAAGAAATGTGAATCATAATCTATTTGAAAAAATCAAAATATAAGATATAATACTAAATAATTAATCATAATCAAATTTAAAAAATGCATAAAAATTAAAAATCATAAAAATGAGTTATGGATAAAGATTTGATGGCATGTAGCTTATAGTGAGATTATTATTATTATTATTATCATCATTTCACCTTTTAAAGGGGTGCTTGACCAGTCCAACCAATAATTAGTTCAATAATAATATAATAATAAAAATAATGATAATAATTATTATTATTTTTATTATTTTTTTGGCTTATTATGGTGGGGAGACATTTTACAGGTAGTTCCACCTCGTCGTTCAGCCATATTATGAAAACATCCGTTTTAACAGATTATATTTTTTCAAATAAAATTTTCTAAATTTAGGTTACGTAATCGTCCGAAACATTTGTCTATTAATAAATATTTAAAAATGAATGATTCTAAAATGACCCACTTCCTTTCACATTTATGGTGAAAGAAATTATTATAAATTTTATGCTTGAGAATTATGGGGATAAAGATGCAGGCAGGTTCCTGGTAGATTATTTATTCCACCTTCAAGAATATTTCACACGATGATGAATATTCCGATTTGTAATTTTAGATGATCGCACAAAGTCAAGGTGAATTTTTGAAGACGGTTACAGTTTTTTATGAGTGCGTATTTGAATAATAATCATCGTTTCGCAGATTCCTGTTGGCTCAAAAGAGGAGTCGGTCCACGGCGCACTTAATCCTATCTGCGTTTTTGCAGGGTGGTGGTGGCAGGCGTAGCTGGCTCTCCGAATAATTTTGAAAGTCGAGATGTTTCCGAGTGCATATTTCCTCTAGACACTTCCCCCACTTCATTTCCTGCGCTTTTAATCATCTCACAGCTGATAACATCTTTCCCTGCTTCAGCACTTCTCTGTTTTTTAATCCGTTTCATTGTTTCCTCTCTTGATGCGACGCCCGTCGTTCCGCCGTTCCGCCATTCCACAATTCCGAGGCTGTAAAGGCTTGAGTCAATCTCAGACTGCTCGTTATACGCTTCATTCTTTCAAGATGAATTTTTTATACTGTTATAATCTTGATTTGCATTCCCCAGTGCCACCCGTCGTTCAATGAAATTACACAATGAAATGACTGTTCCAGAAGAAATGTTGCTATCAAGGTTCAACTTACAATTCTATTTCCAACCGTTTCATAATGCTAGCCAGCCCTGATATAGGCTTCTCATGGAAGAATAGGGCCTATTGGAAATTCGTGAAAAACTATCATCGTGATTATTCTTTTCTTTTTATATCTCTCCTAATCCTTATATCTCTCCTCAAGACTGCGCTTGGATGGGTGACCGTGGTTCAATGACTTGATGTTACAAGCTTTATTATCACTTACCCGGTGGTTCGGAATACACCTAAAATAGTAGGTCCACCATGTTCCCCGTAACATGGCTCAAACGGCGAGGTGGAACTACCCGTAAGGGTCTCCCCACCATTAAAAGCCATACGCTTATTATTATTATTTCCTAATCCTTTTTTTGTTTACACTTTTTCTTTTAAAATGTTCCCTTTTTTAGAACTCTCTTTCTTAGTTAATCGAGTTATTCGTCTATTTATCCATTACCTACAAATCCAGATATTCTCGCATCTCCTCTTAAATTATTCCTGTAGTGGTGTTCTTGCGAACGTGATGTTCAGTCACGACCGACCGCTCAAGACTGCGTTTGGATGGGTGACCGTGCTTCGATGACTTGATTTTATAAGCATTATTGTTGCAGCCGTTGGTTCAGAACCCACCCAAAACTGTGGGTCCAACATATTCTTCATTCGTTGTAAATTTGTTACAATAAATAAATGAATAGCATTGTTCAACCGGCGAGGTCTCCCGTAAGTGTCTCCCCACCAATAAAAGCCATACGCTTATTTTCATTATTATTCCTTTTTCTTACACTTGAAAAAGGCAGAGGCTTGCTCTAGTTATTGTACTCCCGTAAGCTACGAACTCCTGGTCCTTCTTTGAAAGAGTGACCGATTTGATTGGCCAGCATAAAAGACTGTTTTCTGCTGTTAGGTGGTTCGGAACCCACTTTGAACTGTAGATCCAACTCATCAATCACCATCATCCAACACATTACCCACGCACAGGTCTCAGACGTATGTGCGCTTCACCCTCAAAAAAAGTATCACCTTCTAGTATACTAAATGTTGTGGTAACCTAACCTAACCTAACTCCACTCTTTATTTTGCTGCTATTGACAAAATGACACTTCTCTGCTGTAAAATCACTTCCCAGTAGTTCGGAACCCACCTAAAACTGTAGGTCCAACTCATCAATCACCATCATCCAACACATTACCCATGCACAGGTCTCAGACGTATGTGCGCTTCACCCTCAAAAAAAAGTATCACCTTCTAGTATACTAAATGTTGTGGTAAGAGGTATGAAACCCTTGGTCTATTTCCTACTCTATGTTTTTTATTTTCCTCTCTAGTCTAGCCTTTTTGATTCTATCTTTTTTTCTGGTTGTCTTCTATTTGTTGTCCGTTTTTTATTACTCAACCAATAGTTGAATATTGCTTCACAAAAGTGATTCTTATCTTATCAATTCTAGTCAATAAGAAATTATTCTTTTTCTTCCCTTATCGCCCTATTCCTTCTGACCCACATTTTCTCAGTTACACTTCTACTTTTTTCTTCATTTACTTATCAATCATATTTTTCAAAAATGCCCGCACTGTTGACTATTATGTCGTTTGAGCACTTTGCAAATATGTTGCAAGAAATGACAAACAGGTCTTGAGGCTCACTAAATTGTAATGCACTAAATCTTTTTCTTGTGTTAAGATATTAAGATTATAACAATTTCTCAAGTGTTATATCTGTAGTATAGTACTAGTATCCCTCTCTGACTTTTTTCCATTGAATTATTCCATTAGCTATGAGCAAAATGATTATTGTGGATGTTTTAATCGAGTAATGGTAGTTGAATTGCCTCTCGGCCTGTCGGCTAAGATCAAAGTGTGGTGAATATCTTTCAAGGTTTTATGAGAAGCATTTTTGTTACGTAGAGTTTAAAGTCTGAAAGATCTCCAATTTTCATTTAACTCTTGAAAAAAAGATTTTCTCAACGGGTTTCGACTAAAAAATCTGTAAATTCTGAGTTGGATTACTGCAACCATCCTGAACGAAATTATGGTAATGAAACCTCATGGGGCTTCTATATCTGTTTGGCTCCACCATAGTGTACAAATAAGGGCTTGGAAAAGAGGTAATATATTCCAGAGAAACACCGAGTTCTAGAAAGGAAGAGGCCTAGAGAATGAGGTAAAGCCGCGATAGGTAGGCTATATAACATATATGTAGTCCACATTCATATATGTATGTATTCCTATGTGAGTGTGTGTAGAATTCTTCATTCTTCATGTGTAGTATGTTAAACAGCTTTCTCGTTGCCAATAAAAATGCACCTCTCACGCTGCGTAGGCCATGCCTTGGAGGCGGACTAGAGTCGAGAGAATGGAAGGACGATACTCAAATATTAGCTTTTGGATCAGTAAAGGAATGGGCAAGATACGTTTAGACCTTTTTTCGGAAATGCTGCTTGAGCCAAAACAATATTTAGTGTCAGGTTACTGGACCTGAAATCCAGCTAGATGGGCGACTATGGGTCTGCGATTTTTCAATTGGTTTCTTGAGAAAAAACAATTTCGACATTCCGAGATTGAGCGTAGAAGAAAAAGTATTGGATTTTTGTTCCATTGTGAGAGCTCATAGAAGATTTGTAATAAGGCAGTGTGCAGGTTTTTTTATTCATAATTTTTTTCGAAGTTTCTAGTATTGTACATTATTAGGGCTTTGAAATGGTATTTATTGCTGTGAGAAAAAAGTTTTTTCTTCAATTATTCTGTGAAACATGGGGGCTTAAAGTTCATTTTTTCGGTTTTTGGGGAAATTGATGTCACCTATGAGTGATTTTTAACTTTTGGTAATTTTCTGTAACTAAGACACCTTGAGGAATAAAATTACATATTTATACCCCAATCAAGCAATTAGTTTTCCAAAACACATCTTAAAAAATTTAATTTTTTCAAAACATTAATTTGAAAAGACCGTTTTAATATGTATTAAATACCATTTGATGAAAAATTCGTCATTTTATTCCTCAAGGTATGTCTCTTAGTTATTGATGATTTATTAAAAGTTTAAAACCACTCATAGATCAATTATTTCCCCTAAAAACTGGAAAATTTCAACTTTGGAACCCCATATTTCACAAAATAATTGAAGAAAACAATTTCTCCTTACAGCAAAAGGTTACATTTCTAAGCCCTAATAATATTCAATACAAGAAACTTCGAAAAAATCATGAACAAAAACAGCAGGAATCAGGAATCACAATACAGCAGGAGTCAAAGATGAGGCAACTCAAATCTTCTATGAGTTTTCTCAGTAGAAAAAATCTAATAATTATTTTTTATATTTTTTTGATCTGAGAATATCGAACATTCCAAGAAACCAATTCTTCAATCAATCAAGAAACCAACCTTCTGTTTTCAAGAAAACAATTCTTGTTCGAAGGTTTATCAATAAAATTACATACCGACTTTGCGTCGTGATTAGTTGTTAGTTTATTGGTGTCATTGTGGCGATTCTTTCTGAATGTATCTCTGGCATTTGATTTAATTTCTTCTAGTTGTTTATTTGTTGTTATTTTCTTAACATCTTTGTGCTCATTTCATCATTTTACTATCTTTAGTGCTTACTCTTTTTTAGTATAGAACGTGGTGATATTTTGGTAGATGATCATAATGGATAACATACCGTCACAATTATTTATTATGAATAAAATGAGATATTCAAGTTTTGGTAGACAATCGCAATCAGACTGAAAGTTAAATACAAAAAACGCAGCTTGGTGTGAACAAAATAAAATTAAGACAGTACTTAATAGTGGGTACTAATATTATTGGCAAATAGGATGCCAATTTGTTGATCTAAGGCAAGCCCTGTGATTTGTCAAGAATCATCATTTACCCATTCTCCTCGTTGCCCACGCACAAGTCTCCAGACTCATGTGGGCATCATCAGAAATAAAAAGAATTGAGACTTGAAATAGACTTATACTATTTGCTGAAAATGCTTGCTTCTAATGAACTGACCCATGCTACGTTGTAAACTGTGTTATTGTCGATTTGTTGACCTTCAATATATTTCCGATAATTTAAGTAATGTTTTGTACTTGGTTACCTGTTCTTTATTAATTTTTCATCGATATTTTTATATTTGACAATTCTTTTTTTGCTCCATCTGTAACTTCAGAGTGTGTCAAACCTCAGATCTCAGTCAATAACAAAGACAACGTATAGGTAGCCTCTGATAGGCTGAACTATACTTGGAGCTCTGTTATTGTCTAATGTCTGCGATTTAGCACGCCCTCTAGTTGCAGGTGGAGCAAACATATAGCTCTCATATAGAATCATAGTAATAAACAAGTAGAAATTAGGTAATTGAGTACAAATAAATTGGCATTATAACAAACACACACCACACAGATTTTAAAGGTCAACAAATCAAACAAGGTTAAACAACAGTAACCCAATACTTTTGCGTTTATTATTATAATATCGATAACCTGTTTTCATTGTCTTATAGTACGTGACAGTCATTCGTGACAAAGTAAACAAGTAGAAATCAGATAACCAAACAATAATTAAATTGTTTAATAATTAAAATCTTTGTAAACTCCTGCTGTTTGATTTATTGCTAGTCGCCGATGAATTGTGAGCAAGAAGCTGTGAATCCAAGCGAATATCGTTTATACGATCTCCTATAGCTTTTCGGACGAAAACTAACAGATGATAAGGGCTACAAAGTTGTAATAGTTAATTTAGCCGCGAGTTTAGATCTTAATTGATCCTGTGAAATCAATTTATGAATATTCGCAGATTTTCGCTGGTTGTGGTCGATCAACCAAATCCCACTCGTCTGTTGTGGCTGGAAGCTAATTTTAAAATAACTTCCCTTGATTTAAATGATGATGATTCATTTATCTTGTTGTAAAAATCTCATTAAAATCTGGCATTGGATATCTTTCGCAGGCAGGTAGACCTATCGACTCATTACCATGATTATTTTAGCGATGTTCTAATCAAAGTCAACGAGCGGAGCAAACTTCGAAGTTTGGGCCACTGATATTGCTATTGGGGAAAACGTTGTAATTGGGAATAAGTTGGGCGATTGAGAGGAATGGAGGAATGGCTGGGTCATCCGCCACCGGAATTAGCGTAACTTCTTAAGCTCACAGATAGCTGCAGTCATTGTTTTTAGTGATCTAAGCTTATATCGACCCGATAAACTTATCTTAATTGAACGGCAGAGTAATGAGTTGGAGTTCGATACGAAAAAAGTTTGAATTGATCCAATTAGAAACTTTGACCAGATGTACAAGAGCTGAAAACTTTATCTGTTGAGTCTGTTTGTGGAATGGTTGCAAAGGCAGAGGCAAAACTAGGTGGGGTGAGCTGTGTGCTGTAGTGGAAAACACAATTCTTGAGGCACTTGTTATTGTGAGTTCCTCAACAGCCAACTGCTGCCGAGGCGAGCAAGCGTTACGCTCTTGCGCGTGTGTACGCGTGTGAGCGTGTTTATTTGTTGGGGGTGTTGATAGCGAAGCGAAGACGACGTTAAGATAGCGCTGAAAAAAACAGCTAGATCCAAGAGTAAAAAGTTATCTGCTTGTGGAAAATTTCAAATTTTCCTCGTGCTACAATTTCACTCCTCAGATAGCAGACGAGTCACTGTTATACTGTATTAACTTTCTCTGGGAATATCTTTTTGTTTGCGGATTCGATAATAGTATAAGACTGTTTCTTGATAGCATCGACACGGAACCTCTTTCTAGTTTTTATCACAGTTCACTTCGTACACTTCTTATCGTACAATTTTGTCTGGAGAAAATCCAGTTTTAAACAACGAACTTATTAGGAACTTCTCATTTTATTATTGAAGAGGTCAGTGAGGTTATAATAAAATCAGAAAGGGAATAGCTTTCATTTTGAGTACGGTAGTGGATCATTATTATAACACAGTAATAGGAGAACATTTGGCCTGTACTACTTTCTAAGAAGAAAGATTTTCTAAAATAATGACTCAGATCCTGTGAGTTGTATATTGTACGGTACCGTAACCTATGTATGTCATTTTGTATAACAATAATAAGATTCAATTTTTTTGTACAGTATAAGTTTAGGCGTTGATAATGTTCAAATTTACGATATATGTTACCTACTCTTCTTCTTTGAAGAATTCCTCTTTTGATTTATACTACTGTATTAAAGTGAGTAGGTAACATTTTTTTTTTTTTTTTTTTTTTTTGTAGATTACGTCTTGGAGACTCCAGTTAAGGAGTATAAGACAAGTCAGATCAACAATATTATACACTAGATACCATAATTACTTCAATTAGTTGAGGTGAGGCTTAATTTTGATGTGAAAGGAACTCTTGTACACTATAAAAAGCTTTATCAACTAAATATTTCTTCAATTGTTTTTTAAATATTTCTATATTTTCAAGACTCTTCAAAAACTGCGGTAGCTAGTTGTAGAATTTCCTACCAATATAACTAGGTTTTTGTTTGAATAAGCTACTATTGTGACTCACCAAGTGATAATCTCCTCGGCTTCTTGTATTATAATCATTTACATCAAGATTTTGGTTAATATCATTCGTTTTTACATATAAAGTAGCTTCATACACATATAAGCAGGGTACAGTTAGGAGACCAAGTCTCTTGAACAACGGCCTACATAAATCTAATCTATTTACTCTTTCTATACACCTAACCGCTTTCTTACATATACCGTAAGTGTGGACATCATGAATGCCTAAGCTTAAACTGTACAATAAATTGAATCTTATTATTGTTATATAAAATGATATTCATAGGTTACGGTGTCGTACAATATACAGCTGCCTATTTTACAAGACCTTTAAATAATCGACAATGAAATGGAATAGCTCCTAAACTTCCATTTAGAAGGCTCTTTTGAGTTATTGAAAGGTATTCAGGTTATTAAAACTGGAAAAAACATTCTCATCGTATCATTACCACAATTTTAATAAATTTATCACAATGTAACATTTTATTTTACAATGAGCTTCAAACTGAGTCGCAATTCTTGGAATTATTTTCGAGGTAATGCATTATCCCTTGAAAATCCACTTACCAAAGTGAGACATTTTTTTCTGATGATGCCCGCATGAGTCTGAGACTTGTGAGTGGGTAATGAGGTGAATGATAACACATAGATGCCAGACGGAGGAGCGGGATTCGAACCCACGGCTGCTGAAACGACAGCAAGTTGAAGTTGTGACACCCCAACCAACTGCGCTAAGCGGCCCGCTTATTTCTCAAATTAATTTCAGAGTAATCAAGTATTATCATTATTGTACTATTAATTTTTTATTGCTATACAATAATCTGAAAGTTTCATTAGAAGGAATAAATAACTGGGTCATGTTAGAGTGGGCAATAGTCGGAATATACCGGGTGATTACAAAGTAATGTCCCAATTTTGAAGTGGTTGATTACAAAACGTAGACACTTTGAGCCTTTTAGAATTTCATTTGTAATCACTCGGCACATACTGATAAGTGATCACTACAGGTAGTCCACAACTGCAATTTAAATACAGATCGATTATTAGTTTTGATCGCTGCTAGAAAGCTTCTACTAAGCTGTTTGCTATAATCCCCCTTTTATCCATCTCTCTTGTAGTGTGATCTCTATTACGATGCTGAATGCTGATGGTGAATTGCAGGATTCAATGCTTTCTAGGGCTGCTTGTACAGAGGGGATCCAATACTCGATAATCACCATCGCAAAATCAAACACGTGATATCAAATGGTGGTATCCACACTGCTCTAATCCATGTACTATTCCACTGCGAGTGTTCCATCACGGTGATTATCATCAAGTATTGAATGCTATTGAAAATGAAAAACAATTGTTTATTGCTTTGATTGATGCGAAAACATTTCAAAATTTAATTCTAAAATCATGGTGATTATAATCAAGTATTGAATGCTATTGTAGAACAATTGTTTATTGCTCTAATTGATGCAAATAAATTTCAAAATTTAATTTTGAAATCATGGTGATTATAATCAAGTATTGAATGCTATTGTAGAACATTGCTCTAATTGTGTTAAATTTCAATATAAATTCCAAATTGGGGAAACAAAAATACTTAATATAATATGTCACCATTGTCGAAAACAAAGAGTTCCATCTCAGTTATTCTCTAACTTTGTAGGGCACTGCTATGTAATCTTCTTTTGAAAAAATATTGACGCTTGTTTGTAGGAAAAACCCGGGTTGATAGCATTTGGAATGCAGAGCGGAGTTGTATGACACATCACGTAGGCCTATACAAAACTCAGTTGAGTGTTTCAAAGCAATCTCCGGCCGCTGTGGGTGACGATAAACTTGCCTTGTCACGCAATCATGTATACAAACACACAAAGAAAAATTTTCTCCATTTGGGGAAAAAATGAAGCATCTCCATGTACTCATTTTAATCTTTATTTGGATGGAAAGCTGAAGAATGAACAAATTATTGTGAGAGCAATCATCTTACATAATTGAAACAGAAAAGGTACAGAATCATGAAAATATATCGGGAATTACCTCTTGAAATAATAGAGAACTTTGGCTGTTTTGTATTTCCTGGACTGAATATTAAAAAGAAAGAGGAAGGCAGAAGGCCCTATTTTGAAATAACATAACTCCAGGATTACAGACAAAATTTTCAATTACTGGAATTAGGATTCGAATAGGAATGGAGTTGTCCGAATACTAAAGGCATATCGAAAGATATATAGACAGATGAATAAGGAAAAAGAAAAATATTTAGATAATTTTATTTAATTTGCTAGCAGGTCTCAGGTAATGCTGATAAACTGCTGGATTTGAACATAATTGGGATCCGTGGATGGCTGGAATGGTTTCACAATCAGAGAATGTGGTATTATTTCCCAATAATTACAGGATATTGAAGACAATGAAGAACAAAACAAATACATTGAGTGAAAAAATGACAAGAATGAAAAAAAATCACAATTGGAAAGTGTAATGAATGGAACTGACCAGCATGCAGAAATTTGTCCATATCTGATTTTAGATATCAATTATTAATTTATAATCCTGTTATATTCCTCTGGTTCGGAACCTACCTAAAATCGTGGGTTCACATTTTATAACATAATAAAATGTGACACAAAGACTTTGATGATAGTCAATTTATTTATTCACAAAGTTCATATTTATAATACATCATGATCTTACAATGAATAATAGAACTCGCATAGATTATACCGTCTGTGTGCGAGAGCAGTTCTTACAGTCCTTTTAGATGTATACTAAACTTTTATAAACATAAATTCTTATTTATCTAATGCCATTACAGAAAATAACAGTTATTGGATACAATGCAGTAGAAATAAAGTGAAAAGAAAAAAGAATCAACCAGAAAACCTGAGCCGGAATGTTAATCACTCATAATCCAATCAGAAGAGGAAATACATGCTACCGAGAGTCTACTGACCACCACATATTTAATATGCTGTCCACTGGCTCACAGAGCTCAGTCCCCTGAATACAGACCTGCATCACCCCAGGAGCACCAGTCATTTTTAAAGTGGTGATAATGATTGTGATAGTGATGATAATTATTTAATTGTTATAATGATTTTGATTCATTTCATCTCTCTGCCCACACACAAGTCTCAGACTCATGTATGCTTTTGCTTCAATCGAACTTGATGGCTCTCTTTTTATGAAGATTACGTCTTGAAGAGACGAGTATACTCCATTGAGTATAAAACAAGTCAAGTTATATCAACAATTACATGAAATTACTATTCTTATTATTTTACTAGTTACCACAATTACAATTTAAATTAGTTGAGGTGAGGCTTAATTTTGATCTGAAACTGATTCGATAAAGTAATGATTGACTAAAATACACAATGAAGTACTCCTCTCATGTATTTAAAACATTCTTCGATATACAAGGATTCGAGTATTCCTGTTAGTAACATTTGGAGATGTCTTCAGAAGCTCACACAGTGCAGTATTCAGCAAGCAAATTTACTCTGAATGATGCACATCAACTACATAGACTTGTTTGCCTGCATTGCTAGCCCTAGCTAGCGCTGGCATCATCAAGCCGAATCCCCTGAGCTTGTCCCTGTGTATTCGTGGTCCTGGCAGTTACCATAACAACGACACTTCTAATCCGATGACAGATGTTCAGTCGACGCTGTGTCTGTCGCCTCGCCAATAATGACAATACAATTTCAAGTACAGGATGCAAACTCCAACCACATCACACCAACTGCTCGCTAGTTGCCATAACTGATATCATCGAAATCCGGTTCCAATCAAGAGCTGAATGAATTATGCCACTCCAAACTCCATTCCTTTCTTTGTAGTGGCGAAGGTGATATTGTGGAAGGTATCCATAATGAATAATAAGACGAAATTGTCACAACCACATTTATTAAAACTTAGAGAAACTAGTTTCGGTTGTTACACCATTATCAATCTCAATCAAACTCAAGAGTTTGATAATGGTGTAACAGCCGAAACTAGTTTCTCTAAGTTTTAATAAATGTGGTTGTGACAATTTCGTCTTATTATTCGCCACTCCATTCCCGTGAACGTAACGCTAGATTGAATTTATTTTGAGAATTTTCAAAACTTTTTCGTTCATGAGCATAGAATATTCAAGGATTTGAAAAAAAAATGCTAAACTTATAGCATTGTGGAGAGTATTGCATATGGTATAGCCGTGTGCCGTAGCAGGTATCTGTTCAATCAGCTGCATTCTCCTGGGTACTCTTCGTTAGGGTAACCGATTAGATTGGCCAGCAAAAAAGACACTGTTCTCTGCTGTTGAATCACTTCCCGGTGGTTAGGAACCCATCTAAAACTGTAGGTCCAGCACATCAATCACAATCATTCAACTTATTACCCACGCACAGGCCTCAGACCTATATGGGCTTCATCCTCCAAAAAATATGCCTATGGAACCATCGACAGAATTTCAAATAATGAATCCCGGAAAGAGATTAAACTGAAATTATTCTATGACCAGGGGTGCCCACAGGGGGGGGGGGGCTATGACGTAGACTGCTTCATTGAAATTCTTGGGGGGGGGGGGGTTCCAAAAACCGTTTTGGGGGGGGGGGCGTGAAGTTGATTGAAACCGTGTTTAACGTGACAACATTCAAAAATATACTACGAAGTCACCAGATAGAATGTCACATAATAATAATAATGAAAATATATGAATATGAATTAGCTAAAATAGTTATGTTTATGATTTGTGCAGAAAGTTATTATTCAAACTTAGCAAGACGCTAAGCGAGTGCTCTGAAAGTGGTTTATACAACTTTACTCTCCTTAACAGTTACTAGTTAATCAGCAGAAAGAGCAATAAGTCGATTTAAATTTATCAAAAACAGACTCAGATCAGCTATGGGAGACTCATGGTTGTCCAATCTATGGTTCTAGCTGCAGAAAAAGATGTACTTGAGTGTATTTCTAACGAAGAAATAATTGAAAGGTGTTCTGTTTCCTCATCCCAAAGACATAAACTTCTATGTGGGGTTTAGAGAGATAGATTTAACAAGCTTAGAAGGTGCCTAGCTAACTTGTAGATGGTCACAGCCTACAAATTTAAAATGTTTGACTTCAAACTGTTGATGTTTTTCATGTATTTTACGATAACTACTTACTAATAAGTAAGAACTGCAAAATCAAAACTTACTAAATACTAAAAATTCAGTAATTTTTCATAACTATGTCTTTATTTTGTTTTTGAAAGACACTTCTTTCGATATTGTGTTGTAAATAACTATACATGAAATGTGTGCCTTTTATGCACTTCATCCATACATCAATTCTCCCAAGATACTACACTAAGTAAATAACCTGTTGTTCAATTACTGTCCAATAAATGACTTAGTATTTTGAATTTTTGTGTTGTACAAATAACTCATTGTTTTCACTTCCTTTAAAGGAACAACTTTGTAGAATTATTTAAGCTTAATGTAATTGGTACGGTACACCGAACATAAACTTATAGGTATTTAATTTTTATTGAACATTGTGTATTTGTAATAATATTTTATTGTTTAAAAATCATTTAGGTTCAAATTCTTTTTTTGCTATTTTGCAATTAAGTTTATTGAGCAGAAGTTCATATATTCATTTCATTGATATTTCTTTTTTACCTTTACAAAAAAATGTTTCATATGTAAAGAATCTCAAGAAATATACATACATTTTGTATATTATCGACTGGGTTTGAATTTTTTCAATAGTTAAAAAAAATTTTTTTAGTTTTAGAAAGAATACGGGGGGCTTTTTTCGAATTTTTGTGGGGGGGCCTAATTTATGGGGGGGGGGTTGGTGCTAAATTTAGAGGGGGGGGTGCGTCATGAGGCTTAGGGGGGGTGGGCACCCCTGCTATGACCATCCCAATTGTTCTAAAACCAGGGTACCTAAGAAGATGTTGTGCAGCAGATGTTTGCTAGCAGTAAAAGGACATACTAGTGATGATAGGATTTATATTATTAAGATTAAATTGGAGCTCAACATTGGCCTACTTGAATAAAAATAAATAAAAATAACAAAGCTAGTGAAACTGATATTAAACAGAAATTCTATAAGGACCGTCCCTACTCTTTTATGCAGCTCTCAAATCAAGATACCTTAGAGCTTAGAGGATGGTGCCTATTAGATTTCGAGAGTAATAAAAGGACATACTAGAGATGATAGAATTTGTATTATCCAAATTAGAAGGGAGCAAAACTTACTTAATTTTCCAAATGCCAAAAAATAAAATAGGAAAAGCTAGTGAGAACAAGTAGAGCTTATGGGCAAAATGAAATAATAAACAAACTCCCATGGCAGACATTTCTTAGCTGATAGGAGAAGTACAGTAGGAGAAGTAAAGTAAACCTTGTAAAAATTAATGTGATGAGGCATTTTAAATCGGAAAAGCAATTTCCTAATCCTTGCTAAGGGTTTCTGTCCACTCCCAATCCATATAGGACGACAACCAGTGTACGAAATATTGAAAACATATAAAATGTTGTGCAGCACTCTTATTTTAATTATATGTCTCATTCAGACTGCTATTAAAAGAAGTGGTTTGGGGCATTTTAAACGATAATTTTTCTATCAACCTAATGATTTGTTTGGCCTAACAGTGGAAGCTTTTCACTGTTAACAATTGGAAATTGGTAGATTCAATAATAGTGAATGAGAGTTGATGTTGTCACAAACTTATTTATCATGAAAACACGAGATACTATAGTTTCTACAGTCACATCATTTGCAATCTCAAACCGAAAGCAAAAATCTTATTTTCTCAGTTTTGAGTTTGATTGAGATAGAGATTGACGTGACTGTAGACACTTAACTATTGTAGACACTAACTTGTATAATGAATAATAAGACGAAGTTGTCACAACCATATTTATTCAAAATATAGAGATACTAGTTTCGGATGTTACTCCATTATCAATCTCAAACAAACTAAAACAGAGCAGCTTAATATATACTAAACACGGAATGATACTATTAGCTAAGGGATAGGCTGGCCTTCATTGACGGTTTCTGATTGGCTGAAGGTCATAACAAGTCATACTGACTTGTATCTCGTGTTTTTATAGTAAGTCAAATCGGAATTTGTTTATCACAATATGTTTCCAAAATTCTTATAGAATAACTTGGTTAATACTAAATATTTGTTATTAATAATTTGATGTTAAACGTTTTATTTTCATTCACCCAGTGGTTTGGAACCCACCTAAAATAGTAGGTCCACCATTCTTCCCATAATATGGCTCAAAACGGCAAAGCCTGGGATCAATTATGATCCCAAAACGACCCATTGACATTTCCCTATTTACTCTTCTCGCTCGAATAATAATAATCCTTCGGAAAGCAGAAACAAAACTCAAACGAGCTCTTTTATTTTGACAGTTCACATCAATGACGGATAGAGATCGATTGGTGTGAGATAGTTTGCCCGGATACGAGGCCGTAGATGAGAAACCGAAACGTTTATCATTGTCAAAACTTTATACGTTTGATGATGTCATCATATTTGATATCAATCAAGTGTCAAAAACAATCAGGATTGGAACAGTCAGTTGATCATTGTGTATTGTGAGAATGGGGATTTTTTTTGCAAAAAAACAGAAAGCATTGGAAAACCGCAAAAAGGAAGATGAATGGCACCGCGATTGACAGATTGCAACAGCTGTATGGTGGGGATAGGTGAGGAAGGGTGGGGAAGATGGGGAACTCATTAATATCTTTGAGATAGCTAGCTGACTGCGCTTTTTGGCGATGGTCTGACACATGAAGGCGGTCCTGTGTGATGATGTCGGAGACTGCTGATTACTCCACGTTTGGGTTCAAGTGTCACCAACATTGAATGGAAGTCCTCACGTAGTACGTCCCAACAAGACTGAAAATTCCCGACCGACTTGTCGCGTCCTACACTACATGCCACAAACAGTAGAGATATTATCGCAGTATTATTATTAGCAGCAAGGAGACTGTCAAGCAAGGTTTATAGTACTGAATTTGAATTTTTTTATTTCATCAACATTTAAAATCTACAAAATACATAACACTTTTCCAGGATAGACAGTGAACTACAAATACATAACGAAAAGAATAAGTACTAGTGACTGATACTATTTCAAGAACGAGGATTATTGTTAACAACATGATTGTATATTGTATTATAGGGCAAACCAGAGTTTCTGTTTTTGAGAGTAGTAGTAAGTATAGTATAAATATAGTAAAAGTATAGTATAAGTATAATATAAGTATAGTAAAAGTACAGTAAAAGTAAAGTATAAGTATAGTATAAGTATAGTATAAGAAAAGTATAAGTATAGCATAAGTATACGTATATAGTATAAGTATAGTAGTAAGTAAGTATAGTATAGTACAAGTAAAGTATAAGTATAGTAAGTAAGTAGTATAGTGTAGTAGTAAGAGTAGTATAGTACAAGTAAGTATAAGTTTAAAAGTACGATAATAAACTTAACAAGAATGAGAAAATTCAAATGGATATAAAGTAACCTTGGTCATATCTATTCACTCATCTGAACTAGGTTAATACAATTTTGAATGCCAAAAAAACAACTATAAGTGAAGAAGGGAGATGAACATGATTGAATTTGCTTCTAAAACTACGGTTTATTGTGGGGTATGTACAGCAGTACTACTTTATGGAAGAAACAGGAGGGATGAAAATACTTAGCTTTGGAGAAAAATACTTCAAATCCTAATACTACCCTATTGTAGGGTATATCCTATATGACAGAACTCAAATGATAACAATAGTATAAGTATAGTATAGTATAAGATTATAGTTTATTTGGCGGCTCTGGTAGAACAGTTGGTTGGAGCGCTTGTCTGTGATAAGATAGGGCTCTAGCTGACTCAGTTTCCTGCAGACTTAGGTTTGAATCTCATTCAGCCATAGATGCGTCTCATCATTCACCCATTCACCTCATTACCCACGCAAAATTCTCCAGACTCATGTGGGCATCATCCGTAATGAAAAAAATGGGGTCGTCGATAGCGCGTAATGGGTACCATTGAAGAGACTCAAATACCATATGGAGAAGAAAATAAATTTATTACAGAAAAAATACAAATTTTTCCTTATGAAAACAAGTTTAACAGAAATGATAAAATTTGAATGGACAGAGAGTAATCTTGGCTCACACTATCAGTGGAACTGATGCCCTAAAAAGGTTTTTGCCACCGACGATAAAAATCATTCATGGCCATGACCACTGTGATATTTATTTATTCTTATGGACTGAATTGATACAATCGAATGTGAAAGATGGACATGTTGTTAATAATCTATGAGGAAACAACAAGATCTTCAGCACAAACCGCATCCTTCACGAAATTAAGACAAGGGAATAAAAATTAATATTGATATTAACAACGTAGTTCGTCATGAAACAAGAAATCCAGAAGAATAAAAATCTTTGTGGGTGAGGTCTGAGATTCACTAAAAATTTCCGCTCTGAAAAAAGTTGAGATATTTATACTATATTTATGCATAATTATTGTATCTTCTATGTTACCTCTGAAAACCCTGATACCTAAAATTATTGTTCTTGCCGTCTAACACTACTGTTATTGCCAATGTTATAGTTCTTTACTTTTATTCATATGTATAAACTTGCTGTGCAGAACTGACCTTTTTTTGAGTCGTGGAGGACGCGTTTCGAACTATGTCGTTCTTCTTCGGCGGCAACCAAGCGCCGAAGAAGAACGACATAGTTCGAAACGCGTCCGCCGCGACTCAAAAAAAGGTCAGTTCTGCACAGGAAGTTTATACATATGAATAGTTCTACTGCAGTTCACGAAAAATGGATATCTACAACAATAATCTTAACTTTTATTTAATGTATTGTAATAAAAATACCTATACAAAAAATCTCCAAGGGTAAATGTATTTTCCACTGTAGGCCTATTGTATTATGAGGAAAACCAATTCAAATATATTTTGTTAGCGAAAGGGAATTAGAGTGAGAGAATATAGGGTGAGACGAAAAAGGAAGAAGAGAGGGAATGAGATCTGGATGACAGTGGCTCACCGATGTGACGCTGCAGTTGAGGGTAGAGCTGGCTTGTGGTCGTGACTCTGCTGACGTGTGTACGCGCGTGTTTAATCACGACACGACATCTTATTTCAAAACTTTGGCACTACACTCATGTCGACCTCCCTCCTCACTCACTCCTCAGTCACATTCCTCTCCACACTCTTGAGAGTAGCTCGCACTTGAACCCGACACGGTTACGCCTACTCATGTGCTGAGCACTGAGCCATATACTCAAAACCAACCAACTTGGAAGTATGCTACTCGACATGCCTTTTTTTCGACGCGGTACCAAATTTCTTCCTGTACTCGAAAAAAGTGGAGTCGTTTAAAGAGCTGTGCGAACTTATTGGAGGTTTACTCGTGCTGTAACAAGGGCTAACATGATATTTTCCAGGTTACAGCAGGTTTGTATAAATAAAAGTTTTCCCATGACCTTGGAAAACATTAATAGAATTGACCAAAAACCTGAATCGGCGAATCAATTACGGTATTCAAAATCATAATTATTTTCCATACGCTTAAATCATTCAAACATACAATAACAATTGAATACAAACAGAACAATTTGTACGCGGATACGAGTTGTACAACAAACATTCCAGCATAGCAGCTTCAAAAGATCTCAGCAATAAGCATTTGAAAAATATAATAAAGTCTACATTGAGCAAACCTATACCTGTATATGAAATAAAGAAACTGTACTAAAAACTAAAAATTTTAATTATGAACAGAATGTTTGTAAAAAGACCAAACTTTCTATATTCATTGATTCAAAGTCACTACAGATACAAATAATATGAGACTAACTTGCTTGTTTCATTTTGAATGAATTCAATAATATAAATTGTTCAGAAATACAACCGCACTTACTTTGTGGATGAAAGATTGTAACGGGGGGAAACATTGAAAATTGAATAGTTGGGATAAAAAAGTGAAAACGCCACTGTAAACAACTAAAAATTCACTCGACACTAAAATACTTACTACTGTGACACTTAAAACTACTTTTAAAATACCAAAATTGCACGGTTTGCTCGACATATTGTAATTGAAGAATTGAATGTGGCATTTCAATAAGAAAATGATGGATTTGAAAGATATCAGTGGCGTAACAAGTCTGAGGGGGGATGAACAATATGATGTTCTTCAATACAAGTATCTTTGTAATGAAGTTCACTTCAAGTTCTATTTAAATATTTCAATTTTCAATCGAGAAAGAGCTCTACACTACCTTTTAAATTTTGAGTAAAAATTGTAATTAGCTGTTTTCCATACCATATTATGTATTTCTATTGTAAATAATCGCACTGCTTACCACAGGGGTTGCATAAAATTAGTTTTTCTTCAGAACATTGTTCAATTTGTACGCTTTTGTATATTGTAGCAGAAAAATGAATTCCTTATTTTCCTCTCTTTCAATGTTCCGTTGGGGGGCCTATAATCATAGAAGAGCAGCTCTCGTGCAATACAGTAAATTCACGGCAATAACTATAGCTCTACCTCTTAAAAGGGGTTCGAAGGTACTCTACCGGGAAATTTATGAAAAATAATCAATCCCTCTGAAACCACTTTTTAAGTGATTCTGGACATGAATTCATCAATTTTCTAAGATTTTTTCAACCCACATTGTGTGTCAAAGTGATTTTATTTAGTTTTTGCATCATTGTCGATGGGAGATCCAGACTCTATTGCTAAAAATGTATTGTTAAAGTAGACTTGAAATACTGACTGAAACTTAAAAGCAGGCCTTCTTGAAACTATTTTTACTCTTCTTTTTTTGATCCCGCCCTCCCCTGATTGGGTCAGTGTACAGTACTGTAATTTGGATTTTCTTTGGAAAGTAGACCTTCTAAAACCACATTTTCAGCGATTCTAGACACCTTCTTCGACTCTTGACAGAAATTGCCTCTCAAGACTTGTTAAAATTCCAAAATTTCTTTTGTCTCTAGGCCTCTGGGGGCAGTGGCGTAACGTACACCCCCGCAGACCCCGCGGCGCGGGGGGGCCCGGGCTATAAGGGGGCCCGGGCTATAAGGGGGCCCGGAATGAAAATATATTTTTTCAAGAAATGGCCCGTGCCCCTACTGAAATATATATATATTTTTTCAAAAGAAATAAAACTGAAACACTGAAGAAAGAAAGAAAGAATGAATTGGCTAAATATTATCAGATCAATGTTTATTGTTTACTTTATCAATTAATTCGCAGTTAGCTTTAGTGAAGGAATTCAGGAGCAGGATGTTGTGACTTGAGGAATGGAGACATACCGAGGACAAAACACTCTTCAAACAAACTTATCTAGACTGTTATAAATCATGATGGCTATGTCTCCACAGTGCAAATATAAGAGGAAATGAATATTATTTTCCCATCGAATTCCTCAATGTATATTAGCATATACGAAGTAATGGAAAGTGGGGGGGTTGTGTAGAAATAAAAGACAATATTTTTCTTCATAAAGTATTTTGAATTCAGTCTCTTTTGAATCGTCCAGTTGGATAGGGGGAAGCTCTATTACACATCAAATCGATGGTCCATCGACCCTCCTTATGATATAGCAAAATACAGGAGGTTCTATGGCCCATCGAACCGTTTGAATATATTAAGATTTTCCTAAGCATTTGGCTCGATGTACCATCAACCCGAAATGAATTGTTCATGAATATTAGTAAAAGCGGTTCGATGGACCATCGACCCCACAAATAATTATTTGTAAAATAGGGTCGATATACCATCAATATGATGGTTAATTGAATTATATGTTTACAATATTTATAAAAGGTCCGATGACACATCAGTTCGATGGACCATCGCCCCGTTCTTGTTTGAATAAGTGATGTGTTATCGACCCAGTCCTATAGGACATTACATGTTGTTGTTCTTGACTTTGAAATATTGCAGTTGGACGAACGTTCTTTCTGGTTGAGATGGCGCAGTGGTACGATGCCGGTATTGTGTGTCAAAAGACCGTGGTTCAAAACTCAGCAAAGGTCAATTTTTTTTATGCGAAATTTTCAACTTGAATGTCTTTTTAAATATAATCTGACTTGAATTTAATGAGTTTATGATTCGATTTTGATTTTTTTTTAAATGACTATTTTTAATTTAATTCAAGTGAATTAAACATAGCCTAAACTACTGTTTCTTTCAACTTAAAAACGAAAAACTATTTAGTCTATTGATAAAATATTTTCACAATATGACCGAACGTGATATTAATAATTATCATTAATAATATTATAACAATTTGTGAATGTATGAATAAATAAATAAATAAATGAACGAAGTGAAGGTCTTTGGTTCAAGTCGAGTGATTTGCACTTGTCTGTTTGTTTGTACCGCAATTACGGTCGCAGTTATTGTCCGATTTGGATAAAATTTGGTATACAAATACTTTTAAACAATGCGCAGAAACGTATGTGTAACGATTTTTGACACGACCTCCGGTTTTTTTGTAATTTGAAAAACTGTAGACCAACCTCCATCCAGAAAGTTACTTGTTCGTATCTAACACAGTTATTTTGCAAGATACAGAAATTTTTATTCTTTTCAAAATGAAAGATCTTTGGATTTTCAATACTGTACGTTAAGAGTTGATATTTCTCACAATAAATATTACTAAAAAAACATTTTTATAGCATAGAAATTGTGCCGCTTTTTCGTATCTAACACAGTTATTTTGCAAGATACAGACAACTTTTTCGCTTGCATAGTAAATGCTCGTAGGCAGGTCCTCTTTTATAGTTTTTACTACAAAAATATCCATCCCCATTAGTTGAAAGTTTGCCTCCCTTAACACCCTCACATTCCCTATAGTTTATCGGTAACCCCGCCATGATATGCGCGAGGCGACGTGGCTACTACGATCGTATACACATACACTTCAACCTGATTTGTTAAGCACAAACTATATTTTAATATTTTATTACATAAAATGTGTTATGGATGTATTTATCTATGATTTCACTACAGATTTATTTATTTATTTATTCAATACATACATGAAAAAGCTCACAGACATAAGCAAAAAGTCCATTAAGAGCCTTATTGACATTTTACTTAATCACTATTCAAACAAAAGTGAAAGAAAAAAAATAATAAGATTAGAAGAGATAAGATTATATGAGGTAAGGTACGGTACTATAGAACAGAAAAAGAAAAAAAAACTGAAAGAAGAAAAATATGAAAAATGAGTTAGTAGAGCTCGGGGAAAAAATTTAATTATCAATAGAGCGGCATGATATTTCACAAGATTTTTTGAATTTAGAGTATCGGTCAAAGAAAGGATCAATGATTGTGTTGAGTCTATTGTACAATCTCATCGTTCTATATAGGTAGGAGTTGAAATGATGTGCGGTTCGGACAAAGGGTATCTGAAAGAGTATATTTTTTCTTGGTCTATTGTATGGACAGATGCACAATCAGAGTAAGTCATGGTAAGAAAATCACAGTAAAATAATTTCCTGCACTGGATGCCTACTTGCTGTACTAGCAGGTTAGCAGCAACTTATGCTAAAGTTTTGTATGAAATTGTTATACAGTATTATTTTGCGAAATAGAGGGAGGGTTACTAGACGGGAAGGAAGCAACGACCAGCGCGACAGCCCGGCGTCACTCAACAAATATTGTAATAAACAATTATTGTTTAAATCAGTGGTTCCCAAAGTGGGCCATGTGGACCCCCTTGGGGTCCACGGGGACCTGCTAGGGGTCCTAGTCTGTGAAAAATAAAATTGGGGCTCCATTATATGTTAATGGGGGTTCACAATAGCGAATGTCCTTTTATCGGGGCGTGGTATATAATAGGTACGGTACCTACGTACAATCTCATATAAAAACTGACACTGTATTTCTATTTAAATTATGAGTTCTACTCACTTATACTGGTGATACTATAGTGATGCATTTCACTTCTAAAGAGAAGCTTCATCAGCCTAGAAGTAAAATGCATTCCTCTAATATCTCCAGTACGGTATATGTGGTAATAATCATAATTTTAATTGAAATACAGTGTCAATTTTGTTATTAGATTGTTCATCAAGTACTTCGTCATGTAAAAAAAACATCACAGAGTAGGCCTACCTATGTAGAATAATTCCATAATACTGTACATGCAAGCAAGCATTATATTAAATAATAAGCATTTAAAATAATAACGCTTTCTATGAAAACATTTTTAAATCTCAGAGAATTCAAACTTAGTTTTCTTATATTTAAAAATTATAAGCCTTCACTGGCAGGTCACTAAACAGCTCAGGTTTACCAGATATATATTTTCGTTTTTAGCTGTATTATTATGAGCAAAACAAGCCCCATATCTTTCAATTATATTTTAAAACTATTAACATTTACTGGTAGGTCACTAAACAAGTCAGGTACTAAATATTTCAAGCTATTTTTAGCATTATTGTTATAGGCAAAAGGACTTTCATATATTTCAAAGTTATAAACAGAAGGAACCTCGTATTTATATTTGAATGATATTTTATCATATTTCAAAAAAGTACCTTTATTGATAGGTCACTCAACAACTTAGGTAGGTACAAAATTATTCAAGTTATTTCACGTTTATCATTATGAGCAAAAGGAGCCTAATCACTTTTAATTATCAAATCATACCAACTTTCTTTAATATTCTAGCAAGTTCTTGCTTATTCAATTAATTGTTCAAAATTATTCTGATGGAGAACAAGATTTGTGCACAATAAATTACATTTATTTCGAGAATAAATTCTAGTTATGGTATTAATGTTTAATTTTTATTTTTCATGTTTACAAGAATTTCTAATAAGGTCTAATAAGCTTCCTTTTATTACTCTACGTATTTAATAATTTTAAATCGAGCTCGAAATCTTAGTAGTCTATTCAATTTTAATAAATTTGTTCTGGTATTTTGATTAACTATTTTGGAATCAATTTTTAATATTCTTGTTGTAACACTCCATTACTGTATCTGTATCACCCGTTTTTTCACAAATTTGATGCAATATTCTACAAAAATGTGAATTATATTCATATTGGTTACATTGAATTGTTAATCTCTACCTCCTCTCCCCAATTCTCTCTCTATCACATTTCACTAACAATAAGTGTTGTGTGCAATTACTACAGAGGACACAATGCTGTTTAATAAAATACCAGCTATAACTTATTGAGTCTTATTAATACTATTTCACTATAACCAACAACAATATGTCACACTATTTGATTATTTCAATTCAAATTCGACTACATTACAAAAATTTACTAAGTTTATGTGTTTTTTTAATGTTTTCTGCACCACAATGGTGAATTTGAATCTGTTACTGTCAGCAGTAGTAGACCTACTTCAACTTCAAGTTAAAACTCCTGGGCGCTCTTTATTGTAAGGGTGACCGATTAGATTGGTCAGCAAAAAAGACTCTGTTCTCTGCTGTAAAATCACTTCCCCGGTGGTTCGGAACCCTCCTAAAACTGTAGCTCCAACTCATCTATCACCATCATCCAATTCATTTCCCACGCACAAGTCTCAGACCTATGTGGGCTTCATCCTCCGAAAAAAAAATAATAATGACATTTATGCAGGGGGTCCACCTAAAACCAAAAATCATGGCAAGGGGTCCATGGGGCAAAAAAGTTTGGGAACCACTGGTTTAAATGGAGAGCATATTAGGTGAAGTGAATAAAGTGCGAGTAGGGTCTCTGAAGTTCGTTCTCCGAACGAACGCGGCTCGTGCCTTATCTCTAGTACAGAGCGGAGCTGTTTTACTTTGATCTCAACTTCACCACACATTAAAAACAAACGTGAAATTTAAGATATTTGAATTTTTTTCTATGCCAGTGGTTCTCAAAGTGTGGGGCGCGACCCACATGATGATGTCTCAGGGGGGGCCCAAAGCTTGGTTGGAAAATTAATTGAATTCACTTACAAAATAATTACGGTTAGCAATCTTTTTATTTTCAATATTACAAATGTAACTTATAATTTTCATTCAACATATTGAAAAAGTGTTATTATATTTTTAGCAGTGAAATTATGAGCAAGTGCTTTGACATTGTTTGATGGAGGATGGAGCTCGGCTATGTCAGGAAAGTACACTGGGCTTGTTGGGTTGATAAAAAAAGTAGCTCCAGAAGCTAGATGCACACACTTTGTAATTCATAGGGAAGCTTTAGCAGCATAGTTTGTGAAGCATAACTTTGTAAATAAACAAAGGTATGACTCCGGAACTTGATGATGTTTTACATGTGATCGTTCAAACAGTCAATCTCAATCTCACTAAAGTCACTAGTTTTCGAGATTCTCTGTGAAGATATGGGCTCAGAACACACATCTCTATTGTTCCATACTAAAGCTCGCTGGCTATCAAGGGCTTTGACCAGAATATTTGAGCTCAGACATGAAGTGCTTACACTTTTGCTTGACAAAAATCACCAAAACTCAGTTTTCACCAACTTGGATTTTTTGCTGCAATTAGCATGGCAGATATCTTTGAGAAAATATACTCGTATTTACTAAACAAGTCTTCACAGAAAAAAGATACTAACATTCTGCGATGGACTGAAAAAGTGAAAACTTTGTGAAGAAGATAAGTTTGTACGAGGGTGGTCTGAAAAGTGACAATTTGGAGCTCCTAATCTTGAGATTATTACTGAAGAAATGGTTCTAAGAACAATTCCAAAAGAAATTGTTGTGAACAATGAAAAGAAATGCTTTCTTGAACACTTAGAAATCCACAAATCTCGTTTTGAAATTTTTTTTATGAGAACTTGGATGGTTTGGCATGGATTCAAAACCCATTCGAACTTGCAGTCAATGAGTGCTCCCTCAATATGATGGAAAGAGAAAATATCATTGACCTTCAAGGTGACACTGCACTTGATGTGAAGTTTAAATAATCTTTTCTCACATACTTCTGGATTGGTGTACAAAAGGAACACCCAATTTTGAGTGAAAATGTATTGAGAATATTAATTCCATTCGCTGTGAAACTGGGTTTTCTGCTCTAGCTGCCATAAAAGTTAAATATCGATCAAGACTGGATGTGACCAAGGAACTCAAAGAGTATCATTATCAGAACTGACACCACGTTTCAACAAACTATGCGCGAAAAAACAAGCACATCCTTCACACTAAAGCTCTTTTTGTTGTAATTGCTTTGAGTAAAAAATAACAATTATGTACTATAGCAGCTATAATAAATTAAGAATGTGTTACTTCAATATCATTAAAACTATATTGCCCCATTAGCATAGAATGTGCAAAACTTGACTAAATAAACATCAACTGTAAAATGTTAAAAGAGACACAGTTATATGAATATGTACTAAATGTATAGTACTCTTATAGGCCTACATGTAGGGGGGCCCGGCTCAGGGCTGAATTATGCAGGGGGGGCTCGAAGTAAAAAGTTTGAGAACCACTGTATTAAGCTATTGAAATGTTGTCTATTGCCGTGAGAAAAAATTTTTTTAATAAATTATTTTTCGAGATACGGGCATTCAAAGTTGAAATTTTCGGGTTTTTGGGGCAACAAAACTTCTTCTTCTTCTTCTTCTATATACCGTGGTCTCAACTACTCTAGATACTGATGATGAAGATCCATCTTGTTTCCACTAGTATATAATAACACTTTTTAAGTGGAAATGAGACTCACGTTATGGCGTGACGGCCGTTTCACTCTGTTGTCAAGAGCATCGTCAGACGACCCATTTCCACTTAAAAAATGTTATTACAGTGTTATTATTTACTCTAGATTCGTTCTAAAAGGACCTAGTCGAGGTGAAACTTAGACGAGTTGAGAACTTGAGACACTCCACATTTATTACTTAGTGTATCACGTTATTCACCTAGCGTATAATACCGTACATAATGAACCATGTACACGTAATTTACAATATCATATATAACGTACCTTACTATATCTTACGTAAATTACGATACCTTACCATAGGTACCATAGCACACGACACCAAACATACGGCTTATGAACCAAACCGTACTCACCGTACATATAGTACCCAACAACACATACTATTCATACCATACGTATGGTATGACTTGAACTCATTGGCGGGATCGTGGTGGGTGGGCAAGGGGTGGCACTTGCCCCCCCAATATTCTACTGGTATACATTTTTATTCCTCCGTTTTCTTTAATGAAGTTAGTGTATCCAATAAATAATTTTAGTCCAGCTCTCCTGGAAACATTTAGAAGTTGACATCATGGCATCTAAAAGAATATTTCACAATCAATGTTGTATGTGCAATAAATCGTATAAATCAGGGTAGGGTGTTCGAAAGTGGGGGGAAATTTGTGGTGGGTCACTTCTGACAGTGTAAGACCCAATGACGTACACGACCTGTGCCAGCATTACTCGGCAGATGAAGACACTTTGATAGCTGAACTTAAATGTTTTTACCCAATGGTTGTCAATAAAGACTTAGAATCAAGATGTGAGGTATAAGTAAAAAGAAACCTGAAAGACATATTTCCAAAAACGTTTGAAGTGTTTCGCCTTTTCCTTACAATACCAATGAGTTCAGCTTCATGTGAAAGATCATTCTCTTGTTTAATAAGAGGACTTAAAACATACGAGGCTTTCTCGTATTTAAGGAGTACAACCGGACAAGAAAGACTTTCTTCACTTGCCTTGTTGGCAATCAAAAGAGATGTGTATGTAGATGTGAAAAGAGTAATTAACACATTCACAACAAAAAACAGAAGATTACACTTGGTTTAAGATACACTTGGTTCATACAATTTGTTTCTGAAATGTTGATTTGATGTAATTTAAATATGATTCAATTTCCTGTAATTTAAAGTTGAAACCAAAAATCGTAGTTATAATTTACTCCAAATTACTCCTAACAGATTATTCATGCTAAAACTAAATAAACTTGACTTACTCGCTATCTATACAGGCTTTCTTTTAGCATCAATTCAGATGCTCTTATTGAGCTGTTCTTATTGGAGATATATTCAAACTTGAATGAATCAAATGGTCAAATTATTCTCTACTTCACTAGAAAAACGTGGATATAAAAAAAAACAAACTCGTACTCGTACATGCGCAAAAGTTCTACCTGCCAAGTCAATTATTATTATTATTTTATTTTTTTGTTGTAAATCCATCTTTGATTCCATAGAATATATAAAATTGATAAATAAATACTTTGTTGTGGAACTTTTACTCACAACAATGTGAGTAAAAGTTCCACAACAAAGTATTTATTTAATCAATTTTATTATTTTTTTTATTGCGAATGATTCCTATATAAGTGTGTGTCAGATATGAGGTGAAATGGTGATCAAAAATGCCAAGCGTACAACAGGAATCGAACCCATATATAACCCCATATAAAATACTTGAGCATACCCACACAGCACAATAAACCTGTTCCAACCTTGTTTCAAGCCTAAAAGAACAAGCTTACAAGCTTAACTTTAGCTTGGGTAAACAAGCTTTTAAGCTTAAAAATAGCTTGTTTTAAGCTTCGAAGTTACCACTTTAGCAACTTGTTCTAAGTTTGAGGTTACAAGCTTAAAACTAACTTACAATACCAGGCTAATAACAAGCTTGTTTAAGCTAGGCTAAAGTAAGTTTAAAGTAAACTTGCATTATCAAGTTATTAACTGACTTACAATACCAGGCTAAAAACAAGCTTATTACAACTAGTCTAAAGTAAGCTTAAAGTAAACTTACATTCCCAAGTTATTAACAGGCTTTTAGGTAGCTGATTGAACTTTATCAACAAAAAATCTGCAAAATAACTATAGTTGAAACACTGCTGTTGAATAACAACAATATTGAAATTGGAGAGCAACATTTAAAAAAACACTATAATTTCCTGGACAAAACTATAGTATTTTAAATTTTTTTAAATAAAGTATATAGGTATTATATGATAAAATTAACAGGTTTGATTACCAAATCACTCATAAAACAATGCATATAGTTTTCATAGTTAGTAGGGGTTGGGGATAAATTATATGTACAAAGAAGGAATCTTCATAAAATAATTTTAATGTATACAACACACACAGCAGTGTTTATTCTGAAGTAGCTGCTTGAGGGTTTTCTTCTACAAAGGCCCTGAAAAAAAGAATCACAATTAAAATGGAGGAAGTAGGTTGATAGGGCAAATGTCATGAATGCAAACATGTAATGGCATTTAGAGCCATTATATATTTTAATCAACAGAGATCATCCAAATGCTACAGCTTAATTTAAACCAAATTGTCACTTAAATCAGTGATAGGTGGCAATCATAATATGGCTGAAGTAACTCACTCTAGATGTGTAGCACAAATACAAAAATATGTGCTGGCTGTTTACCCATTTCTCAATATGGTAATAATATTTTTGTCATACTCATACACATTCACCACTTTACCAAGCATTGAATCGAGCCAGTAAACAACTGTTTACAGAAAGAACAGCAGATTTTCATTACTGCATCCTTTTTCAGTGTGTTAATGGATATTACCACATTCCAGCTGATTCAGAATTTGGAAAAACAGCTGATCTCAGATAAATTTTTAGTATTTTACTTCTGTGGTGGATTTTAAGGTTATGTTTAATGATGTTTCTTGTACTTGCTCAAATTTTATTATTTTTATATTTCAGACTAGTATGACAAAAAATATCATTTGTAACTTGTCTGAGAAGATGTTTACCATACTTGTATGATAATATACTGCACTTGACTTCATCTCATGCATTAACTTATCATACTTGTATGGTAAACTCCATTTCCCACACTTGTAGTGTAATATACTATCTTTTTTTGTCAGCTGATGTCACTTGATGATTATTACCGCACACTGTGTGGTAAAGATCATCAAATGATTATTACCGTACACTTATGGGTGGCTACTTGCTAATAATTCACTGATAAAACATTTGACCAAAAGCTAGATCAGCTGATCTAAGATCATTATTGCCCACTCAACTTCATCTTGTGCAGAATAAATGTGCTACTTTGTGTTGCATAAAGTCAAAAGTCCTGTAGATTTTGAATATGTGTTTTTTTATTGAAATATGTATATGACAAATCTGTTTTGGTTTTCATTTTATTTAGGATTCTGTCTATCATATTTGTGTTGTATCCGTTTTGTTGAGCTAAGTATTTGATCATATTAATTTTTTCTTGGTGGTCGGTCAGCTTGTGATAGTGGATCATTTAAGAGTCTACAGATCATGGAGTTAAAAGCAGCAAGTTTGTGTTGGTGTGGATGGTTGGATGAGTTGTGAATAAGTGTGTCTGTGAGAATTGGTTTCCTGTAGATTTTGAATTTGTGCATGTTATTTAGTTTTGTGATAGTGAGGTCTAAGAAGTTTAACGTGTAGTCTAATTCATATTCTGCATTGAATTGTAGGTTTCTATAGGGTTTGTTAGGTAGTTTTATTTGCATTCTAGCATAAGTACGTATAAGGTTTAGTTTGAAGCAAGTTTTGTTAATGTGTGAGGCCAATGTCCTAACCTTCAAACAAGCTTCCTGATATATTTATTCAATCTTTAACAATCTTTCTATCAGCAGTGGCACTGTCAGTGATGATAGGTAGGTTGGAATGTAGATTCCAAATATTTTAGACAGAACATTTAAAAAAAACTACCATTAATAACTTTGCAGAGCTGCGTGGTCTTAAAGGCTATTTTCTTGGTCTTTGCCCTGTCCTTAGCTGCCACACCTGAATAAGACAATTTGTTTGCGACTGCGTAGCTTAGACACCATCTCAAGCAATTATAAGTCATTGCCTTAGCATCTCTCCCTCCCACCAACATGAGTACTTTCAGCTGAAAAATAAATACTTTATGTGACAAAAAATTGTAATTTGCATATAAAATATAGATGTTAAATTTGTAATCTACGATATTACAGCAAAACAGTATAGTAGCATTTGATTATTACAAATAAATTATTTAATTCAGCAAATATTAAGTTATTAATATAGGCATAGATAGTGCTGCTTTTGTAACAATAAAGGTTCAGGTACGCAATGTTCCAGGGGGTCTGGGGGTTATTCAGAAGGGGTCCGCCCCCAGGAAAACTTTTTAAATTGATAAGATAAGAATACAAAGATTATTTGTCTGAGACAGTTTGAAATTTTTTATGCATATCAAACTTGTGGTTCCTTAAAAGTTATGTCTGCTTTTACTGGAAAAAAACTGTATTTGCTAACTAACTGGCCTACTGTAGAAATTTAATCTTGTACAGATTTCAAGGGCATATTATAAAAAGCGCACAAAAACCTAGTTTACATGTATTATTGCATAATTTTTCAAATAACAGTTTGTTACAAAAATGGAAAGTAAGGTAATCAGTGTGTTTTTAGATAGCTAGATTTTACAAAAAAATCTATAAATTTGATAAACTTAGGTACAGTCTCGCACCAAGTAGACACAGTTGCTAGTTCTACATTGCGTCAATCGCATAATGGCTCACCTAAAGTTACAAAATATATATATTTTTTTTGTTTTTTGTCCCAAAGGTACCAGTACGGCGTAGGCCTACTGTCACTAAAACAGCAGTGGCCATAGATGCTATTTTAAAAATATGCTTGCACAAAAAACGAATTCGTTTCATTAAGTCAAATTCTCATTCAGTCAAAACAAGAAATTCTATCTATCAGATCCAAAAATGTTCATTCTTGCTGTTGCACAGTGCCAAACTTAGTCTGCAGGCAATAAATTTAAGCTTGATCTCCTAGACTTCTGGCAAAGCTAATAATATGCTAAATAAATAATAGATCGAGACCTTTGCCTACCTAGAAGTTTACACTGCTTTAGCTTAAAGCCTAGAAAGTGATGACTTCACTACTACACAAAACAATGGGAGAAAGTTAGGTTTCTGAAATAAAATAAAATAAAGTAGGATAGGTAACACCTTATTGTAGACTAATCATTGAAAAAAAAAACTGACATTGATGATCTAGGAACACGCCTCTGAAAACGGATCTCAAAGATTCGAAAGCCTACAGAGTAAGTGAATTTTACTTATTCTTAATGAATATTTGACTGCAAGTCGTTAAATTCACATAACAAGTTAATATTAACAACGCAGTTCGTCATGGAACAAGACATCCAGGAATCTAATCATTGACTTGTGCTTTTCTCTGTATTGTTTAAATGGCATCAAAAATCGTATTGAATCATAGTCTAAGGATGCTGATAATATGGAATTATAGGAGTCAGTAAGACTCTTTATTTTCACCGTTAATACATGATGCACAATGGTTTATCCTTACCTAAAATTAATATTATGTGCATATGCACATATACTTGCAAAATACATGAATAGTGCTCAGTAATCACTTACCTTTTGGATCTTGATGTTCAACTAAAACTCTGCTCGAGTGAGCAAACAATTGAAATATTAAAATTAAATAACTTGAATAGATTGCTGAAAGATTGCAAATTGCTGCGTGAGGCGGTGATCCGGTAATGGAGCAATCAATGGCGGACCTATGAAATAACAACAATGTTGACGAGATCACGCTATGCGCTACTAGCAAAACTAGCGCACAAAAAAGAAACTTTATGAGTTGCGCGCGCACCAAACGCACCTCCATTATTATGCCGTGAAACCCAAGTTATTAATACCAGCTTGTATTAAACAGCTTGATTTGAGCTTGGAAATAACTTGGATCGCCAAACTTGCTTGACAGTGTTAAAACCAAGTAAAATACAAACTTAGTTTAAGCTTATGTGCTGTGTGGGTAGCTAGTCAAGTACCCGTGCTTTGCCATGGGCTGAACTTCAGGCCCCTTAAACACACATAAAAGTCCGACTTTTGAAAAATCCTTTCTGTAATTCATTGTCATCCAAGTCTGAACTGTGTATGAATTTTTAAGTATTTAGCTCATCGGGAAGTATAAGTTTAAAATTGATAGCAAGATTTGACCCTAAGATAAAACATGACAAGTAGAGAAAAACGTGTTGAATAAATAAAAAAATACCATCATATTTGTCTACATTTTATACATTTTTCAATTCCTATTCACAATAAAAGATTCCATTTATTCACAAAGTTTATATTCTAACATTTTGTCTTGTTGGATCATAATACTGTAATAAGCGTATGGCTTTTATTGGTAATGAGTACCCTTATACTTATAGGTAAGTCACAACTTGCCGTTCTGAACCATGTTATGGGAAACATGGTGGACCTACTGTTTTAGATGGGTTCCGAACCACCGAGTTAGTGATAAAGATAGATGATGTTATGATTGAATCATAAGTCTGGAGCTATTTAAAGTTGAAAATAAATTGCTTTGATTAGCGTCACTTATCTAAGAAACCTTCGACCATACTTGGGAAAGTAAGTAAAAAATTCTAACTAGTTAGAAGTTATTAGTTAGTCCCGTAAAAAGTAACTGATAGAAGTTATTGGTTAGTTACTTAGAAAAGTAACTGATAGAAGTTATTAGTTAGGTAAAAACTAACTGATAGAAAATAAAGTTAGAAAATAAAGTTAGTTTGTCGAGAAGTTCGCTGCTGCGCTGTTGGCCTGTTGTGCAATTTTTTTAAGGATTTTGTACAAAATAAGCATGTATTTTGGTAACTGATTGTGTTTATTTACACATATGAAATACCAATTTTTTATTTTAAATATTTGTTAAAATTCATCAGAAACTGCATTTTTACTTCCGTTCAAAATCTAACTAATTAAACAATAAAACTGCTAACGAATAGATTATCTATTCGTTAGCTTGGTTTCTAGCTGAGTAGAAGTTAGTTTGATTACTTTTTAAAAACTAACGAATATGATAGAAGTTAACCAAAATTACTAATATAACGAGTAGCGCTATTTGTTAGAATTTCTATTCGTTATTCCCAAGTATGCCTTCAACCAGATATTAGAGTAATGATAACAGATTTTAGCTGATAACAGAGTTTTGAAGGACCCGACATACAACAATAGTTCATTTAAATTTAAGATTTAAATTTTTTTGAATAATTATAATACATTCTTAAATAATTCAATTTTTTTCAATTTTCTAGAATATGTTTTTTCTATTTTGGAAGAATGAAATAGAAAACCCGACGGTAAATCAACTTAAATTTTATTTAGAACTGGACATGAACTTATTACCAACTTTTCGAACTGCAAAAAATTGGTTTTACAATTCATAAATATCAATTTTAATATATAAATTACTTAAAATCATGATAATGTGGAAACATTAGCTCATTAGCTATTAATATAAATAAAGAATAAAATATCTTATAAATATCTAAAAATAAAAAATTGATTGCTGCTCTTAAATTTCCTTCCCGACGGCCATCTTATACTATTATCTTGCTACTAAATTCAAGACAAGGAGAATGAGAAGGAAAAGGAAAATATGATTATCTGTGATAATGAGATAATGCCATGTGCAATAATGACAATAAAAAGGATAAGGTGAAAAAGTTGTGAGAGCTGAGAGGAGGAGATTAGATGATAATAATGTGCATAGCATAGAAAGGAATCAGTTGGCCGAGCGCGCTAATAAGGAGGGAGAAAACTCCAGCGATGACTCTGATTGAGTTGGTGAGAGATAAATTTTTATTAGTAATTATTATGCATTGGTGACACTGGCTGAGGGTGAGTGAGCGTGCGTGAGCACTGCTGGCCGGTGGCTGCTGCATGTGTGTTAGTGAGATGTTAGTAACTGCGCGTGCGTGGGCGCACTTATACACTGCCGATAAGTATAGTACGTCACAGTGTCAGTAAAATCATTATATATATATATGACAAGGGTCGATGGTACATCGACCTGATGTGTGATCGAACCATGCGTTCAAAATCATACCGGGCCGATTACACATCAGTTCGATGGACCATCGACCCGGTCGTCTTTAGTTACACTAGTGAGGGTCGATGGTACATCGATCTGATGTGTAATCGAACCTTCCTTATTATAACCTGTATTTACTTGGATTGGGTCTATGTACCATAGAACCACCGTGCTTTAAATAGCATTATTTTTAAATACAGGTTCGATGTACCATGGGACCAAGTTTTAATAGTTTTACATTTGTGTGAAAGTGGTTCGATGGACCATCGAGCCATTTTACATTAAATACTAAAATAAACTGACACTGGGTCTATGGTACATCGAACCACTACGCATTTTAATACAAGGGTCGATGGTACATCAAAATGATGTGTAATAGAACCAGTCCCGTTGGATACACGTGTCCGGCAAATTGGTCTAGAGTAAACCGCATATGTTTTTTAATTGAGTTCACGATCGTGAGTTTTATTATTTGGAGAGCCATTTTTTTCATTTCTAATCTATTTTTCAACATGCTGCGTTTATGGTATTGTAATGTTGTACGGTCATGTTTTAGTTATTTCTATTTTTTATAGACTAGTACATTTTTAAACAATGTTCAGAAGGAATATTTATACCTTTGATATATCGGATAAATTACGTGATTATTGTATAAGTATATAAATAATAGTTTTGGTTCAATATTGTGTCAGTTCTCCCAACGCTGTTGAATTTTTTTCTTACAAGTACTGTAAAAGTAGTTTACGTTTTCTCTCTTCTGCCTCTTAAGAATAAATTTCTTAAATTTTTTCTCTTTTCCTGACGTAGAAATTTCGCGGTAATTTAGATAAAATGCCTTTTTATTAGAAATTTAACCTGTGTCCGTGTCTGCAAACGAGGCGAATTCTGAGAGAACACATTTTCTGGGAAAAGGAGCAAAGGTGCTATAACAAGGAGGATGTGAATGTGGATCCTATGGAAGACATCAATTTCAAGGTTTCTAGGTTTCAAGATTAATTATTTATAAAATAATCAACTTTCAACTATTTCCATCTTTCAGGAGCCCGTAAGGTACAGCTGAAATCATTAGACTAGCCCCCCTTGAAACATGATTGAAATTTAAAATTTAATAGATAAAAGGTGTTTAGTTCTTGCATAATTATAACTGCCCACAAAAAAATTATGCAAGATTTTCAGGGAGGGGTGACAAGGGTGAGGGGGGATATTTATATGATTTTGAGGAGAGGGGTCCGGAAAATCGGTTGCGGGGGGGCCCAATTGGAAAACGTTACGCCACTGTCTGGGGGTTTCTATCACCCTGATCTATCACCCTCATGGTTAAGCCAGTAATAGATATTCAAAGTAAATGAATAAATCACGTGTGTAAATGTGTATTAAAAAGTGGCAGGAACGAAAGTGTGCTTGATCCTATCAGCTTGAAGAGTTGAACATATTTGATGAGTGAAGGTGATGGATTTATCTCGATACTTTCGTGACGGTGAAGGCTCAATATACGAGTCAGCGATTCCCTTCCTTCCATCCATCCCGAGCAGAGCTTTTCATGTCATTTAGTTCACAGTATATGAAGAGTAAGTTAGTACTACGATGCTTCCAGAAGTTAGTCGTCTAAAATCAACTAGAGCCGCTCATTCCGAAAGCTGTATGAGCCAGCAAAGTTTGCCAACCTTTAATGTTTGCCGAACAGAGTTATAATCTTGAAGCGTTCAAAGTACATATAAAAATCGAGTTTACGTTTTAGAGCGCTGTCCATTAAGTGTTTTTGTTTGCCAACCGATTCTATTTCATAACCGTATTATGGCGAAAGAACAACTTCAACAAAGCTGTGATGAGCTAAAAGATTTTCAGCTAAGATACTAAGCTCATTTTAATAACTCTGCTTCATCCGTAAATCAACCATAAATTTTTTATAATTCTCTAGGCAATACAGAAATAGCTAATAGCTCTTAAAACTCCAGCCACATTTTAATGATTTATGGGGCAATACAGGAGTAGCTATGAAACTCAAGATCCACAAATTTTCTAGATGATTGGCTGACAAATTCACTCCCGGAAAAGGAATCACAAAATTCTTCTTTTTTTCTTGCTGATGAAGCTTGAATCAGTCTGAGACTTGAGCGTGGGTAATGAGGTGAATGATGATATTGTTAGTTCTATAGTTTTAGGTAAGTTTCGAACCAGCAGGTTAAGTGATGTAACAAAGATAATGTCATATTCTGGGCATGAATAACTTGGACAGGGTATATTTCAGAAAGATATTTGAATTCTTGGTTGAATCTCGATGAATTCTCATTAATTAGAACTTAATTTCCAAAATTCATATTTCAACCATTATTAATTCCTGAAATACATTGGGAAAAGTTGTTTGGCTACCCCATTTGTAAAGTTTATGATTTGCTTGTGGTTGGAAATATTTCTCCATGAAGTGTGGAAAATATGGTTCAAGAGAATAATTATAACTCACATCGCACACTTTTTTGATAATCGGTTGAAAAGCATTTGAAAAGTAGAAGAATGTTTAGAACATAAATGTTTTAGAAAATCACTCACAATTATCTGAATTTATAGTCAACTTTGTCAAGTTGAGGATCATTTCGATGACCTGGGAGAAAAACGTGAGTTAATTGAAGTAAAGCTTTATACAGCTTTGTGTGAAGTATCGAAATAAGGCCATTGAGTGTGTTATTGGAAGAGAGGAGGAACGAACAAAATTTGGGGTATTTAATAAAGTTTGAAATTCTCCAATATACACGAGGTCACGAGTTACAGATATGTGGAAACGGAAAGAGCTTACAATCTTGCAAAATCGTTGATAATGTCTGGTAAAGCGTGGACATTTGAGATTCAAGGAATGCGACTGGCTAGGTATTTTCAGTTGCAGACATTTTCAAATTCGTAGTATTCTCATCGCTCGATTTTCCTTGTAGTGTGTCTACATTCCGTCATTCTATGAACATGACAATCCGCCTGAGAAGCGATGCTCAAGAGTGACAAAGGTTTGCCACGGGAAATAAGCAGTTGTAGAAAATGCAATGACTAAAAGCTATATAGCTGGCAAAGAATTTCAATAACTGCTATGAAATTCAGCCAGTTATATCACTAGTTCCAGGATAAGATGAAAAATATAGAGTTGAGAATAGAACGCTATTTTCTAGATTTCACCCTCTGCTATTCCTAGATTATGTAGTATGGTAAGTCTTACAGATGAAAATATGGATGATATTGTAGGTGAAATTAGTATAGGTAAATCTATAGATAAAGTGAACAATAAGCTCTATAGATTTTATTTATTTATTTGATATACATAAATGAAAATTACACATAATAGAGACTTACAGCTCATGCCAAAACAAACCTCATTGGATGCAGTAAATTGTCTCAAATCAAACAAGGAAATCACAAAATAAAAGTTGAAACAGCTGACAAAGAAACAAAGACAAAATAGATACAATAAGGAAACGGCATGAAGTAACATTATAAAGAAAAATAACCCTAAACAAAGAAATAATAGAATAGCTAGAAACAAGGGATTTTTTATTAAGTTCTAAAATTTAACTGTGTTGGATTAATATCTGAAGTTATGATTTAATTTTCAATCTTGCAAACAATTATGGTCGCTCGCTTACTCACAAATAGACTAGAAGGTCCGAGGGAGCGATATTTGGATAACTTGTATTTTTTTAAATGTTCTTGCTTTTTGTATTGCATTTTGTTTCTTATATTTAATGTGATCCTATGTTATTGTGCTTAAAACATATGCAAAATACAAAATTAATACAATTATGAATAATGAAAGTATAGCTTGACAACTCATTCATGGCAGTGCGCAGAAACATCTAATCTGTTGTGTCACTATGCGCAAGGTAGCAAAAATGCACAAAAAACCCATACAACTATCATCAATGCTGTGATGACGAGGTATACACGTATCAGGGTATATACGTAACAGGTTATACCCATTTTCCGTAATAAATCTATCAACTTATCCAATAACTAACTTTTCCAATAAGAGTCTTCAGAGACTCAGGATACTCAATGACTGAAATGGATTCCCATCATGAAAAAATCAAGTACTGCAAAAAACTGCTTCATTATCATTATCACTTACCCGGTGGCTAAAACCCAGCTAAAACTTAACGTGTGCTATAAACATCAAAATTGTACACTATACATCAACATCATATTATTATAATCCTAATCACTTACGCACAGTCTCTCACTCATGTGTGCTCATCAGCAAGAACATTTTTATTACTTTGAAAAATTTGTGAGAAAGAAAGGAATCTTTGTAGAATTCCCCATCGAAGAATTCAGCTACAACTCCCAGCTAAAACTTAAGGTCTGCTATAAACATCAAAATTGTACACTATACTTCAACATCATATTATTATAATCCTAATCATCCACGCACTAGTCTCTGACTCATGTGCGCTCCATCACCAAGAAAATATTCATAACTGTGGGAAAGAAAGGAATCTTTGTAGAATTCCCCATGGAGAATTCTATTATGGAAACGATAATTGGAAAGTGAAATATTCAATGCCAGCTTGTTTAGAGGAGAGCAGGGGAATGGTTTTTCAGCGCATACATATCAACCTATTTGTGAAAGGATTTGGGAGGATTAAGTTTGAAATAAATGTAACTCTCTCCCATCCTTTTCCAACTCACCATTTCCACTCCTTTCCTCTCATTCACTCTGTTTCTCAAAATTACCCTCTTTCATTCATTCTACACTCATATCCCACTCCTTTCTCACTAGTTTCTCATTTTCTCTGTTTTCCTTCCTCACTCAGTCTCTCTCTCTCCAAAAGACGGGCATCTTTAGTGCACCATTTTCCATGTGGAGTTCAATTAGCGAGCCGAGGGAATAAGAGGTATCAGTGCCGCTCGTGTGTGTGCATGTGCGTATCTTACGCGCCCAGGGCCAGAAAATTGTCTGCCATCTTTTGTTTGGGTCTCTGCTGCCGCTCGACGCCTAAAACCCGCTTAACGGCGCCATGCTTAAACACAAGTAATGCTATTTTAATGTAAAGGATGGTGACAACGCCGGTTCCACTGAGAGAATAAGCGGGCCTATCTTATCACGCACTCTCCCCGGGGTATCATTTGTAACTATTGAATAATGACACATCTGCCAATTGGCTTTACCAACGTTCACCTTCTATCTTGAAATTATTCTCCCATATATCAAGTATTCTTTGATGATAATAACTATAAAACGATTGCAAATTGCATTACCAAGACAAAATATATGGTGAATTTGGTCGACGGGATGCCTCTGCAGATTTTTGATTTAGAGGCTTATTAGGTGTGACAAATCTGCGGCTGCAGTTCCATAAGTTTCCTCTGAACCAATCGAATGAAAGAATCGATAATCGATTGTTATAGTAATAAATAATAAGTGTATGACTTCAAAATTAATTTATTGCCGAAGACAAATAATTCACAATTTCTATAGGCCATGTCAGAAAAATTACATATTTTCAAAAATTCTCCATATTGAAGCTTAAATATGCATTATTATTATTATTATTATTATTATCATTAGCCGTAGAGCTCCCGAAGTGGAAGACGCTGAGCAAAATGATGATCACTTATTGGACTTGGTCGTGTTCCTCCTGTTCGCCCAACAGCTTTTCATTTTCTGAGAAAAAGCAGCTTTTCTTTCTTCACTCCATCTTGTTCCGACTCTTGGAGCTTTAACCTCTGCAATAATTTGCCATCTATTAATTTTTGTTCTAAAGTTATTTCGATCGGAAATGTCATTATCAGTAATTTTTGCCAGAACTAGATCTTTTTCAACATTTTGAATCCATTCTCCTCCATAAATATTCATTATTATTATTATTATTATTATTATTATTATTATAAAAACAGTTTCTTATTAGAAAATCCTTAATTCTAATTTTGTAGCCTACTCCCTAACAGATAAACTTAGTATAGCTGTAACTGATTATTTAGTGGTTACTGATTAAAAAATCTTATTGCACAAGCCCTAAAACTTACATGGCCTGATTTGTAACACCAATATTCATTTCTAATGTTAATGTACTATTTTAATGGTGGGGAGACCCTTCCCTTAGGGTGGGTAGCTTCACCTCGCCTTTTTAACCATGTTACGAGGAACATGATAGACTTACTTTTAGTTGGGTTCTGAACCACCGGGTTAAGATAATAAAGCTTATAACATCAAGTCTTTAAAACATGTTCATCCATCCAAGCGCAGTCGATTGCGGTAGTCGATATTGAAGGAACGTTAGGTTTGGGTTTGGTACGGATCAGAACTGCAAGCCAAATCTGAATTTAATCTCGCTGGTTCCCAGTTTGATTCCCCAGTTGAATCATGATTTGTAGTTCTACCTTGCGCTATTGCAGACAAAATTATTTTACACTTACGGTCCGTAGTTATAAATTGCTCTTAAGGCGTCTTTGACTCAAGGGAGACTTAAAATCAGGGGTGTCCACCCCCCTGAGACTCATGACACACCCCCCCTAAATTTAGCACCAATCCCCCTCCCATAAATTAGCCCCCCCCCCAAAAAATGCGGAAAAAGCCCCCCGTATTCTTCCTAAAACTAAAAGAAGTTTTTTATAACTATTGAAAATATTCAAACCCAGTCGATAATATACAAAATGTATGTATATTTCTTGAGATTCTTTACATAGGTAACATTTTTTTGTAAAGGTAAAAAAGAAATATCAATGAAATGAATATATGAACTTCTGCTCAATAAACTTAATTGCAAAATAGCAAAAAAAGAATTTGAACCTAAATGGTTTTTAAACAATAAAATATTAATACAAATACACAATGTTCAATAAAAATTAAATACCTATAAGTTTATGTTCGGTGTAGGTCTACCAATTACATTAAGGTTAAATAATTTTAAAAAGTTGTTCCTTTAAAGGAAGTGAAAACAATGAGTTAATAACTTCATTTGTACAACACAAAAATTCAAAATACTAAGTCATTTATTGGACAGTAGTTGAACAACAGGTTATTTACTTAGTGTAGTATCTTGGGAGAATTTATGTATGGATGAAGTACATAAAAGGCACACATTTCATGTATAGTTATTTACAACACACAATCGAAAGAAATGCCTTTAAAAAACAAAATAAAGACATAGGTATGAAAAATTACTGAATTTTTAGTATTTAGTAAGTTTTGCTATAGCAGTTCTTACTTATTAGTAAGTAGTAAGGGTCTCCCCACCACGAAAAGCCATACGAATTTACTTTACTTTATTAAGTAGTTATCGTAAAATACATGAAAAACATCAACAGTTTGAAGTCAAACATTTTAAATTAGTAGGCTGTGACCATCTACAAGTTAGCTAGGCACCTTCTAAGCTTGTTAAATCTATCTTTCTAAACCCCACATAGAAGTTTTTGTCTTTGGGATGAGGAAACAGAAAACCTTTCAATTATTTCTTCGTTAGAAATAGACTCAAGTACATCTTTTTCTGCAGCTAGAACCATTAGATTGGACAACCATGAGTCTCCCATAGCTGAACTGAGTCTGTTTTTGATAATTTTAAATCGACTTATTGCTCTTTCTGCTGATTAACTAGTAACTGTTGTTAGTAACTAGGAGAGTAAAGTTGTATAAACCACTTTCAGAGCACTCGCTTAGCGTCTTGCTAAGTTTGAATAATAAATTCCTGCACAAATCATAAACATAACTATTTTAGCTAATTCATATTCATATATTTTTATTAATTGACATTCTATCTGGTGACTTCGTAGTATATTTTTGAATGTTGTCACGTTAAACACGGTTTCAATCAACTTCACGCCCCCCCCCCAAACGGTTTTTGGAACCCCCCCCCCCCCCCAAGAATTTCAATGACGCAGTCTGCGTCATAGCCCCCCCCTGTAGTCACCCCTGCTTAAAAGCATTCACTCAAATAGTTTCTACGTCACTCTTGAGATAAGTAAGCCTTAAATAGATGGATAGATATTTATTATAGGCAATTGCTACAAGGCTTATCGCCTATGGTAACATGTATATCATAAAATTATAAAAACTAAATAATTACATAAAAACCAAGTTCATGTAGACACAGACAAAAACTGTTAAAAACTGAAACAAATTATACCAAAACAATATAATGCACAATAAATACTATAAATGATAACCGCATAATGACTATAAATTAAAATGTAAGTGAGATCACAATTCAAGTTATACAAAATGTGTGACAGACTATGAGATAGATCAACGCACCAACCATGCCACACAATGACAAGAAAGAACAATGATGAGCATCATTCTCATCAATCCCGCTCATTCAATAAACTGAAGAGCCTTGATTTAAATGACCCAAAAGAAGGCAAGAATACAATATCCACGGGCAAAGCATTCCAAAGTCTTGAGGCTGTAACTGTGAATGAGTGATTATTGTGTCCCTGGAACGTGTGCAAGAAGAATGAACCTTCCTTTCAAGTACTGCGGACCTCTCCCCTCAACAATAAGATAAGATTTCTTTATTGCCAATAAACTTACAACAGTAATAGGCAAAGTCACAATGTAGTCACAATTCATTTAAACAAATAATACATGAAGAAAATACAATTGCACAAGATGCTGTCGTCACAATTAACCCTAAAAACCAGTCATATCACATTCAAAATATTCCTCTATTGAATAGAGGGATTTGGATGTAATCCACTTGTCAACTACAGTCTTGAAACTCCTAACTGGAAGAACTCTAATTTTTTGAGGTAGCCTATTGAACAATTTTATTTGCTAATAGTAGTGACTTTTGTACGTTTTCCTTAAGCGAACATTAGGCAGTGTTAAATTTTCCCTATTGTACCAAAATTGTGAGTGCTTGAATGGGTATTGAAATTGGCAATATTCTGTTTTACATATATATCAAATTCTGGTAAATAAAAAGAGCAGGCAGCGTCATAATATTTTGTTCACAAAAAGCTGATCTACATGATTCCTTAGCAGCAAGGTCAAGATGATATGCAGTGCTTAAAACGAAGTACTGTCTTTTACTTTTCAACTTCAACCAGCGCAGTCTCCTATAGTAGGGTGTAATATATTCAAAAATGAATCGAACTGCATAATTCAAAAATTGAACCCTTACGGTAGGTTCATAAAAATACGGTTCATAAAATCTTGTAAGCTCGATCAGTCTCACATATTTTGTGTAATCTTCCACTTCATTACCCATGCATACGTTTCAGATTCAAGTGGACTACATACGAAAAAATATGCATAATTAATATTTGAATGAAATGATCCCATTCCAACTTTTTCAACATAGAGTTGTATGATTACCATTACTATATCAACCCACTTGTTATGGATATTGAATAACACTGAGAGGATTTTCATTCTGAAAATGATCATTACAATAAAATGAAGATATATAAGCTGCAGTGGATCATGTACGTATTGTTCAAATGAAATGCTACCATTGAAGGAGAGGGTTGAAAACGCGCTCACTTGATTGGTGATCGGTATGTGAAGGATTTGCGTTGCAAGTTGCCTAAATATTCATTGAATCGAGTGAAATGGCCATTCATCGATGCGCCGATTCTCTTCGCTCATTTTTCATAAAATGTATTGAAGTGAGGATGAAATCGAACAGCGTTCTGACGCCGACACGAAAATGTTCACTTTCGACAAAAGTCAGTAATATTGCTTCGCTCTTAATACGATTAGGAATTAAGCTGCTAAACAAACAATCCATCGCGATCCAAAATAATACTCTGGTTATTGATATACGATGAATAACGTTGAGTGAACGGCGCCAATTGCAAACTGGAACAAATTGAATGTTCGTCGATAAAAAGAGCTCAAACTTGAGAGCTCGAAGAGCTTCGTAGGTTGTATTTCTGATGAAAAAAGAGGCTTCATGTTTTAATATCATAATTTCTTATTTAAAAAATAATAATTGTTGACTTTTTAAAAAAAATAAATTAGATTTGATTTCTTGTTACATTATATATCATTTTTGGTACACTATTGCAAACGATACTGAAACCTTTTTTTAAATAGTTACAAGTTACAAGAGTTTGAAATAAAATATGCCCCATTCACATGAGTCAATTGGTTTCAAAAATCTAAGATAAATAAAACTATTATTTTTAAAACCCATTCATTAGTCTAGATCAGACAAGGGCGAACTTTTCAAGGAGAGAGCCAGTAGGTATGTTTGGAGACCTTTGGGACAACCCCCCTCCCCCCCCCTCCCCCCCCCCCCCCCAAAAAAAAAAAAAAAATTAAAAAAAAAAAAAAAATTAAAAAAAAAAAAAAAAAAATTAAAAAAAAAAAAAAAAATTAAAAAAAAAAAAAAATGACACAGTTGGAAGATGGCTGCACGAGAACAGTGAATCGGGACGGCCAGTCAAGATCTTGGTATATGGATATGAGAAGATTTGTCTGCTGGAAACGCTACTGCAGCTGAACAAAAAGGAAAATGTGGAGTACGTGGACCTGAGTTCGCCCTACCTATTCCATGAGACGCCCAACTTGGAGGTGCTGATGAAGACTACTACAGTCTACTGCCCAGAACATTACCTGCTCGACTTCTTGGAGACTGTGAAGATGAAGCTGGCTGGTGACAATGGAGGACGAGGACGCTTGGATGTACCGCCATTTTGTGCGCTCAATGTAGTAAACATCCTGCACAATTGGATCATGCAAGCATTGCAAAGAGATAGATATTTTTGTCGAAGTTTATTTTTGTCAATAAAGAATAAAATGTGAATATTGCATCATCATTTACCCCACCACCTCTAGTATTTAAGAGCCTGCTGCTGCTCAGTATAGTTTAGTTTAACACCTACAGTCAAGATGATCTCAAGGATTTTGAGCTCAAGGGCAGCCGAGACACGCTTGAAGGCGGCAGTCATGGATCTAGAAGCTGAGCTACTGCGCCGGCAAGACAGCTTGAGCATGGACAATTTTCAACTTGAATCTGGGCATGCAGAGTCATGTGACGTCAGCTCTGAGAATATCCTTGAATGTGATTGTACTCGTCTCAGGAGACTACGCTATGCTGTCATCGATGCAGTACCTAGTCAAGGGTTTATACAATGGGTCAGAGACAAAGACGACTTCCCAGGTGAAAGATTTTGTCCAGGTCCACAATCTGCAAACTTCAACCGTACTAGTGTCAATTCGTTCCTGAAAGATATCTACATGGGCATTGCATCGTATAAGGAGGATAAGAAGCAACGGTCTCCAGCATCATATGTGGATAGACTGCCATTCATGGTGACAGCCTGTTTTGATAATCATTGGAGAGTGCCATTAGACACAATATACAAGTTAAAGAATAGCTTGGTAGCCATAATGGACTTGCGTTCAGTGCCTGGATGGAGGAACAAGGATGTTAAGCTGGAGATTGATTTCAACGACAGCGATGAGACTTGGTGGTGTGACTTTGAGTGCGGTGACCAGAGTCTATCTTTGGTTGGCAGAAGAAGGATTACATTCGCCGGCTTTGACTACAACTCTATGGATGGACGTGTCAGATGCATTAGGATTGAGGATGGTCAATCAGGCGATCCTGCTCTACTGGTATCAATTTGTAAAGCTGAGCAACATTATAGATTATGGCCGCCAGGTGATGTGACCGATGGCGTGGGCCGTGTAAAGGAATCTCTTAATAGGTCGGCAGAGACCTATGGTGTTACCAGAGACTTTGAAAGGGGCAATATTGTAGCCAATTTCTATGTATTGTTTCATACTTGAGATTGTTTAATAAATAATGTATTGTAAGAGTATATACTTTTCTTTTCAACCTTTTTTTTCTTTGAAGCAACAGTGCACTAGGTGAACACTTGGTGTAAACTTTAAAGCCTGAGTGAGCACTAGGTGAACACTTGGTGAACACTGGTGATCACTAGGTGAACACTTGGTGTACACTTTTAAGCCTAAGTGAGCACTAGGTGAACACTAGGTGAACACTTTTAGGCCTAAGTGAGCACTAGGTGAACACTTAGTGAACACTAGGTGAACACTAGGTGAGCACTAGGTGAACACTAGGTGAACACTTGGTGTACACTTTTAAGCCTGAGTGAGCACTAGGTGAACACTTGGTGAACACTGGTGATCACTAGGTGAACACTTGGTGTACACTTTTAAGCCTAAGTGAGAGCTAGGTGAACAGTAGGTGAACACTTTTAGGCCTAAGTGAGCACTAGGTGAACACTTAGTGAACACTGGTGATCACTAGGTGAGCATTAGGTGAACACTAGGTGAACACTTGGTGTACACTTGTAGGCATAAGTGGACACTGAAACTATGGTAGGGGAAAATGAATAACAAATCAGTTGCAGATGTCACACTTTTATTTTTTCATTCTTTAATCAATTGGATTCTATGGGTTCTCCCAGCAGGATGGCACATGAATTTATATGATTTCATGTCGACGGTTCCTACAGCAGGGACGAATTTGAAGGTGGTCCTGCAGTACGACTCTGGAAGTATAACCCATATGTGTGCGTTGTCGGAATCCAGTGTGACTGCCACCTTTTCACCATATTTTGTGGTGACTCTCTCTGCGCTGATCATTTGGTACGTGTGCCCTGGCTCGAGATCTTTCATGGATACGAGGTCTAGCGGCTTTTGGGATGCAATTGTGTTGTAGATGGCGTCAGCGGCATCATTAGTGGATGACATCTGAAAATGAACAGGTATTAGCATAATCTTACAGTCAGCATTGTGGGTCAGCCATTCATGTGGATGAGATTTCATGCAGTAGATGAATGTGATTTCATGCAGTAGATGAATGAGATTTCGTGCAGTAGATGATATCATGGTTAGCCATTTGAGGTTAGATTTCATGCAATGGATGAATGATAACATGGTTAGGCATTAGATTTCATGCAATGGATGAATGATAACATGGTTAGGCATTAGATTTCATGCAATAGCTATGGAGGTTAGATGATCTAGCAAGAGACAAATACTGTGACGAAGCTCTGAACTGACTTAAAGTCGGTTCAGGGCTTCCCACGTAAAATTTGAAGAATGACTGGGCCAGAGGGCCAGTGATCATAAAAGAGCAAATACTAAAGATATCATGCAACAGTTATAAGAGACTGGAGAATCAATAAAGAAAAACAAATTTAGTGACTGAGAAGCAATTATAATAAAATAAAATAAAGGCTAAAAGGTTACATTTTAGAATATAAATTGATTGAATATTCGTTGTTTTAAATTACGTGGAAAAATTATTAAAGTTGATTTACGTTGATTTTTGTTGATTTACGTTGTATCATGATTCGCTGTTTAATTTTGGTTAAGTTCGTTGTTAAGAAAAAGTTCAATAAAGGGTACCCTTTCGTAGATCGATCAGAAGATATAAAAAATGTTCAGCTTACCGAAGTGTTGATAATAGTTTATCACATACCAGTACTGTATGTAGATTATTCCGTAAAATTATAATCACATAATCCTTTTAGTGTATCCTTGAATGTATCCTTTTAATGATCCTCGAATGTATCAGTACATTTTTAAAATATAAAATAAATCAGGAACAAAAACCTGTTGAAAATAATTAACAACAATTAATACATCGAAATTATTACTTACATAAGTTAGTTTAAATCACTAGAAGAGGATTTTCAGTTTTCGAAAACAGACTACGTCATCGAAGATACAAGAAAAGGTTTGATAACGACAAGTTGAGGAAGGCTTAGAGCATGCTTGAAGAGCTTAATTAGAAAGGTGAAAATTACAGCAAATGAAGTTAAAAGGAAGTTAAAATATCAGAATAAAACAAAGTAATATAATTATAATAGTAATGGAAGATAATTATAGTTTTAAAGTAGTAAAATTTGGAAAGGCGTTAACTTATAGGTTATAACAAGAGTTTACAAGATATGAACAGAGTGAAAGAAAAATTAGGCAATAACATTTCAAGAACAAATATAATGAGAGAAAAATGCATATCTAAAACATGAATTAATTATTTGGGATCCACACATTGAAATCCAGAAGCTAATGAGACCTCGTTCATCAAATGAGTGAAGACCAATATACCGTTCATATAATAGAATACATTTCACAAAGTAATGATTCAAACTTACCCTAAACTGGGTTTTACGCTATCTCAGTCATTATGAAAATAGATAAATAATAATTTAAATCATTATGATTTAAATTTCTTCAAGTTTTCTTTAAGTATGCTTTCGCCATTGTAGCTTGATTCGAAAAGAAAAAAGGACTCTCTGCCCGGCTGTTTCACAGATCATTACCGACAGAGTAGCCAACCTTACATAAAATAAAGTACAGTAGAGTACACTAATACTTAGATATTCAAACTGAATAAAGTTAATTAAGTTAAATTAACTGTTGAATTACTGGATGAGGATTAAAAAATAAAATATTAAATTAATTTTGGTACAAACCTCCTCCACTGGGGTTTTTTTTTTTAGGAAAAGGTACCAAAATTTGAACTAAATGATTTTAAAAAAAAAAAAAATGAGATTAAAGGGTAAAAGGAAAGAGAAGTATCAGGCCGCGTATCCAAAATACTCAGAAGGAAAGAAGAAAAGAAGATGGTAAGATGAAGGGAAAGGTAGCAGGAAATAAGAAAATAAAAACATTGATGATTGATCAGGTCACCAATATTTCTAAAGAAAGGGAAGGAGAGAGAGTAGAAAGGAAATAGTGATCTCAATGTTAAATAGATAAAAAGAAAATTTAAAACACTTTAAGTTACCATTCATCCAAAAACTCAACAATTAATAAGAATTACAAGTAGTGAACCATTGGGAGAGACAGTGAAACTAAGAGTGAGCAGTAAGTAAGTAAAAATTGAAACAGCTTTAAAGTTTCATTACTACCAAAAAATAAAAATAATCAACATAAGTTGAATTTTAACATCTTGCAACACTGTTGCTGTTAACCAAGAAAACTAAATCTGAAACAGATTAATCAAAATACATAGAACAATAATAAAATACACTAAATATAGACAATATCAATAAATGACAACTCAAGATATCCCATCACAATACTACAATGTGATCAATTACATATGCAACTAAAATAGAAGCACAATGCGCAATCGGCATAGAAATTACAACATAACAAGAATAATACCAGGACAATTACAAAATACAAGATACAAGATGAGAACGAATTATCACAAGTGATGCGTCCATCAACAGGTGTAATTATTTTGTTTCTCAAATAAATACAAAATAGAATGCCTTTATGGGTTGTTCCCCATTTTCAATTGACAAACATGAGCTCTTCTAATAAATTTCTCACCATCGGTTGAGAATAATTTAACACTAACAGGACTAATCCACTCTTTAATTATAAATGGTCCAGAAAATCTAGGTAATAATTTAGCAGTAATATTATTGACAGCTTTACTTATTGGATTTGTTTTTAAAAAAACAATATCGCCAGTCTTAAATGGGATAGGACTTCTATGCATGTCATATCGCTTCTTAGAATTATTGTAAGATTTTAATAAATTTTTATGAGCAGTTTTCCAGATTTTATTAGTATCCATAGAAAATTTATTAGGAAGAATTTCATCTATTTTCCAAGCATTAGTTAAAGAATCACTAGGTTTATGTCTAAACATCAATTCATGAGGAGTGAACTTGCTACTTTCATGAAATGAGCTATTAAATGAAAAAGGTAACCATTCCAAGCTATGGTCCCATTTATTTTGTTTATCGGAGTTAAAGGCTATCAAACAAGATTTAAGGTTTCTATGGATCCTTTCTACGTGATTAGGTTTAGGATTATAAGGACTAGTAGTTATGTGAGTAATTCCTTTTTGAAAACAGAAATTTTTAAACAGATTAGATTTAAATTGTGCGCCATTATCAGATACTATATATTTAGGAATACCAAAGTTTATAAAGATTTTATTTAGTTCTTTACAAACAGTTAAGGAATTGGCCTTACGGATTGGAATTAACCAGTTAAATTTCGAAAAGGCATCTACACATGAAAAAATAAAAGTATTACCAGAAGTAGTTCTAGGTAAAACTCCTACAAAATCTATAAATAACTTCTCCATAGGATAACTGGCAACACTAGAAGAAAGATAACCAAAGTTAGTTTTTTGAGCAGGTTTACTTAGAGAACAAAGTTTACAATTTTTTAAATAGACAGAAAGATCCTTAGAAATTCCTTTCCAGATGAATTTATCTTTTATTTTATTAAGAGTCTTCAAGTAACCGGCATGAGCTCCAAAAAGTGTCTCATGGTAATACTTGAATATCATGGATTTTAACAAATGAGGAAGAACTATTTTAGGTTTATTACTGTTCCTAGATTTAAATAGAAGTACTCCTTTAGAAACAGAATAAGGAAAAATGTCAATACCTTGGGATTTTTTATTGACAATTTCAGAAATAAATTCATCCTTTTTTTGGTATTCTAAAATATCAGAAAAGCTAAGAGGAAAGTCAGAGAGAGTTAAATTGCAAAGATTATCTTTAATTAAATTATCATTATCTTTAGGATTTTCATCATACATACGACTTAAAGCATCAGCGATGATATTATTCGATCCTTTAATATGCTCAGAATCAAACTGGAAAGAACCTAAGCGTAGAATCCATCTTCCTATTCTACCTAGAGGTTTAGGATGCTTCAAGACCCAATGCAAGGCAGCGCAGTCCGTTTGAAGGGTAAAACGAGTATGTTCTAGAAAAAACCTAAATTTCTCAATAGCAAAAAGAACAGCAAGAACTTCCTTCTCATAAGCTGAGTATTTTCTTTCTAAAGGGGATAGAGTCTTAGAAGCAAAGGCAATAGGTGCGAGACATCCATCATATTCTTGACTTAAAACACAGCCTAAGGCCACACTGGAGGCATCGGTTTGCAAGATGAACCGTTTAGAAAAATCAGCTATCTTAAGGATAGGAGGTTGCGTAATTATTTGCTTTAATTTATCAAAGGCATCCTGACAATCAGAAGTCCAAATAAATTTGGCATCTTTTTTTCTAAGTGCATTTAAAGGAGAAGCAATGTCAGCTAAATTTGGAATAAATTTATGATAAAAGTTTAATATGCCTATGAATCTTTCTATTTGTTTTAATTTTTTAGGTACAGGAAAATTAGTGATAGCCTTTGTTCTATCAGGATCGATGGATACAGAATTATAAGAAACGATATGACCAAGAAAGGAAATTTTAGGAGTACAAAAGGTTACTTTGTTAGGGTTTACGGTAAGATTTGCCCTTCGTAAGCGTTCAAAAACTTCAGCTAATATTTCGAGATGAGAATCAAAGGTTTCGGTATAAATAATAAGATCATCTAAATAAAAGAAAACATTTTTGAAACGGAGATCACTAAATATTTTTTCCATTAAAGAAGAAAGTACTTGAGCACCAGAGCTAATTTCATTAGGAATTCTTTTATACTGATAAAGAGAATGAGGAGTAATAAAGGCAGTTAATTTTTTTGAAGAGTCAGTTAAGGAAATTTGACCGTAAGCATTATTGAGATCAAGGGTTGTAAAAAATTTTGCTTTAGAAAAATGATGAAAACAGGAATGAATATCGCCAATAGGAGCTGCTTGTAATTCAATAATTTGATTTAATTTACGATAATCGATAACTAGTCTATAATCCTCTGTTCCTTTGGGTACCAGAAAACAGGGTGAACAGTACTGAGAATTAGATACTTCTATTACATCATCAGCTAGTAATTTAGCAATTTTTTTCTTCATTACTTCCGTTTTAATAGGATTAAGTGGATAGGGTTGTGACCTGATTATTTTATTAGAAGTAAGTTTAATATCATATTTAATAAGAGAAGTTGAACCAACTCTACTAGTTAAAACGTCAGGATAATTATCAATTATACTATATAATTTATCTAATTCCCTTTTTGAAAGGTGTGAAGTATCACCAGGAATTATTTTCTCAATTATATTGTTAACAAAAATTTTATTTTTATTATTAGTGGCCGGTAAATAATCATTAGTTAGGGAAAATTTAACTTCAGGTTCAAAACAGAAATAATAATTATTATTAAATAAATCTACAATTAATTGTGCATGTTTTAGAAAATCAGCTCCAATAATAGCTTGCACAGGGAGTTTATCAGCAATAAGAAATTCAAACTTCCAGCTTAAATGTTGAATTTTTATTTTTAAAGTACATGACTTTTTAATTAAAATTTTGGAAGAATTAGCGGCGGAACAACTCAAATCCTTACTCTCTACAACAAGATCGAATTTAGAATTTTGAGATAAATCTTTGAATACTTCGTTAGAAATAAAAGAAAAGGAAGATCCAGTATCCATAAGAGCATGATAATTTGATTTACAACCATTAAAGTTAACAAGAATAAACGGTAAATTTTGATTAGAATTAATAACTCCACAGAGTCTTCTCTTTAGATTTCCTTTTTTAATAACACTATTTGAATGAAAAGGCCTTTTCTTTATTTTAGTAAATTTAGGAATTAAGTTTTGTCCTTCGGAAAGGGGCGCTGTTCGTTTTTTGAATAGCAATTTCGTGCAACGTGACCCTTTTTATTACAATTATAACATGTGACACTATAAAATCTATTGTTAGAATTAGGTTTATTCTGATTATTTTGAACACTGGAATTATTTTGTACGGTAATATTGTAATTATGGCCTGCTAAGTTCCGATAAGAATTATTTCTTTCAACATCAGAGAAGGCTACATTCTGAGAATGAATACATAATAAGTTTAGTTCATCAAAAGAGGTAGGTTTTGGCATGAAAATCATGCGTGATCTCTCCCTAGGATTTATACCACTTATTATAGTGCTAACAATTTCAACTTCACCTTCTGTTAATTGTAAAAGGTTAGCAGCTTCTTTTATACTGACTACATAAGAAGATAACAACTCATTAGGAGCTTGTAGGCGATAGAATTTATCTCTTTTAATAACGGACAGAAGTCTCTGAGGAATAAAAGAATTTAGAACATTAGAATGAAATTGTTTAAAGGTTAAATTTAAATTTATAGACATCAAGATTTTATCAGCTAACGGGCCCATAGTATATGGAACTAGGATTTGTAATAAATGCATATCAGGAATGCGAATCATGTTTTGAATCTTAATAGAAGTTAAAAGAAATTCAAGTAACAAATCAATGTTAAGTCCATCGCAAGGTTGTAAATTTTTTAGAAAAGATTCAACGGGGTTTCTTAATTTATTATAAAATGAGTTTTCAAAAGATGAGCCATGATTAGTTATCATATTAGAATTCAGAATATTATGATTCCTATTTAAATCAGTATCATTACTTTGATTATAAGTTGGAATAGCTGAAGGTCTCAAAGGAGTCTGCGGTCTTTTAGGAATAGCGCCAAGATTATTATTTAAGGTGTCAAAAGATGTAGTTGGTACAGGTACAAATAATGACAAAGAAGAAGTTTTTGAAATCTTTGTTGGGCTAGGTAGGCTGAATGGTTTAACAATAGGCGAAGTCGATCTACTGACAATCAAAGGTTGTAATGATAAAATTTTATTATAAAGATCAAAAAGATTATCACCAAGAATCTCTAGATCATTATTAGTGCTAGTTATGTCGTCAGTATCATTCACATAGTTAACAAGCTGCTTAAATCTATTTAAATGATGGAGAAATTTACTTTCAATTTTTACTATATTTTTTCTGGTTACTTCTTTATTACCTTGAGGTAATTCATGAATAAATTTGAGCATAAGAGGGATGTCCTCAGTAATAATTCTTAATGATTGACTAAAACTGTCAGAATCAGAAATTAAATTTGTGAATGAAGAATTAGATTCATTAATTATAATTCTATAATTGGATCTAAGTGCATCAACATCTTTATCTACACTTGAACTATCCTGTCCAAGAGATAATAACTCGAAAATAAGATTATCTTTAGAGAGAAAGTCAGGGCTTATCCTGTTTGTTACGAATTTAGTAACATCAATTTCAACAATTTTGTCCATAATGACAAAATATTTGACAATAATGATCTTAAATAAAACAAATAAGCTTACTCACTGTCTCACTGCTCAACCAATAGCTTTAACTATATTAAAATTCATTACTTAAACAGTCTCAAATAACCATTGCATGTTAATTGCACCACTAAATCTCAAGTAACCACGTTCTGCTACCATTTGTGACGAAGCTCTGAACTGACTTAAAGTCGGTTCAGGGCTTCCCACGTAAAATTTGAAGAATGACTGGGCCAGAGGGCCAGTGATCATAAAAGAGCAAATACTAAAGATATCATGCAACAGTTATAAGAGACTGGAGAATCAATAAAGAAAAACAAATTTAGTGACTGAGAAGCAATTATAATAAAATAAAATAAAGGCTAAAAGGTTACATTTTAGAATATAAATTGATTGAATATTCGTTGTTTTAAATTACGTGGAAAAATTATTAAAGTTGATTTACGTTGATTTTTGTTGATTTATGTTGTATCATGATTCGCTGTTTAATTTTGGTTAAGTTCGTTGTTAAGAAAAAGTTCAATAAAGGGTACTTTTTCGTAGATCGATCAGAAGATATAAAAAATGTTCAGCTTACCGAAGTGTTGATAATAGTTTATCACATACCAGTACTGTATGTAGATTATTCCGTAAAATTATAATCACATAATCCTTTTAGTGTATCCTTGAATGTATCCTTTTAATGATCCTCGAATGTATCAGTACATTTTTAAAATATAAAATAAATCAGGAACAAAAACCTGTTGAAAATAATTAACAACAATTAATACATCGAAATTATTACTTACATAAGTTAGTTTAAATCACTAGAAGAGGATTTTCAGTTTTCGAAAACAGACTACGTCATCGAAGATACAAGAAAAGGTTTGATAACGACAAGTTGAGGAAGGCTTAGAGCATGCTTGAAGAGCTTAATTAGAAAGGTGAAAATTACAGCAAATGAAGTTAAAAGGAAGTTAAAATATCAGAATAAAACAAAGTAATATAATTATAATAGTAATGGAAGATAATTATAGTTTTAAAGTAGTAAAATTTGGAAAGGCGTTAACTTATAGGTTATAACAAGAGTTTACAAGATATGAACAGAGTGAAAGAAAAATTAGGCAATAACATTTCAAGAACAAATATAATGAGAGAAAAATGCATATCTAAAACATGAATTAATTATTTGGGATCCACACATTGAAATCCAGAAGCTAATGAGACCTCGTTCATCAAATGAGTGAAGACCAAAATACCGTTCATATAATAGAATACATTTCACAAAGTAATGATTCAAACTTACCCTAAACTGGGTTTTACGCTATCTCAGTCATTATGAAAATAGATAAATAATAATTTAAATCATTATGATTTAAATTTCTTCAAGTTTTCTTTAAGTATGCTTTTGCCATTGTAGCTTGATTCGAAAAGAAAAAAGGACTCTCTGCCCGGCTGTTTCACAGATCATTACCGACAGAGTAGCCAACCTTACATAAAATAAAGTACAGTAGAGTACACTAATACTTAGATATTCAAACTGAATAAAGTTAATTAAGTTAAATTAACTGTTGAATTACTGGATGAGGATTAAAAAATAAAATATTAAATTAATTTTGGTACAATACTTACTGTTATTGAGTCTTTAGCAGGATTCACTGTAGAAGCTAGCAGTCGTTTGCTGAGATACTATGGATCTACAAGCCAGAGGTCCTCTATATATACTTGGTAACCGGATCTCCCCAAGGTCAACTGTGCTCCCACCTATTTCTTGTACAGCCATAAATTAGTTGCATACGTTTTTTCCTGGATGGCGCCAAGGTCAGTAATGCTGCACACAGACATGTTTTTTCCTGCTTCATTGGTATGGCGCCAAAGGCAAGTGATTACGTAATGCATAATGTTGCGCAATTACTTGTTTTTCCTGCATTGGAATGACGTCATACAAAATGTCAAGGCTGGTAGGCTAGTGAGGCGGGGTATTGGATGGGATCCTTATAGGTTATAGTCCAGCAAACTCCCACATGCCCCTCCCCACATGCTCCCATGTATGATTAAGTCTAGAGATCATTCTTTATAGTCCAGCAAATTCCCCCCATGCCCCTCCCCACATGCCTCATGTATGACTAAGTCTAGAGATCATTCTTTATAGTCCAGCAAATTCCCCAGATGCCCTAGCCCCAGAATATGACTAAGTCTATAAATCATTCTTTATATGTTATAGTCCAGCCCCACCCAAGGCCCCTGACCTTGGCCTATCAGTATTGAATATGCATAGTCATGCTATGGGCTACCTAAGTGGATCCCAAACTATTGAGTCATGGTCACAAGCAGACACAACTGGAATGAGAAGGCCGGGGCCACATGATGGATGTATGGGTCTCTCTCATTGAAACTGATCCATTGGAATTTTTACGGATGTTCTGACCACTTTTAGGGAGCGGGGAGCCATTTTTTTGGGCGAATACTCATGCCAGGCCCCCACCCAAGGCCCCTGACCTTGGCCTATCAGTATTGAATATGCATAGTCATGCTATGGGCTACCTATGTGGATCCCAAACTATTGAGTCATGAGCAGACACAACTGGAATGAGAAGGTTGGCGATGTAGGATCTCTCTCATTGAAACTTATCCATTGGAATTTTAGGGAGAGGAGGACCACTTTTAAGGGGGTCATCTTTCTGGTAAGGGGGGTCCTTTTTTTTTTAGGATGAGGGGTCCACATTTAGGGAGAGGGGGACCGTTTTTAGGATGAGGGGATCACTTTTCGGGCAAGGGGGAGCACTTTAAGGGAGAGGGGAACCGTTTTTAGGATGAAGGGGTCAACTTTTCGGGAGAGGGGGCCACTTTTCGGTAATGGGAGTCATTTTAAGGATGAGGGGTACCATTTTTAGGATGAGGGGGTTAACTTTTAGGGTTTGGGGTACCATTTTTGGGACAGAGGAACCACTTTTAGGGTAAGGGGAACCATTTTTCGGCAGAGGGGGTCCACTTTTAGGATGAGGGGGTCATTTTTAGGGAGAGGGGGGTCACTTTTAGGGAGAGGGGGCCACTTTTAAGAAGAGGGGGTCACTTTTTGGACAGGGGGGGTTCACTTTTAGGACAGGGGGGTCCACTTTTCGGGGAAGGGGGGTCATTTTTCGGGTGGGAGGGGCCACACTAGGGGCGCACTATGGGCGCACTAGGGGGCACACTAGGGGCGCACTAGGGGAGGGGGTGCGCCAGAATGCCCATTTTTAACCTACTAGAGCCGAATGAAATCAGAATTTATGTGGGTGGATCAAAAAATTGATCGATACTCCTTTTTAATAAATAAACTTTTTTCTTTAAATTTCAGTCAACTCTAGATTGATCAAGGAATCTGAAATGAAATTATACACATTTGTGTATAAACCTATTTCCCTGGAAGCTCCAGGAATCTGGAATTGAATTTTTCTAATACCTGGGAATTATCGGTTGTCACTCCCAGAGGCGATTTTCTAGAATCTATACAGATTCTTTAGGTTAGAAGCTGTTTCACAATTATTGTGAGGAATCAATGATGTGTCATGTTATTACCGCAGTCAAGCATCCTATGTTATTTCTGTATATTTTAGTTTCAAATTTACTGGAAGTTGGAATCTTTAGTCTAACTAAAAAAATATTTGATAAGACTATATTTGAACTAGAACCACCATTGGTCGATAATATAAAATATTATCTATATTCCAACTTACAGCTTGTAACTCATGCATTTCTCAGCATTTGTTTCAAGCAATGCTTTGTTTTTGTTTGCATTATTAATATTTCATGAAGAACGTTTTATTTGATATGAGTTTTATTGTCTGGCATTTTGGACTTCAATAAGACCTAATAAGCTGCTTTAGTTGATAAATTATTGATTATTGTGGTGTAAATCAGTGAATCATGTTTATATTCTACTTAATAAATTGAGTAGAAGTGTGTTCCCCGTGTATTGAATACCCACTTTGCATTATGGTTTCATTGGAATGGCTTTTTATACAAAGAATACAAGTTATGGAGAATTTTCATGACACGTGCACCTGTATCAGTATGTGAATAACGCCATCCAGAGAGCTTGAATCGCTCTACAAACTTGATTTCCAAAGTGAAGTTTCACTGTCATGCAATGCTAGAATGTTAAGCAAACAGTGTTTCTGACGTTTCATGTAGTTAACATCTTAAAGTGATAGAAGTTCCACGTACTAGAGAGAAAATAATTTGAAATCTTGAAAAGCAACGTAACATTATACTTGGTCGTTTGTCTTGATTTTGTGCCGTTTTGAGAGAATTGAAGAGAAGAGAGGAGCATGAAAGACGAAGTTTATTGCCGGGTTTTTTATTTTTAATTCTTATTAATTACCGTATTTATCTCTGTCACATAAAAGTAAGACGCATGAAAGCTTGACGGGGCCGTCCTCAGTATCACAAAGCCGATAAATTCGCTAAAGAGGCTGCTGGCTCACTCTTGGGAAGTTAAGCTTGGTAACAGGCGACGAAATTTATTGCTCTGTAAAGAGATATCGCCCGCGTAAAAGAAATAAAATGTATGATGAAGCTGCACTCCTTTTTGCTCATACAGAGTGCTGGTAGTGATAAAATAATAACGGTTTGGTTCTCTATTCATTGATACTTCTGGACAGAATAGCTATAATAATAATATCACCCTAGGAGATGTTGACAAGATGAATTTATGTTGAGGTCTTGTCAAATAAAATGATCAGGTCATTTTAGATGTCATTTTTCAAGCAGACATTGACGGATTGTCACTTGAAATATCTTTCATAAAAACTGATCTCCTTGTTCTCAAAATTCCAGTTGAATCAAGAGAAAATTGAGTAAATCAAACAAAAAATATTGAAGCTCAACAAAGACTGGATATATCAAACAAATGACTGTCAAATAAATGGTCTACCAAACATCAGTAATGCTACAAAACAGTTTAGCATAAAACACAAGATAGAAATTAATTCAAGTACAGTATTACAGTACTATAATAATTATGAATACTTTACTTGGTATTGTAGTACTTTGAATGACTTGTAACCAGTTTCTTAAATTGGATATTGATGTTTCGTATTTCACAGTTGATCGTTTTCTTTTTTAGTTCTTACTCTTGGTTGATCTGTTGACGTCCAATACAGATTGGTTTGTTATAATATTGATTTGTACTTGATTGATTTTCGCTCGTTAGTTCTTTGCTATTATATTTTCAATTATTTGTTTGCTTCACCTATTGTTAGAGGACGTTTAAAGTCTCAGACTTAAGCCAATAACTGAGCACAATGTAGGTAGCCTCGAAAAAGCTGAACCACAGTTACTTTATACCTGTATGCCGTTGTAGAGCATGGGTGAACCACTAGTGATATACAAATGAAGCCGCTCTCTATCTTAGTTCTAGTTTAAGATTAAGAACTGCTGAAATTATACCAACTTATATCGTTTACCTTTCTTTGTAGTGGCAAAAGTGATATTGTGGAAGGTATCCATAATGAATAATTAGACGAAATTGTCACAACCACATTTATTAAAACTTAGAGAAACTAGTTTCGGTTGTTACACCATTATCAATCTCAATCAAACAGTTTGATTGAAATTTCTCTAGTTTCTCCAAGTTTTAATAAATGTGGTTGTGAAAATTTCGTCTTATTATTCATTATATCGTTTAGCCCACTCCATTTCAAATGTAGCTGTGACAATTTCAAGTATTATTCTTCATGCTTGTCAAAATGCTTTTCATGGATAATATCTATATCACAATTCCGGGGTTTGGCTGCAAGCCATGGACCAGAGTATTCGCTCGAGAATTCGTAATACACAAGCAATAGATTTACTAGCATAGGACGATAGTAGGCGTGGCTGAAGATATCTCATTGCAAGTCTAGGAGACTGGTCTGTGGTGTCTGCTAGCGACAGACCAGACAATCTATTGGCTTTGCACAGCACAGAGAGTAAGTAAACTACCCGACAACTGAACCCAGACATCAAGATCAACAACGCAGTTAACAATAACCGTGTCTCATTCCTACAATACCGTGGAGCAGCCACCGCAGTGATAAGTAGCCGTTTGTTAAGTTCCCTGCAATGTAGGCTACCTCTCGGTCCGCTCGCTGATATCCTTCAAACTACTATACTGCGAACAATAAGTTCAGGGGAGCTTCAACGCGCTAACAATGAGCGAGCCTACAACGGAATCAGCTACCAACTTTTAACTACAATACTGTAGCTGCCAATTCTCTTTTGAATGGAGCAAAACAGAGCTGTATCTGAACTAATCGAATTAAGTGTGATATTAACCAAAATCTTGACACACACAGTTATAATACAAGAAGCCGAGGAGATTATCACTTGGTGAGTCACAACAGTAGCTTATTCAAACAAAAGCCTAGTTATATTGGTAGGAAACTCGACAACAAGCTACCTCAGTTTTTAAAGATTCTCGAAAATATAGAAATATTTAAAAAACAACTGAAAAAATATTTAGTTGATTTTTATAGTGTACAAGAGTTCCTTTCAAATCAAATTAAGCCTCACCTAAACTAATAAATATAGTAATTATGGTAACTTTTTTTTCTCTCTTTTCTTTGAGGATGAAGCCCACATCGGTCTCAGACCTGTGCGTGGGTAATGAGTTGGATGATGGTGAATGATGAGTTGTACCTACAGTTTTAGGTGGGTTCCGAACCATCGGGAAGTGATTTTAAAGCAGAGAACAGTGTCTTTTTTGCTGTCCAATCTAATCGGTCACCGTTACAAACAGGACCTACGAGAACGCAGCTCATCTCTATCTGATTGAACAGATACCTGTGTATGAGGTAGTATATATAAGATAGTGTATAAGATAGTATAATTGTTGATCTGACTTGTCTTATAACGGGAGTCTCCAAGAAGAAATCCACAAAAAAAGTTTCACTGTGATTATTTAAAAAAAAATACAGTTTATCGTCTAATCTAATTCTTTTTCTTGACGTCATTCAAAATAATATTAGGATCTTAGAGAATAAGAAATTTCATCTCTCAAGGTGGGTATTCAAAGGGGGGCCCTGTTTGGAGCAGGTGCTTTATATTTATAGTTTGTCCAAAATTTCAGGACATCGCTCCTTCATACCCTATAGTTTACTGTAGAATTTCCGTGTTTCGGAGGACACGTTAAGCTGTCGGTCCCGGCTGCCTAAAAACAGTCGTTAAGTCACGTCAGAGGCCCTGAACTTATTCAGGTGCGACCTGATAACTTTGACACCAGACCTGAGCCAGCCAGGTCACACGATATTATTAATATTATTATTATTATTTTTTTTTCACTGTAGAATTTGCCTGTTACAACGAAGCAGGAGTATATGAAATTATGTAGGGATCAGAAGCCACCATTGGCAATGATGAAGCATCAAATGATATTCAGTCGGTCTAGTAATGAGGATTAAAACGTTTAAAATGAATCGAAATTTGTCTTCGATTAATTTGGAGGGATTATTTTTCAAAACATTTCCGACCGAGGACCCCCGGGCCATTATTTGATTAGATCGAGTCATGTAGTTCGTCTAAGAAGATAGAAAACCTCTCCTTCTGTGACATTTTACAGAGTTTTCCCATTACAACCAGAAGCAGGCCTATCGGAAACTGTCAAAAAATTAATGTTAGCCTACTTTTTAGATGAATTGTTTGTGTTTGCAGAAATCTAATCACAAAGATATATGTAACTATAAATTAATATCTGTAGAATTTCTGTTGATGTTGTGGAACTCCATAATAAAAGAATAAAACACTGTTAGCTGTTGTCAATTCCATTTCTTTATTATTACAGCACTGGACCGCGGTTTCGTGGCTTCACCAGTCACATTTTCAACAGTACTAATACATTGTTTATAAAATAATGTTATGGTAATCAATGTAACATTATTTTATAAACAATGTATTAGTACTGTTGAAAATGTGACTGATGAAGCCACGAAACCGCGGTCCAATGCTGTAATAATAAAGAAGTGGAATTGACAACACCTAACAGTGTATTATTCTTTTATAAATTAATATGTTAGAGAATTAATCTACTAATTCACCAACGAATTTATAATTTATTAGTTTACTAATTTTTCTAAGTGAACAACTATAGTAGGTATTTCAGTTTGGGTCAGGGTGATAGGTTACTTGAGTCCAGTACTGAAGTTAATTGTGGGAAAGGGGAAAGATTCAGCTTAGTCAACCACTTCCCCTTTGAAAAATTTCGGGATACGTTTATAAATCTCATAGCGGTTAGCAATGATGTAATTGAGTGCAGGTAATTCAAATTATCTTGGTTAAGTTGAAGCTAGTACATTTCCCTGGATACAAAAACCTTAATTTTCCTTTGCAATCATTGCATGAAGTTGTTTCCATACCACAATACACTAGTGACTAGCAGAATTGAGCGTTTACAAGATCAACACTAATCGCAAACGTTTATTCTCATTAATTTAGATACCGAGCATATTAGACGTCATATCACATTTAATTAACAACAGGCTCATCTCTAGTTGGAACAGGCGAACACCTTGTTCAATTTTCACCTTTTCTTGGTGGCGTGAGGAGGAAGTTGGTATTAATTTCAGTAACGGGCTGAGGTGCCGACTGGTAATTATAAGTTAGAGGCTATGACTCCTTGGTGAGGGGGTGAGTCTTCACGGTTATTGGCCGGTTCAGGGATGAAGCGTAGTGGAAACAAGCGTGATTCAATTTCACCTTAACGTCAAACTAATTCATAGAAAAAACTTTCACCAAGTTGATCAGCTGTAAATTGCTAGTTACACGCCACATGCCATGTTCTACTATCCTGTAACAGACAGTGAATTGGACATGGGATGAAGACCAGTATAGATACAGCATGCGATGTAGAACTATTATCATCCTAAGGAAATTTGTTGAAGAGTGAGTGAATTTTGCTGTAGGCCTGCTGGAAGACGATATTTCCCTGTCATGCTTCTCGTGTTCCGCGTTTGGTTACTTTTCTGTAGCCCTTGCCAACACCTCTCTTAACATAGGCGTCTGTTTTTCGCCCGAAAATAAACAATTCTGACATGGAATTCTCCTTAATAAATTCAATTTGCACACCACCAGTAGCGCAACGGGCGACGCCATCATCATCCCTCAACAAGTGAAAAAGCTTTTTGTCAACTTACAATGTTATATCGGCTGACAGAAACCACTTAACTGCGATGAATCTGTCACACTAAATGCTTGAGCCGCGCTCCGATGATGGTTCAACGCCGGACACTTTTCTGTAATGTTTTAATTTTGCTAGTACCCAGTTGATTTCACTGACACATGAATGGGAATGGACGACTTTGATTCTGATGAAACTCGGTTTGATTGTTCCACTTTGTTCATTTTTCATGTTCATATGATAAATATTATCAAATTCTGATAATGTAAGTACACGAATTCATTGACTACAATATAATAATACATGAGTGGAACTCATTCTTAAATGGAAACAACATTGTTCTTTTTAATATTGTAGTTCCATATCACTTTCACACTTCATATTTAAACATGGGCTGTATAATTATTGAAAATTATACACAGATACATCGACTACAATGTCATAATACCTGAACTCATATTTGAAGATAATCAACATTGCCCTTTTTAATATTGTAGTTTCATATCACTTTTTCACTTGATATTTTAACATAAGCTTGATAATTATTGAAAATAAATTTTACTCGTGAATTCAACACTTAATTATTCGTGGGAAAGCCGGCCATTCCGCATTGTTTGAATGGTTCCTGATGTAACAAGGGTGAAAGCGTACTTTGTCCTGATGAAGTTTTCCTTGCTGATGACGCCCAATTGAATCTGATGCTGGCGTTGGTAATGATATGAATGATAAAATGAAATAGTTCTACAGCATATTTGAGGAAAGTGGGTTCATCTAGTGAACATGGTGCAAACCTTTTTTTTTTGTAGATTACGTCTTGGAGACTCCAGTTAAGGAGTATAAGACAAGTCATATTAACACTAGTCATATACACTAGATACCATAATTACTATATCAATTAGTTGAGGTGAGGCTTAATTTTCATGTGAAAGGAACTCTTGTACACTATAAAAAGCTTTATCAACTAAATATTTTTTCAATTGTTTTTTAAATATTTCTATATTTTCAAGACTCTTCAAAAACTGTGATAGATTATTGTAGAATTTCCTACCAATATAACAAGGTAATTTACAGGTTCCTCTAAAAAGTTTAATAAACCGCCAAATCAATTTAATTTTTTATGTGATGTTGCCACTTACAGTACATGATTTGACCAAGTTTTCTACATGAGAGACTAGGTATTTTCGTTAGGAAATGTTATAACAATTCAAAACTATTTGGTCACTTGTAATTATTGGTGTTTTATATTCACTTCTCAATCACAGCTACTTGCCTGTATGGGGGGCTTTCTCAAATGCGAGGAAGTACATCGTGTATATTTTGTTACTTTTATTTATTTTTTATTAAGAATAAGTTAGCCTAATCGATGTAATGTGTTAGAACGCTTTTCTCTGTCTGAACTGCTACTCATGCAGTCATATGCACTCATAGTGAATGCTACACCATTTATCACATCATTTTAAAGTTCGATTTCCGTTTAGCCTTGCATATTTATTGTAACCATTCATCTCATTACACACGCACAAGTTCAAGTCTCATTTTTTTCAACATGGTCAGCAAAAAAGTAAATTCAAAATTCTAAGCACATTTTTATCACAAACAACTTATTATTATACATTGCCTGGTTACTATCTCACTTTGAAGAAACATGGGTTTGATATAATATTATAAAAGCAAGCCAGTGCCAGAATGGTTGTTCGTAGAGAATGAATTGGCGGGATGATTGAAAGAAAACGGAAATACGGAAGCAGAAGAATGCTGACATTACTTCCGGTCGGAAGACACAGAACGGGCGTAGAGACAAAAGTGCTTCGGAACGTTGGAGGCCTCTTCAAAAATGCAATCAAAATCGTCACCCGCCATTTTGTTCTGTCCCATTTTCTGTGTACATTGCGAGATTCTTGTGTCTGAACCCAGACTTCCCACCGTGTTTCATCTTGCGCCCGCTCATGTATTTTACGAGTTTATCCTTGTTCTCCACATCTGCTTTGCTTTCAGTCATTATAGGAATGAATTGGTTCAGCATGATTCAATTTATTCAGGCTACAAGCCAATTTAAAACTCAAGTTTCTCATGTTTTATTTTTACGATTATTATGCTATCGCACTTATTTTACTTTACTCTACAACAAGCTACCGCAGTTTTTAAACAGTCTTGAAAATATAGAGATATTTAAAAAAACAACTGAAAAAATATTTAATTGATAAAGCATTTTATAGTGCACAAGAGTTCCGTTCACATCAAAATTAAACCTCACCTCAACTAATTGATAGTAATAAACTATGGTAACTAGTGTATAAGACTGTATAATTTGTCAATCTGACTTGACTAACTTATACTCTTTAACTGGAGTCTGCAAGACGTAATCTACAAAAAAATACAAATACAAAAAATTGCAACTATTTGAGCGTTAACGATAAAGCTAATGCTAACCTACAGCCAAAACATGGAATAAATTATTCAGCTTCAGAATAATGAAAATGCATAATGTAGGCCTAATTATTTAAACACTCGAACCTGAATCATAAATATATTTCATATATTGGTTGTACATTTCGGCCATGTCCGCTGTCTATTTCCTGCAAATGCGCGTAGTTGGATACCGAGGCTTGAATATCTACGCTCACTCCTGCTTCAAATGCAAGATGCTGTAGAGCAGGCTAATACATAGAGTGGTCTAGTAAGCATCAGTTATTTTTAAGGAATTCTGCTCAATTGATGGATGTTGGTCACAAGATGGACACAATCTATCAATATTGTTACAAAAGTAAACAAAGCAGTTATTTACGCACTTGTTCTATTTACATCGCTCATTCATGGTCAAACGTGACTTGAAATCTGATCTTCATTCTCTTGCTTTTCACATGTCTTTGTCACTCTTATTCTTCAAATATGCAACTCTCTCAATTGAATTTCTCGAGATTTCTACAAACTTCCTGAACAATCGAGGTCGTGTTCCACTATATTCTGTGACCTTCCATGGCTGTGACCTTCCACGACCTTCCTTGAAGCATCTTGAAGCCGCCAGTACTTTTATGACAGGAATTATGACAACTATATAAAGAAGCTCATGTGAACCGGTGAATATTTTTAAATATACCGGTTAACCGGTTAAATAATTACTGAAAATAAGTATTATAGCTTGTCATTTGTTGATCTGATTTTCTTTATTAATTGAACTTACAATTAGTGTGTGTAAATAGACTAATTTGTGTAAATAAAGTGCAAGTGTGAATTTTAGTGTTGCCAGCCTTATTTTAGCCATTAGAACCCGTAACAATATTCATGAACATAAAACTAATTCATTAACAGTTTGAAAGTCGTTAGTTTTGTGTGCCATAATAATAATATTATTATTGCATACAATAAAGTAGATTGTATCCTATATAACAGCATTAAGTGTACTATCATCGTTTCATCAATCATTAAATTTCTATCTAGGTGCTACATGAATTATCAAACTATTTCAATTAAAAGTTCATGCCCAAAAACTGAAAATCAATTTTTCACTTCTAAAACTTCAGCTATTAATTTCTTTCAACAGAAGATTAAAATCGACAATTTTTGCCTGTGATGGTCCATGCCTTGCATTTCGGTGTTGTGAACTTCATTTTTGATTCATTGACTCTGGGAAAAATTCAACTTTTAATTACTCACCCTTGTACAAAGTTTGTTCTAGCCTTTCATTTTAATTACCGAGCGATTTTCTCCCCAATCATGATCAATTTTTAATTAAATCACTTGATGCTCGACATCAGCTGGTTGTGCGACCCATATTTTTAAGTGGCATCCTCAACCTACATTAATGTGCGACTTCGATTCAGGAATTTTGTCAATAAAATTAGCCATTCGGAACGTGGGGCAAACTGATTCAAATACATCTGTATACATTAATTTCACAATCTATCTCTGTTTATGGGTGGAGTGGAAGAGAGGGCATTATAATCCTTTGCCTGTAATAAAGGCAAATCTCCGTCTCCCAGAGTCCTAGAGAATAGTAATATCAATGTATCAAACATGCACCAAACACTAAACTGCATCCTCCTTTCTGCCTCCAGATATCATGTCCTGTTTTTTTTCTCTAGGATGAAGCCGACATAGGTCTGAGACCTGTGCGTGGGTAATGAGTTGGATGATGGTGATTGATGAGTTGGACCGACAGCTTTAGGTGGGTTACGAACCACCGGGACTGTACTTAAAATTACATGGTTAAAATTGCATGAGCAATTGCATGAACATTGAAAAACTTTTTCAGAGCTGAGATATTTTTAACGTCATAAATCTTGATATTTGAAAGTGTTCAAGTATTGTATGTGCTATTGGTCTAATAAATTATTATTCATATCATCTTTATATTGTGAACATTTAGCAATTTGATGAAATTGCAACATCATGTTAATTCTGTACATAAATTGGATGGTTTAGATTGGCTGAACATTGAAAAACAGTTTCCAGACTAAGATAATTTTAACCTTTTAATGCTATAGATCTTGTTAAAGTCTTTGAACATTTGCAATTCTATAACATTGTAACATTTTCCAAAATAGCTTGTAGTTCTCACAGCTGAATGCTCAGTACATATTGAAAAATATAGAACTGAGAGAATGTCTCTTTAAATTTTTTGTACCATTACAATAGGCGGGCCGCTTAGCGCAGTTTGTTGAGGCGTCGCAACTTCAGCTTGCTGTCGTTCAAGCGGTCGTGGGTTCGAATCCCGCTCCACCGTCAGGCATTTATGTGTAATCATTCATTTCATTACCCACGCACAAGTCTCTGACTCATGTGGGCATCATCAGTAAAAAAAAATAATTCCCTACTCTTTGAATTCCTGAAATTGTATCATAATTGTTTTAAATTTAATTTGAAAATGAGAATGATTAAATTGTACATACTGGAATAAAGTTATTCATTCTAATTTCCTGCTCCAGATATTCGTCAGTAATAATCTGAATATATACTTTTATTTGAAGAAATATTTTATTTTTTCCCACCACATGAAAAAAGAAATTGTTCACAAAAAAAAGAAAGAAAGGTAAGAGAAACAGAATAATATAAAAATATGTAAAAATAGACTGCATAATCAAATTTTTCTATCCTACTTTGGAAAATTATTGCGTCATAGCTCTGTTTGATAATTTAACTGGGATTCTGTTTTACATTGAAAATCCAGTTATTTTATAGATCAACCAGGTAAACTTCAATCAATTCCAGCCTCTATAGGCGATCAGAAGTTAGCGAAAAGATCGATCGTCGCGAACTCTGGGCGGCATAAATCAGCAGCAGTGTAGTGAGTTAGTTGCATTGTTTATAATGGCTAACATTGGGAAACTTATCATAAAAACAGGATTTAAAGAAGTCAATTGCGATTATTTAAGGAAATCTAATGTAGAAAAAGAGAAGAACCTTGTAGAGAGTTGTTTTTGATGTGGAGGAGTGCAAAGGTATTATACGTGGAAAAGTGATAAGACAAACTAGCTGTTTTACAATCTTTTTTTTTCAAAAAATTTCCACTTTGTTTATCAAAAGTCAACTGCCTAGAGGTGGCAACTGCCTAAATCCACCTCTGCTTACAATAAATTAATATTAATTAATAATAACAAAAACATAACCTCAAAGCTGTTTTTAGGATTGATTTCTTTAATTACAAATATCAATCACACAAGTGCATAGAAAACGTCTAATTTTCATCAATCAGCAATCTTTTACACATGGAATAATTTGTAAATATAATATAACTCACTTAGTCCTTCGAACATTAGAGATCCATTTCTCCCATCTATCCTTTTTGTAAGGTCGTCAGGAAATGAATAAAATGAAACACCTTTTCCTTCTGTATTCTCATAGGTATTACTGCACCCATATTTAATATGGGCATTTTTAATATGTTTGTCTAAAGAAATATTTTTTTGATAAAACGTATTTGAAGTGAATCAATTTAGCACACGAATTAATGGCGATCAGATTTTGACTCACTAAGTTAATGCAAGATCCTCCGCTCGGAGCGCTGTCGGTCGATCTCCAGATCGCCTATTCTGTGCAAGAATAACTAAATTATATATTTTATCGATATCATTTCTATATTATATTTATTTGGTTATCCTTTTGGCAGTGCTTTGCTGCATTCAGATGTAATGGAATGAGTACCCTACTGAATGTCTTTAATTCTATGTCATGTAGCCTCTAAAGAACGTTTACCGGTCATAATCCATGCTAAGTGTCATTTCAGACATCAGTCAGTGAGTTCAGGAGTGCTTGACTCCTCGAACTTTAACAAAATAAACAGCTCATTGCAGTTACTATGTGTGATGCAGTCTCGTTATGTTAGCTCTGTAGTAATTAATTATAATAGTAGTTGAGCTGCAATAATATAATAAAGCTAGGCTTGCTTGTCAACAACAACAACAACAACAACAACAGCAACAACAACAATAATAATAATAATTATTATTATTATTATTATAATAAATGTTGAAGCATGAGTTGCAAATTGAAATAACATTTGAATGAACTCTAACAAAAATATTAATGGACGTATGTTGTACAAAATATCTGACTTAAGTTTCGCTTTTTCTCATTCCATGCTGGTTTCCATGAATTCCATTTCAATTAACACACAGGTTTTGATTTCAGTTTGAAGTTACAGTCTTGGTTTTCAAAAAATTATTTTTCGCAATTATAATTGTGACTCTTCAACTGTGGTAGGCCTACAGCCTACATGTAGGCTCGCATGTAGATTTATAACTCACAAAAAATTCTGTTCATTTTTTATTTTCGTGCGAACCGTGAGGGTGATATAGGAGTTATATCCCCTCAAAATTCTAAACCATTACAAAAAAAGCTTTATTTATGTATTTTAGGGGGTGAGGACTTTTTTAATGGTGGAAACCTACTCACTTCAAAATATTTCACTTGAATATCCTTCTCCGAAAAAATCTCTGGTTTGTCCCTGGCATTATCATTGTATCATGTTGCATGTAATAACGCGTTGCTTTGAATGCGAGAAACAAAATAGGTGACATCCTACCCACTTCGAAATATCTCACTTGAATATCCTTCTCCGAAAAAATTGTCTGGTCTCGTCCCTGGTATTATTATATCATGTTGCATGTTGTAGCTGCTGGAAGGTGGGAGGATAAATATTTTTTTCCCATTTTTAAATATAATTGATCATTAATCAATAGAAAATTATAATTAATGCCGTAATATTACACTGCGAAGTTTTCTGAAAATTGTTAGGAGTCCCGGTTTCAATTTTCAACTGAGTAACAATGAAAGTCGGTTTTTTAGGGTGGGCAAAGAGTCGTTTCACGCACGTGTGCCGCATTTATTACGCATTGTTGCATTCTGTCGTTGAGTACACACATCGTATCGCCTTCAATTCATATTCCTGGCATTGACGGTGTTTGTGAACCAATCCATAACGCTGTCGCATCGGTGAAGGGTAAAGTACGTATTGGTGTCTGTCTTATCGATCTTCTGTAGCTGTGCGATCCCTCATACCAGTATTATATTGAACATTGAATGTTCCATTAGACATGTATGATTTCATCTCTTCAACCAGAATCATGGCCGTATCATCGATGACAGAGTTAATCATAATTGACATTTTGAAGCCTGTTTTAGTAGCTTGTAATAGGTTGAATTGACAACTTAACGAAAACTACACATGTTCTTAAAGTGTACCGAACAGTTTTATCAAGCTTCTATTATCATAATAGCAAATAGCTCGTTTCAATTGAATTTCTTCTCTTTTTCTCCTAATCCTTCCATCTTTTTCTCTCTATTATTGTAGATTATATCTATTTATATAAATCTATATGTAGATTTTATCTATTTATATAAATCTATATGTAGATTTTATCTATTTCTTCTAAGTGGTCTAAATAAGTGCTGAGATTCAAAATACATTAGGTTTTCTTCCAGACTTCGCTATTTCATGTGAATACGTTACTAAGATGTAATAGGTAATCAGTTTGTAAGGAATACAGATGATATACATGCAGGTACTAGAGTTTGTTCTTGGTAATCCTTCTACAAGATGAGTTCTTCTGGCGAGAATAAGACATTCTCATCCCGAGTGGAGCAAGCCATTATCGTGTGAATTACGGTCGAATGTTTGAGGACGATCTTATCATTGAATTAATATGGATCTATTAGACTATTAGTATTGTAATAACTTGGGATAATGCTGGGCCGAGCTGCGTTCATAAGCGAGCCAAGTGGAATGGAGTTGCCAGATGAGTGCCATCTCAGCTTAATAGCTCTATGGAGAGCGGTTTGAATGGCTATGAGCGAAGGCTAAGTGTAAGCAAGCAAACGCCGGTGCAGTGGCTGTGGCTCTCCTTTGACCAAAATCCGCTCTGGTTGGATGCGACTTTTGATCCTCACCGTTCCCCCAAGCATTAATTTCCGGTAGAAAACTTCTCCTAGCTGGTGCTTACCATAACAATCCATTGTTATTATCTTTCCCCAGCGACGATTACATTGTATTAGGCGAATCGAAGCTTGAGATCAACATTAGAAGTGCTTCAACTGTCATAAATTCGTCTATAATTTTCTTCTCAGTCTCCAATGATCATTGTCATTGCTTGCTTCACTGAAACGATTTTAATCATACAGAATATGAGAAATATATGTATATTGATTAGTAATGTATGTTTAAAATTGGAGATAGTTCAATTGGAATAAGAAATAATATCTAAAACCCATATAATATTATGTGTTCCTATTATTCATCTACCTTTATTCATTCATAATGAATAAGACGAAGTAGTCACAACCACATTTATTAAAAAAGTGAGATACCACTAGGTACTAGTTTCGGATGTTACTCCATTACCAATCTCAAACTAAAAGTTTTAGTCTAGTTTTATGATGTTGAAGATTCAACTTGTTTCTACTAGTATATATTAAAAACTTAAAAAAACACTTTTAAGTGTTATTAAATTATAACTCACATCATGGCGTGACGGCCGTTTCACTCTGTTGTCAAGAGCATCGTCAGACGATGTCGACATCGACAGACATTGAACTCAATGTGTACTGTGGATCGTCTGACGATGCTCTTGACAACAGAGTGAAACGGCCGTCACGCCATAACGTGAGTTATAATTTCCACTTAAAAGTGTTTTTGAGTTTTTATTATAGTCCGGTTTCAGTTTGTTTGAGATTGATAATGGAGTAACATCCGAAACTAGTATCTCCCTTTTTTTAATAAATTTGGTTGTGACAACTTCGTTATTCATTATGGATATCTTCCACAATATCACCTTCCCACTACAAAGAAAGTTTATTCATTCCATATCTGATTCAACTATTTTATTCTTCATTCCATTTTCATTCATCTATTTATTTATTTATCTATTCCTTACAAAACACAATCAAGTAAAGATACAACAGGCACAGCCTTTATTTACATATTTCCAATTAAAAAATCTAAATTTTAGGTTATAACCAAGTTCAACTGGAAATTTCACTTTGAAGTATAATTCCTGATTCTTTCCAAAACATGAATATTAATTTAGATGTTCACTTTAAAAATGAAGCACTGAAACTGTCCAATAGTCCAAAGAAAGCGAATATAATTTTGAATTGTATTCTCATTTATCCTTCTTCATATTTCTCCATTTCATTTTGTCTTCATTCATTTTCTTCTCTTGATGTTTTATAACTTATAATACAAGGTAGAGTGGTTATCTTTCAGGTAAGAGTTTAGGCCTGATTTTTCAAAAAATTCGTAGCAAATACAATGTAAATGAACAAAACCTCTATAATTTTATTATTTGGTTGAAAGAACTAATGCCCGTATTTATGAACGTTTATTTGGTTTCCCTTGACCCGAGGGACTCTTGAAATGCCTATATAAATACATCACAAGAGTCCTTGAGTCAAGAGACACTGGATGAACGATCATAAATATGGCCCAAATTTTTCAGATAAAGATGCATTAATTTTGTTAGTGTTATCTGATTCTTTTGCTTGTACTTTTATACTTGTTTTGAAGATATAAAGCTTCACAGAAAATTTGAAGCTAGTTGAAGTACGTTTGAAACCTGACAACCTATAAGTTTATTGAATAAAAATTAATGTATTAATAAATGAAGACTATTATTATATCGTTGGGTTCTTGGGAAAAGGTTGAAATTCTTCTTTCAAGGTAGAATTTAGGCCAGATTTTTTCAAAGAATTTCTAGCAAATGTAATGTGAATAATAGCGAGATAATCTATGGCTTTTCCCATGTAGAAACGTTCAGGTAGTTCCACTTCACAGTATTTAAGCCATTTCATTGAAAATATGCTTCAATAAATGGATTATTGTTATAAATCTTGATAGAAAATTCAATGTTATTAATTGAATTATTATAGTAAATTATCAAAAAATGATCCCTTGAAATTTCGACTCTTTGGAATAATTGGCGACTTCACCTCATTCTTATTTTTATTTTCCATTTCCAATGGAATGATGAAATGAAACGCTTCCTCAATCATTTTCAATTTTTTTTCCAAAAATATTGTGACCTCCCCTGTAGGCTATTTTCACATTCATTTTGACGGGTGCGATTTGAATACTCATTCAACTGCCATATTATCATGAACACATTTCAGCTTTCCTACATTCAACTGTCATATAATCATGAACGAATTTCAGCTTTTCTAGGAAGTTTTCAAGTTGTCGTGTTCCACTATCATGTTCACGTCATACGTTACTGAGTGCTATGATGACACATGACAGCATCGATGTTCAATTTCTAGAATTTTGATACATGTTCGCGCTACCGGCATCACCTAATAAAACGTCATTCATTGGCTGAAATAGAGATTATATTCCAGACCCACAAATAGGGAAATGCGCAATCAGGATTGCAGATCAAATTTTAGGTTTTATTGGCATTGTCTATCAACAAACTTTCAACTTTTTTTCTCTTTAAACTTCCTCTTTGACGTATTCGCTTTTCCAATTCCATGATAACTCAATTAGAACAAATTGAATGTCTTTTTAAACAATTTTTCTCTATCTAATAAATTCCTATTTTTTGAAAAAAAAATAATACTTTTGTTGAGTTTAGATGGGTCCGCATTTCAGCATATTGTCAATAGTATCTGAATTGATAACAACGTTTAATTGGAGCAGAATGATCAAATATTAATGTCTAATGAAAAGGAAAAAAGCATTTAAAATGAAGATATATGAGACGATTAACTAAAGTGAAAATAGAATTCCCGTAGTGTATATTAAAAACAGTAATTTTTGTATAGTTCTTCAACTCTGGAACACATCTAGTTCAGTATTCAGGTAAGATTTGAAAATTGTTCACATACTAAAAATTTGTTGAGGAAGTAATGAAGTTATTTGGGAAATTGAAGCATTTCTTTTTGAGGATGAAGCCCACATAGGTCTGAGACCTATGCGTGGGTAATGAGTTGGATGATGGTGATTGATGAGTTGGACCTACAGTTTTAGGTGGGTTCCGAACCACCGGATGTATTTGAATAACCGCTTATACCTGTGTGAAGAGTTTCTACATGATCATTCTAAGCTACAAGTTACTTTTTCTACATCCTACGAGTACAATGTGAAAGGTGAATTGTGTTAAGATCCAAGAATCATTAGGAAACTCTTTCAGAACGATTTTCGTCTTCATCATCGATTAACCAATTAGTTAAATCAAATATGATAAATTATTGCTCGATGGTTTATCCATTGCGATATGGTTGTTATCCATTGTCGCGATTTGCAGAGTAGAGAAAGATAAATCAAGTTTTCATAACGACAAAAGTTTTACAGCTTACAAAAGAGTTACAGAGCATCTGTAACTCACGTTTCTATTGATCGTAGATTATTTATTTATCTATTCAATTACAATGATGATAGTGATTCATGACGTTAAGAACATAGTGTGACAAAAGCGAATGGAGCAGTTATTTACGCACTTGTTCTACGTAGATTGTTCTATAGTTTTCATGGTCGGACGTGACTTTGACATCCGATCTTCATTCTCTTGCTCTTCACATGTCTTTGTCACTCTTATTCTTCAAGTCTGCAACTCTCTCACTCAATTGAATTTCTCGAGACTTCTCAAGATTTCTTCAGACTTCCTGAACAATCGAGGTCTATATTCCAAGCATTCTTGAGCTTCGAGAAGCCGCCAATTCTTGGAATTATACAACTACAACAGCTACATAAAGAAGTCCACGTAAACAAGCGAGTTAGTTTTACAAACCTGCGTGACAGATTGTGTTACAGATCTTGTGAGAGAGACAATCCAGTGCCAGTGGAGTAAACAGTGCTTGATTCCAGTGTCAAGTGCAGGGACAAGTGTTTAATGTTTGTGCAGCTTACTAATAGTTCAAAGACGTTGTGTTTAAAATAACGAATTGGACTGTGTTTTTGTAAGTGATTAGTTTATCTTTTTATAATTTCTTTCTACAATATTGTTCAATTTATTGGACTCTTGGTTCATTTATTATTGATCAGCCTGTAATTAATTATTCATTTGTACAGTTTATTGGACTCTTGTTTTTTTATTATTGATCAGCCTGTAATTATTACTTAGTCATTAATTATTGTAAATAATTACTGAAAATAAGTATTAGCTTGTCATTTGTTGATCTGTTTTTCTTTATTAATTGAACTTACCATTGATTTGTGTAAATAGACTAATTTGTGTAAATGAAGTGCAAGTGTGAACTTTAGTGTTGCCAGCCTTATTTTAGCTATTAGAACCCGTAACAATAGCTATGGATAATACTAAAATTGTTGTATTAGATTACAGTATTTCAATACTCTCTGAGTGTCTGAAGAGTCTCCGCATGCGTTATGGCTCAAAAATTTCAAAATTATATGTTTTTTTGGACTGTGATAGTACTTTGTTTGAAAAGAAAACAAAATTAATATTCTTTATTTGTAAAAGACTCGTGAATTATTGTGCTTCAAGGTGAAATTTCAAGTGAAACAGAATAACCGAATATTCTCATTCTACTTTGAAATTTTGTGAAAAGCAGTTTTGGGCAATGGGCTGTTGTATTCACATTGATTGTATGCTAGTTAAATAAATAAATAAATGAATAAATAATTTCAAACTAGAGGTTTCAATTTCTATTGGACGACATGTTTATACGGTTAACCTGAGAACTGATGAAGATGCTCAACAAAATAAATAAATAAAAATGAATGAATATTCACTGCAGCAGAAGTAGAACTTGTAGTCTCAGTTGGAAAATGATCAGTGTATATCTAAAAGGTTTTTGCATGGCTGTTCTATGCATATATATTTATGCACCACCAAATTGTGTATAGTTGGTATGAAGATGAAGGTGAACGTATGTGGGGCGCCAATAAAAAAATGGCGTCCTTGCGAATGTGTTATGACGTTGGAATGCGAATTGCGCCCTGGCTGATGACGAATGATCGTCAAGGGGATAGAAAGAGCCATTGCAGCACGGCTTGCAACCTGGAGAAAGCTAACAGCTCCTGGCCTTCATTCTCTCGTTTTCATGGTTTCTACCATTCATTCCTTTCTCTCCCTCTTCTCTTTCACTCTTCTTTTTTTGCCCTCTTTTTTCTCTCTCACACACTCCTTCTTTATACTTCTTTCCCCCACTCCGTCATCATCATCTTCCTCTTCCTCATCTTCAGCGTTATTTTTCCTTTCATCTAGTTTGCTCTCCATAACTCTAGTTTCAGCATCTCACAGATAGCTGGTACTGGCTTATATGGTCTCTTGGCAGCGATTGACTGAATTATTTATGTAGATTTTCATGGACTCACTATTTGCAGAACTTTGAAATAAATCTTTTTCTCGGTTATTATTTCACAGATTTCTAGAAAACTACTGTATTATAGTGAATAACAGATGAAAATCATTGTGAATCAGATAAATCTGATGATTTAAAAAAAAAGAAATAGGAAAACACTCAATTTCACTTGAAATGATAATAATTCTTTTATTGTAGACATTCTACAGAATGGAAAATTTCTTCTTCTGAATTTTTTATGTGACAGTTCAAGAAAGAAAGTTATTGGAATAGCTTTAACTCATTCTTGGCCAGTTTTATAAGAGAATCAGGGAAGCAACTTCAAGCAACTAGGCTTCAAATTGGGTCGAATTTGAGTTTTGAACAATCGCTTAACGTGTATTTTAGGATGTAAGTAGGGATGTACTGTAGTATTCATATAACTTGGCAGTGTGTAGCAGATAGGACATGCTACATCTGAGCCCAACATACTGCTGCCAAGTTATATGAAAACTACAGTAGAATATTAGATTTTCATGAAAAGCTTCCCAATTGTAAGAAAATTAGTTTCTTGGAAAGATATTCAATCGGATACAGACTTGGCTTACCTAATGCAACCTTTTAATTATTATCCAATATGGTAGTTACGATGAGTGTTCATGAATATTGAAAATATTGACTGCGGATATGTATAATATCAATTCAATTCAATTCTTTATTTCCAAGTAAAATAACACATAACATGTTCAAAATATGATCAATGGAAACCATTTCCCCGCATGGACTATAGGTCATCCTAGCAAATTGCGGTTGATTCAGTTTAATAATTTTAAAAATAACTTGATTATTTGCAAAATTGCGGTTATAGCAAATTGCGGTTATAGCAAATTGCGGTTATAGCAAATTGCGGTTATAGCAAATTGCGGTTGATTCAGTTTAATAATTTTAAAAATAACTTGATTATTTGCTTGAGATATAATTGTACATTTTTGGTCTATTGAAATAGCGATTGGATATGGCAGAAACTTCACATATCACAATTTCTCACCCAAAAGCTTGCAGAGTCTCTGTTGAACATCATATAACCGAGTATCGATTATAATCGCACATTGTTTTCCACTTGATTAGATTTGAAAACGTGTTCAGAGTTTAAAACTTTTAAATATATGTGAGTTGAGAGCTATTAAATCTTAATAGGAAAACAAGGATATTATTCTGCCATATGACGAATACTCTCATTTGTTTCGGGTGTGATGACATGATGACAAAACGCTATTAAATTGTTAGTTTGTTGGTTGCTTAAATTTTTTGTTTTCTGTCGTTTAGATAGCAATCAATATTGAGTAATAGCAGAGTGATAGCCGAGTGCCGTAGCAGGTGTCTGTTCAATCAGAGATGAGCTACGAAACTCCTGGTCATCTTTGTAACGGTTACCGATTGGATTGGCCAGCAAAAAAAGACTCTGTTCTCTGCTGTAAAATCACTTCCCGTTGGTTCGGAATCCACCTAAAACTCATCAACCACCATCATCCAATTCATTACCCACGCACAGGTCTCAGACCTATGTGGGCTTCATCCTCCGGAAAAAAGCACAATACCTGTCTCACAAGCTCTCCCTTGTTCTATTGAATTCTTTCAAGATTATCTTTCATGGCTATTGAATTGTGTTCTATTAACAATAGTAAGTACAATGAAGCGTGAAATTGTTCATATTATTGTGACAAAAGTACAATGAATGTAAAGATACAAGAGAATCAAGTCCAAAACTTCTCTCTTCACAAATTTTGAATATGTTATATTGTCTAAAACAATGAGGTTAATTTTAACGCTGAAAATTTAGATTCACCAAAATCCTCCATTCTAAAAATAATAAAATGATTTCTCTCCACTTGTAGGCAACCCATTTGAAGGTATACTCAAAATGAAACACTGAAAACAGTGTTTTTTCAAAATTTCGACAGAAATTTTCATCCGAAATTGATAGATGAGTTGAGTTACTGTGATTTTAACAGAGCCGGCCTCAGGAAAAATGATGTAGGATCGACTCTATAATATTATTTTGTGTTTTGAAGATTCTATGCATTTCAGATAAACCAAAAATTTCGGTTTGTGGGGCTAAAGTGATAATATTGCCATTGCATTAGTGTATTGCTTGTTTTGAAAGTGTTCAGTGTGAAATGAAAACAGTGAATAAGTGGTATCTAGCTATCTGCTATTTTATAGCAGCGCAGTTATCATGTGATACAGTCATTTTATACATGACAGTTTCCTCAAATGCAGTAGAAAATGAGGATTTCTCTGATTTAGTTTGTATTAGTAGGTTGTGTTAGAACGGATTTGCTCATCAGTCTCAAGACTAGATAGCAATAGGGTAATTTTAATAAAAAATCCACCATTTATTGAGCTAAATAGTTGTTTTCTGTGAAATATTTGCAGTTTCTCTACTCCAATATTCAGTATTTGCTGTAGAAAAGAACTGTTGCTTCCCCCTAAACATATAAACTTTTACAAGGGATTTAATTTATTTTTGGAGATCAAGTTCTTTGAAGTGAAGAATTTATTTAGGAAGTGATTCTGTTTACACATAACAAACACAATAAAATTCGATTTTGTCTCTATTTTCAATGAATTATCACCATAATTTAAAAAACGGGTCAATTTATGAAAATAGATTGCGATGCACTGTACATAATAAATTTTTCATGGTTGAAGTATATGGGGACATCGACAGAATTGGCAGAATAATTCTTCCTGTACTCCATCACAGAGTATTGAATAGTTTTTGATGAGAGTTTGTAGGAGACTATACAGATACTTATCATTAGAGGTTTACTGAATATTGGGAAGTCCATACGCTGTATAACATTATCCAAAAGCTGAGTTTGAGTTGGAAAAACTCGACTCATCCGAATATTATCTATCAAAACAGCTTGAAGATAATGAAATATCGATGGGGATGGAATGTTAAGAGCCGAGACTTTGACACAATTCATACGCCAATTATAAATTTCAAACCCCTTTATGAAAATTAATTCAAATAATCATTTATTGGTAGTTGAAGGAAATTATATTCATAACCCTTCAGGGAACTGGGAATTTCTGAAGTTGAGATTTCCTTGTTATAGTTACTCATACGCGAAATAAGAATGGCAATAATAATACCATTCTCTTTGAAAGCAATCTCACGCTAGAGATACTTCCACGCAGCATGATATTCTCCGGGCTAAGTTTGAATATTGCAGTTTCTTGGGAATTTGTATTAAATTTTCTTACTCTGTTCGCTATCGTAACTATTAATAGGAAGCGAGTCACAATTTTCATGAATTCATATTTGATGATGTATCATAGTCATCAGAATATTATATGGAGTGAGTGAGAGGGTAGTCTAATAAGTAAGAGGTAAGTCTCTATATGAACCGGATATTGCTTTGTGAAGCTTCCGCTCAAGTTGTTCAATCTCATAGCTCAGGTACTTGTCAGGCTCTCATCCTGAAATATATTGGATGTCAGTACCGTACTTCAGGATGAGTATGACTCCTCATTTACTTGAAATATTAGCCTGTAATTTTGTGCCTCTGGTGACAAGACATTCATCCATAAATCTTATAAGAACTTCAAAAATTAGTCGTTTTGATTAATTGTGTTGAAAAGGAGATTCTTACATAGGCATGACTGAGCGCAGGTGTGAGTCTCAAATTTATGAATAACATTCCTTACCATATAAGTAAAAAAAGAGAGAAAAAACAATAACATAACTACAAGTTGAGAATCTTGATTTCAATGAATCAACGATTATTGATACCTAATTTCAGTTTCTCTCTATGAAAATCTCAAACAGGTATTATTGTCTGTTACAGGTGAGATTTGAGCGGATCCAACCACAATCTCAATTATTAGGCAACTTGAAGTAGAGTGATGCATGTGGGATAGTAGACAACATGGCAGAGATAGTGGACAATATGGTAAGCTTTCTTCATCTTCACCCATAAAGTTCATCTAGACACAGACTAGCTAGTTGCATTTGGTGAATGATGTGAGAACATTGCATCAGATAAAATGCAAAATATACTTATTCTTTACATACCGTGCGTAATAATACATAAGAAAGAATAATTATCAATTTGTTGTGCATATAACAATAAAATTGATTATTGATTAATTACAGCAATAAAAGAATAATCATCAATTTGAGCATATTAAATATGGAGTAGAATTGAAATTGATGATGATTGACGTCCATCATGAATAAATGATAATTATCTTCCTGGATTTCTTGAATTTAATTTTTGATTTTAAGGCTTTAATTTTAATTTCTTGATGTTAAGGCTTGAAAATGTTCATTGTAACGTTGTTTGAATGTGCGGCCTGTTTGTCCTATGTTAGAATTTGTTACAATCAGAGCAGTTCAGTTTGTAGATCCCTGGGAGATCGTATTTGTTTGTGTTCAGTGTGGTTTTGAGTGTAAGTGTATTTTTTTTACACATTCTACATATAAAATCGAAAGAACATGAACTCAACACCTTGGAACAATTTGAAATTTACAAACACACCACACACAATAAACAAAACATCCTCAACGAACAACTAAATTTTAAATCACACAAACTTTTTGATCACATTTTACAAAAACCACAATTCTTCTAACCAAAAAACTGACATCGATGATCAAGGAGGACGCCTCTGAAAATGGATCTCAAAGATTCGAAAACGTTTGGCCTGCAGAGTAAGTATATTGTACTTATTCTTAATGAAAATTTTACTGCAAGTCGTTGAATTCACTTAAAAAAGATAATGATAATTATCATATAAAAATAGAAAATTCCCATTCACAGACATAATTATTTTTTTCTAATTCGTATTTCTTGTTATAAATAGTAAACATTATTCATAATTCTTATTGCTTTCTCATGTAAATAATTCATTTTCTCTTTGAATTTGTAACGGATAGACTAACAATGCATTTTCATCATTGCCAATTTGTAGGCCCTGACATTGTCTTAAATAGAAATGTTGACACCTTGCTTTTGTCCGTTGTAGACGAGATCAATTAACTTCTTCTTAATGTCTGTTGCCATCCACATCATAAATAACTTTGGAATAAACTAATATTAACAACGCAGTTCGTCATGGAACAAGAAATCCAGGAATAAATTATGATTGATCAAATGCAATTAAGCAAGTGAAACATTTAATATTATATATGCTATCAAGCGTTGATTAATTCTGATTTAACCGTGGAAAACTGAGGGCTGTGGTACAAATAAACGGTCACCTGGTCCTGGCCTGGTTAACCGGCCTCACCGCTTCTGTTGGTTGATCAGCTAAAGCGTAAATATCTCACCGGCGGTGAGCCTTGCTGTATTAGCATCTGTACATATTGAGGTATGGTAGCTGGTGTATAAATAGACCGGGTATAGCAACACTGTACCCAATGGACATCTGTATTGTTCGGTTCCCCATACCAGGCATGCACTTTGCCCTGCTTCATGTGCTTTAGACAACACGTTCCATTTCATCAGAATCTCAAATAGATCATTGATCCGAAAATCAAAGTAATATCAATTAGTTGGACTGCAGCCTGCTCAAAACAGTCAGACCGATGTCCATGTTTGGTCAATTACAGCTAAGTCTAGCCAAAGTCTAGATTTTGAGATTTATGCGTTTGATATGTCGTCTGATTTCAACTGTTAAGCAGAGTAGTACTATTTTAGACTCGTAATGGGATAAATCACGTGATGAATCTAATAGATTTGTAAATTAAGCGATTATAATACGAAGTGCTGAAATTCACTACAAATGTCCATGTGGCAATCACAATTAATGATGATAATAATAAATAATAAATAATAATAATAAATAATAATAAATAAGTTTTATTAATTGAAGACTGAGTTAGTTCTGTTACTATCATGACTGGTATTCTAATAATAAAGGATCTAGATTTGATTTAAGACTAATGCTATTCAATTTGTCAAGTTTATTATTACTTTCTATTTTTTATTCATCATAGTTTTTTCTCGCTTGAATTGATGTACAAGTATGGGGCGCCCCACACAGGAGTACCTCAGGGGCTGCCATATATTGGGCAATAGGCATGTATTATATACAATTAGTTATGTTTGTTTTTATGAATCAATTTGAAAGTGTGCAAGTATTGTATGTGCTATTGGTCGAATAAATTATTAATATTATTATATCCATGAATCTTATTATAAAAGGTATATTTATAGTGTAGTAAGGAATCTTACTATAAAATCGTGCTATAGTACAAACAATATTTTTTTTTTTTGGAGGATGAAGCCCACATAAGTCTGAGACCTGTGCGTGGGTAATGAGTTGGATGATGGTGATTGATGAGTTGGATCTTCAGTTTTAGGTGAGTTCCGAATCACCGGAAAGTGATTTTACAGCGGAGAACAGTGTCTTTTTACTGGCCAATCCAATCGGTCACCGTTACAAACAGGTCCTACGAGCACGCAGCTTATCTCTGATTGAACAGATTCCTGCTACGGCTCGCGGCTATCACTTTCCTTACTCTGTAGATCTGTAATGTAAGCGGGCCGCTTAGCGCAGTTGGTTGAGGCGTCACAACTTCAGCTTACTGTCGCTTCAAGTGTCGTGGGTTCGAATCCCGCTCCTCTGTCGTGACACCTATATGTTATCATTCACCTCATTACCCACGCACAAAACTTGAACTCATATGGGCATCATCAGCAATAAAAACGTTCGGAGAGCAGCCATCACTAAAGTTTATAGAGGAATGACCTCAATAACGATAAACACTCGACATGGTTGTTGTCTCTGGAACTTTAATTTCTCAAAAACTTCAGTTCGAACTTCTGTTCTTGCAGAAGAAGCTATCGTTCTCCCCAGCCTTGCACTTCTCTTCTCAAGAATCCTTGGAAAATATGTCTGGCTGTGATTATAATATTATATTATCAAATCTAACTTAGGTTTTATATTACATTTTGTATATTTCTCAGAAAGTTGGTTATCGCACTCATTTCCTCTGAACTTTGTCCTTTCATGCATGCCTGTTGCCTGCCACATTGATAGGTGACATGTTTATTGTTATATAAACTTCTTTTTATATGTGTACATATATAATATCTTTGCAGAGCCGGTGTATCAAGGGAAGAGCGTTTTTCGCAGAAATTCGTTTGCTTGAAATACTGTCAATCTTTTCTGATAATAGGTGCCTGAGAAGCTAAAACAACTCTCAAATCTCCCTTCTGCCACCTGGTTTGGGTGCTTTTGGTTCTAGTGGTATCTTCAAAATTTCTAGGGTCATCTGTATTCGTAGTGACGATTATTAATTCAATTTTTTTATGTGTCACCGTCAATAATAGGGTAGCACAAAGCTAGCAAGTCGCGAGCAGGCACACTCTTTAATAAGATGGGACGCGATTACGCCGGCGAAATGGTTGATCGAAGTACAAAGGGATAATCCCATAATCTGTTGCAATCACATTTGATTTTGTTTATGTGCTCTTTGTCGTCAATGCTCGCCAGGTAAACCATTTACAGGATTAACTGTCTAGCCATTGTTGCATTTCCCTTTGATCTTGCCTTGATAGAAGGGGGGAAGAGAAGCAGTGGATGAGGAGGAAAGGATGAGGTGATGATGAGGAAGATGGAATGATGAGGTGGAGGAGTAGGCGATGAGAAAGATGAGGTGGAGTGCTTCCAGCGCTTCTCGCAAATCAATTTCCACTAGTGAAATGTGTTAGTTATGCAAGCTCAACTTGCTTCAGCTTTCCATCATTTACCCCAACCGAATATCTATCCTTCCAAAAAGCATATAATATTTATTCACTGGTGAAGAGTATAATACTCTATGGTATAAACGGATTAAAAAATTTGACTCATATTCGAAATAAATACAGTATATTGTATGCTAGTAAAGAAGAACAGTATAATTATAGTAAATATCATATTACAACGTATATTACGAATATTATAAAGTATCGTAGTATTATAAAGTATCGTAGTACAATAAAGTATCGCAGTATTATAAAGTATCGTAGTATTATAAAGTATCGTTGAAGTATCGGAACTAATCGATTTTCGGTATAAGAGATACTATTTGGAATAGTGGATAAGTGGAAATGTTAAGAAAACCCCTATTCGTTTTTAAGGTGCTTTGCTTCAATGATCCTCATTTCAAGTATTTTATTCTATTACACATTTACAAAATCAGTTCAACATAAACTACAAAGATAAAATTAAATTTTACAAAATTATGACCTTATTTCAAACTCAGTATAATATGAAATAAAATAATGAGTACGCTACCTTATGGGATTTCCTGCAATCTTCCTCATCATTATTAAACATCACTAATTACAAATTATAAAAATTGTACTAATAACAGCTCTATAGATAAATAATGGACATTTGACATTTTAAATATTTTAAAATAATTATATAAACACGCAGAACTTTCCAGTGCTTTGCTCAAGTGCTTATTCAATTTAAACTGAGGAAAACACAAGAAATGAAAAAAAGCAAAAGTTCCAGAATAAAATAACAGTAGAATCTCGATTATCCGAGTCCCGGTCAACCGAGCCTCCGGGTTATCCGAGCTAGTGGTGGGAGAAAAAAAATTAAAATTAAGCTCTTTTTATTTGAAGTATAATACGGTGGGAAGATGCGTTTCATACTTTTTTATTTATGATGTTTTCGCAGGTCCTGTTTGTAACGGTGACCGATTAGATTGGCCAGCAAAAAAGACACTGGTCTCTGCTGAAAATCACTTCCCGGTGGTTCGGAACCCACCTAAAACTGTAGGTCCAACACATAAATCACCATAATCCAACTCGTTACCCACGCACAGGTATCAGACCTATGTGGGCTTCATCCTCAAAAAAAAAAAAATGTCATGGTCTCAGTTAAAATAAGGTGTGTAAATAGTTTATTTTAAGTTTTAACCTTGTTATAAACAAGTTTTGTCACGTTTTTTAATTTTATTTGACTTTTCTTGGTAGCAGCACTTAGGCTAACCTCCGTATTATCCGAATTTTTTCATGTCCGAGGTGGTCTTGGTCCCAATTACCTCAGATAATCGAGGTTCTAATGTAATACGATAAGCTAAATTTGAAAAAATCTAGTTATCCACTTTTCTGCATTCATTATGTTGGAAAATCTATTCCTATTGTATATTAAATAAAAAACTTTGGAATGAGAAGATAAGGATACATGATATATATTCCTATGAATAAATAATGTGTGCTCCATTGATTGAAACAAAATTGTCAATAATTAACTACATTAGATGAATGAATTAAGTTTGATATCAAGAATTAGAAAGGGAAATTCTTCATTTCAAAACCCCCCCGACCAACGTTTATTAGGCTCACAGTCCACTAATTTCAATTTGATTCTGAAAACCGGCTCATGCCTAATTGGATCAAATTTGAGTTGGCATTGAAACAAGCCGGGAAAATTGTTTTCGTTTTCCAACTACATTGTAATTATGCTGATATCGCACAATTCAGATCAGGAAACCTGCTACGTTGATTGATTACCTGGGGCATGCCACAATACGAACGCTGAGATATGGCTTTTCTTTTCGAATAGTGGCTCACGATAACAACAGGTCACGAAGAAAAAACAAATCAGAGCTAAGTGCTGAACGCGGTAAGTCACTGATGAGGATAGCGTATCCCTCATTAGCCTCTCAGCTTTTACTACTTTCCCGTTTTTACCAAAGGTATTCTTTCATTTGAATTTTTAAAGTTTCTAGCCTCAGCTCAGTTTTTATAGAAGTCGTTTTTTATGTTCCCGTGAAAGGTTCAGTAAGGTACGATAAAAGAGGTTATAATATATAAGATAATAGATAAATTCCCTTTATAAAATATATTCTTTTTTATCAGGATACCTCCTAATATGCCTCAAATTGCGTATGAATTATCGGGTCTGACGTAAAAGATAAAATTAATTTTTCTTATTGAAAAAAAATGTCAGTCTTAGCCGGGAATCATTGGAACACCTCTGGTCAGTAAAAAAACATCATTTTTTCGGAGGATGAAGCACACATAGGTCTGAGACCTGTGTGTGGGTAATGAATTGGATGATGGTGATTGATGTGTTGGACCCACAGTTTTAGGTAGGTTCCGAACCACCGGGAAGTGATTTTACAGCAGAAAATAGTCTTTTCCTACAACTGCTCGTAAAGTCGTTCTTTACGTACTGAAAACTAATTGTAAAATACCTCTTTACTGCTCAGCAAGCGGTAAAGTACTTTACGCTCGCCAGCTGTTTTCTTTACGCTTCTGTTTTGATTTTGATGTCTTCTCATTGGTGGATCGCGGAATCCGTGAATTCACATAACCTCAAAATGGCGCACGCTAACCAAATCCGCGCACGGTCTGTGATGTTACAAACTACAAGTTTTTATTGTGTTGTAATCCAGAACTGCAGTTGTAGGAAAAATATTGTATGTAATTCGCGCGTGAAGCTTCTTTATCGCTCTCGCAAAATTACTGCGCTCCGCTATGCGTCGCGCAGTAAATGTTTTGGCTCGAGCGATAAAGTCGCGCTTCACGCTCTTAATACATAAATAACTATTTTTGCTTGCCAATCCAATCGGTCGTCCTTACAAAGATGACCCAGGAGTTTCGTAGCTTATCTCTGATTGAACACATACCTGCTACGGCACTCGGCTATCAATATTATAAGTGACGTCGCCATAGTATCTATAGATTATCATTCAATAAAATTTAGCCATTTTAAACTTACGATCAAGGATCGTGCATAATAATTATTATTGCAGTTCGTCATTCCAAATAATATTGATACATTATGTTGTTATCAAAGATGCTGTTATGTGTAAGTTATAGTTTGCTAATGGAGAGTTATGCATTAAAACTACTTATCCACGAAAAACTGCGTTATCAATAACGCTTATATATCTATGCATTTATGGGTTGAGTGTAAGAGAGGATCATGCAGGAGTCCTAACTTCGCCCTTAATAAAGGCAATCAATCAATCAATCATCCGCCTGCTTTGAATAAAGGGTGCTTCAAACATGTCCTTTTTGAAGATAAATGTTATTATTATTTGTTATATAATGACTATTAAGTTTAGACAAAACTACTTATAACGCTAATGCTGTCCTGTCCTCCCCATGTCTCAGCTTGCTCTATTATAGCGTATTTCATTTTTTAGTGCTGGCGGAGGCCTTACTAAGCTGCTATAACTTGATTAAATGAGATTGATTATCACTCTTCTAGTGGTTCGGAATCCACATGAAGTTTTCAGTTTATGTGAAATCATTTTTCACATAACATGGCTTAAACGGCAAGTTGGAGCTACCCGGCTTTTTCAATACATACCCGTACGCCTTACACTTACCAGCAGTCAGGTAACCGGTGTCGGTTACTGTATTATACCCAATATTATACTAGATTACCCAGGATAATTGCATTGTATCATAATATGAATTAGAAATGATACAAAATCTATGATACAAAGTCCCTACGGCTGGGTAAAGACGCCGATTACTCGAATGCCGGGTAAGTGCAAAACAAGTATATAATTATGAACTATAGTACTATGTATATATTTTAGAAGAATCTAAATAAAAGATTTTTGATTTTTGAAGTTAAAGCGTCTCCCCACAATAAAAGCTATACGCTTATTATAATAATAATATAAATAATAATGGAAATAATAGTAATAATAATAATAATAAGATAATAATAATAATAATAGTTATTATCATAATTGAGTCATATAGATAATAATAATAATAAAAATAATAGTTATTATCATAATTGAGTCATATAGATAATAATAATAATAATAATATTAATAGTTATTATCATAATTGAGTCATATAGATAATAATAATAATAATAATAATAATAATAATTCTGATAGTTATTATCATAATTGAGTCATATAGATAATAATAATAATAAAAATGATAGTTATTATCATGATTGAGTCATATAGATAATAATAATAATAATAATTATTATTATTATTATTATCTATATGACTCAATTATGATAACTATTATTATCAGTCAAATTTATTATGCATGGAATAGACCGTGCATAAAAAGTGCATGTAAATTAAATAATAATAACAAATAATAATAATAATAATAATAAAGTTATAATAATAATAACAATTATTATTATTATTATTATTATTGGCGATAGAACTCCCGAAGAGGAAGACGCTAAGCAATCTATGATTCGTGATGCAGTATTTCATTTCTTGGGTTTATTCTTCTTTTCTGCCCAGTATTCTTTCATTCGTTGTGAAAATCTTTGTTTCCTTTCTTCATTCCATCGTGGTCGGTGCTGTTTTGGGCGCAACTCTGGGAGGACTTCCCACTTATCTACTTTTTTTCTGAAACTCTTGTCTGTTCAAGATCTCTTGTTCGTTTGTATTAAGTTGAGTGAAATCCTTTTTAACATTCTCTACCCAGGGTCCAGGACTGGTTAGCGTCAGTAGATATCGTAACAGTCGGTTAGTTAACCTGTGTTCCGGAAGTCTGAGAATATGACCATAAAATTTTAAACGCCGTTTCTTCATGTCACTTTCTATGTTGGAGAATTTTTCCACAATTTCATTTTTCTATTATTATTATTATTATTATTATTATAATTTTCTACATGCGCTTTATAGGCTATCCACGGTCTATTTCATATACAAGGTGTTGGATAGTAATCTGAAAGTTTAAAAATGTCATATCCGATGCTTCTATCACCAATAATAAACTTGTCAATTTATGAAGTTTTGTGATTGTTCAATCTTCTAGTCTGATATCAATGATCGAGTTGTAGCATTTGGACGGACAGTAAATGATTTTCCAGTTGACAAGATGACGAAGAGCTGTTGTTGTCTGTTCGTCAGCAGCTGAATCATCTTTGTGAAGCCCGAGCGCAGGCAGGCGTCTGGTGTGGCAGATAAGTTTTACAATAAGCTGTTTCACTCATCCAGTGTACCGGGCCCAGAGGCAGACACTGATACTCCCAAGAATGTTAGCAGAACTTTCTCAAGTCGTCCTGATGGGATTATAACCTGAGGCTACTTGTCTTTTACAAAGCTTCTTCTGAGAGCGAACAGGCGACTAGCCGATTCCTCCGCTCATCACTCCGCCCTTCCCCTCTACATCTATCCACACAAAGTGTACTATAGTCAATAATGTCGTCAGATGTTGTGTCCCGAACAGATGTATTCCGAACAAAGAGCACATCCAATAAACTCACAACACAATGTTTGAGTTTCTGTGACCCTTACCGGTAACCGATGAATGTGGCGTCTGATTGGTCTATTCAAATTCATAGATGTTAAAAAATTTGAATAGACCAATCAGACGCCTTCGCTGACATTTACCGGAAGATAAGAAGGCTCCATGGACTCAACTATTGTTCACATGAAGCCATCCACTATTCTGCTGTAATGAGCTGTTTTAAGCTTGTTATATAGGCTATATAATTAATTTTAGAAATTATTGAAGCCTTAAAACTGCTGTAATGCATTGTATTTAAAATAAACAGTATTGGTAAAATATGATACAAGAATTCTGTTTCAAATAAACCGTCAAAATAATTATTATTATGTGGGTAATATAATATATGTGGTAATAATAATATATGTGGGTACTGTGTACTGTATAAAGTCACTCCTTCCTACTCCATATTATTTGTCTTCACGATGTAATCTTCAAAAAAAGGTTTTAGATGACGCTTAACAATATTTTCTTTGTTAATTGGGTTTCTATTTTCTTGAATGATCGACATTTCATCAACAATATTAGCAATGGAGATTTTATTTGAAGATATTTTGTGAAATGTAAACCCTTGAAGCTTCGAATAGGAAAGTACTTAGTTTCTTATAATCATTTTTCATCTCTATGTGAGGGTTAATCTTCCATATCAGTTCATTTTGATACAATTGACAATCTTTTAGTTCAAAACAGTGATATTGAAGAATTATAGAGTTGAATACAGTGCTTGTTATTAAGAGATGTATAAAAGAAGATACAGCCTATACTATTTGATAATTTTGATTTTAAGTTTTTCTATGTGTATTGTAGTAATTGTTTTGGAGATTAGTGAATGTAATGTTATCTTAAAAATAATATCTTGACTCAGTTGGATATTACAAAAACTCAATTGTTAATTCTAATATGAGAAGAATTAAGAATTAATTAATTCTATTATGAGAAGAATTGTTAATTCTAATTAATTAATTCTATTATGAGAAGAATTGTTAATTCTAATATGAGAAGAATTAATAATAGATCCACATCGGAAGGAAACTACAAACCTTTTGAAAAATAGCCATTTTGAAAGTGTCTGCCACACAAGATAGTTGTGCCTCCAATTCATAGAAAATTTCTTAGTGCGATAACATTTCAAAAGTCACCAATCTGAAGTCATTGGCCGAGGGAAGAGAGATATCAGTTTCAAGTCGACCGTTTTATATTCTGTCCATCTGTCTGTCTCTGTTGGTCTGTTTCTAACGCATTTAAGGCTAAACGCGTGGACCAAATTCAATGGAATTCTGCATGAATCTGCCCGACGATGTATGTGTAAGGTTTTCAAAAAAAATTCCTTTAAATGTTCTTAGGGGGCCCAATTTACCCCCTGATTATTGGAGCATCTGATTTAATTGGGGATGGTTTTATATCAAAATTAAGACGATTCAAGAGGAGGTTCAATCCATGACAAAAATTCGATAAACCCAACGGGGGCGTTAGAGAAGGGGTTCAAAATTTTGAGATTTTCCCATTTTTTTTTTTGGTTTTAGTAAGGTTTTTGAGCATTGTGGAATGGTACATAGAATACCTTTGATAAATGGAAAATTTGGTAGTGGGGGTGGGAAAAATTAACTTTTTCAAAAAACGAATTTTATGGTTAATATTTGATTTTTACAATTACAAGTGAAACGTATAACTATAATGAAAAATGTATCTTGAGCTATATATCTAGTGATGGGATGGGGGTTTTCGGCTGATGGACCCTTCGTGAAAAATATCAGCTGAACTACTTTTAGAATAGTAGCGGGAAGAGGGTGTGAAATTAAAAAAAAAAAATCAAATATTGAGATAATTGGGAAATTTTTCTTCTGAACAGGAGGAGTATAAATACTCAGGAGACTTCCATTGGAACAATTTATAAAACTAATCATTTTTAAAGCTAGGGGTGGAAATCTGAATTTCCCTGAGAAATAAGGCGGTGGAATTAACAAATTTTGAATTTTTTGTTGATGGATGATTTTTACTTTTCATAAAAGTTTATATTATTAAGAGCTGTCAAAACTGCATAGCGTTTTTCTAAAGGGCGTCCAAAATGTTGGACTCTTCAAAATAATATTGATTTTCGCAGTTTCTATTATCAATGAAAGATTAAGCTATGAGAATTGAGTTGAAAGTGCTCTGGAACTTTTTTCGAAAATATCATTTTTTTTATTGCTGATGATGCCCACATGAGTCCGAGACTTGTGCATGGGTAATGGGGTGATTGATAACATATAGATGCCAGACGGAGGAGTGGTATTCTAACTCACTACCGCTGGAACGACAGCAAGCTGAAGTTGTAACGCCCCAACCAACTGCACTAAGCGGCCCGCCATCCCTTTTTGAGTGATTAGTGTTGGACCAGTGAGGTATACTGTTTACAGAACTACTTGTAGACTCAATTATTGAGTAGTCAGAAATATTGAGCTCATGAGTTTGTCAACATTCAATAAGCAATTGATAAAATATCAAATAATCAATAGGTTTCGATATATTTTTTCTATTTGGAATAGAACAATTTTGTCATTTGTGTGTGTTTCCCAGTAGAGGGGGAACATTTCGTTCAATTGTGCAAGTGATAAAAATTTCATTGCAGCATTTCCCATGAGCGGAACGCCAACCGCATTGATTCGATGTCGGTCAGATTTTGTTATGAAACGCGGTAGTCGGGCTATGCGGGTAATACGGGCAGAGTTAATTGTACGGCTGACCCTTGTTCTGGGTCACAAGCGATCAAAAGCTTTTTTAGTCTGTTCTTTGACATTTTCATTCTTTTTGAAATTGGATCCTATTTATGTGTTCAACCATCAACTCTCAAATGATATGTGAACAGTTATGAGTATTATGAATAAATTAGTGCTGAATTTGGATTCAGCTATAACTGTGAATATTTATGAGCTTGAGGACACTTTACGAGATTTTTTAGAACCTTTTCAAATAATTTTCAGGAATAGTAATAATAATAATGTTCAAGTATGTTCTCCAAGTCAAATATGTCTCCCTTATAAATATTTAAAATGAGAATAATTATTATATTGTAAATATTTGTCCTGTTAGAACGATTCAGTCATTATCATTTAAGTTAAGATGGACTATCCCATAGAAGCTTTTTTAGTCTGTTCTTTTTTATTACTATTACTACTGTAACTACTATTACACTTTTACTACTAATATTACTATTCTTGAAAATTATTTGAGAAAGATCTGAAAAATCAATTGAAGTGTCCTCAAGCTCATAAATATTCACAGTTATAGCTGAATCCAAATTTAGCATTATAATAATAATAATAATAAATAGATTTTTTATTATTCCTTCCTTCAAAAACTCAAAATAACCAAGAATTATATGCGTATAAAATATTAACTACAAAACAAACAAAAAATAAATAAAAATAAATAAATAAATAAACTATACACAGATATCTAGAAAGAGTAAGAAGTATATGGAAATTAACCTACTCAACTATGGTAACCCATGTACTAGAGTAGGTGTGAGCAAAATGTGGGTGAGAGTGCAAATATCTTGGGTAAGTGAGCTCACATATTATTTGAAATAATGTTCTCTATGCGATGTCTTCCTGTATTTATTATCCATTTTTGAACCAGTGATTTGAATTTTCTTGGGTTTTGATTTATCCATAATACTCACAACTGTCCACATAGGCTGTCATTGAAGAGTTTATTATTCAACGCATAAATAGGATCCAAAAGTGATAGCCGTGAACCGTAGCAGGTATCTGTTCTATAAGATTAGATAAGCAACGCTCTTCTGGGCCCTCCATGTAAGGGTGACTGATTGGATTGGCCAGCATAAAAGACTGTTATCTGCTGTAAAACCACTTCCCGGTGGTTCGGAACCCACCTTAAATTGTAGGTCCATCATGTTCCAATAACATGGTTGAAGCAGCGAGGTGGAACTACCCAAGGGCCTCGCTAACAATAAAAGTCAAACGCATTTACTTTTATTTATATTTATTCATTTAGATAGACAAAGTAACAATAAATGCAACAATGCAACAGACCAGAGTTCAAAACTATTCAAATTTTAATCAAGCTGTTTCATCAAAAATCTTTGGGTTTGTAATGTCATCAAATTTCAGTATCATTATGTATCATAGTGCCTTTTAGTAGAAAATAAAAATACTGTATACTGTTCCGACTCGCACTTCATGTAAACACTGTATTTTTGCCGGGATTTCTAGGATCAAATTATACAATAAAAATCATAACAAATTGAAACATGAGAAACTAGAGAAATAAGCAAATAAAATAAGAGCAATATTAAATTGAGAGGGAAACATTGAAATGAGGAATAAAAGCGAATGAATTGGAAATGTGCGTGTGGCAGTCGTCTAAAATGTGACCTACGCTTCATGTTTTAATGCAGCGCCAAAATTCGTTTCGTCAGCGGTGATCTTTTGGCGTTATTTCGAGCGTAGCATCCACAGAGCTTGAACGTAACGGAGAAAAACATTGATTTGTTTGTATGTAAATCTTCCAACTTGTTCATTCTACCTGGTGAACAAAGTTATTGAAAACGAAATAATTGTGCCTTTTATTCATTTATCTATTTATTACAAAGCACAATCAAGTAAAGATACAACAGGCACAGCCCACTAGTGCTTTCTTCACAAATTTTCATTTAAAAAAATAAAAATTTTAGGTTATGATCAAGTTCAACTAGAATTTTTACTTTAAAGAACAATTTCGGAAAAATCGCAGCGTGCGCGCCGGGCGTATTACTCAACTATTTGAAAAGCTATCGTCTCAAAACTATATTTAAATGAAAATACAGAAAAAATTGAGCCGCGGAAGCACAATTTCAAATATGAAACTCTTTTCGTAATATTAAATAAAAACGATTAAAAATGACATGGAGAAACTAACCTCTAATAGCAGATTCGTCAAAAAGTGTCAGAAAACAGTATTTAGAAAATCAATAATGAATTATCTGCAGCATGACACAATCATCACATAAATTATGCTTTTTTTCATATTTAATCATGTACGTAATTAAAAAAAGACGTTTTTTTAAAACAATGTAAAGATGACATACACTTCGCAGTTCGCCTTGTACCGTACATATTTGCAATCATTAGATCGATCGGATTGACTAATCGATATCGACAGGGTCTCAACTATCGATACGGCTCTGTCGACACTATTGTTCAAGGTCGATATGTACCAATAACGAAACTACTACATTTTTTCACGACCTTTTAAATCTACACATGTGGAAACATTTCGTGCATGCACAGAAGCGTAGTCTGCGTGAATGGACCGAAGTGGAATGGAAACTGGAATGGAACTGCATAACCAAACCTTTCCTAACCTGGCTAGATGTGACTGAACCACCTCAAATTTACACCACCGACAAATTTAAAACCACCACAAATTTACAGAGGTGGTTCAGTCAGATCTAGCCAGGTTAGGAAAGGTTTGGTTATGCAGTTACATTCCAGTTTCCATTCCACTTCGGAATGACAGTGATGTAGAATGACCAATCTATCAAAAATGTTGGTTGGTAGTAGCATAGATAAGAAAAAGAATATTATTTTTCTTTAATAATGGATTTTAATCAACTAATATATTTATTTATATCTATCATCTAATTTTTTAAAATTATTAAGCTTATTTTTAATGATAATATCAATTATTTTCTTAAATTGCTAAAGATGCGAGTCAAATAATGACAATAAATAGTCGATAAGATCGTGATCGATACTCGATCTGACAAACTATCGAGAAGTCGAAATAATCGATCTGCAATATCGTATCGTGCATAGTCCAATTCCAATAGTCGAGAGTGACATTTGTGTTCCGACTATTACATGTCCAAAAAACTACGTAATCTTACATATTTTAAAATGAAAAATACATTGAATGTCAACTAAATGAATACTAGTTCTATTACCCATTAATCAATAATATAATACATTGATAGAGTGTTAGAATATTGTTTACTGACACTTTATTGACGGATTCGCAATTAGAGGTTAGTTTCTTCATGACATTTTTAAACGTTTTTATTTAATATTCATAGAAGTGTTTCACGTTTGAAATTGTGCTTCCGCGTCTCAATTTTTTCTGTATTTTCATTTAAATATAGTTTTGAGACGATAGCTTTTCAAATAGTTGAGTAATATGCCCGGCGCGCACGCTGCGATATATCTACAATTTCCAATTCTTTCCAAAACATGAATATTAACTTAGGTGTTAACTTGAATAACGAAGCCCTAAAACTGTCCAATAGTCCAAAAAAAGTTAACATAAATTTAATTTTTGTTTGAGATTTTAGAGCCAAAAATTTAGAAGTACATTTTAAACACATATGTGTTTTTTTATAGGGTATGTTTTTTAATTGCACATGATTGTGTAAAATGAGAATTCAATTTAGTTTTCTTATTGTAAACACAATCATTCATAAATTTTGGCAGAAATTATAATAATAATAATAATAATAATAATAATAATAATAATTTATTTCTCTGCAGAAAAAGTACAATTGTTCAAACTTAAATTTAGAGAAAAGCAAAATGATTCCAAAGTACAGCAAGAAAAACAAAATATTTGCAATCATAACTACTATAAAACAAAAACATACCTATGCTATATACTAAAAATCAAACTTGCCAAAAAATCAACATAAACACTAACAAAATTTCTGCAAAGATTAGGTAACTCCCGAGGCACGCCTATTTGGGAGTTCAATCATATTACATATTTTCTAAGAATAATAATGAGAATAAGTCATTCTAGAAGGTGCACAAGTGAGAGATTGTCAAAACTGCATTTTGCACCAATCATTGTAGAAGGGGCACAAATTTACTGACAGTGCTGCCCATCACTAATGCTGAGTCATGGGTAATTCAAGATTTATTTCAGAAAGTGCACACATCTGTGCCGTTTGTAGAATGACTTGTTTGCAGTGTGGACCATTTTTGCACATGTACCCTTTCTAGAATGACTGATTATTTTATTTAAAAAACACTTGAAGAAGCCTCCCACGGCTTTTTGTTACGTTACTGTTACGGCAATGCTCTGCAGGTGCAACGGTTTTTGGTATCCACCTTTTATGGGCCACAACACTTTGGTTTAAAACCCTTTACTGGGTTACAACTAAGGGAATGCGGATTCGAGCTTAGGGTTAGTTTGAGTTATAGGCGCTGGCTGAATTATACGAACAGATAGCTGTGCGAGTCGCGTGTTGGCCTGCCACGTGTATACCAGCTCCACTACTCGTGTATAATTATAACGATGCAGGGTGCAATTTGAGCTACTGATAGCCAGCGGATAAGTGATTTCACTGATAGATGTTGTACTGCTTTTAGCCGGTGGTGTCTTAGGGCTCGCAACGAATCTATTAGCCTGCATCACGAACTGGCCGCTAGAATTTAGCAAACTGCTCTGCTGCCCCACCAATCAAACACTAGAAAGCGTAGCTTGAGGTCACTCTTGGGCTGGGTTGTGAATTGGTGCGTTTTGTAGGTTATAATGATTCCATTTCACTATAGAAAGTCGTGGAATTTTTTGCATAATAGTTTACATTGTTTGTGTGGAATTGGGTTGCATAATGTTGTTAAATTACCCGATCTATGTTGCTGTTATATGATTGGTCAATTATTTGAGATAGAATCCATTATTGAGGAGAGCTTGAAAAAAACCTAAAGTTGACATTTTGTGGAAAAGCCTGTTGAATTTAACTCTATATATACTTTATTGCCACTCAAAAATACAGATAATTATACTTTATTGCCACTCAAAAATACAGATAAAAACAGTTCCAACACTTGAAGTAATACAATTCAAAAAACAAAAATATTATCTGTAATGCATATTATAGAACTAAAAACGTTCAAAACTGTGGCACCACTGGCATAAGATCAACTTGAGCGCCAGCAGTGATTGAGTTTCACTCTAATTCAAAGCCCTGATGAATGGATGAAGTAATTAACGTTTTATTAATAAAGATTATAATACGAATGTTGAATTGAAAATATGGTGTTTGACTACTGGAACTGAAGAAAACTTGTATTTTAAAATACATTCCATTATCTACAATTGCAAGATTCAACATGAAATTGTAGAATAAAGAATATGAGGTTTGATGGCTAGAAAAAGTATTGAAGAAAACTCGTATTTTTTAATATATAAATCATCAAGACCAAAGTTATAAGATCGTGGAATATATGGGGTTTGACAACTCCAGAAATGGAAGAAAGTGTGAGCTTTGGAATAGATTTCATTATTGATAATCTCCAGGCGAGGAAGAAAAAACATGGGAATTGGTAGCTTAAAGTTGAAGAGCAGGTATGTTGGGAAGGAATTATAAAATATTTAAAGCAAATTAGAATTGTCTTAGAATTTCCCTAATGGAAACTAATAATATTCATATAATGTGAGAGGTGTGAAATCAGAGAGGATAAAATAAACTGCTGGCATTTGAGAATTCCAGTTGAAGGAAAATAAGAGTAGGCCCAATTTGTAATGATAATAATAAAAAATTAAGGTTTGTAATTTAAATTAGTCCAGTTGAAATTCAATAACAAACAATAGAATATTAAACTGAGGCAGGGCTGATTATTTTCCCTTTTCATATCAGGCTTGCAAAAATAATGTAAGAATTAAAATAATTTACCATTCACCGGAATATTTTTTTGGTAACTGTTTTCTCCAGAAATTCAAGTTATAAATAAATCAAAACCTAAACATAATGCTTAAAAATATTTGGACACTTGTAAAAATTTAGTAATGGAGACAGTTTTTGGTTTAAAGCCTGTTGTTTCTTTACAATAAATTGTATTTTGACTGTATCAATAAATAAATATTAGTGTAACATGTCAAAACAATCAATATCAGTCATGAAAGCACTAGAAATGCTTTTGCATGAAACTGTGAGTAGAGCATTGCGCTACTTGTAGAAAACTACCATTACATTGAATAATTGTATAGTATAATAATGGTATAACATAGTAGTATAATGCATATATATATAATTCCTTCTTCTCCTTATTCCATTCCTAATAATCGTATTATCTGTAGATCCTGAAAATTAACCTATTTGATTTAATCTCATTTTTTAAAGTGCATTCTTACGATCCATTATTAAGGAAAATACACGTTGCCATTATTCAGCCAAAATGAACTTGAAAATAATAATGCCTTATATTAGATAAATAAAGGAATTTATTACTACATAGCTCATTTCTATGAGCATTCTACAAAATGAAATCCTTGAAATGAAATATATCATCACTAAAAGTTTAAAATTTATATCATTACAGAGAAATAAGTCAATCGCAAAGACTTCAAAGTTGAACCATTACAGAATTACAAAAATTATATCACTATAAAATAATAAAAAATCACAATTTTTATAAAAAATAAAATTTACATAATTCATAACATTACATTCATGATAGTTGCAAAGTTAGATCATTACAACATTTTTAAAGTTACATCATTATAAAACAATTATTGCATGTAAAATATTCAAAATGAAATATGCATCTGTGGAATAGGCTATTTCTGAGGTTTGAATTAACCATGAATTGATTATGAATGTAGATATAATCTCTTGAATGATTTTAAAATGTCAATATTCGTAATATTATTATTCATATTCTGCTCAAATACTCCACTGCAGTATATCACCACTCATGTTCATGATTTCCTTCTTGTTTCATTGGTGTGAAGGGTATATACGTGTAGTATATTATGTTTGATATTATATACTTGAGATGGAACGAAGAAATTGATTCGGGTTCAAAGGATGTATCGGTTGAAAACAGGATTTCACTCGTCTATTTCTCCTTTTCCTGGTGTTGTACAATACATAAGAGATTACAGTATAGATGCCGCCCTGGAAGAAAGTTTTACATTGCTGTGTTTGTCTGTGAACAAGAAAGCAGTTACTAACAAAAGTCGATTTATCAATTCGTCAAACCTTCGAATATTTGTAGGTTTCGATGCAATGTCTTTGGGCGATAAAGACGTTTGACGGGACTTTTGACTATAAGTTAGCCGAAGAAAGTTGGGTACCGTAACGATATTGCTTTCTCTCATGTGATATTTTGTTAGCTCCAAATTAGTTGATTTCGACATGGGAGTTGACGGCAGGCTGTGATTTGTTGGTAGGGGAGTCAATATTTGGCTGAATTTTTGTCAACTTATCCTGCACGCGAACAAGATATATTTATGTTTAACTCCACCCAGAAACAAGTCAAATAAATCACCAGGTGTGATTTATTTTGAACCGAATTGGCACAAACCCTCCAACATTATCGATTTCTTGTTTCCAAATAGCAAGGAATTAGGAAATAACGTTGAAAATTAATCTAGAAAATAGGGTCTAGAAATCAATCTAGTGGAAAATTTTAAAAATTTATTCAAATTATTAAGTTCTTAAGTGTATAATTTATAGTGCTTCATGATGTTTAATTTTTTCAAATCGGTCTAGAAGGGTTCCGATCTGGGATGGAAAATACCAGAAATAAATCCAAGTTGAATGATAAATGTTTGAGTTTATAATTTTTTATGCTTTGTTTCATCATTAATTATTATTCTATTTCACAATGTTATTTGAAAATTCTTCTTATTTTGATTCTTAATGGTTCCAGTTGCAGATTCATTGGTATCAGAGAGAGATATTGGGTAGGACATTTATGAACATCGATTGAATTTTGAAAAATACGCTACAACATTATTATTTCCAATATGAGGGAACCACGATGTGATGAACCAATGCTGGCGATTCGCATTCGTCGTAATTGGTGATTCATGGTTATGTGAATTTGTATGGTGAGTGAGAATAATAAAGGTCTTCTATTTTGTTTAGTTTATTTTTGATTTTCAACCATTATTATAATTTTTTTAGAAACATTTTTCCAATTATTTCATCTAATTAAACAAACGGTCCTATTAAATATTGAAAATATACACAGATTTCATCCATTGATTTTTAATCAATCATATTATTTAAAACTAACGCACATTTTTATTTTGAAGTATTTCATTCATTGAACTATCATTAAAAATATAAAGAGTCTACACTAAATTGTAAAAATTGGACTTCCTTGGACCACAATAAGGAATAAAACTCTTGTGGTATTTATTTTAAAGGTTTGACATATTTATGTACAATTATACATGAATATACACACCAAAGCTATTTACAACAGACTAACATCACATTCAGAGAGCTTCACACTCATAAAGTTTTGCATTGTCAATTTCTTATGTTTTTATACATTATTGAATTCTATTTTATTTGTATTTTTTTTATTTCAGTGAACATTTTTTTAATGGTTTCAGTCGCACTGGATCAAGAAAAAACGTTTCAAAAGTTTAAAAGATTGAATTTTGGAAAATAATGCTGCAACTAATAGGTTCAATATGATCTTTCAATCATGGAAATTGTATAAGAACTGGTATGGTGAGTGAAATCGAGTGAAAGGCGTTCATTTGTTTTGCTTATTCCATTATTGTATTTTTTCAACAATCATAATGTTTATTTTTATATATTTTTGGAATATTCACCCAAAATGAAGGTAGTTCATGCGTCTGGCTTGTTTGATAAAAATTACATGCCCTACACATTTGGGGAACACATATTAGACAGTTTTATGTTTGAATAGACTCATTCTAATTCTTCCCCCCCCCCCCTTCACAATAGATCAATTCAATGACCAGAATGATAGAGTTTTTTGAGCTCTATAATTTTCTCTATTGGGGAACATGCTGAACATGTATTAATATACATTCAAAATATGTGTATACATTATCTTTCACATGGAGTAAATAATGGAATAAAAACATTATTATAATATCATTATATTTGAAAGGAAGATAGCTTGATAAAGTAGAATGATTTTAATTAAGTTCATTGCATTTTTTTATTCGAGTATTGAGAATTATTTATTGTATGACAATATCTACCACATTTGTGAATATTCATATGCTATACATTTGAAAAATGCATGTACAACTTCTATTCTGTATATGGAATAGGGAAGAGATGCTCTTGACCAAGTATTCTTAAGCCATCAGTAGAATTATATACTTTTTTAAACAAAATCAATTTATCCTCATTCTTATTACATTAGCATTGAAACTTACTTTAAACTAAAACTCGCCTTTAATCATGTTTATAGTCTTCCTGTTCATACTGTATTGTGAATCTCTATAATAGAATGAATCTTATATTTAATTCAATGTTATTGAATGTTGTTTATTGCATTTTTTTAAAACATTCAATAGTAGATTTTTGGACTTATCTGTCACATTTTCAAAATCACAGTTGGCAAGACTGTCGTATAGATGCTCAGTATTATTTAAAATTTGGCGAATTGGGCTATGCAATCTTGTCTCAGTACACAAAGAAAATATTCGAATGAACTGTGTTCGAATCTCATTACATTTTGTTAATCTATTTCAGTTAAGAATATTATAGTATTATCACTCGAAGTCGAGAGTTATGTTGAACCAAACAATTCTCCCCTATAATTTGATGGAATTAAGACCATGCTCTCTGCAAGTTTCAGATCCATGAGGTCTGTCAAGCTTTCTCTAAGTATCTGACAAGCACTCAAATTTAGAATAGTTTACTTGAGTAGTAGCCTATTCAAGTTGCAACTGCAAATCAAATGCTGAAGTACTTGGGCAATTCCTTCAGAATGCTCCAAGTTCAAGGTCAATTCAATATAATTCCTTGAACGATCCTCACAAACAGTATCAAAATGATATCATTATTGGCTGAGTAGAAGTTCAGTGCCTGATGTTTGTTGCAGAAGTGGATGTCTCGAGAATCCAATTGGAATTAGAGTGAACAGCTTTCAAATTTCTGTTGTAAACTAGAAAACCACTTCAGTTATAGATACTCAGTGGGTAGTACAGATTGATTAATTTCATCCTTGTTTCGAGCAGACAATCAACTGATGTAGATATCAAGCTATTTTAATTTTGCAATGCAAGTTCCCAAAGCTTTTGAACTGGAACAATCCTTGCTGATGCTTGAAACTGTTGTTTCTAATTAAGTTTTCAAATTTGTGAACAGCGAAATCCCTTATTGAGGAATGCATCTCTTAAAATTAAATTACAATTCTGATGTGTAATGAAAATTACATTACAGATAATTTGCCAAGATATTCAAACTAAAAATAAGTAATTTTGTTATTTTGCAATTTTTTTGTGTTTTTCATCTATTTTAATTTATTACCTGACTCCTTTATTATTATAATTTTTACTTTTTACAAATTTCCAGATCATAGAATAATGCTCGAGTAATTGAGATCCACTTCTAAGAGGAATTTATTCACAGAAGTGTTGTTCAGAGTTTTGAGCTTGATGTAACACATCAAGTGGATTGTGGCAGGTCGTGGCCGTCCCATGTGAGTGAGTTTTAACAGTTATTTTTATTTCTATTTCCTGTGAGTATTTCAAATTTTTGGTTCCAATTTTATTCGAATGAAGCAGGAGGATCTCTCAAATTCTAAATAATTGCTTTAAACAAGTTTTAGGGTATTTGAAATCTCACTACCAAATTTTTTTAATAATTTCCCTTTAATGGATGATTCATCTACTTCTGAGTTTCCCATGAGAGTTGAGTCCTGCATTTTGAATAATTTGGTCCCTGGTAATAAAACAATCATCTTTAACTTATTTGTAGAATTTTGGTTGATGTTGTGGAACTCCATAATAAAAGAATAAAACACTGTTGAATGTTGTCAATTCCACTTCTTTATTACTACAGCAATGGACCGCGGTTTCGTGGCTTCAACAGTCACATTTTCAATAGTACTGTTGAAACAGGTCTGAAACAGACTGAAACAGGTCCAGTGCTGTAGTAATAAAGAAGTGGAATTGACAACATTTAACAGTGTTTTATTCTTTTACAATCATCTTTATTAAGATAATAAATCATTTGAGCTAAATACCTCACTGACACTCTCTAAACTTGAATTAGACTCCTTTGTTCATCGGGTAATGAATTGGATGATGGTGATTGATGAGTTGGACCTACAGTTTTAGGTGGGTTCCGAACCGGGAAATGATTTTACAGCAGAGAATCGAGTCTTTTTTGCTGACCGATTGGATTGGCCAGCAAAAAAGACTCTGTTCTCTGCTGTAAAGTCACTTCCGGGTTCGGAACCCACCTAAATCTGTAGGTCCAACTCATCAATCACCATCATCCAATTCATTACCCGGGAAGTGATTTTACAGCAGAGAATCGAGTCTTTTTTGCTGACCGATTGGATTGGCCAGCAAAAAAGACTGTTCTCTGCTGTAAAGTCACTTTCCGGTTCGGAACCCACCTAAAACTGTGGGTTCAACTCATCAATCATCATCATTCAATTCATTACCCACGCACAGGTCTCAGACTTATGTGGGCTTCATCCTCCGAAAAAAATCATGAAGTCTATTTAGTTTTCTCAACTAACCTTGCTCTTATTCATCCTTCAAAAGCTCTTGGTATGAACTGATTCCTTGTCTTAAATGCTCAATTAACAAATCTTTTAAAATTTTCTGTTGTATAAATAGGAACATATGTCGAGTTTTGCCTATTTTTAATACCTTCATTGTCATACATTTGTTCAGTACAGTATGCCCAGTAAAGTAAAGATATATACTGAATGGCATAATTTTCACATAGTATAGTATTATATGAGTGCATTCATCTAAGATATTATATCAACTTTCAAACTTCCTTTTCTGGAAAAAAAATTTTTTAGCTCTTCAACAAACTTCCTATTCTGAAAAAACATAGTTTTTTGCTTTCCAACGATTTTCAATCATTGAAATTCATAAATGATTTTGGTAAGTTATAATTATCATAACTACTGCTATTGCTACTGATGATTTTGATAGCCATCATGTTTGTCCCAATTCACTCATCTCTTTCATTCTTCAGCTCTCAGAATTTCCTAACTAGCTCAAAGGGCTACCAAATGGAAAAATACTTTTTATTAAAAATGTATTTGTATATTTGAATGTAATGTCCAATAAATCAGAAGCATATATTATATTCTTGGTATTTGTTCGATTTGAAACCTGGAGTTTGTCCAGATGTTCTACATAGCTTGCAACATTTTGAAATCCTTTTCTCAATAGGAGTCTGCACTCGAAAAATGTTACACTATGATACTACTCTATTTAGATTCTCTATTTTATTCCCCCCCCCCCCATTTTCTTTAGTGTCTGCACCTCAATCACACTTCTCTTCTTTCCACCTTTTCATCAACACTTTTTTCTATCCTTTTCCTATTCTCTCCCTAGAGCATCAGTTGCGCTTACGATCTGTTTAGAACTCGCTGTCTCAACAAGAAGTCGATGTTAATTGTGAACGAATTAATTATGTAGGTGTGGTCAAAGCGAAGCTGTCTGTTTGTGCCTGATTTCTCTCTCGATTCTCTTCGCTTGTTCGTCCCCTGAATTGAAGCTAGTCCATTGAGTGTGCGCGCGCGTGTGTGTGTGTGTGTTATGTGTATTGGTGAGGGTGCTTGCAGTTTCGAAATTGAACACGGTTAAGTCACGTGAGCAGCGGGCTTCCACTTTTAATTAAACGGTCGCAGTTTTATTAACGCTCTAATTATCGTCAACTGTAACGTCGTCTCTTCTATGTCATTTATTCTGCGCTTCTACAGCCCGGCTTTTCTCTTATTCGCCTCATTAGAACCGCTGCTATGCATTACGCTCCCCGAACCTGAACCAGGTTGAAACCCAGGTTCCAGGTCCCCAATCGCCTCCAAACCATTCTCCCCACCATGAGTGGAAAGTCTAGATAAGTGGATTTTGCTCGAGTCTGCTACATTTCTGTAGAATACAATGAATACTCACTCTCTTCTATCCCCCTAACAAATGCCCTCTTTCATATTGTAACTCGTTCTGGAATTATATGCATCAATATACTACATTGAAAATGTTACGCTGACTGGATTATTTGAGAGACGTTTTGTGAAGCTACGTATTCACACTTTTCACACAGAGAACTCTTGCATCAAACCATTATTATTCATCCTGATATCCTTTATTTCTCTCCTGTTCCACTGATTCTACGACGCTCCCTCTTATTCATCAATTCACTTCTTCCTTCATTGTCTTTCCCGTACTTTTTTTAAACATATTGTTTCATCATGCTTAATAATTCTCTTTTTACAAATTCATCTCCTATAGCTTGCAGTAAAACATTTTCGGCCTCCATTCCTTTAACTTTCCCCATTTGCTCGTTTTCCCTCCACAGTCCTCCTTGTAGCACTACCTTTTTTTATTTAACCATTTTTTACCGTTGCAGTTCTCAGGTTCTCATTTCTATCAAATCTTACAGCTCAGTTGTCTTCAATTCTTCAATGTATTTGTCCCTCATTCCTATGAAACCAGCTATTTTCATTAATTATTCTATTATTTCTATTCTATTTTCATTAATTATTCTATTATTTCTATTCTATTTTCATTAATTATTCTATTATTTCTATTCTATTTTCATTAATTATTCTATTATTTCTATTCTATTTTCATTAATTATTCTATTATTTCTATTCTATTTTCATTAATTATTCTATTATTTCTATTCTATTTTCATTAATTATTCTATTATTTCTATTCTATTTTCATTAATTATTCTATTATTTCTATTCTATTTTCATTAATTATTCTATTATTTCTATTCTATTTTCATTAATTATTCTATTATTTCTATTCTATTTTCATTAATTATTCTATTATTTCTATTCTATTTTCATTAATTATTCTATTATTTCTATTCTTTTTTCATTAATTATTCTATTATTTCTATTCTATTTTCATTAATTATTCTATTATTTCTATTCTATTTTCATTAATTATTCTATTATTTCTATTCTATTTTCATTAATTATTCTATTATTTCTATTCTATTATTATTCGATTTTCATTAATTATCTTTATTCTCCTCTGTTCCAGTTAGTTTGTATTCTTTCCATATATTTTAATTTTCTTCAGTTAATGTCGTCTTCTCTCTTCTTAATCTTTTTCTCTTCTACATTTTTCTTATTTCCTTTTCTACATGCATTTCTTCAATAATAATTATTATTGTTGTTCAGTATATTCGTTTCTGAATCCAATTCAATAGAATTTTCTCGTAGATGCTTCTGATGATATAATAAATTGTTCTATTATCACCCTCAAATTGGAATATACTCGAATTAAAAAACATAGAATCCAACTTGTGATTCTTGAAAAGTTTTGAGGAATATTTTTTCCAAACATGTTTCAATTGACCGTACTGAATATGTCATTATTCATACTTTTTGGATAAACTCTAAAATGCTATACGTGTTTCCGTCAAAATAGAGTGTCATATTTGATATTACTTTTTAAGAATAACAATGTCATCCAGTTGAATGATGTTGTTGTCCTCGCTAAATGCATCATAAATACTCACTTCATGCATTAAAGTTGATAGAAACAGTCTGTAAATTATTTCCTGTTTTCTTTTTTGGGAATTGGTGAGTTTTCATTATTTTGCAGCATGACAAGCTAGCTAACTGAAAAAGCTGTTCATTCTCGCTTAAGTGAATTTGCTGTCAAAAATTGAACTGTGATGATAATAGTATGTAAATAGTGCAGGATACAGAGGAAAATTGTACTGGATTTCTGTCAATATGATCAAATTATTTGCATTATCTGTACAAAGGATTAAAATTTCTGATTTCCCCTACTCCTGAAGAACTCATTCAAAATCTACTTTCTCTAGATTCTTGTTCGATTCAGCCAGTTTTCTCTCTCCCTCTTTTTCCTTAATGATTCATAATAGAATGTTTCGGAAGTTTGTGCCTTTCATGCCCGTTAGAAAGCATGATTCATGTATGAATAATACGTTACGCTTAGTTTTCAAACAGCTCAATGTTGGTTGGTACACCATGATTAGAAGATAATAGTGCGAATAGAGGAACACCATTTATATCTTGGAGTTGCCTCAATACATTTTTGAAGATGATGGGAAAAACATTATTGGATTATTTCACTGGTTTATGAATTTGCAATTGATATATTTTGAATGTGAGTGGTCCATACCAAAGTTAAAATCCGTGAAAAAATTGTTTTGTCTTTTCTTTCTAATTTTTATTTTATTTATTCTTCATCACAATAAAAATTCAATGCTGAAATATTAAAAAAAAAAATAAATAGCAATCAGTTCCCGAAGATACCAGCAGTTGAAATCCTCAGAATTCATCTTTAACTGAAGATTATAATTGAGCATATCCCTCAGGTGATTGTTTAAAATTTAAAACATGAATCTACATTAATCTACTTCTACAGCTCCACATAGAGCTGTGTGAAAAGTGAATTGAAGCATAGACAAGCCGTGACAGGTATCTGTTCAATCAGATAGATAAGCTGCGTTCTCTTAGGTCCCGTTCGTAACGGTGACCGATTAGATTGGCCAGCAAAAAAGACATTGTTCTCTGCTGTAAAATCACTTCCCGGTGGTTCGGAACCCACCTAAAACTGTAGGTCCAACTCATCAATCACCATCATCCAACTCATCACCCACGCACAGGTCTCAGACCTATGTGGGCTTCATCCTCAAAAAAAAAAAAAAAAAAAATTCGATTTTATTGTTGGAGTTATTGCTCCATTGGTACGGGTCATTCACATTCCAAAGCTATTGGAAATTCATGAAACAATATAGAATTCTATTCAATATTCAAAACATTTTCAATTCCAAACATTTTTAATTGAATTGAAATCAACTGGCTGTCTCATGAGCTGTAACATAGAATTGGAAACTCTATCAACATTCGATTTCGTTTATCGAAATTGATCCATGGAAATCATCTGTTTCAGAATAAAAATAAAATCTGAAAATTTATATCGAGCTCCATTCGCAATTACATTTGATTCTCATTAACTAGTTATTGTGGTTGAAGAGATAATTGTTCTGGATCAGATTACTGGAGAATTAATAATTTTGATACATTTTTATCAAAAAATGTAATCATTTTTCAATAATGAGTATAAAAACAACGGAATAGATGGAAAATAAACTGGAAAATAAACTGTTAAACTTATTAGGTCGATAGAAATTACATCTCTATTACACAACTGTATCAGTCAGTATTTTACATAACTGTATTAGTCTGTCCATTATCGCATTGTTCTGATTCAATCAAGGTAGTTTGTTGTAATTTTCATTCCCCTTCAATAATCCAAGAAAACTCAATTATCCTCGTTCTATAGAGGCTGATTGACAATGATTGGTGCAAAACAATTTTCTCTGCAGTTGGATAGCGGAATTACCTGCACAATTCGCCGAATTGGCACTTCAAAAGTCGATTGTCAAGTGCCCAACAAGCATTTGGTAATAACTTGAGATTGTGTTAAGCTCATCCGAACGAGTGTTTCACCTTTGTGCTGTGTAGTGCTTCGTAAACAGAGCTGGGGGCTTCAGATGGTGCCTCTGGCTACAGGGATAAACCGTCCTTGTTGTTGGGTGGGGGGGGGGGGGGGGTGATTGTGGTGGGAGAGGGTTAAGGGAGTTTGAAATCGCCGGCGATCGGCCAAAGTTTGGGAAAGTTTTAGAAGAGAAACAATATCACTGCAGAACCAACTCTCACTCTGGTAATGCTGGCCACAATCGAAGCATACGCACTGGCAGCCACCCGCAAGGGCCAGCCAAAAGTAGAAGAGCACCCTCTGGTAACAAAACGTTGTTCCACCCTTGTTTCGAGCCATTACTTAATTGGCTTGCAAGTTAATTGATATTACGGGGAGCGGTGGTTGTGGTTCTCAGAAAACGTTTATTGCCGCGCACAAGAATATTGCTGACACTGCAAATCCAATCGGCCGGAACGCCAGCGAGCGAATTCGACCGGCGATCGATGGTCGCGAGAGCGCATTTTCTGATAATCGAATATTTAGTGCTTGCGTGTTTAACGCAGGAATTCGCCACAGCTCGCTTGCGGGTCGATTCACTTTGAAGAGAGTGGTTGTGATTTTGGTGGACTTCTATCTATCAATTCTTTATGAATTTTTACTGTCCCTTCATCAATCACTAGCCAGCAGCCTAGCTCCTCTTGTTTCAATCGTCTAGCCAGGAAACTACGCCCTCTTCGATTTTCGCAATCGAACCAGTAGAATTGTTCGTTTTGATTTTTACTCAAATTATTCTTGTAATTATAGTTTAAAAAAACAAATGAATCTTAGACACAAAGGTCATAGCCATCGTCTAAAGTTCTTCGTCTAGCCCCTCTACTAAATGTTTGTGTGACATCTAACACCTGATTCTAACATGTTTATTTCTCTGAGAACGATGATGATTTGGTCAATCAATCAGTCAGTGTGAGGTATTATGCTTTCGTTATTAAAATAGATTTTAATATTGGCAATTTTCCTATCGCAAGAGATACTATTTATATAAAATACGAACGGCCCTCCTGGGAGTCAAATCCAATTCTGGACTGGCTGTCGAATCCAATAAGAATTCTGTTGTTTCACTTATGCACACAGCACGTCATTTGTTATGGAGTAGCAAATGTTTTATTAGAAGGTGTGGGATAAATTGAATGAGAAATTGGGATCCACTGAAAATGTATATTTTTGTCATATTCACATCTATTTCACAATTCTAAATCGCTGGCATCTTCAGCCCTACAACAAGTTCATTCATTCTTTTGGTTTATGCTCCATCTTCGGCTTATCTATATAAATAAAATTAGAGTTTTGTCTGTACATTTATCAGAATTATATATTTTTTGGTTATTTTTACGTTTTATACATTAAAGAAGCCGAAACAAGTCTTATCTCATTTTCTGTCTGTCTGTCTGTTACGGCCCAGAAGGCATTTTACGCGGCCTTCTCCTGAAAAACGAGAGCATCGATCGGGATTAAAGTAATTTATCAGTATTGAAGACCTTTCTGACAATGTCTAGCTATAAAAAAGTAAATTAACTTTTTTTAACAGAATAATAAACGTTTAAAAACCAAGTATTGTGCGATTTTGGTTACATTTCTTCTAAGTTTTATTACCACATAAGAACAAATCACGTAATTTATCATGATATATCAATCAGCTGTTCTCAAATATTCTCTCTGATAAATGTCACTGAATTGTTTACGCTCTAAGTTGTTTACTAAGCTGCTAACAACTTCATGATCGTTGCTATCGAAAAAAGCCGGAACATATTTAGTCTTATTTCTAAACATAATCCGTACGAAGGACGGGTACAATAGCTAGTTCCATATAAAAACTGGTCAACGTTTCCTGTTGTGCAGGCAGTCTACTTGACCCCTTTTGGTTATAAGCAGAGCGAAGGATTTGAAACTACTATCCTGTTGCGCATAGAATGTGATAAGGACTCTCCTGTTGTAAATGGAATGTAAAAATACATCTCCAGATTTTCTTTGTTCTTTTTATGAAGTATGTGTTCAATAAGATATATTTTACATTGTGGCGAGAAACTGGGAGAGTTCTGACAAGAAAATTTTCAAATCCATTCACCTCACTTGTGAGGTTTAGATTCTGTTATGATAATTAATAGAAGGCAACCAATAAATGAAAAAAATATGAAAATTTTCCAAATAATAGATCGTTAAATATTGTTTCTATTAGTTTTCTGTACATTGCAATGAAATTTTCTTAATGATTTCTTGTGGTTTTATTGTATCAGTTAACAGTGCAGCTCGGTACTGGCAAGCATCGAATGTAGTTCAATGGGAATGATATATAAGAATATAAAAAAGTATGTGCATTATTGAAGATTATAGGCTCAATTTAGATTATAGGCATAATGTACAAAATAAAATTAGAAACAGAACAAAAAATACAGAATTAGTATGTAAAACTCAATATATCAGGAGCTGTACAGTAACAAGAGTAGGCAAACTAATTATCTCTATAATAGGTTAAATATAAATACATTTTCCGTTTGTTTTCTTCAGAGATAAGAAACTCAGTATAGTTGGGCAAATTTCAATAGATGACCTCAATACTTGAGTATATGAGGGGAATGATTTTTCTTGTAGAGTTAGTTTGAAAAATTATTCATTAATTATTCAGTATATAGTTGATTTAATAATCACGATACACCACTATTATTTTTATAGTCGTTTGCAGAATAATATTATTTTTTCTTGTTTGGTCTACTTTCTGATATGAACTTGCTTATGTATCACTATGAACTCGTATAACACCAATGTTAACTTGGAAGTATATCCAAATGATTTTTGTTCTGTTTGTTTTTACTGGTGAGTTAAAGTATCACTAGACTAGGTACTTGTATTTTGGTTATCACATTCAGGGAATGTTTGCTATGTCTGCGTACCCCTATTTCAGGTTGCAGTCTCGTATTAGTCCACCAAAACAATCAAAAATGAAGAATTTGATATCAAAATAATCAATATAATATTAGGCCTATATCTGTTCCAATTTTTTTTTGTTCTGTCTGCATAAAATAAAATGAAAAAAATGTAAGAAAAAAAATGAAACCCTATGCTAATCTCTAACCTAAACTTCATTATATCGACTATTACTATTGACTATCGATTTTTTCGTTCGATTGTTTTGGTTGACAGATATGAAACTGCAGCCCTATTTTGTTTCCAGTTTGGTTGCGGAAAGCAATTTAGGTTGACTAGGTCGATCTTGTTTGGGGGTGGCTGGCGAATGTCATGTTTGGAGATGAGTGGCTAATCGATGTGGGTCCATCGACATGTTCGTCTACTAGGTCGACAATCGTTTTTCGTCGATAGTGGTTGACAGAATAACAACGCGGCGGCACTGCGCTGCATCTCTACAGGCTTCTAATTAGTAATGCTAATCAATTCAACAACTCGAAAACATGATTGCCGCTCGATAGATGCGATAATGTCTTTCCGGGTCTTGTTTATTGCTGCTCTGCCTGTCTACTGTTTATCTTGGCCGCTTTTCATGTACTTTATTGCCACGTGCATTGTGAAAGCAGCACAGCCCAGGTAACATCCATAACTCACACGAAGCTAATTAGTTTATTAGCGCTCGCCGCAGTATAAATCTTGATGAGCCGGTGTAATGGGCTCGCTGTTATTTACAGAAAGCCTGCTCTTCGATATCTGGTTGCTGATCTTTCGTGATTCCATCCGTGCTGCCGTCAGATTTCTACGATGAGAAATGGGCGTTGCACTCATTTAGCCAATGAGTCGCGCTGCAGAGCTATAGACCACCTGCTAATCGATCCACTCTCTCATATTTGGCTGCCGCCTCTGAAAGAACCCAATGAATATCAAGCTCACATGTTCATTACACACTAAATCATGCATTACCACGGGGGACGCATTATCATGTGGTGCTCTGATTGAGATCTCATTCATTGAGTGAGTCCATATTCTGTCAATGAACATTTTTCATCATAATGGTGATCATGATGTAACATTCCAAGTACAATTAAAAGTCGTGACGGTTAGACTGATTTCATATTCATAGTGAAAAATCTACCATCAGTATTGATAATAAATTGTGTAAACAGTCCAAAATATAGTTTTCCATGACGAAATACTTGCTGAACAATCAATTATTGAAAACGGTTATAGATTCCATATTCATAGTAGAAAATCTGCAAATAAAATGGACAATGGTTTCTTTGATGTTTGTAATATGTGATGTTTTTTATGACTAAGTATTTTATGAAGTTGATGATTTCATTATACATATCACGAGATATGATTTGAACTCATCAATCACCACTATCCAATTCATTACCCACACAGAGGCCTCAGACCTATGTTGGCTTCGTCCTCCGAAAAAAGAAATTGTGACAGCCACATTTTTATTGAGACCGTTCATTGGTTCCACATGCATTGTAGAAAGTTTACAATTGAGATTGATAATGCTGTAAACATCTATGGCTATGGTTACTATGGCTACTGTGATGTTTGTGATCGGTGGTGTTTTTATGATGAAATACTCGATGAACAATCTAACATTGAAACTGACATTTCATTTCTCATTGGATTTTTTTTTTCACTTAAACGTTTTCTTTGAAGGAACTCTAGTCCTACTATACTATGCAAACTGTACTATAGTTCTTTTACAAATTTAATTAAATTTGAAAAATTCAAGTCACGTTAGGCATATTCTCCTATCCTTAAAAGCGACCTAGCCTGGATAACCCGTGAAATTACAATAATACTAAAGAGAACAAATATAGAGATAATATAAAGAGTTTATAGGATTTCATTTAAATTTATTTAAACATGGCAGTGACGTTTTGACTAAGACAAAATTCAAGTCACATTAGACAATTCTTATTCTCAAACTTGATAGCAATTTACAAAAACAAAAACTGCGGAATTTGAAATTGCATCCATCCCCTACTTTCTGCATGATTTTCATTAATTTTTTAAACATTTTTCCTGTCTGTAACCGACTAATAGATCCAACTCTATTGTGAATCGAAATGCTGAAGAAGAACAACTCAGCAATGGAATTTTTTCTATAAAAAAGCTTCAATGATGCAAATCCAGTTGACCACCTTGTTCATTAAACTGAAATAGAAGTCTCATCCACTAAATTAAATGGTTTGGTGATAGAAGCTATTAAAATGCTACCCCTGGGGAATAGTTCGTCCCTGGCTAGTTCATCATGGAGCACAATTATTTTTAGAAAATCATTAATATGATCAATAGAATACCGGCTAATAATTATTATTTATTAGAAAAAATACAGTACTTGATTTTGAATATACATCTGAAATCGATAGCTTATTTTTCAGTTTTGAATTGATACTGAAACTGTAATCAATAACAGCATGGCTATCGATATTGGTGATATTATATCATACCGTACCATTGACAAGGAAATAAATTAATTTCTTTGATATCATTTTTGTGAAACATCCAGGAGTGAAAAGAAAATAATAATACCGATATTACTTACATGGAGCATTTCGACTTTGAAAAGAAGTATTATGAAGTCTCTATCACTGTGGATAATATTGAATTTCATGAAGGAAATTTATGAAGGTGTCACGGCCGGTTGCACGAAAGCCAAATTAAATAATGAGTTTAATGCCTGATGTTAACAAACCGTCGTAAGTGTAACGGCTTTAATTCTGTTTCACAAAGATCCATGAGTTAATTTTCGTTCACCTAACGGGCACAATCTGGCTACACTCTAATTTGATCAACAGCTGATTCTGAAGTTGAGAAAAAAGATGAATTTTTAGAATAATCTCATTATGAATTATTTGAATCATTATTCAACTATCTCAATATAATTTTGTTTTGTATTTTCATGGTGGTGCAGACCATTGCTGAGTATTTCATATATATTACTTTTTAATGAATATTTCATTTGTACGGTATTTCCAAAATAGAGAACCAAGATTGGAGCGAGGTACCGTATCGTGTGACACAATACACAGAAGGCAGACGAACGAATTATAATTGATATTACTCACATGGAATGTTGGTACTCGTGCCATTGTAGTGGTGACAGACCTGTATTTTCCTCTCTGCACCTACATCTGCACTGGTATGACAATCCGCGGGCGATTTTATTCCGGTTGAATTAATTGAGCTACAAAGTTTTAACAGGCGTGCAAATCGGAAAGCGTGATGGCGATGGCGATTCACTGTGGAATTGGAATGGACCGCTGGAGGCTAGATGGGGGAATGTGGTGCAGAGCGAAAGAGACGGAGAATAATTGTGGTGTTCAAGTTAGTCAGTGGTTTCTGCAGCGGCCAAGCAAGAGATTAATGCAAAATGAGAAGAGGAGAGGAGATTGAACGAGGTTGCAGCAAAACGAAGAAGCTGGTTTCATATTGACACGCAGCTAATGAGAGCTCGACGACATGTTCCCGCTCTACCTGTCTCTTTGTTAACAAAGAGCTGTAGAGGAATTCAAATAACACCGGCTGGAACCTGCAACTCGAACTCTGCTCGGTCTCAGATCTCTCCCGTGTCTTCTCCAGTTACCCTTGTAACATTCATTTTCTCTCCCTTCATACATCCACTGGTTCTCTATCACACGCTGCTGGAAAATTATAATCTATGCAGCGAAACTGGGAGTTTTTTTTCGACGTAGTTTTTGTTTTTTGCCGGGCTTCCTGGTAGCGAAAAATGAACAATGCCTTGCTGAAATACACATCTGGAGAAGTTTGTTGGGTCACTAGAGTTTTTCGAAACTGAGGCGGATTATCTCGAATATATATTATGGACATTATTTTTGTCATATCATTGAGGTCACAATAGCGTATTCTTTAATACAGGTGACGTATGAAGCCATCCAATGGTTATACAGTAGTTTGAAATTATAACCTACTACTGTTGCGAATGATGATATTTAAAATAAGATGTTTGACTGGATATTTCAAACTCTCTTCCAAAGAAACAAGATTTTCTCAATTTATTATCCCATCCATATCATTTTTTTTTATTGCTGATGATGCCCACATGAGTCCTAGACTTATGAGTGGGTAAAGAGATGAATGATTACACATAAATGCATGGCGGTGGAGCAGGATTCGAACCCACGACCACTTAAACGACAGCAAGCTGAAGTTGCGACGCCCCAACCAACTGCGCTAAGTTGAATGTTGAATGTTTTTGATCTTGAAAAGTCTGAAACATTGTTTCTTCACAATACATTTTCTAGTGATTCATACAAGAATATTCCGTAACATTATATACCTTGAATACATTGCTTTATTTGTGTAATACAAGGGGCACACTTTGAAGCTTGATTGTTATAATAACTGCCTTCGATGAAAACTTCACTAAAATGATATTTTTATATCGTATTATGCCTGCACAGTTGACATAAGGTTGAATGAAATGGATGATTGAGTGAGGGACAGTGATGACATCACTGTAGGATAATAGAATAGTTTCGCATCTCATTCACCATATTATATTGTAAGCTGTGTGTTTGAAATCTGCATCACTTGAGCTTGATCTGGTTGAGATGAGATGAATTCTATCAATAATAATGATCTAATTTCGATTTTCGCGTTCCATTCCTATCCCAGTACTGTAATAAATTTTAAATATTGATGAATATTTGAAGGCTGGAAAGATTTATCTTTGAAATTGATCAATGATCAACTATTCAAAATGATAATATTGATGAACATTTCTATGAAAAATATTATTCCAACTGTCCAGTATCATTCATAATTTCATAATAAGAAACAAGGGATTTATCAACCTTCTAGGTGAAGAATGTTTAAAATAATCCAGTATTACCACCAATCAATAGTGATTTTTAAAATTGATTCAGATTGAGCTGAATAATGCCATTCTCTTGGAAAATTACTTCCTCATGAAGTCAAAATTCCAGTCACCACATCCACGAATTACCAGTGTTCATTGGTATTGATAGCTTCTATTGAATTCCTGAAAGAACAATTCAATTTCTGAGTTATTAAAAAAAAGGAACAGAACACAGGATAATTTTTTGATAATGGATTGATAGAGCTTTGATGAGCTCTGTATGTTTCTTGAGGTTTCCATCTTGTCCATAGTATTATATTGATAGGACTTTGATGATGTCTTTAAAACTTTCAGCTTGAAACAGTTCCATCCTATTAGACAATAAGAAACTTTTCTTGAAGGTTGACTACAACAACCTTGTGCACAACAACAGTCGGTAGATTATCACGATATGAGAGACATAAATCCCGTCGATATAGGATTGACTGGAACCTCCTTCAAGGAAAGAGGATTACTTTCTTATGGAAACGGCAAAAGTCCAAAGCTCTTTTACATTCTGTAAGCGGGTTTGTTCTCTTTCTTCAGTGACTTGGAGGGAAACATCCATGCGTGTAGTGCGTTCGCCTTGTGCAGACAACTCTCGATACATCTCAACTTTTTTGTCGTGGCTCCATTTCAAAACAAATGAAATTCAGAGTTGTTTTAGCTTAACACAAGAAGCTTTTCAACTCCTGAAATGAGATAACACAACGTGAGAATATGAATGAACTTTTAGTATATGTTACGTCTTGAGTGATGCTGAAGTACTTGATGTAGTCCCTGAAGCCTATTTTTTATTATGTTTACAGCACTTTATATAGTTGGTAAGGGAAATACATTCTATGACCTCCCATGACACTATTTTTGTCTCAACTTTACTGTGATATATGATAAAAATCTTTCTCTTTTCTTTTTTATTTTATATTTATTCGAAATTCAATTCCATTAATGAATTATTTTGATGCAATCGTTTAAAATTAACCTATTAATATTTTTAGAATTCTGAAAAAGGTATTATTCACATCTTATCCCATTCATTTATTTCAGTAATAATACAGATTAATTTGGGTCTATAATCCAGACTCGGTTATTCCTAATGACTTTTTTTCGACCTACATGTATATACCTTAATGTAATCTAACAGGAAATGAAAAATTCTTCATCAAACATTACTTGACGTTTGCATTGTTTGGAATGTTAACTGTTATTATCTGTTGAAAAGTCGCATTGGCTTCCTCCATTCATTGAACTTAATACATATTTTGGAAAAAATCTCCATGGAGAAAATCGTTAGTTCATTGGGGTTCATTCATAATTGGCTCATCCTAAGCCAAACAAGAAATTGATAGGCTGTCCATCCATCATGAACTCAAGGCTTATCTCAGCCTTGCTTGTCAAGCTGAACTGAACCCCTCTGTTTATTATCTATCATTATCCATTAAATGTAATGAATTCAGAAAAATTTCAATGTTCTAAATTCTCCAATCAAATTGATGAACTATTATTTTTCAATTGTGTCAATCAAATAATCATTTTTCATTGAAAAAATGTAGTCTACTTCTCACTGAAGAAAGTCTTCCAGCTAATAATAAACAGCTAATTTTCATTGTCTTCAACTTTACGTTAATCTAGTAACTGTAATAATATTCTGTGACCAAGCTGGCTCAGGTCTGGTTTCAGAGTTCTCTCGTTACACCTGCATAAGTTCACGGCCTTTGACGTGATAACGACTGTTTTCAGGCAGCTGGGACGGAGAGGCTTAACGTGTCCTCCGAAACTATTAAACTAATATACTACTACTCACCACCTCAGCAAATACACTGTATTTCACTTAAGTTACGGTACTCTATGGAGTGAATAGCCCTAGAAGGATTCTGAGTGATAATATTTCTTGGCTATCAATAACTGTCAGCTGGCCGTGCACTTTCATAGACGATTAAATCTGGTGGTCAGTTGCAAAAAGGGTCGGGTTTGTATTTGGCAGCTGTGGTCTAGATGGCTCGTAGGAGTAGAATGTGGTTGATGAGTTGAAGGGACGGTTGAGGGGGGCTCAAGGGGGGCCCTAGGGGGCGTGGGGTTCCCTAGCTGCCAGCGTCAGATTGTTCCGACATGCAAATCAAACGAGTAACAAAGTCCATCGAAGGGGCTAACTGGAAAACTCGTTGCCTAACTTCTCGCTCACCGCCCACTGCCGCTCATCACTAACTGACTACACCATTCTGAAATTGACCCAAGAATACGCATGCTGATAGAATAATAAACGTGTGGACACGGCCAGGTTTGCTCACGTTTTGTGTTACAGCTGGACTGGAAAGTTTCTTTGTACTGTAATCACCTGTATACTTGAATTGTTTCCATTCTATTTAAATGGACAGTCAAAGAAAAATTGTGAGTAATCTAGAACTATAGTATGTTTGATTGAAAAATTAGTCAGATTTTTTGTTGTTGAACCAGTCTTGCTTGCTATGGCGGCTCTGGTAGCACAGTTGGCCTTAATTGTCTCACATTGCCCACCAAAATGTCATTTGTCTCTGAATTTTTCAGGTGTTAAGACTGGCTAGCTTAGTTTCCTGCAGCCTTGGGTTCGAATCTCATTCAGCAATGGATGTTTCTCATCTTACCTTATTACCCACGCATAAGTCTCCAGACTCATGTGGGCATCATCCGCAAAAAATTACAGTTTTTCACTGACACTGTCCCATTACCCAGTGAATATTGTTTCCAGTAGCCGGTTCTCAGTTGTGAATACTGTGTATTCACGAACTTTCATAATTCTATTGAGATGGTTTATATTTTTTGCTTTTGAACAGTTCAAAAACCACTTAGCACTTCAGCAAAAAGCCAAATTCCATTTGTACTGTGTATTGTGAAAGAATAACTATCTTTTTGATTAATTACGATTTTTTGAAAGGTGGTTGAACTCACGATTATTATCGAAGCAAACTAATGAAAAACTGAAACTGTGAGAGAGGTTTTTAAGCCTAGAATAAATCTTACAGCTAATGGTAATCGTCGACACATTCATATGTGGTTAAGATTTGGCTATCATGAATGGCTTTTTTCAGTAGGCTATCATAGATGCTTTTTGAGTATCGAAATCTATATGCTGTGTAACAATACTGTAAAACCATACTGAATTGATGTCCAGCGGTGTTATTTAATAAAAGGATTGGACATTTAGTAAAATGCAATAATATATTTAAACATGTAGAATTTTTAGAATCTGTTATATTAATTTCCTATAACAAAATTTAATTGAATACAATTATTATCGGAGCATGTATTTTCTAAAATTTTAAGATTTTTCAACTTTTCATAAGAAAATATCAAATACTGTGTCCGAACCAAATCAGTATTACTGAAGAAACATTACAACTCACTTATATTTACCCACTTATATACACCCTCACTGCTCGCACAGCGTAACATATTAATTTATGGTATTAAACTATAAGTGAAGATCATGAACCATTGAAACCATATATTTCTTGAGGTATTCAATTGAAATTTATATTATATAAATCAAAATCATGGAAGGAGTAATTCAATCCAGTATTCAGTAATTTGTTTCCTTTGTTGAAAGGTGGTATCCTAGTCACTAAAAATGGAAATTTACAAACCTTGCCATGATCTTTTTCTATGGTAGAAGCAATTATTGTGGGTTCTCTTTTTTGGAAACGCTTTATGAAACTCGATTTGAAAGGTGTTCAATGTATTTGAAAGTAAACTTGGAAGTATTTCGACATCATAATTATCCATTCTCATCCATTTCTCGAAAATTTCACCAACAGTTTTGTAGGCTACAGAATATTGTACAAAACAAATCGACCACAATGTTTGTTAATAGTTGCCGCGATAAGAGGCAACAGCTCAATTTGTTCACAGTTAGCTGGTAGCCAAATTTAAGACCTGTAGACCAGGAAGATGGAGTGGTGAGGGGGGACCGAGAGTTTATTTAATGTTAACCACGCAACCCTCACTGCTCGCACATACCACCAGCACAGTATAACATATGACGCACTATCAGTGGCATGCATGCTAGTGCTTCATTCTCTTGATTTTTGGCCAGCACGAACCAACACGGCAACACAGCACTGTATAGAGTCTTATTAAGCAGCAAGACGACCAGTCTGATAAATTTCAGAAAATATTCTCAAGTGTAATTACGAACCTGCTCTCCTCCCACTTTAAGACGAGTTTCTGCGGTTGCAGTGTTCCTCGACTCTTGGGCACGCTCTGGCTAAATAAAGCACTACTATTACTGTCTCACTTTCTCTTCATGAGTCCTTCGTCTTTCACCATTCTCACTTTCTCTCTCATCACTCTAACTTATTACTTCATCTCACTCTTTCTCTGCTACCTCCCCCCCTATTGTCTGTCTCTTTCACCCTCTAAGTTGAATTCCTGCAGAATTTCTCTGTATCTTATTTCCTCTGTTTCTGCCTCACATTCTCTCCTTTCCTTTCCTACTTTCTGATTCTTTATCTCTTTCTTTTCCTCCTGGTCTCTTTCACTCTTTCGCTCTCAGTATCTATTACTTCCTCTTCATTCTTTCCCTTTCCTTTCTTTCTTTCCCTAGTTTGTAGCAACCAGGAAAACTGAAAGTATCAAGAGAGTATATTCTCTTGAAGATTAGAGAATAATACAGAAGGAAAGAGAATTTAATCGTCACTCCTCAAGTAGTAGCATTCATTATAGCATTAACCTGGAGCACCTTTTAGCACCAACCGTAGAAGATTTCTACTCCATCAACAAGCTTTTGCGAATTTTGTTGTGGAGTACACAAATATTCCAAGAAAGAACATCAGTTATTATAAAGTTGTATTAATGTTGTTCAACTGTACTTGAGATTGAGAGTTAAAATGAATTGGTGGCTCTTATGATCTCATCGAGTGGATATTGATTCTTATTCAGAAAACGAAAGCCTGAAAGAGCATAATTATTCTGATTAAATGTGAAGCTGAAAGGCTTGGAAGCCTAAGGTATTCACTTGGGTGATCAGGTCTTCCTAATAGGTAATTTTTTCAACTTTGAAGGCCTCCATTTCATTTTTCAATGTGTATTTTCCCGGAAACTTTTGAAAAAGAATACCTCCAAAATCTCATTTTTAGCGATTTTAGACTTTCTCAGGGCACTTCCCCGGAAACTTTTGAAAAAGAATCCCTCCAAAACCAGCGATTCCAGACATCTTCTCTGACTCTTTTGTCAAAGATTGTCTCACAAAGCTCACCAAAATTTCATTTCTCTGGGTTTCTCAGGTTTCAATTAAGACGGCCAGTCTTAGTTTCCTGCAGCCTTGGGTTCGAATCTCATTCAGCCATTCTTTATGGATGGTTTCATGATTCACCCATTCATCTCATTACCCACGCACAAGTCTCCAGAATGATGTTGGCATCATCCGTAATGAAAAATATGAAAAAAAATTTCCTGAAACTTTTAAATCTTCTTTGTTATTAGCCTATCGTCGAAGCTGCAGTATCTCATGCTTCAGGCTCACTGCAGTATAGTATCTTCCCTATTTTCTCCATTTAGTACAGATACCCAATCGTCGATGAAGTAATAGGTACAAATTCTCATTGATCATTCCTTAAACTCATCTCTTGTACAAACTTTATCACCATGTGCTCCTTTAATATTATTATAAATACTATTTATTGTAAATTTGTTAAAATTCTATAGATTTATTCAGTCATTGTATGTGAAGCTTATGTAAACTGTGTATGTGTCTCATCAACTCAATCTCATTTGTATGGTTTTCCGTGTACAAATAAAATGATTTATTATTATTATTATTAATATTATTATAAATTCCCTTTGTTTCAAAAACTCCATTATTTATGAATGAAAAATTCAAACGTTCAATGTTGAACATTCATGAACATTAGTCTACAGGATTTCTCTTGATTTCCTCGCCCCACTGAACCATTAAAAATGCTCAATGTTTAGTGGACTTGAGCTCATAAAATTATTTCGATGGCCCTCATTCTTATAATGATTTTAATATATATATTTTTTTAATTATTCTTATTTGGGATATTGCACTATCTTACAATCAGCAGAACTCATAAATTTACAAATTTATGCTGCCAATTATTGATGGGTCTTAGATAATATGCATTAAGGCAATAAGAGCTTCCATCAGTCTCGTTTTGTGCTGACGAGATAACCTAACCTCGTATTATCTGCAGCTTGACTTTGTTTTGTTTCTGATGATGCCCACATGAGTCCGAGACTTGTGTGTGGGTAATGAGGTGAATGATAACATATAAATGCCAGACGGAGGAGCGAGATTCGAACACCCGACCGCTGAAACGACAGTAAGTTGAAGTTGCGACGCCCCAACCAACTGCGCTAAGCGGCCCGACTGAAGCCACTGTCATCAGCTAGAGTACTGCTCGCAAATAATTATAGCTTTATTCATCATTTCAGAGAGCTCCCAGTAATATTAAGCAGCGTTTCAACGTAACCTTCGCCCTTCAATATCCCTTATCAGCTCTTAGCAAAATATGCAGCGAAATGAGATACTGAGGCTGCAGTAAAGTGTGGCTTCACATTCAGGTTGAATCTCACTCAAAATATTCCGAAAAATAGACTCTTAAGTTGTCGATGTTCTCTAATTTTAGACTTTTTACTCTTTACTTATTTTTTTTCTAAATTAGTTTATTCTCTATGGAAGTGATAGCCGCGAGCCGTAGCAGGTATCTGTTCATTCAGATAGATAAGCTGCTTTCTCGTAGGTCCTGTTTGAAAACGGTGACCGATTAGATTGGCCAGCAAAAAAAACAACGTTCTCTGCTGAAAATCACTTCCCGGTGGTTCGGAATCCACCTAAAACTGTAGGTCCAACTCATCAATCACCATCATCCAACTCATTACCCACGCACAGGTCTCAGACCCATGTGGGCTTCATCCTATAAAAAAATTCTCTATTCTCCAATTTTTCAGTGTTTAATCCACTATCGTTTCCTTCATCTACTTGATCCTTTAATTTTTTTTTATTCCTTCATTCCAGATTTATTTCTAAAACATTTCATTTTCACATAATCTCATAGGAATGATGATGTTTTAGCGGCTTCATGACAGTTCATGCATTATGTAAAGCCTCAAGATTGAAGTCTCGGTGTTCAACATGGCCAGCAAAAAAGACACTGTTCTCTGCTGTAAAATCACTTCCCGGTGGTTCGAAACCCACCTAAAACTGTAGGTCCAACTCATCAATCACCATCATTCAACTCATTACCCACGCACAGGTCTCAGACCTATGTGGGCTTCATCCCCCCCCCCCAAAAAAAAATATTGTTTGTACTGTAGTACGATTTTGTAGTAAGATTCCTAAGATACACTATAAAGATAACTTTTATAACATCGCAGATTTGGACACATGAACAGCGGGCAGGGATGCAAACGACCCGTTAATTCTCCAATTGGTAGGGAATAGAGCGCATGCGCATAAGCGCAAGCGCATAAAACAACAAAAATCCTAACCAACTAACCTTTCTATACTTATGGGGGATACTGTATCAAGTATAGAAATTATATATAGAAAGTATATTAAGTATAGAAAGGTTAGTTCGCTTAGTTTTTTGTTGTTCTATGCAGACAAACAGTGGCTATGGCTTCGCTGTACAGTTCGCGCATGCGCTCTATTCCCTACCAATTGGAGAATTAACGGGTCGTGGGATGCAATACACTACTATTGATGCTTAAGGTATAGGTTCCTGAACCAGAAGCATTAATTGAAGTTTATTCCTTCCCTGTCGGCTAACGGTTTGTCTTAGTCCGCGTAGTTGGAAACGGTGGCTTTAGAGCGTTTCATTCTTTCCCCTTCAATAATTGATGGATATGATTTTTTTGTTCTTCCGTTGAATATTGTAATATTTATTTATTAAATAATCTATCTACACATTTGAAGGACAAAACAGGCTTTCATCCCAAAACTGTTTCTTTCATGTAATACCAACTGAATAAATCAACGAAATCTTCGAACAGTTATGTCATAGACATGCCCATCTTCGTATTGAATCAAGTATTAAGAAACATTTCTCTCTTTTTCCCTATTCAAATTGAGTAAGCATTTGGAAAAACTCGTATCTCTATTGGGTATTCTCAGTCTATCATTTACGAAGTTCTCCTTAAAAATATTAATATTTCTACTTTTTGAATTTTTTGCGTATAAGTTAAAAGAAGAGATTACAAAGATCATAAGTGTTGTTTTCTATCGCGCGAGATATTAAGAATTGTATAATGTTTTAGAGAGAGATCTTCGGAATGTATAGCATAGCTTATATCAGAATTTTATTTGTAGGTGATCTATTCTTCCAATTTGTAAAATGTTAATTTTTGATAAATAATGTGAAAATACGATACTTTTTGTTCATTTTCTTACAAGTAAAAATTTACAGTAACATTTGCACCACTCAATTGCAATTTTGCTCTCAATAGCGTTTCTTTAATATTTCCAAGCTTTCATCCCCATGCAGAATAATATTATACATTTTACGATGTTGTGTCCACTAATAATGGTCGAAGCAAAGCTGAAATTAAAGAGGGAAAGTGTACGTTTTATTTCATCGCGACTAAGGTAGAAAGAAACATTATTATTTCGCTCATGTAGTCAGTCAACTCTGTAATGGGAAAATAATATTCTTTGCAGTGAAATAATGTTTTGTACTCCTTTTAAGATCGTGTTCTTTGTAGTGAGCGGAGCGCTATTTTGGGAGGAGGTCTCTCACGCCAGTTTGATGGGTGGGAGGGGGTGTAGGGGTTGCCCATAAAAGATGCCTGAGGAGTTCAGGGGTGGAAGGGGTGAGGGGCGAGTGAGTTGATCGCGTGATTGGCTCCTTCATTTTGCAGCGTATTACGGTACTCGTTCATTAACCGACTAAAAAATAGCGTTTCAACTTTCCAGTGAACGAAAATGCGAGCAAGAAAGTGGATGCTCCGGGGCTCCATGTGCAAAAGAAAACGTGAAAGAGATAGAGAGGGCAAGTTGAAAAGAAAATTAGAATGATAAGGAAGGAGAAAGAAAAAAGGGAATGGGAGTGAGTGGATATGAGAGGAGTTGCGAGTGTTCAAAGAAAGATTCTTAATCTATTTTTTTTAAAAGCTCTATTCGTGTGAAAGTTCTACTAATGGTGTTTCTCATGACAAGTGTTGATGTGCTCATACAGAATCTGAAAATTCGATAAACGTCATCACAGAAACAAAAATTGATCAACGATTTTAATGTTTCTTTTCCTTTCTTTGTAGTGGCGAAGGTGATATTGTGGAAGATATTCATAATGAATAATAAGACGAAGTTGTCCCAACCACATTATTTTATAAAAAATAGTGAGATACTAGTTTCGGATGTTACTGCATTATCAATCTCAAACAAACTCTCTAGGACCAGGGTTTGTGGGTTTGTTTGAGCAGGGGCGGACTTACGATAGTATTAAGGGAGGGGCGGTAGTCCGCCTGCAGGGGGGGTGTCCGGGAGGTACAGGGGGCATTATTTTTGATTTTGACATTTCTAAAACTCACGTTTTAAGCATTTTGAGCACTAAAATTCACTGTTATTTAGGTTAAGTAGTTTTGCCATTTTGTATGATGTCTAATATTTTTTATCAAACAGTTATGAAATCAATACAATTTCTATTGGAGATTCCTAATTATCAAATGCAAACCAAATAAAACTTAAATATAACATGTTGTACATTATTTAAATTTCAGTATGTCAGTTGAATAAAAAAACTGAAGGTAATTTAATACAAAAAAGTCTGCTTATTGGAAGAAAGACATTATGCCTACATTAGTAATTTGATTTTTCTGTTTTTTTTTTTGTTTGCAAATCTGGTAATAATGTTTTCATTATTCATGGGTATGTCATTGTGAACAAACATCATTGCCAGTCCATCGAGTCTTTATTCTCCACCTCTTGAACATTAGTATGTCTTCAGTAGACTAAGAGTTGAGAATGATCGTTCTGCACTTGCAGTGCTGACTGGAAGAGTGAGAAGAATCTTGAGCAGAGATTTTATTAGTGGGAATAAAATTGGGTGGCAAATTTCAAATGCATCCACTGGAGTAGATGGGACACTATGGCCATTTTCAACTTCACGCTTGCATTTCACACTCCACTGACAATGCTCAGCTTGCAGTTTTGTTACAAAGTCTTCTTGATCCTCAATACCAATCAAGGTGGCAAATCTAGCAAGATTTCTTAAATCAGATGTTAGTGGTGGAGGGTTCACTGGAACATCAACATTCTGTGCAACAATGATGGCAGGTAGAAGAATATTTAGTTTGAAAACATCAAGCACATCTTCAGAAAATCTTGTCCTGAAGTCTTCAATAATTCAGTCAAGTAAGGGGACATAAATGTTTCTCCTGCAATACTCCTCATGATTTGTAGATGGAGCATTAGGCTGGTTTCTCTGCCTCTGAGTAATTCGTGGTAATTTTAATTCCACACCTAATGATTGACACTTTCAGTAGTTCTATTGTACAAAATGGTGAAATCCTTTTCAATGTTGGTACGTTTATTTATAAGAATATATTTCACATTAAATATTGCATTGGAAGCTGTCTGAACATCAAGATCATTAGTCTGGAAGAGTGCACTTAAATTATGAGTGAGAACCAGAATTTCGTTCAAACAACACAGAGCAACAATGAACTCACCATCAGTGATACTCACAAGTAAACTTTGGGCTTTTGGTGGTGGTGTATCCCCTTGTACATCCGACCAGTTAGAAACAACTTCAAGGGCAGTGGTAATTTTCTCTATGTGTCTAATACACTTCAAAACTGCATCATGACATTCCACCCAATGTGTATCACACAGTTGAGTAAGTTGGCCCTTAAACACATTTTTTTAGAACCATATTTCTTTTTGATGATCCATTAAAAAATGTTATGACCTCTTCCAATATACACATTGAACTTTTGCCATTTTGGATATTACCAAGTTAAGTTGGTGATTATAGCAAGGGCATCTTACAGCATTGATTGCAACTTTCTGTATTTCTTGGATAGCTCCAAAATATTGCAATAGCTCACAGAAATATTTAAGGACACTCCATCTGTCCCAATGCCAATATAGTTTTTTGGATCCAAACCAAGACACTTTAATTCCTGTAGCACAACATGACCAAGTTTTACACCAGTCACTATGGGTTCAGTGTCACATTCCACGTTTCTCCCACACACATCATCTCCACTTTCATTATCAGATAGAGAATTATTATCAACAAGTTCTGTGACTGCTTTCTGTAGATCAAGAAATCCCACAAAATCTTCTCTTATTTTTGTCTTGCCCCCTTCCTCTGCTATGTACCTCAATACTAAAGCCATTTGAGAAATATGTGCCACATCAACAGTCTCATCAAACATACAGCTGAACAGTTTTGCTTCCCATACATGAGACATAATTGTTTGTAGAATATCCTCACCACAAAATTCAATAAGAGAGTTTTGAATTGTTTCACTGGTGGAGACATTTCTCTGAGAAGCTGTCTCTAGATGCTTTTCTAGGGCAGTATCACCAAAATCACAATGGAAGCGCAACAGAGCTCGGAAATTACCATCATTTTTGGGTGGCTCCTCTACTGTCACAAGCCCATGATCTCTATGGCCCCTAAAAGCTATGTTCTGATGGCTGAGAAAAATCACATTTTTTAGAATCAGCTCATTTTTCTCTATTCTTCTTTACTTGCTGAAGCCAAAAGCTATCCAGTTGGTTAGATATTTGTGCCTCAGGGTGTTTGAAGTTTTCAATAAAATCCAATGCACTCTGTACCACTTCTCGATGGTAAGATGTATTTTGATGATTCTCAAGATCTCCCTTTTTACCAAGAAGCTTAGCATTCTTCAATAAAGGTTCCCTCACAAGCTTACCCAAGTTATTTGGTTTCCCACCAGTTTTTCAAAAGATTTAGGGATAAATTACACTAGTAAATGTGTTTAAACGACCGGAATGGCCCCACAAAAATTTAAAATTTTCTCTGGTCAAGGGGGGGCGGCCGCCCCCCGCCACCCCCCTAAGTCCGCCACTGTGTTTTAGATTAATAATGGAGTAACATCTGAAACTAGTATATCACTATTTTCAATAAATGTGGTTGTGACAACTTTGTCTTATTATTCATTATTTCTTTTCCTTTGCTAAGTTACTCTTATCGGGAGGGGATCAAAATTCTATAAGAAATATTGGAAATAATGTTATAGTTTCTAAATATGGGAGTGTTAAAAACACAGACGTTCTGCCAAAATAGTGTGTTTTAAGCTTGTTTAGAATTGTATTTGAGTCTGGACGCATTGTATATAATTGGTCCAATTGTATTCATAGAGACCTTTCAGTATATTGGGAAGACTTGAAAAAAAATGAGTCTTTTAACTCATTTGGGAATGATAGAAGAGAGTATTTGATAATACTTCACATGAATATAGTAATTTATTGTATCAAACTATGAAGTGGATGCTCTGGATTCAATTTAACATTTATTATGGAATAGTACAGTAGATGGTAATGTTGATCTAGTACAATGGAAGTAATTGATATTGATAGAATACTATTTCTGATTCATATACTAATTCTAGTAGTATATGAAAAGAGAGGAAATAGAGAATGATTGTGATTCAAATATGATACGAGATTCAAATATAATACGTGATTCAAATAACTACTCGTATTTGCAGTTCCTCTGTTATAATTATCAGCTGTGAAAATTCTAGTTCTGATTATTCACTGATGTGTGACATTAGTCACCATTGGTTTCAAACCATTGAAAATGTACAATTTTACCATTTAAATAGTAAACCATTAAAATTTACTATACATTATTATATTCTTTTTAATAAAATCATAGTCTCTTATTGGTTAGTTGTGCATGGAACAGAAAATGACAGCTTATACAAGCTTTTCACATCGACCAATAAAATCATAGTCTTTTATTGGTTAGTAGTGTATGGAGCAGCAAATTACAGCTTACATAAGCTTTTCGCATTGACCAATGAGATTGCTTCATTTATATGTTTGTGTACTGCAACAAAATGGCTGACTCCTAAATATTAATTAGCTTTTTAAAATCAACCAATCGAATTCTCCTGTGACTTTTGGAGGTTTTCTTGAAAAACTCTACTAGTTTCCAATTGGTCTATGGCGTTTCGAGTACCCAATAGCAGCTCTCAGGAACATTACGTGTTGACCAATGAGAGAGCATCATTCGAGGTGTTAGTGTATTGCAACAAAATGGCTGACTCCTGAATACGATATATCGAGCTTGTTTCATATACCAGTATCTAATTGTAGCTGAAACAAAAAAAAAAAATTAAGAAATGTTCAAAATTATTCTTCAGAAATTGAGTTTTGGCTCATCCTAATATTAATTGTCTTTTTTTTGTTCTCAGGTAAATGCATCAAATACAGTAAAAGACTACAATAGATGACGGTTGAGTAAGTAACTGGAAAAATCAAGTTTTATACTATAGGAATAAGATGGTTATGGGAATTAGTTTAATGCTATAGTTTGATAAATCTAGAGATTTGATTATCAATCACAATATTTTAGAAAAAGTAAGTAGTTAGAGATGACAGTTTTGAAAAGATCATCCAGGGAAGCGTTAGTGTATTCGAACAAGTTGTCTATCTTCTAAATAGTATGCATGGGAAAACACCGTTATTTAGCTGAATCTGAAGCCAAAAATAAAAAATTAATCGCATATAAATGGCGACTTTGGTAGCGCAGTTGGTAGGAGCGCTTGTCTGAGATAACGTAAGTCTCTAGCTGGTTTTCCTTTCCTGCAGCCTTGGGTTCGTATCTCATTCAGCCAAGGATGTTTGTCATCATTCACCCATTCACCTCATTACTCACGCAAAAGTCTTCAGACTCATGTGGGTATCATCAGCAATGTAAAAAAATAATAAAAAATGTAGATAACAAGATTTAATAATATAGAAAATTACTGTAGAGAAATAACAAAAAACAAATTAAAATACAAGCCAAAGAAAAAGCCAAGATCGAGTAAATTAGCACTAAAAAAATGATGATTTGAATTTGGTTTTACCGCTAAAGTTGTACATAATGATGAGTAGTTTCTGTGTAATGCCAATGGAATAACCAACACGTAGTCCTGTCTCACACTGAATCTTTTGAGAGCGAGAGAGAAAGAGAAGTGACAAAGAGAAGAAGAGGGGTTAGTGAATAATGGGTGAGAGAAGTGATGTACAACAATGGGCGCGATTTGACCCGCTTTAATTCCCCCCCCCCTCCAACTCGTTCTCTTACCATTACCAACCAGCTGATCCGAGCAGCGCACCTATTGATTAACGCAAATATAATAATGAAATTAATTCAGCTCCGGGTCGATCTTTCAGTTGGCCAGCTGGTCCGCAAATTTCCTGTCAATTCGAATGTGAAATCCAATTTCGTACGTGCCAGTTCACCAACAAACCCTATTAATGATAGCAGATTACTCGTTCCATTTCTTTGAGTACTCTCTAATTATATTTCGCACCCTTTGTTTCTGCTGGAGAGAACAATATTTTCGTTCGCGGCCCGTTGTTCATCATGAACAAAAAAATATGACAGATGTTTGTCGGTTGCGATCAATGATTGTTTTGTGCTCTGGATTATAACTGTGAAAACACATTTTCTCTTCCATTCCCTTGTTCAAGTCTGCTAATTCATATCTGAGCACATTCATCCGCTAATATCTAGTTGTTAATGATACATTTAAGTACTTAATTTTATGTGTATCATAACATATAATATTGAATTAATATTCTCCATTTCATATTAGAAACTGTGAATCAATTCTCATCACAACATCTATTAATTTGTTCATTGAATACAACCAACGTGAAAATCCAACAGGCTATATTCACCCTCAACTGCGCAATTCACAAAATTTTAACAAAAGAATCCAAATCTTTGTAGGTCAAGTCTGAATCGCACTGGAAAATTTAATTTAAAAAGAATATGTATCTCGTGTTTTCCAGTTGCAAATTCAACTTGAAAGTTTTTTTGAAACGAAGCACTGAAACAGTTCAAACGAAGGTAATTTTTTACCTTTGAATTAAAAACATGTTATTAATGATAAATGAAACATTTATATATAAGTTATAGAGCCTGTAACTTATTATTTATCTATTTATTGTGGCAAATTTACAACGAATGCGAAGGCGCAACAGACTCAAGCCCAAAACTGCTCTCTTCACAAATTTTGAATAAGTTACATTATCCAAAACATTGAGGTTAACACAGACTAAAAATTTAAGATTTCCACTCGAAAAATAACAAAATGAATCTTCTCACACAACCACTATTAATTTAAGTTTACTTTAAAAGAAACACTAAGAACAGTTAAAAATAGTTTATAACATTAAATTTTTATAAAAACTTTTGAGCCGAAAAATATTATCTTGTTGCTATATTATCTCACTTGGCTCTTAACTCTGTGTCTATAGTTAGTTGGGATAGAACTGTAACATGAGATTATTATTTAGAATAAAATCCTATGCCATTCACTAACGATCAGAATAGCGATAGGATATTTGCAGCAAAACGTTTATTGGGATATTTATGCTTCGAAATTCAAATTCACCTTTGGAGTAGCTCCAGTTTTTTGGCATGAGAGAACGAATAGATATTTAATGAAACATACCATTCAAATTACAAATTCAGCTAGTTTTAGGTCTAGCTTTCCAAGATTTATAAACTGGGAATGAATAAAGAGTTATGGTGCTAGAGTGAGATTTAAAGTGATTTGGAAACTATGAAAATGCATTGGAATTATTCTTCTTACACAGACTGAAGTGAGGGTTTGGTGTTGGAATTCTAAAATTACCCTAAGCAAATAGAACGATAACCAGGTATTAATCAGCAAGGTTAAACAAGGAGGATTCACTTCACTTGGCTATGATTCATAGACTAAAGAAAAAACACTTATTACCAATACCAAACTTTTTTCAATGATTAATAGATTGTTGGAGAGATAACGATTCTCCGTTGTAGGTTGTATTCATCAATCACCATCATCCAAATCATTACCCACGCACAGGTCTCAGACCTATGTGGGCTTCATCCTCTGAAAAAAAATTATGTACAAAAAAAAAGAAGAATGATCAGCAATACCGATTAGATTTGCCAGCAAAAAAGACACTGTTCTCTGCTGTAAAATCACTTCCCGGTGGTTCGGAACCCACCTAAAACTGTAGGTCCAACTCATCAATCACCATCTAAAACTCATTACCCACGCACAGGTCTCAGACCTATGTGGGCTTCATCCTCGAAAAAAAATACATCTTTAATCTGCAATAGAATAAAATAAAATAAAATAATTCTGCAATTCTGAATAGAATATAATGCTATTATAACTTTCACAATATTTATGTTGTGCAGTAAGCCTATACCTGATGAAGTTTGATGGGTAGATAAGCAGAAATGAATCTTCTCGAATAAACTATAGAGGCTCATTGAAATGTGACTTGGTGATAATGTTACAATAATTATATGTTGAAGAAATTTATCTTCAAATGAATGTCGTCAGCCATCAAAGGTGCATTTTTGAAGTGGCAAATTCGCCCGAGTGTGTCGGCCACAAAAGTCAGGAAGCATTAGATGGGTGTAAAGAAGTAGGTTCGGCTGTTAAGAGGGTTTTTCTTCCTCTCTGTGTTGTGGTGTGGTGTCGGGCTGGATGTTCAGGGGCGGCTCATATATCGCTGGCCTGTCTTCCTTCAAATCCTCCACTCACTTTTCCTAATCAGGGCACTTTGGACGACCGCAAAACCTTCTTACCGCCTTCATCACCCTTCAACGCCTTCCTTCTTCTTCTTGCTCCTCACCACAACTGCGGATGATGACGCTGCTTCTGCTGCTGTTGCTTAACGACCTGGGCGACAACCGCCGCAAACAACTGCTTCTTTGACCCACAATGACCGACACAAGAGACAACCTGCTCTTCATCTACCACACTTTTATCACCCTTTCTTCATAAGTTACACTAAATTATCTGCTACAAGATTTAGTTGAGGATTAGTTTTTTTAAAGATTCCTTCTGAGGGTACTCATCAGCGTACTTTATTACATTAATTGGTGTTTAATTACTTAATTATTATGTATGATACATAATTGTTGAGGATTCGTTTTTTTAAAGATTCCTTCTGGGGGTACTCATCAGCGTACTTTATTACATTAATTGGTGTTTAATTACTTAATTATTATGTATGATACATAATTTGGAATTCATAGGGATCGATCATTTTAAAATAACGGCACGTAATTGGATCGTGAGTTTTTAAGAATGCGTTGAGAAGGCTATGGAAATGCTTTATTTATTTATCCATTCCAGATATCTAGGTTGATAGATTATCCATTACAGAAACACCATCAAAGATAAAACTGCTTCCTCTACATATTTTTAACTGAAAAATCAAAAATTTGTTTAATGTCCAATTAGAAATTTCACTTTGAAGAACAATATTATTATTGATCCTTTTCAATACAAGAATATTAATTTAGAATAATTAATAGATTGGGTAGTATTTGCGCTATCTTTTCAATCATACTGACTTCGCTGAAAAATAAATAGAAAAATAACAGAAGTAGTACGCTTTGTGTGTCATTAGACAAATATTGTCGATTTGTGTACTGTTGAAAATTTTGAGAAATTGAATGATGAATTACACCCGAAGTTTTCTTAATCGCCTAATAAATCAGTTACTTTAGACGAATTTATCAGGTTATTACACAGACATTTGTTAAAATTGTCTTCCTTCTCTCGAGATTTCACCAAAATTGTCACAAAATTATAACCAAATGGCTTTTTTGTAGATAGAACTAGTTCATTGTCTTTTTTCAAATTGTACCGAATTTATAAAAAATATTGGGACTGACATGTTGGGTGATATGATTTGATCGCCATAGATTAAAATACTCATTCATTCCCATTCTAACTATACTAATACTTCTCATTAGGCACTTGAAAACCATCACCCTCGTCTTATATCTGTTGTGGAAGTATGTTTCTGAAATTTCAAATTTTTCTCTCCTATTTCACAATATTTGAACATGAAATCAACCCTTCATCCCACAGCACTAGAAGATTTTACAAAAATACCAGGATACTTCTTGCACTTCTGGAAAGTCATGTTTCTAGGATATAAAGCTGGGTTCTGATTTGAAAAGATTTGAAAAAATGGAGAGATCTCAGTAAATTATATTTTTTACTACAGTTTAAATATCTTAGATGAATATCAGGATGTGAGTGCTTTCCTGGAACAAATATAGAAATGGAGTCAACAAATATATACGTAATCGCAAAGACTATATGTGGCATAGATTAATATAATAATATTTTTAGAGAAAATAAAACATTCTTCTTATCTTAGTATTTCAATAGTGAACTGCAGATCACCATAACCAATCAGTGATTCTGTTAATTATCATCGAATAATTATAAAGTTTCAATGTCAAGAATGGAAAAACAATGCAGTCTCAACTTTAAGTTCCAAATTACAATCGATATCGTATACAAAAAACGATAATATTGCGGATATCAGCCACAAAAAACCGCACTAATAACGTGAATGTGAATGTTCGATTAACGTGACAACATTATTAGCATTGATCCCTGCAGCTGTGATCTTTTGAAAATTATCTTTAACGTAAACTGTTTTGAACGGGATTAACTCGCGACAAACACTGTGAATCCCTAATTTGCAGGGGATCAGTGACACATTCGAGTCTCATGGCACGGTTGACTTGACAGTTTTTCGACAGCAGAATCCCCCTCCACCTTACAACCCCTACCTAGGAAAGTCTGTGTGTGGATTGTGGAAGATTTTCCTCGTTACGTGAGCAAGCTGTTGGCTTCGACGGGAGAAAAAAAGTTGTTTGAGCAAACTCTGGTGTTCGATTTTTGTTGTGGATGTTGGTAGCCTGCCCCGAACACCGTTGCACTGTTCTAATACTTTTGGAGCTGTTTGTATTTAATTGTAACAGTGCGCAGAGAGGTTTCCTCTGTGAAAAGGAAAGCAAAGCTCTACTGATGCAAAGTTCCAACATAAAATTGAAAACTAAATGAGTTGGTTTAGGGCGGATATTGCCCGTTTTGGTTGTTGGGGGAGGTACTCAGTCTACATGGCCTCTAACTACAGCATCAAACGAAATGTGTTTTACTGCGCTCTGGTTAGGAATCTGGCGGAAGGAGTAAGTCTATTGAAGGTCCCATACTTTATCTTTCCTATAGTGGAATTTCAGAGTGCTTGTTTTATACTTTATAGACTTTCATTTCTGTTTAAAAATAACAGAAATAATCAATGAATATTCCGGTTTTCGCAAATTTAAATTCTGCTCTATCTTAAGCTCGTTACATTGTGTCAAGTTTTATTACGGTTTAAAATAGCTCCAGTGTTTTGACACGAGAAAATAAAAATCAGCTCAAATTCAGCTTTGAAGTAGGTCTAGTTTCTCACAAGTTAGTTCGAAGTTACTGACAATTGAACAAACTGACAAATTAAAGGAATTCGAAATTAATAAATTCTGTTTAGGTCTAGTTTGTTGTGTTTAGAAAAACTGAAAATGATGAAGATACTATTTGATTCAACAAATATAATTTACACGTGTTAGCACGTTATATTTCGTAACTAGAATGAATTACTATTTTTGTAGTACATATTATTTTTAGAATATTTATTCTATTATGTTTTGCCTTACAGAATGAGACTTTTTCCAAGTTGTCTTCCTGATTCACGACTGATCTGATTCACGGCTATTGTCTTTTGATAGTTATCTTTTTTTTCGGAGGATGAAGCCCACATAGGTCTAAGACCTGTGCTTGGGTAATGAAATAGATGATGGTGATTGATGAGTTGAACCTACAAATTTAGGAGGGTTCCAAACCACTGGGAAGTGATTTTACAGCAGAGAACAGAGTATTTTTTGCTGGCCAATCCAATCGGTCACCGTTACAAAGATGGTTTGTTGTGTGTTACCTGATTGGTACTGCTACGGCACTCTGCTATCACTTCGAATGATCTTTATGAACTATATAGGCCTACTCACAATGAATTATGACATTGATCAGTAAAAAATGATTCGATTGAATAAAGTGAACTATAAAAAAAATTTGGAATGGTTGATGATTGAATGACAGAAGTATTGAGGTAGAAGGAGGATGAATAAGGTAAATTATAGAAGGGCATTGAAGAAAGTTCTTGTCCAGCATCGGCTAGATATTATAAAAACGAGTAGAAGTCAAACAAAATTCTAATCAGTAACAAAATTGAAGTGAAATAATGAAATGAAATAATTAAATTTATTCCTCCACAATTGTGATACATAATTCTCAATTTTACAACCCAGGAAGTTTTTGGCCACATTTACCAGTAGTCTTGGCCAAAGAAAAAATGAAAGTAAATGAAAAAAAAAATGAAAGTAGATGAAAAAAAAAAAAAAATGAAAGTAAATAAACAAAATAAAAACACTTGAATAGTGAGTCCAAACTCACATCAATTAGAAAATAACTCGCATTCCATGGCGCATTCCAAGAATCTAAGTGGTTTCGAAATTAAATTATATAATAAATTGAAAAACTGCAACTGGTCAAGAACTAGATTGTAATTACCTTTCACCATACTGAGAGTAATCATCATAGAGTATGTTAAAGAGTAATTTAAGAAAATTAAATCGTGAAAACTCAATTCCTAAGCTGTATTAAAAATAATTTTATATTTCCAGATGATTAAATATACAGCGGCAGTTGATTAAAATATTTAGGGGCAATATATTGAAATGCCTGCTTGAATACAAATTTATTTACTTTGGGTGAATACCCAAAAAACCTTTGTGAATTTCTTCTCATCTGGTAAAACAGATTTTCAGTACAGTATTTCCACTCCTGATGAAAAATAATTTAAAAAATTTGGGAATGGTTGATGACTGAATGACAGAATGACAGAAGTATTGAGTTAGAAGGAGGGAGAATAAGGTAAATTATAGAAGAGCATTGAAGATAGTTCTTGTCCAGCATAAGCTAGAAATTAGAAAAACAAGTAGAAGTCAAATAAAATTCTAATCAATAACAAAATTGAAGTTCAAACGATGAATCAAGAGAATGAATAAAATAAATGATGATAATGAATCAATAATTACAGAACGGTTCATGGATGACTCAACTCGGACGGAATGAACAGGTCGATATTGGAAATAAAGCGTCAATTTTATTGGAACTTGGAGTGGTGTCAAGTAGTGGGAGGGGTTTGCACCATGATTATTTGGCAAAGGAGAAACGAGTTGCTCTTCATGAAGAGGAGGAACATGAATTTCCCGAATCGGGAACGGTCGAGTACCGTGGAAAAGCGAGTTTTCCCGTGTTTATTTTAGGCATTGGAATGTGGGCTGCTGTCACATTGAATCGGCCTGGTCGTAATCGATGCCTGCACTACTACAGTGAGTTGTATTCTACTTTTGTCAGCGATGCTGATGTTTTGAGGACTCTCGTGCTTCTCTCCTCTCGAAATGAGCAGCTACGTAAACACACTTGTCATCTCCCACTGAATGAATGAATGAATTCGTCAGCACTGTTCATCAAAACAGATGAGCTGTCGTGCTGGTTACAAAATGTTTTGTCTCTGTTTGTTTGCTAGTTATTTGTCCATTCGCAACTAGTTCGTTTCCAACTGTGGGGCGCAACTAGGAGCAGACCACGAGTAGCTTTTGGATGTTCATTGCTAATTGACACTGATCAAGTTTGGAGTGATGTTTCCATTCCACAGTCCTGCAACTTCTGCTTCTAAAGTTGATCTGGTAACCTCCGAACATAGTTTTGTAGGTCGCTTTTCGAAGGAAGAGTTGTATGATAATTTAATTATGAGCAAAATAATGCGTGATGTTCGAATCTCAATAAAAAATCTACCATTTCCCTTTCTCATATCAATATTCTAGAGCACACTATCATACTACAACATAAATAAATTCCACAACAAGCTACCGCAGTTTTTGAAGAGTCTTGAAAATATAGAAATATTTAGAAAACAATTGAAAAAATATTTAGTTGATAAAGCTTTTTATAGTGTACAAGAGTTCCTTTCACATAAAAATTAAGCCTCACCTCAACTAATTGAACTAATTGAACTATTAATGCATATGGTATCTAGTGTATAATATTGTTGATCTGACTTGTCTTATACTCCTTAACTGGAGTCTCCAAGACGTAATCTACAAAAAAAAAAAAAAACTCTAAGCACTCTTTGAAAAAGTGACTAAACTAGAGAGAAAATAACCATGTAAAATAATTTTAAAAAATTAATATGTTGATATTGTATAATAAATGAATATGCTCACTTATTTTGAATAGAATTGTAGGGGAGTGTTAAGTTGAAGAGAGGGCCGGTTGCGCTCTAACTTCGCCTTCTCAGGAAATAAATAAACTGGATATAAAGAAACGGCAGACTTATAGCCCGACTATTGTTATTAATGCTTCTATTACTAAATGCTAAGTAAAATCCAAATAATGCTTGTATAATTTGTACAGATCATGTTACTGAAAATCTGTATTTGAAAACTTTATGATTTGAATCATAATTGATAGCCGCGAGCCGTAGCAGGTATCTGTTCAATCAGATGGAGATAAGCTGCGTTCTCGTAGGACCTGTTTGTAACGGTGAACGATTAGATACCTTACCTTATACGCGGGTTTCTACAGCTGTTCCGGCCGTTTCCCGCACTCAACCCGCCATCTCACTCTATCTCTCCACATCTCGCGTTGGATGCCTCTCCTGTCCACGTTCTGTAGCCATGCGGTTAGTGGGCGACCTCTTTTTCTTCTTTCGGCAGGAATCCAATTGAAGATTTTCTGCGGAATACTATTTGGGGACATTCTCCTCAGGTGCCCATACCATTGCAGCTGCTTTTCCTCAATACTGTCTACTATTGATCTGTCTAATTTCATCCGCCCTCTGATCACCTCATTTCTCACACGGTCCATCAGGGTCAGTCGACAGCATCTTCTCCAGTAGTTCATTTCCATTTATTCTATTTATATAGTTTTATTAAATCTATTGTAGAAACGATTAGATTGGCCAGCAAAAAAGACACTGTTCTCTGCTGTAAAATCACTTCCCGGTGGTTCGGAACCCACCTAAAACTGTAGGTCCAACTCATCAATCACCATCATCCAACTCATTACCCACGCACAGGTCTAAAACCTATGAGGGCTTCGTCCTAAAAAAAAATCTTCTCCATTTCAACAAAGGCTTTGAGCCTTATTTTTGCACAGAAGCCTATTCTGTATTAATTTCTGTAATGTTGTATTGCATTATTCAAGTGTACAGACAAAGGCGTTCAATTATTGAAAAAAAAGTAGAAAAAATATGGTTTATATTCGAATAAATCTTACATAACTAAACTATTTATATTATAATTAAAAAATAAAAATGTTCACGATTCATATATTATATCGAAGTAGGAATATAATAAAGCTTAAATAACTGGAAATGACTTTTAAAATTTCAAAGAGGTGATTGGTGGTATGCTTTTATGATTAACACAGATTGAAAGTAGTAGTGTAATCACTAGTCTGGCCGTCGCTTGTGTCCAACGCTGTTGTACAGGTAGTTACATATACAACAAAGTAATAATTATTGCTAAGCTCATACCAAAGTATATATTTTTCATCTTGCTTCAACCTGTATCCATCGTATTTTCCTTGGATTAATATTAAAAAACCTTAGATACCTCTAACACTTTTTTCATGAACTATATTATTTTCCTGGATTTCTTGTTCCATGACGAACTGCGTTGTTAATATTAACTTTTCATGTGAAATTTAACGACTTGCAGTCAAATAATGCAGTCAAATAATAAAATATTTGACTGCAAGTCGTTAAATTTCACATGAAAAGTTAATATATTATTTTCTCATTCTCTACCTTTTGCTTCAATATTTGTAAACGAAACTTGCGTTAGACTAATAGAAATCAATAGAAATTTTCCTTACCACATTTGTAGAAGTGGACAGATAATAAATTTTATACAATTTTTTAAAATTTGATACCTATTTAACATGTATGTTAATTTTATCAAAAATTATTTCCTTGACATAGCATTCCATGACAACCGTCATAATTTACAATCTCAAATGGAGCAGGATCACTGGAAGTGATCTTCAAGTTATATCGGTTTTACTAGTTTAAAACTGGTTGAAACGCTTGTCTGTAATAAGATAAAGGCTCTGGCTGGCTTCGTTTTCTACAGCCTTGGGTTCGAATCTCATTCAGCCATGGATGTTTCTCATCATTCACCCTTCCACCTCATTACCAACGTACAAGTCTCCGGACTCAATTCAGCATCATCTGCAATAAAAAAATAATACGACTTATCACTTCTTGGTATTACTACCTTTAGGTAGTTCTAACTCTCTTTTTTGGGAAGCTCCAAAACTGTAACTTACAGCTATCAAATTCCTGGATTTCTTGGTCCATGACAAACTGTGTTGTTAATATTAACTTTTTAAGTGAATTCAACCACTTGTAGTCTAATTTTTGGGCCAGAGCCTTGAAGATGGGTTTTAACAACTTGAAAACGTTCGGCCTATAGAGTAAGTAGAATACTACTATTTATTCTTAATAAAAATTTGACTGCAAGTCGTTGAATTCACTTGACAAGTTAATAACTACAGCTATCACTTATTATTTTGAAAGTTTTCTATTAAGAGTCCTTTCATGAGCGGTGCGCTTGAAATTTCTTCATAAATTATTCTCTATATTATTGGCGCATAAAATAATATTCCTTAAATTCTTTCGCTATAGAACAGACAGCTATTACCATCGTGTCCACAAATCAAACTGCGGTCGTTGATATTAATTTAATACGGCTTGATTTTCTTGAGAGTTTTCGAGTTCTTGATATTAGAGGAGAAAGGTATCGGATATCATATGTCATGCGGGCAACGGTACCTTACTATTATGCCTCCATGAGGGGAGAGTGGCAGCTTAGAACGTATATCAACTGGCAAATCAAATTTCCTGAGTTAGCGTCATTAAGAGATAGCGTGTCTAAGAGGTTTCTGCATATTTCACCAAATGAAAAGCAAGTAGCATGTCGCCGGCCTATAAACTTTGAGATTGAAGCCACTAGTCTGGCTCTATCCTAGATTTGAGGGAAAAACAGTGAAAGGGGATCTCTGACATAAGGAAGAGACTAACATTGAGACCCGGCTGTGACCGCAGTACCATTGGTGAGCTTGCCACTCATCAACCCCCTACCTATCATCCTCCACTACTTCTAGAAACAATTTTGAATAACTAACCGCTTCGTATTACCCGCTAGTAACATGACTCACGTCCATTCCCGTGACTTGGCAAAAGCTTGAATAAAAGTACAGACATTATTGCAGTCTCTGAATTCTACCACGCTAGATGTCCAGGGCGTAATGCCTGTGTATACCGCTATACTGTGCCATAACAACAGTATTAATGTGGGGATTTGAAAAAATATCAATTCAGTTATCATTGTGCTGAAAAACTGGAGTAATTTGTGTTTCTATAATAGTATCAGCAAGTGGATACTACCGTTTGGATTTTATTTTTTGACTCATCAATCTATTCTCTCTAAATATGCAAATTTGTCGAATTTCTTGTCTTAATTGGAATCTATCATACAATAAATTGCTTAATATTATAGAGGAGTTTTCTTCTCTTCATTCCTTTTTGTTTCTAATGACTAGATCCCGGATGTTAGGCAGTAAAAAACACGAAAATAGGAAGTTAAAAATTAAAAATAGGCATTCTATAAGCATTGTAAAAATACAAAAATGATAATTGGATAACTTAACATTTTACTGGTTGCACATAGCTACAATATATTTCAAGTTCTCTTGAGTTAAACTTTGTCTTCTGTCCGAGAGGATATTTTTCATAATTGAAAACGATCTTTCCACATTGACTGATGTGTATTTTTAGAATGCTACTGAATTTGGGCTCATTTCAAGTTCAGTAGATCCTTCAATTATTTTACCAATTTTGTCCAAACCTGAGTTTTTAGATAACACACGTTTGCACTTCACGTTTGCACATCCCACCTCACCAAGAACAGCTTCAATGTTATTTACCGTTTCATTCAGTAGATTTACTTACAAGAGTTTGGCAATAAAGAATTTTGAATTTTTGAAATGGGGAAACCTGTGATTATACTGATTTTTATAATTTTCAACTCTAAGATCAAGCGGTATAGGTAAATCAGGTTCAAGCAAAACCAGATCCATTTCATTTAACATAAAGCCATTAACAGTAAACTACTGAACCGTGTACTGTATATTTTTTTGATGACATGTACACGAGTATGTAACTTGTGCGTTGGAGATCATGCTACAAAGATACCAGGCACAAATAGGAATCAAACCCATGACCTCAGGAGTAGCAACCAATCAGAGCTAAGCGCCCAAACCAATTACTTCACTGTGGCTGCTAACCTGCAATACTTATACACAATGAAATGTATTATATTTGTATTAAATGTTATATATTATTTTTGAATAAGATTCTCCCCATCTTTTCAAGTTTTACCGTTCCTTTTAAACCATCGTTTTAGGCAAAATAGGAAACTTATATTTGAATAGGCAAAAACATCCAAAAATTATCAAATAGGCATTATGCCTAAAATCATGCATTAGCCATGTTTTGCCTAACATCCGGTCTCTACTAATGACGTTTCCCTGCTATGTTCTCCAAATTAATCTCACACTCTATCTTATTTATTCTAAATAATAATTGGATAATTTTATAAATAGTAAATAGAAATGATTCTGTTCTCCCTGTGGCTCTGACTCAATTCCTCTTGGGGACAAGAAGAACATTGAGAGAAAATAAATATAATGTTGTGGAGAATGTTGTCATATTGTTATTGCTGTTCGAGGAAAATAGCTTTCAAATTTCAAATTGCTGTTCAATAGCTATTATCAATGTATTTAGTCTGGACCTTGATTGTAACGAATAATTAAGACTTGAAATCATTCATCATTTTTGCATAAATTATCAGAACTGTTCTATGATTTAATCGAATATTGAAATATTCTGTGCAGTAACTTCACAGTTTTGTATTGGCTAGTAGTATTCCTAGCAGCGTACACAAACCTTTCGTATTGGCCAATGAGATTGATCCATTCGAAGCGTTTGTGTACTGCAACAAAATGGCGGACTGCCAAGTACTCACTTACTTCCTGGATTAACCAATAGCATTTTATCATGAATTTTGTGCTTGTGCTCAACAAGTCAACTAATTTCTTATTGGTCGGTAGTGTTTTGGGTACCGAATTGTAGCGTGCGTGAATAATTCGCATTGCCAAATGAGATGGCTTTATTCAAAATGTACTCCAAAAAAATGGCTGACTTGAAGTACCGGTATCTAGTTAGAGCTGATGTCAAAGTATATAGAGTTAATCGTGTATGAAACAATACAAATAAATTGAAAAATTTATGTACATGTAAAATAAATGGATATTATTGTAGAAAAAAGTATTTGAAGAATATGGATATTCATAAGCAATGGAGTAACCGAATTTCTATCATACTAATATGAAGCCCACATTGCTATCAACAGTGGAATGCTACAATCACTGATTATATTCAAACCAGAATATTGAAAAATAATTTTTGATGAAAGTACAGTATTAATGTTGTTTATTATGGATGGAATAGTACTGGAGATGAAACTACTGAGTATTTTTCTAAACAATTTTTGCTCTTTCTACCGCTTACAGACAAATAAATTTTACGAAAATCATCAGATGAATGGAACAAAATACATTGTCTCTTGCGATTCGAAACTATATGGGAGTTTCCATTTATTTTTCATTCTAATGGCATTTCTCTGCTCTCTGATTTCTCAAATTCAAATATCCGGAGCTTCTTTCATTTTTTTGAAACAATAATTTAATTGATCTGTTCTTCATGTGGAGGAGAGAGCGAATCTAATGTGCTGAATGTTATCATATTTATTATTGGCGAAGGAAAATCGAATGCACAGTTTTCATCTCCAAGGAATTCAGTAACACAGCAGGTTTTTATTGTTATTATTTTCATTATTATTATCATCATTTTTTTTTCTTTTACGGTCTAATTGGACTGCTTAAGTCATGATGTTACAATTGATTACAAATGATTACTTCATTTCTAGGTCATCTTTGATAAGTTCTATTGCCACATTGTTCAGCAGGTCTTTTTCATTCGTTCTGATCTTCTCTTTCTTTCTTTTTCTGTAAATACCCTTCTACAGTCTGCCGTTTGTCTATTTTCGGGTTGAATCTTGCTTTTCGCTTCCGTATATCACCTCTGGTTGCACAGCTGTCTTGTAATGTTTCAATTGTTGGACATTTTTTATTGTAACTAGCCCATGACGTTTTTGAAACTTCATAATTTTATCAGTTCTTGCCTGTTATGCAGGCTTTTCTTCCAGGTTGTATGTTATAATTTCTTTAAAGTACTTGATTGTTTTACTATCTTTATTGTCCTGATATTTACTGTTATGTGGTTAATTGTAAGTAGACCACCATTATTCCAGTAGATTGTAAAAGAAAATGAAAATTATTATCAGTTTCCAAGCTTTTTGTCTCGACGCATTCTTATAATTGTTTTCTCTGTTCACAGGTAAATGGAGCAAATATGGTATACGTTGCTACAGTAGCCCACAATGGTAGTCGCGTGAGTAGTAGTAAACGTTATTTAAAATTAAGTAGGAATTTGGAAATTCTAGAGATACATTCTCTAGTGATACATTCAGAGATACAATTCTAGTGACACGTTCACTGAAATAAAAGTTAGAAAAAGAGTAGCCTAGTTATAGATTGAGAAAGTCTTGAAAAAACATTGCAGACCCTTTATTTTGTCCCTATGACGCTCTTGAATACATACAGAAACGCCTAGTAACTAACGTTTTGCGAAAGATACACTTGAATCTAAGACTCACTTTGAATAAATCAAGCAATCATTCAATTTCCTTCCTTCCAAAGGCTCACACAACATAAGGACTGAATTCAGTACTCCTTATTAGAGCAAATTTGGAGCGTTGCCGCACTGAGTTACATTCCTAGAGGCATTTTCTTTTCACACGAACAACTTGAATTAACTAACTATCATGTATGAACTGCCGGATATTGTCAGCTATTCACGTGAATTTGTGTGAAACAAGTCACTGAACGTAATTCCCTAAACGTAATCATTGATAGACTCCTGAAAAGTCACAAGAATCCAGTTCCCATGATTTTATAGTAAATGTTGGTGAAATGTTCCACAATTCGACGAAAATGTCATGTGCTGAGCTGAGACCCTTATAAATTATCTAAAAAAATAATCAAATCACTTAGATGCATCAGGTTGATCATTGCAGGCCATAATGAATGAGTTAATCGTTATTTTTTTGTCATCAGATTCTGTAAAAAAGCCTTTCTAGACTATAAAAATTAATCTGTTCAGAATGATAGTCCTGACATGAGTAAATCAGAAAACTAGGCTTCTAAGTTTAGAGTTGACTGCAGTTAGTTATTCAATCCAAGGTGAGGGCACCTTGGTTGATAGCAGGTCTCACTAGGCATCAAATTGCTAGAAAGTAGGAACGAGTCTATCAAAACAAAACAATTTAATAACTAGAAGACTAATAAAACAAAATATATGAGAATGTCTCCAAACAAAATAAGAAGACAGTCAAGGAATTTGAAAATATCTGATGATTGTGAACTGGACGGCGTCAGCGAGTTCAAATACCTTGGGGTAATGCTGACAGCAGACAACAGATCCAGTCAAGAGATAAGTTGCAGAATTATGATAGGCAATCGAGCATATTTTTCAAATCAAATTATATTTAAGAGCAGACTGGTATCCAGAAAGACAAAGGTGAGGATGTATAAGACTCTAGTTAGGTCGGTTGTAACACATGGAGCTGAAGCTTGGACAATTTTGGGCAAGGGTGAGAGAAGGCTGAGGTCCTTTGAGAGAAAAATTTGCAGGAGGATCTGGGGACCAGAATATACGATGGAAGAGATTGGAGAGCCAGACACAACATACAGATTGATGAAGCTATTGGTGAAGGGAATATTGTAGGATTTATAAAAGCAAGAAGGATAGAATGGCTGGGACTGTGGTAAGAATGGTCGAGGAAAGAATGCCGCTTTAACTGTTTGATGAAAGGATGATGGGAACAAGAAAGAGAGGTAGACCCAGGACGAGATTGCTGAACGATGGGATAGGTGATATCTGCGAACTAGGAGTGGCGAATTGGAGGCGGATATCACAGGAAAAAGGGGAATGGAGGAGGATTGTTGAGGAGGCCAAGGTCCACCTAGGACTGTAGAGCCAACTGAAGTAAGTAAGTAGAAGACTAATAATTTTCCTTGATTAAAACTGTTTATTCAACTCTTATCTGTGAATATTCAAGTTCATATCTGCCGAATGCCACATGAAATGAATTATTTTTTCTGTCATATTTTGAGTCCTTCAGCATTTTGAAACGTTTGAAAAGTTGAACTAAAACAATAACTTTAAAATATATAAGGCCCCGGCTAACATGGATTGACTCATATTTTCAATGCTTCAATATTCTGAAACTTTTTGGAATTAGCTCCCAAGTTGAGTCTAGACAATAACTTCCAAACAAATGAGGCCAACTCAGATTTAATCGAATTTAAATAATGAGAGTTATTGAATTTCTGGTGAGATGGTTGCTTCTTTACTGGGGGAAGAATCTCATTACAGAGGGCGAGGAGTTCGTGCGTTACTAGTCGATTACAAATTCGGAAGATACACCGTAGAAGTTACTTTTGTTGAGAAAAGCAAGCGTGACTCTGAGCTCAAGATTGAAAGGTGAACCAGCTAAGGAAACGATGTTGTTCTCTTTCTCCCTCTTTTTCCTGTTCACTCATTGTGTGATTGTGTACTAAAGAAATCTCCGGACAACTGGGAGCTTTTGATTCGGTGCTTCTAGTGTGAGTGAGCCCCAGCCTGGTGTGTAGTGGCCTCTTTCTAGAAGCTACCACTCTAGCAACCCCCTTCACACGGCCAGTTACGTGATCCAAATGCAAAGCAACGATGCTGGCGAATCAGGATGTAGCTTTCTCTTAATTCGTGCACTGATGCATGCTCTCAAAGACTGTGGCGCTTCACACGTGTACGTCTGCATCTAGATTCTAGAACAAGGACCTCGACATCACAAGACATCAGTGGTGATGTCAATGCCTTGTCAGCAGACGAACTTAATCAGCAGTTCAAAGTAGCTTCATTTACATTCTGTCTCCTGTTGATGGTTCAGAGGTTTTGCCCTTTCAGTTGAACTGATAACACACATCACATGATTTATCTTGTTCCCAATAGGTATGTGATGTGTTCATGGGTTCAATTAAACGGTTTGAGTTCAATATAAGCATAGATTTTCAACTGATTTTAAAATTACTTCATGTGAATTGAACTTGAATTTATTATAAAGTACGTTTGTGGTGAATGTGATGACCAGTCTACATTGTTGTCATGCTTCTTCAGACACGGCTGGAGGTCGACTAGATTAGATAGAAAACTTAGGTTATGGTTGCGATTGAGATGTGGTTGTGGGTGGATTGGTAGGCGGGAGATTAGGTCTGAATTTTTTGGTCAAACAGGTTGTGGTCAAACTCCAAGTTAACTGGGGTTGATTATTCATTATTAATGGAATTTAATTAAGAATTCAATAAAGCACAAGTGATAAATTATTTATTGGGCTGATTCAAATTGAATTAACACTGAATAATAATGGAGGAAATGAATGAAGGAAGCAATGAATTAATAAGCTATCAATAAATTATTGGTGTAATCTATATTTATTGTATTTCTAATTCCATTCCGTATTCATTATTGTTATGATTAGAGTAAAATATCAGAGCACGGTAATCTTTTTGGTTTGGGGTGAAGTTGCACATTTTTAGTTCTATAAGCATGTGGTCATTGTAATCTAATCCCTCCATTAAATTTTAAATTCATGAAATGTCATGTCAGTCATGGTAATTTACTTCTCCTACTCGATTTCAAATTCAAAATTTCATGTAATAATAGCATAAATGTTTAGTTTATTCAGAAGAGATCACATCCAACAAGTAACAACATGTACAAAATTCCTGTGAATGAATGTTAATAATAGGAATTTTTATTGCGGATGATGTCCACATGAGTCTGGAGACTTGTGCGTGGGTAATGAGGTGAATTAGTGAATGATGAGAAACATCCATGGCTGAATGAGAATCGAACCCAAGGCTGTAGGAAACGAACCTAGCCAAAGCCCCTATCTTACCACAGTCAAGCGTTCCAAACAACTGCGCTACCATCATCATGAATCATTATAGATGAAAGCCTATAAACTATGACATTATATCATTTTTTTTATCTATTCATAAAGTCTACATTCAATTAAAATACTTGTTCAAAGTTGTCTTTGTAAATAAATAAATAAATTCGATGTGAAGAAACAACTGGCTGCTAGCTCAATTATATTACTGCATATACTGTATCACTAAAATAGTAAAGCTACAGACTAAATTCATTTTAGGTAGTTTTCATATTTCATTGACAACTTTCATTTAAAAAGTATATGAATCAAATCTTTCTAATCTCAAGAAGATAAATTACAATAATTTTCTCCAATTATCGTTTGCATCGGTGGATTACTGTGATCAATTATTGTTTAATCAGCTTTATATTTCAACTTCAGCTCAATGAAAATGATCATTTATATCACTTGTAACTCATTGCATTCCATATTAGATCAGAAATTGGACGCTCACAAGTGAATTTGTCACTTGTCTGAGCTCAACTATCCATGAAAGCGATTCGGGTTAGAAAAATTATGCAAAAAAGATAATATGGAGTCCAATGAATTACACCAATATTTTATTTTGACAGAAGGGACCGAATAAAAGGTCCCGATAATTTTTCAAGTAATCTGGGAGTCGCAGATAATATATTGGGCAGTATTAATTCGCGATAAATTAAATGAAGAACGTCACCAGGTTGATATCTGTAAGGAGAGAAATGCGAGAAGAGGCAGAGAAGAAATAAAAACCAGGCGTAATGACAAATGACGTGCTTTAGAATTTCATCTCTTTTGAAAAATAGCCAGCAAAGAGCGAGTTGCGTCTCTTATTTAAAAAGGAAAAGAAGTACATCTTGTACTGCAACCCTCATAGTCAGGAAGATATCTCGTCTTATAATAAATGTACCGTTTAGATCCATTTTAAAGTGGAACAGGATGTTTCATATCAAGACATGACGAACGTATATTAGATGATAAATTCCCAGTCGTGTAGGATTTTCCGCTGTTTAAAATGACTCTCAATGTATTTCAATAGACTTTTAGAGGATTTATTTACTAAAAAGGGTAATATACGATTCAAATACTCGTCGTAAGTTACTCGTTTTGTTTGCAAAATCTTTGGTATCATTTTCTTGAACGTAATTGGCTCAAATGTCAAAGGTTGTTAGCAGTTTTGAACGTAGAGAGCGTACTTGTAATAATCTTTGCAATTAGGAGAAGATTATTTCCCAGTCATTTTTGAACTTGCATTTTGCAATGCATTCTATTATCCCTTGAAATAAATTAACTGAATTAGTTGTTTGATGCTCAACTTCATTTGACGTCCCGCTATTCATCTGAAAGCTTATGACTGCATATTTGAAGGTTACTCGTTAGTCATTTCTAGATGTATTTTCTTCGTTATAATTATTCCAAATAGTTCATTGATGCTCAATTGTTATTACCATATCTTTGAACATTACTCAAGTTATTTACGATCTCGCAATGCAGTTTCCTTGAGATTATTTCAATTAAAAGTTGTTTATTTATCAACTATTCAATGTGACAAAGCTAATCTGATTGTCATTATGAGCTAATATGAAGCGAAGTTAATTATTGATTTATGATCAACTTATGAAATATACAACAATGTAGGAGTATATTAAAATTTGGGTGTGGTTTATCCCAATTTCTCTATCGGATAGCTGACATAAGAATAAATAACATACTACTTGATTTTCATCATGTGCTTCAATAACATTGGTTGGACTATGGGGAATACCATTCAAAAAAGCCAATCTCTGTAGTGTGTAACCTACCACCCACAGGTCATACATACATAGTCATAATCGTTTACAGTTATTTTAAAAGTTGTTTAACAGCTACAGTTAGTGATGCAGAATCTTGTGTGAGAGATTACTGATGTACTTGATAATATTAGGTTCATTCAGTTTTGCAGTAACTACGAACACAAGCACTGATAAAATACATTTTTGAGGGCCTCGTAAGAATCCAGATACAATTCGCAAATTTTTGCAGAAATTCATTATTATAAGAAGAAATATTTTTATTACAAAATATTCAAGATATTATTTGATATTCTTCTATGTGGAGGTACATGATGAATCAAGACCCTTTTTGCCCGTAAGTCAATCCTTGCACAGACAGATTTTTATCAATGATAAAAGACATTACAATAGATGTGAAAACCCCGTTATTATGAAAGAGCCATAGTTCTGTGCTTTTGAATAAGGAAGCAGTCGATGTTTAATATTTTGCTTTCAAATGACTATTAATATTATTTGTTACATGATAACAACATTCAATCTGCAGATTTTCATCACAAATTTTGAAGTCAAGATTGTAATAAAACATAAACGTGGGCCTTATGTTTGCTATCACAGTATTAACAGGACAGAAACATGAAAATAGGATTATATGTAGTTTCATTTACTGCGGAACCGGAAGGGTTAACAGTGCTTTGCTGCAACAAAAATGGCAGAGGGGCACATACGTACGTATGAAAATAACATAATTTCAGCTCTCATTACCATGTGATAAACACTGTAGTCAACGTGTTTATTAGAGATACCGGGCCTGATATGTTAATCTGGACTATCGGGAGCAGAGTGTGCAACTGTACCTTCTCGCTCATCCCCATGTTTATTTAGCCAACGAGGATGATGTAGTTGGTTTAGTTATTATTGTTATTGTTGTTGTTTTAGCCTGAGTGCGATGAGGTGGTGAAATATGTTGTGGTAACAGGAGCTAACTGTGTCCAAACCAGACTTGGCTAATAAAGACCCTCTCACTCACCCTCTATCCTCTTTATATTGTGCCATGCTAGCGTTATTTCCCAACACCCAAGCGCGCCATAAACGTTCAAGACAGCGCGGCAATTTTGAATTTTCACATTGCCCTTTCCATCGATATATACACCCGTACGCATATTAGTTCCTTTATGACTTGGGCTTTATTAAGCCTGTACGTTGTAGCCGGCTACATTCAGTAAAGCGATTAAGCGTTTTTCTTAGTTTCATTTAGAGCACAGCGCTGCAAGCACCAATGGCCGCATAGAAAATCGAATGAAAACACTTGCGGAAGCTTGGACCATTCGATGAAATTACTCTATTAACTAACATTTTGTTGATGACAGCAATCTAGCTAAATTGTTGAATTTGTTTCCCCCTCGGCTTAGGTTGCTGTATGGTAGAGGCTTATAGGTTTCTATGAAAGCAGTACAGTTTGTGAACGCGGTGGTGTAGCCTGAAGGTTGAACGCTTTTGTGATAAAGCGAAAATCTCATGGCTTATCGTGGCTGCTAGATTATTATTTAGAGTCGGTCCAAATTTGTACTGTATTAACAGTCATGATTCTATGTGAGAAATTAGACTGAACATGAAAACTGGAAATCGTTTAGCATTTTTGAGAGCTTATATGAAACTATTCAAATATCTGTACACTGGTATTCATTAATTTATGATTTTGTTTCTGAAAATTACATTTTGAGCATTAATTCCTCTCCGACAATAGTTCTCCAATTCCATTCGTGTAGGCATAAGGGGGAAAATGTCCTGTTATAGTAGTTGTTTGATGGAAATTATAAAACTCTTTTATTAATGTTCTGGTCATTCTTTAATCTTTTCATGAGACTTAACATTGTTTTACAATGTCTTCGTCTGTGACTCAATTACTATGTCTTTGTTACTCAATCATCTTCAAGGGTTTTAATTACTCCTCTGTGGGAGTACTACCATAGACGAACCATCAACTTACTTACTAATCTATACTTACTCTCTAATCTATGGTACTACTCATCAGCCCTATACCACTTCAACTTCTGAGGAATTCCCACTTCCATGCAACATAGATCACACCACACACTTCTAGAAACTTGAGTTTACACTGTCACCCAAGGTTAATCTAGCTGTTTTGGTTTGTCGTCATAATTACTTTGTTTGATCAGACCACAATGAGTTAATCAGGTTGATCACTTAATCAATTGATGAATCAATTATAATGTATGTCCCCATAATAAAAGTTGCATGTCTATAATACGAGATTCTTCAATATGAATCACAACTTTTAGTCTGGATAATGATTCTTAATGTAACTGTTTATTACATGTTATTTACATGTTTATTAAATTTTTGAGACATATCTTCTAATTACCGTTGATTATCTTATACATTGATTTTTCAAGTGATGCTTATGAGATAGTCATAGGTCTTAATCCCGATGGCTCTAATGTGCATAGAACCCTCTTGGATTCATCATACAATGTATGATGAATAATTTCACATTTTTTCAATGAATTGAAATTGAATTAATTTATTGTTGAATACAGTATGTATGGATTTTATATGTTTTGAATATGATTTAAATTTTGAATTCAAGTATATCACCTCTTGTATTTAAATTTGAATGTCCTATAAATATTATTACCTATTGCTGCAAAATCAATATTTGGGAAATTACAATGGAATTGAATGTAGACCCCTATCAACTAAGGAAACTTAAAATTCATAAGCACTGCTTGCAAGACAAATCCTGATATTATATGGAAACTCTCACCTTGAATATCATCAAACAGCTCACGTTTTATCATAATCTGACATATTATGAGTTTTGAAGAAAGTCACAGAATATGCTGTACCGTAGACAATCAGATACTAACCAAACAGGTCTAATTTCTTCTTGTAAATTTTACTTCATTTATTGATAATATTATATTTTCTCTCCTGATATCTCCTCAATATTGATGATTATTCTCATGCTGTATTAGTTGAAAATCAAAATATGACGGAGAACGTGAAAATGTCCAATTGTGCAACAGTTTCTCAGTCAAAAAGTTAATTCTGACTTACGAGAAAACATTATATCTTGGATCACTGAAGGAAATCTATTTGAAAAAAAAACTACTGTGTTCTTCATACGAGAGCCGCTTAGATCGCAACTGCATAGAACAATGTGGTTTTATAGATTCTCAAATTTGCTCTCAAAGTACTCAAATTTTCAGTATGCATTAGAAATGTAGAAATGCAGTCGAACAAAGCTTATGTCGAAAAAAATTATTAGTTCAGTCTGAATCTTTATAGGATGAATGTTAATATTGTTCAAATGTGATTTTATTGTTAAACACATACTCACTGCCTCATCTTGAGTGGGCTTTTGAACAAGGGCAACGTTCATATCGGCTACCTTTGAGAACGTGTTTGTTTTAATTGGAATTTAAGCGAGATAACATTTCTTTGTCATTGTTGTTATTAAGCTTAGCTGCATTTGACGTGTACACTTTTAGCCGGCAGCAAGAGTTGGTAAATGAGCGAACAATTATTTGGAGAAGCTTAATTTTGGATGAAGTCATCTTTCGCAAGAACATTTTTACTGCAGCAGTGAGGTTGGGTTTAGGTAGGAACACATCTGCGCTTTTGATACTTACAACTAGCAGCCGGGTGTGATGTGGTTACATGAGAGAGAGAGATAATGGAAAAGGGAGAGAGAAAGCTAGCTGAGAACCAAGCCGAGACAAAATATGAGTGTTTTAATTAGTTTCCTGGCCTTAGTCCTGCAATGGGGCGCGTTAAAGTGTGCATATGTGCGGCTTGGAATTGTTGGCGCGATACGGATGCCAGTTTACGCGCGCAAAGATAACCATTTCTCGCGCCCGCCAGCGTTTTGCCGCGCAAAATATTGTTGTTATCGCTGGCCAATAGTATCGCTCCTATCGCACCACGTGATATTATACGGTCACATAAAAACGATAACTCAGACCCACCGATCAGCTTTACTGTGTATTGCCACCCCTATATAGCCACACTACAAACATACACGTTATATACCTATACATATATGTATATAACAACAAATACACGCACATTTGAAAGCATCTGAACACAAGAGAACTGCCATTAAAATCGCATCGCATACGTATCTATTACTACTTGTACTGCTATTATTGTTTCCCGCTTCAAAGCTTTCTCCGAATTCTGTAACCTGTGTTGACCTGTTATGTTGATAACAGAATATTTGAAAGCTTGTGTGTTTGCCAATGAGTCTATTGCTTGTTTGCAGTTTGCACAGAGGTTGTGCGGTAAGGTTGGATGTTTGTGGTTTTTTCTGAGTATTGTGGGAATGAATTAGGTTTGTTAAGGTGATATTGTCTTATTCTGAAGTCTAGATGTGTGTCACTAGTTCCAATCTCACAAAATTCGTCGTGTTTTATCAACTAAGTAATTAAATATATTTGAAAATATTATTGATCCATATGGAATCTCATATAGCCTAAATGAAGAGTGTGGGTTGTGAAGCTCAAATCTATTACTCAGAGATTTTGATTCTGTAATATTCAATACTATTATTATTAATACTGTAATATTTTTTCGAATGGAATTTACAATAGCCACGTGTAGTTTAGTAAATTACTCTTGCTTCTCTTATAAATTGACATTGATGTAGACACACTCACTATTGACAATTTAAATGTATTGTAATATACAACTGAACTATATTATCAAATTTGTAGCCTATTTCATTCTAATATAATCCCAATCTTTTTATATTGTCTGAAACTTCAAGTTACTGGAATATGTTTCATGTAGTGTACAAATTTATTTTGCCAAAATGTGAATTATAATTTTCTCATGTCTGCAATTCGTTTATTTCAATATTGTAATGGTTTGCGTAGCGTAGGCTAATTGGAATAAAGGTTTACCCACTCAAAACAAAGCTGCAATTATATTTGTATTAAATAATTTGACAACTCTACTACTTACCCAAACAAAATGTAAATGATCATTTTAATGATTTTCTACAAGCTAGTGATTTCTTAGAAGATGAACAAATAAATTCATTTTTAGAATTGGAATACTTCTGACCAAATCAACATTTATTGCTCCATCAGTGCCCCTACGTGTTTAAAAGAAAAAATTCCACTAAAAATTTTCCTTGAATCAGATTTGAGAAATGAGACTTATTTAAGACAATATTATGAGAAGAGTGGCCGTAGCCGAGTGGGTTAATTGCTGGTTTGCTAGTCCAAAGGTCCCAGGTTCGATCCCAGTTCTGACCGAAAGATTTTAGCTTAGGCCACTCCCGTGTTTCGGAGGACACGTTAAGCTGTCGGTCCCGGCTGCCTAAAAACAGTCGTTAAGTCACGTCAGAGGCCCTGAACTTATTCAGGTGCGACCTGATAACTCTGACACCACACCTGAGCCAGCCAGGTCACATGATATTATTATTATTATGAGAAGATAGGCTTTTATATTATAAATAACCATTTCTCACATCTCAATCTGATTTTACGGCCTGCATGAAATAACCATCTTGTAGACTGTAGAGATTTTCATGTTCGTCCATTTAGTCCAAGTGATGGATATTATGAAAAAGGAATTGTTCATGTAGTAAATCAATCTGAACCAAAATGAAATAACTAATATGGAATCTGTTGTGGATGACAATGCTCCAAGTGGAGGTTATTATAAAGATTATGATGTTGGTAGAGTCCTAGTATTGTATTATTGGTTGAAGGAACTCTTCGTTCATTAGGAGAACTTTGAAGAGCAACATGGGATGTGCTTCAGTTTGTTGAGAGTCTCGATACAGCTTCAGCGCTGGCTTCTCTTCAAATAATAATTACGGCTTATATCTTATCCTTTCCATTTCCTGGAGAGAAACTCCATATTTCTATTCTATCCAAAAAAGAGAAGGCCCGAAATGCCATTTTCGAGCTCGTTCACGAGAGAACAAAGACAATAAGAGAAAATAGACATCCTACTGTTCTGATTACTTGTCAATTAAGAGAAATTCATTATCCGACGAACAAAGTTAATAATTACCAGGACGCTTTGCAGCGAGTGACTGTCAGGAATCAAATTGGATCCACTTAGAGGCCTCAATTTTCACATCAAAGTTCGGAAACATGTTGTCAACGACGTGCGATTAGCATCTCTGTTGAACTTTCCAATTCACACTCCAGTTAAGACAATGAGCTAACTCAATCATTTGAAATGAATTAATTGTATTATAGTCAAATTATATAGAACTGTATGTTGCTCTTTCTTCTGTAGCCTACTTAGAAATCATTACATTCACCCTCCAAAATTCACCCTTCACAAATTAACTATAACATTCTAGAATTCAGCTGGAAAAGCATAATTTAATATGGTCAGTAATATTGCTAATATAATCGTTCAAAAAACCGTAACAGATTCTGTTCATACAGAAAACTTGGAAATCTACTTCATGCGGCTAGAAGCTAGAAGGGCTAAAATCGTCAGATTTCCCGAATTACTTAAGTGAACAAGAACACAAACAATGCACGTCACTAATAATGTGTCACAATATGAATAATTATTTTAATGACTTTCATACAAGCTAGTAATTTATAAGAAGATGATTTGTCACAATCAAATTCATCTTTAGATTTCGAATTACCAATATTTTGAATAGATGCGATAAACATATTAATTCTTACAGATAAGAATCCAAACATTATTTGCCTCTTTTTTGTGATGGAATAAGAAGTTGTAAAGCCTATATTAACCTGATCATGAAAGTCGAACCCGCACATTTATTTTCCAGAGGAAGGGTACTGTCTTGAAAAGAATTCGGATTAGCTAGGTCAATATCAATATATTCATTCGTAGTGACAAATTAAAAAATTTGCAAATCACTATTTCAAAAGTAGTGTGTACCATCATTACATAGGAGGTAGACGATGCTATCTAACATAGTTCATGCAAAATAGGTTTAAAGATTTCTCATGTTCATGTTCATGCTCATGTCCATTCCGAATATTTTTCTCCTTGATGTTGATTACTGAATGATATTTACTAGTATAAAATTATCAGAAACCAAGCTAATTGTGTTGTAATAAGTATTGAATTGAAAGATTTCCATATTATTAGCGGTCAATTTTTATAGATATTAGGATTGATATTTAGTACAGGAACAGCAACATGAAGTTGATTTGATTGGTTAGAATGGACAGATAACAATAATTGAAAAGCTTTTGTGTTTACCTGTGTGTGTGACGCAGAGTTATCTATCTCATTGTTCTTCCTGTTTGCCTTTATCATTTTGTCACTTCTACTAGATGTATATATTTTTGATTCATGAGACTGATTCATTTATCTGTATGAAGAGTTATCTTATCACAAGTTTGAAGGTTTTAAAGAGAATACTTTCTCTCATTGTCCTTTCTCATTTGCCTTTATCAATTAACTTGTCACTAATAGATGGGTATTTTTTTTTGATTCATGTGATTGATTCATTCACCTGTATGTGTGACGAAGAACTATTTTAAGAGCAAGTTTGAAGGTTGTAAAGAGGATACTTCCTCTCATATAAATGTTTGATATATTTCTGATTATTTTGACCCTATTGATTGATTGCAGTCGAATATTGAATTTGCTGACTCGTTAAAAAGAAGAAGCGCAGTGTTTTTAAACGTATTAGCTAGACAATAGCGGCAACGTCCATGGAAAGACAAGAACTTGCCGGCTTTCTTCGAATAATTGCGATAATAAAACGTGAGAGCACGATAAGCTATAACGGTATCGCTACCTTCTTTGGAATTGAACTGGAATTTGAAGGGCAATCGATGAGAGAGTTTCTCACGATCCGGAGAGCAATCCAGACACTATCTGCCTCTTTTTTCTAATGGAATTGCTTTTCTCTATTTCCAAATAACACCTTTATTCACTATGCTCGAGATAGAACCTCCTGGGACAATGATATTGATGCCAAAACTTTATAGATACAGGTAGTAGCTATGTTAGCTATCTCTTGTTCTGTGATACTAACTTCCAGCAAGACAAGATCTATTTCATCTTAGTTCAAAATAATCTGATAATCTTCTCAAAATTGAAGTATTTCCAACAGATGCTATAAAACTATTAATTCTTCAAGAGTGATGAGAAATTTATAGGAAGTAGCCTACAGAATAAAAAACAGTCCTTGTATTATACTTCAAACCAGGGTAGCATACGAGGTTTTACGATCAGTCATTATTATATACAATAATAAGAAAAACATGTCTAATAGATTTCATACATATGAAGGATTTCTACAAGTAGTACCAATTATTTCAAATTAGAATGAAACTGCTTTTCTGTTTGAAAACCGGGATCGGGTTTGAATAGTATCAGGATTGAAGCAACTATATTAACAACTAATTGAGTAATTTGCTGCGATTAAGTTTTCTTTTATTTTAATTTCTGAAGATGAAAAGCAAGAAAAGTATGTTTCTTATGAAACATTATTAAGATTTTACCATAAAAGTGTGAATAGACTAAATAGAACGTAAAAATGGACGTGATTTTTGAAAAATTAAAATTTTCTTCTAAATTTCATCTTCACAAATCTTTCTAATTACCCAACATACTGCGTTCACTTGATCTTTGCAAATTTTACCAGCATCAATGATTTTTCACGAATCTCTCCAAGAACACAACATTTTGTGCTCACTTGTTATGTTCATGCTGTGTTGTCGGAAATTTCTTCTCAAGTATAAAGTGGGCTATCAAAATCACATTTCACTTTTTCCATGAATTTCAAGTCTGATAGTCTGAAGCCTTAAGTTTTGATTTTTAAATTAAAATGGTGACTCGTCTACATAATATTTGTGCTTTTTATCAATTGATGATTTATTATTTACAAGAGTTCGAAAACATAGATAAAAACTTCAATTACTCTGCAAGTGAACAAAATAATACAATTAGCCAGATCTTGAAAAAAAAAATTACAGAACTACAATCTTGAACCCCATATAAGAAAAAACATGGATATACAAAGGATACAATATATAAGATACTACCAGTTGAAATTATATATGGTGCAAGGAGGCATCTACTAGAGATAATTTAGAGACTTCACAAAATTATAAAAGTTTCGAGGAGTAATAATGAAAGTCTATTTCAGAGGCGAAAGAGTCATGATAATATCATGAATTTATTATAATGTTCTTCTACATACTTTATCATGAAGTAATACTGTAGTATTCATATAACTTGGCAGCGTGTAGAAGATGGGAGGACTTGCTAGATCTTAACCTAACTGCTGCCAAGTTATATGAAAACTACAGTATCTTCCTCTAATTTTGAATCAATTGTTACCTAGTCTTAGCAATTTTGAGTTTTTTTTTAGATTACTGGTAAACCTTTTAATAGATCTCTTTATTTTATTATAATATAATTATAACAATTACTTCAACTTTGAATGGATTCCGGTTGAATCTCTGAATTTCATTTCATTATTCTCTGATATCTGAAATGGCACTGTCATGACCTCGAAGTTGAGCTTTTTAAACCCATATCACATGCCAGTCAAAAAAAAAAAAAAAAAAAAAAAAAAATGGTTGAAATAAAGAGCATTTCAAATTATCACCAGGACAAAATAATTTTCGATGGTGAGTGGAACTCATCCGTTGTGTTTCAGTTGGAGATAGCAAATCTCTCGATTGCAGCACATAATGCTCTAGTGTCCTCAGAGACAGAAGGTTTTCCCATGCAGCTGGAAACTCAGTATCCCCAGAGATGGACAATACTTAAAGCAAATGGCACTAATGGAATACGAGATCCAGTAGTAGCGGAAGGCGGGGTTGTTTGATCTAGTAGTAAGGTATTCCGGAACCGTCAACTGAAAATGTTTGTACGAGCTAATTGGTGAAGAGGTTATGGACTTGAACTTTTATGGATTCATGAGAGAATAGTAGTCACTGAGTACATAATGCTCAGCAGAAGCTGTGTCATCTTGCTCACAGAAAGAACTCATCATTCAGTCGTTTACTAAGATAAGGAGACAATTCAGTCCAGCGATTCTAGTTTACATCTTACCCTTCAGACTCAGCATTTGGTTTAATCACAAATTACTATTTGTTCTAAGATGAGAAAACCGTTGTTTTCAAGACTCAATTCATCAACTGTGGTTTACAATGATTGCTTACAATTATATTGTAGGTTATATAAGTGATTGCTTGGAATTATTCATGGTTATTATTTCGCAATAATTGAGTTGGGAATGGATGATCTGGTTAAACTTTGTAGCTTTTCTTTTTCCTTAAAAATTGGCGCAAAGGTTGATAAACCCTATGTTTTTTTGACATATCCCCTCATTAACTAAAGTTAGTCTCCCGGCCAAACTTTACCTTTTCCTTTTTCCAAACCTTTTTCCTGGTTAAACTTTTCAGCTTTACTTTTTCCTTAAAAATTGGCGCAAAGGTTGATAAACCCTATGTTTTGTATGACATTTCCCCTCATTGACTAAAGCTCCCGGCCAGATTGTTTTAATTTACCCCGGGAAGTTCAGGGGGCTGAATTAGACATGTAAGGCGGGCAACGTGAGCCTGTTGGCTAGTAAATCTAACTATCACATTTGAGAAGAATGTTATATAAATATATTATTTATTTATCGTGATAAAATTACGATGAATGTGAATGAGAAACAGACTAAAGTCAAAACCTGCTCTCTTCACAAATTTTGAATATGTTACATTGTCCAAAACATTGAGGTCAACACAGACTAAGAATTTAGATTGCTAAAATACTTCACTTGAAAAGTAACAAAATTATTCTTTCCCACTTAACCACTATTAATTTGAAAGTTCACAACGAAACACTAAAAACATTTAAAAATAGTTTATAATATTAAATTTTAATAAAAACTTGAGCCGAAATATATTATCTCTTTGCTATGAAAAAGAACAAACAAAACATGTTGATAGTTATTGAACTCCAATTATAATAATAATTAATATACAATATTTGATACAGAATATGCAATACAATGTACAATAATACAATATACAATGATATAATTGTGCAATATACAATAGCATAATGTAGACTTTTGACTCAGAAATTAATTTCAAAATTCAAAATTATATATATATATTTTTTTTTGAGGATGAAGCCCACATAGGTCTGAGACCTGTGCGTGGATAATGAGTTGGATGATGGTGATTGATGAGTTGGACCTACAGTTTTAGGTGGGTTCCGAACCACCAGGAAGTGATTTTGCAGCAGAAAGCAGTGTTTTTTTTTGCTGTCCAATCTAATCGGTCACCGTTATAAAGTGGACCCAGAAGATCGCAGCTTATCTCTATCTGATTGAACAGATACCTGCTACGGCTCACGGCTATCACTTCTGTGATATTAAGATAAAAAGATATTAATTTTTTTAGGACTGGGATGGTGTTTTGTTAAAGTAAGGTCAAAATTAATATTCTTTTTCTGAAAAAGACTTGTGAATTATTGTGCTTCGAGTTAAAATTTTTAGTGAAACAGACCTAACCTCAAATTTTGTGAAAAGTAGTTCGGGCAATAGCCTGTTGTATTCACATTGATTGTATGTTAGTTAAATGAATAAATAAATAACAACACAATAGTAAGCAAGTTCCTGCATATCAAAGTTTGTAATATTGAACAAAGCGACAGCTTTGATGCTGTGAAGGGGTGTCTGTTGCTAGGCGCGTTGATTACGATTAATTCGACGATATGAGATCCAGTTGGCGGTCGAATCAGTCATGTAGTTGAGTAGTCTGAATCCAGTTCTCGAATTTGGGCGATTTGCCTGCATCTGCATGCGTTTACCGACTAGACATTTGCGGACGGGCATGCTGTAGTTGAGATTGAACGACGCGCTTATATTTATATCAAAGTCTGTTTGAGCCGATGATGTCAGTTTGCATAAAGAGAAACAAGAGAGAGATTGTGTGGGTGTGTATGAGAGAGAGTGTGAGTGAGAGAGCATGTAGGACTGCGGTCGCTAGCTAAGTCCGATGCGTTGCACCTAATGAACCGTGCGGCCTAATTTATTCGGTATAAATCAATGCTAAAGTGGAAATCTATTGTGAGCCTCGGACAAACACCAAGCAGACTGTTAAATAATGATTTGCTCGCTGGAGTGCACCACCGGTTGATTGGTCTGGCTCAACCCCTTCCTCCCTTCAATGTATCTCCCTCTATGACCACCTACTGTCAGTCGAATTGATTGCGGTTTACCTCCAGGGTAGTCGACTGCTTTACTTTCATCCATCCTACTACTTATATACCTTGTATCATCCACTCGGGCTGAAAAGCTATTGTCCTCAGTCTCCGCTGAATAAATTAGGGATAAATATTGCTCACAAGTTAGCCCAGGGCTTGGTTTAATTTCTAAATAGAGAAGTACTTGAGCTTTAGCTTACTGGTGGGTATGGGGGGTATTGAATACCCCCTCAGCAGAACGGGGGTTCGGGGGTCCGCCCCCTGAAAATGTTTGAAAATTACACTTGAGTTGGTGCATTTTCAACGCATTTGAGCATGGTTAGTGATGCACATATAATATTACATATACATTACACAAAATAACAAGCTAGTTCAGATCTGGTTTAAATTAAAAGATTTTATTATCGATTTAAATAGCCGGAGCTCCGCTCCGGTGCGCTCTTGCTGAAATTAAGCTCTGAGTTAGCCAAAGATAGCTAGACTGATAGATCGATAGCAGATTGATAAATTGCCTATATTGGGGGCGGACTAAGACTATAGATGTCTGGTAGCTTGTCACCTATGGAGAGCTCTTGGCCTTTGTTTTTGCTGAGTTAATATAGATATAAATTATACGTAAATTAGTCACAAGTTTACTTAACAGTAGAACCTAGTCGAGATTACAAGATTAATCAGAAGTTTACTCGTAAAAGGTAGATAGCCAACACTATAACGTCAAAATGGGATCGAATTTTCAATAATTGGGGAGTAATTATTGTAGTAATAATTACTTTCTAATTATTGGAAAGTAATTTAATTGAATTTCTATTCCTGGATTTCTTTCCAATGGGTTCACCAATCTCAAGCATATTTGCTGAAATCTATCTCCAACACTGCGAAAACACTCATATACTCTTTAATAACAAATTTTCACAGAACATAATATACTGGCACAGATACGTAGATGACGTTCTATTGCTATACAGAGGAAACAAAAGACAATGTGAACAACTTCGATCATACATAAACAAAATACATAAGAACATTCAATACACAGCTGAATATGAGAAAAACAATTCAATAAACTTCCTAGACCTCTCAATTACAAAGAACACAAACCAACAACACAGCTTCAACATCTACAGAAAACCAACAATGACAGATACCCTAATACACAGCACCTCCAATCATCCAACACAACACAAACACTCAGCATTCAGGTCAATGCTACACAGACTCAACAACACACCGCTTTCCACCGACAATTACCACACTGAACTAAATACAATAAAATACCTAGCACAAGAAAACGGCTACAAACACGACCTAATTGACAAACTCAATCATAAAATAAGAAACAAAAAACAAAACACCAACACCACTGACAAAAAATACATCACAATGACATACATTAATCCAAAATCACACAGACTAGCAAAAATCTTCAAAAAAGCCGGCCACACCATCTCATTCAGAACAAAAAACAAAATAAAAAATGCACTTACACTCAAAACCACACTGAACACAAACAAATACGATCTCCCAGGGATCTACAAACTAAACTGCTCTGATTGTAACAAATTCTACATAGGACAAACAGGCCGCACATTCAAACAACGTTACAAAGAACACTTTCAAGCCCTTACATCCAAAGCTGAATCGAATTTTGCCGACCATATCATTCAAACTGGACACACTTTTACCGACATCAGTACCAACCTTCACATTCTACACATAAAATCTAAAGGACACGAACTCAACACCTTGGAACAATTTGAAATATACAAACACACCACACACAATAAACAAAACATTCTCAATGAACAACTAAATTTCAAATCTCACAAACTTTTTGATCATATTTTACAAAAACCACAACACTTCTAACCAAAAAACTGACATGATGATCTAGGAGCCTCTGAAGATGGATCTCATAGATTCGAAAGTACTCGGCCAGTTTAAGTGAGTTATTATACTTATTCTTAACAAATATTTGACTGCATGTCGTTAAATTTCACATGAAAAGTTAATATTAATTTCTATTTTTTGAACAGGGATTAGTATTTTCAACATTTGAAATAGGTTTCTTACAGTTGTATGTAATTTTCTTGTAGTAATAAGGGATATGTGATAAAGTATAAATCATATGAAGTAATAAAGTATAAAGGCTACTTGATGTATAATTCGAGAAAAAACAAATTTCTGGCTGATAAACTTCCACACTTTTAGTAAATATGTGCTTTATAAATTTATACTTTTATTTTAGTAGAGAAGTATGATTCAAATATTGGAGAATGGGTGATGGATGTAATCAGCTCTCCAATATTGTTAGGTTCATGTATTTTATTATCTAATTTATTTATAAGTTTTCCTATTACATAAGTTGTGAAGATTTTATTCACTCAACTTCCTACTGGTTTCCTAATTTGATTGTAGAACTTCTCATCTTTCTGAACGTTTCATCTTTCATAGGAGCCGAACTTCTGTATTAGTAAAAGTAGTAGATTGGATGCTAATTTTCCTTCCCATGTTCAAACTTCTGGTAATAATTCAGCTTCCTTTCATATATCTTTCATTTAAATGATTGGCAATTCGCCATGATTCATTCCCCAATCATAAATATTTCACGTATTCAAAATCCACGGAAAGCGAGAAAGCAACATGTTCGGGAACACTATCGCAATATTATCATTGGAGAATCATTGTCAAGACGAACACGGAAAAATGACTCAGATAACATCAAATTTTCAACATGACTAGTCATCGATGTGAGACAATCTTTCAGAAATGCAGTCGATTGATATTCATTGGTTCAAAAATATAAGTGCGGCGTAAAAATTCATATTGAGAAGGACGGAGCTGAAGCGTAGGCCGGAGTAACATTACAATGGCGAACATAGACGTTAGGTGAGAATACTTCGAATAACAGATGAAGAGCAATGTAAATTTGGCTGATGTGCGTTTGAAACAATGCGGATTGTATTCAATTTCCAGGCGAACGGAACAACTAAAATATACAGAACCCGAGTTTTCTCTGTTTACCCGTTGATAGAGCACTGCCTCGGCTCGCCTCGCCACGCCTCGCACAGCGCAGCTTAGAAGCAGCACTAGATCAATTCTGCTGCTCAGGGATCTTCCTTCGAATCACGCAAGGACAATTTGAATTATTCAACAGGGCCCGGCTAAATATACCTCTGAGCTTCCATGCAACGAATAGTAAACAGTGCCAAATAATAGAACACACCAAATAGATTCCACGGCGCGAAATTATCAACACCCCCCGCATATATGAGACAAAAGATCTTGCTTGTGTCATACTCTTGATCTAAGCTGAACAATCGTTGGCGTATATGTCTTTCCCCGGATAGGATTGCTCTTGACTGTCAATGGTCCAGGTGCTTAATCAAAGACAACAATACAGATTGGATGGAGCTCGAGTAAATCCTCTTCAGAAGTCATTCTCTGTTTATGTTTAGTATGGCCAGCAATCTAACCGTTCATCCATTTATTACTGTCGCTTATATTACAATATCCTCGAGTATAATATTATTATTATTTTCAAAACACTGTTTTTGTTTGTTCATGGGCAGTAATAATATGATCTGGCTCAGGTCTGATGTCAACGTTATGAGATCGCACCTGAACAAGTTCTGGGCCTTACTGTTTTGAAACAGTACCTAAAAAAATTTACAAAAATAGGCAAAAACAAACACTTCCAAAACAGACTGTTTTTAGGAAGCTGGAGACAACAGGCTTAACGTGTTCTCCTAAACACATCTAACCGTGCAAAAATTTATGTGAATTTTATATATTTTTCACATGGACAAACATCAGGTTCGAGTTGAGTGAATAGTGGGGCATGCGTGAGTCAAAATATAGGGAATTGTGAAAGAAAATTGTGATGAATCTATAATAAATATAGTAAGAATCATTGAAATTCTTCAAATATCTTTGTTTTTTGGTAACTATAATATATGTGAACTACTGTCAACCCAAATTTACTTCATGGAGAGAGGGAGGCATTTGATCTGTATGAATGTAAATAATTCTTTAGTTTTATCATTATATTGACAAACACAGTGTTTAGACATAGCAAATCTACACATGAACAGAGAAATTTGAAAAAGGGATAAGAAAAATCTAGTCATGAATAATAAGACGAAATTGTGTTCTATCTCAATATTTTTAATAAATGTGGTTGTGACAATTTCTTCTTGTTATTCATTATGAATACCTTCCATAATATCACCTTTGGCACTACAAAGAAAAAAATCTAGTCTGATAATATGAATTGATAAGCAGGAAAATCGCAGCTGATATTATTTGAAACAGTATCCTGCATTAAACCTATGACCTACTGCTTATAAATTATATTTTCCTGCAACTGCTCGTAAAGTAGTTCTTTACGTACTGAAAACTAATTGTAAAATACCTCTTTACTGCTCAGCAAGCGGTAAAGTACTTTACGCTCGCCAGCTGTTTTCTTTACGCTTCTGTTTCATTTTGATGTCTTCTCATTGGTGGATCATGGAATCCGTGAAATTCACATAACCTCAAAAAAGGCGAACGCTAACCAAATCCGCGCATGGTCTGTGATGTTACAAACTACAAGCTTTTATTGTGTTGGAATCCAGAACTGCAGTTTTAGGAAAAATATTGTATGCAATTCGCGCGTGAAGCTTCTTTATCGCTCTCGCAAAATTACTGCGCTCCGCTACGCGTCGCGCAGTAAATGTTTTGGCTCGAGCGATAAAGTCGCGCTTCACGCTCTTAATACATAAATAACTATTTCGGTTGATAATATTGATGATTATCATGGGATTCATAGAAAACAACGCAGAATTTGATCCTGTTCAATGGTTTCCTTTCCGATTTTCCTATCATCAGCACTAACCCTAATTCGAAGATTAAAGAAACTTATTATGTTTATTCTCAACTTGAGAATATATCATATATCATATATCATGCGATTGATAAAGTTATGTGAAAATTATTACAATAACCACAACTGTTAGTAGAAGAAGAACTGTAAACATGAAGAAGCATGAATTTATATATTAGGAGCATTTTTTTATTTCTGCGATAATGGCCCATTTGAACAATTGAGCAGAGATAGACAAACAGATATAGATAGATGATTCGACTTTTAATGTTTCACTTTAGAATACACAAGTGCATGTGGAAAATTGAGACATTAGAGACCCCTCTTCCACTCTGAATCTGGCTGATGATGAAGAAAATATGTGTTATCATCATTAAATGTGGAAGAATAATACCTCAAGAATTAATGAAATGACCACTCAGAAGAATGAACCATTCAGAAGGATAACCACTCAGGATAAAGAACACTTGAAACTCCCAATCTTTTCTAGAGCCCATCTCTTCGTACCAGTCTTTCTACTATGCAAAAATATGCTTTCAGAGATGTTAATTTAAAAATAAAAAAAATTAATGCATTCAAGATACAATAGCCCATTCAAGATACAATAGCCCATCCAAGGCTAGTTAAAAAAATCATGTATCCAAGATACAAAAGCCCATATAAGGCTAGTTTATTTGTTTTCCAGTGTGTTGTAATTATTTTAATCTGCACGGTTCTGAATGGATTTCATACGGCATGTGGTTTTTAATTTCCGATCGTACAACAAGATAGAGGCCTGCTGAGGGAAGACTGGAACGCAAAAATGGTTTCTGCTCCAACGGGATTGAGACGAGGCTATGAAGTATATTAATTTTCTGATAACATCATTCGGGGCCCAGTTGAGAGTTATGGGTCATGGGACACTGATAAAACGAAATTCTAGAGCTACTATAACTGTATATATACTCGCATAGAACAGTTTTCATTGTACATACATATAGAATGAATGCATCTCTGAACAATAATGCCTACGATGCATTATTATGCCTCTACTGACTTGCTAGCGCTACTCCTGCTGCCTACATGCATTGTACGTGAAACCCGTCTGAATCTACCCTCCTTTTCTATCAGCTATCTACCCTTTTTCGTCCATCTTTCTCGCTCCATCCCCAACATCTTCCGACTTTTCCAACCCATGTTTTTCCTTTTTCCACCACATCTTCTCGCACAAACCAATGTACATTTTCTGCATCTCCTTCCTGCCTTTTTCTCCATGATCCTTTCACATTGTTTGGCCTTGGCAAGCAAGACACAGACCACAGCCACTGACTTTTTAAAGAATTTTCCTCGTTTACTTTCTCGTATCGTATTCATGCCCAGACCTCTCGACGGTGGCGGTTGGATCGTCTCCTCTAAATATTAACTGAGAGGTAGCATTGACTTGTCCTATGGCATAAATTTCGACCAGTAAACTGTACATAAATAGAAAATCGTCATATAAAAATGGATTGGAGATTGCGGAAGAATTTGCTTAACATTTAAGACACGTATTTTTCATTTTTTTTTCAATCAATCAATCAATTTATTTACAGTATCATTACAAAAAAGGTCCTCCTAAACCAGTAGGTTTTTCAGGAGGTGCCATATATTGATTTAATACTAGTAAATACTATTCTTGAACAGACTAAAAAGTCAGAATTTCCAAATAACATAAATTTCAATTTTTGAAATAATAATAGAAAAAACAAAGGCATATGAATGGCACCTATTTATTAAGTAAATTTAAGCCACTATACATTTTTGAAATGAGTCTTTCTAATCTTTGATTCAAATTTGCAATGAACTGAACCAATTCATGATAACATAACTACAGTCTTAGACCACTAGTGCGCGCCAAATTCCAATGAGTTGCTGGATCACGTATACTATTAATATTATAATTGAATAATATGTATTCACATTAATTGATATAATTATAATGAAAACCTATCATACTATTATTGTATGGTAGATTTGTTGCATTCACTGTGTTTTCTAGTATTTATATTCAATGAAATATTATAATATAATATAGCCTAATATTTATAATATTATTACTAATATAAATATTTATATCCAAATGCTAGCATAGAAGTACTTTGTAATAATTCTGTACCTACATACTGGATAGATATGTTCAGAAAATTATGTTTAGAAATTACTATGTAACAAGTTGAAGTGCTCATGTTTTTGTGTTCTTCCATGAATGCTATTGTATAGTTGATTATTGTATTCCAAGACTAGACATATAACTCCGACCCCTGTTTACTCACAAGATTTCCTTTCCGTAGCAGACAATTTTTCCGTTATATCATCCAAGTCACAATTTTAAAATTAATAATGTGTAGGCTAACTTACATCATACCGAATTGTGAAATATTTTATTATGAAATATTTCATCATATGAATCAATTCTGGGGAATAAATTGATATAAATTCTACATTTTTATATAATATAAACCTAAGTATTAAACTTGAATTAGTAGACAGTAATAAACATGAGTGAATACCACATTATACAAATCTCAGGATCAAACATGAATTGGATATATAGATAATCTATACATGAAAGTTATATGTTGGAAAAATATGAATTAAGGATATTTTTATTGCGAACCTTGCATATTTCTTGGAACTGTACAATTCTCATGCTTGGCTCACGCCGGAGCACTCGCAGTCAGTCTGAGACTCAGTAGCGGAGAGTGAACATCTCCTAGAGCGTATTAATTATATTATGATTGTACTTTTTACATATTCTCTATGTTTGTAACTTATAATGAATATAAAAATTGTTTTTAAAAACACCAATATGTTTTCCCGAAATTTAACTTCAATGTATTGAGAATAGAGTAGATTTAAATACAATAATATCTATGAGACTATCATTAATGGGAAAATTGAAATAGCTGTTTTTATATGCAGTAACTGAAAAGAAAAGAAAAGAGCTGGAGGTGATCGAAATACTTGAAGCTTACAATGGGAGGGTTTGAGGAGGAAAAAGAAAATACTCATAATGGTTGGAATTTTTTCTCATCACGCAATTATTTTCTTTCCATTCACTGTCCACCTGAGAGGGAATCCGACAGTTTGTGAGACTAGAAGCCCTTGTTGCGAATTCGAGTGGAAAGAGACGGACGGATAAGTGATAAAGATAAGTGGATGGAGTGAGATGGCCAGATGAATAATCTCATTTAAAAAGAAGAAGCTTTCTCAGTACAAAGAAGAGCTTCTTTTGTACTGGAACGATCGACGGTTCCGAAAGAGATCAGGTAATGGGGAAATAAATTATTCTTCCAGCAATACTGGATATAGATGGAAATAATAATCCTCGGATGGAACTTTTCTCTGCAGGTTTTAAAGCGGTTATTTCTTTGATTAAGTATTTGTTGAAAAACTCGGAAACGTAGGGACAAAGTAATCGAATTGTGCGTGAGAATAATGTAATGTTACTGCGTAATACTCGATACCCTAGAGGATGGTTTTTTCAATAAAAAGTATCTGTTTCAAAGGTAGCCATGCTTTTCCAGATCTGTGACAACCCCATATTAATTTCCTGAGATAAGAGGAGTGAGATACATGAAGAATGAAAAAAGGACAAAGTCATCGCATTGTATGGGATAAATAAATTTGATCAAAATCCTAAAAAGATTAGAATTTGTGATTATTTTTATTGGTTCGAATGCTAGAACGGAACTTATACTTCTATTGTGTCATATAATTGTTCCGATTTGTTGTTTGAAGTTAAATACCCGTCAAAATAGTTGACAACTCACTAGTTGCAAAGGGTTTTTGTGACTAAGAAGATGTATATGTTTCTTGAGGAAACAATTGAATACTTATTTTTCCACTACAAAATCGGATCAATTCAATCGAAAGAAAAAATAATGATAATTAGCAATACTGTAGCAATGCTAATTATCAATACTGTATGGTTGCTTTGTAATAATACAAAGAGTTTCATATATAAAGAATCCAATGCAAGAGAATAAAAAATTACTTACTTGGTATTTATCATAAATGGGTATGATTAGTTTGGTATCAATAATTTCAAATCAATTGTTTTACTGTTCAAACATGGGGATGTGTCTGTAAGAGTAATATCGATGTGATACAGAAATTTCACAATGAAGAACATGGTTAATGCACCTTGGTACATCAGAGACAGTGTCCTGCACAGGGATCTACACATCTCATATGTATCTGTATATTATATATATGTACCATATGTATCATATGTATATTATTAAATTATATTATTATTATCTAGCGACATAAGTCGATTTGCTGCCCGCCATGAATCTAGACTTCACCATCATGTCAACCCTGAAGCAACTCAGCTGCTTGATAATCAAGGAATTGCCAGAAGGCTGAAGAGGACAAAGCCTTTTGAATTAGTGATTAGGAAACTTAAAGTGCGATCAATAAATCAATAATTTAAATTTGAGAAATTAATGGAAAGTTAATGGTCAGTCTTTAAGATTAGTTTTAATTACATTTATCGGAAAAAAATTGTTCAACATTGCAAAAAATATTTAAAAAATTTGGAACTGATTAAAAAAGAGGTAATTAAAACTCAATTTTGTGGCTAGAGCTTGCCCTTCCATTGTCCGAAATTATCTGCCCTTTGGAGAAAGAAAAGATGATTGCCAAAACTAATTTGGAAACCTTTTCACATTGCTTTTTGAAACAATTGACTTGAATAATCATGTTATTCCTTCCTCCATTGTCTGAGTAGTAGTAACTAGTGGTAGTCAGTGTGAAAGTCGGCAAAGTAAATGGAACCAAGTAAAAAGAATGACTAACTGATAGTAATTGTGGTGGAAAGTATCACTTTTATGATTCTCCTTGTGGCTAGTGACCGCTATCAAATGCATGAATATGCATGAAGAATACATAGAAAGGAGCGAGTGCGAATCTCGCAGGTCCCAATATAGAGCTCGGTCAAGTAATCAACATAAAACGGTAATCGTTTTGGTTCAGAACGGGCAAGAATCGTTTATGCTCAGAGAGAATTGAACGTTTCCCATTAAATCGCTTCGCTTAACAAAGGAAAATCTCTCTTTGGCCACGATGGCTTATGTCTGAGTGGGATAAGCCACACCACAGCACACGGCTTGCATGCGCGTTCCCAAATCACTGCCAATAAAACACATTGTTATGATTAGCATAAACCTATTTGAGCCATAGCTATGAGTGTGTAGATGCGTTCCTGAAATCCTTGCCATGGTTTGGTTTTAGTGGTAGTTTGTCTAATAGAATCCTGTTGAAATTGGTAGTTGTTGGGAAGTCAATTTCAACATGATAAGTATGCACAGAATTGTAGTAGCAATGAAATTGTGGGTGATTTTTAGGAGTGGTTTATTGAATAGATTATTGGACAGCTATTATTATTAAATTATTGATCGGCATATTGACAGTTAGTCATCATTTCTTCAGTGATATATTAAATTCATTATTAGCTGAATGTTATTGATCTGTTTGTTTCTTATTGGTTTTTGTTGCGTGATATTGATATAACTGATTAGTGCGTGTTGTAAATAATTTGTGTAAATGAAGTATGATTGTTACTTTCAAGTGTAGTCATCATTATTTTAATGATAGAGCCTGTAACAATATTTTAGTGTTATTACCAATGTAACTTTTTCAATCATTAACTATCATATTGGGAAGTGATAGCCGCGAGCCGTAGCAGGTATCTGTTCAATCAGATAGAGATAAGCTGCATTCTCGTCGGTCCTGTTTGTAACGGTGACCGATTAGATTGGCCAGCAAAAAAGATACTGTTCTCCGCTGTAAAATCACTTCCCGGTGGTTCGAAACCCATCTAAAACTGTAGGTCCAACTCATCAATCTCCATCATCCAACACATTACCCACGCACAGGTCTCAGACCTATGTGGGCTTCATCCTCAAAAAAAAAAAAAACAAGATTATGATGAAACGATACTTGCATCCAAAAACCCTCTCCAGTTTTTTCTTTCTCTGGTAATATTTTTGACGCTCTAGGCTATCATAGGAGCCAGCTGGAGAAAATAGGACGAAGAATCACCAGGAAAAATGTACGGCAGTTGAGACGGAATGGCGGGTGCGACGAGATTGATGAATTCTCGGGTGGAAAACGGGAGAACTGGCAATGGAATTAGGGAGTTGGAGAGTTGGAAAGTTCTGCGAAAATGTGGAGGACACTCGACGAAGATGACAACCATGATTGAAATACAGTACTTGAATAACGGAAGACAAAGAGCGTCGAAGAAGATTCGTAAGAAGTTGACTGTGGAGAGAGTCTTCAACTGTATAGAGAGCAAGAGAGTCAGAGTGAGTGAGTGTGAGAGAGATAGAATGGCAGCGAGAGAAAGTGGAAGTGAGAGAGAATGAGTGAGAGAGAGTGTGAGAGAGAATTATTGTGAAAGTGTAAGGGCCTGGCCGGAGCGAAACTTCTCTGGGTCGGCTTCTCAAGTCTGGATAAATAATAATACTGTACTCGGCTGGGAATCTTTGAAATTGGTTGGTGCATTTGACTGACCGTTGAGAGCTCGCTTCGATCGGTAACGAGCTGCAGCCCTCAGATAAGTGGGTCACAACTGGTTGAATAAGTTTTCAACAACTTGGGATGATCACGTTCCATTGTGCGAGAGAAGTCTTACATCTTGTATCTTTTATTCCTTTTTTCTCAAAAACTTTGAATTCAGTTTTTTTAATTAACAAAGAAACTGTGATATTTCAATGAATGAACAAAAAAAAAAAACAATATTTGTTTTTACAAATAACATACACCATCATATAGAATAGAATAATAATTCACTTCTGCAACACAGCGTACAAGAGAATATTTTGTACGGTTACAATAATTTCTCTAATATAATATTTAAATTAACAATTCACGAACAAAATTAATCAAATAAATTACTGTAATCAGCAGACATATCAGGCACTCCTGTAGTGAATGCCTAGCTGTATTGGGGTTACCTAGATAAAGAAAATGAGCAGGTTCAGCTTGGTACTCTAGATTCTAGATTATTACCATATTCTATCTCCATTTCCTCTTTTTTAAAAGAAAAAACTCTAAATTTATTTCTTAAAAAATACACAACAAAGTTATAACCTTTCGCTAGATGAACATATCAAACATTATAATAAAGTTGAAGAAAAACTCTCCATGATCTGAGAAATCACATTTGAAAATACAACAAGGCAAGACAAGTTGAGTGAGAGCCAGCATTCAGTTATTGATAATAAAAATCATTTTTAAAATAAGAATAGAAGTTGCAATACTTCTTTGATATGCAGTATGCTACAAAGATAATGATAGACTCACCATCTTATTAGTCACTTAATAGCTTGTGCCTGGGTGATAAAACGATCAAAATTGCAATATAAAATATTTTCCCTACAACTGCTCGTAAAGTAGTTCTTTACGTACTGAAAACTAATTGTAAAATGCCTCTTTACTGCTCAGCAAGCGGTAAAGTACTTTACGCTCGCCAGCTGTTTTCTTTACGCTTCTGTTTTGATTTTGATGTCTTCTCATTGGTGGATCGCGGAATCCGTGAATTCACATAACCTCAAAATGGCGCACGCTAACCAAATCCGCGCACGGTCTGTGATGTTACAAACTACAAGTTTTTATTGTGTTGTAATTCAGAACTGCAGTTGTAGGAAAAATATTGTATGCAATTCGCGCGTGAAGCTTCTTTATCGCTCTCGCAAAATTACTGCGCTCCGCTATGCGTCGCGCAGTAAATGTTTTGGCTCGAGCGATAAAGTCGCGCTTCACGCTCTTAATACATAAATAACTATTATCTACGACCATGTCATAATGTATACATTACAGTTTCACAATTGATGCCAAAACAGCTGTCTTTTCGAAATGCTTTTTGAAACCCGTTGCATAATGAGCTCATTATAGTACAGGTTCTACATTATAACACGGGTTCTGGACCAATCAGAAGCATTTTTGATGGAATCAATATCGTAATTCAATATTGTGAAACTATCAGCTGATGTCATCAAACTGCTACACCTGCTGCTTTAACCTAACAATCTACTATAACTTCTCGTATTTGAGATGAGAGGTATCTCTGACAGTCACAGGTAAAATGAAATTGTTCTAATTAAATGTATACTAGTGGTCGTAGATAAAATAGTGTATACAACGATTTTATTTGGCCATTAAAGCAATCGTGAGATATTTATAACACTCGCATTCGCTCGTGTTATAACTTACATCTAACTCGTGCCTTAATAAGGGTCAAAATAAAATCGTTGCATAAACTACTATTATAATCACAAGTTTTGTCATAATTACCAATAATATTTCATTCAAACTGTAGCCCATTTAATTATATCGAGGAATTTGACCAAACATCAATAATTGGCAAGTTGTGTTCTTGTATCATAAATCCTCATATTTAATTCCTTCACCAAAAGCAATGAATGGAAGGAAGTTTTGTTATTATATTCCACTCACACAGCTTACAATTTTGTAATTTCTGCAGTAAAATTTATACTCTGACTATTCTGTAACTATTCTATAAAATAATTGAATTATAGGGTAGCAACAGAGAGGGAATCAATTTGAAAACTCATGCAGTTTATAAAAAGAAGATTATTTTAGAACCCTTTTTGTCTTGTCTTAAACTGTATTTTGACTTCATTTGAAATTATAGGAAAATTATCATGAAATGAATGCATCCTGTTAACCACCCTAATTAAAATTACTAAGATGTCTTCTAAAGAAAAGTGAGGGAGAAAACTAATTTTGTCAATTTTATTTGATAACCCTAAAAATTTTAAATAATTAAAATATAAATTTTTTATATTTAAAGAACCGAAAAAAGAAATAAATAGGATGAAAATCTTTGAATAATAAAATACCGCCTTATGAAAAAGTAGTCTGTCGATGTTGTTTCAACCATGAAATTGAGAGAGATATTTTGTCATCCTCTTCTAATATACTATTTTTTTCTGTTTCAGGTCAGTTATGATGAGTCTTCCAGAGACGATGTATCTCATTTTTCTTAAAGTCTCAAAGGAAGTGAAAGTAATTTTATTGGGTGCCCACAACTGTTTGAGATAGCACTGATGGAGGTAATACACCGTAAGTAGTTTATAAATAACTTCATTGTGAGCACATTCAGGTTCCACAGAGAATGGATGTAGGTAGATTACTCAAAAAGATTTTAGTTAAAATTTGAGCTGGGATAATGAAATGTATTTGACCCACATTTAATCCATCTAAAGCTGGGTGGGGCAATCAGTAGAGTTCATATTGCCTTTGTTACCGAAGTTGCGAACGACGGTCTTTATATAGAACAATTATAAATGCAAATTGAGTAGACACACTGTTTAGCATCTACTTGATACTTTTAATATAGGTGCCGTCCAATTATTTGGGTAATTTTCGTTTTCTGTTCTGGTTATTTTGTTAGCTGGGGACCGGAGATCACAAGCCAGGGACTGGATAAGGTCTGTTGGAAGAGCATTCTTTGTAACTCGGATGATACACGGCTTAACGAAGTTTATTTTCAACTGGCAGTGCCCTTCTAATGAGACCCTAACCCGAACCCTTTCGGACTGGTTTTGAGGCTTTTCTTTACCAACGCTCTCACCAACGATTTGGTCTCAGCCACTGCATCCTTCTTCCACTTTTTGACTTTTTCCTTCCCGACCTTCATCACTCTTTCCTTTTGGTCAGCACTTCCTTCACCAAAGGTTCCAAGGACCTTCTTCTACTCTTTCACGCACCAGATTGGCTCACTCACACCAACTCTCTCACTCTATCTCCCTCTCTTTTAACTCCTCTTCATCCTCATTACCGCTGCAGCACGCAGCTTATCAGCTCCTCGCTGTCTCAGCCTGCTTATCGCTTTTACCGCGTTGTATAATGTATATCATTAGTGCGTTGAAATAAGTAGAAAGTAGCTAGAAAGCTTGAATGTAAACTCATACAGAATGAGGATATATTAGGATTACAAGGCACAACCGTTGAAAAATCTGCTGGAAAGCCTGTGATTCACGGTTTCATGTGATGGGAACTTGTAAGTTCTTGACTTCGACAGATCTTGATAAACAGGACTTGACGTTGTCACAATGGAAATGATAATGAGTACAATGGAAATGAGTTTTAGTACTATTATGAATAGAGGAAATACTGTAGTTTTGGTTAGCATGCCGTATTCAAACTCAATCAGTGTCAACATCGTAGAATGAAAAAACTTGTGTTTTCCTGACCTTGACTTCAACACATTCATATTCATGACTTATACCATAGACGAACCATCAACTATCTCTTACTATCCCTGATCAATGCTTATACGTAACATAGTCATTGATTTTTTGACAATGATTATTGTTTGAGCCTAGTTTCTAATATAGTCTCAGTTTTTATTGTTTTCAATCAACAGGTCTCCTATAAAACGTTCATTTTGATTGATTGTTTCCGACAATAATCATCATAATAATTGTTGTAAACGATAATTATCCTAATCATTACCTAATAATAGTAATGATCTATGATCTCTCTGACCATTATATAATAATAGTCGTAAACGATGATTATTTTAATCATCATCCAATAATTGTCATAAACGATGATTATTGTCAAAAAAATCAATTAAAAAAAATCTTTTTATGAGAGGCCTGTTGATTGAAACTGATAAAATCTGGAAATTCACTGGAAACTAATTAGAGTCAAACGATAATCATTCTCAAAAATGATCACTATATCATGTACATGACAAATATATGAACGTGTTGAAATCAAGGTCTGAAAATGATGAGTTTTCATTTTTCAAATAAAAATTTTCACAGGTTTCAAGTTTTCCTTGACACAATTTGAATCCATGAGTATGTTTAATTCATTTTTCATCAATAACATAGTCATTCTTATTAAAGATAGGAAGTGATGGGAGTCTCTGATAATTTCATGGAGAACTACTCCAATGAGTCTTCTACATGCAAAAAGTCTCTCGTGTTTTGACAAATACCAAATCTTCGCCAACATTTTCCAATGCCTGCAAATTTGCAAATACTGTTTCTCCAACAAAACGATAGCGACATGCCAATGAAGCAGCGCGTAAGTTATGGCCGCTCATCAGAAGCGTTGCGAAATTCATGAGCGGCAGGCGGCATGTTCAGTGAGCGGCATCCATAGTTTATAGAAATTGGCGGGAGAGAAGAATGCGCGCGCGATGGAGCTCAGGCTAAGTCGGTTAGCTGCTGGGTAGCAACAAGATTGCTTCAGTTTAAGTGACGCGGAAAACGAGCTTGGAAAGGTAGAAGGTATAAAGTATACACCATATATATACATATATTACACAAAATACAACATGTATATATGGCACTGACACTAGCGCCCCAATCCATGGGAAGGCTTGGCTCGAAACCATGCTGTCATATCTCACGGCAGCAAAAATAAATACGTGATATATAATAATAACCTTCACGCACATTTTGCTGGTATTCTAGTCATGTGCAGATTTCTACTCAAACAGAAATAGTTTCTTTCCTTGTACTGATCCATCCTTCAAAAATAGGCTCTTGTATGTGCTCTTTTCAACCACTTTTACAATATCTCATCCAGAACCAGGAAAATGTGAAAGATATTCAGGCTGACACCACGTAGAGGTTTGAAAATACTATTTACTGAGGGATGAATTTCATACATTTTTTTCTTATAAGAATAAGACATTTATGCATAACTTTGTGAAGAAATTTTTCTAATCCAATATTCGATTTTATTATTCATAATTTTTAAGCTATTGTGTTTAATTATTTGTTACTGTTTGTTTTCTCAGCTCTTTCTTTTTATTTCTGCTTATTATTGATTTTGAATTTAATAATAGAAATAATAGATGTTTCTTTCTTTCAATAATTGAACTCATTTAAAGAATGGATTTGGTTCAATATGATTATGATTTAAGGCTGACATTGTGTAGAAGTTTAGGTTCATGCCTCCAGTAAAATGTTTTAAGAGATTCTCTCTGAAGAGAACAAAACATTTGTATAACATTCTAATACACACGTTTCTCAATCCTATACTGGAATTATTATTTCTTCAATTAATTACTATTATTTTGTTTTGTTACTGTTTTTCTAGCTGTTTTAATTTCTGTTTACTGATTTATTTTGTTTCTTTCAATTAAAGCAGCCTCAATAGCTTGACTTATGCGAAAAATGGATTTGGCGAATCACATATGGCTCAACTTCTAGCATCTGGATGTAATATACAGTATATGAGTATGAGAGGAACTTGAGTATGGAGTGGTTCAACTATGGATAAAGCAGAATGAACTAAGAAGAAAATGAGATAGTTGTGAGTAACAGATATCACTTTTCCCACATATATATTCAATTCAATTCAATTTATTTAACACACCAAAAACATACACAAAATACAAAAAACAATAGCAAAAATAACAATAACATACAGACAATTACAAATGTAGGTGGCTTCATTGAGGGGTGTGCAGGAAAAACGATACTTATCCAACTATGGCAAAGCCATGTATTAGGATAAGTGAAATAGTAGATGAAAAAGGAAGGGGAGTTTGAAAAAGGAGAAAGAAATTGGTATAAGTAAGGGAGAAAGTAAGAAGGAAGGAAAAAGCGAGCGAGTCCACTGTTCAAAAGCACCCATATCAAACAACACTGAAAGACGCTCCGGAAGATAACAGGCTAAGAACAAAAGAACAATTAAAAAAAAATTTTAATAAAATGTATTTAGAAAAATTAAAATTAATTATATATATATATGAGTAAAAACGATACTTATCCAACTATGGCAAAGCCATGCTATATATATTGATATGTATATGCAAATGTATATTGTTCCTGATAGAATAAGGGGTAGGTTAAATAGTGAATTTCATCAAATAATAGAATTATTAAAACTCTTGCACCGTGATTTAGATATGAAAGAGATCATGCATTCTACATCTATCAATAGTCTGTGACTAAAAGTTTAATCTAAGATGTAATGTGGCACAGAAAAGATCAAATCAAAATTCCTTGAAAATACAATTATCATAACTATTTATAGAGTATCAAATATATAATACAAAGTCTCTATTGCCCCAACCCCTTTTTTGAAAAATACACCTCATTATAACAGTTGAGATTGGGGCTGTCTTGTTCTCAATTATAATATTCTATATTAATTTTATGACAGATGTATCTAGTCTCATGCTAACAATGATCGCAGACTAAAGGCCGATTCACACTTATCGGGCACGGCAAGGCAAGGCAAGGACTCGGCAAAGTCTCGACCAATCAAGACATTGATGACGTCATGAAGCCATGTTTTAATTGGTCTAGACATTGTCGAGTCCTTGCCGTGCTCGATAGGTGAATAAAGATTTATTTAGAGAAAATAAAAATAAACAACATCCCAAAACTAAACAGAGTACTACTCAACAATTTTTAATCAAAGAGTAGCCAGTTAATGATTAGTATAGCAGAATAATTTGTGCTTTAAATAAATTCTCACTTTTAACTTCTCAACGATAAAAAAGCAAATCTTTTAAATTCTTTAAGCGATAAATAATTGTATCTCCTCTGGTTTATGCAGGAGTTATTCTGTAGATTTTCGTCCAATATCAATCAACAGGTAATCAATCCCTGTTTGTTGTTTCCATAGCAGCAAGTTTAGTATTTTTTGGGATCGAATGTTTCAATCAAAATTTTATATTTTGAATTCTTTTAGTGTTTTTTCGAGTGAACTTTTAAAATCAGAAGTCCTTAAGTGAAAAGAAACAAGACATTTTTCCGATTTTTTTTTAGTGAATCTAAATTTTTAGTGTGTACCAACCTGAAGGTTTTGGATGAAATAGCTCAATCAAAATTTGTGAAGAGAGCAGTTTTGGATTCTGGTCTGTGGCATCCTTGCATTTATTGGTTATTTGTCTATTTAAATGAATAACCCAACTGTAAATATGAATGTATGATTATGAATCACTAATTAGTTGGATGGGATAGCTTTGTGAAATTTTTGCGTCTTGATGAAAAATCTTACATTAAGACTCATTCAGCAGAGTGGGAAGCACTTTTTTGTGAGATCTCCAACCTAGAGTGCAGTTTGTTGCTCGTGCTTCGCGCGTATCTTGAAGATGTTGCATTATATCAGCTGCTAATTCAATAAGTGAGTTGGGTAGGAGTCAGGCGAGTTTCCCCGTTCACAACCATTTTATCGCTCGCCTCTGTCTTAATAAGAAGAGTGCACTTAAATATTTACTTTGCAACTACTTTAGCGCCATTTATGTAGAAAACTCTCGCCGTCTTAAGCATAGAAATTCGATTATATCAAAGGGTGGGAAGTCGGGGAGACTTGAGGCAAAAAAACGATGGGGTGATGAAGGGCGACGAGGAGGAGGGGTAATCGAGGCGGTAAGAGGTTGATGATGGAAATGAAGAAAAAGAAGAAGTGTTAGAAGGAGAATAAGAATAAGAAGTAGTAGTAGTACAAGAAGAAGAAGAGTGAGAAGAAGAAGAAGAAGAAGGAGGTTGATGAAAATGACGAAGAAGAAGAAGAAGAGCGAGGAAGAGAAGAGGAGGAGGAAAAAGAAGAAGTAGAAGTAGTAGTAGAAGAAGAAGAAGAAGAAGAATGAGAAGGAGAAGAGGAAGAAGAAGATGGAGGTTGATGATGGTAAGAATTTTATGATTGAAATGAAGAAGAAGAAGAATAAGGTGAAGAGTGTATAAGAGAAGGTGATGAAGAAGAGTAAGAAGGAGAAAGAGTATATAAAGAAAGAGAAGAGGAAAAAGAGTGAGAAGGAGAAGAAGAGGAAGAAGGAGACTTGAGGCAAGGAGAACGATTGGGTGTTGAAGAGGGAGGAGGAGTAGTCGGCGTGGTAAGAGGTTGATGGTGGAAATAAAGAAGAAAAAGAAGAAGAAGAGGTGGGAGAACGAGAAAAAGAATAAGAAGTAGTAGAAGAAGAAGAGTAAGAGTGAGAAGGAGAAGAGAAAGGAGGTTGATGATGGAAATGAAGAGGAAGAAGAAGAAGAAGAAGAGTGAAAAAGAAAAGAGGAAGAAGAAGAAATAGGAGGATAGTTATGAGGAGGATGGAAATGAAGAAGAAGTGGTAGTAGTAGATGAAGAAGAAAAAGAGGGGGAGAAGGAGAGAGAATGATTAGTAGAATAACATGAAGAAGAAAACGAAGAATTTGAAAAATAAGAAGAAGAGAAGACAAAAAAACGATGAAGAATAAGAAGGAGAGGGTGAAGGAGAAAGAGAATAAGAAGTAGTGGTAGAAGAAGAAGAAGAAGAAAAGTGAGAATGAGAAGAGGAAGAAGAAGAAGAAAAGTGAGAAGGAGAAGAGGAAGAAAATGAAGGAGGTTGATGATGAAAATGAAGAAGAAGAAGAACAGGAGAGAGAAGGAGAAAGAGAATAAGAAGTAGTAGTACAAGAAGAAGAAGAAGAGGGTGAGGGAGAAGGAGAGAGAATGACAAGTAGCAGTAGTTAAATAAGAAGAAAAGGGAGAAAATTGAAAAAGAAAACGAAGAACCAGAAGAATAAAAACGAGAAGAAGAAAGAGGATGAAAAGAGAAGAATCAAGGATAGAAATTACAACGCTGTGACACTCTCCTACATACAATTTCAATTACGTCCGAAATTAATGGGTAAAAAATCCTAGTCTCTTGAAACCCTTTTGAAAGCTCTGTTCTAATGTAATTGTCGTTTTCATTTCATTTTCTCTTCACTACTTTTTTCTGCACTAATTAAATCCCACGTCTGCGCGGGCGCGCGGTGTTGACTGAGAATATTTATTAACATAAAAATTTCAAGTTAGCGTGAATTCTCAAAGCGCGCCGCGACGGAAATGAAGAATAATTCTTTTTTCGAACACAGTTTCCGGCGCTTCCAGTCATTTGGCTGCGTTTCCAATTTTGCCGCCGGTATGGCTTTGTATGGTTGGCACGAGACGAGATTTGAATGCTCCCATTTGGTGGCGATTGTATCATATTTTGTACATGCTTTTTGTTTTCCATCGAAAATAGCTTGAAAATGAATTCCATAATGTACCTCTATGTGCTGAGAGGAAAACACAACTCAAAAAAGATTCCACTTTTTTGTTCTATTTCATCATTTAGGTGATTTTACGTCTCTAACCAGTGAAAAGTAAAGGTGTGTTATAATCTTCAACGATGGATCCCGTCATACATCATCGTACCATATACAGTACTCGAGGAATAGGATGAGTTATGACCTTGAGATGCGCAGTGGCAAAGGCGCGTGTGACAGTGGAGGGGGAAGCTCCTTGCTTACTCTTGCCAGCAGTCTCTCTGTTTCTCTCTGTCTATCCGTAGGCAGTTGCTTCTGCTCTTGCGCAACTCACAGCTCATCCTATACCTCCCGTACTGTAACCAACTAGTATTTACCCGGTTTTGTCCGGGAATCCAGCTTGGAGTTTCTTTTTTCCGGGTTATAACTTATGATAGTTTCCAAAAAATTACTGAATTGTGAAGGGTGACTGAATTTGCAGTGGTAGTAGCCATACAGTTCAATTTTTTGAAAAGAGAAGTGCACCAATAAGCCGTGTTTTTGATGCATGGTAATTAGCAGCTGCAATATTGGCACAGAACTAATCTGTTGCTGTAGCGTATCGGCTTATCATCTATAATAGTGACGTATCATGCATTAGCTGCTCTATAAGTTACCTGCATCTAACCCAGTTAAAAATAATTCTGAAATTAAAACATTAATTTTGAAAAAGGTGAATAGAAAAAGAGAAATTGGACTTTGAGGTGCACTGAATCGAGTTTAGAGGAACCTTTGTGTCAAATCTAGTGTTCCAAATTGTTTGGGGGTTTTTCAAAATTCGTTAGACTGACACACATGCGCGCACACACATACCCTACTCTCTCTTATTACATAGATTGTAAATACAAAAGGTGCTTATTGAAAAACCCCATCAGAAATAAAACTACTTATATTTGACCAATTTTAAATTTTCTTCTGATGATCACACAAGTATGATTTTCCATTAGTTCCGCAATTACACAGGGCATGCCAGGCTAAATGGAAATCGATCCCATGACCGCAAGAGTAAGCGAAAAGAAGTCAGTCAGAGATAAGCAGTCTAACGGATGGCAATTATTATTTATCCTCTTACATGTAACTCTAATATCTAATAGCAAAAAACTGATATTACACAGATTACTATCTGGATTCATCGTAATTAGTTGGCGCTTGTAAAAATAAGCCAATTTATAATGCATAAATTAATTGCTGTAATAATATTTTATAATATTATAATTATTATTACAATACTTGTACATGTATGCATATGTATGATTTATTAGCGAAAAAATTCAAATATTTCATCACATTTCTAATTCAGGATAATTTAGTCTTTTATTCATTCACTAAACTTTTGGAATAGCTTGGCCAATTCGACCAGGGGCATAATCTCTTCGGTCCGGTCAGCAGAGGCGAGATTTAAATAGAGATTATCTCAGAATCCGGTCGAATACTAGAATAAATTCATTGCTATTGAAATAAATATCTCAATATATACAGAAGATAGATAGATTGATAGATTTAAGCATCCACTGGCCTCCCATCATGGGGGCATCTGAATTTGTCCAATGTTAAATTTAAATTTATTATTTCCATTCAGGTTATATTAATTTAGGATTTTTATAATACTCTCTATATTCTTGGGTTGAATAGAAACCACAGTCCTCTAGCTCTCTCTTGAAAACCTCTTTAAATTTTTTGAAAGGAAGCCTCTTAAGCCTGGCCGGTAAAACATTGAAAAGTTGAACTCCTAAATTTCTAGCACCATTTGCGTAGAGAGCAGTGCGATGAGTTCCATTTCTAAGTTCATCCCTGTTATGAGAATGAACCATGGAACCTCTATTAAACATTGATCCATTTCTCTTTATTGAATTGACTGTTTCAAATATATATAAACTAGGCACAGGCAGAATTTTTAACTGTTTGAAATATGGTCGTCAGCTCGTCCGAATAGACTCACCCACCAGAACTCTTATTGCCCATTTTTGAAATTTGAAGATTTGCCCTACTTCGCTGGAATCACCCCAAAAATCTATGCCATAGATAATGCGTGAATGGAGTATTGCATAATAAACCTCTTTCAGCATAGAAAAATCTAGTAAATTTTTCATGCTTCTTAGTACATTATACTGCAGAATTAAATTTTTTTCTCAAGATATTCCAAATGTTCTGTTGCAATATATAATATAGAAAATTTTATTTTTGGTAAGCGTACCATAACTTTGTACATTAAAAAAAGATAATTAATACCTTATGTGCTCTGTCATGTCATTGATAATATAATTAACGTGGGGCTTTGTGATGTTCCCTCAACTAAATCATCTTCTAACAACAAAACGGAGTTTCCGACGTGAAAAATCTTTTTAAAACAGGCCGCAATCGTTATTAATAGTGAACTGCAGAGTAGCACAACAGCTCTGAGCCGAGAAGAATTTTGCAGGATCACGTGATGATACATTAATCCCAGGCCTGGTGCTATGGTGTCTGGTGCATCGTGCTGGTGTAAAGACTCTTAGTACAGCCGCATGAAAGTTGGAACTGTTAACAGCCCTCAAAGTACGCGGTGCCTGTCCGTGCCCAGGCCTAGCCATATTATTCCAAAGGAGGATTACTTCGGATATTACACAATAAAGTTATAATTCAGGGACAAGGCTGTTTCGAGTGGTGTGTGTTGTAGTTGCTGTTGTCCTCGCCACCATCTCTACTCAGGCAAACGGCGCGCTTAATATTTTAAGCCACTCTGCCACCAACTGCAGTGTCGCTGGTTGCCACCCTTCCCAACTAACTAATGTTCATAGCGTTCGTTGAGTAAAGTTCTTAGTAATGATCTTCTCGATTATGGTAGTTTTTCTAGGGTTATTAACTCCTTATGTTGTTCGCGAGGATTTAGGCTGTAGTATGTGATAGAATAATACTTTTTTCCTGGATTTCTTGTTCCATGACGAACTGCGTTGTTAATATTAACTTTTCATGTGAATTTAACGACTTGCAGTCAAATATTCATTAAGAATAAATAAAATTTACTTACTATGTAGGCCGAGCGCTTTCGAAAAAAACCTCTGAAAACGGATCTCGAAAGCGCTCGGCCTACAGAGTAAGTAAATTTTATTTATTCTTAATGAATATTTGACTGCAAGTCGTTAAATTCACATAAAAAATTAATAATTTTTTGTAGATATGTTGTCTGGAATATCATAAAGTTGAAACTAAGACTATTTTTTGTATATATGTATCTAGAATATCATAAAGTTGAAAACTATGCCTATTTTTTATATATATGTTGTCTGGATTATCATAAAGTTGAAAACTAAGCCTGAATGATTCATTATCAGTCATGAAAATACATTGAAAAAAAATAGTCATAGCAAATAGCCTACCAGAATGAATGAAAGAATATAACTATATCTTCTTTATGATGTGCCTATCCGTGACGAATATTGGTGATCATCATGTTGATCTTTTTTTCTGTCAGCTGCAATGTTGCAGGGATGTATTATTGTTGTAAGTTCTAAGGCTCTTCAGCCAGGACATTCTTCTTTTACCTGGTCCCTGCCTACTCAAAAATTTTCCCTGTACGATGGCTTGCAGGAGAGCATATTTTGATTCATTCGGAATGATAACCATTTAATATAACATACGTAATATAACCATGTAGTAATGAATTATTCCGGGCAGCAGCCAGTAAGATTAGGATAACTGTAATGATAGCAAACCTCTGGTAGGAGATGCACCATAAGAAGAAGAATATAATCGCGTATATTATTATAACCATATGGAAATCTCTAGGAGCTTGTGCTCATATGGGAGCACATTATACAATTACCATTAATGTTATAATTAGATAGAAGAGATGAAAAAACACCCAAAAAAAGTAAAAAAAGCACAAAGTGTGTGAGTTTAAAACGAAGAGTAAAAATCTGTTGATCTCCTCTTCAGGAAGTATCAATATTTTCTAAAACTCAACTCAAACACAGATAAGTCACAATACTTCATAGAGCCTAATGATTTTTTTTAGAAATTCACCTTTCGATGAAAGGAAATATTTATGAAAAAATGTGCTACTAAGCCTAGACAACCTGATTTGTACCGAAAATCGTATGGTTGCCCTAAGCATCTCAGTACCCATTTTAACATTTGTATTGACACTTATCTGACTTACCGAATAGGAAAAAAGAAATATAATAATTTTTTATTGGAATAATTATAATAATATCGTGTGACGTGGCTGGCTCAGGTCTGGTGTCAGAGTTATCAGGTCGCACCTGAATAAGTTCAGGGCCTCTGACGTGACTTAACGACTGTTCTATTCGACAGCCGGGACCGACAGCTTAACGTGTCCTCCGAAACACGGGAGTGGCCCGAAGTAAAATTTTTCGGTCAGAACTGGAATCGAACTCTGGATCTTTGGGTTAGCAAACCAGCACTTAACCCACTCGGCTACGGCCACTCCATTATAATATTGAATGGAAGCGATATAGATGACACAAGTAATACAATAGAATGGAAGAAAAAATTGCAGTAATCTTCAGAGAAGATCTGAGCTGTTTGATAAGCAACAAAGTTTCAAAGATAAAACTCAATGAGAAGACGAATTTCCTGTGTGTCAATACTAGAATATATTTCCAAGGTGCCGTTCTAATTTGAATCTGACAACCACTTTTCAAATTCAAAAGTTTATTGATAATTTGTTTCAATGCTCGGAGGAAATTGGAAAAGTTGCAGAGCGATATGTGTCAGCAACTTTGCAATCTGTTTACCACCTACCACAAAGAATTGTAGCCTACATTTCTAGAAAGACGTTCGTTTTGATTAAACGCAGAATGAAACTTTAACTTTTCTTGTTACCTTGACAAAAAATGTGTTCCATAAAAAATACTGAGTCGTTCTTTGTGGATGTCAAACTTTTTCTGATACTGGAGCGTGTTTTCAAGTACAACTTTTGGAATGGTTTTTTTTTTAATCTGATGTACAATTATTGATTACTGCAATTGAAATAATCTTATATGCGAATAAGTAGAAATAGAAATGACTGAATATGTAAACAAGTAACTGAATGAACCTTTTTAAATATAATAGTTACCCAGTAATACAATACTCCAGACATGAAATATAAGAGTCAGATCAAATAGTACGCACTACCAGTAGAGTATCATACACTTTTACCTTGAATACAAATAAAAAATTGGAGGCACAAAATAATTAATTTTGAAAAGAATTATTGTACACTACAGTTGGCTTCATCATCGAGATATTTTCTCAATTATTGGTTTTTATATGTATATTATATGAGTAGGATCCTTCACAACATGTGAAATGATCTCACATTTTTCGGTTCTGGGACATTGTCATACTATATCTTAAATCCATTTTCGGATCAATGTCTAATAATATTAGATTTAATCATTTTCTTCAACTTATAATTTATTCGATAACATTTTTTTTTTTTTTTTTTTGAGGATGAAGCCCACATAGGTCTGAGACCTGTGCGTGGGTAATGAGTTGGATGATGGTGATTGATGAGTTGGACCTACAGTTCTAGGTGGGTTCCAAACCACCGGGAAGTGATTTTACAGCAGAGAACAGTGTCTTTTTTGCTGGCCAATCTAATCGGTCACCGTTACAAACAGGACCTACGAGAACGTAGCTTATCTCTCTGATTGAACAGATACCTGCTACGGCTCGCGGCTATCACTTCCCATGTTGTATTGATTGATTCAGTTCAATTCCTTATTCTGCCTTTAAAAATATACATCACTTAGCATGAAATTATCATCTTAGAATTAGTTGAAAAAACAAAATTTTCTTTCAAATAATAAAAGGAAGAGAAACTTGGCACCACCAACAAAAAGAGAAGGAACTTTGACGCTGGTGGGAGTTGCCTATTAATATCTTACTACTTAATATCTATTTATATTTTATCATGAAAATAAAAATGGGTTTCTGTACAAATAAAAAATAAAAACAAAGAATATGATATCTCACAAACAATAAAAACCAAGTATATGCAATCTCCAATCTAAGTTTGTGTTGATTGATGACATTTTACATTTTGGAAGATCAATATTATAGCGTTGATCACTGATCTTTTAAACAATGATTCACGAAGGTGAATGAACATTTTTCAATTTAAATTTTTCTCCGAACATTTGTCAAATATTCAAAGGAGTTTATTCATTTTATTTGTATACAAGAAAAATACAATTAGTGAAATGAAAGAGAATTCTCTGAAACAATTTTGCAAAAGCCAAAAAAACCCACTATAAAAATTTATGTGTTGGTTGGGTTGTAGAGTCGTTAAACAAAACAGAAACATGAAATCAATTCTATAATAAATTATCATAGCCTCATTAGTATACTATACTTTTACATTAAAGCTATATTATTTACTCAGGCTATCGATTTATCTATTCTAACTTACTCACTAGTCATCAAAACTCCATAGGCAATCAGCCACATTCTCAAAATAGTCTTGAAACGGCTAAGTCTAGTTCCCTCAAATGCTTGACAAAGGCCATCCTACTCAAATCCACTTAATATTCCTATTTTTCATTATTCATTATAATACATTTCACTTCATATATTCCCATTTATTTTATCATTGTTATTATAATACGCAAATCGTTTTCCGAATGATGGATCATTTCTACAGTAAACTAAACTATTCTTCAATTAATAATTCATTAGTTTGATAACATGCTGTTTTGATTGATGTCATTAAATTATTTTGCAATTTCACACCACGTTGATCGCTGATCTATAACAATGATACACAAAGGTGAACATAACATGTTGTGTGATGGAAGAACGAGATCTATCTAGCAAAGCGGTTGAGTTCACTTAACAAGTCGTGGCCGGGACGCGCTTGCACGTGCGACTCCTATCAAAGCAGCCAGCATCGCCGTGCATCTTGGCTAATGGATCAGGTTGAGACTGAGCCACAGCGGAGCGCCGTGGGGTGTCATCGTATCGCATCGGTTGACGGCAACAACAAAGCGAGCACGGCGAAAATAATGGCGGAAAGCGCACGAATCAATTATTGCAGAACTGTAGAGACACACAAATTCAAAGGCGATAGCGTCGTCATAACTAGATTCATGCACAATGATCTATGCTCAGTTCCGATTGGGTCTTGTGTGGTGGTTAGGCGAGGGTGAGGTACGTTTCTCAGGGCTTGGGAGGAGGAATACAGGGTGGGATGAAAATTAGGCTGTCACACGCAGGCAATCCAGATACTCACTGCCGCGTATTTACCACAATAATACATCTTGGCTTGGCTCCTTTCGCGAGGAGATCGCTGCTGCGCCCCGGAATAGCGGCACTGATGAGACTCCTGCCCCCTCCACATTTCTCATTCCAGCCCCCCTCCAACCTTTGAACACCCCGCCCACCCCATTATTTCATAGCCATCATCACCTGTACTACTCTGGCAAAGCAGCCACCGCCGCCTATATCAGCCTGTCTGCAATTTCTGCCTCGTTGCCGCATCATTCATAACCGCTGTGAGTGGAATGATCAATTGTACCGTATTGTATTATTACCACCATGTGATGTATCAGTTTGGGATGGATATGTTCTTACTACTATATTTATTTATTGAATAAAACAACACATATTAATTATTTATAACACATAATAATTATTAATTATTTACACATATTAATTTACATCCATGCAATAGAGGCGTACAGCTGAACACCAACAATCCTCATCATTGGCCAATATACAATCTTAATTGACCTCAAAGACTGGTCTACACAGTTTAAGAAATGTGAAGAAAAAACAAAAATATTCTAACACCATATGCCAAACGTAATCGGAAAGTGCTGAAAAGTTAGGAAAACAGTTGAAAAGAAAATATGGTATTAAGAGAAAGTATTTATAAGGAAATGTAAAATATATGTCAAGAAAAAAATTGGAGATATTTTAGATGCAATAGAAATAGTAATGCCTATATTTTTCAAACAAATTTAATAACACACAACGTGCGTGTGAATGATTTTTTTCAAGATTACGTCTTAAATAATATAATTTTCCACAATAATTTACAAGTAATTAACAAGTAATCATATTCACAAGTAACCATAACTCCGGTTATGGAGCCCATACAACATATAATTCAGAAATTCTTATTCACTTTTACCACAATGCCAATTATTGTATTTCAACTATTATTTAAATTAGTTCAGGTGAGGCTCTGAAAGAAATTTTTGTTCGCTATAAAAAGCTTCAACTTAATATTTCCTCGATGATCAAGTGATTGATGATAGAAGAAGAAGGAACGAAACTTCTGCTTAGAAGAAGTATATTTGATATAAATTTTGGCAGTGCTCTTTCTGGTGTCATTGATTGTCAGATTTCACATTTGAGTGTCATTGTGCCATGAATTTTACTTAGCTTCAAAGCGATTTAATTTCTATTAAGTAGGGTACCTCAAGTTTTAGATATATCTTGTATTATTTGAGGTGAAACGTGAAACAAATTCCAAGTAATCATATTCTTAGCTGACCACAATAATTTACCATTTTTGATCAAACTTTTAATTTCATTTCATTTCAAATATTAGGTTGTTGTTAATGAACTTGTGCATATCACCACTCTTATACTTTCTTCAGTATTCTCTTAGAGTACGGCATGGCTATTATTTAAAAAAAAAATCTGTATTATTATCTTCCTTTTTTTTAAGGCTTCAAATATTTGAAGTTTAACTGATTGTTCACTCAAAGTTGTAATCGAATATATTTTAAAACTGTTCACATTTTAGGTAGAAATATTCCACTTACTCTTATGTTATGGCTGTTTCATATTGCACATCCACTTCATCGAGATGCAGTTCTTCAGCATGCAAGACATGAAAGTTATGTTTGGTTCTGATGAGTTGAAGAGGCTAAAACTGGGTGGCAGCAAGTTTAAATTGGAATTGAGGTGTCAAAAAGCCTATGGCAGTTCAATAATGGAGTTTGGAATGTGATGCATTGTTTTTGTGGGTTCTGAAGTGTAGAAGTTGTAGATTGAGGCTATTAGCTAATATTTTTAGATGGATTTGATTCAAATGGATACCTGGGTGACAAGAAATTCTTTTTTTTTTTTGTGTGTGGATTTTAATCTTTCAGTGAATATTCAGTAAGCCTCAATTCAAATGAATATCTGGATTACAAGAAAATTAAAAACAATTTTTTGAGGTTTTCAATGTCTTGTGAATATTCAGATGGCCTTGATTTGAATTGATGTCTCGATTACAAGAAAATTGTTTTTTTCTTGTGAGGAAAAAATACACTATTACGAAGCAAGCGTTTGATTTTTCTATAATGATTATCCTCGAGTATCCTCTACTGTGCAAGCACCCTCAGGATTCCCCACCAATAAAACCCATTATAACATCCGGTTGTTCGAAACCCACCCAAACTTGTAGGTCCAACTTATCAATCACCTCCATTAACTCACGCAGAGGTCTCAGACCTTTGCGGGTTTTATCCTCAAGAAAAAAGTCACCGATTATTAATGCCCTTATGATTATCATCCGAATTTTTCAAAGTGAGAATGTGAAGGGTTGGAGCGCTTATCTGCGATAAGATAAGATTCTGTGGTAAGCCTGATAAAATAAGGCTCTGGCTGGCTTCGTTCTCTGCAGCCTTGGGTTCGAATCTCATTCAGCCATGGATGTTTCTCATCATTCACCTCACTACCCACGCACAAGTCTCCTGATGAGGGGCATCATCCGCAATAATAAAAAAACCTCTTTATATTTTTTGCAGCCTTATTATTCAATTCCCAGCCTGCTGACCTCGCTTGGATAACATGTATGCTCATCAAATAGAAGTCAGGTTGGAATAATGTGGACAGAGGATGAGTGCAATTGGAATGCAGCAGTGTGGTGACACATCACATCTGCATTATCAGATAATACAAGGCTGGAAAAGTTTATTTGGGAAGGAGATGTTTGAAGAGTGGATTCATAACGCTATATTCGAGCCGGGGAACGAGAAAGGCTGAATTGTGAAGGGTGGATGTTTGTATTTCTGGAGATCGTAGACGAAAATCCAATTTCCTCCGTTTTTCCGTAAACTTTTCGAGTGTTGCTCCTCCCGCTATTACAGGATATTAGATCCGGCTCCAATGCATGCTTATGGCGGCTGAAAATTATGGCCAATATTGATAAGAGAGATATTCTAATGCCGTTGCTAAATCGACTGCTATCCAGCTGAGAAATTCGCTCCAGCCTTATTCTCTACTCATTTTTTATGAAATATGCCCACACTAAATTCTGGCTTCTGACGCCCACAAGCCACTCACTATACCACCAGCATAAAACTCGGTTAGGGTTTTTCTGGTGGATCAATTTGAAAGTCAAAAATGTAGGTGAACGTATTTTTCCCTCTACATTCCAAGGTTTAAGTTTCTGTGTCTGTTCAATTTGAATTTTTTCAGGATTTGAAATTCATGACTGTGTTTATCAATGAATGATCATAATAATAATCATAATTGAGTTTTTAAAAATATTAAAACGTTAAAAAATACCTAGTACTGGCCAAAATAACCAACAAAGAAATTTATAATAAAAAATGCATAGTAAAACTTGAAACATAAAACTAGTTATACCAGAGACCAAACCTCCAAGAGTTGGAACAAAATGTAGTGAAGAGAGAAAAGCTGATGAGCAAACAAGAACAAGTTCAAAAAATGAACCATCTTTACTCAGCGTCTTCCACTTTGGGAGTTTCGTCCAATAATAATAATAATAATAATTAATTTTCTTTCCTCACATTGATCAAATTCTAAATTTATTATTTTTCTTCTACCGAGATTGAACATTAGTGTGAGGTCTGCTCTCCACCTACCCCTGGATTAACTGAAATAAAACCTCTAATGCTCTCCTTACTGCCGGAATCATGTACTTGATCATCAGGCTCTAATTCAGCTCCAGTCCAATCTCCAGAATGACTGTGAGGAGTGGCGGTATACTAGCATGACGAAAAACGAAGAATCACTTCAATCTTCAACCGGTGATTCGGAGCCCACCGAAAACTCTAGGTCGAACTCATCAATCACCATCATCGCACGCACAGATATCTCACCTTTGTTGGCTTCATCCTCCGAAAAAAATATAATTTTTCCTTGAAATATTCATTTTAGGAATGATATAAAAAGTTCACCGTCGTAGGTCTTAAGAATCAAGAATTTTATTTGCCGTAAAACACTATACATGCAATGGGCATCGTCAAGTTAACAGTCAGATACAACTTATACAGTAAAAAGAAACATAAATTGTTACATAAATACTATATAATAGTCAAAAAACATTGAATAACACTATCTTAGTTCAGTCTGTGAATCTAATGTCCATAGAGTTTTCATTTTGTAAATATTCCTCAATTGAGTAAAACGCTTTTGCCTTCAGCCAGTCACCTAACACTTTTGTTGGCAACCATCTTACATTCGCCGGCAGTTTATTATACAGAAGGATCTGTTATATGCATAACCATGCATAGGTCTGATACCTGTGCATGGGTGATGAGTCCGATGATGATGATTGATCACACCTGGAAGTGATTTTACAGCAGAAAAAAGTATTCACCAATGGTCACTCTTCCAGGCGCTCATAACTTATATTATCTGATTGAACATATAGATGCCTGGCACGGCTCGTGGCTATCAGTTTCCTATGTCTTGAGTTGTCAAATTAAATCATCCGATGAATATGGAATGTGGAAATTTATTAGAAGATGGATGATCTCAATAACTTTTTCTCATGCTGATGAAGCCCACAAGAGTGCGAGACTTGTCAGTTGTAGCATGAGAACATGAAATAGGTATTATTTCCACAGACACTTTTCTCTCATCAGACAGCAGGAATAAGGAAATCGCATATTGTTGTATAATTTCATTAATCTATTACAATTTGAATTTAGATTAGTGACAAAAAACAAGGAAAACTCTTATTTAATGCTTTTTGTTGGCTAGTGATTATCAAATGAACCGGAATTGAAAGTTACTTCCATCATTGCACAAACTAGAATTCCATTGCTTTTTTATTTCAATGAATATGAGAACTATGAGTGTATGAGAAGCCTATTCCAATGCCAATTATATCAGGCAAGGATCAAAATTTCATTAAATTTATTAATTAAAAAATTTGATAGTCTTTATTATGTGATTCAAAGCACTATAAATAATAGAAAATGCTTGATAATGAAAATTTTGGAATTTATTATTGCATGTAACAAAAAGTCTAGCAAAGGATAGAGGAAATTAATTTCAGCAAAAGAATCTTAATATAAAAAAACGATTCTGTTGATATTTATTTAGTACTTTCCTGGTTCCTCATACAATTGTTTCATTTGTCCTCGATATGTTATGATTTCGAAATGTTATGAAATAGGAGGTTCAATACAATAATGTTCTACAATTGGAAGAATGATAGGGAAAACTGTCTGGAATATACATGTTTGATATTAATTGTTTTTTAATTGATTCTGTTTTAAAATCGCAAGCTGTTTCAATATTACCAATGAATAAAGATACTATAGTATCTGATAGATACTATAGTATCTACTTCAGATAGATAGTATCTGTATTCATTGATATTACTAGCTCAATAAATAATCATTACAATAATGCTTTGACAGAGAAAAAAAGATGATCACTAATTGATTCAATACAATAACTTGGGATACTACACTTGAAGCAATGTGCAATTATCCATTGCTAGCTCTTCTAGTGCATTCTTAGCTTAGATTTTGCAGTTTTCTTAAAATGTCAATAAAAACTGTTATTCATACTTCAACTTATCAGTATAAATTTCTGCATGTGAATAATGATATTATCATGGAAATAAGGATAGGAGTTTTCACATTTTTTATTATCATAAGGGCTTTGACATTGTTCCTCCAGCAAACTCCAATTTCATTTTCCATTAGTTAATTACAAAACTAGCCACTCTTACTTGGCTTAGTGCCAAGAAGTTGTTTAGTACCTCATATGGCAAAAAAAATCATTTTCAGTGTGAATATCATGGACAGTTTTTCCATGTTGTGGTATTCTATTCTACTGATATTCAACAAATACGTAGAGCATGGAATATTAGAATATTATTTATAATTAGAATTGGTATTTCTATTTTGTCTACCCACTCTTAGATAATGGTAGTGCTAAAATACCTGTCTTCAACCTTTGCATCCATTATCTTGATATGGTAGAATAGAATAGGATGATTGCCTTCATTTTACACCTAAGAGGGCGAAGTTATGGCGCAGCGGGCCCTCTCTTACACTCAACCCTCTATTCAAAAGTAAACAAATATGACGGGTGATGAACGGCCATTTAGTGAGCAATCTATTGTTGATGTTCAGTCATAAATGTTTAAATTTGCGCTTGGATGGGTGACCGTGGCAGCTTTGGCCAAATATGTAACTTGCTTTATTATCGTTCATTCACTTATCAGGTCCACCTTTCCTGCAATAAACGGTTAAATCGTGGAGAGTATACTTCCACCAAAGCTGCATTGAGTTCGCTTGGAAAACTGATGGGCTGTTTGGGTAGGCCTATAATACAAATATCATGCTTGCTCCCAGATATTTCAATGATATTTCGAAGTGAGAAAGTTGTTTTTCTAGTATAATGATATTCTCCTTTATAATCAACATAATATGTGCAGAATGTACAGAATGTTCCTATCTGTGATAGCCGATTGCGGCAGCAGGTATCTGTTCAATCAGAGATAAGCTACGAAACTCCTAGGCGCTCTTTGTAAGGGTGACTAATTGGATTGGCCAGCAAAAAAGACTCTATTCTCTGCTCTAAAATAACTTCCCGGTGGTTCGGATCCCACCTACCCACCTAAAACTGTAGCTCCAACTCATCAATCACCATCATCCAATTCATTACCCACGCACAGGTCTCAGACCTATGTGGGCTTCATCCTCCAAAAAACCCAAATAAACCACGTAGACTAGAAAGACTTTTCCCTAGAACCACCAGTTCCTTCTAAACCTCAGTACATCTTGAAGAAAAGTGTACTGCATTAATGCGAGGAAGCTGGAAAATTTAAAGAAAGACATAACTATAAAGAAAGTTACTGTTAATGTCTTTAGATAAGAACCTGTAAACACATGCCGTCGAATAGATTGCAACAAAATTATAAGATGTTTAACAAAATTCAGGACAATTTCAACAGCTTTCATCAAGGTGATTAACGTTTATGTGTTTTACAAAATAATTTTGTATTTTACATTTATGTATTAATGTATTGAATATATACATGTAATCCATTACCCACGCACTGGTCTCAGACCTATGTGGGCTTAATCCTCCGAAAAAAATATTTTCAAGTTTATTAGTTTGTTTTCTAGGACTATTGTTTGTGTGTTTTTCATTCATTGAATTTGTAGACAATTTTTTTGTCTATTTCTTCTACATTGAATGTGTTGAGAGGTTACAAATTGGAAATCCCTTGTATCTCCATCTATACTTCGATAAAATAATAAAAATGAAGTTGAAGTAATCTCCGAATAAATAAATGAATGAATAAAACAATTTATTCACAACTTAATGGGAAAATAAAATAAATAGATAAATGAGAAGCTAATTAATAATAAGGCGAATGGAACTCATTGACCGTTTTACCTGCTTTTTTGTTCATTGAACAACAAAATACATTTTCCGGCCTAAGGGTTTGATCCGACACGTTCCGGTGTAGCTCCCCCAACTTAGACAGCAAGGAGGCACATTTTTACAACGACCCCACATATGCGGAAGGGGCAGGCAATTCATCACGCAGTATTTTATGAGAGGAGTGAGGTATGGGTAGGATGGACGAGGGGCTATGGGACGATGGAGAGGGCACAGGAAGCATGACAGGCGGCAGAGGGGAGAGACGACAATCCTGCAGGATAAGTGCTCCTGATCGAATGAAAAGGAGTCCTGAGTCCTGAACTTCAGCAACAGCTGCCTCAGCAGGGAAAAGATGGATCGCTGTCTTGCACATTCTAATATCCATCCGCAAACTGTTTGTAATATATTCTATATGTACAAACACACACACATACACACACGTCAGTTAATATATCTATATATATATATATATATATATATATATATATATATATATATATATATGTTGCTCACGCACCGTTGCTTGCTTTCGCTTGTCATGATATTTCTTCTTTTTTGTCATTCTATACTTCTTGGGCGTTATTACCCCCTTCCGCGCATAGGATTTCGCCGATATTGTTGTTCAGATCATTGCATATTCCATTAAGATAATGTTACAACGTTATCGCTTTCTTCTATCAACATCACCACACACACATCAGTCTGTAATATGAACGCGGTGAGATCAGGAATTGGATTGAGTTTTGTTCACAAAAGAATCTTTTCAATGACAATGTCAAAATTGGCGAGGAAATTTTTATTGAAATTCAATGAATATTATTATAGAGATACTCGAATCGGGGAACAACTCTTAATGGAGATTTAATATTATCATTGTTGGAAATATAAATACATCATAAATATGTAATATATACTGTTTATCATGATATAAATATAATTTAATATTATGATTGTTGAAAATATTGACGGCTCTGTTAGCGCAGTTGATTGGAGCGCTTGTCTGTGGTAAGCCTGATAAAATAAGGCTCTGGCTGACTTCGTTTCACTGCAGCCTTGAGTTCGAATCTCATTCAGACAAGGATGTTTCTCATCATTAACCCTTTCACCTTATTACACACTCACAAGTCTTCAGACTCATGTGGGCATCATTCGTAATAAAAAAATAGTGTTAAGAATTGAGAAATGACATTAGAATATAAATGAATATTCTAGCATACACGACATAGCTTTCAACCCACTCTCCAAGATGGTATTTATTTTGACAGGTTAATGAAATTTGATGGATGCTATCATAATACTAGAATTGGAAAGATATTTTGATTGATATTTGGTATTATGTTTGTTGAAAATACAATACTAAAAATTAAGAAATAAAATCGGGTTATGAAAATTATTGCTTATTTCCATGACAATACTTCCAATTCACTCTTTAGGATCGTATATAATTTGAATAATTCTGTCAATATCACTTAATGATAGCTAATAATAGCTTAATAGCATTGAAAAGAACTGTATTGAATTGGAAAGATGAATTTGAAATTGTAATATGCTATTAACAAACAGCTTCTTGAGAAAAAGATTAAAACTTATTGTTAACAAGCCTTACAATCTTCAAATACTAAGAACGAATTAGATAGCAAAATTTTAGTAAATATGATCAACCAATGAATGGAGTGTTTTTTAAAAGACGAAGGTCTTATCTCACTGTACCTGTGCTTGGGTGATGAGTTGAATGTGTGATGACGATATTCTTATGAATTGGACCTCCAGTTTCAGGGGGGATCCGAACCACCAGGAAGTGATTTTACGCAGACCACAGAGTTTTGTTTTTGCTAGTCAAATTGGTCACCATTCCGATTCTATTCCAAGCGCTCGTGTCGTCTCATATACCTGTATTGTAAACCTTTTGATTGTTGTATACCTCGCACGGCTCACAGCTAATAACCAAAAATATTTATTTATTGTAAAAATGCAACTTATTGAAGTATTTTAAGCCTGGGTGATATGTTACAAAGTTGGATGAAATGGTTGGTGATGATGTTGAAACTAAATAGTACATTATTAAACATATTAAAACCAAAAAAGTATCTAAAACTCACCTATATAGCACAGTCAACTAAAGTATTTAATTAACTTATTGCTAACAGAAAATACATTGAATATTACAGCTATATTCAAGCTGATTTGTAAAACTAAGTTAAATAATTTGAAATAACATCAATTTAAAAAAAATTGCATTACAGGAGTTCCAATCTTATCTTATGGGGCTTGAGCGACGAGTGACAGATGTCCTTGGATATTGCCATGGAGCATCTAATTCATTCATTAGAATTCGATACAATTATCAACAAGCATTCAATATAATATTTATATTAACTTTTCATGTGAAATTTAACGACTTGCAGTCAAATATTTGTTAAGAATAAGTATAACTCACTTAATCTGTAGGCCGAGCGCTTTCGAATCTATGAGATCCATCTTCAGAGGCAAATATTTGACTGCAAGTCGTTAAATTTCACATGAAAAGTTAATATTAACAACGCAGTTCGTCATGGAACAAGAAATCCAGGAATAATATTTATAATTCCAAGCATTAAAAAGAATACAGTTTTCAACAATAAATAATCAAATATCACAGTTTTCAACTCACTTCGCTTTTCAGTGAGTGAAAAGCGCACGATTAGGATGGCGCTGTTGTGTAAAGAATAAACTTCGCGTCGAAGTCGCTTTGCAATATTGAGGAACCCTAATATAAGAGATGAGGGAAGAGGAATGTTAGATGAAAGAGGTAGTGGAAAATTGGAAATGAGCGCCTTGTTTTTGTCAAAGGGACTCCGCCCATTGCTGTTTCCGACAGAAAGCCTGGTCCTTTAGGTCTAAGATGAAAATTGCTGTTCCGAAATTGCAGGCAAAGTAGCTGCAGGTGATCTCATGACTCATGTACGCCAGAAATAAGTATGCGACAAAAGTAAATTGCTTGGCTGTGGCCAACATAGTCATGTGGGAGCTCTTATGATTCATACTACAGAGTGTATCACTGATATTAAAAAAATCTGGAATGATCAATAATATGACTAAGGCTTTGTGTTATGGAGACTAAAATTGGAAAATTCATGATAAAACACTATTAGTCCCTTGATCATGGGATACATGAATATTTCGTCTCATATACTGTAATAGGTTTTTTTCGTATCATGAGTCTTAAGATCTGCAATTAATCAATCTTCCATCCTCTTTCTACCTATCAGATCTATCCGCACCCCTGTCTTAGTTTTTCTCACACATGTATTTTTTTTTATATTCTTGCTAACCTGCTCAATCTTATTTACTTTTTACCTTATTAAACTTCACTCTTTATTCTTCTTGAATTTCTATTTGTCCTTATTGCGTTCTTTTGTCTTCTTGCGAGTATGAAGTTATCCTTTATTAATGGCCCTATAATTCTTGAAGTTAAGTCAAATGTGCAACATAAAAGTATACAAATGAATAACACAGCACAAATACAATACAATAAGGTAAGGGACTTGACAGTCTGGAAATCAGCATGAAAAATAATAAAAACATAGCCTACCTATTGATCAATATTTCATTTTTTTTCGAGGTTGAAGCCCACATAGGTCTGACACCTGTGCGTGGCTCATGAGTTTGATGATGGCGATTGATGAGTTGTACCTACAGTTTTGGGTGGGTTCCGAACCACCGGGAAGTGATTTTACAGCATAGAAGAGTGTCTTTTTTGCTGGCCATTCTAATCGGTCACCCTTACAAAGAGAGCCCAGGAGAAAGCAGCTTTATCTCTATCTGATTGAACAGATACCAGCTACGGCTCATGGCTATCACTCCCCATTTAATCGAATAAAACGAAGAACCATTTCTAAACTGAATCTTCAAGGAATATTCTACATAGAATATTCCCATTCACTTGTTTAAAACTCCATCAAAACTTTGCAACACAAAAATTACAAACTTATAACTTTGAGAAATAAAAAGATGATCAATTTTGAGATTCGTCGTGATGCAAATTATGCCGATCATTGACTGTAGACATTAACTGCATTAAATAGCTAATGAGTGCCACAACTCAACAAAATTCAGTTGATTTCACCGTCAATTAGGAGTTTTGTGGTTCGATTCCTTGCGCTGACTGAATATGGTGTGGATGTTGACAAAAGAATATCAAATGGTTGATAGAACTCCTAGGAGTTCTATTTTTATTGTGGTATTATTTTAATATTTTTATTGCGAGTAATATTTTTTTGTTGTAGAATGCCACAACAAAAAAATATTACTCGCAATAAAAATATTAAAATAATACCACAATAAAAATAGAACTCCTAGGAGTTCTATCAACCATTTGATATTCTTTTGTCAACATCCACACCAGCGGAGGTCTTCGACATAAATTTATTATCATTAAAAGATATTTCAAAATCAATTTTCTTGTGAAAATTATTTAGCAACTTAATGAAGTTGTAGCATCTAAATAAATAACTCAAGGTTACTTTGATGAATCTATATAGAAGTCCTATGCCAAAACAACCTGTACGCTCCTGAAACACATTTTCATGTCTGTTATATAATAAATTAAAATGCCCAACAAAATCAAACACTGGAGAATAATGAATTGGTATGAGTTCATTCATGCGTGAATTCATTTTTCGCACCACTCCATCAGAATATGTATGGGATTGCCAAATCCAACAGTTTGTCACGCTGAGCTGCAAATATTGGATCAGGAAGATTTCCAGATGAACGTTTATCAACTATCACAGAGCTCAAATTTCTACCAACCAGCTCGCTTCCCATTTCTTTTTTTTTAATTGTCGCTTGTTGTCAGAGAGAATATTCTGTCGCCAATATAGGAAAGAGAAAGTGATTACAAATAGTATTTATTGGGTTGGACCTTTTTTCACAAGGTGTACAAAATAGGGTTGGTTTAAACTTTTCGTTTTATCAATATGAAATCGTTTTTCATTCCCTCTGGTACGGATGTCCATTGAAGCAGCAATACGTGCGATTTCTCATACCGGACGTTTTACTATGTGGAGAAATATATTTTTTGAACACACTCAGTGAACAGATATCGACCATAGGTGGGGTTATCCTCATGAAAAAACCACGTGTTATCAAAGTTTATCAATGTGGGTTCGGAACCGACCTAAAACTGTAGGTCCAACTCATCAACCATCATCATTCAATTCATTAACTACGCACAGGTCTCAGACCTATGTTGGCTTCATCCTCAAAAAAAGTATTGACAAAACAAAGTCCAATTTTGAGAGGATATCATGCTCACTCAATAAGATTTATAACTATTATGTATTATGATTAGGAGTGGATTGGCTTGGAAAACTTGATTTGAACTGTTGACCAATATTTGGCCAAACACACCTGCTTGTTATCTGTTTTTACCTTATGACTTCTCTTTTGTCTTCTATCCAATCGCTCTATTTTTAGCTTCTACTGCTTGAACTGCATAAGAACTGACATACGTGTAATATTAGTATAATTTGTCTTTAACTGGAGTGAACTATTACAATAATCATGCTCTTCTGCTCAAAATGTATCATATGACTTTAGTACATAGACAGTGACAAAATAATAAAAATAATAAAGAGGCTGATGAAGCTTTTTTTCAGAAGTGAAATGCATCCCTCAAGCATCTCCAATATATGTGAGTAAAACATTATATAAAAGCGAAATACAGTGTCAGTTTTAATATTAAGCCGCGTCTCCACCCACTGAACATGCTCGGCGAACAGTGTTCGCTTGAATCAGCTGATGTCGCCAAACATTTTTTGGAGTTTGTTTGGTGTGGACGCCTTCTCGAACATTATGATCGGTGTAGTGGGGTTAGTGGCGGGAACCTGTTATTGGTCGTCACTGTTCGCTGACAGACCGAACATTTCAATTGAACTCACGAACATATTCGGTGACCCATATGTTTAATGTTTGCCTGTTTTTTGTATTCGCCAGCAATGTTCGGCAGACATGTTCGGTTAGTGGAGACGCGGCTTTAGATTGACAAAATAATGTCAGATTCTCCAAAGCAGCTGAATTAATTTCATTATTTTCTTCGTAAAGGTTCTTGATAGAATGTAACTCCACATCGCTCAGTTGATAGGATTGCTGAAATTACAAACGCAGTTGTGCAAGCAATAACGCCAATTTCGACATTCACAATTCGACAGAGAGAATGAAGAATAGGTAAGCGGAAATAGAGAGTCATCTTGCTTGGTTAGTGAAGTAGCAGAAATAGAGAGTGGTTTTACTTGGTTAGTGAAATAGCGGGAATAGAGAGTGATTTTGCTTGATTAGTGATAATGTTATGATAGGAAATAGATGAAAAGACGAATGACCGTCATTGCTTTATTCAACCTCCGCGTCCAAGCGAACATCATTTTTGTAAAGCTCTTAAAGTGATAAAAAAAATTAAATGACTGAATCTATCATATTTGGAATGTCAGAAAAGTTCAAAGCTACAGGATTCATCTTGATTATGAGGGAAATTTGATCTTAAATCAGAACGCTGCCACTGACAGCCGCAGTGGTTTAATCGGTTTCGGCGCTTATTACTGATAGGACTTTGTCTGACTGCCACTTCTGCGGTCACGCGTTTGATTCATGTTCAGCCTGGCTTATTTTCTATAATTATCCCTACACAAAATTTTCAGATTCATGAGCTCATCATCAGCATAAGAATTATTTTGATTGATTCACAAATTTTTCATGATTATTATCAGATGGATATAAATGCTTCATTTGTTGCATTTATTAGATGAGTGAAAAATAACTTTAATTTGAAAATTGGTAGATTCCTTGATTAGGAAATTTGATTACGCTGTTTTGATTTGTTTCTCATTGACTTTGATACATTGTAACACTATGCAACGATTCACAGATTAACTATAATTTCACTGGGAGTGATAGCCGAGTGCCGTAGCAGGTATCTGTTCAATCGGAGATAAGCTACGAAACTCCTGGTCATCTTTGTAACGGTGACCGATTGGATTGGCCAGCAAAAAAGACTGCTCTCTGCTGTAAAATCACTTCCCGGTGGTTCGGAACCCACCTAAAACTGTAGGTCCAACTCATCAATCACCATCATTCAAATCATTACCCACGCACAGGTCTCAGACCCATGTGGGCTTCATCCTCCGAAAAAAAAGAAAAAAATTGTCTTTTGCATTGTATCGTCAAACTTATGGTCAAACTAAAGACGCTAAATCGGTTTTGAGAACTGTCACATCTCAAGTCGTTAAATCGACCGGGAATTTTTTCTGTCTGTGGTTTGAGCCGATCTGTCCCTTTTCAGCCTTTTTACTTGTGCAAGTTCGCTATTTATATAACTACGGTTATGCTGTCTAGTGTCCATATGTTATACCTCTTCATTGTTATGGAACATACTGAAAAGCATTCTGATAGAAAATTGTATCGGCGCACAAGCTTGCTTTAAATTAATTACAAATGTTATATATTATCAATGTCCTAAGTTGAAAAAATGTTTATCTGTGTATCTATTTATTGTATTTTTCGAGAGATGAATGAATTGAAAAGTTGCATTCGGACTGATGAAAGGATTCAATTGTTACTGGGAAAATAATCTAAAATCCAAGATATTCTAATCGAGGGGCTAGGCGTTTATGATTGTATTAAAAACGATGAGTGACATTTGGACAGATAGTTAAGATAATTACTGTTATTGGAAGAAGATGCTGGAATCCAAGATGTTTCAGTCAAGGCAGTAGGCGTTTATTATAGCGAGGAAACGTTGGGTGGAAACGATCAAAAATCTCATCATCCGTCTAAACTTTGCGAAGAATTTTAAGAGGTACGCTCCACGCACGTATTTATAGGCCATTACGTTTATACTTTTAGTACACTAGTAGAACGGCGCTGTGCTCGGAACCAAACGGAGTTGATCCGCTTTCGATCTGGCACAAGAGCCAAGGTAATGACATTTTTACGTTTGTTTGCACTTTTATTCAGATACGCCCGGTCTGGCATGTTATTTGGCAAGGAAAACTGTGCGTGGGAATGAGAAAGAAAGGTGGAAAACAAAGAGCGAAGCTAAGATGGTGCAGTAATGGAAAATGGTGTGTAGAAGTGTTAAAGAAAGTATGTGAAATGTGTAGGATTCAGACTCAGATGACTTTACTTGTGTGAGCTCGCTATTTATATAAGTGACTGCAATATACTTATTACGGTTGACAACACAAACATTTAGAATACTGTATAAATGAAGGAATTAAGATTGGGGTAAATATAAATATCCTTGCTTTTACAGATGACATTGTTGTAATAGCTGAGAAAGAGGAAGACTTGGTATACTTGACAAATATTTTGATTGAAGAAACTGAATATGTAGGACTAAAAATAAATGAAAATAAAACCAAATTTATGCAGATAAGTAGAGATCAAAATATAAACGGACACCATAATCAAGTTTTAAAAGTAAGAAACTATAATTTTGAAAAGGCAGAAACTTTCACATACCTGGGAGTGACACTCACGAACAACAACTCAGAAGAACTGGAAGTGACTAACAGAATAAGATCGGCAAATAAAAGCTTTTATGCATGCAATACGTTTTCTTAGCTCAAGACTCCTCTCATATACATCAAAACTAAGACTATACAAAACCATCATTAGACCAGTACTGCTATATGCTTCAGAAACATGGATACTGAATAAAAAAGAAGAAAAAAAGATCCTTGTTTTTGAAAACAAGGTACTTAGAAAAATCTTTGGTCGAACACTAGAGAACGGAGTTTGGAGGATAAAACACAACTGTGAAATACGCCAGCTATTCAAGGAACCAGACATAGTGGGTGAGATTAAAAGCAGAAGGTTACGGTGGACGGGACATGTTTTGAGGAGGGAAGGGGACTCACTAACAAACAGTGTACTGAGGAACAATCCTATAGGAAGGAGACCAGCTGGAAGACCTAAAACAAGATGGTGGGACCAGGCCCGGAAAGACATGAGAAAGATGGGGATAAATGAGGAAGACGCTGGTGACCGGAATCGTTGGAGAGGCTGTGTTGATGAGGCCAAGTACCGACTGGGGTACGAGTGGCCACTACAGTAAGTAAGTAAGTAAGTATACACAGGAATAGGAGAAAACAAGGAGGTAGAAACAAATAGACAGAAGACAAGGAGGAAAGCTGAGATGTTATTTTTTCATCCAATGAAAAAATGATATCCAGGAATAGGAGAGTAAGTTAGAAAACAAGGAGGAAAGCTAAGATGTGGGCATGTTAGTGCCAGGATCGCACATCTGCATGCTGTGACCAAGAATAGCTGACGATACTCTGGCGTCGCTTAAGCGTTCAGTTCACGTTCAGAAGTTTCGCAAAGTCCCCTGGCTGCCTGCCTAGCCGCCTGTCGCTCGTCCAAACTGGATTATCTGAGTAATTGTCCCGGTCTAGAGACAGAACTGAACAGAAACGCCGACTGCGCGTTCGGATTAAACTCAACCTAGACAAATGTCGCTTCCAACAATTAAATCTAATGGAAACTCTCCATGTAGCACTACTCTATCCACCAATATTGTTACAGGCTACAAGTTGCCCGTGCAACCAGCCGTTTTCTATTGGGTCACTGTTTCTATTGTACAAGAGTATAGACTTCCCCTCTGTTTAAAACTAAGAGGAAGATTCTCTTATAGCAAGTGGTTTGGTGCTGTATACCTGTATAGTGTTCCCCAAGAATGTTGCTTGATTCGAGGTTTAGTTGATTCCATTGCTGAAATCTGAAATTAATTTATTTCCATGAAGTTTTCAAACCTACAACATTATAATTGAAAAAATTTGATGAGTATGTCCCTATGTGAGCAAATCAAATATTGTCATTAGTAAATTCAGTCAATGTCAAAGCTTGTATAGTCTCCCCCAAGAATGTTGCTTGATTTAAGGTTGAGCTAGTTTTATTGCAGAAATTCATTTTTTTTCATTGCTGATGATGCCCACATGAGTCTGAGACTTGTGCGTGAGTAATGAGTTGAATTATTAAACATAAATGCCTGACGGTGGAGCGGAATTCGAACCCACGACCGCAAACAAGCTGACAGGAAGCTTAAACGACAGCAAGCTGAAGTTGCGATTCTTCAACCAACTGCGCTAAGCGGTCCATATTTATTACCATAAAGTTTTCACACCTAAAATCATCATTATCATTGAAAACATTTGATAAGTATGACTCTATGTGAACAAACCAGATATTATGTCATTGGTAAATTCAGTCATGTCAATGCTTGTATAGTCTCCCCCAATAATGTTGCTTGATTCAAGGTTCAGTTGTCTTAATTCCTTGAATCAATTTTTCCTTGAAGTTTCTTCATACAAAATCATAATTATCTTTAAAATCATGAGATGGATATGTATCTATGTGAGCAAATCGTATATTATTTCATTGTTAAATTCAGTATTTTGAATATATTGGAAGGTCATTGTTTCACACAATGTACAAATTCTGCAATGTTTTAGGTAGCATAACAATGAATTCATTTTCAATGAAACTGCTATCACATTACTTCATCTTCGACAAAAAAATGAAGACGTTTGAAAGCAAACAATATACGGGATATCATATAAAAAAAGCAATGACTGAAGGGAAAAGTGATAAAATAGATACTAGCCGGTAGGACCGTAACGTATAGTTTACTTTTTAGTTACTCTATTATACTAAACTTTTTGGAGAACAGTAATAACCTTTTTTTGAGGATAAAGTCTACACAGTTCTGCGACTTGTGCGTGAGTAATGAGTTGATTGATGAGTTGGACCTACAGTTTTAGTTGGGTCTCGAACCACCCGGAAATGATTTACTGCAGAGAATAGTCTTTTGAGCTCCTCTTACACTTTGGACTCCTCTAGTAGCCTATGCTGTTTCATTGTAGGTTTAGAAAAAGGTTTGCAATTGGTATGAATTTTGAAATTGATATCAATTTTTATCAGAGATTGGGCTAATAATTATTTAGAAAAACAGCTCTTTCTACATAGAGGATCAATGTATTATGTGAACCTTATTCATTGTATATTATAAATTCATTCAATACCTTATTGCATATACCCTATATTCATTCATTTACCTTATTAATTGTTTGAAGTCCAATTCGATTTGGACGTTGTCTAGTAATCCTATTATTATGCATTAATAACATTATTGTATACCTTCTTAAATGTTTGAAGTCTAATTTGATTCCTTGTATGTCTAGCAACCCTATAATTATGTATTAATAAATGACCGGTCGGTCGCACCATCTATATCTAGTTCTCTACTTTAAGTAAGAATTTGCATACCATCCCACACAGGCTAGGCCTCGGGATGTTTTTCTTTTATTCATCTAAGGAAAAGAATCTTGTCCTTATTACGATTTTTAGTGTTTTTTTTTTTTTATGTATTATGTAGCGTGTTTTTTTTATATAGCAGAGTTTTATGTGTTATCTATATGGTATATAGATCTTTTTCATTGTGATAAGAGACTGTTTTTCTGTTTATTGTAAATTGTTGTGGATGAATAAAATTTATTTCATTTCATTTCATTTCAAGGATGTTATTTGTATGAAATTGAGTTGCTTTCATGGTTTGGAACGATTTTTGTTCATTCTACACACAGTATTATCATTATCAGTGACAGAATTAGAAATTTTATGTTTCTAGGAATTTTTATTCGTGAATCAGATCATAGTCAATGCCTTTTGTGATAGTACACTTTGAGACAATTCTTGAGGTGAAAGTTCTACAGCATAGAGCAGAGCACATCTGTTTCTTCTGTACAATCAATCCTCTTATGTCTTCAATCCACAGCTAATTTTCTCTGCTGTTTCAACTTCACCTTCATGTGTCTTCCACTCACGAAAATTGTTCGTATTTTACTGGAAAATTATCCAATGGCATTATTCGAAATAAATCTCGGGTAAATTTGAATGGATATAAGAGTACTCTCTATTAATCGTTTTGCAGGAATCAACATCAACTATTTCTCTCATTGCCATCAAGTTTATTTTCCAAGTATTTTATTGTACTGAGTTTATTGCATTGATTGTTGTTTCCATTATTTAAATATATATTGTGATTTGTGTAAGGCAAAAATGAAATGATTTGATTTTGATACGGATAACTTTTCATAAAAGAGCGTTTGGTTTATGTTGCTGGATGAATCTGGCAACTTGGCTGATGCTTCGCCGGTGTTTATGGACTTTCAGTGCACAGTCAAAGCGCGCCCATACAGGTTTATAATGTGAAGAGCCTCTAGCTGTGCGGCTACGAACGAGCTCTTGTGTATATTATTTATTTTCGGAAATTTATGCCTCCGGCTGATGTACTGTTATTGTCGGGAAGGAAGTATTTCATAATAAATTTTCACAATAGCAAATAAAGATATGATAAATGCTGTACGGTAGCGGGCGAGTGTGCAAAGAGAGTCTTGTAATAAAGAATAAATCAAAGAGGGAATGGAGATGGCGGAAGGGCAAAGAAGAGTGAACTTTGGCCCCGGGTCCGGCAAAGGGAAAGCCAGGAACAGTGAAGCGAAGCGAGCGTCCGAAATGTACAGCGTCTCTTTATTGTTTGCTGGTGTCCGTGCGCTTGTGAGTCAGTGTTTTAGAGCCAGCCGATGCTCCTCTCTGCATACAATAAACCCTCCTTTTTCACTCCCTCATACCCCAAACAACCCGATTTTGGTCCTCCGAGCACAAAAACCCCACCCACGTGACCTTGTCGAAAGCCACCCACATGAAGGGCGGGAGGGATCACCGGTCGCAATTCATTCGCATTAGAATTTCGTTAAAGTTTCGTTGTTGTCGCTTATTCAGCTAGCAGCAGTGTAGTGGGCGCCCATTCATGGTGCCAGTGAGAAATAATAGGAGTGCATCCGACTCCTCCGGGCGATGTCTATGGCTCCCGGATGACCCGGCCGCTTTGAATACACTGCACAGCACACCCAGCTAGCACCTACGCCATTCACACGCGTTCTTCATGTCCTGGCAATCATCTATATTCTCATTCACATTTTTCATAACGACCTTTATGAGTTATTACCAAAAATAGTGCTAGTTTCCAACAGTTGAACCTTTGTATTTCCTGCAGATTTCATTCTATTACAATGATTCAGTACTTGAGTTTTTCTATAGACTTGTTTCCCGTCTTTCTCTATAGGGGTGTTAATGGTTCTTTTCATGCCAGTGATGTATTCAGGCTGCAGATGCAAACCTTTTGAACTATTATTATTGAGGGTCCTCCAAACATGTAAAGGGACTTCTTGCAAGCAAATAATACAAGCTAATAAATTAAAAAGCAACAAGATAGAGAATCTCTTAATAATATAATAGAGGAAGCAACATTAATACTAAAGAAAGTAAATTCAAAACAATAAGAAATGAACTTTCTGTAAATAAAATGAATGAATAATTGCGAACTTCCTGTTATGATAGTGTATGTGCTTCTTATTTATCGAACTGCCATATTCCTTAATGATGATCGATTTCAAACCGTTGGGAACTCCCATGAAATTATAGGACCACCATGTTCTCCATTACATGGATTATATAAATAAATAAATAAATATGTGAGCAAATCAAATATTGTCTGTCATTAGTAAATTCAGTCAATGTCAATGCTTGTATAGTCTCCCCTAAGAATGTTGCTTGATTTAAGGTTGAGTTAGTTTTATTGCAGAAATTTATTTATTTATCATTTTTTTTCATTGCTGATGATGCCCACATGAGCCGGGACTTGTGCGTGAGTAATGAGGTGAGTTATTATTAATAAATGCCTGACGGTGGAGCGGGATTCGAGCCCACGACCGCAAGCAAGCTGACAGCAAGCTGAAGTTGCGATTCCCCAACCAACTGCGCTAAGGGGTCCATATTTATTACCATAAAGGTTTCACACCTAAAATCATCATTATCATTTACTGGAAATTTTTGTTCAGTAATTAGTTTTTTTTTACATATTTCATTTTTTTTTTCACCACTCTAAATTTGATTTTTTTGTAATATTATGTCTGTGAAAGAGACAGATTTGGGGAAACCTGTTGTCTCCATTGTAAATTAATAAATAAACGGTGAGGTGGAAATAGAATAAAAGCCAGAAAAATAAAAACCATACGCTTATTTGTATTATTATTTTCAAACCGTTGGGAAAAACTATGATTACTAAAGAACACTTGGTCAGAATTTGTTACTTTCCCTTGCTTTGTCATAAGGAGATATAAATATCACAGAAGATATCTTTAACAAATGGTTCTGAAAAAGCTTCTATAATGTATTTAATATAAGGCCTTGTTTATTATTCACTCTAATAGAACAAATTTTGATCATGATAGATAAAATAAACATAATATAACACATGATATATAATGAAACAATATTAACTCTTGTTTCTTTTTTCTCACCTGAACATTCAGAAACTTCTCTCAACATTTTTGTCACAAGAATATTGTAATCATTATGATAAATTGGTGATTGAATTTATCATTAAATTATTGAATTCAAATGATTTAATAATCATTAGAATTTATTCATAAACCAAAGCAGAAATACAATACTGTGCAACGTCCCAACTTTTTATCTCAATATTAAATCTCTATAATTCAATACCTACTCAACCACTTCTCCCCTATTGCTTCTATTATAGTTTTTAAGTTCTATTCATAGTATTCCATACACAATATCATATGCAGCTATTATTTCATACCAAAAAAAGGCTACAGTGTTCCACGCAGTGCCAGTACTATTTGCTAAAATACAAATCTTGATTGTTAGAAATGATTGTATTTTTTTCCTGCATGTATATCTCTATCCACACTTTGTAGTTGTGAAAACTTATCCAATTAGTACTCTACTCCCTATTAGAGAATGGTGTTATAAGGTTCCTTGTATGACGTTCATAATAGTTATCAGGCTCTCATTCCATACAATATTCTATAAATTAAGCAGATTGACTATCATTTGTTGGGATATGAATTCTATTTCAACAAAATTATTAGAAACTATCGTTTATATTTCTAACTATCGTTTATATTTCCAACCACACTTAGTTGTGGCAATTTTCCCAATACTCTCCTGATAGAGAATGTTGCTATGAAGTTGTATATTCCATACAGATTCTCTTTGTGATAGCTATGATCTATGAAACATCGGAAATATGCCTGGGAGATTGGCAAGGAAACTTGTGCGGTGGAAGGGACGGGGATGGGGGAAATAGGAGGTTTGAATGTTGGATGAGCGAGTAGGTTTTGCTGCGGCGCGCCGGCGTTTACCTTGTGGGTTTGCCAGACAAGCATGTTTTGCCTCTCGCTGTGAATGCGCGACAACTACAATACACATCAACCCTTCTCACCCCAAATAACAGTATCTACGCCCTCAACAAGCCAATAATAAGAGGCCGTGTGATAAATTTACATCAGCAACCACCATAAGAAACAACATGCTTGCCGTTTATTTGTATATCATGTGCCTGGAACAAATTCATTCCCATCCAATACAGTAGTAATATTACCGTAGATAGAAATACATCATATTCATTCCCAGCAATGGATTTAAATAAAATTAGTCTTCTTTTGAGTCTCTTTAATTCGTTGTTGTACACATCTGACCATTATTATTTGGGCCTTTCTCGTACAACTAAAACTGTTAGTGATGTGATTGGATGAAATTTTAAAAGATGTAATTCCAGGTCGCTCCTTGATAATTTCAGGTCATTCAGATGTCGACTGGTTTTGACTGCTAGAACCTACTCTATGAACTTGAGTTCCATTCTAGAATGAACATTTCACATTGAAAAAGAACGATAATTCATTCATATATTTGAAATAATGTTCATTAGCTTAGTACTTATTCCATTGTATTATTACAAGATAATTGTGTAGTATGTACGGTACTAAAATAGAAATAAAAAATTTTGAATAGTATGAATAGAAATGAGTTGAGAAGAAAAAAGTTAACAGAGCTAATGATTAAAATTCGTCTGTATTGATCTAAAAGTATTTATAAAGTTCTATACTAAAATAAAACAGAGTTGAATGTTGTCAATTCCACTGTTTATTTTGAGTAATGGGTCATGGTTTCATGACCTTATATGTATTACATGTATTACAGTACTGTTGAGTACTGTTGAAAACAGAACTGTTTATTTCGAGTACTGGGCCATGGTTTCGTGGGATTACATGCCACATGTCCAGTACTCAAAATAATCAGTGGAATATTGACAACATTCTTTTATTTCATTATGGAGTTCCGCAACATTAACAAAATATTCCCACATAAATTGTGAAGTTCTATACTGCTAGAATTGACAATCTTTAAAACTCATTAATATAAGTCAATAGCTATTGATTTATGAGTATCAATGTGTTCAAATCAGTTCCAGTGTTTGATTTTACAAGCATTGTTCCTTACTGAATATTGTTACTATTAATATTGCTTTTAAAAATACATTTTTTACCAAATTCTAAATTTTAATTTGGTTTCACATTTGAAAATTTTGCTGAAGATACTGATGCGGCCAATGCATTATATGTTTCAAAAGAACAGCGTCTTTTCAACTGCAGTTTCAGTTTCAGTTTATTTCACTCACATTGTTAGCTAAAAATCAAGAACATTCATACACTTAAAGTACATTTGTTGGTCAATGCTGCTATGAATAGTATGAGTAGAGAAAAAATAAGTACCGTAAAGAAAAATAAAAGATTGATAGAAATCGCACATATGGACCTCAGAGGTCTGTTTTAGTATCGAGAGTAGAAGGATAGCAGATAGTAAAATCAGGTTTGAACAGTGATTGATAGAAAAAATAATAATAGAAACAGGATGTAGTTCAGCATCATTATTTTCTCTGAATCTTGCAACTTGAATCTTGCCTATTTAGGCTCCACCGGCTTCTCAATTCAATCCCTCACAATTCGACTTCACTTTCCTGGAAATTCGGGTGAGAAGTAATTAAAATGCTAATTTTTCACTTTACTCTTCTGTGAGTGATCAAGCTAGCCTTGTTATTCATAATGAACAGAACCAATTTTTTCGAGTTCTCGTTCTTAGCTATCTTCAAGCTTCCTCTTCCGCAAATCTAATTCTAAAAATGAAGCTTTAAAATAAATTATGGATTTAGTACGGATAATCTCCTGAAAAACGTAGCAGTTTCTGAAATATAGAAAAATCCGATTAAAAGTCAAATGTCACTGATAAATTCATCGGAATGCTACGATTTATTCAAATGCCACTAATGGTTTCATAAAATATGTACAATTCCAATCTCCAAGTAGCCGGGTAAGAGGATTTTTGGGCCCATGAAGAAGCATACTGACTTACTAAAAAAGCTCCAACATTTAATTGTGAATACCCCGGTCCTGTTTGTTGTTGGAAATCTTGCAGGACGATTATTTAACGTAGGATAAGCATGGAAGAGCATATAATAATCAGAATCAGATGACTTTATTCGGCCAAATTTACAATGTATATGAATGATTACAATGTTTTAAAGATTAGCAACTCTCATATACAATAGTTATAGTGACGTACATTGATTTTGGAGAGGTTCGCTTCAAGGGAAACAGACAAAATGATTATTAATACAGTAATCGATATTTTAACGGATTGTTCAATGAAAATTTTTGACGCGATAGGTGAGAGAAAATTAGAGCTTGGATCTAAGAGATGAATATTACAGATAAGGGCGAAGATTGGTCACTGAGGCCATTCTCACACTTAAACTGAACCTTATCCTACTCTCAAACAGAGGCAGAGGCAGAGTGACAACAGATGCTTCTCTTTCCAAGCAATTTTTATTATTAATACCGTTTGCTGTCGAAGATGATGCTATACAAAAAATGTACAATAGTTGCATCAAAGGTATGTAAGTGGGGAAATGCAGGGGATATTTTTCCGAATTTATTTGAATACCAATAATAAGTGGATGGCTTTTATTTGTAGGGAGACCCTTACGGGTAGTTCCACCTCTCCATTTGAGTCATATTGCGGAAAACACGAAGGACCTACAATTTATTTTAGGTGGGTTTCGAAACACCGGGTAATAATAATAATGCTTATAACATCAAGTCATAGAAGCACGGTCACCCATCCAAGCGCAGTATCGAGCGTTCGTAACTGAAAATCACGAATTGAAATTATAAGAACCATTTCTCATAAGTCGAAAGTATCAATCAATTATTACTAGCCCAATCTTCCCTGTTTTTCCAGTTGTCTTCAGGAAAATCGCTCTTGAAACATATTTAACTATCACACCGTGCAAGGTAATGCTAGATTTAAGATTTTTTGAAAGTGAAAGCTATTATGTAATGTTTCTAGAAGAAAGTTTTAACTGTCACTTCAAAAGTAAGAAGAATTAGAAACTTAGAGTCTGAAAACTGGATAAAATTCCACCGTTCGATAAGCGACATTTTGTACGCGAAAAGTTTTGTAAAGTTCAATTTCACTCATTCCTTTCCTGCTTGAGAGATGACTGAATTGTACCAATTCCATCTGTTGGAAGGGAAGGCGCAGATCCGAGCTTTGTCTTTGAGGATTATCCGTGATGCGTGCTCAAAGCGTTGTTGTCACTTATTGACTTTCCGAAAATTAAAATTGTTTTGCAAGCCTGTTCTTACGGCCCGAGCTGAATTGTGCAAATAACAATAAGAGCTGGGAACAGATAGGAAACAGGCATGAAACAAAGATGGGGTAGTAATCCTGGGAATGGGGTAATGATTAATCTTATTACTTCTGATACAATATTCTACCCTCGCGCACTAAATATTCTGCACTATCTGCTGTATTACTAAAATGCTCATTGAAAGGAATGTGAAATAATATACTTCATGATAACGAATAGAGCTTACATGATAATTATAATACCTGGCATACAGAGTATGCCAAGAATTATAGATTAATGCACATTGAAAGGAATTAATACTGGGTGAAATAAGATACTGAGATTAAAGATACTGTAGCTTAATTTCTATTGTCAACAACCAGCAATAATGGATTTTGAAGTCTCTCAAATCTTTTTTTTTGTAGACTTATATTTTTTTGTAGGTTATATGTTGGAAGCTCAACTGTTTATAGATCAGCTATGATAATTTGATTTAATGTAAAAAAAATACTTATTTGAAAAAACCCTTGATAGATTTTTGTGATTTACACTTTTATAGTTTCGTATGTTAATGATCCATGCGATACTGATACTAATACTAATGATACTGAACAGCTAATAACGAGCTCAGAAGATTTTTCTAGATCTTTTTCGGTTTTTCACCGACTCATAGAACTACATAGAACTTATCTTGAATTCTCAATATCCCATTTTTTGAAATTTAACGGATTTTAAACACATTTTTCCAATACATTCCAGAATGCTTGTGGAGGATAGAAAGGATCTAAAAGAAATGTGAAATGTTCAAGTTTAATGTCGAGCTCTGATGAATTCGAGTAGGCTACATAGAACTTACCGTATCTCAAATTCTTGAAATTCCATATTTTTTTAATTTTAGAAAATTTGGAAGACAATGATTCAGTAAATTTGAGAAATTTGGAAGACATTGAACAAATAAATTTTAGGATTTTTGTGGGAAGATTGGAGGATCTAAAGGAAACTTTGAACATTTTTATGATATTGTCGGGTTTACAACAATTTAAGTACAAGTAACTTATCTTGCATGCTGAGAAACCAGCATTCTTTCAAATTTGAAAGATTTCGAAGACAATGTCGCAATACATTTCAGAATTGTTGTGGGAAGATTGAAGGATCTGCAGTACGCGAGAGACAGAAAGAGTTTGATGCGAAGAAGTCCGATAACACCCAACTTCAGGTTTTCACTTTCTATTTCGTTTTTTTATTTCTTCAAGAGTTGATCCTCGAAGATGTCGTTCCTAGATTACTCTTCAGAGTCCTGATCCGATCACTTCCGAAGATCGCAAACTCTTTTTTCCATCGGATACTTCCTTCAATTCTGTTACAGCTTTTCTTTTATTTTGAATCCAATCCCCATTGTTTGGCCAGAATGATAGGTGAGACTGGATCCTTACTCTTGTATCGTTGATAGTCCTTTCATTTTTTATGATCCTACAATATTTTCCCACGTCATTCTGAAATCCCTTAGGATATCAGGAAACATCTTATTTTTTGGTCGAAAATTCTTTGTTCATTCAATATTTTTAGAGGATTTTCTTGACAAAGATAAATTACTGTAGATATCAAATCCTAAGCCAGCGAAGTCACACGATACAGTATTATTATAATTATTGTTATCTACTTTATTATTATATCGTATTACCATTCTTGCGATTCAGTTACCATATACTATAAACTACACTATTTCATTCGCTACTCATATATTCGAGTTTATTCGAATGAATTTTCAAAATTCATCTTCAATATCAAATTAATATGTAGGGAATTTGGGTGTGGAATCTAGTGTTTATTTATATTCAGCCTTGAATTTCTGTATAATCTTTCACTCCATTACCAACATACCAAAAAACAAGTCTCAGACGTATGTGGGCATCATAAAAACTTATATAGGATGATTAGAAGGATAGAATAGAAAATGGAGTAGAACAGTGTCTTTATTAAGAAAAAGATAATAGATATACATAAAATTTATGTAATGGATTATACTAATTTATAACTGTAATTGATAACTTGTTGCATTAATTACAATAATCTACACAGTCTCTGAATAGCATACTGAAAATCTCCGCAGACAAACACTCATGGTCTGTCGACCATCTGAGGCGTTGGCATCCTTGAACTTTTAATAATTAAACTCTATGACAAGTTCGTATCTGTATCTCCACACCAGTCCACACTGTTATCCAGTCATCTCCATTGAGGAGCTAATCCAGCCGAACTTTGCTCAGAGGAGGATGGTTATAGGATGGCTCAAAAATTCTTTTTGTTGATTATGTCTTGGAGTATATGGAGTATAAGACAAGTCAGATAAAGAATTATACAATCTTATACACTAGTTGCCATAATCACTATATCAATTAGTTGAGGTGAGGCTTAATTTTGATGTGAAAGGAATTCTTATATACTATTAAAAGCTTTATCAACTAAATATTTTTTAAATATTTATAAAATATTCATGGTATTAAAATTTATGGTATGATTCCGGTAATTGTATTTGCATATCTTGCCTCCAACTCGATCTATCTTGAACTAAGATAATTATAATATTCTTCATCTTCTTATACTTTCCCTACCTATTCCTTATTCAATTGTTATTCTCACCTTACACTCCAACATTCTCTCTTCAACGTAGGGAGCTTACACAGTGGAGCACTCCAGAATAATCTCCAACGCAAATCAAACAAATTCCATTGAATGGAGCTCTAACACATTTAAGCAGCTCTATCCTGTCATACCACATTCCTCAGCATGTATTCGATTTTACCATGGTGATTCGATTGACGGTGCTCAATTTGCAAGAGCTCTAAGTCTTGACTAACTCCATGATCTCTCACTTTTTCAGAGGTTTCCTAATTGTTATGGAAAAAAATTATATTTTCTCTTCAATACTTCGCCCCGTTGTAGTAAGAGAGATGGAATTAGTGTTGAAATTTTATCATGTCACCAATTAATACTCCACTGTTTAAGCACCTTGAGCACCTCTACTCACCCCATAATCCCTTATTTTTTCAGGGGTCTCCTAATTGTTATGGAAAAAATTATATTTTTCTCTTCAATTCTTCGCCACCGTTGCATAGAATTAGAGGTATAGAATTAGCGTTGAAATTTTATCATGCCAGCACCGATTAGATACTCCACCGTTTAAGCACCTACTCACTTCGTGATCCCTCACTTTTTCGGGGGTTTCCTAATTGTTATGAAAACAATTATATTTTTCTCTTCAATTCATCGTTATCATTGTAGTAAGAAGTATAGAATTAGTGATGGAATTTTACCATGTCACCCATTAGGTACTCCACTGTTTAAGCACCTCTACTCACCCCATGATCCCTCACTTTTTCGGGGTCTCTTTATTATTATGGAAAGAATTATATTTTTCTCTTCAATTCTTCGCCCCGTTGTCGTAAGAGAGATAGAATTAGTGTTGAAATTTTATCACGTCACCAATTAAATACTCCACTGTTTAAGCACCTCTACTCACTCCATTATCCTTCACTTTTTCGGGGGTCTCCCAATCGCTATAAGAAGAGAATTTTTCTCTTATACTCCACTGTTAGAGCACCTTGAGCACCTCTGTTCTCTCCCTGATCCGTCACTTTTCCGGGGTCTCTTTATTACTATTATGAAAAAAAAAACTATATTTTTATTGTCAATTCTTCGTCATCGTTGTAGTAAGAGGAGTAAAATTAGTGATGGGATTTTAACACGTCACCGATTAGATACTCCACTGTTTGAGCACCTCTACTAACTCCATAATCCCTCACTTTTCGGGGGTCTCCATATTGTGATAACAGAATTTTTTCTAATCCTTTGTCATCGTTGTAGTAAGAGAAGTAGAATTGGTGTTGACATTTTATCACGTCTACCTTTCTTCCAATTGCCAATCCATATTGAGCAGATGGATGGAGCCGCCTCCATGATTCAGATGCTGTTGCCAGCACATCAAGCGTGGCACTCATGCGTTCATCAGAGTGTGTTACTGTGCTGCTGGCATTCTGTCACGCGCCTAGACATGCACGCGCTCACAATGGCCCGACATACGAAACAAATCATGAGCTTTTCTCACGTGTGATAAACACTGAGAGCGGCTGCAAATAACTCATCTCACATTCCGCAGTGAGAGAAAAGTACGACGACGAAAGCTCTCTGCGCGCTGTAGGTGGCAGTGGCGGAATAAAAAATGAGGCACACCTCCCCGCGCGCCAACATTTGAATAGCGAAGAGAGAGATTTCGAAGATTGTGGGGAACCAGAAGAGGAAATGCACTATTCGCATGGTAGACATGTGGGAATTGGGAGTATTCAGTGCGGGGAAAGTGGGTTTCCTCCGTCGGGGGAAAAGGGGAAGCGGTGTCGCGAGGAAAAAGAGAATGTCTCTTAATGACACCTGCCACTCAGACCATACCTCCTACTACAACAACTGTCAGCGCGTCTTTCCCACCTGGATGGCTCTGCGATCCGTTCCAATGCTGCTGCTGCTGCTGTACTTTATATCCTTTTCTTCTTCTTATTCTTATTCTTCGTCACTCATGTCTTCTACATACAACTTCCCTTTCTTGCATTACAACTGTCTCATCTGCATCTTACACCTCCATCAACTTCTTACACATACACTATACTTATTCTTCTTCTTTCTCCTCTTTCTATTGTTATTTCTTCTCTTCCTCCTCCATCTCCTTCTACTCAAACTCCTCCTCCTCCTCCTCCTCCTCCTTCTACTCCTCCTCCTCCTTCTACTCCTCCTCCTCCTCCACCATCACCTCCTCCTCCACCATCACCTCCTCCTCCTCCTCCTCCACCATCTCCTCCTACTTCTACTCATCCTCCTCCTTCTTCTCTTCCTCCTCCTCCTTCTTCTCTTCCTCCTCCTCCTTCTACTCCTCCTCCTCCTCCTCCTACTTCTACTCATCCTCCTCCTTCTTCTCCTTCTCCTTCTCCTTCTCCTCCTTCTTCTCCTCCTCATCCTTCTACTCATCCCCTTCCTCCTACTTCTACTCATCCTCCTCCTTCATCTTCTCCTCCTCCTCCTCCTTCTTCTCCTCCTCATCCTTCTACTCATCCCCCTCCTCCTACTTCTACTCATCCTTTTCCTTCCTTCTCCTCCTCCTCCTTCTTCTCCTCCTCCTCCTCCTTCTTCTCCTCCTCATCCTTCTACACATCCTCCTCCTCCTTCTCCTTCACCTTCTTCTTCTACTCATCCTTCTCATCTTCCTCCTCCTCCTCCCCCCCTTCCTTCCCTTCCTCCTCCTAACCCTTCTACACATCCTCCTCCTCCTCCTTCTCCTCCTCCTCCTCCTCCTCCTCCTCTTCCTCCTTTTAATCATCCTCCTCCTCCTTCTTTTTCTTTATCTTCTTTTCCTTCTAATATTATTATTATTATTGTTCTTCCTTTCTATTTTATTCACTCCATTTCTATAACATTAGGCTACATCCTAATTGACCTTGTATTTGATTTTTCTCTTCCACTTATGTCTCTTATATTCCTCCTATTTTTTATCCTCCTATTTTTCATGTCTCTCCTCATCCTCCTCCTCCTCTCCTTGTTATTCCTCTTCTTTCTTTCTACTATTTTTTATTTTATTCTCTCCATTTATATAATTTCCCCACTACTTCCTCAATGAACTTATATTTAATTTCTCCCTCCCACTTATATCTTTCCCATTCTACCTCTTTTTTATTTTTTCTCAACCTGTAGCTTCCACTTATACCGTACTACTATTTCTGCATTACAAAACCTTTAGCACCTCACACCTTCATTCAATTGTTTCACACAATCTTATTCCTTCTATTATTTGTTTTCCCTCCGCCTTTTATTCTTCTTGCTTCTCCTCTTATACTCCCATTCTTCACGATTTTCACTTATTTTTCTTAAAATTCAATTTCTAAACACTCTTTTTTTCCTTGAATTAGGTACAACGTTTTCTTATTTTTTCTCCCAATCTTTCTTCTTATTCTTGTTTTTCATCTTTTGTCTATTTTACATGCTCTTCTTTCCATCCTTATCTCTTATTATTTCTCTTCATTTCTTTTTCACTTTTTGCCCTCTTCTTGTCTTATATTTTCTCCCAATCCTTCTTCTTTTTCTTCATCTTCCGCCTATTTTCCAAGCTTTTCTTCCCGTGCTCTTTTTCTTATTCTTTCCTTCTCCGTTTTCTTTTTGTATTTCTTCCTTTTTTTCTACTCCTTTCTCCTATTTTTCACTATTTTCTTCTTCTTCTTCTCCACTCTGTTTTGGTTTTCTTCTCTTTCACTCTTTTTCTTCCCCTCTTTTTATATATTGCTTAATTTTTCTTCTAAATATAAAGCATAATTCAAATACGAAACTTAATTTTTCTAAAACAAGAGAAATTAAGTACTCCCGAAATAATTTTTTTTTGGATTTACCAGTATTCTTTTCTTTTCTACTTCTTTCTCCTCATGTTTCACGTTTTTCTTCATTGTCATGTTCTTCCTCTATTTCGCCACTGTTTTGGTTGTATTCTCTTTCTCTCTCTCTCTTCTACCCTCCTTCTCCTTCCTCCCCTATGTCTTTCAGCCTGCAGAGCAGAAGAAAGCCATTATCAGTACCTACGTAAATGTTGGAATGGCACTACGAGCTGAGCGGAACAGAGTAGAGCACACCATTCCCAAAAACCGTCAGCCGTGCAAACTTACAAAGACGCGAAAGACGTGTGTCTCCCTGCTCTCTTGTCAATCACTCTATCCTTCTCTTTCTATCTCACGAAGGCTATACCTTCTCACTCCACCTTGTCAACAGCAGCTTTTGTCACCACTGAATATTTCAACAAGCGTTCCGCTATTTGCAGGATGCTCTGAAGCCCGAACTGTGTTAGATGTTCAAAACAGTATTTTTCAAATAGTTAAATTGGGTGACAAACCTGATGAGCTTCACTTTCTATGGGACTCATCTCTGGGGACTCTATGTTCCGGGATGGACTCTGCTTTGGGAAATACTTTGTTTTTGAGGAGATATATTCATTAATTAGAAGAGTTGAAAGAATCTGATTACTTTGGTTCTGAAACGTCTCTGTATTGTTGAAACATTGCATAACTTTCTGTCCCCATTGAATTTTAGACTATTACTTTGTAATAGGAATTTTCTCTAAAAAATTCCAAACACGTAGATGATCAGTTCAAGGGTATTTCATATCATATTCCAATTAAATTTTTGGCTCTTTTTTTAATAAAGAAAAAATAATATTTCCAATCACCTAAATGGGTATAATATATATTAGTAATTCTATTCATTTTTATTATTCATCTTATTTATTTTAATTTTTTGTTTGATAGGTAACTCATTCCCCGATATGTGATTCTATTTGGATAACCACTGCATGCTAATAAAATTCACTTGAATTTTTTATCAATTGATTACTTCAAATCAAGATTTGAATGGGTTGGTGTCATGGAATTTATCATGACAGAACTAAAAGGCCATTAATTTGCGAGTAAAATGTGAGACGATTTTTAAAAAGTAACAATAACGTGGAATATAGCAATACAGTACTTTTCAGCTAATTAGTATTTGTTCAACCACCAATCAATGAGATATAATAAAAAAACATTAGTTTGCCACCCAAGTACGCGATACATACATCATTTCACATGAAATATAATATACAGCGAAAATTGAAAAGAAGGAACCGATTCAAATAGATGGTTTCTTCCAAACTACAAAATATAGATCACGGCAGCATTGGCGCTGTTTTTTGACTGTAGTACACTGGTGATTGCTCCACAGGAAAGATGAGTTTGTGTTCTTAAGCCCACATAAGTCCACATCATAAGCTAGAAATGGACTTGAAAATTCTTCACCAAATGTATGGCAAGTTTTAAAATAGGCATAGTAAATATGCAAGTTCTAAAATATGAAACTAATTGCGATTGCTAATACTGTTACTGCAGTAAACGAAATAATCTTTCCTTTGGCGACACTGCCATTTCACTACACAAACAGCAGCGCTAATGCGGCCATGCATGGAAATGTCTACCTAAGAGAAATTTTAAACTTCCCATTCAAATTTTAAGAGAAGCAGTTGTTGGCAATAGCCTGTTGTTTGAATTGATTGTGTATTTGTAGCAAATGAATAGATAAATAATAGTGGATTATTTACTGTTAATTACTGAAAGCTCTGAATATGGGAATATGTAATAAGAGATAAGTTATCAAATACAAGTATATGGTATACAGGTTGGAACCATATGAAAAAAAGGAATCTTATAAAAGGAACGATATACCATGTGGTATGGAACCAGGTTGTACATTTACACCTTATAATAACATGTATGAACGCTAGAACGCTGGAGTTTGGAATAAATCTATCCATAGACTTCAACTGGGAGGGAACACCCTGTGAACTCCTGGCGGTGTATCGGAGTCCAAACTCTAGCTTACCTTTATTCTTGAACGCTCTTGATAACCATCTTAAAGAATCAACAAACGGGGGATTGAAAATTCTAGCCGGGGATTTAAACTGCGACATTATGAACGTTGTTCCAGGTTCGATAGAGGAAAAATATATTGATGTCATGAATGAAGCAGGACTGACAGCATGTATAGACAGGGTGACTAGGCCGGCCAGCGGTACTTGCATAGACCATTATTTTGTAAAATTACCTCATTCCTTTCATGTCTCAACTACAATTGTTCAAACTGCTGTTACCGACCACTATGCTATCTGTATGAGTATATTATCAAACAAGAAAAATAAATACACAAATAAAGATGAGTATTTTACAAAGGTCGATTGGCAAGGAATCAATAATTCTCTCTCATTACAGAACTGGGACTCAATCACTAATGAAACAGACATGAACGTGGCAACACGCCTTTTCACTGAAACTCTTCAGAAAACTATAGATACCAATACTAAAAAAATTCAGTTTGCAGCAAAATATAATAAATTGAAGCCATGGATCAGCGTGGGTTTAATTCAATCAATCAGGCACCGTGACAAACTGAAAAATAGATTAAATAGACAACCCTTTTGTACAAACCTAAAAAACGAATTTCTCCAATACAGGAATAGACTCCACTCTCTGATCAAACAAGTAAAATACAATTACTACAAAAACAAAATAGACCAAGTCGCACATAATCCTAAAAAATTCTGGTCAACAGTGAATGAAGTTTCCGGTAGACCTACTCAAAAACATGCTTTCCCTGTCAATGTGTTTACGGGGGACGGACAGTCATCTGCACAACAGAGTGCCTCTGAAGTTAGCAATAACTTCAATAAATTCTTTGCCTCTGTGGGGAAGCGCTTGGCTGATTGTATAACACCATTGGGTGAGCCAGAAGTAATTGATTCTGATCATGCTGTCGAGAATGTATTTGGGTTTCGATGTGTTCCACAAGAGGAACTCAGGCAGGTGATTGGCAGCATGAGAGGTAACAGCGCTCCAGGTCATGACCGTATACCAGCTAGAGTAATTAAAGAAAACATTCACACCCTCCTACATCCTATTCAACATCTAATAAACTTGAGTATACAGACAGGTGAATTCCCAGACATGCTTAAAATTTCCAAGGTGATCCCAATTTATAAATCAGGCATAAAAAACAATTACACCAATTATCGTCCCATTTCTCTACTGGCTATAATTTCAAAAATTCTTGAAAGATGTGTAAAGTCCCAACTAATGCAGTACTTGAACCGATTTAATCTTTTATCCACTTCACAATATGGTTTTCAAAAATCAAAAAATTCATCCAATGCTTTATTTGATTTATCTAAATATATTACAGAAAACATAAAAACAAGGAATAAAATAATAATAACCTATCTTGACCTAGCAAAAGCCTTTGATTCAGTTGATAGGAAGAAACTATTAATAAAACTGGAAATGATTGGAATTAAACAAACCGCTCTACAGTGGTTCAAGAGTTACCTAAAAGACAGAGTCCAATATGTTCAGATCAATGATAGTAAGAGTGGGCTGGAGAAAGTTGATTATGGCGTTGTGCAGGGAAGTACTCTTGGGCCTATACTCTTTTTGATCTATGTGAACAACCTACCACTGCTGAACATCAGTAGTAAACTGTTCTTATTTGCTGATGACACGGCAGTGGTATCAACAGGCAAGCAGTGGGACGATGCATACAAAAATGCAACAGCTGACTTGGCCAGAATAAAAAGCTGGTTTGACCACAACTGTTTGACCGTTAATATAAGCAAGACCAAGTGCATGCCCATTGTAACCCGTAATCAGCAAGATCCAGGGCCCAGATACTTGAAATTTCACTCATGTGGAGACTCAACTTCAACCTTCTGTAACTGTGAAAGCTTAGAAAGAGTTAATCAATACAAATACCTGGGCATAACCATTGATTATAGATTAAGTTGGAGCCCACATATCCAGTTTGTAAAGCAGCGTCTCCGTAGGTTACTGTATGCTTTCTCTCAGTTAAGCCAAGTTTTGAGTAAGAAACATTGTAAGACTGTCTATTATGCTTACGTTCAATCCATTATTCAGTATGGTATCCTAGTCTGGGGAGGACTGCCTGCAACCCTCCTGGAGCCGCTTGCGGTGTCGCAGAGACAAATAATAAAAACTGTTCTAAATAAAGAATACCGATATCCAACAATTCAACTATTCACAGACTTCCCTGTTTTGAACATAAGGCAATTGTACATAAAATCTTTATTGATCTACCTTAAAAACAATAGATTGAACATCTTCCCAGAAATTCTTCATACCTACCCTACACGATATAGAGTGAACTATGGACTTGCGACACCTCAGGTGGTTCATGGTATGGAGCTTAGAACACCTTTCTATCTGGCTCAAATGGTGTACCGTAATTTGCCTGCTGAGATGAGAAATATGGAATGCAGTGAGGCTGTATACAAGCGCAGGGTGGAGGGGTGGCTCTACCACCTGGGCTGGGAACTGTCAGAAAGCCTGCTTCATTCTGTTTATTGGCACTAGAACCAATATAAGTTTTACCCTTTTTTTTTTTTTCTTTTTCTCTCTTCTCTGTAAGTAAAAGTCGCCTAGAGATCCGCTGGTGTCTGTTCCTTGATGATATTATTTATTTCCGAATTTATTGTCTTTCGATCATTCTTATACAGTGTTATCTTCTATAATTTTATAATTTTTTTATAATACATTTTTTTTATTCTATCACCTTTTTTTGGTTCAAAAGGACGTTAATTCGTAGCAAATTTATAATTCTAGTAAATTTTTTATATTGTTCTGCTAAATTTGTATATTTACTGTTTTATTTTGGCTCCTCAGAACTCACCCCTACACACAGACGTATAGTCTTGTAGGGGTTTTCCAGTTATTATGTGCAAGTGTCATATTTTTTTTGTAACATGTCTTTTTTAGTGGAATAAAGAATATTTGATTTTTTTGATTTGATTTTTTGAAATACATGTTTGAAAACTTTTTCTTCTTTTCAATAGTCCTATATATCATCAACATATTACAGTATAATTGACATAATTATTTCACATACAATCAATTGAAAAAATTGAAAACGTCAATATTTTCATGTGATCTACATTCATACAACATAATTTGACAATATTGGGAGGGTGAGAAATCACTTTGAACAGTATTCCATTGGCAAGAGAGCAGCAGTATATGCTTCAAGCCTTCAAGATGAAATTTATGATGGGTGGCTTGGTTTGGTGCTAGACTGCCTTAGTAGCTGAGGCGGTTACCAATGATATGGGCTGTGGTCGGAAATAGTGGTCTAGAACGGAAAACCGCAGGAATCAGCCAAAACCATGTAGGCTGTTGAAGTTTCTATGCCACAAATTTCGCAACACTGCTTACAGGTTATAAATAATAATCATGGTCGGTAATAAGATCCTGTGATGCAATCCTTGAATAAAGGATAATTTATAAAGAATAGGTTATAATCAATCTAAATTTCAATTTTTTCATCGATTTGCATGTGGTAGTCATTTTAAATAGGTAGTTGGTGTAAGCGATAACAACACTTGTTTAGAATATTTTGTACTTTGTCGTTCACAAAAGTAACTTAGAAGACTAGAACCTTAACTAGGAACCGAAGTAACTCAGTAGACTAGGGATTCTTTCCTCTACTCCCTCTCTTTAGAAATCTTGGTGCATTTGAATCATGTTCAAAAAATAAACTTAGTAGACTAGAACCTTAACTAAAAACCTATGTTACTTAGTAGACTAGGATTTATTTCCTCTACTCCCTCTCTTCAGAATGCTTGGTGCTTTTAAATCAAGTAACTAACTAAATCAAGTAAGTATTATCATTGTAACAACCAATTATGACTAGACTAACCAATAGTAGCCATTTTCTTTAATTTTTGCGGAAATAATGATGATTATTAATATTGTTACATTTCACAAGTTAGTTTGAAGTGACTGACAATTGAATAAACTGACAAATATACATAAACAGAATTTATTAATTTCGAATTCCTTTAATTGCTATTACTTTATACTGAAGACTTCCGCAATGGAGGATATTGACAACAGCATTGAACAGCTGATATTTTTGTACAGTAGCAATCATCGATTCCCATCAGCTGTTCAATGCTGTTGTCAGTATCCGCCATTGCGGAAGTCTTCAGTATAAAGTAATAGCAATTAAAGGAATTCGAAATTAATAAATTCTGTTTATTGTTATATTTGTTTATTCTCAATACATCATAATTATTATGACTGCTACTGTTAACTTTTATTTTACTGTTAACGTTTATTCTTAGCATTTGTGATACCTTCCATTCAAAATTAACAATCTCACGTTTATTCTTGGCATTTGTGATACTTTCCATTCAAAACTAACAATCTGATGGCGTAGGGGTTGGCGATCCCATCACCCGGTAGCCAAAGGGCTACTGCAAACAGCCTCTCCACAGCACTTCTTCACCCATCCTTCTTCTTCTTAATGCTCTGAAGCTTTAAATTTCTAGAATGACACTATTTCCATTGACTTAGCTTTGTGTCATTCTTTCTTTTTCTCTTCGTTTTCTCTGTCTGGTCTCCCTTGACCAAACTCTTCCCTTTTCCTTTTCCTTTTCAAACTCTTTTCCAATGGGTAGACAAGGCTCATAGATGTAGTGAAAGCAACTTGTCTAGATGAGTAAACCGTACATAAATCAGTACTCTCACTTTTACTGTTACTGTCACTCTCATCTACCTGTTTGGCGCATTCTTCCTCTATTTTTCTTACTTTCATCTCTCTCAGTACACTAACTTTTAATGTTATTGTCACTCATCAACCAATTTGACGGATTCTTTCTCTATTTTTCTTTTTTCATTTCTTTCAGTACACTCACTTTCACTGTTACTGTCATTCTCATCTACCAGTTTGGCGCATTCTTCCTCTATTTTTCTTTCTTTCTTCCTTTCAGTACACTCACTTTTACTGTTACTGTCACTCTCATCAACCAGTTTGGAGGAATCTCCCTGTTTTACTCACTTCCACTTCTCTTGAATGATTTTCTATTGTCTCACTATTGAAAGATACAGTGCATCTCGTCCAAGAGGAAATTAGTTCTCAGCTTGTTGAATCAGTTGAGTGGTATAGGAATTTCTTTTGTTGGAATTTTGCTGGCCTAAAGCTGCAAGTGTCCGACCGCTAAGCGTTTGTAATTGGTTGCGCTGTTTTGGAAGAGGAAACGACACCGGCCAAGTACAGATTAAACTTGAAAAAGGAGCTGCCCGTTGTAGTAGGTTGCTCTTTCTCTTCTGTTGAAAAAGAAAAGTGGTGTCAGTGTGCTTGTAGGATTTGTGTTGAACGAGGAAAAAGCGAATTAGGATGTGTCCGGCATTGATGATGATCAGCCAGAAAGTGTGCAACCGCCCCACGAATTCTCCTGTTCTGTTTTTCTGTCTTGCCACTCGTTTTTCGCCGCGCACTGTCTTTGTCGCACACTTTTTCTTTCTCTGGCAGCCACTTCACCCCTTTGCGAAACTCGACTTCCTCTTGACACCTTGCTACAAGCATCTGAACATTCATGGAGCGCGCTCTCTTCCTACAGACCATCGTGTAATGGCCACATGGTCACAAAAAGGAAGCTGCATTGAAGGACCCACTAGAGAGTCTGCGTTAATGTCATAGGATCCGACCAACCAGCACGATGATGGCCTCGCATGCTCACACGGACGCTTTTTCTGTTCTGATGGCACATTTTCACTCCACAATTCCACTAACCGTCGTTGATCACTTCAGATAGGTCCAATAACGTTGAAAGGGGCATTGTTCATCAATTAATAAGTTTGGCAAGAAGGAAACTATATCAGTCATTCTGCTGATGGCATATTGCATATGAATATTAACAATGTGTATTATTATTATGTTATAATATAATGTAGTGTTTATTTTCCATCATTCTTTCACACGTTACACATTTTTTGATAAACTTTGGAGTGTTAATGGCCACTTTTCCAAGTAGTGTAGCCATATAATATGATTTATTTAACGAAATAGTGTTAGTTTTATGTTAGTTTTCGCGTATTTACATATTACTTTGAAATAATAAATACAGATATTAATATTATATATATATATAAATATTTATTTATCCATTTGGAATTTCAGCATTCTCAAATTAAAATATTCTTGAAACAACAAATAACGTTGAAAGGGTCATTGTTTAAACATTGTTTTTATGTTCTTCATAATGAGTTAGTTTTTTGTGTTTTTGAGTTCAGCTCTTTCATTTTTTAAACTACTTGATGCATATGGCAACTGTAACATTCTCTATTCATAATTTATCATTTAGACGCATCCAATCCAGATTCAAATTGCATGTATTTTGAAATCGAAAGCATATCGCCGAGAAAAAAAACAATAGCATCAACAATAACAATGTGTGTATAGTAATATTCATAATTCATTATGTGGGATCCGTATCTATCGAAATTCATGGTATTACCGAAATCGTCAGTCATTTTGTTAAAAGCATAATATTAATAATCAATACTTTTGTTCGTTGATTGATTACATTGAGAGTGTGTAGATTTTCATTCATACATTTTTAGACATTTATATCAACCAACATTATCGAAATGATCATCCATTTTGTTGGAGGCATCCATATTGTTTATCAATAATTTATACATATTATAAATTTATTTGTACGATTTATATTTCATAATTCATTTTGTGGGATCCTTATCTATCGAAATTCGTGGTATTACCGAAATTGTCATTCATCTTGTTAGAGTTAGAGGCATAATGCTAATAAACAATGCTTTTGTTTACCAATTGATCTACTGGTATTACAGGAATCATCAGTCATTCTGTTGTAGGCATAATTATCATCAGTTGATCACCTTGATGGAAATATTATCACTCATCTCTTAAAGGCATTCTTTTTATCAATTGATCACCTTGACTATGTGTGAATATTATCTTTCATTCATTCAACTTTTGGAATTCATCTTTTAATATTACAGAAATCACTGGCCATCTTACTAGAGGAATATCGTTCATCATTTTTTCAACTAAAAACTGTCATTCATTTTGTTGGAAGCATAACCATATTGTTTATCAATTGGTTGACTTGAGAATGAGTGAATTATCACTCAATTTATGGTTATCAAATAATTATGGTGGAAAAATCCCAGGATTTCACAATTCTTATTAACAATTGATTTGATGTACAATTGATGTTTGAATCGATGAATCGTTGAATTGATGAACAATGCACATTAGATGAAAATAGATTTTTGCATTCCTCTGTTACTGTTGTCAATATTCGTAATTGGGAAGCTTTCAGTGCATTTTATAAAATTAAATTAAGAATCTATCTATTCTATAATTCTATTCTTGTTTTTCAATCGTTCATCACCTAATCAGGAGAGACTCATGTTAATTTGAAATCTATTTCAATCTAAATTTAATCATCAACCACATCGTGGAATTTACTAATAGCCTATTACAGATTACACATTACTGCTCCATTATAACAATGTAGCATTTTATATCAAGTAAATGTCCTCATTTTTAATTAGGTGTTCGAAATATTTTGTCGAAAGCTTACTATTTGTTCTGTAACAGTTATATAAGGGAATTCAAGTTTTATCTATTCAATCAAACCACTTCAAATTCAAAAACTTTATTCACTTAAATAAAAATATTAAAAAAACGTAGAATACAATAAAAATTTTAAGTGCATTCCTCATTAGGCTATAGCCAATTCACTATTTAAAATAGTAAATTATCAAGAAACTTGTGATACGTACTTACAACTCTAGTGATCCATCCTCTTCTAGATCAAAATGATTGATCTTTCTGTTGTCTTGTGTTTCTTCATGATCATATGAAAAACAAATAAAACAATAGACATATATTTTCCAATTGGAATTCATTCTTGAATAATAATAATGATAATAATAATAATAATAATATTAATAATTAATATTATAATTATACAATAATAATATTATTAATATTATTAAAGATATAGCTGGCTGTCTCAGCAGATAAGAATGCACAGAGAACAAGAGGTGAGAAATTAAGAAAGTACCAGGAGCTAGCTTTTGAGCTGAAAGATGTGTATGTATTAAACAGTGCAAGGATAGTACCAATAGTAAAAAGTGTGGGAGGACTGATGCTGAAGTCAGCTGTAGAGAGCTGTGAATCGATTGGCCTTACAGAGACTCTGATGGAGAAAATGCAGAAGTCTATTCTGTTGGATACATCACGCATAGTGCGCCAAATACTGCAATGTACTCGATAATCCCTTCATGTACAAAATAATAATAGTAGTCATGAGATGGAGGTTGCATGTCCCTCCATCCAAAGAACTAACCGCAAATGCGAGATAAGAAGGAGATGATAATAATAATAATAATAAAATAAATAAATAAATCTTTATTGCAGCAACTCCTGAGGTCGTCAGAAGCATTACAAATTGTCATAGTCACATCAAAATAATTTTGTCTCGATAAAACATTGCTTGAACGTTAAAACAGATTAAAAAAAAAATCACATTTAAAATTAGCCTACATATCTATTGCAGTGTCTATTGCATTTAAAGCTGTCTCTAAATTAACTACAAAGTCTTGGCCCTTTCATAAAAATCCTCAAACCTATATAATGGGTTATTCATCAAAAACATATATAATAATAATTATAATATAATTTATATAATAATTATTATATTACAATCTCAATTTTTTAATTATTTAAATTTCAGTTAGTTCTTGAAAGAACAGTGACTCCACCTCTGTTGATTCATGGCAAGCAACAAACTTATTCTATGGAAGCTCGAGCACGTGCAGGGTGAGATGACTAATGACGCTCGCGACCAACATATTATTCCTTCGCCTTTTTCAAAGAACGTATTCGTAAAGTTTGCCAGCTTGAAGAAGTTAGCCTGCGTTCGACTTTTAAAACAGGTCGTTACTGCATTGACCCCTGACTCCTGCCCCTTCCCCCCCAAAAGGTGTTCAAAAGGTCACTCCACCCTAGACCCTAGCTGCTCCATCACTCCAGGCCCTATAAGGACTATTCAGCTGACCCACCTTCTTCCTGCAAGCCCTTCTCTTGTACTATTTCTTCCGCGTTTGAAATGTATTCCGACCTTTGTCCACTTATCTTGATACGGCAATTTCTATACTACCCGATATTTGCTCTCCTGGTGCTCTTTGAGCCCTCAAGCGCCTAACAGAAGGCCCTCTCGGTAATAGCTCTTTCTTATAGAATAACTGCACACTGCTGAACTTTCAAACTACAAATTGGCCTTGTTCACACTCGTGTTTCACTATGAAAGAATAATGTATAAAGCTTGCCTTGATCCTGAAAATTGGATCCAGCTACCGGAGGACCATTCTCCGAATTTCTTATCACCAGCAGAATTTTGATTTGTTATAAGCTGTTTTAATTTTACCTTCCCATTTTTTCCTCCTTGTATCTGTGCTATGTAAGTTGGCGATAAGTCAAATTAATTTTATTGTTCAAATATTTGATTAATTTTCAAGTCAAAATTCTCACTATTCGACTAGCATGTGTAGTTATTTTGAATTACTAACAAGTAGAATTCTTTTTACTTACAGCATTACATGTTTTTGGGGTGGAGCCCATCACTGGTGGTGATGACGGGCTCATATTCTGTCTTAAGTGAGAAGAATTCAACTTCTTATTAATTCAAAATGGTTCTGCATGCCAGTCAAAAAATGGACTATCAACTATTCTACTCACAAATCGTCATGGATCAATAAATACTTGTTTTTGATTCCTAAGTTTAGGCCTATTAGTCGATGGGAACATAACACAAGAAATGAAGGCTATATGAACAATATAGTTTATAAATTTTGAATTCTTAATCTAGGCATTACCAATATTGCTGCTTCTTTGCGGTACCTTATAGCCTATAGAGTTACTTTTCCAAACTAACTTTCACTCAAAATATTTATTCTACTCCATATTATTATTTGTGAATTTCATGTTTGTGACATTACTAAGAATAATTTTTCACATCGTTTCTATGACGATATCCTCCTTCTTTTCAATTGTTGAAAATTCAATTTACTCTTGGCAGTAAGTTGTTTGAATTTGCCTCACTGTCCGTACTCTACTAATGACTATCACTCTATGCTTGAGCTCTTCACACATAAATTATACTTCATCGACATTTTGTTTGAACTATAGCAAGCGTTCACACAGCAGTTTGCAACAGCTGGCAAGTGCTGGCAACTTAAGATTTGTTTGCAACTTTTTAGTTTGACCTATTGGATTGACCAGCAAAAATTACTTCGTTCTCTGCTGTGAAATCCCATCCCGGTGGTTTGGAACCCACCTAAAACTGTAGATCTAGCTCATCAATCACTATCATCAGCTCATTACCCACGCGCAGGTCTTAGACCTATGTGGGATTCATTCTAAGAAAAAAAATGCAAGCAAACTATTGATAAGTGTGAAACAAATTTATAAGTCGTTTTTTGAAAAATTGCCAACTCTCTTTAGAAGCAAAAAATATTCCTGTTACAAAGTGCTTTGTGGACGTTACTATCGACCATTTACTCAATGAATAATAATTTTTTTTGTCTGACAACTAAGTTTCTTAATTGCTTCCTTTTATAACCTTCATTTCGAATTATGACTTATACACATCTTTGGAATCTGTATATTAAGCGTACACTATAATATATTGATCTCTTTTTTTTAACAAAACATTCGCAATATTGTTGCCATAAATAATCTTCTGCCTGAACCATGAACAATATTATATTCTTTGAGTAGGAATAATTAAAAGGGAACGTTAATACAATGCATGTCACATAACAAGGCGGCTCTATTTTCAGCTTAAGATAATTTTCATGAGCAAATATGTTGAAAGCTACTAATTTGTTGACAGTTTTTCACATGCGTGATGTGTAGTTCAAAAAGTGACACTAATATTGTCTGTTTTGTTTGTTTGCAGTTGTGAGCGTGGATGTGCAAGCAGTGGAGGGCAAAAGTGTCGAGCTACCCTGCAACGTCACACCTCCTGGACACGATAAGCTCTACATGGTTTTCTGGTTTCGTGACAACGTTGGAATTCCGTTGTACAGGTGAGTGGTGTATGGTGCACCTCAGTGTTCTCGAATTGTCAGCTATGAACAGTTCAAACTGTTGTACAATATTCTCAAACTGATGCCTGAACTGTTCCAAATCTGTCTTCCACTGCCATTAGACATTCGAAATTTGAAACACAATAGCGTGTTTTGCCCAATAATAACTTTCAGCACCGCCCTCCAGTACTTTACTACATACAGAAAGTTTATTCTCTCATCGATGTAAATAGCCATGTACGTTCTATAGATCATAAAGGTTGCATTTACTCACTCATCGCTGCGTAGTCGTTCCCTATTGAAAAATAGATCAGTTAGTAGCATGTCAACTCACTCTTGGCAGTAAGTTGTATGAATTCGCCTTGCTGTCGGCACTCTACTAATGACTACTACTCTATGCTTGAGTTGTTGAAAAATACTTGTCATATTCATGAATAATGACATCATCACTAGTTCTTAGTACAACCGCTTGGAATTTTGTACACGATGCGTATACATAACAGAATTTGTTTATGCGCTCTGCAAAGAATGCGTTGACAAACTTTAAGAGATTGAACAATTTACAGCATTCATGATCAGTCTTTGGTATCGTAAAGAAAGAAATGTCCCTGTCAATTAAAATTGAATAATTGTCCAACAAGTGAAGCTCCAGATTATTTCTAGAAAATTTCGGTTCTATTGCTCAATGGTTGTAATGACTTTTGATTGGTTGAATTTCAATTGCATTTATTAACTTACAAAGGCTGAACGGACAATTGTTGAAGATTTTAATGACGTACAATGAAAAACAAGTTCATAAATGTAAAAAAGAACGATTAAAAATACAATAAGAAAACAGATAAAAATAAATAATAATAATAATATGGCTGGCTCAGGTCTGGTGTCAGAGTTATCAGGTCGCACCTGAATAAGTTAAGGGCCTCTGACGTGACTTAACGACTGTTTTTTAGGCAGCTGGGACCGACAGCTTAACGTGTCCTCCGAAACACGGGATCTGGGATCGAACCCGGGACCTTTGGGCTAGCAAACCAGCACTTAACCCTACGGCCAACAGATAAAAATACAACTTTTTGATGAATCAATAATAAGTAAGAAGAGATGAAATAATCGAATATATAACTTATATGGAAAAAGAAAGTAATAAATAATTATAGAGATAGAAGGAATAGAGAGGAAGGAATTACCTCAATCAGGTTAAAGTTGAACTTTGAAAGTGTTTACATGAAAATTGTAGTTTTAATTGATTGTGTTTGTAGTTGACTGTTTCACATTGACTTCGAAAACTTCAAAAATTATTGTATCATGATTTAAATATCAAAATTCTTTTTCATGAAACTATTAGATAAATAGTGATTGAATAGACATACTTTTAGAGAAATTCCAATGTGTATTTTTTGGGACGGGGTTAATTGTGATGAGGATCCCACTGGGCTTGCGCTATAAATGAATATGATCCAATATTCATGATTCGTTACCCGAACTTGATCTCCGCGCAAATTAGCAGCTCCAATTAGCGAATTAATAAATATGAGGAATGTATCTATCTCTTGTGAGCAGAAAACGGACAAATAGCTGAGAAGTAATTCTACTTTCGTTCAAATTAGGAGCTAGGGAAACGGTAGCAGTTGTGCTGAAGTTATGTATGCAGCATGATACAAGACTGCATCAAGCATTCTCGAATCAAGTCATAAAAGTTACATAGGCCCGGGCCAGGGCGAGCCCCCCACCAATAACGTCTTCACTCATGTGCTTAATGAGCTCGTTCTTTTAAGCGCTGCTCAGATTTATGCTTGGCGCGCTGCGTTACACATGCAAGCAGAAATAATGAATGTAAACCAAGCACGACCTGTAATCTCCTTGCCTTCATTCTGTATTTATTATCCAGCTCTTGAGTCTCAACGATTAAATACTAGACAACGAATTGCCCCCCAAGCTCGGAGGACCATTATAATTTATAATTCTAATTAGCTTTGAACGCAAGTTAATGACTCAGTATTTCAGCGCAGCGCGATAGCTACGCTTCATCAAACGTAATTTCGAAAGTTGAAACTTTCGTTCGTTCTATCAACAATGTTTTAAGTCCTTGCCATAGTCATATACGGCGGGCGCACAGTCAACTCTTGTAATACGATACAGTCAAAGAATTGAATTGCAATGACTATGTTGTACAGTTTTATAAATAATTTGAGTCAACTTTTTATCATAACATTCAAGTTGGAAGCTCTGGTTTACTTTGTTCGCTACTCTGAAAATTCATGCTAACTCAACCTCAACTTGAGCTGAAAAATACTGAATTTGGACTTGAAAACAACAATTGGAAAAATATTTTTTTACTGTACTTGAATCTTAACTAGTATAATCTTGTATCTTGATCAATTGAAACTTGAACTCATGAATAATGTGATCAAAAAAGGATTCTATACAGATTAAATTTCAATCAAAAGTATAAGTATAATTTAGTAAAAAGTTATAATTCAAGTATAAGTATAATTTTATAATCAAGTATAAAGTATAAGTAAAAAAGTATAATTTCGATCAAGCAATAAAGTTATTCTTTCCATGAGACAAGATGATGAATACAATAGGCTATTCAAATAGAATAATGTTATAACTGCACCTGATAGATCAGGCACAGTTATAACATGGATATCCTATTGACTGCAACACACATTATTTAGTGATTTTATTTATCTACGAAGTCTTGCTGCATTCGGATTTGAAGGCATCGATTGGCTGGTTTTTGTTGTATGTTGACAAGAACTTCTTGTAGTTGTTGCAGTGTTGATTCTTGAGGAGTTACGGTTGTAGTATCTCTTATCCAGTGATATGATGTATTCGCATAATGAAACTTCTAAAATGTACCTACTAATCAATGTCTAAGTAGTGAACTCTTGGTTTTCTTTCAAGGTGATGATTCTTAAGTATCGTCTATCCAGAGATATGAAATGTGCTGATTATGTGCTTCTATGAAGCTTATTGTGAAACCTCCCACGAAAACTCACAATATCCAACCACAACACTTTTGTCCATTCTGCTACTTTTGTGGTTGAAATTTATAGAAATTTTGACCGTAGTGTTCTTGGTGTCTCAGATTCCTTACATTTCTTAAAAGTCTTAAGGCCATATTTATGAACGTTCCTTTAGTGTCTCTTGATTCGAGGAACTGTTGAAATGCATTAAGAACAGAATTTCAAGAGTCCATCGAGTCAAGAAAGTGACTGAAGAAACATTCATAAATACGTTCCTTGATCTCTCAGCTAGTTCTTAATTCATTCATTAGCTCTCGAAGTTTTTTCTTCCCTAATCTTTTCTTTATCAGAGCTGGTGCTTGAAGTATTATAAACAAGGGATTTGATACAAATTAGATTGCTGGAGACTTGGACCTTCTTTTGCTGATTTCTTTGGAGTTTGTACCGATATTATGACAAAAATAACTTCATAATTTCCAACAGTCAGCTGTTGTACGGAATTGTGAACGTGTTTAATTTTCGGCTCGAAATTTTAAGATCAAATAACTCAAAATTCTCTTATATTTTTGTATTATTTGTTTGGCAATTTGTTTTTATTGACTTTCATGTACAATTTTTTCAAAAAGAAATTGATATTTTTTTCTCTAGTGAAAATTGATAGTGAAACTGTGACTCCTAGACCTTTATTTTGTTCCTGGATTTCTTGTTCCATGACGAACTGCGTTGTTAATATCAACTTTTAATATCAAAAGGCCTTGAAGATGGGGTTTAACAACTCAAAAACGTTCGGCCTACAGAAGTAAGTGAAATACTACTTATTTTGATAAAAATTTTACTGCAAGTCGTTTAATTCACTTGAAAAGTTAACTTTATTTTGTCATTGAAATTTAAAAGAGGAGACAGGTTTTGGGCTGTAAAGCCTGCTGTTTCCTCTTCATTCTACTGCAATGTGATAATGTACATGAATGATAAATGAATAAATATTCTGAAGAGATGACCTTCTTCTCATGATTAGTTTGTGAAATCAACAAAATATCAAATTTTATTTATTTTGAGTAGTGTCTGAAACATCTATTTGGATTGGGTTCATTTCAAATGATCGCAATTATGGGAGGATTCCCCGAACGATGTAGAGTTCTCTGGGAGGTGTAGCATCAAGATAAATGCAATGCGGGCCTATAAGTTTGAGGGACGGGAGAGTGTGGCGAAGGCTGGAGTGTCGACTAACGATTGCCGGAATGCCGTGGCAGAGGGTGCGTGAGAGTTCTCAGCAATGCTGGCCACTATTTCTCTCCCTCACTCATTCATTCCTAAACGCACTCTCTTACTCTCTCTTACTTACCGTCTCTTACTGCGACGCTGCAGCCCTGTAATTCTACAAATTGCTAATAGCCGGTGGCAACTCCAGATAGTAGTCGTGAAGGACTAAGCTTAGGCACTACTGTACGTCTGCATGCCCGGTTCACCTGTATTCTGTACACTTTACTGGACTGCTAACATCTCAGATAACGTGTTGAGAAATCCTAATGTGAACATGGTTGGTGTTGCAAGTATGAGATTTTTTGCTTGGTTGTTTTTTTTTTTGTAGATTACGTCTTGGAGACTCCGGTTAAGGAGTATAAAACTAGTCAGATAAACATTTACAATATTGAAATATTGTGCAAGCTCAGGATCCCTTGTTGGCGAGACTTTTATGTGCGTGTTTCATTGGAAGTGGATGATATACAATATTTACAAATTTGAAGGATGCAGGCATGGGGTGGCTTGTTGTCTTCATTGAAGTAATGCATGTGGTAAAAGTAAGTGATAGCCGAGGGCTGTAACAGGTATCTCAGATCAATGAGAGATAAGCTACGAAACTCCTGGGCGCTCTTTTTAAGGGTGACCTTATGTAAAATTACTTCCCGGTGGTTCAATACTCACCCAAAACTGTAGGTCCAACTCATAAATCACCATCATCCAATTCATTACTCACGTATAGGTCTGAGACCTATGTGGGCTTCATCCTCCAAAAAATGTAGGTTTTCCATTGGAAGTGGAAGAAGAGCAATATTTACAAATTTGAAAGGTGCAGAAATGGGGTGGCCCTTTGTGTTCATTGAAGCCCAGCAATGTAAGTCCAATGTATGTCCAATAAATGTAATAATCTAATAATGAAGTAGAATAAATAGAGAATGTTATAAGAAAAATAGAAGATGATAAAGAAAGTAACAGAAAAAGTAGTGAAAAATCTAAGAAAATTGACAAGATAAGTATAAAATTGATAAAAACTGTATTTCTCACGTACAAGAAAAAAATATAATTGGATTATCTTGCTAGATTAAATGACAAAAAGTTACTTCTTACAGCTTGCAATGAGCTATCACTGACACTTATTAGGTATGCTATCTTGGTATGGGGTAATTCCTCAAAACAAATCCTGATAGTGTGTCAAGATCTAAAATAAAGCTGTTAGGTGTATAGAAAAGTATACATAGATTAGATTCATGAAGGCCATTGTTCAAGAGACTTGGTCTCTCAACTGCACCCTGCTTTTATGTGAATGAAGGTACTTTATATGTAAAGAAGAGTGATATTAACCAAAATCTTGACGTACACGATTATAATACAAAAAGCCGAGGAGATTATCACTTGGTAAGTCACAATAGTAGATTATTTAAACAAAAACCTAGTTATATTGGAAGGAAATTCTACAACACACTACCACAGTTTTCAAAGAGTCTTGAAAATATAGAAGCGATATAAAAAACAATAGAGAAATATTTAGTTGAAGAGTTTTATAGTGTAAAAGAGTTCCTTTCACATCAAAAGTAAGCCTTACTACAACTAAGTGATATATTGATTATAGTAGCTAGTGTATGAGATTGTATGATTGTTGATCTGTCTTACAATCCTTAACTGGGGTCTCCAAGACGTACGGTCAGTTGCAAGGAAGCCAATCAAATTTAATATCTGTAGAATGACGTCATTCTATGGAGACGATTTGGTTGCTCAAAGGAAAAATTACAAGATATAACGCTGATTAAGCTAACCGGGGTAAGAGATGTTTAACCGCCCGCTCACCAAGGATTAAATCTCACTAATACCCGATAAGTTACATTTTATAGGTTATGTTTATTGTACCCAGAACACGGAGCTGCAAATTAGGTCGTAGGTGTTAAAAACCTTTCAAAATAAGTAAAATCTATTTAGAATATAATAAAGTTGAGATAGTTGAATATTGATTCAAATAATTAAAAATGAAATGATTCTAATTCATCTTCAGAAAAAGCTGTTGATCAAGTTACAGTGTTGCCTGATTGGGCCCATTCGGTTTACGAGAAATAACTAATGAATCTTTGTGCAACAGAAATAAACCCGTTACACTTACGACAGTGAGTTAACTGACATTGAACTCCTTATTTAATTGTATTTCGTGCAAGCGGCCAGTAATCTACAAAAAAAATAAAAAATAAGTAATTCATCCCATTACGGAGATGAAATGGTTGAGGTTTTTCTCGAAAGAAGAGAATATTAATTCCACCAGAATTTGTCCACTCTCCAACATTGTGTATTATTTGTGTACTTTATTTTATGGTCGAATAAAAAACAATTTAATCGCATTAGTCACCGCAAACAAAATATTTGGAACTTGGAGATGCTGAAGAGAGAAAAATGCCGTTCTAAATGTAATAGAAACATGCAAAAATCACGAAAGCCCCCATCTAGGAAGTGGAAGGTGGCTGTGCACACACGATCGCAGCCATTATAACCGCTCTAGTCGGTGTAAATATGTGGATCGCGTGCACTGCGGAAATTTGCATTTGTTTGACCCGTCAGCCAACTCTAGGCCTCTCTAGGTCTCTAGCATGACTGACCACTCTCGAGAAAGGCGGCCAGCCTATAGAAAATTGATTCCAAATCCACGGCACGATTCCACAACTAAAAAGAGGCTGACTGCCATTCGAGACGTTCACTTGTTTACTAGCAGGTGACCTGATTCTATTCACAAAACCTATTTGAAAATTTATTTTAATAGTCTCTTTCTTCTTATGCTTCTTCATCATCATCATCCTTTTTTATTTTTCTTCCTATTTCTTACCTTCTTCTCCTCCTCCTCCTCCTTCTCCTCCTCCTCCTCCTTTTTCGTCTTCTTCTTCTTTTTTATATTAATGTATATTTAAATATGTTTTCCAAATTTATTCTCCTTTTTCCATTTTTATTTATGATTTCATACTTTTCTTTTTCCTTCTTCTTATTCTTTTTGTTTTCCATTTTCCATTTTTATCCATGTTTTCATCCTCTTTTTTTTTCTTCTTCATGTCTTAATATTTTTCATCTTCTTCTTCTTTTTCCTTCTTCACATTTTTTTATTTATTTTTATTTCTTGTTGCTCACCTTCTTATTCTCCATTTTTATTCATGTTTTCATCCTCTTCTTTCTCTTCTTCTTTATTTCTATCAATTTTTTTATCTTCTTCATTTCTTTTTTCTATTTCTCTTTCTTTTTCTTCTTATTCATTTTGCTCTTCTTTTCCCATTTTTATTCATGTTTTCATCAGATTCTTTTTCTTCCTCTTTATTTCTATCAATATTTTTTATCTTCTTCTTTTCTATTTTCTCTTTCTATTTGTTATTCTTTTTCCTTTTTGTCCTTATTCTTTTTGATTTATTCTTTATTCTCCTTTTTCTATTTTTATTCATGTTTTCATCCTCTTCTTTTTCTTCTTTATTTCATCAATATTTTTTATCTTCCCCCTCCCCTTCTCATCTTTTTATTCTTTTGTCATCTTCTCCGTCTCCTTATTCTTTTTTCGTCTCCTTTTTCATTTTTCTACACGTTTTACATGTTCTTCTTCCTCTGCCTCTACTTCTTCCTATTATCATCTTTTTCTTCTCCTAGTTCGTTGTTTGGTCATATGAAACGCTAGAGTTTAGTCGACAGAGAGCAGCACCAAAACGTTTGTTTAATTTATTGTTTAAAACTATTATTTCTGAACATGACAAATCACAATGAAGCCATATCGAACTCTACTCTCACACCTCTTGTCAGTTGTTGATGCTGCAGTATTGTTATACCAGTCACCGAACAAGCTTACAAAACTGAAAACATTCTGCATCTAGAATAAACAATAACTTGTGCTGTTGTTCGGTCGACAAGGTTTATTCAAAATTTTAGCATCCTTGTAGTGTAGAATACTGTGACCTATTGTATTCAAACAGTTGAATTTTGTGGATTGTGCTGAGTGCAGTGTCAGCTCCCAATTTAAAGTACAGCACAGTGTGTTTGCATTGAACTGCATCTGTAATTGAGTGTATAAATCAGTCACTGGGGAACTAAAAGACTGAAATATTATTATTTTCTACAACTGCAACTGAAATGGAGTGTTTGTATCAGTCTCTGAAGGACGGTAAGACTATTATTATTATTATTGCTATTTTATTATTATTATTATTATTTTCATTATTATTATTATTATTATTATTGGATTGTATAAGTGCTACGTTTTCAAAGTGAGATCCTAAATTGAAATTTTTGTGTTGGAAAGAATCAGTAATTTTATTCGAAGTAAAACTCCTAGTACATTTTGGACATGACCTTAAATTCGGATTTTTTATTTAAAAATTTGTAAAGAAAGCAGTAGTGGGCTATGCCTGTTGTATCTTTACTTGATTGTATTTTGTGCTATGAATAAATTAATTATTATTATCATCTTTTTTTGTTGAGGCAAGCGAGTTACTGGTTTTTTTTTTTTATTTTTTTTTTGTTGAGGATGAAGCCCACATAGGTATGAGATCTGTGTGTGGGTAATGAGTTGGATGATGGTGATTGATGAGTTGGACCTACAGTTTTAGGTGGGTTCCGGACCACCGGGAAGTGATTTTACAGCAGAGAACAGTGCCGTTTTTGCTGGCCAATCTAATCGGTCACCGTTTCAAACAGGACCTACGAGAACGCAGCTTATCTCTATCTGATTGAACTGATACCTGCTACGGCTCGCGGCTATCACTTCCCTTTGAATTATTAAATGAACATGAAGTTATTAAATTATGACCAATTTTTTCAAATTGGTTGGATGTGTTATATTTTTATATAAAACTATGAAAATTGGGAGAATTATTAGGTTTTTTTAAATTCAATTCTCATTGTTGATGAAAAATTAAATTTATTCGTGACCCATTGTGAATGCGAGCATTATTTGATTCTAACAAGAAGTTTTATGCTATTTATCATTGAATTAGAGAATTTGAAAAGCTTGAAAGAGAAGTCACGCTTTTCGGTAGAAAAATTGAAACAATATAGACTTTGTTTGCTCTAGCATGGAAACATAGACAGCAATTTAAAAAGGACGTTTTAAAAAAGAATTGAGTCTATCAATGAGTGGAATTTCAAGTTGACCGAAGAATTAAAACTCAGTAACTCAAATTGCGAATTGAGATGAAGCTTGAAAATAATAAATTCGTTGAAGAAAAATTTTAGATGTTATCAATAGTTCTAAAATGTTTTTCAGTTTATCTGATGATTCAAAGAAGAATTGAGTCCATCAATGAGTGGAATTTCAAGTTGACAGAAGAATTAAAACTCAGTAACTCAAATTGCGAATTGAGATGAAGCTTGAAAAGAACAAGTTCGTTGAAGAAACATTTTAAATGTTATCAATAATTCTATCTATTCTTTAGTTGTCTGGAATATCACTACCAGCTATTTTAGATTCTGCGTATTTCAGAATCAATGTTATAGAAGAATGATAATTTGAAATTCGAATAGGCTCATCAAAAGTTAAATGAAAATAATATGGTAATAACTTTTGGAACTTGTTCAGTTCAAGAGCGACTAATTTAGTCATTTCATCAATCATTTGCGCTTAGCTAAAAGTCATGTTTGCATCCGTTCTCCAAAATATTCCCACCATTCAGCTGCAATAAAGACCGACGTTCGCTGGGCCTATATCATTGGAGCCTATGAATTTCAAGCTTTGTGTGAGAACGACTCAGTCAAATGAAATGAAACGCGGAACATTTTCTTATTAATTGTCAAACGGAATGGCTTTGATCAGAGTCGCTACATTTGCAGACCGTTTTGACAGCTCTCCAACCTTCTGATGAATAAGTGAATGTTGGGTTCCATTTCGAGTTTCATGTTTCATGTAGAGAGAGTGATCTGTTCGGTCTTTGAAAGTCTGACCAGTGATTTCCATCAAGCTACAGTTTTTTCCGGCAGAATTCGGTTTAAAACTGTTTCAGATACGGAAAATCACTTTTATCCGATCATATTTCTGAAATATTGAGGTCTTTAAGACATAAAACTGTGACAGATTGAACGTACTTTGAGAACTTATTACATTCCTGTTACCAGAAATTGAAACACCGAAGTGATATTGTAAGAGATTGATTGTAGTACAAGATTTTACGTCATAAATCACTGATTAAACTCATTTCAGTTCAAAAGAACTTTCAGTGAATTGTTCCTCTTGAATTTTGCATTGTCATGAAATACACTTTTTATTTAGACATTTTCTATATATTAATTATGAGCAGTGAGTTGGTAATTCTTCAAAAATTATTTGAAAATTTGTTATCCTCTGAACTTTGTTCATCATTGATTTTTTAATAAGGATTAGGATTACAATAGAGTGAGTGAATTTTTATTTGTAAATTGTATTTTTAGGTTCTAGGCTTTTTCATATAATGAGCAGCAATTAATTTTATCAGGGTACAATAAGTTTGTAATTCTGTTAATACAGTCATATTACATGAATTGATAAACACTATAAATAACAATTTTTTTCATTCAGTCGAGTTCTGAATAGTTTTAGACTAGTTGAGAAGCTGATCACGTTTTACGTGCTTGCAATCCTCTCCATGTTTCTAATTTATTTTTTATGACTGTTCTAGAGAAATAATTGGATAAAGACTCTTGCATAATTCAAATCAATCCTATTGATATGTTCACTTTTAACAAATATGCATAAGGTTCACTCTTAACATACTCTTGAAAATCAAACGAGGAAACTGAAGGAATCAGTGTTTATTCTTGCTATTTGCATGAGCAGAACATGTTTTCGCACAGGAAACCCATCATCAGTGCAGGAGCGCCATTTCAGTTTAGCTATGGTGGAGAGGGGGTCGCAAACAGCAAAAATCGGTCAGATTTGTTGAGAAATTTATTCATTTGCCTGAATTTTGGCTCAATTATTACTATGTATCAAGTTCATGTGTTATTCCAATGAAGAAATTCTGTTCAATATTATATTAATATCAATACACGCACTTTTGTAATTTTCGGTTTATTTGAACGCGTCACGGGACCCCTGTTGCCTCCTAAATGTCAGCTCTGCATCAGTGTGGTTGATAATGCAGTTATTCATTCAAATATCATCTTAGTGCAGATTTAGATTTGATGGTGCTCAGTGCAAGATTAGCAATAAATTGCACTTGATTAATAAGTTATGTAAATGTCTGGATTGCCATCGGAATGTGGATGTGGAATATTGTTACGGGTTCTAATAGCTAAAATAAGGCTGGCAACATTAAAGTTCACACTTGCACTTTATTTACACAAATTTGTCTATTTACATACACTAATTGTAAGTACAATTAATAAATAAAAACAGATCAACAAATAACAAGCTAATACCTATTTTTAGTAATTCACAAGAATTAATGAATAATTAATTACAGGCTGATCAATAACAAAAGAAACTAGAGTCCAATAAACTGTACAATAATGTAGAAAGAAATGATAAAAAGAGCCACTAATCACTTACAAAACACAGTCCAATTCGTTATTTGACAGTCCCAAACAGTATCACGTCTTTAAACTATTAGTAAGCTGCACAAACAGTAAACACTTGTCTCTGCACTTGACACTGGAATCAAGCACTATTTACTGCACTGGCACTGGATTGTCTCTCTCACGAGATCTGTAATACAATCTGTCACGCAGGTTTGTAAACTAACTCACTGGTTCACGTGGACTCCTTTATATAGCTGTTGTAGTTGTATAATTTCAAGAATTGGAGGTCACCAGACGCTTCGAGAAGGCCACGGAACATGATTTCGATTGTTCAAGAAGTCTGAAGAAATCTCGAGAAATTTAATTGAGTGAGAGAGTTGCACACTTGAAGAATAAGAGTGACAAAGACATGTGAAGAGCAAGAGAATGAAGATCGGATGTCAAAGTCACGTACGATCATGAATGGAATGATCTACGTAGAACAACTGCGTGAATAACTGCTTGTTTGCTTTAGTAACACTATGAAAAACAACCTTCAAATTATAGCAATAGATGTCGAACAACTGTTACTGATCAATGATCTATGAAAGAGGATGCAAAATTATCATGTTGCATCATTCATAGGAGAAGCTATTCATTGTATGTACTTAATATGACTCATTCAAGTTAACTCATTTCCAATCATAGTAAGTAGGCCACATTACATTAACTTTCTTTGTAGTGGTGAAAGTGATATTGTGGAAGATATCCATATTGAAGTTGTCACAACCACATTTATTAAAAATATAGAGATACTAGTTTCGGATGTTACTCCATTATCAAACTAAGAGTTTGTTTGAGATTGATAATCTCAAACATCTCCGAAACTAGTATCTTTATATTTTCAATAAATGTGGTTGTGACAACTACGTCCTATTATTCATTACCCATTACATTATTGATTTTGTCTTCATGTCCTTGTTATTAATCATGAGTTCAACTAAATGTATTTATTCATGTTTGTAAAGTTTCAAGTGAAATAAAAGCATATTCTATTCTATACATGTGGGGACTTCTAGAAGTAGGTGGGGCCTGTTGGCTTGAGATTTTTTTTTTGAGGTTGAAGCCCACATAGGTCTGAGACCTGTGCGTGGGTAATGAGTTGGATGATGGTGATTTATAAGTTGGACCTACAGTTTTAGGTGGGTTCCGAACCACCGGGAACTGATTTTCAGTAGAGAACAGTGTCTTTTTTGCTGGCCAATCTAATCGGTCACCGTTTTTTTTTTTTTAGATTACGTCTTGGAGACTCCAGTTAAGGAGTATAAGACAAGTCAGATCAACAATATTATACACTAGATACCATAATTACTTCAATTAGTTGAGGTGAGGCTTAATTTTGATGTGAAAGGAACTCTTGTACACTATAAAAAGCTTTATCAACTAAATATTTCTTCAATTGTTTTTCAAATATTTCTATATTTTCAAGACTCTTCAAAAACTGCGGTAGCTTGTTGTAGAATTTCCTACCTATATAACTAGGTTTTTGTAGAAATTACCGTTACAAGCAGGACCTACGAGAAAGCAGCTTATCTATCTGATTGAACAGATGCCTGCTACGGCTCGCGGCTATCACTACCCATAATTTGGAAATTAAATTCACAAATCATTACAATAGATGTCAAAAAAAAAAAAAACTGTCAATGATAGTTTATACAAAGAGAATGTACCCATTTTCTTCTACAACATTATCACGTTGCATCACTCACTTCCATTCATGTGAGGATTTTAGGAAGTAGGTGAGGCCAGTTGGAAACTGCCAATGAGTGAGTGTCTGCGCATTGAGGGCAGTCAGCGCCTTGCCTCAGAGGCTCAGTCCCTTGAAGGGTACTCAAGAGTGATGACTTGCCGTATATTCAAACTGCTACCTCACGAATCAAAGAGAGCCGCTTTTCGCTTTTGTGGCCTCGCTAGTATCTTGTTCACAGTTAGTAGTTGAGCGTATGAATGAGTCGTGTATGGCCAGTTTACTCACTCATTCTCTTTCTCCCTCACTTGCCTCGCTCAGTCACTCACTCTCTTCTTCTGTTGCTGTGTAAACACTCGCGATCACAAGCGCAGATATGCGAGTACTCACTCTGATAAAGCATAAACATTTGCTTTAACCCCGCAGCTACGCACTATAGAGACCCACGCTTTTCGGGCTCTCTGTGTTTTATCTGATGTCATAAATGGATATGCAGCACTCCTCCTATCTGAAAGGACTACTGTCTACCCTTTTGAATAGGCAAGTGAGCCGCGCTTTTACGCCCAAATCTACAGCGGACATAAATACTGATGAAAATTTGCGTGTATATAATTGAAAACTGCGTTCATTTCCACTCGGCTACGATTCGAGAGCAGTTGCATCAGTCTGAATGTGACCGTCACTTCCAAGAACCTGCCATGAAATAAAAAAGATACAAAAATACCTAGTATACTTTTAATTCTTTATTTTCAAGCTGAACGAGTGGTTGAGGAATTTAGAAAACGTTGTTTCTATTAGATTGAGGGAATTTATTTCAGGTTAATAGATTCAAGTGAACAAACTGTAATTTGCCACAGATTTATTGATAACCTCATAAATAACAATAGTTATATCTATGAATAATTATGGTGATTTTTCCACGGTGAACGTGGTATTTATGCGATCGTGATGTTCAGTAACGAGTGCTCAAGTCTCCGCTTGGATGGATGAGCGTACTTCAATCAATTGATGTTATAAGCTCCATTATCACTTACCCGATGATCAAGGCCCACCGAAAATAGTAGGTGTCCTCTATGTTCCCCATAATTGTTTGATATTGCTGGATTGTTTTATATTAAAAAAAGACAGTGATTTTCTTAAAACAAATTCAATGTACAATATTCATGATTTTTTTGAAACAAGAGACTTACGACTGGTAGGAGTGAAATGATAGTTAATTTAAAGACATACCAGACTCAAAAATCAATATCTTGATATTAGCATATTTATTTATATATTATTAACATATGCTTTAATAGTAATTTTTCTAAGTTACTATAATAATTACAACTATTACTGTAACATGGCTCGAACGGCGAGGTGGAACTACCCGTAAAGGTCTCCCCACCAATACAAGCCATGCGCTTATTATTTATTATGATTATGATTATTATTATTATTATTATTAATAATAATAATATAGTTATTCTATGAAATAAATAAATTAAACTTTACAATTTTTTTGAGAACATTGTATAGTGAACAATAGGTCTATAGAGTACAATATCAAGTATATTGTACTATACCAGTGTAATAGAGTATTATATTTTATTTCTGTCTGAATCACTGACAATATTCTTCCCAGTCTCTTCGAACATGGTTTGGGAAAATAACTTCCCTCTCACCACATCATCATCAGCCCACAACTTCTATTCATTGTGTTCACACTTGCCAGTGGACACACTGACTACCTGCCTTCCGACTTAGGAAGGGGGGGTGGGGGCTGGATATACAGCCCGAGGCTATCACAGCACTAATTGCCTCAATCAACGCCTGTCCAATAATGCTGAATCCAACCTTGGTTATCAACCCCCCACCCCATCACTAACCATCATTCGAAGAACATGCTCACTGCTCACACACTGATAAAGCATATGTTTTCTCACTCTCTCCCTCTCACACACACATAACCTGGTAGAATTCTCTCTCCCTCTCACACACATATAGCCTGGTAGAATTTCTTTCAAATCAATACTCACATGCAATCATCTCATCGTTGGTGAAGTTAGTATTCTTTTTTTCTTCTCTAAGTGAATCTGGGTTTTTTAACTGAACACTTCAGGAATTTGAATCACACTGAAATTGATGTTCATTCGTTACAGTTTATTGTGATAAGTTCATCAACTTGAAACTCAATTCATTAATTTCGCCATACGAGCTTTTCAAGTCATTGTTGTATCAGTCACTGTCTTGTCTGATTTTTTCAAAATGGTGATAGATTCACGTTTCTAGAGCAGGAAAAATGCAAGGTGGTTGTAATCCATTTAAATTTGTATATTTTTTGTATCATACAGGTATTTGAAAAATACTTGTGAGTATTAAAAATACTTAGCACAAAAAAAATTTGAACAAAAATACAAGTAAATATACTTGTAAGTATAATCTTGTGAATACTTTTGTAATTACTATTCCTATTTTTTCAAGTGAATATAAATATGAATTTATTTAGAGCAAATTGCTCTTCTTAGATTTTTCTCTAGTTTCCGATTTGAATATAAAAATACATATAAAAGAAGTTGTATGAATCGATCATTAAAAAAAAAAATGAACGTGTTCCCTTGTACCTCGCGACATTCAGTTATCTTCAATCTTGAAGACTAATATTAAGCCTCACCTAGTATAGTTTCAAAATTCCAGTAAACAATAAAACCAGTGTAAACCACTAGACCTACCGCATTGCTATTTCTTCTTCCATCAATTGGACAAGTAGTTTAAGAATGGAGTAGGTATTCCAATATAGTTTAGTAGAATAATCATATTTATTAACTATATATTGAAATGAAATCAGTAGATTATTAATCAACATTTTCAAATTGATTCATCTCGAAAGATTGCATTTCATCCAAACTAAAAACTGTTGATATCCAACAAAACTATTACATATTTATTGATGAACAAACCAAGAATTATAATGAAATCCAAAGTAAAATTCTCAACCAACCAAGAAACAACACATTCAAAGATAGCCGCAAAAATAAAGACATAGAGGTAGAGGTAGATATATAGAGAGGTATAGATGGGTAGAGGCATAGATATATAGAGATACGTAGCACTGTAAGACAAATTGTAACCTGAGAACCTGAGGGTTATCTCAGTAGAAATATATCTCAATGATATAGAAATTTCAGTATGCATTCAGATTATTCAAGGTTCACTCACTGATATGAGTTCCAATAAATTGATATTATGCTATTCATGAATGCTATCACTGCTGTGAGAAAACGTTAAGAGGTGAAAAACTGAGATGAAACTATCTTTTCCAGCTTGCAGCCTGTCAATCTCTTCACACGCCATCACTTTCTCATCTCACTCAGGACAGTGTTGGTTCATTTTGATTGTTTACTCTTTCATCACACTCATCCATCCTATCATTCTTTTCTATTCCTTCGTTACAACCTGAGACAATTATCGGTCTCTGTCTTTCACCATCCTTTTTCTGATACTCCACATCATACTTTCTCTCGTTCGTCCATCATTTTTTTAATTTATTTTTTTGTAGTTGTAGATTACGTCTTGGAGACTTCAGTTGAGGAGTAAAAAAGACAAGTCAGCATGCTAGCACATCTCAGAAACGGACTTTGTTATTTATCAAAATATCTAAGTTTTTTACATCTTTCAAAGAGAAAGATATTAAAACTTTTTCGGTTTTGATAGTAATAGCAACATTTAGGTGACTTATGATAGTGTAGCAGCATCAAGTAATAGAGTACTATAAATTTTTTAATTGAGAGCTTTGTTAATGATCAAAACATTTAAATTTTGCTCCAATGTAGAGCTCACTATTATCCTTAATTGCTGGTTTGCAAGCAAAAACTACTATTCTCTGCTGTAAAATCGCTTTCCGTTGGTTTGGAACCTACCTAAAACTCATCAATCATCCAACTCATAATGAGTTTGAGGGTGCTAGGGAAAAACAATATAAGTCAAAAAACCATATTTTTCAGGAAGTGGAAAAAACTGTTTTATTAAGTGAAAAATTGGAATTGACAGTGTTTCAAATGCTTGAACACCTGTTTTTCTCACAAGAAAACAATGTATTGATTGTTGGTAAAGTAATTCGACTTCATTGATAAATTACATGACTTATGTTATAAGGACCATTCAAATATCATGACTTATACTGTTAGGAACAGGCCAAACTACATATGTTCAGAATCAGTTATGTTGGAATATTGGCTAGAAACAATCCAAATTTGATATGAAAATGATACTACCAAACCCAAAACCAATATTCTATTCTACAATCACATACATTTTCAAAAAAGTAATAGAAAATATTAATAATTTAATAATTTTAAGTAATAAAAAAGTTACATTTCAAAGGTAAAAGTAAATTTATGTTTTTAAAAGTTTCTATCATTATTATAAGTTATAAGGTAAATTTACATGTTATAAGAAAAAGGTTACATTCATTAACAATATTCTAAAATATGAACTATAAAAATTCTCATTATGTATGTAACATGTTTAACATCAGTTTTGTTGAAATAACACATGAATAAAACTAGTGCAAATACTCAAACTAACAAAAATATTATTAGAAAATAAAAAGACTTATTATTAAAATTATTCAAGAATGAGAATTGACAATAAGTAGCAGGAAGTAGCTCAGAGGTGTGCTAGATAGTTTACACACTCACCTGTGCAGCCAGACCCTGTGTAAAGGTGGGAGTGGACTGTCAAGCATAGAGCTTCAGAATTTGTTTCGGTGGGCTTGACATACTGATACAATTTTCTTAGCTCAATGAGGAAAGCAATCACAAACTACCTCACTCCTCGTTTGTGTAGTACGCTCTTTGGACTAAAACATAGCATTGAGGTCTGAAGAGTCACCTACAGTCGAGTCGGCTATGGTACTATTTACATACATAATAAGTAAATTCTTTATTTATTCAACACATTCTTCGATGTCAGGAAGAATGTTAGGGACTGACTTCAACTCATTGTAGGAATGATGCAGGTATGGTGTAATGAGCTCCAATAAATCCATAAGATCTTTTTTTCTCGTTTGATATTGGTTGAGTTTTGTCATGAATTTTTTGGGGTCCAGTTTTGCTGTTTCTGCACATACTCCTCTTTGAAGGAAAATTAATGTAATGAATGGTTAAATTCAAGAATGAATTTACAGTTCTTTGTACCGTATGCGAATTTCTTTTTTCTTGTATAGGCCTACTATGGAACACAATAGTTTACTAAATACAACATTCGTCATTCCCAACTTGTCATACATCATCAGCCTCTCTTCTTCTTCTCCATATTTCCTTCATTATCTCGCTTTGAGCCAATCTTCTCTCTCTGGACCATGTTTCTCGCTTCTGTTCTTCTGAAAAAACACTATAACCTGTAATTTATTCCTCAACTCCTTTCTCTGACTGATATCATGATATTTTCTTGTTTATTTTAAATGTCTTCCACTTTTCTAGCTGTAGAAATCTGTTCCTCAGTCAAATCAGATGAAGCTTCAGAGAGACTGCCATAATCAGATTCTCCTGTGAACAAAATAATGAATAAATAGTGAAACTATTATTAATAATTTTGCACAGAAGTGTGAGAGCAGTAGGTGAATTTGATCTGAGGACTATACCAGAACTACAGCCTAGTTAGAATGAGTCCATACAACATGGTTTCTGGACCACTGCAAGCTTTTTTACAGTTTTTATACTGATGCATTCAATTTAATCAAATAAGAACTTAATAACTGTAAACTTATAATAAAACTTTCAAAATCCTCTGGTCTCAGTAAAAATCATCTCACTAACAAAGGATATTATGAGATTATCATTAAAAGTATATGATGCTCACCATAATTTTCATTTCCATTGCTGTTATTCCAAACATACTCCATTCTTCTTGTGGTTTGACTTCCCTTGATAAGATTGGAGAGAGTATCATAATCATTGCCATTTCCAGAAGTCCCTGAGAACAAGAATGAATAATTTTGCAATGGGCCATGTTCATGAAAAGTAGAAAAATATGTTGACTCATTGATCTTACCCACAAAAAATTGCTGTTAATAAAGAAGACGAATCAAAATAACTCCCAATATGATTTTGGTTGAGATAGATCAAACATACATTCAATGAAAAATAACAGTCTCTAAAACACTTGACCCAGAAAAATTTCAAATTTAATGGGAGAAGAATAGTGTGCAATGAATTGAATAATAATAATAATAATAAGGGCAGTTCCACCTCACCATATGGCATTTTATGTGAAACAGTGGGGGCTTACTGTTCAGGTGGGTTCCAAAACACCAGGTAGGTAGATGACAATAGAGCAGATAACAGAACATTTTTTTCTGCCTGTCTTCCATCAAAGTGCAAATTCTAATATAACCATGCTTAGAATATACAGAACAGCAAGTCTTGAGGAATCAAGAGAATAATGAGTGAAAAGATAATGTAACTTACCTAGTTTTTGTGTCATTTTCAATATCAGCTCAGATGTGGACGCCATCTCCATTTCAGCATTAGCTCACCTCACTTGGTTTCGATTGAACAATGAATTAAAAATTCCATGAAAGAAATCACCAAATACAAATTTTTGTTGCTCGTTGTGTATCATGTGATCAAGCACTCAGCAACGCCACAGAAAGGAAACAGCTGTTTGAATAACATTGTAGACGAAAAGTAGTATAATAATGAAAGAATGCTCAATTTGGCATTACATCTTCATATAAAAATTCATATATTATTTTCATTAATGTAATAATAATATTTTATTGAATATGAAGATTGCAAAAAATTGCATATTTTTGACTTGTCTGCTTTCTCCCTATTCGTTTTCCCCTGCAGGCGACCCGAATATACATGGGTTACAGAAGTATAACTTGACTTGTCTGCTTTTTCCCCAACTCTCAGCTGATAATGACAAAGTAAACATAGTACAAGACTGACTTGTCTGCTTTTTCCCTGTCACATATCAGAGCTTTCTACTTATACTGTTTTGAGAAAACCTTATAGCTCCTTTGGTAAGCAAGATTGACTTGTATTACTATGACCAAATGATAGATCTTGATTTTGTCAGTCTGGGTATGGACTTAACATGTTTTGACCATTTTGTGACTTATATGCTTTTTCCCTGGCACCCTAGCATTATATACGCACAGTCCTATGTGTGGGCTTCATTCTCCGAGTAAAAAAACTTTCGAACGTAGATCGAAAATTATTTCACGTGACAAATATCCTACCTTAATATAAAATAACTTCAATATTCAATAAGAAATAATAATAATTGTCAGAATTTTTGATCTTGTTATCCGCATTAATAATTGAGTACCATTGCAATGTAGTTGCAACTGAAATACTGTAACAAAGTAATGGTGACATTCCAATTCTGAGTAGTCTACAATATCGTCTCATATTTCGATTGTTTTACTTATAAAGTTTATTAGTGTCTTATTTACTTCCAACTATGGAACAATTCCACAAGAAACTCAACCATAATTTTATTCTTCATACAATAGAAGAAAGTTGTCATTGCTACAGTTATATTTATTCATAACTAGCTGGCCCAACGCGCGTTGCTTCATTCTCATGAAAATTCTCCTTGATTTTATTATTCGCCACCTCCCGCTGAGGTTACATTTAAAATTAGGAAAGAAGTTAGTCCTAGGGCTCTTCCAGCTGATCATAGAGGATTCGTTGTTTTCTTAATCACCACCTCTGAATGAAGAAACATTTCAAATTTAAACCTCCTATGACTATAAGGGTAGAAGCTAGGTTTTTTATTTTATTATTCGCCACCTCCCGCTGAGGCTGCATTTCAAATTTCTAGCTGCATTGGTTAACAGATGTCATCAACCTAGCTTAATTACATTTCATCATACCCAGTCGTATGTTTCCTACATATTGCAAGGCTCCAACTGCACGGTAGCCTACATGCAAAGTGCAAAGTCTTTTGCTGTTCAAATACAGCGTAAATAACGCCACTAAGGGACCTGCCATATGATTAAAAACTGTTGACTTATATCAGCTGTTCCTTTAAGCTGTTTGGCTGGCAAGTTCAGTAGGTTAGGACTATAAAATGGTTCAATTAATAATAATTATTAGCTCCCCTATTGAAATTTATGGTCAGAAACCATCCCCAGTATTCACACAACATATTCCCAAAGTTTCATGCCGATCTGTCAAGTAGTTTTGGAGTCTATAGGGAACACACATACATACATACATACATACATACATACATACAGGCAGACATTCATTTTTATATATAGAGATATATTCTAACAATAAATACAATAATATGAATGAAATTATATGGAATATGTGGAATTTCGGAATTCAAATTATTGTTCTGAATTTTCCAAGAATCAGTAATTGATATAATGTCATGAAACTGATATTCCAACAGATATTTGTATTTGGTGAACATTTTCAACTGACAATTAATAACTAGAGGCTAAGTTTATTCATAGTTTCTATATTTTTAGCTTCTATAATGTATCATACACTGATTCTCGCTCTACACTACTATAGAATTGGATCTTTATTTCGTATACATGCATGTTGCAGATCTGATAAATTTTATCACCCAACATGGATCGTATTCGAATTTCTGAAAAATATATTAATAATTTATTATTTAGCTAGGATGAGATCGTTATGATAACACATTTCTTTCGTGGGAGTTCTTCTGAATGATTGGGGCTTGGGCTGACAAAACATATTCCAAGAATTTTGAAATACAATAATACCAAATTTTATTTAAATTCAGTTTGCTTTTATTAGCCTAAGTTATTTTTTCTGAATCTTACATATGCATGTCAGTAGTTCTGTCAGGTGAAGTTTTACATTTTGTTCTATTTCTAATAATATGAATAATATTTCATTATTTTTTCTTTTCTATTGTTACATTCAAGGCTGCTGTTGTATTGAAATAATAAATTGGGTTAATTGATTCAAAATATTTCTTACCTGTATTGAGGTATCTCCTGTTTTGTGGTATCCTTCATCATTTTATCATCTCTATTCGAGCTATGCATTCTAAAGATTTTTTGCCTGTACTGAGGTATCTTCTGTTTTTGTTGTATTTTTATCATTTTATCAACACTAGTCAAAACTGTGTATTACACAACTGTCCTGATTGATTCTGGGGGAATCTGCCATAATGATTTAACTCTTTCAACTTATTAAGAAAGAGAAAAAACCATTGGAAAATATGTCCAGAAACGCTTTGTTACAGGAATAATGATGACGAAAGCTCTCAGCTACCTGCATGAATGTTCTAATTCAGATTTTTGCTTCATTCAGGTTGAATTCTGGTTAGGTTTTATGTAAATTCAGCTGGAAAATAAAATTGAACATGAAAGTTAGTAACTACATCAAGAACTATTGAGATATTTGACAAAATATTTGAAAATGGCCATAAAAACACGTATTTACAACGTGTTGAATTCGAACTTGATAAACTCGGTGTTCAATAAACTTGGATAACAGTCGATGAACTAATATTCCTCCATATTATAAAACTTGTAGTGAATTCAATTCTAAAAAAATACACCCAAAGTTACCCAAATTTCATGAAATCAGATTCTTCTTGACGAAACACATGGACAGTTACTTTCAACTTGTTATTATTGTATATTTTGATTCAATAAAATCCTGATGACTGTGGGTTCATTTTAAGCAATTGGCTGATTCAAAATTTTATTTCCAAAGTTGAATTTTCTTCAAGCTGTATCGAAAAAAAAATGTTCGTTTGAAATTGAACCAAGTTAATCCACTGGTATTATAGTTTGGTAGAGTGAACCCATTTAAAAATGGGTCATTCCTTTTATAGAGAGAATTCATTGATAATTGTGGTGGAAACGTTTTCCCCGGATGAAAATCAAGAAAAAGTGGCGATCGGTGAAAAGCCGACGGCGAGTGCTTGTGGTGAAGTGCCGGATTGTTTCATTCAGTTTAACATACAATTATATTTTATGGACGAGGGAAACTGGAATGATGAAATAAAATGGCGTTCGCTCAGCTAAATGGAACTTTAAATGAAGGTGGAATATAGACAAACCCTTCTGGGCCGTAAGCTTCGGTTAATGGAGGCGCCTATGACAGCTTGAGCATTGTTGATAGCCGCGTTAATTCTTTCGCTGAACTTGTAATAGCCCTGCGCCCGCATTAAGCCCAATGTTTACTGCAACATAGCCGCTACTTGCCGCTCCCTTGCCAACCCCCTCCTTGTCACAACGCGCGCGCTCAAACTTAGTCGACGGAATTCTGTTGTAGGCTAGTTCCAGTTTCCACTCTGAAATTCAACCGCTGTGCTCCATCTTATTCCCAGAGAACGTTTGAAAACTCTAGTCAAGTTATCCTGGAATACATGGGGGATATGTGAATTCTATATTCTATTATCTTGTAGAAATCTAAACAAAGTAATTGGTTTTTTGCTTAATTTTGAGTGACGATGCACTGATTGATTTATCAGCAATCCACTGCATTTTATTTTTTCTATGATGCTGGCCTGATTTTTTCTTATGCTCTCATGAATAATGAGGTTAACATGATAAAAAATATGCAGAACTATACTGGAATCGATCCACCTGTGACCGCATAAGTAGAATCAGTTAGAAATGAGTGCCCTAAAGTATTGAGCCCACTTGTCCAGCACAACATAGCATTACATTTTTCTGGCCAACACTGCGGGCTCTGAATTTGCTTCTAGAAGCAAATGCTGGAAGCTGCTGTTGCTGGATAAGTGGGCGCTGCCCCATTTAATGGCGACTTTGGTAGCGCAGTTGGTAGCGCTTGTCTGTGATAAGATAAGGGGCTCTGGCTGGCTTCGTTTCCCACAGCCTTGGGTTCGAATCCCATTCAGCCATGGATGTTTCTCATTATTCACCCATTCACCTCATTACCTACGCACAAGTCTCCGGACTCATGTGGGCATCATACGCAATGAAAAAAAGAATTACATCGCAACTATTCGATTTTAGCTTTTAATGGTGCTGTGCTAGACAAGTAGGCTCGATGCTTAACTGATTTCTTCAGATATTTGTCAAACTATAAGTACATTATTTGTTTCTTAAACACTCTCATTCATTCATTAAACATCTAATCAATTCTCCTCATTTTCAATATTTATGCATCCTCACCATTCCGTGTTTGCTGAACTTGTCTTTACACACAGACCTTTGGTCCATGTAAAAACTATTTCCTTTATCGATTGCTGTTGCTCCACTGTTGTCTGTCACCTTTTGTTTAATTTGACGATATTTATACAGAATATTTCCGTTTATTCCACAGGATCATTCCTCTCTTGAAATCTCCTTTCACGTATCCTCTTTCAATTTATTATGTGGTTATTGAACGGTAGGTCGAGATAACTTTGATCTTTGAGGGCTTGAATTGTGACACAGGTATATAACATTTTGGTTTCTTGGATTCAAAGATACATGACTTGACAGTTATTATCAACAATGCTAGTGCTCAATTTTAGAGTACAGTTGAATGATTAGCTCACTTTTAATCCTTTTTACTCATTGGAGGAGTTTCTCAGTGGGACTTTTGATTCTCACTTTTAGCTCAGTGATTGATGTACAGTACTATTTTATAGATGGTGATTTTTTTTGATGACTGTGAATTAACTTTACTAATTGAATTTAAACTTTGTTGTATTTTATGTGTTGACGAATGTTAATAACTCAAATGAGTTTTCAAACAGATTTTTCTAATAAATTAATAAACTTGGAAGAAATTATTTCATTCATATCTAATATCCATATGCAATATCCAAATTCAAATCAGCAATATAAATTTAAATTGCAAACTTACTGCAGCGCATGGCATGCCATAGTAGAGTAGGTTGATTTCCAAAAAAAAGTGTAATTTTTCGTAGTTTTATTGATGAAGTCTTATATGTTTCTGTTTCTATTTGTTTTTAGATGGAATAAAATAACCATTTATTTAATTCAATATGGAACAATATAATATTATACCTTGATTTGTTTGTGACAATACTGTTGAGTTCTTGAAGCACTCAATCTGCTTTTTTAAAGGACAAAATGTACAAGGTTCATAACCTCCTTAACCTAATCTATATCAGCCCCTAAAAGTAAAGTTATCCTAAATAATATTGATGCCATTCGGTTGAAGCTATACGGTACTATCTTGCAGCAATAAAACTACATCTATACCGTGATAAATAAATCGACTCGATTAGATATTCAACCAATCTAAACAGAATAATAACTCAAGAAACCGATTGAATTCGATTAATCCAGGCAGGTGCCAGATGGTGGAGTAATTAATTGGGAGATTCAGTGTGCTAGGTGCCTATGGGTGGAGGGTTAGAAAGGGGGCGAAGGGGGGAACGTTGCCAGCCAATCGTCAGTGATCTCATGCAAGCAAGAAGAGCTAGTATGTTATTGAAGGGGGTTGTGGGATTGACTATGAGGGGGGGGGAAGGTAGAGTTGGCCAATTAAGCTTTTGCAATGACTTGGGGTGAATGGGATGTATAGTAGGTGTGTGAGTGTGAACGAAGGGTGAGATTTCCTTAGGTTCATCCACGCTCTAGAACAGTAGAAATGAAAAGGGTGTACGTCTAAAGGACAGAGTGTACGCAGATCCTAGGCAGAACACAATTTATCCCACGAAGGAAATTCTAGGTTCATGTTTAGTATGATAAGATATTGGAGGGGGACATGGAATAGCAGACTGGGTACTTGATGAGGTACTTCTCGAGGTTTTCTTACTACAGAGACGTTTTTACAAAAAAACTTTTTTTAATATTGGTAGTTTACACCAAAATTTCACTAAAAAACTAAAATTACAAAACTTATGTTGCCAACTATCTACTTTTTCCTTAGTATATACTTATAAGTTGTGCGACTTTTTCTACTTTATTTGTACTTATTTGTCATAATATCAAGTAGCTGAGTCAAGGAGGTATACTTGGTTATCGATACCTGTTACTTCCATTAAAAGTTTGTAAATAAAATAAATGAACTGTTTCAAGGTATAATCGGACACATTTTTTATGAGTAATTATTGATAAATGATTTTAATTAAATAGTTGATAATAATTATAATAACTTTTCTGATCAATAACGACAGTTGAATAATTCATTTCAAATATTATCAAATAGTCGGTAATGCAATTTTTTTCAAGCGTGAGTTTGAGAGCATAACCTTGTTTCTACATGTGTATAATTTGAAGGCAAGAATCGAAGTTATTAAGGGAAGCAGGTTTGTAGAAATTCCGTCAACAATCTTGTGTAACTTCCCAGGAATGATAATACTAGTATGTCAAATGTAACGGAAACAAGTTACTAATGGATGAATTCACCAACATCTTTTAATATTCTACTAATTTTCAATTGAAAAAGAATTATAAATATGTAAAACCGTTTCTAGTGCTTAAAATGCTCTTGAAAACCTCTGGAGCTGCTGCAATGAATATTTATTCATTATTAAAAGAAGTCAGATATTGTCGAACCTATCAATTTATTAAGACACAGTATCACGGTTTCACAGCATAACCCGCTACTCTTCTGTTGAACCGTATCATTCATTTATTTTATAGCTTTGTAAGTTTTAGTTATGCAATAAAATTGAGTTAAATAAGAAAGCGGAATGAATCTACCTTAATAAATTCAAAGGGACGCTCTCACTGTCCTGACCTTATTGCAATAGATAACGAGTGGTAACAAAAGGACGATACTTTTGATATATCCACTTCTCCCCAACCTAACCTCAGCGCTTGACTGTTTATTTTATAATCCCATATTTTATTTTATATGTCATGGGATTAAAACAACTTCATAAACGTCTTTATAACTCCAATATCAACTTTTTTCTGACAAATTTAGTATCAAATTAAACTTTTTCACTCTTTCCATCAGTAATAGATTCAACATCCTTCGCAATCGTTTAACACTTAAAAAACTCACTTTTCTCTAGCTCCAGAATAGCACATACGACTGTTGCTATGACAAACAAGTTTTTATCTAGTCTACTTTCTGAAAAGGTTCACCCCTCAGTACAGGTCAGGGGTGACCGACGAACTTAATTTTTATTTATTTTTTCTTCTTATGAGGTGCCTACTACCTCCTGAGAATTTAGTACTGTAGTTTTGCTCTGAAGTTTTATGCGTACTGACGGACGGACGGCCAGGCTCGCATAATGCTCTCCCCCTATGTACTTCGTACAGTGAGAGCTAAAATGAGATGCAATTACATACATCATAACCATCTGATATACTATTCGGTCGTGGGTGGTATCTTATTCTCAAGAGCCCTACTTCTTCCTCTGTTATTTCTATAGTTCAAAAATAGTGAGATAGAATTTTAATAAAACTAGCTCGTAAATTACATTAAAACCATATACCACACATACATAAAAACCAACTGATATACCATTTGGCTGTAGGTAGTATCATCCTATCTTCTTAAGAACACTACTTCTTCCTCTGTTATGTCTATAGTCGGTGCAAAGTCTGTCCTTTTTGCGTACACCCTTTAAAGTCCAAGACAATCGACGCGAGCGCTATCTGCAGACGCGTCCCTTTATTAGCCGAGCACGTGAATGCCTCCAGGGCTCCATACGGGGACATTACGGTGCCTTGGGGGAAGATTGTGTTTCACTAAAATGTGCAGCACCCGCTTCCTCCACACCGCCCCCCCCCCCCCCCCCCCCGCCCAGCGACCGCGCGCTCTTCACTACATTTACCTCCCGCAGTTCTACTTGCAGAGTAGTCGGCCTTTTCCTGGCCTAATGTCTCCTTGAACTAATCGTAGCAAGTGAGTCGCTCGCTAGCTCTCTCTAAATTAGGGGGTCGTTTCGTTCTGTCGTCACACTTAAACGCAATGGAAAGTTTGGATTGTTGAAAGGGGTTACTCCTGTTTTCAGTATGTAATCAATGGTGCTATTGTCCATAGGCGGTAATTTCCAAAGTTAAAATATATTCTTAACCACTGAGACTTCAGCAACCGATTATATTATGTGAGTCGTCATTCAGTTTAAATTATAAAGTTAAATTCAATCTAAATTCCAATTATGGTGCCTCAACACGATTCTCAATGAGTTTACCTAACCATTTTTTTTTTCATTTTGTATTGTATCTATATGTTGTATTATTGTATTTTGGGAACTGTGTATAAATAAATGAAATGAAAAAATTCGTAGAACGTCTTCCAGATTGAAGATTTTTCAGTTAAAACATTATTATTTTATCGCTCTATGTATAGCGTATAACTTGGAATGTGAATATTTTTTTCTAATTTGAACCATCTCTATTGTATTATTAATCGCATAAACTAAAAATGTTGAGATTTTTTGTAACTTGAACTTCCTGTAACGATTTATAAAAAGATTAGTTGAGTTCATGGGAGCCCTACCTGTAGCCGATAAATTATACCGGTGGCGTCTGAATTGTCTAATCAAATTGTTCAACGTCAATGAATTTGAATAGACCAATCAGACGCCACCGATAACATTTACCGTTATCGATAAGGTTTAAAGGAATTCAACCATTGAAGCTTATAATCTATAAAATGTGTGGAATATAATAGACGAAGATGAGCATTAGCAAAACAATGGACAGCTAAAGTGAGCAGCAATAATCAGTAAAAATCACAAGAAAGAACCTCTTTTGGCAGAAAGTCAACTTTTGAACATGAACAACACTCAAGATTAATGAATTGATTGATTGATTGATTGATGAAGGGATTGATGACAAAGCTTTTATGTTCGGGGTCTGAAGAAAGTCATGTACATCAGCCATATGCATCCAGTCATAGAATATCACTACCTACGAGTCATAAATTAGTTTTGCCTTAAAATGTTGCTATAGGTAAGGAGTGTCAGGAGAGTCATTGTTTATTGAAAATACATTAGGAATACGTTATCACATATCGCCCCCATGATACTAATTATATAGCACAAAACATGAAAAATACCAATTCAATTCAAAATTAAATTTACGGTTTAAATTATTATTTTCCATTATTGCCCTACGGAAAGAGATTTAACTCGAATTCATCGAAAAACTGGTCTTGTAATGGAAGTAAGTAATGACCAACATAATTACTACCATGAGAAATAACAAATAAATGTTAACATAACTATGCAGTTAATATTATATAGTGCGTTCATTAAGTCGCAAATATCCAAATAAAGGAGTCTGGAAATTGTAGGTCTTTTATATTATTTCTAGTGGTACCGCAAGATAGCACCACTGGTATATAAACAACAGATGTAAAGCCCATTATTGTGTCTACAGGTTACAACAGGTCTGCAGTATTGTTGAGATTAGGATGAGGTTAACATGTTGTTTTCCCAAGAATAATAAAAAAAAATAACATGAGTTATCCTCAAAAAAATTAGATCTTTAACAATATTTTACCAGCATTTAACACCTCCAGATTTTTTCCTGTGGGGTTATCTTAAAGGAAGGGTTTATAAAAATAGGCCTCATACACTGAATGAACTGAAAATGAACATTACAATTGAGATTAATAACATTAGTGTAGGCGTATTCCACAAAGTGCCAACAAACTTGGTAAAACGAATTCATGCGTTTATTAATGAACAAGGCAGCCATTTTGAACATATGCCATAAGACATCGAATGTTGGAAATAAGTATATATTTTAGTATATAAGTATATATGTTTATGAAAGTTATAACAATAATAAATAAATAATACCAAATATAATACATCATGGTACTTCACAACCTTCTTGATGTGCGCGACTTAATGAACGCACTGTAGAATTCAATTTTATTCAATTATTTATTTTTTTCTCACCAAAGTCATTACAACTGACAATATACATTCAGGAAAATACAATAAAATATAAAAATTCTAACACATTAACAAAATAACAGTAACATAGGGAGTGAGAAATGACCTAACCAACTATGGTTACATATACTAGGATAGGTCAAGTTAGGGAATTGGTAAGGATAAGGATGGGATCAAAAGTTTGGATTGTATGGAAAAAACTATTCATCTTGGAAGAAAGCTCACAATCTGAAAAAGTATCTATGTCTAATCCAATTTTCTAAAATATTTATTAATATGATAGATAATTCTAATTTGCAATAAAATTGGGCAGGATAGTGGCATAATGACCAAGAAAGTGAACAGATATCCAAGAATACATTCTTCTCAAATAGACAGTTGACTTCAAAAAAGGAAAACGAAATTTATGTATCACCAGTTCACAAGATGACAACACTGATCATTCGAAATTGCGTTTCTCATTCGCAAAATGAATGTCAAAATACACACAAAATCTTTATTTGTAATCTAGTTTGAATAAAATGTTTATTACAAAGTGAAAAACAATAAGACCCCAAAACAGTAAAAGCACAAGGGAAAGAAAGTTAACTTTTGGAGAAAAACAAAAGCCAAGGATTGAAGAGGTTTTGGGAGGAGAAGAAGAGGAGGGAAAATAAATTATCTCGAAGAATTCGAGCTAAAACACTGCCCTAAGGGAAGTAATAGAAAATAACAATGTATATCGTAAATTTAATTTCATCAAAAGCTTTAACTGGTTCCAATTTTCATCAAAGTATATATTTAATGACTATTGAAGTTGAGTTGATACAGCTTTATCTTTATTAGGATTGAATTATATTACTGTTTCACAGTATATACATATTCCATCAATTATACATTTGATGTGTGTGTGTGTATGTGTGTGTTTATGACACCTGAGAATCCTCTATTTCGATTCAATTACTCAGTTTCTGATGTGGGTGTGTAGGTTGATGGAAATTGACAAATGATGAGGGCGCTAGCCATCCATTGTTGTGGTGCACATACAAATTAATGGCTTGCGTAACTGAACACACTTTCCCACTTAAAATAGCCACACAAAAGACAATGCGCGCTGCACATTCGGCTGCACAACCACGCGTTTGTAATGCATCTTCACATATTTTCACACCATATAAGATTATTCCAAAATGTTGAAAAAGATTTATATCTGGAAGTAAGAGTTGGAGAATTCAATGTATGTGCTAGGGGGCTATTCTTGAAACTTGGTTTCATCTTTTGTTCAATTAGATTTTATTTGGTTCTATCTTCTGAATATAGGCTTACCTAAAATGTCTATGCCATAACTCAGCACACATTTTGGAAGATGAACTTCTTCAAATTGTTTCCAAGATATCGTGATGTGTAAAGTTTGATGACAACATCAAAGTAAATGCTCAATGATGTAGTCTACATACTCCTCCCACCGCTAATATTACAAACTGTTGAGTTTTTTCAAAATTCATAATATTGTCATCCAAGTTATGTAAGTTGGACTTCTAAAAATGTGGTGTATTTCACAATTTCCTAGTAGATATGATGTGATCTACTCATACTAATTATTATCCTTTGCTTGATTACTCCACAAATCAAATGGAAAAGACTGACATTTTTCATTGGAGCTGTCCAAATTACTATCCATTAGTGTCAATTTTTCGATTTTTCAAATTATCATCAAGACTTGATTTCTGAACTCAGTGGGAAGAGTATTGATAATGGTTTTAATCATCCTGAATCCTGTATGTAAAGGATTGTAGGATTGCCAAGATGAAATAAATTAAAAATAAATGTCATGACTTTCTAAGTCCCAGGTCTCTGATTTTATGATCTATCCGATACTTCAGATTATTTTTTGACAAAATTGAACTAATTTGAGATCCTATATTTTTTTGAACTAACGTCATTTGAAAGGTAATATGTTTGAAATTCTCATGTTTGTTAATTGAGAGCACAGTTTCCAATGTTCAAGGCTGTCGTAGCCTTGGAAAATATAGACAGAGACTATACATTATTCGAATGATCATGGAATTGCAAAGAGTGGTTGAAAGTGAACTCCACTTTTTCTTGAATAAGAATTACCGCTTCTACCATTTTACCATCATCATAACCCTTCCCACCTTTTTCACTGCTTAGCACTGTTTAATGAAATCATTCAAATCCCTTGATGATATTCACTTATTCAACTGGCAGCATTCTCAACTACTAAAAGCTTTTCAAAATAAAATTATAACCCAAGTCACATGAGTAGCATTGGATTGAATCGCGATTCAATAATAAATTGATTATTCTTGTCATAGATTTATCTATTATAATTGAAAAATCAATAATATATCTTTGAATCTGAGAAAAAACAGTATTCTTCTGCTCAAAATTCTATTAAGTTAGTCAGAGTTAAAACTCTGAATATTTTATTATCAATTATTTCTCCCGCGGCTATTAATTTTATCCTCACTTCACCTATTGGGTATTATCGATGTTAATAATTATTATAAACTCCCATTTACTACAGAGCTGAGTTTGTGAGTAGTATTGAAAGCGTTATGACCTCAGTATCATCTTCTCAAATTGCCTTTTATCTCCACAGATAAAATGGATCTTTATCATTAAGAGCGTCAATCCAAGTTATCATAATTCTTTTGCAATTGAAATGATCTATTAACTGCGTAAATCTGTCTTTGAGTCCTCATATACATCTACCTTCATCTGTCCTGCATGTATAAGTGAGACAGCATGTATGGAGTCCAGTGGTCACGTACTGGAGTGTGTCTGGCAGGAGCAGTGACCCTTCAGAAACATGGCAAGTGGTTTCAAGTGCTGGAATCCTACCATACCACGAGCTCCAGAACCGAAGATCTACTAATCGGGAGTCAAGCACGACTGGATCCTCCAGTTCCAGGCCACTGGAAACTCAGTTAACAGTTTCCAACCCTTTAGGTGAACCTCTCCCCTGAATTTCAATCCCCTTGAGTGATTGATGATTGTGCAATGTGGACATTCGAGCAACTATCAAAACTGTAGCATGCCACTTGGAGCTCTGTATCTGTTTCAAGTTTGCACAGCACTGCAATTGATGCATTGAGCTACTGGCATTGTCACAAGTACTGTTCAATGTTCAGCTGTTGTTGAATGTTAACTTTGTAAAGGATGGTCCACCACTATTCACATTCTAAGAGGGAGACTAACTAGTCGTAGATGAAACTTGAGCAGGAAGCTTTATTGACAAGGATTCAGTTTTAATGAAGTCTCACAACTACTGTGAATATTCTATCCAGTCACATGACTTTCTAATTCCAAGTTAGCCAAGTTTGACTAGTTGCTATTTGCTCAATAGCATTCATTTTCTCTACTTTGTCCTTTTTCGGGTTTATCCTTCTTTGGTTGCTCATCAGGCATAAAATATGCAAGAGTATAGAAACCAATCTTTCAAGACAAAACAATTCAAAATCATCTTATGAATTCCAAGTTCGACTAAGTTTTTACAAATTGCATGAAGTATTCAACATAATATACTAATAAAAAAATTACAGCTCCTTAATAGATACATTTTTTGGATCAATTGATGCAGTGGTAAACTCCTCTTTTCTTTCTTCTGTAGCTATTTTATCTTTCTCACAGAAATTACTCCAGTACCTTCACTCTTCAAATGATATGATAATGATGACAGTTAATATTGATTTTTCCTTCCGGTACCTTCGTTCTTGTTTTTCCCTCCTTCATTTATTATTATATAATGTTATGATGATAATAGTAATCAAGATTGATTTTCTTCCTCTGTCCTCTATCCTGAATAATTGAAAAATCCCTTATCAAATTCAAAATTGTTCTTGCTAAAAGCTACTTTGGAAATTGAAGGCTGATTCTCTGAATCTCAAAATCAATCGATATCATATAACATAATGATGTAGAATTCAGAATTACACAAAAAAACAAAAGCATCATTTGAATGGAATTATAAAATATCATGTCATATTTTCATGCTTGCTGATTGAAAATACTGTTCAAGGGAAATGGGTCTCGTAATGTGAGAGTGCATGAGAGCACTATGCGAGCTTTTTAAAGTTCAATTCATACATCCAGTACATAATGATTTTTTCCAGGGAACAGTCAAAATTGCTTTCTTGTGTATCAAAAAAGAATTTTTCTTTGATCTTTCGTTCCTCATCCAATTCCAAACAGAATGATTACACAGACTTTGACAACTTATTGCACTTCGTTTGAAAATTTAAAAAAGTCAAACATGAAAGGCAGTGAGTGATGAAAGAAAATTTAAGTATGAAGTGTTGGAGAAGGTTGGGTCTGTTTTATGTTTGACGCCCTGGGGGTGATTTTGAGATTAGGCCTTTATCAGAACTATTTGGAAATGACAGGCCTTGTTATGCTGTTCTCTAATATGGATGCTGGATGGTAGATCCCTTGTCTGGAAGCAATTTGCCTCCTCATGGCTCCAAATGAAATTTGGTGATTCCGATGAAATGCACTTTGACAAGAATATGCTGAGGGGTTGATGGGAGGGGTAGACAGACCACATATTAAATTGGCTTTTTAGGCATACTGTGTTCCCTCTCACACCCCTCTAACACCCCTCCTGAGGAGGAAAGGAGGTGATTCACTCTTAATAAGGTTTCGCTGAGAATTGGAGCAGCGCACCAGATTACTTGGCAGTATTTTGAAAAGAAAATGCTCTTAGTTCTACCTTGGAGGATTAACATAAGAATGAGACAGAGCACCTCAAGCCAGCCAGACTCGCAGCAAAGATAGCAGTAAACGCCACTGCTTAAGGCGCTCCGAACCCCAAACCAGCGGTGTTAGTGGCTTTAACATCTACGTCATCAATTTCTACGGTTTACTTTACTCCAGCTAATATTGTATTGATTAATCCTACAATGAACGAATTCTATTTGTTCCAACTTATTAATTCAAATAAGGTTGAATCATTAGGATTTCTATTGAATTTCTTGGAATCATTCAACAAGGGTATGCTGGGAGTATGCTGAGTATAAACTGAATTTTTGTGGTTTGGAAGGTGGCGAAGATTTGGAAGTAGATGTGATTCGTATCTACTATTAGCGTCCAAACTGAGTTCAAGCTAATTTCATATAAAAGCAAAGCAACAGTTGACAATCGTATTCGCTTATTTACACTTTACTCAGTTTGAGTGTATGAGCATACGAAGCCGAGTTCAAATATATTAAACTATATTAAAACTATGTTAATGCTGAGCGTACTTCAAATAAAAATGCATTTTTCAAATCAAATTAAAGCGTCACCTGAATTAATCGATATAGTAATTATGGTAACTAGTGTATAAGATAGTATAATTGTTAGTCTGACTTGTATTATACTCCAACTAGAGTCTCCAAGACGTAATCTGAAAAAATACCTTTTGCGAATACGGATAATAATGTGGATAATATTTTATTTATTGAAATTATGGATGTATTTCACTTCATTATTCAATTGATTTTTCTGGGGTTGATTAAGGGAATTCTTAATCCATAATTAGAGAATGTCAAAGCCCATATGGAAGAAGGAAGCCCTTATGATAATAACTGGATTTTATTATTCATCAGTTGTGATAAGTGGATTGAAAATTCATTGATTGAGACAGGATAGGCTTTTGAGCATGTTTGGATATAGGCCTACAAGGGAAATATGAACTATAAAGACGCTAAGACTTGAAAAAATTTGATATGCTTAGGTTTGGAAAAACATTATTTTTTTAATAGCGATTGTTGCGGTGATTTATTGTTGAAAGCTGTAGAGCTAAAACATTATTTTTTTTAATAGCGATTGTTGCGGTGATTTATTGTTGAAAGCTGTAGAGCTAAATCATTATTTTTTAATAGCGATTGTTGCGGTGATTTACTGTAGAAAGCTGTAGAGCTATGAATTTTCTATAGACTTTTGATTGGTTTTTGGAGTTGATTACTGGAAAATGTTTTTCATTTTTCCAATAATAATTCTCTTGTTAATTGACTATATAGTTACGGAATGTCGTTCTTCGAGAAAGCATGGCTAGTAGTAAAGTCACCCTGTCAGTGATTCACTACCAAATCGATTTCTAAAGACATGAATAGAACATTTTCACTTAGTACATGAAAAATATAGTTCCAGTAGTGAGTATCAACAACAGAGTCCTTTTTGTCAGCTGGAAGTTATATACTTGTCCTTTTCTGTCTAAAAAGATCGATGCTTGATTTTCCAGAAGAGGCAGTATAGAAAAACCGGGTCCAGCATATCCACCGCGCACTTGATTTACAGGAGTTGATATCGGTCCTGTCCAATACCCTGCTCACCCCCACATCCTTCTCCCAACCCTCTGTTCCAAATCCCAGACCCTCCTAAATTAACTCACCCGCACCCGCAGCCACAAGCCTCTTGACCTGCCCTGTAAATCTCATCTCTAACCCTTGGGCGTCTCCAAGGAATACTGCATTTGTCCGCTTTCATAACGCTGCTCTATTCTTGCTATTGCAGCATGTATGCTCGAAAATTCTCTCTGACGCCTAAATTTACTCTTTTCTCTAGCCCTTGAAAAACCATCACTGCAACGTAGGTTACTCTAAAACGTTGGAGATGATGTTCTCAAATACGGTACGTTTATTGGCACCTCATTTTTGTTGGATAAATTATTGCATCCCCCCATAACTGGATAATGAATTATTATAGTTTAACGTTTTTTCAATAGCTTGAATAAATTTTTCTCTAGAATATAGAGTTGGTATTCAAAAAAATGTTTTTAACATGAAAACATTCTTTAATAATTCTGAAATCAATTAATAATAATAAGCGTATGGCTTTTAATGGTGGGGAGACCCTTACGGGTAGTTCCACCTCGCCGTTTGTGCCATGTTACGGGGAACATGGTGGACCTACTATTTTAGGTGGGTTCCGAACCACCGGGTAAGTGATAATAAAGCTTGTAACATCAAGTCATTGAAGCACGGTCACCCATCCAAGCGCAGTCTTGAGCGGTCGTGACTGAACATCACGATCACTTGAACACCACGCTCACCGCATGACCAATCACCACCAATCACAAATCAATTAATTACAAGAGTATGGTCATTACCCAACAGAAGCAGACTATTGCAAAAATCGTTTGTAATAAATTTTTTCCAGTCTTAAGCATGCAAGCTTATTTTTAAGTCTTATTCACAAAGCAAGCTATATACTTACTGCAATTGCAATATAACGTCTTCGTAACCTTACTGTATGTCCAGAATTCAAGAATTCTCATCCAGCTCACTAGAGAGATAACTTCACTCTTTTAGCCAAAGTACATTCAAGATCCACTCAGTCTCAATGTTTTACATTGCAGATCCCCCTCCATAGAACTGAAATGTTCAACAAATCGTTTCTAGTGACTGCCTCACGCCTATGAAACTTACTGCCACTCCAAGTCGTTTCATCTCCATCCATTCATTCAAGTTGAAAATAAACTCATTTGTTAGATGCGTAGAATTTATGTTTTCTTAATTACAGTAAAGCCCCGATTATCCGCAGAATTGGGTGGCAGGAGCACCGCGGATAGAAAAAAACGGGGATAACCCAAAAAAGGGCAAAAATGAGGTGAAAAAAATATTTCAGTATAAAAACTATACGTTTTACTGTACAAAGAACACATGTGAAATTTTTAGAATACAGTATGTATGGTACAGCAGAAACATTTGCTCTATATCTAAATCACTAAAATAAAGAACAGTTGACAGAAAACAATATACTGTACTGTTAACAAAAAGTTTTCAGTTACGCTTTTCTAAAAAGATCAATCACTCATTTTTGCTTCTTGCTTTGAAAAATTAAAATTTAATTGAACATGTTTTTGTGTCACTCGCCGATAATCCACACCGCGGATTATAAGTAAGTTAGATTGTACTGTAGCTTTATTGATTTTTAATTTTTCTTTTAATTTTTGTGTTCTTTTTTTATTTTTATTTAAATTTCTCTTTATTACTTGCGCAGATGTTGTTCAATTATTAATCTTTTGTAATAATATTGTAATGTATTTTGTGTTTCAATAGGCTCTAGCCTTGAAACAATTGTACAATAAATATTCTATTCTATTCTATGTTCAAACAACCTCATGCTTATATCTTGGAACCCCGATAAACTCCGAATCCACTTATTAAAACTCATAATATATTTATAAAATTTGTTATAAAATTGAAATCAATTCTTCGAACTGTTGAAGCTGAGGTCCAGTGTCTGAGTTCCCAGGTCGCACCTGAATAAATGCGGTCTAATTACAGATTTCAAATCTGCAATCAATCAACTGGTTGTAGGAATCTGCTCTTATGGATATCGATAAAAAATCCAATATTTTTTCGGAAAATAACTCATTAATTTGGAATACTATTTTCTTCTCACATTACCTGTTGTCCTAATTCGCCCTTTACTATGAAATCTCCATTGGGGAAATTGGCCCCAAAAGTGAAGTGGAGTATCTATTGGCCCGAGAATGAAAAGAGAAAGCATCAACAAGTGGAAGTGAAAGATTCATTTTCCATTATGGTTTTTCTCCCTCACGAATTTGGCCAGTCTATACCTCTTCTGAACATCAAACAGTAAACAGAACAATATAAACACTGGCTAATCTACCGCGACGCTCAACAGATGATTGCTCCAATCGATTGCGTTTAGTTCGGATTAAGGGGTGTTTTCCATTATCGCTTCTTTTATCTTTCCCTCACAAAACAGTTATATTATGCTTCAGTACATTCCAGTCTTCTATGGAAAGACCTGTCCATAATATAATCTTTCAAATGATTATTTGTTTACATGAAAAAATATGCGCTATTTTTCCCATAAAATAAATAATTAAACAGAAGTTTCTGTGAGAAGCGGATGCATTTTATAAAACCTCGTGAATTTATCTACATGATTAAATTTATTGAAAAAATCCTTATACTGGATTAAATTTTGATCAAAAACATTCAAATCCGGATGGATTTGTTCCCATACACAAGTCAACAAAAGTATAAGTCTTTATACCATATTAGGGTCAAAAATGAAGATTTTGATTCTTCTTTGGTTAATCTTCATCTTTGGTAACTACAAGGGCTCATTTTTGTTAATTTTCTTCGATATATTTCCTGTTTCCATAATCATTAAAAGACACAATATTATTGTAGTTTTGGTTATAATAATAATAAAGCCATTGTTCAATTTGAAAATCCAATTAAATCTACTCGAAATGAGAAAGATTTGAGTAATATATTTGTTCAAATAAACATTTCCTGGGAGACTGGAGATTGATTTAGAAAGATTTGGATTGAGTTGAGAATATGCAATAGAAGCCGGGTTGGGTTTCAAGCCTATTGTTTCTTCACATTCTATTGTATGCAGGATGATTGGATAGATAAATGAATTCAATTCACAATTTTGTCATAAGGGTATAGACAAGTTGGTAACATCCCTTTCATAACAATTTTAATTGAAAGTTTACAACAAGTCTGTCACAACCATTTCAACAGAAGTGTTATAAAAAGCTTTTTACAACCTTTTCTAAGTTCTCCACTCATTATCATGTGTTTCTGTATTATGTTAAAAGTAAGAATGCTATTTTTTCTTGATTTGGAGCTGGTACTGATCCATTCTAGGTAATAAATGGAGAAATCATACTTCTTTCCGTAAATTTAATATTATTATTCGTTATATGATTGGCACTGACCATTTGGTTCATGCTTTGTGTCCCACACATAAAACTGCATGGGGCTCTTATAGTATGCGGAATTGTAATGCAGTCGTTCAGCTTGCTGTCGTTTAAGTGGTCGTGGGTTCGAATCCCGCTCCTCCGTCAGGCATTTATGTGTAATCATCCACCTCAATACCCACGCACAAGTCTCGGACTCATGTGGGCATCATCAGCAATAAAAAAATGATCCTGGCTGATCAACCCACAGCTCACATATTTTATGTGTGAAGCAGATTCATGAGTGGACAGTAAATACTGGGGTAACTGGAGATTATTCTCATGCTGTGTTTGAAAACTGGTATCAAAAAAGAGTTTTGGTCAGTTTCATTCAAACTGGAAAAATAGCATTTATATACGCTCTTTGGACTGGAACAGGTAGCCTGAAGAGTCACCACAGTTGAAATGAGCTATATGGACTATGTACATAGATGGGGTCGAAACTTTCTCCATTGTAGTTGGAGCCAAATCCCGAATCGCTACTATGAATAGCTGTTTCAGACCCTTCCACATGAAACTGGCATTGACATAATATTTATTCTAGTTTTGAAATATTTCCACATCACAAATTCAACGTAGAACATGACAATTTAAAGGATTTTCGACACGTTATGGGAATAAATCCTCTGCATGAAACCCTGCTCCCCCCCCCCTTATCTGAAATTGACTTGCCCCTTATCTGAACGATGTAGGCGGTAAAATAAAAATTTAAGTGAAAGTATTCCGAAATGCGCGAGCTTTTTCCACTAAAAGATCAGACAAAATGCTAGTTCAATGGAATTCTGAACAAATTATCAAAATTGGGCTTTAAAATTTATTTTACCAATTGAGTGCCACTTTTGAGAAGTAGGCCTATTCATCCCACAGTAAGCAAGGATACTTTCAATACAAGCTTATGTCTAAGCCTAGAATATTTTTTCTCTGCTGTAATATCCCAATCACAGAGTCCATCATAATATATGTTTTAGACAATCACTTTCAATGATTTATCAAATCTTACTATGAGAACACAACATGCATAAACAGGTAATAATATTGGATGATGTTAATAAGTTGAGTAACTCATATTTTTGACGCGACGGGATTCTTATTATTTGATGTGAATGAAAATTGGACTCTAGTCGACTCAAAAGATCAAAATTCGACGTCAGTCACTCAACAGAGTCCACATACTCAACTTCACTCACATCACCCGTAGATTGTTGCCATTTAAACGGATTCAACAAGATCAGAAATGAGCGTGGACGCGAACATGTTAATGTGTTGAAGGATTAATAACGTTGATTAATGTTGAAAAGGAGAAATTCAAAAAATACTTAAAAAATGCTGTGTGAACTTTGTGTTTAAAATGTCAAAGAGTTTGTAGACCACTTGAGTGGTAATTGTTCCTAGAAAATATATAGAGAGGATTATTATCCATAAAATATTTTTTTCCCATATTTAATTTGACTGTGTAAAATGTATTTTAAATTAACTTAAAAATTATGTTAATCTAAATTATGTCGCAACTTCAACTTGCTGTCGTTTAAGCGGTCGTGGGTTCGATTCCCGCTCCTCCGTCTGGCATCTGTGTGTAATCATTCACCTCATTACCCACGCACAAGTCTCAGACTTATGTGGGCATCAACATTAAAAAAAATTGACTTTGTTATACAAATTGATATTTGTTTAACAACAAATGATTTTAATGTTAAAGTATAATTTTTTCCTTTAAGTCAATAATGGACATAAAATAAGTTATTACTCATCCTTGTGACTGAACTCACTTTAATGCTTGCTTATTCAGTCCAGCCTACCACGTTTTGTCGGTGTCAGCCGTCAGCCCGGCGGTGTCGGTGTGAAAGGCCCTATTTATTTTTGCCATTATCCTGTGGAGATGAGATTTGCGGCTAGCGGATGCGTGTGTGTGCGCGTAGTACGCCGCGTGAATATGATTGTCATAGGCGGTGGCTGTCCCTTTGTTTGCCGGCGCGGTTTACAATGAGATGGATCAGAATGCTGTGGAAAGGGAGAAGACGATAATGTCCACACCTCCTTTTCCACCTCATCCCTCGGGATCCTCTCTCCCCCAGGACACCGCAACATCCCGGGACTTCTACACCGACGCTTTCTCGCTTCCTGTCCCCCGGGACCCGGGTTACATCCTGAATGGGAAAATACTATTCTCTATCTATAAGTGAGAAGCGGTTGAAGGAATCACCTTATTCTAGCCCCACTGTTATACGGCATTACTCCCTTCCTGCTCCGAGGTTTTTCCTTTACCAACGGGCGAATACATTGCCACCTTCTCTCTTCCATCCTGCAATCTCTTTTCAGACTTCTTTTACAACTTTTCACTCAATATTCCGCTGTTGTACTACTGTATACTGTGAACTAGGAGTTGAAATCGTGGGACCGTGAATAAATCATGCCAAAAAGAAACTACTGTAATAATTGTTGGATTCTGTAACAAGTTGCTTTGTTATGCTTTCCACAAAAGTACTTTCTCTACTATATTAAATGTCTTAATAGCAATGACAACATGAATTTTAAAATGTTGGGAAGCTAATAAGAATTCAGTTCAGTACTTTGAGAAACGAATTCGTAAATAGGGAGACGAATGTTACAATTGGAATCGCACTTTATTATGGGAATTATTTTCTCAGAACAGCTTGAGAATAACGGAAAAGACGTCAAAGCTACTAAAAGTTGAAGTACAAAACAGTAAATAGAACTAGTAAATTTTCGGCTGTAAGCCATTAACTTATTGGCAAAATGTTTTGTTCCGATTGAACTTGAAAGAAGCAATTTTTCCTAAATTAAATATTTTTTCTCCAAGTTAAATATTTCGGTGAGACTAAATTTTCTTCATAATACTAATATATTTTACTAATATATATATTATTATATAGAACTAGTATATTTTCGGCTTTAAGTCATTAACTTTCTGGCAAAATTTGATGTTATTATCTGTTTTTAAATGATGTTCTTAGTGTTTTGTTCTGATTGAACTCTCAAATTAATAACCTTTTACTATAAAAGAAGCAATTTTTCTCAAGTGAAATATTTCAGTGAGACTAAATTTTCCTTGTGTCCTAACCTGAAAAGATTTAGACTTTGTAGTCGCAATTTGTGAAGGAGACGATTTGTACTTGAAAATATTGTTGCACCTTCTTATGTCATTGTTATTTTGTTTTAATGAATCAATCCCTCCATTTATAGATAAATGAGTAAGTAAATGAGCATACATCATAAATGAACGAGATACCATAGTTTTGAGAGACAGCCTTCCATCCTCAACCCATTCTAAATTAAAATATCGGTCAACTTTAGTTATACAAATACTATTGACTCATAATATTGGCCGATAGTATGTGATCCTCTAATATGACTGATCATATACGGCTGACCTACGTGGAGCTCTGTGGTTGGCTGAAAAAATAGTTGTGTTAATAATCAGCCCTCAAATAATGACAGAGCTTCAACGAAGCGTAAGACAGCCTATAAGAAGCTCCCACCAATGAGGAGGGGTGAAGATGAGTGTTGGGGCAATGATGTGTACCTTGAAGATCGAAGATGATGCTATAGGAAGGGGATTAGCGATGCGTTATGCTGTGAAGTCGTCCCCCCTCATCAATACTTTTTCCATCATGAGCTATCACACAAGCAAATCAATAATAATAATAATGGAAAAGTGTTCTTTTAATCAGTATTTATATGTATTTTGAGTAACTAAATCTGAAATTCGAGCTTACCAGCTCATTGAACTGTAATTTTTTAAGGTAGTTGGGGGTTGGGTAGAGGGGGAACCGCTTTGTCATTCTCACTCAAGAACGGTTTTCCACACCCTATCTCATGGCTCATTCCTCTCAGCTCATTGAAACGATCCAAATTCATATAACATGTCCCATTTAGCTTTTAATTTGTTATTCTTTTTGTAAGTGTGATATATTCTTTTCCTATACTGTACTTGAAAAATGACAATTTTTTGTTTTGAATAGTCCTAACTCGGTAACTAATCAAGATAAAAATGCAAATTTGGTCTCGGGTTGTAAGAAATATTTTTCTCTTCCACATCGTTGACACCAATATCTTGAAAAAACACGTTTCAAATTGAGCTGAACCATATTATAAGCACCCAAGTTTTCACGAGTTTCGGAGATTTTTCGGGGTTTCTAGCCAAACTATGTTTGAAAAAAAATGAATTTGAAAATTTTCTCAAACACTATCTATGTATCTCCCTGGAGCCTAGCACAAACAACAACTTCCTTGCTTGCCTGGACTCAGAGTTGCTCAATCAATCAATCAATTTATTCACAGTATAATTACAACAAAGGTCATCCTAAACCAGTAGGTTTTTCAGGTGGTGCTATTATATTGATTTAATAAAATTCTCTAATATTCTTAAAGTCGAAATTACCAAATATCAAAATAACATAACCTACAATTCACATAACACAGTAGGCTACAACACTCTAGTACATTTAAAATATCCAAACTTATAAAAAAATAAAAAATATCATTTTATGTTTGATTTAATTGTAATTATTAGAAAAGTTTGTTTTTTTACCAAAGAAATAATGGATAAGACATAAGCTGGATTTCGATTTTCCAGTCGTATTTTTCCTACGTGAATGGAAGGCTCCCACCACACGATACTCACGTAAGTCTTTGCGTTCCAGACAGCGTGAATAACGCTGCTAAAAGACCTACCATATGAATAAAAACTGTTCGTATTTTATTAGCTGTTCCTTTTAGTTGGATATCCTTTTTTTGTGCCTTTCAGGGAGTTTTTACGGGAATGAGACCTGGCGCAATCGTAATTTTTAACCAAAGAGCCCCTATATTAAGAGCTTCATCAAAATCGTTAGAGCCGTTTTTGAGATCTGTCGGACTCAAATACGTACATACACACATTCACAAATTCATACATACAGAAAATTTCTAGCTTGATATAATAGGGTGCATCAATATCATCTCTGTTTTTTTTTTAATTCGACAATATAAAATGATTTAAAAAAAGATTTCAACACAATCAAAAACGAAAACGTCAACGCTTGCACTGCAAAAAGAAAAATGAAGTGGAAAATTTGGCTATCAGCCTTTGTAATTTCCCATGTTTTGATTTTCAAATGCTGGCAATATTTTGATTTTCAATTGCGTGAACTAACATAGAGCTGATAATGGAAATCTGTTTTACATCATAATCATTCTATATTCTATCCTCATACTCCAAAATCAAAAGCCATGTCACCTGGACTATGAGGAAGCTATATATCGTTTGAAGAGTCTAGAACCTTTCTTTCAAGCACTAGAGTACAGACGGACGGACTGACAACGGCACTATTTCAATAAGGCCCTGTCGCGTCCTGAATAAGTAATGGCCTATTCCTAAATATATCTGCTCGAGGTTATTGGCTGTTAATTAGCGTCTGGCCTGAAATGAGAAGTTTTAAAGTGTAGGGCAAGGTCAACGCAGATGGAATCAGCTGATCGAGACCGGTTGACCTAGTGACCAAGAGACAGACCCTCAAGGCCAATTCAAGTTCAGTGGGGTTGGCGATCTATTGAAAGGAAGCTCAGTCCGAGCTTCCTACCTGCTCGTAAGTTGATTCGCGCGCCCTCCATCGAAGTTCTTCATAGATTACCAATGCCAAACGAAACATAGCTTTATACTAGCTATTGTACCCGTCCTTCGTACGTATTATTTTTAGAAACAAGACAGACATATCATTTAACAAAACATACATAATTATATTTTGTTTTGAAAGCATTTCATATCACGTGATTTTTTGTTATGTGGTAATAAAACTTAGAAGAAATGTATCCAAAATCGCACAATACTTGGTTTTTAAACGTTTATTATTCTGTTAAAAAAGTTAATTTCGTTTTTTATAGCTAGACATTGTCAAAAGAGTTTTCAATACTGATAAATAACTTAAATCCCGATCGATGCTCTCGTTTTTCAGGAGAAGGCCGCGTAAAATGCCTTCGGGGCCGTGACAGATAGACAAACAGAAATTGAGATAAGACTTGTTTCGGCTTCTTGAATGTATAAAACGTGAAAATAACCAAAAAATATATAATTCTAAAAGTATTCTATAATTATAAATGTACAGACAAAACTCTAATTTTATCTATATAATTAATTAAGATATTGTTTGTTAAGATCTATCATAATAATTCACAACATGATGTAATGATACGTGCGGTACATTAATATTGGTAATAAGCTCCTCAAATTTAATGCATGACTTCATATAGGAAAGATTCATGAAGTATATATCAATCAAGAATCTGATTACAGTATTACCAAATCTATTATTTCTTAATAATCATGTTATTATGTATAATATGTATATGTATATGTTATTATAATTATAACCCATTATATGTGCAGTATATCCAATGGAAACGTATATTTATATTAAAGAAATTAGGTAATGAGTTGGATTATGGTATTTAATAAATTTTTTGATGGATTTAATTGAAATAATAGTACCTGTATAATATAAATTTTGTAGATTTTATTTCGAAGGATAAAGCTCACATAGACCTGATACCTCTGAATGGGTTATGTGTTGAAAGATGATGATTGATGAGTTCAACCTACAGTTTTAGGTGGATTCCGAACCACTAGAAAGTGATTTTACAGCAGAGAATGGTCGTTTTTTGCTGTTCAATCCAATCGGTAACCTTTACAAAAAGGGCCCAGGAGAGCGTAGTTTATCTAATATGATTGAACAGATTAACTGCTACGGCTCACGGCTATCATTTCCCTAAAAGTTATAGATTTTTTGGAGGATGGAACCCACATAGGTTTGAGACCCGGGTAATGAGTTGGATGATGGTGATTAATGAGTTTTTTAAAGGATTGAATTTAAATAATAGTATCTGATTAATATAAACTTTGCAGATCAGCTATAATTTGTCATCATGTCTCGTTATTATAATATTATAATGATATAGATCTGTTTTGTTAATGTTGGACAAAATGCAGAATTATAATATTGGTGATGATAATGATAATAATAATAACGATAATAATAATAATTTTTATAATAATTAAAATAATAATAATAATAGTAATAAAATAATAACAATTATATTACAAATTTATTTTTGTACATAATCTTTGAGGCGTTTCAATTTTGAATGCATCACGGCTACATCTTTGAAGTTTTTATTTCATCACGAAGGGTTTAGAGGTTAATTTTTCAAAAAACTAGTAAAATCCTAAATTTTACAACCCCCTCACCCAAACCATAATTTGGGACCGCCACGAAAACTGTCGATCAGCTGATTGTAACAGCGGACGGCCGGCCGGTGACATCAGGAAGGCAGTGATAGTGACGTCACAGAAACAGCTGAGCAGCTCGTATCGTGCCAGTCGCTGCATGATGCTCCGTGGTTAGCTTTCGCGTTCAAGTTTCTTCAATGACTCGTCTATTTCTTTTGCAATGTATTTATGCATCAGTTCCTCGTGTTACTTCTAGTATTTCTTAATCATATTTATCGTTAATTCAGTGATTTCCATTTGATAGAAGTGTGATTTATGTTTATATATGTGAATAATGATAGTCGACATTGTGATTGAGGTTAGTTCGTTCTTCACTTACTACTTAATACCTTTCTCCTTTCGTAGACTTTTATTTTATTAATGATTATGTACGCTTTCTTGTTATCGTTCATTATTTGATATTTATTGCCTGACTAACAGGACCTATCATTCATCTAAAAAAAACTCGTCAGTTCTGGGTTCGTAGCCCACTAGATCTTCGGATCATACTATAGCCTACTTCTCGACAAGTGCTGTTGAATCCACTTCTTTGAATCTCTTTAAATCTTAGGGATTTTGTAGGTGTTCATTCATTTCGTTAATATAGGGTCTATCGCATAACAGTTTACAAAATTGAAATTATTATAAAAATTTAATATTGAGTCAATATAATTTTTTTTATTTTCTCCCCCCAAAAATTGACTTATTTGGGTAGGAAGAAGGGCAATCTTCTTTTAAAAAAAGGGTCGCCAAGATCCCCATCATTAGAGTGGCAACAAGATTTTTTTTGTCCTAGGTCTACAAAGCCGATTATTTATTGAATTTTAGAGATGATGCTTCGACGAGGGCTGTTTCCACATTTTTCTAGTTTTACAAGTGTCGAGTTTTAAGTTCGCATAGTTAGTTATACACAGTTACGAGCTTATAACAACACATGTATGCAATCATTCCATTTATGTGCTTTTCATATTTATGAACGTGGAATCGGAAGCTTCGTCTCTTCGTTGTTGCAGTAAACCTTTCATGCACAGTTCAACACAATAATTCACTCCCGGCAATGTCGTGATATATATTCTGTCGGATTATTGATACATAAAATATATGCATTCGGTTCGATAGTGCGGGCAGACCGGGTTTGATAAATTAGCATTCCATTTCTACGAATTAATATTTGAATTTGGAATCATAATACTGGGTACGAACCTTCTGAGTACGATTTATTGTAGTCATGAAACATCTGTGGGCCCGGATTTGTCTGTATTAATGTTATTTTGTTTTCTCGAAACGTGGCTGGTGGAATCGTGTAATGGAACGTCGGGGACAATAATTTCACTTCGGGAATGTTTTATTACTTTTCCATATATGATGAAGCACCGGATTTCTGTTTTCAAAGAAATAGTATGTTTCCCTTCGAATCGACATTCTTCTTGACGATTCGTGAAGATATAAAATATTCTCAAACGTTTGACGTGTTGATGGGGCCGGAAAAATGTCTAACTTCGTATAATGTGGAAGGTTACTTATTATTTTATTGATTTCAGTTCGTTGTTATGGGAAAACTCATGCGGTGACTTGAATATGGCAATAATATAGTAAGCTTACCTTATCCTTGACCTAAAGCAGTTTTGTAATTTTTTCAAGGGTTGAAAATTTTTACAATCTACTATAATTATCATGAAGTTGTTCTGCCTTTGTTACAACTGCCACTTCACGTGCTAAACTGTTACATTGAAAGTGATGTAGAACTCCTCTTACTAACTTTATCCGAATTTTGTCAGAATAGATCGATCTTTTAAATTTCAATGAGATTTAGGGAACATTTTAATTAATTTATATACAAATTTCCTTAACTGTATTAAATATGACTTCACTCTCTTTGAATATACTCTAACCCTCATTGCGTATGTGTGCAAGTGCGGTCTTTGTCTGTCATTTGCAAATAATACGAGTCTTTATCATTAATAATTATATTTTCTTTCTTAAATACTCACTTAAATGTTGGTCATTGGTATTTTTTTAGTCGTATTACCCTTTCTCTTCCAAGTTAACACTCGGTTGAATGCGTTGAAAAACATCCTGAATTCAGCAAAATGATTAGGCCGTTTTCCACATGTATCCAAATGTAACATTTACACATTCCATTTGACATTCTTATGGAATAAAATGTAAATTCCACTCATAAAACGTGCACACTTTGAATTAATCGTTTCTTTATCTGAAATAGTATGCGTTCCATGTATTGAAAAATTTTCATAACATTACTCATCTGATTTGAAATAGTTATCCTCTATTATTAAAATTACTGTGAATTAAACTTTCTACTTTTACATTCTGTATAACTTTCTATAATGTATTTTGAAGAACCGTACTTTTCAGTAAGAGTGTTACAAACTCCATATATTTGAACTTCGTCAAGCCGAATTCCATTGGAATATATTCGGGACTCTCACTGGAAAAGTGAAGAAGTTTCCCAGAAAGAGAGAGAGGGTGAGAGAGAGAGAGAGAGTGAGCGGGAGATATGTTGGGGAGCTTGTGAGTATCTGAAGATGGACGTGAGAGATGAACAAGATGAATTTGAGTCTATCATTCTGACTTGTTATTACTTTTCCGGTTGCAGGCTTTGCGAAGTTTTCTTTCACTCACCCTTTCAACCTTATATTCAAAGACTGAGTTCTTTCTTTACGCCTGGCTAAGAGAGGGTAATGCAGATACTTTTGGCTTCGGCTCCCGGGTACGCCCAAGGCTTTCCATGTTGCTTTCTCGAAATGGTGAGTCGATAGGAAGAGAAGCAGAAGGATAAATTAGGGTGTTTCATCATAATAATTTGGAATTTTTCAAGCTCAACAGCATTTATTAATAAATTGGATATCATAATAATATTTTTATGTTTCACCCATACCGGTCAAGACCCATCCGCAGAGTCCAACATCTAACTTACTGTAGTTTTCATATAACTTGGCAGCAGTATGCTGGGTTCAGATGTAGCATGTTCCATCTGCTACACGCTACCGAGTTATATGAATACTTCAGTACGTTCTTATAGCTCCAAGTTTAAACGTAGTTTGAGTCGTTGAAAGAATATATCTACCAAGCACTGAAGAAGAGCCACATACTTCGAAGCGCGTCCGCCGCGACTCAAAAAGGTCACTTCTGCACAGTAAGTTTCTACATATGAATAGTAATACTGCAGTTCACGAAAATGAATATTCCCCATGATGATTATTTAGAATAATATACTGTATATAATTGGCCAGCAAAAAAGACACTGTTCTCTGCTGTAAAATCACTTCCCGGTGGTTCGGAACCCACCTAAAACTGTAGGTCCAACTCATCAATCACCAACATCCAACTCATTACCCACGCACATGTCTCAGACCTATGTGGGCTTCATCCTCAAAAAAATTATTATAATGATCTGTTTGAAATATTTATAGCTTGTTTACAATAATACAAAAATCAGGATCCCATTTGGAGTGGTGACATTGGAAAGTCCGAGGCAAAAATTACAAAAAATTGTTTTATGTACGGCTTTGCTATGAAGTAGGTAGACATGATAGGTTAGAAAGCGATGTAATTACAGATTGATTTATTCTATGGATTATCAAAGTAGTATAATAATGAAGCTATTTATCACTACTGCTACTTTTCAGTATCGTTCTAGACCAATCAGAATCCAGGATCTCTTCAAAACGGTGTCGAAAACGGGACCCCGCCAAACTCGCACGCCGCCAAACTCGCACACCGTCAAGCTGGGCTGGTTTTCCAGCCCACGGTGACGTTGCATGCACCCGCCAACCTGGCACACTTTGGAATGCAGCCCACTGTGACGGCGTGCAGCTTTGGCGCCGGGTGACAAAATCAAAAGAGTGCGGGTTTGTCGTTTGCATGCACCGCCAACCTGGCACACTTTGGAATGCAGCCCACTGTGACGGCGTGCAGCTTTGGCGCCGGGTGACAAAATCAAAAGAGTGCGGGTTTGTCGTTTGCATGCACCGCCAAACTGGCACACTTAGGAATTCAGCCCACTGTGGCGGCGTGCACCTTTGGCGCCGGGTGACAGAATAAAACAGTGCCAGCTTGACGCTGCATGCAAACGACAACCTGGCACTCTGAAGGCTTCTTTCACACTTGCACGACCGGTCGTCTAAACCGGTCGTCTGACAACGACATTTGGTCGCCAACGACATAAAAATTGGAACCGTTCACATTCACGCGACCACGACATTTTAGTATAGTCGATATACAACGCACTTGCAGTACAGTGCAGTCTAGTTTCGTGTAGTTCTACAAAAATTAAAGAATAAATGAATCGGGAAAAGTTATTGTGTTGTTTGGTAGTTTATAGACGAATTAAAGCAAGGAGAAGGAATCGACTGCACTGAGTACATCCAATCAACTCGAGAAGGACTTTATAAATAAATTATAACTTTTTAAATAATCATTTATTTTCTATTTCCTATATTTCCTTTCTAACTTATATTGTTTTATAGAATGACTTTATTCAGGCGAAGTTGGGTCTCGCTGGTTCTGTCTTACACTTAAAATTAAATACAAATTCAAAAATAATACTTTTTTTGAAGGATGAAGCCCAAATGGGTTTGAGACCTGTGCGTGGGTAATGATTTTAATGATGGTGATTAGTTGCAGTGGTGTAGGATAAATTTTCGGGGGTGCCACAAGACGGCTAGTGGCGCACCCAGAATTTTACCAAATTTGTCCAATTTTTAAATCAGTTGAAATTAACTATAAATAGTAAAAAATGCCAATACCTTCAATTCAAAAACAAACATAATTTAAATGAAGATAGGGCTATAAACGTGTTTGTAAACGATAATCAATTAGACCAAGAAGAAAAAATTGCATTTCTAGGAGTTATGTTGGATAGACGATTGACCTGGACTCCATACATTGAGAAAATTTCATCTGGGGTATTTGTCCTGCGACAGCTCGCTAGATTGAATGACAGAAAGTTACTTTTTACAGCTTATCATGGGCTCTTACTGTCACATATTAGGTATGCTATCTTAGTATGGGGTAATTCATCAAAACAAAATCTTGATAGGGTGTTTAAGATCCAAAAGAAAGCGGTTAGGTGTATAGAAAGAGTAAATAGATTAGATTCATGTAGGCCGTTGTTCAAGAGACTTGGTCTCCTAACTGTACCCTGCTTATATGTGTATGAAGCTACTCTATATGTAAAAACGAATGATATTAACCAAAATCTTGATGTACATGATTATAATACAAGAAGCCGAGGAGATTATCACTTGGTGAGTCACAATAGTAGCTTATTCAAACAAAAACCTAGTTATATTGGTAGGAAATTCTACAAGCTACCGCAGTTTTTGAAGAGTCTTGAAAATATAGAAATATTTAAAAAACAATTGAAGAAATATTTAGTTGATAAAGCTTTTTATAGTGTACAAGAGTTCCTTTCACATCAAAATTCCTCACATCAAGAGTTCCTCACCTCAACTAATTGAAGTAATTATGGTATCTAGTGTATAATATTGTTGATCTGACTTGTCTTATACTCCTTAACTGGAGTCTTCAAGACGTAATCTACAAAAAAAAAAAAAAAAAAAAAAAAAACTATGGAGGGTCGAAACTACCGGGCGGTATGGAATACCCCCCATCGTAAAGGGGAGTCCGGGGGTCTTACCCGTGAAAATTCTTCAGAAATTGAAGTCACATATTAAATCGAAATCACATATTTGTAAATATTATAATTGTAAAATATTATAAAATTTTTTGTATCGTAAATTGAAATCACATATTTCTACGCATTTCTACTAATTTTCCAATTTGTGTTTGGAATTTTGGGGGGGGGATGTCAAGCCTTCCAAGACCCCCTTATATACGCCCATGATTAGTTAAACATATTAATTGAAGTTTGTTTAGTTAGTTGATTAATTGAAGTTTTAGGTGGGTTCCGAACCACCGGGAAATAATTGTACAGTAGAGAACAGTCTTTTTTGCTGACCAATCCAGTTGGTCACCCTTACCTAAAGAGGACACCGGAGAGCGTTGCTTATCTAATCTGATTGAACAGATGATTGCTACGGCTCACAGCTATCACTCCCCCAATTCAATCCATCGTTTTATTCAATACATCATTTAATTTACACAAACGCGACCACCAACACACACACTTCCTATATTTTTTAATACTGAACAGCTGTAACATGAAACGATTTATTGTACATTGTTGTGCATTGAAATTGAAATTGAAATTGACGATTTATTTATCGTAGTGGGTTCACCTACCGTTTTTTAGCGATTGCGATTTTTTAGTCCCAGTGACTCAATTATTGCAAGTAGAGGCTGTGCCTTGATTTATTCAAACAATCAAAAATTTTACAACAAAATTTCCAGTACTTTTATTTTCCAGTACTAAATTTCTGGTATTTTTGTATAAATTATTTTTCATAGTTTCTTGTTTAAACCAAAATCAAAGAGACTGAAAAATTAATTCCTGTTTGTAATGACATAAATACTTATCAATTTTTTATGGTAAATTCAACAACTTGTAGTCAATTTCAATTGAGAATAAATAATATTTTTACTCAATTAAAATAGACTTTAATTCGCTGAATTTACAATAAAGTTAATTAACTGCTCTGATCGTTATGGAACAATAAATCCAGGAATAAATATACTTAGTTTATTGTTAGTTGAGAATAAAACAGTATTATTAACATATTCGTTTTTTCATTTGGCTCTAGCTCTTCAAACTTTGCATTCAATTGCTTGAACACTTCAATCCATGCGTCTCTGGTTAGGGTTCTGTCCTTATATTCTTCGATAGTCTTGTCCCAAATAACAGGGCGCTCTTGTACCAACGAGATGAGCAATTCTAAATCAATCGAATCCATTGCCAACAAACAATAAATTACGAAAAAAACACAATTCAATGCGTCAATTCAACTCTGCCGCTCAGTACAGTAGGCTGTCGTGTCGGAGATGTGTGAACAGTTCCAGTAGCTCGCTGCGCCCTCTAGTCGTTCATACGACACCGACTGTCGGCACGACTCGAGGGATGTCGTGGCCCCCTCGGCACTAGCACGACAGTCGTGCGTATCCACGACATTTGTCGGCCTAGTGTGAAGAAGCTGATAAATAAATAAATTTGTTTTGTCACGTTAAGCTGCATCTATCGAGCTAGGCTCGCACAGCATGTGACTTGTCAATTAATTCACTTCAACTAATCTGTTTCATCAGCCATTCATCAAGCGTTCGTTCATCTATAAAAACATATTAAAATAAAAACAGATTCTATTCAACATTTTGTCTCCAAAAAACCCCATAACATTCAGCCAGAGAGTAAGGACAGGCATCAATAAGCAACTTCCTGAGTTCCTTCACGAATTTGTCTTGACCGTAACCTTTTAAAACTTGGGGCAAACAATTTAAAATCTTTATACCCGAATAGTGTGGCGCCTTCTCGATCAGAGTCAGCCTATGCATGGGGTACCGAAGTGTTGACTCTCCATGTCTTGTGTTGTATGGGTGAGCGATTATGTTATTTTCATAATTACTATGGTTCTTATGCGAATACACGGCAATCCCTCTTTGCCCTTTAGTCGTATGAACGACACACGACACACGACATGTCGTTGTAATGTGAAGCGAGCGTTAAGAATGGTTGTGTCTACCATCGATTATTGGAAATACCTTGATACAGTCAGATACTCACTCATATAATATTACACTATCAAATCGATAAATTATTTGATATTATATTGTATTGGCATTTTTCAAGTGTATTATTTTTATTGATAACTGCAGCCAATAATTTATCAATAATAACTTCCCAGGTTCCCCTGGTGGTTGTTATTGATGACATTTGTCATATACTTATGGTTAGCATAAAAAGACAACATGAGGTTCCATAAGGAGGATTTAATAAGGATTTAAATCTTAGGCTACGTGTGATTTTATAAGGGACTACATCTTAGCAGTGGCGTAAATAGCACCACCGCAGCCCCACCGTGCGGGTGGTGCAGCGGTATGGAGAGCGCGCCACAACCAAAGGGGGGCGCACATCAGTCAAATGATGGGGAGGGGGGCTCCATGGCTTAGTTACGCCACTGCATCTTAGGCTACATGAGATTTTCAGATAAAATTTTAAAAGCTTAATAGTTGCCAGCCCATAAAACGTTGAAAAAATAATGTCTAACCCAGAGTGCACACCCCTAGTGAAGCTCAAAAATGGCGCAGTTTTTAATGTATTGCGCCTCCCAAGTCCCCTAAAGAATTTGAAAAAAAAATGTTTAATTGAAAAAATAGCGACCAAAACACTACTACACAGCCTTAAGATGAGTCAAAATTTATGTGGATAGGACCATTGCATTAGATTGTAAATTGGGAAAACCTGAGGCACTTAGAATATACATAGCACATCCATCAATTATAACCTTCAATTATAGGCCACTGGAATATTTTTTAGTATACTAGGCTACATAAATATTGTAATATGGCATAATATTATTATAGTAATACTGTATATAGCCTAGCATTCATACAAATTAATTGAATGATGCGTAGGAATATTTTCATATTCATATTTGACATTAAACCAACATTATTAAAAGGTATTTAAGGGGAATTTATAAATTATTAAGGGGCATTATGGTTGTTCCAGCTTCTGACAAACAGATCACAGATGTTGCAATATTTTAAACGTTTACACACCTAATGCTTAGTATCTACGATTTTGTAATTTGCCGAGAATTTTGGAAATTAAAAATACTGAAATCCTATTTTAGAAATGGAAGTTCATTGTCTGTTTCCAAAAATGATTCAGGTATCAGGTTTCTTTAATGATTTCTTGATCTGTTTAAATGCATATAATAACTTCTCGTCAGTCACAAGCTTATCCAAACATTCTTTTTCTGAGAAATTCGAATGTCAGAATTAGAATGCCTGAGGAGGAGGGGAAGTAGGAAAGAAAACAGAGGCCAGGTAGTTTTGACCAGGTACTGACCCGTCTTTGCAGATCGGTGCCACCCTTTGTCATTTCAAAAACTCCATTGTTTACAAAATATGCTATTTAGAAGTTATTCTTGTGCGTCTAATTAAAAAATTTACACTCTTCCAAATACTTATTGTAGGTTTTGGGGGGGCTTCAGCCCGAAAGCCCCCACCCCCCACCCATAAATCCACCACTGGGAATAAGCATTGGAAACCATCTATAAAAAACAAAGTTCAAACCTGCGCAGAATTTTTTATGAACTAATATTTTCCATGTATATATTTTTACAATCTTCATACATTTTATCTTAAAGATCATACATTTGAAACTAAAAGAAAAAACTTTTTTCAATCATATTGAATCTTTTACAAACGCCCAGATTTTCATTATAAATTTGTACACATACTTTTCAAAACTACTTATTAAGATTTAAGATTTTATAATGGGTATAGATTTACAATATTTGTTACACTGCCTCCCCATAGTTGTCCATGATCAAATGCATTTGAAAAAAATTATCTTATTTGATATGTGTACGTTTTATGAAGATAATCAAAATGGGTCTACCAGACCAAACGTCACCAGATGTGTTGCAAGCCAGGCACATCACCAGTTGAAGGTTAATAAAAAAATAGAACCCAGTTTTATTTGGCACAAGAGTGTGTCATGGGAATCACGAAAAGTACTAATTTTAGTATGGTACCATGCAGTACTCTCACTCTACAGCGGCATGTACAGTTTAGTGAGCAATGTGTCAATGCAGTGTTTTCGAGTGCTGTCTGTTTCATTTAAATATTAGCAATTGCTTTCATTGAATTATCCAAGTAAAAATTACTTTTGAATGCTCAAAAAAATATTATAAAAATGATAAATATCAAACCCCCCCAACCACCCTATCAACTGGGCGGATTCCATTCCCCCCACCCCACACCCCTTGGAATACCCCCACCCCCACTAAGTTCAATCCTGGCTACGCCACTGGCTTCAACAACATCAGCTTCTCAGAAACGTTTCACTGAGTCAAAACAATCTTCATTGCAATTCCATGTCAAAATTGTTATCAAGATTAGCATATCTCCAGTCAGGATTTCAGTTGGCTGGTGGACATGGTCGGTATCATTATTTTCTATTGTTCCATTCAAAGTTTTTATTCTATTATCAATGTAACCTACTAGCCGGTAGGTCACTCACCTTTTAAGTCCAGCGAGCATTTTTTTTAAACAAAAAAAAAGCCAAATTTTAAAACAAAACAAAAGCCAAATTTTAAAACAAAACAAAAGCCAAATTTTAAAACAAAAAAAGAAACCAACTTCTATGAAATGATAGGCTACTCAAACATTAAATACTAATGTACTACAGGTTTAAAATAATGTTTTTTCTTTAAACTGAAAACATTTAAAATATAATACGAGTTATATTTTGAGATCCAAGCCAAATATTCTATGAACCTTTAATATTACAAAGCTTTTTCTATTAACTTCAAAGAATATTTTGCTCTGACTACAAAAGATTAGGCTACTCGTATCAAATTTAAAATGTTCTCAGTTTAAAGTAAATACTTTATTTTAAGGTTTTTAATACTGTACCTATGTGAGTATTTAATGTTTGAGTATCATTTTATTGGTCAGTTTCTTTTTTGTTTTAATTTTTTATTTTTTATTTTAAGCTTTTGAATTGAATTTTCAAACATTGAAAACATGAGAAATTTCTTGTAGCCTACATTATGAAATATTTATCAAATTAGCAAGCCATACATAACATCCAAACTAAAGTAGCTAAAAATCGACCTATAAAATATTCATAAACTAAGAAAAATTTCACAACTCTAATGTAGGATATTGTATTTAGGAAAATTATAATAGCAAAAGGCTTATTAAAAGTGAAATTGCTTTTGATTTGTCATTTTAATGCGGTCCCTTTCAGAATATACCCACACTGAATAATTAACTGTAATGATTTTGAAGAATATTGTTCAATTATCTTTTTAGAATTAACGATCTCAAAAAAATTTCTCACTCCAACTCATGATTGAAACTATATACGGCTGTATGTTTTCAGCCTAGGATCTAGGCAGTACATTTCACACTTCTTTATATAGGATAGTGTTTATAACAATATCGTTATACTATTAAGAGTTACCTATATTGTGAGTAGGCTACCATAAGTGGATAGAGTTTGTGACAGAATTTAATTTGACAAGCGGCTGGGTTAAGATAATGAGAATAATTCGTTTCACTTATATCGATCTGACAATGCAATGTGTAATACAGGATCACTAGCTTCCAGAACCTCCTAAACCAGTAATACATTAAATTTAACGTTACAGTAAAATGTAATTTTCTCAGAATGTGAAGCCCAGATAGTTCTGAGACCTGTGCGTGGGTAATGAGTTGAATGTCAATTTTTGACAAGTTGGATCACAGTTTTAGGTGAGTTCCGAATCATCGGCAAGTGATTTTATATCTGAGAACCGTCTTTTTTGGTGGCCGATCCATTCGGTCACCCTTAGAAAGAGGTCCCAGGAATATGCAGCTTATCTTATCTGACTGAACAGATACCTGTCACTGATCGCGGCTATCACTTTCCTAAAAAGATATACAGGTTTTTGCGAAAAAAATTCGCCAGGAATCAGCCAGATTGCAAAAGGTTATTCTTTCGAAAACGCTTCATTACTGAAATACAGATAGCAGAAGAGTAAAGCTATCTTTTTCAATGAGAAATCAATAAATTATTACTCATTCGGAAAACTTTAGGCTCCTTAAGCCCTCCTTTGTGTGGTGAATTCTTTATGAAATGAACTGCAAAATCACATAAAACATTAAGTACCGCAATTATTGAGTTATTCTATGAAATACGAAAAAACGTCAAAAGAAAGCGTTTTGGAGATTGAAGGGTGTGAACTTGGTTATTGATTGCGTATGCAACTGAATACTTCAAGTCAATACTCATTCAATACTGCTGTATGGCATGCAACTACGCAATTGAGATTGCAGGCGTCCGGCTGTCACCGTTGCGTGCAGACGATTCACGTTGCCATCTAGATTTGATTTCACGACTGGCAGTTGGCCCGTGAGAGACTCTCGCTGTGAAACACAGACAAGGTTGCGCGCGACTACCGTTGCCAACTCAAATTGCAAATGAGTCGACACGTGTGCGAAGGGCCTAAAAGTAGCCCATCGTGACGGCGTGCAGGTTTGGCGCCGGGTGACAAAATCAAAAGAGTGCGAGTTTGTCGTTTGCATGCACCGCCAACCTGGCACACTTATGAATTCAGCCCACTGTGGCGGCGTGCAGCTTTGGCGCCGGGTGACAAAATCAAAAGAGTGCGAGTTTGTCGTTTGCATGCACCGCCAACCTGGCACACTTAGGAATTCAGCCCACTGTGGCGGCGTGCAGCTTTGGCGCCGGGTGACAAAATCAAAAGAGTGCGAGTTTGTCGTTTGCTTGCACCGCCAACCTGGCACACTTAGGAATTCAGCCCATGGTGACGGTGTGCGACTTTGACGTTAGCCCAGCTTGTCGGCAGCCCAGATTGTCGTCAGCCCACCTTGACGGTGTGCGAGTTTGACATCGTCCCTCGAAAACAGCGGCTCTGGAAGCGCAGTTGGTTTGAGCGCTTGTGTGATAAGATAAGGCTCTGGCTGGCTTCGTTTCCTGTAGCCTTAGGTTTGAGACTCATTCAGCCATAGATGTTTCTCATCTTTTATCCATTCACCTCATTACCCACGCACAAGTCTCCAGTCTCATATGTGCGTCGTAGAAAATAAAAAACAAATGACTGTTATGCGTTTGCCACATTAGCTGATCCAAACATTTTTAAATCAGTTTAAATTTCAATTATTCAGAACCGAACAACAAACACGCATCCTAGGTTATGTTAGTTTGGGTAAGTTATCCAATGATCTATTAGTTAAATTGAATGCAATATATTGGTAATCGTAGATAAAATATCGTATTGTTACGGGTTCTAATGTCTAAAATAAGGCTGGCAACACTAAAGTTCACACTTGATATTTATTTACACAAATTAGTCTATTTATGCACAAATATTTGTGTATAAGTTCAATTAATAAATAAAAACAGATCATCAAATGACAAGCTAATACCTATTTTCAGTAATTATTTACAAAAATTAAGGAATAAGTAATTACAGGCTCATCAATAATAAAAGAAACAAGAATCCAATAAACTGCACAATAATGCAGAAAGAAATTATAAAAAGAGCAACTAATCACTTACAAAACCACACTCCAATTCGTTATTTGACAGTCCCAAATAATATCACTTAACACAACGTCTTTAAACTATTAGTAAATTGCATAAACAGTAAACACTTGTCTCTGCACTTGACACTGTCTAAAGACTGAATAAAGCACTGTTTACTCCACTGGCACGAGATCTGTAATACAATCTGTCACGCGAGTTTGTAGAAAACTAACTCACTGGTTCACGTGGACTCCTTTATATAGCTGTTGTAGTTGTATAATTCCAAGAATTGGAGCTCACCAGACACTTCGAGAATCTTCAAGAAAGCGTGGAATAGACCTCGATTGTTCAAGAAGAATGTAGACTTAACGAGAAGATCAATTGAGTGAGAGAGTTGCAGAATAGGAGTGACAAAGACATGAGAAGAGCAAGAGAGAGAAGATCGGATAAAGGTCGGTCGAAGTCATGCACAACCATGAAAACAATAGAATTATATAAATTGAACAAGTGCGTTAATAACTGCTTGTTTGCTTTCGTAACAGTATGTAACGATTGTATATTGCCCACACTCGTGAGAATGATGTAAACGACATTCGTTACACTCTTATCCTAACTCATAATAAATTCGTTGCATAAATACTATTAACAACGTTGAAAAACATTACCTTTTTTCCGACATTTTGAGAAACGTATTTCAGGGAGGGCTGTTAAAAGCCTCAAGCTTTGATGAAGGGGAAGGTAACAGAGGAAGATCCTCAACCCCTGGGAATTTATCCTCAATAAGAATTTGTATACAACTTATACTGTAGTCCTCATAACCTTCACCTTCACCCCAATTTTTTTCTGAACTGTCTTTTTCGTGGCTAATAGGTATCATGCGATTCGTGCCAGATTTAATTAGCTAATTATGATTATCGGGAAGAAAGGACAGCGCAATATTCTTGACAGAGACCGAAATATTCTTCGCGAAATCCAAACTTAACGCAAGGCAAGGTAAGAAGGTGGTGGCTGGCTCTTGGAGCATTAATTTTTTTGTGCCCAAGACTTGAGTTCGTTTATCTTCATGTAACAGGCACCGACAGATACTGAGCAAACTCATTCCACACCTTCAAAAGGCCACTACACTGTAGTAAAGCGCAAGCCGACTAGACCGTTCATCGTTTTCTTAGCGCTCAACAGCCAAAGACTTGGTCTATCGTTCTGTTTTCTACTCGGTTTTTACCCTTCTCATTCTTTTTTATTTTTTGTATTTTTATTAATCTTCCTCGACTTATTCGACATTTTCTGCATGCGCTCTTTCTTCTTTTGGTTGCATTACTTTCTTGCTCTTTCTCCTCTCCACCTTCTGATTTTCTTCTTCTTTTTCTTCTCCTTTTTCTTGTTCTTCCTATTATTCTTTAAGCTTCTTCTGTTTTCTGCATCATATTATTTTTTCCTCAACTTCTGTTTTTTTCTTCTTTTTCTTTTTCATCAAAATCTTCTTTTTTGCCTTCTTTATTTCCTCCTCCTTCTAATTTTATACCTCCTTTCTTTTTCTTCTCCTCCTTTTTCTAATACTTCTTCTTCTGCTTCTTCTTCCACTTCTACCACTTCTTCTTCTAGTATTTCTACTTCTCCTTGTTCCTCATTTTTCTCTACTTCCTATACCTCTACTTCCTACTTCTGCCTCTTCTTCTTCTTCTTCTACTTCTACTATTTCTTTTTCTTCTTCCTCCTCCTTATTTCTGCACCATCATCCTCTCTTCTTCTTCTTTCCCCTCTTTTAGTCCTGCCTCCTCTTCAATCTTCTTCATTCTCTTTTCTTCTTCCTCTCTTCTTCATTTTTTCTTCTTCTTCTTTTCCATCTTCTACTCCTGCTTCTTCTTCTTCTTCTTCTTCTTCTTCATCCTCTTCTACTTCTTTTCCTCCTTCATCTTCTTCTTCTTCTTCTTCATCCTCTTCTACTTCTTTTCCTCCTTCATCTTCTTCTTTTTTCCTATTCTTTTTCCTCAGCTTATTCTGCTCCTCCTTGTTTTGCGCATTATCTTATTTATCCTCAGCTTCTTCTGTTTTTACTTCTTCTTTTTCTTCCTCATCATTGTCTCCTTTTTTCCTCCTCTTCTTCTTTTTTGTCCTCTTCCTTTTCTCCCCCTTACTTTTTTATTGCTTTTTTCTCTTCCTTCTAATTATTCTCCATCTTCCTCAGTTTCTTTTACTTTTCCTGCGTTTGCTTTTTCTTGTTTTACTTATTCTTTTTCCTTTTTTTATTCTTCTACTTTCTCTTCTTCGTGTTCTCCTAATTCTTCTTTCTCAGCTTTTATTGATTATTTTTCTTCCTCTTCTTCATGTTCTTCTTATTCTTCTTTCTCAGCTTTTTTTCTTCCCCCTTTCCTTCTTCATGTTCCTCTTGTTCCTTATCTTCAGCTTCTTTTGCTTTTCCTTCTTCTTCGTCTTTTTTCTGCATCTTCTTCCCATGTTTCTTCCTCATCTTCTTTTGTTTTTCTCTTTCGGCATCATCCTCCCCTTGTTTATTTCTTCTGTTCATCATTTTCCTTCTCTTTCTTTCCCTTTTGCGCTTCAACTAACCGACCTACAAACCGAGAGCTGTGCGCTTTATTACAGTCTTTTCACTGTCTACGTGGAAATTCTCCCATAAAAAACAACGTTGAGCCTTATCGCTATTTCAACTGCAAGTCGGATGACGTCACAAAGAACAACATTATAGAGTAAAAAAAGGTTATAAACCTACATTTTTGATCGATGTCACACTCCTCACCATTGAATTTCTTCTAGACAAGTGGTGTGAAGCATAAAGATAATTTTACATTATTTTTGCACTTGACAGTAAAGAAGTACTAAGGGTGAAGTGCAGGCAAAGAAGCCTATCACCCTATTCCCTACTCAATCCACCCTTATCATGTGATTAAAATGTTTCTCTTTTCTTTTCATAAGTTTCATGTCTATATTTATATTATCTCCATACACTATTCACACTGTATTGCTGTATTCACACCAATAAGGTTCAATATTTCATTCAAACCCATCAATAGAAAATTGGTTAATAGATTTCTAGTTAATAGGTAATATTCATGTACCATTTATATTATACCCAGAACCTGAAGTTATGTTTTTCAATGGATAGTCACAAAATGCATTCGGACAATTTTTTTTTTCCTGAGGATGGAGCCCACATAGGTCTGAGATCTGTGCGTGGGTAATGAGTTGGATGATGGTGATTGATGAGTTGGACCTACAGTTTTAGGTGGGTTCCGAATCACCGGGAAGTGATTTTACAGCAGAGAACAGTGTATTTTTTGCTGGCCAATCTAATCGGTCACCGTTACAAACAGGACCTACGAGAACTCAGCTTATCTCTATCTGATTGAACAGATACCTGCTACGCCTCGCGGCGTAGTTTAAGTCAGTAGTTTGCCTGGACCATTCACACCTCATTTCAAAAACCGCTTATGGAAGAAGAAAATTTCATTCTCACCTCGTTTCAAAAACCCCTTATGGAAAAAGAAAAAAATTTTAAAGTATATTTCTTCAATAAAAATATAATGGTTTATGAATCATTTACTAATATCAATAGAAATCTCATAGTTCGATTACTTGAACTGCAAGGTGTAACTTAAACTGAAACTTGAACCCTTCTGTAGATAGTTGACAATCCCTGGAATAATTAAACACGAAAAACTATTTCACCGTTTTGAGCATGGCTTGAATGAAATTGTACTGTTTCAATATTGTGCTGTAACTTGACGTTCTACAAATTATTTTGTAATGTTATTATTGAGTATTATTCCTAGTGATTGGTTGATTTAGCTGTAGAAATGATAGGCTTTTGACAGAGAGCATTCCTCTGTCATTTTGGAGTGGTTATAGCAGCGAACACATCAGACCAATAAGAACCCATTGGTCTTATGGGTTGGTTCATTGGGTTATAGAGAAGCCAGGATTGACGGGCTAACCTAAAGGCTTCTTCAATTCAAGGGAAACTTTAAAAGCATTCATCAGAAAGGCTTTTTGAATTTTTCTTGAGTTGAGGAAGCCTCCAAGTCCTGATTGGAAAGCACTTACCAGGCTTTGCAGGTCTCCCTCAACATAAAGGAAACCTCAAGGTCGGTTCATACACACCTCAGCATAAGTTTCCCTTGACATAAGGAAATTTCGAGATCAGTTCATAAACATCTTATCATAAGTTTCCCTTGACATAAGGAAGTCTCGAGGTCAATTCATGAACACATTAGCATAAATCTCCCTTGACATAAGGAAGTCTCAAGGTCGGTTCATGAACACCTCACCATAAGTTTTCTCTTGACATAAGGAAATCTCGAGATCGGTTCATAAACACCTTAGTATAAGTATCCCTTGACATAAGGTGGTCTCAAGTTCGGTTCATAAATACCTTAGCATAATTTCCCTTGATATAAGGAGATCTCAAGGTCAGTTCATGAACACCTTAGCTATATTCGCCTTAAAATGGTCAATGAATTGGACTACAACTTTTTATCTTGAAAATATATCGCTCATCGTGAAAAAATGAGCTTGTCAAAAAATTAAAAACTTCATTTAAAATTTGAGCCGGTTTGAAATAGCTTGGTTGGTAAAAGTAATAAAATCTTTGGTGCCCGTAATAAGGAAGCCTTATTAGATGGTAAACGGATATGGGATTTTTCCCGTTTTAATCACTGTTTTATGCAATTTCCTCTCGTTGAGCCACATACAAAGGAGAAGTTACAAAAGGCTTAGTCAGATTAGAATTCTCCCGGTGCTAACGCCCCCACCTAGTGCTCTCGATCCTAAGAGACAGAGAGAGATTGAGTGAGTGTGTGTGTGTGTGAGGTTGTGCCGGAGAAGAGTTGCATTCTCATGCTCTTTCATTCCCTCTGCCGTTTTTTCTTCCATTCATTCTTTGCCTTTTATAAATACTGGTCGGCAACAAAGGCTGGGGTCGCATGATCCTATGAGAGCGTTCGTTCTCCCGTGTGTGTATCAAAAAGCTGCGAGGGCGGCGCGCCCTCTATGGTGTAAAAACACCATTTGTAAGGACTTAATAGGAGTCAGAATTGCAGCTTTTGTGCTGCGGCGTCTCCTCCTCGCAACTCCCGCTTCCTTCCTCGTCTGCACTGTAATCATCACTTCCTTTTCCTCGTTGCTTCATCTTATCATCTCCATTTTTGCCGCTGGCCACCCCTTTCCACAACCCCTATAAAGTTGAGAGCCCTGGCACTGTACGAGCGCAACCTATTTTCTACCCCATGTGCAATTACCGATTTATTTTGTTTCTTTTTACCGCTTTGCAACTCTTAAAGGAGAGTTTTGTATCATTTGTGCACTCCATATAGATAACTGCTATGAATTAGATAGTTTTGATGAGATCACACTATTTGAAATACACCACAAGTTGTTCAGGAAGATGTTGCAGTCTTCATTAAATTAATTAATTAATAGGCTAGTTGGAATTTAATTAATTTTGAGATTTATTTTAATGACTTGAATGTTTGGCATTGGCAATACTGTTGAAATGTTTTGGGAACATTGAAGATAATTTTAAAATTAGGTTGTAAAATATATAAGTGAAAATAGATAAAATGAATATTATGAAAGTTGTAGGTGCAAATGGATTTATTTGGGCAAATTTACAACGTATATCACCTACTTATTCTGATTACAGTATTATTATGACTAGCAATATATTCTAAGATTAAAAAAAAGTATTGATATTTTCTGAAAATCGAATCTAAGTAATCACAGACTTAAGTTGTTTTTGCTCTTCCATTTCATGAAGTTTTATATTTTATAAAAAATCAAACTTGAGTGAAAGGTTATTTTTCTTTAGAGTGGTGAATTCATTATTGAATTTATTATTCATTATGGAAGGTTATTATTGAAGTTCTGTAGTTTGTTGACAGATAATTTGGCAGTAACTGAATTCACCAGTTTAATTCAGAAAACTTTTCCATTTCACCGTTGCAGACCTTTATAAAACTACATACATTCACGCATTCATCGTCAACTTACCCGGATTAATAGCTTATTATGCAAGAGCTGGTAACCAATCTCAAATCTACCCGCTGAAATAGGAAGATCAATTCTTTATTTCAATGAAAATTGTGTAATTTTATCCTATTTTTTCTCTTGGGCCTTTCTCTTTTTTCTTTGTTCCCCCCCCCAAGTTGAATCCTGGCTACGCCACTGGGGAAAACTTAAATACATTGACGTTCCTTCCAGTTTTTCTTATCTTGATCCTATCAATTTTTGACGTCGGGATTTGAGCTCAAATGGGAATAAACTCGGTGCGAAACTGGGAACGGTTGTGGCGAAGATACGGAAGGCGGTGCGATTTAGTGAAGACACAAGAAACCGGAAGTTGGTGGCCGAGTGTAGAGAGCTAGCCGGGAGGACAGAACTTGTGCGCGAGAGAGGCAAGTGTCATTAAGGCCATGAAGGACGGCCCAAGTTCGCCGGTGTCCTAACTTCGTGGCGCGCCCGAATCCATTCCCCTTCATTCAGGGTCAGGATGACGCTGCCCCCCCCCCCCCTGGGGAGTCATTGTCGCTGAGGGGGGGGCACCAACCACCTCAGTACTACTTTACACACCCCTGTCCAATGATTTATCGCGTTATTCTACCTATTGTGAGCTAATGCCCATTGTATGTATGCAAGTCCTCTGAACTTATGACTGAATGAATGAATGACATTCAACCAACTTGTGAAATAAACTAGCGGCAGTGCCCCCCACCCCCTCCCACCACACCCCCTCAAGAGGGATACCCATTCCCCATCATCATCTCATCCGACATAAACAAACGGTGTCCTGCTAACAATACTCTGAACAATAACAGCGCTGCTCAACTTTATTCCAATTGAGCTGCTGCGGTTGGTGATGACTATAATGATGATGACGATGATAATGATGCTGGTGCTGCACGGTCCGCTGTAGTTGATTAGACTCACCACTATTCAAAGATCAAACTCTGTTGAAGTGAAAGTCTGAGGTTGGGTTTATTTACTGGAATTTATTCTTATTATAAAAGTTTTAACCTTATATTTAAGCTCAAATTTAAAACCTTATTTAAACGTCGAATTAGACTAGAGTTCATTCAAGGATGTCATAATACTTGAAATAATTGACTGACAGTGGAATAATAGATATCGAAATGAAGAAATTATTAAAAAATTATATTAAACTGTATCTTTTCAAAAGCTTTCATTGAAGTCTATAGAAAACTGTTTCATTTTTCCATGTGCTCGATAAATTGACCTTTTGGATAGTTTTTGCTTCAGTGAATATGTAAATAATTAAAGATTATACAGCTACACTATGACAAGAAATAAAGCCAGTGAAATATAGAAATTATAGAAAACTCTTTCATGTATCTTGGTGAGAAAGTATACGGTTGTGCGAGTGAAGTACGAGATACGTGAATTCATGAATTGTAGATTCATGACAAGTAAACTATTCTGGGCAACTGGGCTGAGTAAACTTAAGTTTGCTTTTACATGAAATATTTATTTAGTGGAATAGAACCTTATTTTAAAAATAAGAATTCAAGCTAACAGCACCCTCACAATATTTAGTACTTCTGTTTAATCTCCTAATATTTTCAGAACAGGACATGAGATTACTTCAAAACATAATGTTCTAAATTTCAACTTATAAGCATAGCTCACCCAGTTCTAACGTAGAAGCTAACATAGAGAGTGGCCTACAATAGGCTACCTGTCACAGATCAGAGTAACAACAGTCTTGTTAATGCGTTTAAACTATTCAGCAAAGTTACTGACGGTGTTTACATTGCATGTAGGCCTACTCGCCTGCTCCTAACTCCACTCGTCTCTCCTGTTGATGCCTCTCGTCTCTTTCTCTCCCTGATGACGTAGTGAGGCCTAGTCAGCCCACAACAGAAGCAGCTGAACTCTGTTGACAAGCAGACGTTGCTATGCTCAGCTCAGGGTTGAGGGTTGAGGCTAAATGGGCTCGCCTGTGTTTTTCATAGGGTGACAAATACCCCCCTCTCCCGCTCTAAATTATGCAGTGCACCAGAGACAAGAGACCAAGTAAACAATGAGAATAATATGAACGCTGTCATGGCACCCACTCGGCTTCGCAGTATCTTACTGATAATCACATGTTGATGACATGTTAATTGGGGTGATGCAATGTCGAATTCATTTTAGAATAAACAAAACCAATAACAATAAACACTGTAAGGGCTGGAGGCTTATTGAAACGCCTTCACAAATATGTCAGCTACAGGTTGCGCTACTTAGTTACTTCTGCTTTAGATATGTAGAAAGTGAGTTACATAGAATGCAGAAAGTTTATAATATTTGTGAATCATAAGTTGGAAAAATAATAAGAACACAATTATTCTTCGTCTCTTGTTCTTTAGATTCTCTAGATTTCTGGATCAGTTCCTCCGTCCATTGTATAAGTCTTCGACAAGGGCGGATCCAGAGCCAGGCGAGCCGGGCAACCGCCCGGGGCCCCGCTGGCGCGGCCCGAACTTAACAAAACGCAGGTCGGTTCGGTCAGTTAGAAGCGCGAGGCCCTCAAGCTCAACCAGCCTATAGGCAAGGAAAGAGATAACGAGACATAGAAATCTATTATATTGAAATTACTCACTCCGAAATTATTGCGTCAGTGCGAAATTCTTGAAGAAGCCCACAAAAATGGGCCGGGCGACTCAGCGGGGCCCTGCTGTCCGGTATTTAAAAAAAACCTAACGTATTTTATTGACTTTTGACTATACTTTACAGGTTTGACCTGGCATATTTTATGATAAACTAAGTCAACTCTTGGGTTTAGCTAACCATTTTCAGCAAGTTAAACATTAAAATATACACAGAAAACGCATCATTTTTATAAAAAAATTCAGTCACTGCGTAGTACCTATAGTGCCAACTGATCAAATTTTCAGGCTGTTAATTTAGTAAATTAGAAACTAATATAAAATAGTACACAAATAATAAGGTCAGTTTCGTAAGTTGATCAAACACAGCTAACTCATTAAAAAAACGCATTTTTAGAGCTGATTTTATCAAATAAGCTTCCAAAACGTTTTAAGGAGTGGTTTTCAGTTGGCCTACACTCGAATTTTATCTTTAAATTAAAAATAACAATTCAAATTAGTTACACAGATTCTTTCGAGTACAGTAGGCGACTAGGCATAGCTGGAATACATATAATCAATGCTAGTCGGGAACTTGAGCCATTAATAATTAAATTATTCAATTAGTATAAAATTATTTGATAATTTTCAATTATTTAATAATTTTCAATTATTTAATAATTTTCAATTATTGAAAATTGGTGTTTAGGGATAGGGGTGCTATGTTAGGGATTGGTGTAAGGGAGCCTCCAGCCACAATTCTACCCCGGGCCACTAAAATGTCTCTGGGTGGCCCTGATTGTAATAATAATTTGAAACCACTATAACTTGTGGAATTGGCTTTATAAAAGTAGAATTTTTTGGATTTTATACATTAAAATTTGTTCACAACTAACTATTGAACTAACAATATACGAAAAGTGGGTTCAAGCTCTTATGCAAACGATTCATAAAAGAAATGATTTATTGAATTTAAGCTTCCACTTCACCCAATTTATAAACTTCATTTTAATAAATACTTGTTAAGTTACTGTTTTAAGCCTAGAAGCAAGCTCTCAACATCAAACATTAAAAGTTTTCCCCAAAATGTGGACTAAAATGAATGGATTTAGGCTTTTTTAGACATGGGTCTAGGATCTCTTGGAATACGATTTTAGAGGGACTATTTATAAAAATTTTCCTGGGGGGCCCCCGGACATCCCACGCCCTGGGCGTATTCCATACCCCTCACACCCCCTGGAGGGCCCCCAACCCATGAAAAGATTTTCGCTACGGTACTGGGGATTACCCCAGACGTAAGAAGGGCCCCACCAAAGGCAATTTGCCCAGGGCCCCGCAAAGCCTAGATCCGCCGACCTTCGACTTCCGCTTCTCATCTTGTTATCCAGTTGTTCTTGAAAGCTGTCAATTATCTTTGTAATAAAGAATGTATCTAGATCCAGGCGGCTCAAGTAGCGCAGTTGGTTGGAGCGCTTGTCTGTGATTAGATAAGACTTGCTCGTTTGGTTTCCTGCAAACTTTGGATTCGAATTAAATACAGCCATGGATGCAAATTCATCCACGCACAAGTCTCCAGACTCATGTGGGCATCATTCGTTATAGAAAAGATTGATAAATAATGCAACTCAATAATAATCAATTGATTTCAGTATGATCAATGATATCGATCGTAAATTATCGATGGTTTGACTTTTCATATTATTGATGATTGAGATAAAACTGTAGTGGAATATTTATGGTAGTATAGAGATTTAAGAGGATAAATTTATGATTCCGTTTTTAAAAAACTAGTCTTCCACTGCCAACTACGGATAGTGCAAACTATTGCATCCCATTAACAGGTATCAAAGATTCCTACACCATCCAAATAGGATTCTTATAGAGAAAGAAGATAATTGAGAATTTATAAGTAATTTCCGATGAAAGGAAAGATTGAGTTCAACTTCGAATGGAAAGAGGTGATTGTATCTAGATGGAAAGTCATTAAAACAGATAAAGAGGAAAGCATTTCACACAGAAGGGTTTCTATTTGTACAGATGAATAGATAGAAAGATCCACTTTAAAGTTTAAACTTTACTATAATATCCACTATTTAGTGTAAAGCTTTCCCACGGGTAGTAGTACCCGTGATAGAGATTATTCAAGGGGAACCGTAGTAGTCTCTCCTACTAACTGTGAGCTTTCTGATTGATTATGCAAATAGATAGAGACCTGTCAGCTGCAGTATCTTCCTGAAACTGTAGTATAGTTTCTGAATACTTTTAGTATACTACTGCTAGTAACCTACTTTTCGAAGCACACAAAAACGTATCATTCTGGTCCTCCGGAGCGCCGATCAGAGTTTAGAATGAAAGTTTGGTACAGAGCCAAAGTGCTCCATTTTTATTGATTCTGGTCCGTTTAAAGTGGTAGGTTAAAATTCAGGTATCATCAAAGCGAGACTGGAACATTCAAGGGAGAAGAGAAGAGGAACGAAGATTACTTTGAACGAGCAGAGAGAGCAGTCTGAGATGAATTCTCTCTCTCTACCCCCGAAGCACTCTCAGCCTTGGTCTCTTCTTCCCTTGAAAAACTCACTTCTTCCAGATCACTTGATTTAACAGCCCACTGGAGTGTAAACAACATAGTAATCTTCATCCTAATACTCGCTTACGATATTTTACCATTCAGAAATTGTTATCACAAACTCTTTTTAAATGAAATCATCACTTCCATTCCTGCTGCAGTCTGTTTGTTTGTTTTTTACAGTTATCAAGTATCATCCATTTTATGATGTTATAAAACCATTAAAGCTTCATCATATAATATTACATGCTAATTGAATAATTTCAATGCTTAATTTGTCGAGCTCTGACAGCTTCTTGAAATCCTTTGGAATAAAATAATATCACTGTTCGCTTGCGTTTGTTTTTTTGATGTCCTAAATTAAACTGGATATTGGTGATTTTCTTCTTGATGCTATTGAACGTATGAGAAAACTGGAATATGCATGAAAATTCCTTCAAGTTTTCTGTAAGTTGATAGGCTCATAGTTTCTTCTTGCAATTTTTTCCAATTCAGGTACTGGGAATTAGGTAAATTTAGGTCACTTTATGTATCTTGCATTTTCAATGTTCTCCATGTTTTTTTTTCACTCCTAGTTTAGTGTGTATAAACATATAAGTTCCATACTCATGGGAATTAGTTTTAATTTCCATTGAAATCAATCTATTTCAAATGAAATCAAGCAACATTAATTCGAAAAAATAACAAAGGGATATTTAAGTTCTACCGTTATCACAAAATTTACTGAATTACCGTTGTTACAAAATTCAGTTCGTAATTTCAGTTACATTTAAAAAACGAGTTTAATGAGAATACATATACTGTATTGTATGTGATTCAAACACTCTTCTTCAGCTGACGGCTTATAAGCCATGCTTATGATTTTTGTAATAATTTTTATGAGAATGTATTGTGCTTAGTTTCGTAATTGAGTTTTAGTTTTCTACGAGATTCAATTATGTTATCTTTTGATTCGAACATTTGATCATATGATTTAGATTTGAGCGGGTTACTCATGTTTTCGAAAGTATTTTCAAAACTCAAGTTTAAAAAAATCAATACTTAGAACTGAATGAGAGGTAACCTGCCTCACCATCAGTAGTTAATGAGATATATCATATTCCAGTAATGTTGATTGATAGCTTCACTTATATGGGAAATGACAAAAAAATCTTATTGCTATTTCACCCTACATTCCAATCTATTGCAATGTATACGAACCAATTCCAATTGACTTTTTTTATATTGAAGAAACGATGTCTTTGCAATCAAAAATGTGGCCCCAGGCAGGCAACTAAGTCCAATCCTGCACATTCCTCTCAATGATTCAATAATGTTATCTAATTTTTATCACCCCCTCCATTTCTCAATCTGCCCACTTGATACTCTACAGGAGTTCATTTTCCGAAGCAAGTTCAACTTGGAAGCCTAATTTTCAGAGACCGGAAGCTGTCCACTCTCTCGTCATTTGGCTGTAGAGGAAATTACAGCAGAGCAAACAGTACAGTCGCTCTTGTTTTTTGCCTCGAGCGATTGAAAAGACGCTGAGTAAAGTAACTCTCCCTTTACTGAACAACTCCGGAATTAGTCTTCTAGAATCGAAAACTTCTCTGCTACACTCTCGTCCACTTTATAAAATTATAAAAAACTTGAAAATTTCTCTTCCCAGATCAAAATTTGAAGTGGTGGAGAGGGTTCGGCCTGATTCACAGAGATACCTCCCCACGAATGAGATTTATCAAGGTTGCTAGTTGATCTAATTTTATTCAGCTGTCAATTAAGATAGTCACGGTTAGACGAAATTTCGTGCATTACATCTCACGAGATAATGAGATTAGTAAGAAATCACCCATGATAAAATGATAATGAATCCCAAATGAAAAAGAGTGCAACTGATCATACATTTAAAAAATATAAATTTCGTGATATGCAATGCAGTATTAATAATCAATTTGCATTCATGTCAATTACAGCTTCAAATTACAATAAATATTCAGGAAGCATAGGTATATTGGATATTATAAATATGATATAATATATCATATATATAATATCGATAAATATATCATATATATAATATCGATAAATATATCATATATCATATTTTTATCCATTATGATATTGAACACTATAAATGTGAAGCATTGGAGCTCAGAGAAAATTTGAGATGTTAAGAGTATAAGGTAGTTGCTTTTATTACGTATTCTATTCATCAATTTAATACGGTGTTTGAAATGAGATGAATGATAATATCATTGTGGATATTGCCCAAAGTAAAAAGATTTACTTAACTGTCTTCTTGTAAAATTTCACAAGAAAAAAGATAAAATGGGAAGCCATCACAATATTTTGTTGTGACATTTTAATAAATTAGAGTTCATTATAGATATAGTAGATAGTTTCAATTAAGATAAACTCTTTTATCCATGACTTGCAATCAATCTTGAGCCATATGAATGTATACCAACGTATGCTTTCACATGCATGACTTGCTTTCCCAAGTATGCAGCCTTGAAAATCGAGTTGTTCACGCTTGTGTGAATGTGAAGGTGCAAAGTGAGGCGAACAGTTGAAAGGGAAATTGTGAAATGAGTGCTGGAAGGAAGGATGTGGAAATGAGTGAAGCAGTTCACAGTAGAGGAACGATATATATGTAATGTAGTGTCATGAGGGCGTTATTGAGAGTGCAAGAGAATTGGTGAAAGTGAGTGAGTGAGGGAGAAAGATTGAGGGTGGAAATGGAGCAGATTTCATCAACTCATCGAATAAAGCCTTATTGCAGACGCCAAGGCAATGCCTTTTGTTTCCAGAATGCTTCCTGTCGCGCCTGCCATTACGAGCGTGAATCGTCTAGCAGATTCGAAGCCTGCGTATCTTTGCGCCTCCCTTTAACGGATTACTTCCCACTAATAGAGCATTCATAACTTGCAGATGATGAAGAGCCTTAAGAAAAGTAGGTCGCTGAAAGGGAAGGTTTACAAAACAAATAAGAGGACGCCAGTTGTGCGCGCGAGAGGATAGTGATTTGCTGAGAGGTGGGATATCATAAAACGGATGAGGGAATGTTCAGAGGGATTGAAAGCGAATATATGGAACATACTTGGATGTGGAACTAAATGATGAGGTAAGAATGAGTGAGAGGCTATAGAACTTCATCGTCTCACCGACATATTCTCTGTACTGGTGAATTGAGGGTGTTTCATACATCTTCAAGGAATACCTTGAATAGCCTACCACTCTGAAATCCTCCTGAAATGGGAAAGGGATCTCCATGCAAACGTCTTCCTCGTACCTTACCAGGAATTCATGTTAATCCAATGTTTTCCCCTCATCACAGATGAACTACTATGTGTAAGTAGTGTGGTATTGCAGGAACGGCCTAACCAATCACAGGCCTGCATTTCAAGGTCACCCTCCTTAGGCCACGCCCCCCCTGGCCAATGGGAGAAGACCACGCCCCTGTAGGGGGGAGTCGGCCATTTTGTAAATTTTTGAGGCACGCCATTGGCTGCACATGTTGGAGTGGGGGACCCGTTTACCCCCCCCCTCAAGCCCCCTGGACCTATCCCCCTTCAAGCCCCCCTGCCCCTGTCCAAAGGAAAATGGCGCGCGCGCCCACGGTCTTTTTCCTTTTTTGTAGGTTTTGCCCAAACCTGTACTACATGAAAACAGCCATTTTGAATTGTTTCCACTTTTTTTTTGGGTGGGGGGGATAAGTTTAGGAGAGAAAAAATAAATAACCTTGTTTAAAACAGCCATTTTCTTTTTGTAGACATCTCCCAAACCTGTACTACATGAAAACAGCCATTTTGAATTGTTTCCACTTTTTTTTTGGGTGGGGGGATAAGTTTATGAGATAAAAAAATAAATAACCTTGTTTAAAACAGCCATTTTCTTTTTGTAGGCATCACCCAAACCTGTACTACATGAAAACAGCCATTTTGAATTGTTTCCACTTTTTCTCTTTTTTTTAGGTTTTGCCCAAACCTGTACTACATGAAAACAGCCATTTTGAATTGTTTCCACTTTTTCTCTTTTTTTTAGGTTTTGCCCAAACCTGTACTACATGAAAACAGCCATTTTGAATTGTTTCCACTTTTTCTCTTTTTTTAGGCTTTGCCCAAACCTGTACTGCATGAATTTTTCTTTTTTTTTTAGGTGGGGGGATAAGGTTAGGAGATAAAAAAATAAATAACCTTGTTTAAAACAGCCATTTTCTTTTTGTAGGTATCTCCCAAACCTGTACTACATGAAAACAGCCATTTTGAATTGTTTCCACTTTTTCTCTTTTTTTAGGCTTTGCCCAAATCTGTACTGCATGAATTTTTCTTTTTTTTTTAGGTGGGGGGATAAGGTTAGGAGAGAAAAAAAATGAATAACCTTGTTTAAAACAGCCATTTTGAATTGTTTCCATCTCCAGCAGGAGACAAGAATCAAGTTTAAAAAAACAAAACAAAGATAGTAAGAGCGAAGCCTTGAGTCATATTTTGTTTGCAGAACAAAGAGCCCGACCGGCGTATCAACGCGATTTATGTTGAGAAGAAAAAAGAACACAGAACCTGCTCCGTGTCAAGCGGCAGCTGCCGTAGAACTGACTTGCCGGTCAGAATGTTATTCGGTCTCCTGAATAGGCTACCCCACCCAACGTCAAATGCTAGCACTATATTGGGCGCCTATCGGCCAGTTTCCTTCCACTTGTCCACAACCCCCCACGCCGCAACCCACAGCATGTTTTCGGCCTGTCTCCTTTGTGCGCTAATTCGTATTCTGCTCACCCGACAGACCGCTTCACTGTCGCAGCTCTCAAGGCTCGCTCGCAACCCACATCATGTTCTCGACTTGTCCCCTTTCTACGTTATTCGTAGGTCGCTTGTTCCTACTCTTCAACCTACCGTGCTATCGGCGCACCTGCTTCACGCCTACGCCTAGTCTAGGTTATAATGTTGGATTCCCTCAGTTCTTCCAAAATTGAATTTATTTCGATCGAATGTGATTGGTTACCAGCTTTTCTGGAAGATAAAAGTAATACTAACCGGCTAACTAACTCATTTGGATTATCATAGAAAATATAAGATCTGTGTTGACTTGTATTTCTCAAAAAATGCAAACCTTTACCTACACGCTGTCTTGCAGCCAAAGTAGTTCTTGATGGAAACATTCTTTGAATTAACCGTGATTTAATTCCACTAGTTCTCTTTACATATCCATCTTTATTCAAATGCGCCCCTGTTTCAATTAAAATTTTTCTATAATTTCGAAAGTCGAGTGTGCTACATTCGTCGTCATTCGGTTGTGATTCAAAAAGTAATTCTAACAAACCAGTTGTTATTTTAAATTTTTTACCTCTAACAATAATGTATTTATCTACAAACTCAATCGGTACCTTATTTCCCATAAAGTATGTACCATTTTCCAAATTATATTGAATTCCATATGATACACCTTTTTTCTTTAATGTGTGAAAACTGTCTAAATAAGAATCAAGCAAAACTTGTACCGGGTTTTTCTTAAGCGAAAATGACTTACTTAAAACAGTAGATGAATCCGACTTTTTGTCAACTTTTTCTTCACCTTCGTCGAAATAAACAGACTCATTATCTGTCAATTCCTCCTCCTCCTCCTCCTCCTCCTCCTCTTCAGCTGTCGATTCCCCTTTCTTTATATAGAAATCCTTTTCATTAGAATCATCTTTCTCAGCTTTGATTTGTTTTTCAATTTTAAGTGAAGATTCCTTCAATTCCTGGAGCGGGTTTATAATTGGTGCCAACCTATTTTTCAAATTTGTCTCTGTTTCAGACTGTACTCCGCGTAAAGTATTAAATTTTTCAACAATGGATTTCCTCAAATCGTGAATTTTATTCGTTAAAAGATCTCTACTAGCGTTCACACTTGTTCTCGATTTTATTTCCCTTCCACGCCGTTTTATTCTCACCTTTTCCTTCCCTCTCCTCTGTCCTACCGTTTTCTTACCACCTTTCATAATTGCAAACACTCAATAAGAATGCCGTTCAACAACTAACCGCCAAATCGCGTTTGTTATATACTAGTCTATTTGAACTGGTTCGGGTCTAAAAATACGTCTAAATTCAATCTGTACCTACCATCGGTTAATTTACATTCCGTGCAGATTGTTACAAAGTTATGACCTTCACCTTTAGTCCAAACCTCGGAACACATATTTTTAAAAGTATTAAATATCATATCGCTCTCAGCGAAATCCCTATATATGAGTTTCAAAGATAATATATCTACTCTAAAGACCAAAATTATATTACTGTTCTCTCTAATTATGTGCTTCTGAATACTTGCATACGATTGGTTCAGAAACAGCACATCAATTTCTTTATGTCGTCCCATACTGTAATAATCTTTGATCTGTGGAACTCTTTGCAGTTGTAAATCGTCAAAGATTACTAAAGAATGTCTTTCTAAATCATTCGGGTTCGGGATGCTAGAAATATCATCTGACATAAAAAACTTTATAAACTTTAGCGTGGAGAAAATCTTTTCCAAGAATACATACTTTGGTTGATATAACGACTTACTAAATACATGCAAACTGCGAAAGCGTAATGTTTTTTTATTAAAAATTAGATTCAACAAAATATTCGTTTTTCCACAATTTGAAGACCCAATAATCAAGCCGCGTACATTATGCGGAAAAAGATCGCCATGCTTATTGTTTTCACCTGATGTCTTCTTTGTACTGCTGATAATCAATTCGTCGAAATTTAAAATAGGTATTTCAGGTTTAACATCATCTTTCTTTGATACCTTATTTTCAATCATTGTTAACAGTGTGTGTCTGTGTGTGCGTTCCTACACACGTCATAACTACAACTAAAAGATAAAACATGGGTTTTTTCACACAATAAAACAACCAACAAGATGTCGCACTATATTCTCTCAAACAACAATAATACAACATGTCCAAAAGCTATATATACTAACTTAAAAATTATTACACTTATTTATTTTCTTAAACAATAATTCAACAATTGAAAGAAAATGTTCTTATCTAGCAACTTAAACTTAATCACGTTTTAACTCGGCTTCTAATCCACACCTCTCTAACATAGCGTCAATAATATCCTTTCCAAAAGAGTTTAAAGTTTCATGTTCACTAACATACCTACGTATTTCACTCTCCATCATACCCAATCTAGTACAAGGACATGTATCAACAACGTCTGGTAATCTTTTTCCCTCACGTTTCAACCTATCAAAATCTATTTTTGATAGATAACAAAAGCTTAAATGTCCAAATTGTTGTATTGTCTCACATTTCCCACTTAAAAATAATAAATAATCATTCAAAGTAAAATTTGAATCGGTACAACAACATTTTAACTCATCTACAAGTTTTTCTAAAAGCCTTGTCAATTTACAATTGTGAGGTTCAAATTTGAACGACAGCGATGATGATGACATAATCTGAAAAAATATACAATATTCATAAATGTTTTATATTAACTCTCCTAACCTAAGCGGTTATACTAATATTAAGAGTTAGCATTCGTCGTAAAACAGTCCAGCCTCTACACCACACATAATAAGCAAGTCCCGAACGAAAGTAGACCAACTATCAAGACGTTCACGAAAATAATCATCGCTAAGGTACTCGCGAACCGCTTCTATTTTCATTGCTAATAGTGAACAATCACATGTGCTGGACGCTTTTGACGTGTAACAAAAACTCCAATGTTCAAATTTTTCTACACCTTTTACATCGTCCAAAAACCATATAAATTCATTCAAAGTGTAGCTGTTTGCACTTGTATATTTTCTCAATTCTACTATAAGGTCACTCAAAATAGTTGTTAAACTGCGGCGCGACTCCAACATTGCTGACGCCATACTCTGAAAAATACATACGTATTATTAATCAACAAGAAGATCCGTCTTATTAATCCAACTAGGATGTTTGAATCCGACCCATTGTACTAACACCTTTCGTCCTCTACGTTTCAGTACCTTCTCAACTAAATAAACATTCATATCATTCTCGTCCAACTCAGTTCTCTTTAATTCTTGTTCATAAAACCTCCCCAATATAAGTTCATTGTTAAAATCCTTCAATTGATATGTTGGCGGATCTGACGGGTATACGGAAACAATTTTAAACAATTCTACGCTCCAGTTGATGTGATAAGATTTATCGAAAATATTTCTATGCTTCGAAATGCGCACTACTTCGCCTAGACGAAATTTAGGTCTAATTTTGTTCTTTTTCAGGTTACGTAATTTCTGTCTATTTAACTCGGCAATAATTTTTTGTTCATGTTTTAGTGTAACTTCAGCAGGTTTTAACTTAATCGTCGAATGAACGGTGTCATTATACTGGCTTACAATCTTGTCTAACATATCTATCCACCTATAATTCCCGGTTTCGGTGAAATGTCTGTAGATTTTTGACTTTAATGTTCGATTAAATCGTTCAATAATAGCAGCCTTTTTGTCTGAGTAGACATGGTAATGGTGTATGTTATATTTCTTTAATAACGCCTTCACATGCGAATTGAAGAATTCCGACCCTTGGTCTGTGCACAGCAAACGTACACCGCGATTTTTCTCAAAAATTGGTTTTAAGGCTATGCTCACCTCGTGACCAGATTTCGATTTGAGAGGAACGGCGTACGCGTATTTCGAAAACGCGTTAATAACCGATAGAATAAATCTGTAGTTAGAGTTTATTTTAGTAAACTGAGTCATTTCAATTAAATCTGCCTGCAACATGTCCAAAATTCCCTTTAAAACATAACTCCGTCTTTTAAAGTTTTTACGTGCACTCGAGTGTAATTCCTTAGCTAAACGTTGACGAACAGTATTCATTTTGTAATAACCATGCACTCGGAATAAGGAAGAGTGTAAAATTTAGTTCAATGTTGACTCGCATCCACCGTTATGCTGTAATAAATAATATATGCAGCCGGATTTTTATGCACGCTATAACGCAAAACACGTTCGAGTCCTTCACCTTTGCTGCAACAAGCCGGCTAACGCGAAATGCAAAAACTGACCTTCCACAACACGACTGTAACTCAACTGTGCTTTCACTCGTCTAACAAAACCTGACCTATCCAATACTTCCTGATGACGATATCGACCTCAAGTTCTACCTTCACCCGCGCTTCCCTCCTCCTCCTCTCCATTGAAATTAGGTATGTCTTTATGAAACCACGCTAAAGTTTTAATTCGACATGGAAGTAAAAAACGCTTATCATCCAGCGGACTAATACAAATTCTACCCACTCGAACCTGAAATATATGGTGTAAATAGGAACGTATCAAATTTGATGATTCGTAATGAACACATCGTTCAAATAAGCATTTTTCATACATTGAAAATCTCAGTTTTGAATCAATAATGTATCTTGTTACGCCTTTAGCTACATTTTTATTTTGAATTTCATTATTTTCATTGAGAAACTCAAACGAATATAATTTTGGTCGTAATCCGACGAATTTTTTATGATTTTTGACGGAAAGTTTATTAATATTTAACTCTTTTTCGTATTGTTTTAAATATTCTACATTCAAATTATTACGTCTGTAATGCAGATATGCAAGAACACTTCATAGAAAGCACTTCTTATCATGTAGGTTCTTGATATTAATTACAACTTTTTTTGGTTATTATTGCCTTAGGTGTGCTAGTAAATTATGAATTGTTATACCCTGCATAAATGGAATTGTATCTCGCAAAATTAAGGTCTAAATGTTGTATACGATTAACAACCCATCCCGAGCCAAAACACAAAAATCTGTCAAGAGCATTTTGTAACTTATTAGACCCCGCTTCATACTGACTGAGTAATTCATCCTTATTTAAACTTATATTAACGATATTATGAGACGTACTGTGAAATGTTGCGTTAGTTTCAACCTTCAATTCTTGTCCATCACCGCTAACGTCAGCTAACGCAGATAACTTTACAAGATTAACGGTAGCAGCGATGAACCAACGAAGGTTTCCGTCAAAATGTCTCGATTGATTAATTAAAATTTCAAATATTTTATCTTTTAACGTTGATAATAGTAACTCTAAATCTATTTCGTTATTAATGAATCTAAATCTATACGTTCCTAATCGCAGCTGATGAACATTCAAGTTTGTATTCCATTTGAATAATTGTATAACAAAAGTTCCGAAACAAATTATCAGATGTAATCTCACCGAAATTGTGTTTTGAGCCGTCTAATCTGAATGTCGTTCAAGACGATGTTGAATTCTCCTCAATTCTGTCGAACGATGGATGAAGAAGGTGTGAAGGATGACCCGTGTCCTCTCAGGCTGTTTGTAGAGAAGGATATCTGCGTGTGTGATTGTAGAGAAAATACGTCGTCAGCACGGTGGGATGGACAGTCAGCCTCTCAAAATGCTAATACAAATGTAGAGAAGGATATCTCACGTTGTGGTAGAAGTTGATTCTGAAACAATAACGTCAGCTTAGACGTCTTTCACAGCACAAAATTCAACAATGAAACTGTCAATAGAAGAACTAAGCTATTTATAACAACGGTGCGAGTATAAACGGTTTCTTTGTATGTTTGCAAAGTTATTTCCCTTCTAATTTACGTCACACCACAGAAGGATGTATTCTCTTTATGATGTACGTCAGAGTGTGATGAGACAATGAAAATATCTTTCTGGTGTAGGCGTTAGCCCGACGCGATTTTAAGGACAACTAGAATTTCTTCCCGTTTCCCGATTCGGGTGTTGGCCCGCCGCCGTAATTGTCCTTTGTGAAAGTCACACACACACATAATGATGGCCGGTGTTTAGTACCGGCTTTGAAGAAGGACGAATTTTGGGTATATAAAGCGCTACAGTTCGAATGCCAAATTATCAGTTATCCTGCAAATTGCACGCACGCAACATGAACACGGTTTCTTCAACTACACCCAGCAACACCACCGCCAACATTCAACCACAGGTATGTTTTGCAATATTTTTTCTTGTGAAATATTATTTAAAAAATCTCAACACTAAACTTTAAAACATACATCATTAGTAATGATATCTTCTTCTTCTTTCGAGTTAATTTTTTCCTTCTTTGAATGTTATACTAACATCGAAATTATCATTAGATAAAAACGATGTTTTTTTTATCACTATGTATGTGCTACACTGGAAAAGTTTTATACGTTAGATAGATAGAAAATTATTCGTTTGTCTTACAATTTTAAAAATAAACAGATACAGCATTAATAATTGTATGAAAAGTGTAACTTTAGCACAGCTCATAGTAGTACTAGTAGTATGTGAACGTCACAATCAATGTAGCTCTCAACCCTTGTTGACTTTAAGACGGCTCAACAACGTTACCGTCATCACCGCTAAAAAATTTGGACTTCTAATAATTTTGCAAATTTTGAATTTGGAAGAATTTTTTCAAAAATTTGGAAAATTATTCCTAAAAACCATGTCTAACTGAATGTGTGTTTCTGATTTAAGGTGATGGAGGCGGAGGCTAACACTTCGTTGACCGCTCACACACCGGCTCCACACCTCCCAGCATGGTCGGTGCCGCCATCACTGTTTCAGCGATGGCTTCTGGAACGTGAGTGGCAACAACGCGGTTTGGCGACAGTCTGCTCCAATCCCACACCCTCCACCTCCACCACTTATCAAGAGACAATGTTGGCTGCGTCCAATCCCACACCCTCCACCTCCACCACTTATCAAGAGGCAATGTTGGCTGCGGAAACGCAGCCAATAGATCTATCGCTAACTTCATCCGATGAAGAGGAGCAGCAAAAACTCGACTCTGATGATGGCGACGCAGCTGGCGAAGCTCAAGAATTCGATATCAATGAATTCAACCGACCGCGTCACCATCAACGACGGCGAGCAACACCGCTCAGAGAGCTCTCTGAGCGGTGTAAATATCGGGTGGAGCACGCCAAGCTTGTGAAAACAATCTACGGTGATAGGGTGCTCCTGTCAATGAGGGGGGAGGAAGGCAGCAATATTACGGTTTTCCTCCCACATCGTTATATATATGTTATTACCTCTAAAAATATTGATTCCTTCAATAGGAATCAATATCATCTGGAGGTAAGACATATATTTAAGGTGGAAGAAGTGGTGGGGAATAGAAAGAAAAAGGGCAGCAAAGCAAAGCAATACATCACAACCAATATTAAATTGACAAAATTTTAATATTTTTTTAATAAAAAAAAGGTTTGATTGAAATTTGTGTATTATTTTGTGTTTATACTATGTTATACTAACACTTACCTAGAACGGACGACTATGATGATGATGATGATGATGGCGGTAGCGTGGTGGTATTTGCAAACACTGACTGAAGTAATTGGTGAAAATCGTGTGCTTACCCGGCTATTTATAGAGAAAATTTCCAAACCGGGTTACAAAAAAATAAAACATTTGATTTTCATGTGCATGTTTGAACATGTTTGCGAGTACTGAAACCGGTTATGATCATAGTCTGTTGTATACATTCGAACAAAGCAGACGTGTGCAGCAATGAGTCTCACAGAGGAGGATAATGAGAATCAATATAGACCGCAATTGGTTTGTGTAAGATCAACAGCAAATGTGATTAAGATAGTTTGCATCTTTACGTGCATAGCATATTGGCTTTCAATTCTAATTCTTCTTTATCTGAATTATTCCGAATTAGTTAATCAAAAATGTTTTACACCAAATTTGCAAAACGTCTTAAATTTAAATCAAAGTGCTGTACTATTTGAAAAGGAAACTATGAATTCTAGCTTCAATCATGATACACCATCTTCCAAAAAGGAAGATACAAGTTATCAACTACTCGACAAAGATAATACCGAATCAGATTGGTTTTCTAAACACTTATTAGATTTGGAGAGAACTAAAAATAAAACACTTTTCTTTATTAATGCCTGTGTTCGATCAGGTTTAAATAATAATATACCAAAATCGTTTGATTATCAACTTGAAAGTTGGTATTCGACTTTACTCTCACCTTACTCGCACGTATGTAATTTTTACAATTCTTATCAAATTCTTAACAATTGTGCAAGTCAAACAGAAGAAGATGTGAAGAAGCTTATAGATAGAACAAAACATGTTTGCAGAATTATCTAGGTAGGTGGGCGGCGCGATCAACATGAGCTTAGTGTTCTAGAGATTGTCTAGACGAAAAGATGGTTTGTCAAAACAGTCAAACAAGATCTGGCAAGCATAGAGGAAGAAGAAAAACAGCAACAACGAGGAAAGGAATAATAGGAAGCGGCTTATTATCTGTCTTAGGTAACATTGCGAAAGGTGTTGTGAATAGAGCGGGTAGCGCGGCGTCCACCCTACTTAATAAAACAATAGATTCATTACCTGGAGAATTGCATTTACCACATAATTTTAATTGGGGTAAATTTGATTCTTACCAGTACTGCGGGCCTGGTACAAAGCTAGAAAAAAGGCTTAAGAGAGGTGATCCGGGAGTTAATTCACTCGATAAAGCTTGCAAAATTCATGACATAAGTTATTCGCGCTCGTCTGATAATTTGACACGTTCGCGAGCAGATAAAATTTTAGCTGACAGCGCTTGGTCGATATTCAAGAATCCTCAGACAGACTACAAGCAGAAGGTATTAGCGTATTTAGTTACTTTGGCAATGAAAGCCAAGTCGGTAATTGGATCTGGAATGAAAATTCCACATGTTTCTAGTAGTAGTGGTAGAAGAAGGAAAGGAGTGAGAAAAACATCTAGAAAGAAAAGAGAAGGAGTGGGTAAAAAAAGGAATAGTGATTCTATGCGACGGGAAGCTATTAAGCGATTGACAAATCATGTAAAGGGAAGGGGATATTATCTCCGACCATACCCAGAATATTTTGGTGGGAGAACATTAAACTCCTCGACTTCGACGGTTCCGCATAACGCACACGGCCTATTGTCGTCGATGAAAAGCGAGAGAAGAAGGAAGAAGACTCATTCAAAACCGGTTAAACGCGAAGCTAGAAGTAGGCGGAAAAAGAATAGGAAAACATGAATGCGGTTAATATTGAGAACTTAAAACTCAATAAAGCTTTGTCTGATCATGATCTACAAAAGTGGGCATACTTATTGAAAATTCCATTGCGCGGTGTGTATATGCAGGATACACTACCAGAAAGAATTCGTCTCAATGAGATGGCGATTGTGAATTTGGATAATTATTCAGGAAAAGGTACACACTGGGTGTGCTATGACAAACAAGGTATAAATGTATTCTATTTTGATCCAATCGGTAACCTACAACCTCCATTACAATTGGTAAATTATTGGAAGAAACAGAAAAGGGTAAACGTTTTCTATAATGCTGATGAAATACAAAAACCTAATACAAATATTTGCGGGCATCTGTGTTTGTTATTCTTGTCTGCTCAGTTGTAACTTTTTAGTAGCAGAGGTAAGTACTGCTATGGCTGTAATATCGCTGACCGGTACAAGCAGCGATCTATACGAACATTTACCGCAGGTTATAGAATTAGATAGAAATTGTGAATATGAAATTGGATTAGTTAATTTGTGGACTTTTAATTCTATTCCAAATGTGATTAAAGATAAAAATTCTAGTTTTAAATACGGTGATCAATTAGTCAAACTCGAAACAGGTTCTTATGAAATTGATAATATTGTAAAATTGATCAAGGAAAAATTGAATGTAGCTGGTGACGGTCTCATTATACGCGGGAATAATAATACTATGAAAATCGAAATCTATTCTGATAAACCGATTGATTTAACTCATAATGATTCAATTGGCAAAATAATGGGTTTTAATCAAGAAGTCTTAGCACCGCTTATTTGGCATTATTCCAGAAGACTTGTTTCAATATCCAACATTACAGCAATCGAAGTTTCATGTAATTTGGCGTGTGGGAGTTATAGTGATGGAAAAGAAAAACACACCATTTACGAGTTTCTTCCAAGAGTTCCTCCAGGATATTTAATTAATGAATCACCAAATCCAATTGTTTATGTACGTTTAAATACGCACAAGTTTCAGAGCATTAATGTGAAAGTGACGGACCAGAACGGTTCATTAGTCGATTTCAGAGGAGACAGATTAACGGTAAGATTACATATTCGAGAGAAGAAGAAGAAGAAGAAGTAAAATGGGTTTCATTGTATTCAACCCGTATTCGGCTCGCTGTAGCTATAGCGAATATGAAAATAGTGATCTTAATGGAAAGAGGACAAGGATGAAAAGGAAAGGGAAGAGAAAGGTTCAAAAGAGTGTTAGTAGAGTTTCACATTCCGCCGTGTTAACATCTAAAAACGCAAAGATTTTAGAGAAATTAGGATTCCAAGTGAATTGGAATAATGTCGTCAACAGCGGCAATAAGTGAGATCTTAGATGTTGAAAGGCAAATACATTTCTTTAATGAGATAAAAAGTCTAGAGTACCATTCCCACGGTCCCTATGCAAACCAAAGATTATCAAATTCTGATGAGATAAGAATCCCAATTAATTCGCAAGATAACTATAGCCTACCATGCAGATCGTTCCTACTTATCGAAGGTGAAGTTAAGTGTAAAAAGACTGCACTAGGTGTAGACGGTGTGAGTAACATTATAGATGCACAGTATAAACTAGTAAGTAATGCAATCGGGTTTATGTTTGATGAAATAAGATATGAGTTGGCCGGTCACCCTGTAGCAAAGTCGCGTCTTGTAGGTCTCACAAGTACTATTAAAGGTTTACTGTTGAAAAGCGTGTTTGATAAAAATACTTACCATTTGGCCGGTTTCGACAGGGAGGGGTATACTCTAACCGAAAACAAGTTCAGTTTTTGTATTCCATTAAAATTACTTTTAGCTTTTTTTGAAGATTTTCAACAAATTATATTAAATCTGAAACAAGAACTCGTACTGTTAAGATCGCCGTCGGATATTAATTGCATCGAATCGGCAACTGGTTCAAGTGTTCAGATAGACATTACAAAATTACAGTGGAAAGTGCCATACTTACAACTTGAAGATCATGTACGCCTTAGGTTTTTACGCCTACTTGATAGCGATCGTCCGTTAAAACTTGCTTTTAGAAAATGGGAAATTCACGAATATCCTGTTTTACCGGCAACAAAAGTACACAGTTGGACAATTAAAACCGCTTCGTATTCAGATGCGCCGAGATTTGTAATTTTAGCCTTTCAAACAGATAGAAAATTGAAATATAATTCTACAATGGCTAAATTTGACTTGTGCGAGTTGTATAATGTAAAATTGTATTTAAATTCTGTTTACTTTCCCTATGATAACCTTCTCGGTAACAAACAGTTAATGTATAGAATGTTTTTAGATTTTGCAGGAAGCTATTCTAATTCGCCGGTAAATTCTGAACATGGGAATGAAATTGATTTTAGTACATTCACTAAAGATACACCGATTATGGTGATTGACTGCTCACACCAGACAACAACTTTAAAGAGTTCAGTAGACGTCAGACTTGAGTTTGAATTTGGAAAAGATGTGCCGGCTGCAACTGCTGCTTATTGTATTTTAATAAGCGATAATGTTGTAGAGTATACACCATTAACATCTATGGTGAGAGAGGTGCAGTAGTTTTTCCGATAGAGTGCAGCAGGTAGGCTATATAAGTTGGAGTGGGTAGGTTTTATGTCAGTAGGTGAAAGGCCATGCTATCGAGTGGAAGTTCGTCATCGTGTGACTCTCTATCGCAATCAACTTCTTCAACCTTACTTCAAGATTATCTAGTTGGGAAAGAAGAGGATATCTACGAGCGATTACCATCTTGCTATACCGGTGATTTATTGTCAGGATTAGAAGACATGGGTGAAATTTGTTCTTCGAAACCGTCGAGGAAACTGTATTCGGAAGCGGCAGCGCAGTGTGATCTAGACAAGGAGGTTGAATGTGCGCGGGTGGAAGAAGAGGAGGAGGAGGAGGAGGAGGAGGGGGAAGTGAGTGATGGATATTCGAGGAAGAACAAACGTGGAAGTGATGATTCGTTCGCTGTTGTTGAGTTTCATGGTTTCAAGGATGAAAATAATCAGTTCATTTTAAAGGAATTTGCGATGATTGATCCAAAAAATACTTACATTATTCTACATTTTAAACCGCCATTTCCAAAATCAGAGCTATCATGGAAGACATATCGCGAAGTGTGTTGGTTGGAATTTTATCATCATAAAATAAAATGGGAATTGGGCGAAATCGATTATTCTGATGATACAATAAGAGCTTATCTTAGAAACTATGATAGAATATACACAAAGGGTGGAGAAAAAGCAGAGTTTTTGAAGAAATTTCACAATAAAGTTGAAACAATACCGGATAATTTTGAAAGACCTGATTATAGAAAGTTCTCTAGTTGTTGGACTTTTGATGCTTGCAAAATTCATAATAAGATTGCCGATGGTAGGTGCGCATTATTCAGTGCTAAACACTATTTATCATCAATGTTGTGTAAAGCGGAGGAGAGAGGAATTGATCGGAAAATAGATTATTTGTGCGAGGGGGATAGGATGAAAAGTATGAAGACATGTCCATTTTACACCAAGGAGAATAAACGCAAGTATGCACGCCAAGGATTCTATTATAATGGAGAGGAAGTGGTTTGTGTATGGTGTGGATATCAATTGTACTTGCACAGGGCGAGAATCTGCAATCTAACAAGCGATGTTGCTAATCCGGTGAATTTTTCTGTTCTTTTACCACTCATATAAATACTTGAATGCAAACAGAAATTGCTTAGTATTGTGTAGTAAGCCAACAGTGTTGCTATGGATCCAAGCAAATGGTTAAGTGCTGATAGTGAATTGGAATCAAAATTACAAAACTATATTGATTGGTTTGAAGTGTGTGAAGAGGCTATCGCAAAAACTAAAAGTAAAGGAGGTGATGTTGAATTTGCAAAACAATTAAAGGCGATTTTTCTAGATACTGTCGATATTAATGAAATAAGTGATTATCTACGTTATTACAGACCGTTGAAATTAAGCGTTTATAAACTATTACAAATTGAAGATCAAGTGTTGCGCAATATGTGAAACAAAAGGTTATTGACTGCTCACAGACATGTTTTAACATGTCTGTCCTTGAGCGGAGAAGAAATCTGGTGGTGGGGATAAGGAAACCGGCGGCGGGTGATTGCAGGCGGCAGCATATTTTTCATCATTACCAGTTTTTCGCCGGTCGAGTACAGTTGTTTATTGAAGCCATGTATCAGCAGCGACAACAGCAGCAGCAGCAGCAGCAGCAGCAGCAGCAGCAGGAATCGCGTCCATTCAGTTTGACTAGATTCAATGAGACATCGCGGGAGAATATTCCTATTGTACAAATACATGGATTGAAATCTGACTTTAGTTATCCTATTCAAAAAGCAAGGTTAGCTCGCACACAATTTGGAACAAGAATTATACTGCGATTATATGAAATTAATAATCATGGCGGACATTCGTACTTTGATGTATATTTGCCGGAAAAGTTTCTATCCGAGTTGAATGCTCAAACTTTGGAAAGTTTCAATAGCGGGAGATATGTTATGAGATGTATTCATCAGGAGGACAAACCATCGCTGATTCTTCTGGATAATGCAGCATGTTAGAGCAATGTGGAAGATAGTGGTATAGGCCTGTTTCTTAGCTGAATATAAAATGAGATTTCTATATTAGACTATTATGAATATTTTTCACAGTAGTCTAGTGTAGAAGCGAAATCAATGTTTCAGTTTTGAGATGGGGAAGCGCTTTAAGCTAACGCCTGCAGCTTCGTACAGCACAAAGATGGAGCTAGTTAAACCTGATGGCAAACTGTCAAGTTTAATTAAATTCATCCTCCTGTCAGGTGGAAAGCGAAGCAATAAAAGTGAGTATATAGGATAAGTAGACTGCAGTATAGGCCTGTTTCTTAGCTGAATATAAATTGAGATTTTCCATATTAGACTATTATGAAAAATATTTTTTCACAGTAGTCTAGTGTAGAAGCAAAATCAATGTTTCAGTTTTGAGATGGGGAAGCGCTTTAAGAGTGCTAACGCCCGCAAATTCTTACGGCAAAAAGATGGAGCTAGTTAAACCTGATAGCAAACTATCAAGTTTAATTGAATTCATCCTCCCGTCGGGTGGAAAGAGAAGAATATATAATATTAGATAAGTATTGCATTTGATTTAGTATAAGTTTGTTAGAGCTACAGTAAGGTAGTAGTAGCAGCACGCAGTGAGAGCTTCTTTAAAACATAACCTTAAAAATGTCTCAATGTTTTAGTTTTGCAAAGTTCAAGAAATTATCCAGATTGTTAATGGGTATAAGTTTGGACGAGTTTAAAGAGCTAGCTAATAGTGTAAAATTCTCACAATATTGTGTTGAAAATGTTAAGAAAGATAAGGATGATTATGATGATAAGGTGTCATCTGATAGCGATGACTCATGGAAAAATTCTAGTTCAAAATATTCTATCCTCTCTGAAATTTATGAGCTCTTAGATATTGTAATTGAGGAACGTGGACATTTTCACTATGGATGTAGCAATGATCATCCCATTACTACAATTACAGATTCTAATCAGTTGTGGGAAGTTATTTTCGATCTGGCAGAGCTGAAATGTATCAGAAAGGGCTAACATTGTTAGATTGATGGTAGAGTATGTTTTTCACAACAGTTAGGCTCAAGTAATTTCAGATTTTTAGTTACATCATGTCTGTAGACAGGTTCGGACGTGTTTCACGCGGTAAACATATTATTGATAGTGAAAAACAAATAGATGAACTTAAGAAAACAATTTTGACTAGATCAAATTTTGATAAAGAAAAAACAGCTTTAGTCTCAACTGACTATCTTCATTCGAGTTTGAAAATAATTATCGAAGAAGCAAAGGGGCAAAGAGAAAAACTGCTCAGTAAAGATGAATTCAATAAAGAGAAAAAAGATAATTTACTGACTAGAACAGAATTCAAAAATGAGAGAGAAAAGCTGCTTAGTAAGGAAGACTTCAAAAAAGAGAAAAAAGATAATTTACTGAGTAGAACAGAGTTCAAAAATGAGAAAGAGAAACTGTTTAGTAAAGATGACTTTAATAAAGCTAAGAAAGATATTTTCCTGACTAGAACAGAATTCAAAAATGAGAGAGAAAAACTACTCAGTAAAGATGACTTTAATAAAGAGAAAAAAGATAATTTGCTGAGTAGAACAGAGTTTAAAAATGAGAAAGCCGGATTTGTCTCCTTTGAAAATCTTAACACAAGTATAAAAGTATTAGAAAGCCTTTTAATCGATTATGTACATAATAGTCAGGATTACAAGAATTATTTAAATACTATAATGTATCGATATGCTTATCATTTGATAGGAAAGTGTCTAATAGCTATGAGAACTTTCAACTGGGAGGAATTGGAAAGTCGTGGGCTTACACTAGAACATTGTGTTGATGAGTTTTTTCGTAGGATTAATATGTCAGAGCCAGAGGTTAAATATGATGCTAACCAGTTTCCAACACCAGAGCAACAACGGTTAATAAATCGTTATAAAAACTACTCATAAAAAGATTTTTTAGACAAAGAAAGTTCTAGCAATGAGAGAGATAGGACTTCCATTTTATAGGTGATGGAGGTGGAGGAGGCAATTCAAAATGGCTGTTAACATAGTTATTTATTTTTTTCTTTCCTAACCTTACCCCCACACAGTGCGGGCTTGAATGATGTCTAAAAAAAAGAAAAATTCATGCAGTACAGGTTTGGGCAAAGCCTAAAAAAAGAGAAAAAGTGGAAACAATTCAAAATGGCTGTTTTCATGTAGTACAGGTTTGGGCAAAACCTAAAAAAAAGAGAAAAAGTGGAAACAATTCAAAATGGCTGTTTTCATGTAGTACAGGTTTGGGTGATGCTTACAAAAAGAAAATGGCTGTTTTAAACAAGGTTATTTATTTTTTTATCTCCTAAACTTATCCCCCCACCTAAAAAAAAAGAAAAATTCATGCAGTACAGGTTTGGGCAAAACCTACAAAAAAGGAAAAAGACCGTGGACGCGCGCGCCATTTTCCTTTGGACAGGGGCAGGGGGGCTTGAAGGGGGATAGGTCCAGGGGGCTTGAGGGGGGGGGTAAACGGGTCCCCCACTCCAACATGTGCAGCCAATGGCGTGCCTCAAAAATTTACAAAATGGCCGACTCCCCCCTACAGGGGCGTGGTCTTCTCCCATTGGCCAGGGGGGGCGTGGCCTAAGGAGGGTGACCTTGAAATGCAGGCCTGTGATTGGTTAGGCCGTTCCTGCAATACCACACTACTTGTGTATGCTCTAGTTGAGAAATTCTACTTGAGCTAAGATCGAAATTCAGGTTGGCTTTCACGCAGTGCAAGGAGTCACGGATGGTCCGGTTGTCATGGCAACTGCGAGCACAGAAAAGCGCAAAGTGCTTGAGAACGTTCCTTCTGGCTCTTCACAAGTCCTCGTCAAGTTCCAAGCTACGACAATAAATGAATAATGGATTAATTTTCATCAATTATATGGTTGGTTGCCAAGATTTGTCTAGAGCTTCAGTTTAATTGAATAACCGAGTTTAGAGTGTCAGCGCCATTTACTTGTGTCCTCTTTGGAGACAAATAAATAATCCCTTTCCAAGATAGAATTTTGTAATTGATGAGATTTTCTCAGAAAATAGAATTTATGATGTGAATGGAATGAGCTCAGTACAGCATTAGCAATAGACGTAAACGAGTTTGATCAGGATAGTGCAGAAAGCTTTTCATGAAATTCACTCATTTTGTACATAGAATGTATCAGCAAAAAGTGTCGTAACTCTATTCTTAAAGATACTCGATGGTAGGAGTTTTTGATATATAGAAACTGGAGATGTATGAAAAAAGACTTCAAATTAATCAATAAAAGTTACCATCCTAAATACGATGGTCCCTAACTCCCTAATATCTTCGACGGCAAATTTCGGTTGAATAAATCGGCAAATTCGCAGCAAGAAATATTTAACTCTATCTTGAAGACATTCGATCGTAAACGTTTTTCAGATACAAAAACTGTTGATAAAACAGAAATGAATAATTCATTCAAAACAGAATGATAACTATTCATATAATGAATAGTTATAGGATATTTGATAAAATAAATAGTTAAAGGATCTTTTTCCTTGTTGAACATCCAGAGTTTCTAATACTACATCGCAAGCTAAGTAGTGATATCACATATTATCAGTCGATGTGATTAGGATGAATAAAGTTCTAGGAGCTAGGTTATGAATCATGCTAGTTATGATATTCTTCAAATTTTTACTGGAATATTGTATTGTGTATTTTTTTAGGATGAAGTCCACATAGGAGATCTGTGTGTCGGTAATGAGTTGTTGAATGATGGCGATGAATGAGTTGGCCCTACAGTTTTAGGTGTGGTCCGAACCACCGGGAAGTAATTTTACAGCAGAGAACAGTGTCTTGTGCTGGCCAATATAATCAGTCACCCTGACAAAGAGAGCCCAGGAGAACGCAGCTTATCTTCTGATTGAACAGATACCAACTACGGCTCACCGCTATCACTTCCGTATTACTAGTTTTATTGTTCCATTATTTATCTGCTGTTGTTAGTGTATGGTAAATACCGTTGTAATTGAAATGAATGAATAAAATATTAAATAAAACCTCTCACATCTAGTTTTGAAACGAAAGATGGCATTCAGTAATGAACTACCAGTATACAAACTTTATAGCTACTTATAAGAAGAACTATATGAACTAAACAGCGTGTTAACCGGTGGAATAGTTTGCAAAATGATTAAAATCCAGGGTGGATGCCTGTTTCTAAGCGCTGATATGCTTTTACACAGTGAAAATAGCATCGTTCTCCAGAGTCAGGCTGTATCCGGCTCCGGCTTCACAAAAGCTATTCGGGTTCAATTATTATCATTATTGAACTCGTAGCTGAAAAGACGTTGCGGCATGTGAATACATGTGTTGTCACTTACGACAAGCATGCTGGAGCATGCCTGAACAACAGACCTCTGATTACTTGTGTATCACACTTGCGGTTACCAGTTGAAAGCACAACAAATTACCAAACGGGAAACCGTTCAAAGCCGGCTGTCTATCAATTTGAATACATAGCTCCGTGAATACATTAATTGTCTGATAACCATGTAGTCTACGTTGTAGATGTCAAACACACATGCCATGTCCAAAGAGTACTATCTAAGTTCAGATCGTCAGAAAGTCAAATCAGTTGGATGGAGTGGATCTCTTAATAGGAAAGCAATGTTTGTCAGTTGTTAATGTTAATACAGGACAGCTACAATATCGCGAATATCTGGATTATCTACTTATAATTCTGTGATTAAATCATTTTTCGGCTGGATTGCATTTCTCAATTTGAAAACAGTGTTAAGTTATTAATGCTAAAGAGCTGCAATGTATTACAAAGATTTAATTTATCACGTTCCATTGTTTTGATTTTGTCCAGATGAATGAATAAAATTATTTAGCCGATAACATTATTTGAGAATTGAAAAATAAATATCAATTAGGTGGACATTGAACACTGGAATTTCCTCAAGGTATCTGAAAATAACAGTTTGTCGGTGAAGGTACATCTTCTTCTCCACAGTGTAAGGGGAAGTCATAGCCGTGAGCCTTAGCAGGTATCTGTTCAATCAGAGATGAGCTGCATTCTCCTGGACGCTCTTTGTAAGGGTGACCGATTTGATTGGTCACCAAGAAATACACTGTTCTTTGCTGTAAAATTACTTTCCCGGTGGTTCGGAACCCACCTAAAACTGTAGGTTCAGCTCAACAATCACCATCATCCAACTCATTACCTACGCACAGGTCTTAGACCTATGTGGGCTTCATCCTCAAAAAAAAAAAAAAAAAAAAATGGGATTGAAATAGAAATATTCAAATAATATTCTCATGGAACTCCTGTTTACTATTCATAATAAATGCAATATAAAATAATAAATAGATAATAACGAATAATATTTCCAAACTCAAACACTCGCCTAGACAACAGTTCCTCGACCTCCCAGCTATTAATGATATAAATTTTTGTATCAACTGTCTGTGTGATAATTAATGTGTATAAAAAACTCCATGTCCTCAACAATAACCTTCAATACTCAATCCTTGGCTCAGTAAACAGACAGGAGATGATGTAGGGTACCTTTTTACTTTTTTCATTGAATATATAGATCAAAATCATAATAATTACATGTTCTCATAGTAATTATTACTGTCAGATAAAGGAATATCATGACAACTATTGTTGAATAGTTCATGATCTGTGATCCAAACTTATAAATAAATCAGCATTATGATTGTAAAGTTGATTTATCGTCCAATTGATGGAAGTGAATAAGCGTAGGGCTTTTGTTAGCGGAGAAACCCTCACAGGTTGTTAAACCTCGCATTTTGAGCTATGTTGTACAAAAAGTGGTAAACGCTCAGTTTCAAGTGGGTTCCGAACCAGTTTGGTACGATAAGTGATTGACAGTACAATGAGCAGTAAGAACAAAGTGTCACTCATTCATCAGGATGGTCACAGAATGGAAATTGGGTTTCACTGACCTTTTAAACGATAACATTCAGTTGAATTGATTACATTTGCATTTAATTATAGTTCAATTTATTGACAGTGCAACCTAATTTCCATCGAGACTGATTGTCTATTAGGATACATACTAGAGAGATTTGAAATTAGTGATAGATGAGGAGGGAGGGGAGGGTTGAGCATGAGGAGGAGAGAGAGACTATCGACGTAGCTTACTAAACGAATGGTAATTTATGAAGAGAAGTTGAATGAGCAATGTCTCAGGTACTCCTCCATTAAAAGTTCTACGGTATTAAAAATGGGAATACATTTAATTAATGAATATTATAGTATTTATTAAATAATATTCAATTAATACATTTTATCATTGATGGGAAATCAACGTCAATCCAAATGCAATAGATCACCTAATTAAAAATAATTATTTCTGACGTGTATTCGTTCTTATTTAAGCTTGATTTATTTTTTATTATTTGCATTTGGGTTAGATAGAGATTTGTGAATGGAAAATTAATTAATACTAATCTATAACTTATTCCACTGAAATTAATGTTACAGCTATTTTAAAACAACCATCATTCAGCTAACATAGAATCGCAATAGGCTCTACTTAAATGAATTCTTGTACAATTATTAGATAATTTTAATCTATAATCATCAATAGGTCCACACTATAATAATTTTCGCTTGGGGAACTGGAAATACCGAGTAGATCTCTGTGATCAATTTTAGTCTTTTTGGAATTACGTTTTTAATATCAAACACAAATTTGTCTTGCTCTAAACAAGTCATGTTTGAAACTTCAGAAATGCCTCAATTAAAAGATATACTGTTCTACTATGATCTCCCCAAATACTTTGAGAATGAATTTCATCGAAAACCTTCGAGTTTTCGAGTGAAAATTGAATTTTCTAAGTATTATTTCCCATGAATCCATTCCCTGTCTGTAATAATCCTCCATCATCATACACGCTCTATTTTTCTTTTTTTTAACAATCTCATCAATAATTTCTGCTGTACAGTACCTTAAAATATATATTTTTTGTATTTATAATCTTTTCTATTCAAACTATTCAAACGTTCATTGTACATCACTTGAGCTATGGGGATCTGAGAATTGCTAATATTAATAATATTTTTGTCATTCATGTACATTGTAAATTTACACAAATAAAGACACCTGAATCTGAATCATAAAATATATTGTTCTCCTGTATAAAATAATAATGATTAATAATGTATTCAACATGTATTAAATTACTATTGCAAACACAATATCATATTACAGGAAAATATCTAAACTTATAACGAACTCCCTGAGTGAGATCCTTGAAGATATAAGAGATAAGCTGAGAGATAAGCTGCGTTCTCGTAGGTCCTGTTCGTAACGGTGACCGATTAGATTGGCCAGCAAAAAATACACTATTCTCTGCTGTAAAATCACTTTCCGGTGGTTCGGAACCCACCTAAAACTGTAGGTCCAACTCATCAATCACCATCATCCAACTCATTACCCACGCACAGGTCTCAGACCTATGTGGGCTTCATCCTCAAAAAAAAGTGTATTATATTCCTGAAAGGGCTCAATGAAAACAATAAACAAAACAGCTTTTGAATGGAAATTAACTCACGTTATGGCGTGACGGCCGTTTCGCTCTGTTGTCTAGAGCATCGTCAGACGACCCACAGTACACTGACTTAAGGTATCACCTACCTTAAGTCAGTGTACTGTGGGTCGTCTGACGATGCTCTAGACAACAGAGCGAAACGGCCGTCATGCCATAACGTGAGTTAATTTCCATTCAAAAGTTGTTTTATTAAGTTTATATTACATATTAGTGGAAACAAGATGGATCTTCAACATCACAATAAACAAAAATTTCTTGATTTCTTGTTCCATGACGAACTGCGTTGTTAATATTAACTTGTTATGTGAATTTAACGACTTGCATTTGACTGCAAGTGGTTAAATTCACATAACAAGTTAATAAACAAAAGCTACAAAATTCTAAACGTATAACGAACTCCCTGGAAAAGATCCTTAAAGGTACTCCTGTATAGGGCTCAATCAAAAAAATAAACAAGAACTACAAAATTCTAAACGTATAACGAATTCCCTGAGTGAGATCCTTAAAGGTACTCCTGAAAAAAGGCAATAAACAAATACAATACAATAAACAAAAACTACAAAATTCTAAACGTATAACAAACTCCCTGAGTGAGATCCTTGGAGGTATTCTTAAAAAAAGGTATTTTTTTTAGGATGAGGCCCACATAGGTCTGACTGGGACCTGTGCGTGGGTAATGAGTTGGATGATGGTGATTTATGAGTTGGACCTACAGTTTTAGGTGGGTTCCGAAACCACCGGGAAGTGGTTTTCAGCAGAGAACAGTGTCTTTTTTGCTGGCCAATCTAATCGGTCACCGTTACAAACAGGACCTACGAGAACGCAGCTTATCTATCTGATTGAACAGATACCTGCTACGGCTCGCGGCTATCACTTCCCGAATATTCTTAACAAAAACTCCTGAAAAACCCCTGAAAAACTCCTGACAATAAACAAAGACTACAAACTTCAAAAAAATGTGAGAAAATTCAAATCTCTCTATTTGATGCTACATAGTTTTATTTTTCAGTACCTTTCTAACACTAAAATTCCAGTTCGAAGATTATCCAAAGGTGTGTATTTTTTCGATGCGCCAAGGCAGTAGATTCTGCTTATTATTGCTGCACTAAATACGGTTGGAGTTCAACAACTATGATCCGCATGACTGAAACGCTGTGAAGAGGATTCGCTAGTTCATAATCGCATTAAACAATGCCGAAGGGTAGAATCAGCCTCCTAATCGTATGATTCGCTGTTGAATCGCTAATAAAGTTGGTGAAATGTTGGTATTAATTATCAAGTTAACGGTCTGTTTCCTTCTCAACACAGTTAGCGCCAGTTTTCGACGCGCCAAGGCAGTAGATTTTGCTTATTATCTGTATTTGCCTTTCACCCTCCGCATCACACATACACCAACAGAGAGAGAGAGAGAGAATAGAGAAAACATGGAGGCAAGAGAAATGGAGAATGTGAGATTGAGTATGAGGAAAAGTGTATGGAGGAGAAGGGAGGAGAACGAAGGAAGGTAAGGGAATGTATGATAAGAGAGAGAATGTATGATAAGAGAGAGAATGTATGATAAGAGAGGAAAATAGCTGCACATTCAAGGATATGTTGTTGTTTCTTCAGAAGAGATCCCACTTCTTATCAGTTGAGTGTATTGCATATATGAACGATTCTCACCTATAAGTCTTATTGGTTGTTGAGCATGATTTATACAAGTTCACTACGGTCTGTAATCGAAATTTGAGTTCATATGCAGAACTCTGGATAATGTGTGTTTTTGTTGTTTTAAAAGTTAGTTCTGTAAACTAATGATAAATAAATAAATAATAATTTTATTTCCTTTCAATATACAATAGAAAGAATTTTAACCAAGCGGTTCAATAATTATATTCAGGTAATAATAAGATACATAGAATAAATGAAACATATATTTCGGAAATCATCCTACCCCACTATGGCATGCCATGTTCTAGAGTAGGTGTTAGTAGAGGAAAAAGGAGGTTTCGTTAAATATAAGATTAAGGATTGGTCAGTATTCAAAATTACAAGTTTCCATAATTTTCATTGTTTGAAAAAATCCTCTCTATATGCTGTCTGTCAATATTTATTAGCTAGTTATAAAGCTGTTGCTTGAATTTTTTTATATGTCCTATTGCTTTAATGTTTTCAGGAATTAAGTTGTAGATTTTTGGTGCTAGATAATTGAAGTGTCTTTGATAGAGAGCCTTTTTTGCCCTGTTTCATATGAGGAGATGCCTGTATCTGGTGTTGTAGTGGTGATTCCTGTTCTGGAAGGCAGATTTGTCTTTGTACAACCTAGATGCTACTTCCTTTGCATACAGCTGTCTGGGATCCAATACTTTGAAATCACTAAACAGAAGCTCAGAGGGTTAGCTTCTTTGTGATGATCTTTATTATAAGCTTCTGCACTGTTTTTAGTGGGTTGATATGGGGCTCCACCCCATCCGGCAATTCCATACATGAGCAGTGACTGCACAATGGAACAATAAACCATCCGCATACATTCCAAGTTGACAACTGGTCTCAGCATCCTAAATTTATAGATGGTTCTTCGCAGTTTTTTGCAGAGTCCATCAATTTGCTTATCCCAGCGCAGAAATGCATCAATTGTCACTCCCAGATGATGATAGTTTTGGTTGTATCAAGTTTTGTGAATTGGGAACTCATATTGGATATAATGGTTTTCATATTGGGTATTATTGATATTTTGTTTCATGAATAAATAAGTATTTCAAATATAGGTATTTTATGCCTGGGTCGACGAAATTTTTGATTAATGGGCTGAGTGGAATAAATTTTAATATTTTTTTTCAATTTCTTTTTATCTTATTTCTGAAGACATGTCTATCAATATTTTTATTCTGGGATGAAGCCAGTACTTGGGTAGAGTATTGGATGATGGTGATTGATGATTGAACCTACAGTTTTAGGTGGGTTCCGAATCACCGGGAATTGATTCAACAGTAGAGAACAGAATCTTTTTTCTGGCCAATCCAATCGGTCACCCTTACAAAGAGCGCACAGGAGTTTCGTAGCTTATCTCTGATTGAACAGATACCTGCTATGGCACTCGGCTATCACTTCCCTAATATACCTTAGATAATTGAGAATTACCTTTCAATTTATCATTTGCCTTATCAAGCTTCCTTGCTACTTGTTGAAATAAATTTTGCGTCAAGTTCTAGATCATTCAGTGTGTTTTTTTTTTAAATCTTGCATGTTGGATAGTTGCATAGAGCAGTGTGAAAGTAGTCTTCATAATTACTTTTAGGCCACTGTAGTGAATTCTATATTGATTATTGTTAACAAAGAAAAAACAATTCCTTGTTTTCTAACTTGTGCATTGAATAAAGTAACAAGAAATAAACTCCGGTAGTTGAATCCTAAATCCACTCACAATAGAGATACTCTCAATAAATTGAATTAGATTGCTGGTTAAGTTGCTCCAGGAGACTAGAGTGAATAAAATAGTTGGAAACAATGACGGCAACTAGCTTTTTCACTTGGGGCACAGAGAAAATTCATAGAAATAAATGGCGTTAAACTCTCTTGGTTGACTTTGAATCCGAGTCTTCAGTTGATACCAGTGCATGGTTCATTGAATGCGACAGATGTGCTCAATTTAACACAGGCTCTGTAACTCCAGAAAATGTTGAGACATGAACATAGTAGTAGAGTCAACAGACGAGTCCATTTTAGTACTATGCTTTCACATTGATGAGCTGACTCTTTTGGGTCTGCGTCATCTGTCTGAGTCCTTATGATTCCAGCTAAGGATGGGAAGCATGGCTTGTTCTGTAGACTACGTCTCACGGTCGCTTTTGTAAAGTTCTTATCAGCAACCACACCATGAAAGCTTTGAAAGTTCTTTCTTTCATGAGAAAATTTATTTCTTCAACTCTGTTCGTGCAAAAGTTTGACGTTCTGTTTCTATGACAGATTGTTCTTAATTGTGCGTGAAAATGCATTGTTCGCTATGGAAATTTACAAGCCTGCTTGGTGATGGTCGCTTTTTATCTTATACAGAAACAATGAAAAATTATTTTCCGGTCTTGAATTGTCAGGTAATTTATTAGTTTCCTTGTTGAAGAAATCTGTTTGAAAACTCATTCAAATGTTGTGAGCCAGATTGCTAAATTTACACTAATTGCATGAATTGAGAGCTTAGAGCAGTGTCGAGGAGAATAGATTCTAGTCATACGAGTTGCGAGATCTAACTGGTCTAGCTGGAATTCATACTCCATTTTTGATTGATATAAAACAGATAGTAATTAGCGTAGTTCCACGGCGGGTAGTTCTTCCTCGCCGTTTGAGTCATGTTAGAGGGAAGATGATGAACCTACAATTCTAGGTGAGTTCCGAAACACCAAAGTATCAAAATTTCATTTATACTGTATTTTCACATGCGTGATACATAATCTTCAGTATCAAGATTATTAGTCTCTACTTTTTACATTACCCCCCTTCTTTCACTCTGCTTGGTGGTAAACTTGGTATGCTCTTGATACCCAGTACACAGTTTGATGCCATTTGATCATCACTAGTGGTTCTGATTAGAGTAGTATAGGGGTTCAATACTAGGAGATTAGACGCTTAGAGCTCTACTTTGCTGTATTGACTTCATGCTTTCTGGCGTTTGATGTTTAATGACAGTTGAGCTGATGATCTAACGTCATGCTGTGCACTGTCAAACGGGTCGCAATGGTGTAATCAATCGATTAGGCTACTGAATTCCGTCCCAAATTATCATGAGGAAATTGGTGATGTCCTCATTTTTATGTTGTTTTCTCTTGAAACTCATAAATTTTGTTTGAATAATCTCAAACTCAGCAAAGGAAAAGAGGTTAGTAGATTGATAGGTTATCTATCAATTCTGGAATAAAAGTGACTTTTATATAGCTAGTATTTATAGCTGTATAGTATATACAGCTGAAACAGTATATACAGCTGTAATAGTATATATAGCTGAAATGAGCTTCTGTTGTATGCAAAGTTCCATGAAGCTGGTGTTCTTCAAAATAATATGAATATTCCAATGGATTCAACTTTTTTCTCAGAACCTCCTGTTTCTCAGGATATTTATATCTGTTGTAAACGATAAAGTTGAGAAAATCAACATTTTTTTTGTAATTCAGTAAATTATGTAATAATTGATTTGAATATTGTACTTCTAGAATAGTAATATGAATTATTCTTATTCTTTAGAATGAAAATGATCACCAAGCATCATAATCAGTGTGCAGCATTAACTATATTTCAATATTCATGCCATGTTCTTCAATAAGAAATAAGAATGTTGATAACTCGTGTATAAGATATATGCTGGGATTTATAACTCCTATATAAATAATAGTCCTGATAACTGTCGAGATACTTGATCATTAGTGTCAAGATACTTGATCAATAGTGTCAAGAGCAAAAGTCTCGATACTTGTGTCAAGATAAAAATGTTAATTGTAATTAGCACAAATCAATACATTGTTTAAAATGTGACAGAAATTTCAATGTGATAGTTCTTCGTTATAGCAGATGACAGAAACAAAACTGTAGACGAATTATGAAGGTGTTTGTGGTCTGTGACTTACCACCTACTAAAAATGAATTCAATTCATTGAGAATACGTCATTCTACTTGTATTTTGTATGTTTCAATACTAACAACAATAAAAATCATACAGATAGCCGCGAGCCGTAGCAGGTATCTGTTCAATCAGATAGAGATAAGCTGCGTTCTCGTAGGACCTGTTTGTAACGGTGACCGATTAGATTGGCCAGCAAAAAAGACACTGTTCTCTGCTGTAAAATCACTTCCCGGTGGTTCGGAACCCACCTAAAACTGTAGGTCCAACTCATCAATCACCATCATCCAACTCATTACCCACGCACAGTTCTAAGAACGATGTGGTCTTCATTCTCAAAAAAAAAATTTATAATGCTTTTTAGTGTTAACTTTAAAACTATTTCCCAGAAATTTTATCATACAGAACTAGCATTAGTGAACCGAAGAGGTTGTTCAAAAAGCGTCCGCGACTCACTAGGGACAATAACGACACACAATTCTAACCATCTATTTTCAACGTAGATGCATCATAGATTCAATGAAGATCTGGCTAGAGTATTTATCTCCAATGTGGTTACAATATGTTCCAAGATAATGACGAATATGCTATCCATTATATAGTATTTTAATAAATCTTGAAAAATGAAGTTGTCCTGCTTTAACTTGTATATTATCCATTCTCCATCCCACATAGCACAGAATATCCTCAGGATATCCCACACTGATCCCCAAATATCCCACAGGGACATGGCATTTTGGGATATCTTTAGGATATCCTCAGGATATTGAAAAAGAAAAATCTCAACATGAACGTTTAAGGTTTACAGTAATGTAGAAAATGACCATACAATCTTAATTTCACCTTGTTAATAAGGAAATTGGTCAAATAAGAATTCAAACATTAAATATTGCATTAATTTGTCATGTGACGGTCATATCCTAGGGACATGCATAGGAAATCTATAACGTGTATCTTTCATCATTTCAACGGTCATATCCTAGGGATATTCTCAGCATATTCCATCAATATCTCAGCAGTATTGCCAAACTTGAACTTTATAATCCTGCTAGATGTGATTGTAATCATCACAAATACAATGTAGTTAATATTATTTAATATACAGAAGAAAAATGAATCAGAGTAAATATAAAACTATTTTATTTAAGAGAATACAGGTGCAGTAACAGTAAGCCAATTAATTTGTTAGTAATCAATTAATTACGTTCCTGGATTTCTTAAATTTCGTTAAATTTCACATGAAAAGTTAAAATTAATTACGATTGTTATGTTGTCATCTTGAGTGAGTTCGTTAATTTTGTGGGAAAAATTGTTGTCTGACTCTGGCGTCAAATCGCTGCTTGCTGATTGTTTTTGGTTTGTTTATTATTTATTATAGATTTTTATCAAGAAAACTATCTTGTAGCCTAATTTGTTGTTCAATCGTCAACGAGACTATACAACCATAACATTTCTAGGTAAGTGCAAACATTACTGTCCTCTACTTTGTTTAATTTTAGCTAGACATGGAATGCAATGTAGATCTCTTGCCTAGATACAATTTAGGCTATGTGTGTAAGGTTGGAATTTCTAATATTATGTGATTTATGAAGTTGATTGAAACCTACGAAAATTTTCTATGATGATAGCTTATAGGTAAATACTGAGTACAGTAACTATTTTCCTACTCTTATTTATTATTGAATTACCGTACCTAACATGGGTTTGGCCTAGGCTAACTCTTTTGAACTCTGCCAATTAGGTTGATTCACCTTGAGCCTTTCTAAAATCTGGTCATTATTATAAAAGTCTTCTCATAGCAGTATTAATAATTAGCAGTGCAGTGGCCTATATAATAATAAGTTCCACGCAGGCACTTAGAGTGAGGGGGGCTTGAGGTGCTTATCTTATCTGAACAGATACAAGCCACGCCAAACGGCTCCCATATCACTTCCCCAGTATCAAATTTCCACAGATTAGAACCACTTCAATTTATTAACAATATGTTTGGTGCTTTAGCCTATGTGACACTCCTATTCACGATAAAATCTCATTTTTATGAAGTAACATTTGAATTTCATAATTTCCAGTTTTAATTTATTTGCAGGTAAAAGAATTCACTAAATAATCTGTGATGTTTTCCATGACGTCAGGTTGCTGACAAAGCTTCTCTTTAGAAGTGAAATGCAACCCTCCAGTATCTCCAGTAGAGGTGAGTGAAAAATATATATCTGAAATACGGTGTCAGTTTTGATATTAAATTGTTCACTAAACTATGTGGCATGAACATGAAACAAATATTGTACAATCTTCTGCCAATTGCTCTCAATATCCAATCCCTTCACATCCAGCCAATCACTTCGCCTCTACTATTGGGCATGACTTATGATTATGCTTTTGTATGATATGATTTGTGCTTTTATATGATTGTAAAATTGGGATTGTATTATTGCTTGTGTGATTTTGTGCTTTGTATGCTTGCGACTTTATGCTTTATATGCTTGTGGTATTTTTGAATGTTGCAAATGCTCCTGTAACTTAATTTTTGTGATATTGATTTTTACATGACCTATTACATTTATATGTTCAATTGCTGAATAAAAAATTTGGATTTTGAGCTTTATCTAAATAAGCAATGAAGTTTGCAGTGATAGCTGATTAGGAGCTAAAGGGAAAAATATTTTTTCAACACTGAGTATTTACTATAGTGTCATTCAAATGGCTGAAATTATTACTGGAATGCATGTGGAGAGTGATAGAAATTTGTTACACTGTTCATAAGTCATCATTACCATTTTAAAATTTTGATACATTCTATTGTTTCAATAGAACATTTTTATTTTATTTTTTACTATTCTTTTTTATTTTGTCTTTTAGACACAGTATGGGTAACAGTTGAAAATGCAAAAAACGCTGAGATGGGGATGACCATAAAGAAAGGGCTATCAAAGGCTAAGGATAAAAAGGATAGAGAAACAAAGTAAGTTGATGCTTTAAATATGTAGTTGATGTTATAGTGATTTTGATCCACCTTGAAAGCGCAGACAAAATATTGAAATATTATAATCCCACTCTATATGGATCACTTCATAATAGTAAACTCACTCTGCTCTTGAATTCACTTAACTCGATCACATAAACAATAAAGAAAGTTTTAAATGTGGGAAATGTAACTGTAAATATATGGCTTAAAAGTTATATCAGTAGACTATACTTATCTGGTTCATTGCATCATGCTGATGAATAATTGTGTTTTCTGGCTTTTAAATTTAAAACGGGGTTCGCCCTCGCAAGGTGTAGCAAAAGAGCACATTAGGCCAGACACCACATGGACGCTCAATCTATTGTCTTTAAAGTGGTGCGTGCCTTATGAGTGGCGGCGATCGCTGTTTAACGGAATTTCTACACATCAGCATGGTCATAGCTGCGCACACAAGTAGTTTTGTGGAGAATTGTTCAAGTGCTTACATATGTTTGGTTCCGGGTACTCAGCTGTTTATATTGAATAAAATAGCTTTTTTTGATTGTATTTATATAACATAAAAAATATTTATTTCCATAAATAATTGTTTTTTAATTTTTTTTCAATTAGACCTGGATAATATCAGCATAAAGTTATATTCATGTAAATACAATTAGACCTGGATAATATCAGCATAAAGTTATATTCATGTAAATACAATTAGACCTGGATAATATCAGCATAAAGTCATATTTATTAAACTTGTTCCAGAGGACTGCGCACGCACAAAACTGTTGTCAGTAAACATTTTCTAAACTCAAATTTCCCATGTTTATCTTTGATTCCTTAAAAACAATGACCAGCTGTTATTTGCATTTTTAAAAGATTTTTGATAGTGACCTGACAATATATACTCATTAATTCAATATGAATTATTCATTCATATATAATTATATAGTATATCAGAACTATTAATTTTTATAATCATTTTTTTTTTTTTTTTGTAATGTGATGGTAATGAGATTTCTACAAAACGTAAATCATATTACATGCCAGCATTTATGACAACAATGCTTCATTGCAGTATCCGGATTCTGAGCAACTTGTTCAGAAGATTTTTTAGATCACTTTTATTAGCAACAGTGTTCTGTGCATGCGCAAGTCTCTGGAACTGGCTTGGTAGATATTGTTTTCAAATTTGTATATGATTTCCATTAATTAAAACAGACCTTTGTTAACACTGCACTATTATGATTGTTATTTACATATGTTTACAAATTTTAAAGTGTCAATGTTAATAGGCAGTTACATTATTGTTTTTTCAATCTATTATTATTTTTCCAGAAAACAAATGGCCTGCGACCGAGGATATTTGGGGATGATGGGTGCAACAGAAGCGCCCATTACGGATGATGATCAATTATTTTTTATTAATATATATTTTTTATTCTAGAGTAATAATAAATTTTAATTTTCTATAAATTTTATTAAATGAATAATTTTTCTGGAAGATTTGAAATGAATTATTGCAATAAATTATTTTTGTAAATCAAGACACAAAAGTTTCATTTATTCACTTGATTCGATTTTCTACATAAAATGTTGTATAATTTCAGTAATTTAATAAGACAAACCAAACCTGCCATTATTATAAAGTTATAATCAACTTCACTAGATAAATCATTAATCTGTGGCTTGCACCTGCATATTCGGATTTCCTATCACCTTTATTAACACTATATATATTAAATAACTTCAAACTTCGATTAAAGTTCTTGAAACGTGTCCTATATCCCTTGGATATTCTAGAAGTGTATTGCTAGAATATCCTGATGGGGTGCTCACATGATTTTCTTAGGTCTTCCTTGGGATATGATAGAATATACTTAAAGGGATATCACTAGTATATCCTGGAGGTGTGACCAGATGATATCCTCAGGACAACCTTGACATATCCCAGGATATCCTAGAGAGATATCCCCAGAATATCCTAGAGTGATTTCCCCAGAATATCCTAGAGAGATATCTCCAGAATATCCTGGACAGATATCCCCAGAATATCCTAGAGAGATTTCTCCAGAATATCCTAGAGAGATATCCCCAGAATATCTTAGAGAGATATCCCCAGGATATCCTAGAGGGATATCCCCAGGATAGGGATATTGGCGGACATTCACATGTGCTAGGGACATCCTGAGGATATTCATATCCCACAACGGGATCTCCTAAGGATATTCCTGTCATCCCTAAGGGACATTCTCAGGATATGCCAGGGATATTCTTGTGCTGTGTGGGATATTATCTGTTTTCATACTACCTTATTAATCTTGGAAGATAAATTCTCTAATTTCATTGGTTCACCTTGTATTAATTCTCAATTTGATTTGTTTTTATATTGCCTTACTCATTACTCATCTTAAAAGATAAATTCTTAGATTTGTGTGATTCAGCTTATATATTGATCAATTCTCCATCTTATTTGTTTCTTTATTACCTTATTAATCTTGAAATAAGAGTTGTATCTTATGTATTGGTAAATTTTCCATTTTATTCATCATTATATTACCTTTTTGTTACAGCTTTGACATGCGCGGCAAACCAATGAACCAGGCCAAACACTGGTCGGACAGAGAGGTGTTTGGAGATAGAGCTTACTTCCGGACTCAGATGGACCCGGCGCGGTTGGTGGTGGAGTCCATCAGACGCCATGACGAAGGACTCTACAGGTGTAGAGTGGATTTCCGCAACACACCCACAAGAAGCTTCCGTTATAATCTCACTGTTATAGGTGAGTTTTAAAGTTATTTTTATCTGCTTAACCTAGTAATAGAATCACACCTCAAAAAACGATATTCCAAATACCCAAAATCTCCACATAAAGCATTTTTATTGTGTCCCTTGAGTATGCGATGATTACACATCAGAGGAACACACTGAGGAACAAAATGACATATTTTTCATTCTGATCAAACAATTAGTTTTCTCAAAATAAATTTTTTAAAACATGCGAAAAATTTCAGTTTCACAAAAAATTATTTTGAAAAGCCCAATTGTTGAATTGAAATAAAAAATGTGTCATTCTTTTCCCCAAGATGTCTTTCAGTTTTAAAAAAAATATAAAATAACTCTTAGGTGAGCTCAATTGCCCCCCAAAACCGAAAAATCTCAACTTTAAACTCCTATATTCCATAAACTATTTGATGAAAAAAACTATTTCTCATGGCAATAGTTATCATTTCAATACCTTAATAATATCTAAAAAAAAAAAAAAAAAAAAAAAAATATCCAATACAATGAACTTTGAAAAACAATTATGACCAAAAACCCTGCGCACAGCCTTAATGTGATGAATGATAACAGATAATATCCACGGCTGAACGGGATTCAAACTCGTGATCGCATGGGCACCTGTATGTCAGAGTTATCAAAGATAAGTGTTTTTTTTTTCTGAGGATGAAGCCCACATAGGTCTGAGACCTGTGCGTGGGTAATGAGTTGGATGATGGTGATTGATGAGTTGGACCTACAGTTTTAGGTGGGTTCCGAACCACCGGGAAGTGATTTTACAGCAGAGAACAATGTCTTTTTTGCTGGCCAATATAATCGGTCACCGTTACGAACAGGACCTACGAGAACGCAGCTTATCTATCTGATTGAACAGATACCTGCTGCGGCTCGCGGCTATCACTTCCCTAAGTGTTACAAACGTTTACACCACCGCGGTTGCTAAATGATCACATCTGTGATTTTTTAATGAAAAATTGCTGTATATCTTTTTACTTGCATTTAATTTTTTGCATTCAAAAAATGTTATGAAGACATAGATTCATAGATTAGATAAAGAGCTTTTGCTGCAGTTTCAATGTTAAATTAGGACTGTTTTATTCTCCAGTTCTGGAATATGGAAATAAACTATTCGTTAGACAGTAATGTTAACTATCTTTGAAATTCAAATTCAAGTGAAGTGATAGCCGTAAGCCGTAGCAATTACTGTATCTATCAAGTCAGATAAAGATAAGCTACGAACTCCTTGACCCTCTTTGTGAGGGTGGCCGATTGGATAGGCTTGCAAAAAATACTTCTCTGCTGTAAACCACTTCTTGGTGTTTCCAAACCCACCTCGAACTCATCACTCACCATCATCTAACTCATTACCCACGCACAGGTCTCTAACCTATAAATGAATTTTATCCTTCAAAACAAAAATCCAGTCTGTAAAAATCATTCTGTGATTGTGCTTTTCGATATTACTTTAAATAACTGTTTGGTGATAAAATATTTTTTATGTAGAAAACATCTCATTCTATTTCAAATATTATTTGAGTAGGCCTTCTGAACTCCAGTTTTATCGGCAAATACATCAGAAATAGAGAGAAGTTTAGCCAGACCTAGTTTGCCGCCAATGGACGGTGGATGAAACTATTCCCAGACAAACATGCCTCTGCAAACTAGCTTTGTACAAGTTCTAGAAGTTGTAGAAAACGGAGCATTAGTTCTCACAAGAAAATAGTGCGGCTGAAATGGCTTTTCCCCACTCACAAACAATTTGAAGTGCTTTATTTCCTCTTGCAAAACTTTGTTGACCCAATTTTTTGCCCTAACACGTTTTCTGCAGTTCTCTTTCCATGAATACGTGCACTATTTCTTTGTCTTCAGAACTTATGAAGTGAATTATTCAATTTATTTTCCTTATTTCTAATTCAATATAGATCTCATCCTTTTGGAATAGATTTGATTTAATTCTTTATTTTCTAATGCATTCTTCAAATCAGTGATTTCCTCATATTTTCAATAAAATAAGTATTACACTGTGTTCAGTAGGCTACAGTAATCAGGGCGGAGCAGGTACGCCATTTGATTAGTGGTTGGGGGGCATGGCACTCCAAGATATGCCAAAAATGCGTGTATTGATATTAATAGTATTATATTAAACGAAATGTCTTCATTCGAATTACAAATTAACTCAATTACATAGCACTAAGGAACATAATTTAGCAAAAATTCATGCATTTAGCATTGAGATAGATTTTATAACAAATCCGACCGCTTGGCCCTGCTGCTACAATGGTTTGGACTGGAATGGCACTTCCGGGATGAAGTGAGGGACGGGAGGATCTGTTGTGCACTACTTCGCTTGCAACCTTTTTCTTCTAAAAGAATTAGTGTAACACCATCCATTTGACACATGGAAAAAAATCCTTCAATATATTAGCACTACTACTACAAATCTACGTTTGCACAATAGATTGCACTACTATTATGTGAACAAAATTATCTTTCTAAAGGAATGAGTCTAACACTATCCATTTGACACCAAAAATCTTTAACCATTCATGATGTTGGCCACTTTTTCATATTTTTGACGTGTCTAAATCCTTCATTAGTGCAGGAGACAGTTAGCATTTGTGCCAAATATGTTGTAGCAGTGATTTGGTGTTGCAGTGGTGGCACAACACCACTATTTTGATGACAGGAGGTTGTAGGAGGCGATGCTTGTGGATGAGAGGATGCTCCATTCTGTCTTTGCCTTGTTGGCGGTGAAGTTCGGCGGTACCCTGGTAGTTGGCTAGAGCTAGTACTAGGTTCCAGGATGGTATTAGATATAGTGCACAGGTTTCGCCTGGTAGAAGCTGAGCTGAGAGCACCGTCTGACGCTTTGCGGTGAAATTATAGAGCGCTCGCATCAATTACTGTGGCCGGGGTTCATAACGTTCTACTGGGCGGAATCAATTTACACAATACGTTACGATGACTTAGTGTCTGACAGTTGCAGATTGCAAACACTGTTTGCTTTGTGCCACATATCTCCGGTTGTCCGGCCACTGTGCAGTCCGGCACGGTCACCTCCTTCCCTTACAAATGACCACCGTAATGAGTGGTCCTGGTAAGTGCCCGACTGGACCAGCACTACACTTTGACTATATGTCAAAACTTTCTCTCACCCTTTCGCTCTCTCTCACAATGTCTCTCCCTCACTCATTCCTTCTCACACCCTCTCTCTCTTCATTTTCGAGATGCAGCTGTCACCATGCCAGGCCACTCAAAGCACTGTTCGTAGCCGGGACCACCGCAAAGTTATTTCGCATCGGGTGCATGACTGTGTCTTCTCATGTTGGGCGTCTGTCGTTCATCAAAGCAAGCATCAATCTGATCTCTGGCTCACACACTGTGTTGTAGTAGACACTACTTGTCTTTTGCTCTTAAGGCTGTGCGCAGTAATTTTATTCTAATTTTTTCAAGTTTATTGTATTTAGGGCTTGAAATGTTATCTATTGCTGGGAGAAAAAGTTTTTTACATAAACAGTTTTGTGAAATATGGGGGTTTGAAGTTGAAATTTTCCGGTTTTTGGGGGCAATTGATCTGACTCAATGTATTTTGACGAATTTTGGTGAATTTTCTGTAACCAGGGGTTAATTTCAGTGGGAAAGCAAGGAACGCTGTTCCCAGGCGTTCCCTTACCTCTCAAGAGTGCCGGAACGCAGGGGAATGCACATTTTGCACCAATCGGAACCCGTAGGTGTCTCATTTCGCTATACTTCCTGTCCCTGTCCTGTGGGTGACGGTTAATAGAGCTACCATACTAGCAACAATCCATGGTTCAATTTAATATTTAGGCTATTAAACCTTTCTATTTTATTGCCTGTTGTCATTAAGCATTTTCTTTCTGTTTCAAGAAGTGGGTTTATTTTGAAGGTATAAAATTGTTCTGCACTTTTTAAGATAGGCGAAAAGTTTTGTAAAATATAAAAAATTACAGTTCAAGCTGTGACATTAAAAATAGATTACGAGCACTTTCTTACAAAATGGTTGATGCAAATCGAAACAAGTTCATAGGAAGTTTATAAGGCACCGAGACGTTAATGGGGGGTGGGGCCTGAGGGGTGAGGGAATGTTCAAATAGGCCTTATTAGAAAATAGAGATGGCGGCTTATAAGATTAAATGAGCGTTCCCACACCAAAAATTCTAGAAATTAAGCGCCAAAAGACACCTCAAGGAATAATAATAAATAGGCATAATTTCACTCCAATTAAGCAATTAGTTCTTTCAGAATCCAATTTTTAAAATCTGTAAAAAATTCCAATTTTTCAAAACGTTATTTTGAAAAAAATATTTTTTTTGATCGAAATAAGAAATATATCATTTTAGATAAATAGATTACATTTTTTGACCTTGGACACTAACGGTCATTGACGATATTGAAAAATAAAATGAAAATAACACAAAACAACATTAATCAATCAAAATAAGAGAAAAACTGTTGCAAAGAGTAAAAGGGCCTGTTTAACAAAATTTAAAAAAGACCCTTTCCGAATTGAGTAGGAGAAAAACTGATTCAGGTAACCTATTAAAAATCTTAATTCCCAAAACCAAATGGGAATTCTGGACTCTAGACACTTTTACCCTGGGGACATCAAGTTCTCTCCGAGTTTCATATCCATGAAATTACTTCTTGTGCAGAACTCATCCTTATTCCCATATATGTACTGGGCAACAACATATATATGGTTGTGCACACTCAGAATCCTTGATGACACAAACAGAGGTTTACAGTGCTCCCTGACTGTGGCTCCCATGAGGATAATTCTAATCACTTTCTTCTGAAGCAGTAAAACTACAGTATGACTCATAACTACTCCCACCCCAGTGCAAGATACGCTACGCAAGATAAGACACCGTGAAAGAAACTAGAATAGTAGTAGTTATTGGTGATTTATTTTCCAAGGTGTCTAAGTTATGGAAAATTTATCAAAAGTTTAAAATCACTCATAGGTGAGAACAATTGTGCCCCCAAAACCGGAAAATTTCAACTATGTACCCCCATATTCCACTAAATAATTGAAAAAAAAAATCTTTTCCTTAAGCAATAGATAACATTTGAAGGCCTAATAATATTCAATACAAGAAACTTTAAAAAAAAAATTATGACCATAAACCTTGCACAAGGTTCTTAATTTTGCGCATACATTTACGTCCTTTCTTAATTTTGCCCACACTTTAGTCTGATTATTTCCTTTTACGTTCTTCCCATTTTCTCATTTCGTTCCTTGCCTTCAGACTTCCTAGTACACCACACCGTACAAACACCTGGCATGCTCGATACTATAATAGTACCTATACTAGCTGTGATGTGATATACTCATCGAACGCTGCTTTTTTATTTCTATTTCTGTTGTTCTTTTTATATTTTTGTCCAATGCGGCTTGAATAATGTGGAGAGAAGTAGTGATATTTCTATTTTGACAGCAATCTGAAACTTTTGTAAAGCTTTCTTATATTCTATCAGACTTGATGTTTGCAAAGATGGTGGCTCTAAAGCTCCAATCCTGAAATAAGGGAGCATTCACTCTGCCGGTTCCATTTTGATTTCGGTAGGCGGACTTTATTAATTTTGAAAATTCCACCAGATACCAAAATCAATTCAATGAAACCATTCACTAACAGTAACCCAACTGACCAAATAATATCACCGAACCTCACAATCTCTGTATCGACACAATGTATGAGACGTTTAATTAAGGCCTGGTGTGGTATTCGTATTGGAATAGATATTATTCGAAACATCACTCTCTTAATTAAATCGATTCCAAGTTTTGATATGAATTTCCAAATTGAATGTTCATCAAATTCAGGCGAATACTTGATTGCAACTATTTTGCATCAGACTTGATTGCTATTCCATAGTTATCGAATTTGATTTTGTGTCTGCATGATCATTATGAATATTGATCAACACTATATTTGATTAACATTTGCATTTGAATCCTATAGTTTGCATAGTCTGCATTCATATTCGAACATTTGTCAGTAAAGTTTCTCAGAATTATGTAATGTCTGATTCAAAGACGCATTTTCAAACTAGTCGATATTGAATGAAAAATTTCAAAAAAGTGATTTTTCAAATGATTTTGATAAGCTCAATAGATAAATGAATTCTCATTTTATATTTTCCGGCAAGAGAAGGTTTTTCCATTTATTCATAATTTCTTTATTTGAGAAATATACCTTTTTCAATTAATGATGGCATTAAATGATCCGCAATACTAGTTAATTAATGAAAATATATGGTGACATACTTATAATGATCGCATACAAGCAACATGGTATTTGAAAAAATTGTCAGTCGTTAATCAAAATATCTATTTCTGTTATTTCTATCAATATTCTGTAATTTTATGCATTGAACCGTTTAAAATATTTGTAAATTATGCATTCAACCGTAAAAATATTCAACAGCTGCATAATATTGGAAAAAATTGTCAGTCATTAAATGGATTAGCTAATAAATAAGCATTGAAGAATAATAACCCTAAATTGTAAAGAAATTGATTAGGTAGCGATGACTTCTCGCATTACAGAAATCTGGTAATTTGATTCCGCATCAAAAAATTAGAAATTTCTTTTGTTATTTATATCAATATTCTGTAATTTCATGCATTCATCCGTTTATTTATGTATTCCATAATTTTCTCGTCAAATATGAACTGATAAAAAGCTCTTTTTCAAACTTTTCGAAAAAACTCGTTCTCAGCTCTAAAATCACTCTCCGGTGGTTCGGAACCCACCTAAAACTATAAGTCCAACTCATCAACCACCATTATTCAACACATACCCACGCACAGGTCTTAGATTTTAACGCTCCATCTTCTGGAAAAAATTATTTTCTGTAAGCATACTTATTGATTGGAACCTCGCAATGGTGTTCCTCATTGAAATAATTAATAAATAATTATCATGAATAATTATTAAATAATTTATTATCAATTATAATTAATAATAAATGATTAGCAATAAAACTATGAAGAAACTGAGCAGGTAGCAATGATTCCTCGAATTTCAGGAACCCGTTAATTTGACTCTTCATCAATATTTATGTTGAACTTAGTTCTGAAATGGATTAGCTAATAAATAAGCATTGAAGAATAATAACCCTAAATTGTAAAGAAATTGATTAGGTAGCGATGACTTCTCGCATTACAGAAATCTGGTAATTTGATTCCGCATCAATATGAGTTGAAAAACTCAGTTTGGAAATGAAGTTGTTCGGCAAAGTAAATTGCCTAGCGCTTTGCTGCTGGAATCTATATTCCTCTGAAAAGAATTTAAAACTTTTCTATTAAACTTCTGCTGGCTCGTCCTTCCTTTCGACGCCTACTCTCTCATTCACACTCTCTTTTTCTCTCACTCATTCTCTCTCTCTCTGTTTTGTTCACTCTCTACCGCCTTTCTCGCACCGGGCTTTCGTCTCGTTTAAAAAGCAATAGAACTTGCTCAGTGTCTGGTTCAATTTTTATTATTGCGACGAGAAAAGATAAGCAAAGCGCCCCAAAGCCGACTCGGCCTGGAAGAGTTCGACTCTCCTTTGATAACAAACGGTTTCGATCGGTCGTTTTTTCCTATTTGTTTGTGTTTATTCAAAAGAAAACTTATTACTTTTTCTGGAATCTCCTTCGATGAGGAAAGCTGCGTATTGATCTCGACACAGTATTTGATCAGCTGCGATTGAGATTTTGAAAAGGTGTTTTTTCTCGGCTCGCCTGGTTATTCTGCTGCTCCCTTGAATAACATTACGGTATTAATGAGATGTTCGGTGAGGAAGGCATTTTCTACTTTTATTATACAAAGTCAGTCATTTGAAAAATTTGGAAAATATTGAGAAAGTAAATTAGAATTTGCATGGAATGGTATTATAAACAATTCTTAATTATTCATGATTTGGTAAAAGAAACTGAAATGGTAAATTGTATGAGATTTACATACAGGGATCTTGTAACTAATTTTTATAAGAGAGTTTAGGCAAAACTACACGAAGAAAATGCTTCTGCCCGCTCTATAGTATCTTGCTTTAGGAGCAGGCGAATGCATAGTGTGCTCAAGCTTGGCAAAAGCGATATTGTTGTAGTAGTTTTGTTCATATTCTCTACTCATTATTATTCAAAAAATATGAATCAATTATGAAGTCACATACTGCATTCTGTATTCATTCTGTATAAATATGAATCAATTATGTAATAATAATAATCTTTATTTCCGCAAATACAAACAAGCAAAAGAAGAAAAAAAATACACAGGAAAAAAATTATACATGATAGAAAATAATAATAATTATAGAACAATCAATTATTAGGAGAGAAACCAAGAAGTTACAAAGAAAAAAATACTTAGATCAACTTAACTATCATTTACAAGAAATAAAATGTTACAAAAAATATATATCTGCAGAAATAATACTGTATGCAAACAATTTCATTGTGAAATTATGTCCGCATACAGGAGCATCATAGGATCCAACAAAGATGCCATGAATTGATGTAATAAAAAAAATGAAAAATAGAATCAAAACACTTGGAGGAAACATAGATTAATAATAGTACGAAAATCTAGGCGTAGAAACAATAAGGACTAAAAATATACCATTAATTCAATAGAATTGATAACTTGAAGC